>JAJQWJ010000009.1:24173460-25537626 GCA_023637945.1 Phaethornis superciliosus
TTCTTCTCAGAGAAAAAGCTCTTCAATTTATCTGCTGGAATAAGTCTCTGAAGCAAATATTGAGAAAGTTTGGTGAAAAGATATAGCCTCTTTACACTTTTAAAATAAGTATTAGTAATCTTCCTTTAAAGAATATTGTACTTTCAAGTACGCATCTTGGATTCCTGAAAATTCAGAGAACCAAAATCACCTTTCTAGTAAACTGGCATCTTTCTGTACTAGAATTCTAGCAACTAAATCATTACCACACTATTTATTTTTAAAGCAGAGAAGAACACACTGGAATGGGCAGATGACATGCCTTTCTGCAGGAAAGTACCTGGTGGTCAGGGCAGAATAAGCAAATTATGTGGTTCAGAAAAGCAAGCAACCCCAGAGAGATCCATGGGACAAAGGAGGTATGTAACATGAGCATCCTCCCTTCTTTCTTCACATCTTCCCTTAGTTAAGCAAATAAATCAGCACTACCACAAGTCTGTGGGGGTGTGACAAGTAAAGCAAGGACATCCTTATCTTGCTCTGTGTGGTTATGCCCAAAAAACAGCAACACAACCCAAGCCATCTGAAACATAAACCAAAGTTAATTGGGTTCTTTCTCTTGTTTTTTATAATGCTGCTGTAAAAAATAAAAATAAATAAATAAATATCAATGTGACAGCAGTTACTCTTCATTACAAAGAGCAACTGGGATCTCAGGTAATGCCAGAGACTGTTCTCTAAAAGCAGGAATGTTTCAAGAACAGTTATAAAACCTTCCTTGTAGCACCCAAGGCATCATCAGCAGTTAACAGAGGACAGCAGAGCAAACCTGGGATATGCTGAAACCACTATGAAAGCTCTAAATATTTAATGAGGAAACTTGAGTTCTTTTAATTACCTCCTGTGTTTGGCACAACTCTGAACAGCTACTGGAAACAGAGGTCTGGATAGAAAAAGAATCCAAGATACAAGTTTGGATATTCTACCTGCCTTTTATCTAGTACATTTTTAATGGGAATTTTCCTCAAGCCCTTCATGAAGACCCTACAAACAGCTCCATCTGGACCTGCTCTTCAATACTTTCTGATGGGAGGACTGCCTCAGCAAAACCTTCAATGCTCTAGACAAACTGTGGTTATGAAAATATCAGATTATACCTGTGGTACAGTCAACTGCAGTCCCCCCAGAACACTCTTTTTTGAAGTCTCTTCCTCCCCCAAAAGGGAAGGAAGATGAAATTTCTATTTGAGAGGTGACAATGAAGTGGCCCACCAGAAAAGTCATTAAACACTCTTACTGCCTCAGCAACTCCCAACACACCTGTGCATCCCCAAATCAATCTTGCTGCTCTTCCCCATAAGAAACATGAGATCACTTTGAAAGTGCTGGGATTTTTATCAACCATTTACATTCATGGATGAAATGATTTCTAAAAAAACAGAAGCTTTTTTTATAGCAACTAAGAAAGGTGACCTTAATTTTCCTAGATTTCTGAGATCAGAGCTACTGCCACCCAAAGACCCTTACATCAAGGGAAGCAAAGAGTGCACTTTCCATTTCTTTTATCTCCAGGATCTCTAACAACTGAAAAATGCAACATTAAAACTGAACCAAAAAAAGTAGAAGTGTGAACAGAACATGACAAACTAATTTTTCCATCAGGACCCAACACAGTTAATAATGCTTAAAACAGAAAGGTTAGGTGTGTTTTGTCACTTTTTGAGGTTTTGTTTTTTGTTTTGTTTTTTTGGTTGGTTTTGTTTTAATCATAGGTACTAGACTTGTCTTTTTACTATAATAGTACAATGGGGTTTGTTCTTCAGTGTGCACTTGCATTTCTGCAAGACTGCTTTTAAATTGGATAATCCTGAAGAAATTCTCTTGTGACAAAAAAGTACAAACAAAACCTGATTATCTTTGACAAGTCAATTTTTATAAAAAAGAAATAAATTCTAATCACCTTATCTTAAATAAATAGAAAATAGACAAGGGGGTGGGGTAAAAAAAATTGTGAAGAAACAACTGTAGCCTCCTTGTTTATTCTGGAGAAAGAACATGATAATTCATCATACTTTCAGCCACATAAAAACATCCAAGCAAGCCATGAGTAAAAGTCAAAAGATTTTCTAAAATAAAGATGCTTGGGAACTGTTTATTAAATTAGTAATATTTCTAATTTTTAATGATGATCAGTGTGCTGCTTGATAGATTACCAGGAACTTGCAAGACTGGATACTGCCCAATGATTTTCACTACTCCTTTTTATATGTTAGTATAAAAGCTAACTTGAAATTTTATCATATTCCTGAATCCACATAACAAAACAGGCTGCAAGTATTATTCTAACTATCTAAATTAAAAGTATACTCTCAGATCCACACTACTAATCTACTGCAAGTAAGGGAGGAGAAAGAAGTAACATACAAAATAATGAACATTACAGACAATTCAAATTATAATTATATATAATTATAGTAATGTATAATTATGGACAAATATAATAATAATTATTATAATATGATATTCTTACATGGAAAAGAAAACCCCAAACTTCAGTATTTTTAATGATGTATGTATTTTAGTCTAAATATAGTCAATTTTATGCTTCTGATCAATAGACACTTTCTCTTTCAGGACAATTCATCCTACAGTCATATCAATTCCAGGGGGGAAATTTCAAATGATCCAGTAAATGGAGACATGGAATCCATTACAATTAAACAGCCAGTGTATGTAAACCTCACAATTTCTTTTGATATCACAATGACAGCATGCAGTAGTGACCTTTGTGTTCAGGAAGCCTTTAGAAGATCTGCAAAGGGAAAAAAATATATACTCCCAAATACTAATTACTCCTATTCTTAATCCTCAACCTCATCAAAAATCTGGAGATCAGCCAAAAATTGTCATAAACAGTTTGACTTTGTACCAGAAGGCTATTTATCTGCATTCTTAATTTCTATCTGCATTGATGGATTGTGCTTAGTACTCCAGCAATGAAACAGCTAAATATAACAGCAGTGCTAATTAGATCATCCATAAGCATCTGAGAATTTTGATTGTAACTCTTAAATTAAGTCTTTATTCATCTAAGGAACATCAACCACATCTGCTACAGTCGTCCCAGAACTGAGGGTGGTCATGCTCACAGGATATGATACAGAACCTCAGCACCTTAGTGGCTACACACATCCCTTGTTGGCTACCTGGTCAGTACAGACCTACTGCTGCCTAGACCAACATCCAAAAAGAGTTACTTGTCTTCAAATGAGGATATGAGGTCTTGACAAGTGTACTTTTCAGGGAAACAAAGCCTCCCTGGCAGTAGGTGGAAGGCAGCACAGTTACAACATTGGGGACTTCTCTCCCCTCCTTTACCCCTCTAAGCCTTATTCTAAAAATTTTACACACTTTCCTGCTGAAATATCTTCAATTTTGACAAGCTCACGGCTACTACCTATGAAGAAACAGGCATTGGGTGCACTGAACTGGCTTAAAGCAATGAACTAATTAAGAAAATAAGTCTCAGCTTAAATACTGAGAACAAAAGCAGCACAAATGCAACCTGTCTCCTCCTTCCCATATCAGGTGTTGCTGTTCTATGTTAGCAAAATTACCAGGAACATGCTGAAAACCTCCCCCCAACACCTCAAGAGGGGAAAAAGTTTTACCTTGAATATACATGAGTGAAGTAAATAGACAAAAAGCCACCTGTTTCTATATAATTAAAATCACAATCTTTCTTCGTAAAAACTGTAACCAAAACGCTACCTATGACTGATCTCAGTTTTGTTTTTTTTTTTTACCCATACATATTTGAAGATTGCTCATTCCACTTAGCAATAGCAGTAAGTACCAGTTCAGAAGCTTAGTGGAAATAAGCAAAGAGAAACAGAATTAATTTCAAAAATTGTATTAAATTATTCTAGCTTCATTTCCTTTTTAGAAGTTCAGTAATGTTGAAGTTTCTACAATACCCACAAAAAATTACTTATTAAGAATAAACTGTGAATCTATTTAGATCAATTTTTTTTCTAGGATAGTTTTTATTGTATCAGTTGATGAAATATACCCCAAAACAGATAAAATAAATCTTTAACATAATTACAGTTTTACTTAAATAAACTTCCAAAAAAAGAGATTTAAAACTCAGCCTTTGTTTGAACCTTAAGGAGCAGAACAGATCGAATTTGTGGCAATTATTCAAAATTATTCAAGCACAACAAAAAGCTAAAAATATGTCCTTGTCAAATGGTGAAGTGAGATTTCCACATATGCCTTGTTCCCCACAATCAAACTGTCAGAGCATGAAAAGATTCTCCTGTGGGTGGAGGTTTTGATATCCATCTCCCTGGTGAAAGTGTGCAAAAAGGATCTGAAAGAATTATTGACAATTCATACAGTATCCCATATTCCATTAGACAGTACAAGCAGAGAACGTATCTTAACTCTGAAGGGAGATAAGCAACAATGTCTTAAATGACTGTTGACTCCACTAAATTTCCTGATAATGTCAGAAGACTGTAGTGTGTCAGGTTCATAAGAGCCTCAGGATGATACAGGAATCCAATTATGTGAAGTCTATTTAGTTGTCCTGTTTGCTAAGCCAAAGGTTAACGAGAACCGCACGGAAAAAACCTCCTGTGGTATTACAAAGTATTTCTTATGCTGCAGAACATGTAAATGAAAAAGTGTTTTAATCAAGCCTTTGTTTAACTCTTCAGTTGCAATGGAGTACTATATGATACAGCAAATGAAAAACTTGGTGGGAAAAATTGATTTTAAAAATTTGCCACTAAAGACATCATGACTTATTACTAAAGTAATTATTACGAAGCGTTTCTCATTTGCAAAGGAAAAATGTTCAGACCACAGAACCATAGTCACTGCTAACATTAAATCTTTATAAATAGTAAGCTGCGGCCTCTAATTTTAGACAGAAATTAATTATATTTTTGTTGGTAACACATTCAAATCTGTTTACACAGCTGACAAGTCTCAGCTGCACCAGACTCGAGCAGTGAGCTTTGAGGACTCTCTTGCTTTGGAGCAGATGACTCAACATTCACCAATTTCATTAAAGATGAAAAGGGGAAAAATTCACCTGCAACAATGTCACTTGTAAAAACAGATTTAAAACAGATTTATGAGTTTTACATACGTGAGGTATCCCATTCAAAAGAAAAGGGGGTCAGGGGGGTAGGGGAAATATGGGAAAGCCTAACAGCTGTGGGAAAAGGGATTAGAAGTGTTGAATTTCCAATTCTTTTTTGGGCTAATGTAAACTAATAAAATGTTAAAATGGATCCACATTTCAAAGACTGTAATTACCACATGACACCATGCTGTTATTTCAGATCTTACAGCTATTGTCTTGGATATGCTCCTGAATATATGGACATAGATTTACCCACCCCTCTCAAACTTAACTATTGTTTCTGCAAACACTACCACAGATGTATTTCATTAGAAATACAGACAGTCTTTTTTTTTTTAATCATAAATCCTTTACTCAGAGCAAAATAGCAGCAGCCTTATCATTCAGTGATTCTCCCATTACAAGAAGCCCAGTAGAAATGGACAGGAAAGTAAGGCACTGAACACAACACTAAGAAAAGAAAGCACACCCAAATTCCATTTTCACTTTGTAGGCTACTTGGGTTCAACCACTAGTTTAAGAATTATTTTATAAACAACAGAAATTATTTTTTTTACATTTTTCTCAAGTCCGAAAATCTATATGCAAAATAGCCATGTAATTATTTCAACCCTTTAAAGGTTTTTGTTGTTACTGTAGGCACATAATACCAGAGGAAATTTTTCTGAGTGGTACATAGTGATCTCAGCTAAGATTTCCTTCCATTTCTAAGTAATGGTAATTCTATAATCTGCAAAATATGTTTAAAAATTGATTGTATGCTGTAATTTATGCATAGTATTTACTATTTCCAAATATAATCTTGCAAAGGCCCATACATTCTTACTGTCCCAGCAAGAACCAAGGCAGATAAGTTAAAAAGCAAGTGAAGCTCGCCACTAATTTCAACTGGAACATGTCCTGCTTAAAGCCAGACAGAGGCTTAGGAATACCAATGATCTTATGGACACACCTGAGGAGAATACCTAGCTATGCACTTAGAACACATGTAAAAAATGGAACTTTTTCCTGAATTTCAATCACTGCACCAGACCTCCTCAGCTTCTAAAATGTTGTGCAGCTTTGCTCCTCTACATGCAAGGAATTGAACACACATTTATAATTTCTATGGAAATGTGCTTCAGTAAGCCATTACTTGACTACTTTATTACTTGTATCTTTCAAGATAAAGCCCTGAATTATGTGTTGTTATTATTATGCATTTGTGATCATTATGTATGGGACAAAGAAAAACAATTGGATTATTCTGATCAGAAATCCAAAGAAAATCAGTTATTTGTAGGAAGAAATGAGAATTAAAGGCACTTACTGAGTCATCAGTAGCAGAAGGAGGCCAACCTTCCCATAACTGGTGGCGGACAGGGATACTCGTTAGGTCGTACACATTCCGCTTAACCTGGTAAAAAAACCAAACAAAATAAGTTAAAAAAATCAGAATTTGTACTAACAGCAGCATGCAGACATAGTCTACATGCTTTTAATTTTATTTTTTTCCAATTATTGTAAACCAGGTTCCTCCAGTATTCAAAGATCCCCATCTGTTCCAGAGGTTTATAGAAAATTCTGCTGAATTTCAGTGAGGTCAAAAGCAATTGAACAAACTATGTTAAATTAAAAGTAATAAAGATCTGAAACATAATTTATACTGATTCCTTAGTACTGAAGTATCATAAATCTGTAAAACAATTAATAATAACAATTTTCACAGTGGGACTTTTAAATGGGATTCAAAAATAAAAATGAGTATATTAAACATAAAAATAGGAATTAACAAGCATATTTCCAATGAAAGCAACCCATTTCAAACATTTATTAACAAAATGCAAATAAACTGATTTTACATCAACTCTTTTCTCAAGCTATTAAGATAGAAATCCGTCCCACTTTTTGTCTCATATGATGATTGACAGGAGGAAGGGAGGGACAAAAGAAGAAAGTTAAAAATTTCAACACAAGAAGAATGATGCAAAATACAAGAGCTACAAAACTCTAACTCAGATGAAAAAGCTGACATATCTTATCACAGGTTTTGTGATAAGCAATTGTTTAAACCACAAAAAGATGCGTTTTTGTATTTGGGATAGAAAGTGATACCTCAAATCCTGAATCATATCGTGTACCTCAATGTAAAGTCTGCACAGGTAGGAAGCACATGAAAATATTGCCCAGCTGGGCCAGAACTGTGAATAAAATGCTTACAGGGAGCAATGCTGGGTTTTGGGTTGTCTGCCATGAAATCACTAGACAGGGATACAAGGTCTTCCCACACCTTCCCAGGTCTATTTTAGTTTCCAACTACAGATCTCAACAACCTATATTACATCCAGAAAAACAGTCTCAAACAGATAAAAGTAAGGTTTGGCACATTTTACTAATATTTTAATAGTCAGAAGGTCTGTCCTGTCCCCAGCTCTCAGAGGGCTTTACAGTTTAATGCAAACAAACCCAATAACCAAGTGTTTGGCACATTAAACTAAAAGATATTAAGGTAGATTGGTAAGATCTGACTTAAAGCAAATGACAAGACTTCTCCAAAATGGTTGGACCTGATGATCTTGGAGGACTTTTCCAACCAAGGTAATTCTGTAATTCTGTGAAAATCTGTCCTCTGATTGATGCCTTTTTAGCTTTCCAGTTGTTCACTTGTCAACAGGAAAGAACCACCAATTAATTTTTTTCTGCTAAGAGTATTACCAAGAATTCTGTGAAAAGAAAAAAATTATATATAGTTGTCAGTAGAGAAGAACTAGCAACTTGCTTGCACACTTACCCTAAGTTAACAACTGCTTATAGACAGAAAAACAGTTAAAAAAAAAAAAAAAAAATCAGAAAGAAAGCTGAGATTTGTCAAAATGAGAAACACTCATATAATCCCTAGAATATACTTAAAGGTTTCCTATTCAAGAAATTAATGAAAGGTAATTCTAAACTACCATTCCTAGGGACATAATGAAACAGAAAAAAACAATGCACTATACAGGCATTTTGTATCATTTGATGATACCTATTTATCAGTAAAAAGTAGCTGCATCTCAGAAGCACAGTTGACTTCTGAATACACAGTAAGGTGATATGGTAATATACACATATGGAATGTGCATATGTTCCCCCAAAATGTCATTTAGTTTTAGTACAGAATGTATATGATATCTCTGGCAATTTTAAGATATTGATATTAACTTTAAGATATTGATCTTAAAATGTGTTTACATAATAAAATAGCACCAAAACTCTTTTTCTGTGGATCATCTTTAGAGAGAAATGCGGCTGGGAACCTTTCTTTCAGATTTTGCACATAGTTCAAGCACATTAATACATGGATGAAGGATACATGTGCAGACATTAAGTGTAAAAATGTTCTAATGATTCAAATATCCTAAGGGGGGTGAGGGAGGAGGCAGGGATTTCCACATCTATGCTTGCTGACAAATGTTGATTTGGGCAACATTCTTCAAAAGACTCTTCAAGGCACTGCTGCATGAGTTTGCCAAAAAAATAAACACTACTGAAAAAACTCAGGGCACACTGTGAGCAAACATAAAGTACAGTGCTATTGCTGTACTTCCAGTTCTCCAGTACTGCCTTCAATTCTTGTTGCTCATTCTCATTACTTGCAGTAGTACAAACAGTTCATACCAATAAAGTGCCCCTTAGTAAAAACAGTGAAGAAGCTTCACATTTCTGGGCAGTTAATAAATTGGCATGGGAATATGAATTGTTAGTGTTAACCTGGCTACCTAGATAATTATTTCACTATCATCACTTTAAAGCACTGTAAATTTAAATATTCTGCACAAATGAGTGGAAAACCATGACTTCAAATTTATTACCTGACAGCAAGATACATTACTTCCAACTCTGATTCTACAGCTCACAAAAAGATGGAAATCAAACCATGTAGGCTCCTTACCTGGATATTTCAGTATCATAACATATGGATCTTCAGCCCACCTTTAAATTCATTGTATGTTTTATAACCTTTAAGATCTCTCTCTTCTTTTTTATTAAAACTGGTAAATTATATGTAGGCCTAACACAACTTTTATGTAAATATTAATTTTGTTCGGGAGTTTTTTGGGGGAGACTGATCTGGTAACTATGTTTCAAGTACAAAAAAATTATTACATTTTAATTAAATTTAAAACAAGAACTCTATTTCCATTAACTCACACAATACTGAAGTACTTATTAGCAATTAGAGTGGACTTCATATAAGTGCTTACCCATATTTAAGCAGGTCATCATGCTTTAAAAAACACAAATACACCTGGACCATAAAAAAAACTTATGGAAATTAATTTCAAATACACACATATAGGGTACATTCTCATATATATACGCATATGTATACACACATGCACCTGTGAAAAAAAGGAATTATGGAAAACTAAACTCTATTGAACTTGGTATATGAGCTCATTCCTACTGTTCAAAACAAACAGCCTTTCTTCACTGCTTCTTAGAAGAAGGCAGCCTGCTGTGCAGTGTTCCTTTCCCAGCAGTTATCAAGGTAAAGAGATGTCATTACTCCATACTGACCCCACAACAGCCCATCAAAATGTAACAATACTCAGTTGTGATCACAAGAATACTCTTCTCACAATTGTAGTTTCATTGCATTCAATACCAGGGTAAATTCTCCTTGTGGTACGACTGTTTTCCAATGATGTATTTAAACAGTCTTACTAATATTATTTTCACAACACGAAACTCTAAAATGAGCTCTTTTGAAATAAAAAGGTGGAACTTCCCTACAGAAACATGGGATCAATACAACTACATAATACTGTTTTCAAAAAGCCTTCAGAAGCAAAAATAAATAACTCAGAAGTCACATTCCTCAAATTCCCTTTTAATTCCAAAGCACAACAGAAAGGCATTATGAAAAAAACAGTATTTCCCTTCTTTCATTAACTCATCTGTAACTGCACTGAATTCAATAACATTCCTCTGCTATTCTAAGCTTGAAAGGCATGCTTGGGGTAAAGTGTTATGTTGGTATAAAGCACAATGCCAGACTGATGTGCTGGACAAAAGTGATCAAAGTTGAAGTAATTTTAGCCAAGGCACAAGTATTCTGCTGCATTATTCTACCAGAATGACATCTGTTGAGCAACTCGTCACAAAATAAACTCATTGTTAGAGACAAGCCTGGTCGGGTAGGGGACCGTATAAGACTTATTGGAGTAATGTTTGATTAAACAAATTGCTTGAGTTAAAATCATAACTGGAGTTTGGAATTCACGCTGAAGCAGTCCTCTTTTAAATAACAAGCCACCATAAATTATTTAAGAGCAAATCAGCTTGCTTTTAAATAACTACTTTTGATTGTTTGATAATTAGTAAAGTATTAAAAGAGCAGACTGCAGAAGCTGTAGAGACTGGGAGTGTTTACCAATCAAGAGCAGAAAACTTCTTGTCATCATTAACTGACTTAATATCAGCTTAAAATTAAAAAATCTGTAAGGGGGAAAAATTCTAAAGATTTTTATAAAGCAGAACTATCAATTGTTTCTCTACTAATGCAGTGAGATAAAAACGTACAACCACGCACTGGAAAAATTAGGGTAGTAAATGGACGAAGTTTGTGTTAAGGCTTTTATTTGTAAATTCACATGATATTGACAGGAGCACTGAAATCTCTATAGATTTGTGTAAAGCAAACTCTACCTACTAGTACCATCTCCTGAGCTACATTTATGATCAAACTTTTTGGTTCCCCACCTTTGATCCGTTCAAAACACTAATTGGTGCCATTGTCTTTGTGCAGCCCAGAATTTCTTTTCATAATGTTCAGATGCCGTGGGGAATGGCACATTACTATGGCAGCCACTCTTCAGATTATAATCTCCAGAATATAAAATCATTTAAAAACAAATTAAAAGCACATCTATTTGGTTCTACAACTCAGCTGTGAAGAGTATCAATACAACCGTTTAAACCACAAAAAAAACCCAACAGATCCTTCAGATGTGATTTTACTTAGAAAATTATTTGTAATTTCTGCAGAATGCCCTGCTTTACAGCTATACACTGATAATGGAAAAGCAGATGATGGCTTAACTTCAGTTTATTCTCACTGGCTTCAGAAGAGAGTTAAAATATTTTTTAAAACTTAATACATTAAGAAAATCCATATTTCAAAGTAGCTAACACACTGAGAAGTCTTCCCAGATATAGTCAGTCTTTCTTATATTTCAATGTTTATCTTAAAGCAGATTAGTAATTCTCCTTTAATAGGAAGTTTAAACAAAAAAGATACACTTCATAGATACCAAGTTAACCCAACTTTCAAAGCCCTTCCATATTCATTTTAGTAGGGATAAAATGAAGTAGAACATATCACAGGGTGAGAAGTCTGTACCAGGTAATGTGAAGGTGATGATGACCCTGTGGTGGTTTCTTCAGCCAGAAGTAGCTATTTTTCTAATTTCTGAATTAGAAAATCCAAAATCCACCATAGAAGAAAAATAAAAATAACCTAACACCTACCAAATAATTTTAAAAAATTAAATATTAAGCCGAACCATCAAAGAACTGTCATGTCTGAATCTGTATCTTTGAATCACAACAAATCACAACAAAGTTTCACAGTAGTTTCCCTCAGGCTGTTTTCCACTTATGCAGGTACAAAGTTAATTGAAATAATGTAGATAATGAACTTTTGTTAGTCTTATTATTAAATATAATTTATGCAAAGCTGTAAATTGGCTGAGATGCTAAAGACTGTTCCAGGCACATAGGCAGCATGAAAGACAGTGCAAAAATGAGTGCATGAAAGGCAGACAAAAGGAGCAATAAAGTCAGAGGACTGTGAGGAATGTGGAATGTGAGTTGGGGGATGCAGGGAAATGAGATCAGATGCAGCCAGAGCAAGGTTGCAAGGGGCACTGACAGTAAAGAGAGAATCTTGACTTTGACATTGTAACAGAAAAGAAGCCAAGTGAGCAAAATTTTTAGGAGACAGCAATGATATGGATGGGACAATGACAAACAAAAAATGCAAAGTAAGCAAAAGCACTTTGGTGAAGAAAGAGAGTGATGGTTTCAAGATTCTGGAAGAAAGCCTTCAGCACCTCTGCCAGCCAAAATTCCACCAACAGAGGAAAGAAGAGCATGGGGAATCTGGCAGTAAGGCACTGGAAGCTGGGACAGAGGTGTAAGTTTCTAACAGAGAGAAATGTCAAAGGTGATAAAGGGGCAATTTGAAAGTTATTGACAGCCATGAACAAAGAACAGTGTAATTTCCATTAACTGTGGACCATGAAGAACTATTAGACAGTGATGTAAAACTAGAGAGAAAGAATTTCTGAATCAGCACCTCTGCCACAACTTATTGCATAGATTTGGTCCACAGTAGCAGCAAAGAAACAGGACAGAAATGGAGTAAGTTAGGAGAGAAAATGAAAAGCAACAGTAAGTGAGCCACAATTAAAATTTTCTCATTGCAGGGAAGAAGTATTTTGCATTTTATCAGGAAAAGACTACCAACAGCTAATTAGAAACTAGATTTTGGTGCTTTAAAAAATGATATGTGCAATAATATTTACTCAGCTACCCACAACAAGGATCCAATACATTACTTGCAATAGTTTTATATGAACCACAACTAACATTAGCAGCCACACCAGACCTTTCAGGTCCCTTTATGCAAGATTTGCTGGAGGAGAATGATACAAGTCTGCTCCACTCACAATTTCCTTTACCATTTTGTATCTCAAATAGCCAATATAACAAAACTATATTAAAATATGAAGACCAAAGAATATTTAAATCAACAAATTTTAATTTTAGTGTAGGATTTGCTTGAGAAACAATAATGCATCTCTAAAAGACATTAAGTGATAACTGGCCTCTCCTTCTAGCAGCTGACTGCAGTTTAAATTATGGGATACTTTCAAGTTCTGACTATGCTAAAATAACTGTTTACATTTTCAAATATCCTCATATTCACTCTGTTGTAATCTAAAGGAAAAAAACTATACTTCCAACCTACATATTTAATTTAAAAGCCATACTGAATGCAAGAGAACTCCTCTCTTCCCAAGACTGCCAGCCAGAATTCAGTTGTGATTCAGCACTTTTCTGAAATACATAAGAATTTAAGCATTTGTTTTACTGCAATACATTTTCTAATTAATTTTTAATTTCCCAGCTCCTTCAAATTATTGTTTTTGCTTTTAATACCACTGAAAAGATTTTGGCCTGCATTTATTAAGGATTCTCTATTAGTAAGCTAAGTCTTTGAAATGCCTTTGCTTCTTTAATGCAGAAGGAAAATGCAGCTTAAATTCTAACGTCATTGTTTTTAATTCAATGTCTGGATACTTGATTATACTGTCAAGTAAAACTGAAACCAATAAAAGCACCAAAAACTTGTATACCTACTGAAAATACTATTCTCTTTCCTGTAATTAAGATTGTATCATTTTTAAATTAAAAACAATATGCAATTCCAAACCTCGTTAAAGGACTCTAAGAGTGAAAGCTGAATTCATCAGAAAGTTACAACACAAAAAAATCAGTAGAAAACTTTGTGCTAAGTTTTCAATTATGACTCTCCTGTAATTAAACACGTTTTAACACATTTTTTGTACCGAAAAGCCACTAGTGAATCCAACTTTCACTTTAGAGTGTAGGGAACCAAAATAAACCCAGTTTAAACTACAGTTAAAAATGGGTTGTATTGTAGTGTAGTATTCAGGAAGTATTATGTCAACATCTTCATTAGAAAGCTTGTTGAATTCGTTATATAATCATTCAAATCAACTTAGATCTGGAAAATAATGTGTGATTTTTGTGACATTTTACTGATAAGATTACAAACAAAGTCAATCAAGTCACATTAAACACTAACCAAAGCCCAGCATATACAATTTTTGATGGTTTAATTCAGTAGCTAGAAAAGAAAGTTCATTAATTATGCCTGTAATCATTGGGAAGTAGATTAAGAACTTCATATATCCAGGGATTAAATGAATGCTTTAAAATAAATAATCCTATTTACTATTACTAAATAATACGATTTCAAATTTGAGTAATGAAAAGCAGGCAGCTGTGAAGAAAGGTTTAGTGACTGAGGAAGTAAGTGCAAAGTAAATGTATTCTTTTCTTATTATGCATTTCAAAAGGTAGAAAGGAGGATAAGTTTTATGTGAAGGAATCTGCAAAAACACAACAAACTTAACACAGAGAGATGATTCACCATAAAATTTTATTTTTAAAAAAATCTCATTTAGGACAAATAGGTGCTAGAGAGGAGGGCAGATTCCTCAGAACCACTTCCAGAAACCTGTGTGGATTGTTTACTCCCCACATAGAGCATCATTCCCCCAGATTTACATCTAATGGGAGTTACCAAACAAAATTCAAATGAAAAATGTTAATTTCATTCCCTGACACAAATTCTTCACGACTATAGATGGTCCTTATTATTATTTATGTAAAATACTATTGGCAAACTTTTAAAAGTCCTAAACTCAGGGAATAAACTGTGTTTTTTTCCTACAATAGTTGGCTCCTTGTTCTACAGTTTAGAGAAAGATGACATCAGTCATTACCTACTCACTTTATAGCCTCACTGATGAACTATATTGAGCTGTAACCCCTATTTTAAAAATTTGGAAATTTTTTTCTTAACTAGTTGTTATCAGAAGTTCATCCAGTTTAGGAATCAACAGATGATTTAAAAATTCACTACATGTCATGACATTTAAAAATCCTTACATTTTGTAATCACTTGTAAAGAAGCATTCCTTTCAGCAACAGAAATAGCACAGTGAATAAATTACTTTTGTAGATTTCAAAATTATTTATCCTTCATTATCCTCTATTTCATTCTTTGAACTTCATAATTTAAGTCTCTTTTAAACCAACCCCTCTTGGATGTCATTTGACCATTTATTAATGGGTCTGTGCCAAGTTAGTATCTTAACACCACAGCCTATAATAAGATAGTCTACTGGGTAATAGTAATATATTTTTGTGCCTCAAATCTGCATATTTTGAAACAGAAAATAAAAGCAAGGCTTCAACTTTACTGAATCTTCTGACATGTGAATGTCTGACTGCCTCATGCAGTATATATCTATAACAACAAAAAAAATCTGAAAAGATGGATATTCCAAACACATGAGATGCCCCCTCAAAGTTTTGGCAAGGTATTTTCTCACCCTCAGCCTTCTGCCCTGACAAGGTTTGACATTTGAGAATTAATCTGAGCCCTTCTTAAGGTACCAGGTACTACTTTTTGTCACTGCTTTGGATCTGGCCTTTTCCTGGGCTGCAGAAAGTGGCTAATTTTAATGTATATTGTCTATATTATAATTTATTATCCACTATATCCAAATTCTAGATACAACTGTTTTGTTGTCTTTAAACACAGTTTTAGTTCACAATGCCCAAGTTTTCTGCCAGCAGACATGCACATTTGAATTCTGTGGAACAAGGCAACCTCTCTTTGCTGATCTCCATCTTTATAAACCTAAAATTCTCTCTCCTTCTATAAGAGTGCCACAGCTAAATGGAAGTTACAATCTTCTGAACTCGTTGCAGAAGTTGCTGATTGCTGCTATATGGCCTACACTGTGCAAAGGTTCAGCCTACATAATTATTATTATTCATTGCTTGTAGTGCCTAGGAGACCTAATTGTGATAATCCCCTCTGAACTTAAAACCCCATGACCCTTTGAATTTTTTAATAGAAGGTTAAAAGAAGAAACAAATTCCTATAGAAGAAGAAGGGAAAACACATTCTTAAGAAATTGAGCGAAGAGGCATGATTATTCAAAAAAAAAAAAAAAAAAGAAATAAAAGAATCATTTTAGCAGCACACAAGCATAAGGTTGAAATAGGGTGTGAAAGAATTAAGAGTGTGAGCGAGCCGTGACATTAGAGATTGAAAGGAAGATGTGATTAAGGTTAAGAGAGATCAAACAACAAAGACTTACTGCCAAAACAATTTTACAAATTTATTTGAAAATGCCTTAAAGACTTGTGCTAACAAATTAAAACTGATGATAATACTTGGAAGTTTTTGGTTTGTTTGTTCTACATGTAGTGCACTGATGCAGAAAAGATACATTCTGAAATCTTAAGTTTGTTTTTCCATTCAGCAGGAATGGTCATTTGAAAAAAATATCCTTATTTGTAAGCTAAGTGAATAAGCATTGCTCAGTGACAACTTTTAACTGACCTTTATTGCACATCAGGAAAGACAACAGCAACTGCTATTAAGCCATCTATTATCAGACCACTACCAAGAGGCTACTACTTTTTTGTCAAAGCACTGCAAAAAAAAAAAAAGGGTAAACACAGTTTTTAATGTTGTTTCCCCAAGGATGGATATTAATTTGCTGTAACAAACAGAAAGATTACCAAAATAAATTGTTAATGCTGCCATCCTAACTCTAGGTGGTTTTATGTGCTAAAATGTTAAGTTGCTAAATATCAGGTATTCTACTGACATTAAAAGTTAACATTGTAAGACTCCTTTTAAAGTAGGGGGACAAACTCTGGAAGTCCACACTCATGCAAGATCCTGCATTTAACAGGAAATATGAGACCTTAGGTTTCTATAGAATATGTTACTTCTAGTTACCACCTTTGAGCAGATTTCAGAGTGGTGGGAAAATCACATAAAATCCAGAGGGTTATTCTGGATTTCGTTGCAGCAGCATACCAAGTTGTAACAGAGCTGAAGTCAGACAGATGTAATAAAGAATAAGCAATCTGAATTAAGATATCTCTAGGAATAAGACAGGAGAGATTAGAAAAAACACTGCAAAATAGAGAAGCATAATTATTATCACTTCGATGATCTTTGGAGCTTAAAAAAAGGCATAGGAAAATAATTAGCTGAAAAGCTGGTTACCAAATGCAACAGAAGATGCACCAGGGTAACAGTTTGCATCCAGGTTAACCTGATCCAAGAAATCATGGGGTGTCCAGGGCCAAGTAATTTCATATGGATTGCATACTTAGCAACTTAATAGAAAATTCTAATGAATTATCTCAATTATTAAATCAGTACCTTGGAGAAAAATATGCCTCTACTCTTACTAATCATGAAAATAGAGTCATAAGCAAGAACATTAACTTTGAACGAAACTATTTAAAATTGGAATGATAACACAACTTAAACTACCAAATATACTCTTGTCTTTCAAACTGTTCCAGTTCCCTTGTCAGGAATGAGTGTGTGAACTCCTCAGCAGAAAGTCTGGATTATATCCTGCACCTTCTATTGGCAGTGTCATTTTCTTTTTAAGTAATTACTTATCTTAATGAGTTACAGCACAGTGAATATTTTGGATTTAGGGGGGTTCCCACTCAGAGTTTTAAAGATTATTTCTCGGGTTTGAATTCTCAACATGAAAGAGAGAGTCAAGGAGATTCTTCCTGTGGGAATTACATCTGTTACATTTTCACAGCTGTCATGTTCTAGACAAAAACAAAAATGTAGATAAATTTGAAGACAAACACCCTCATTGTCATTTCCAAAGAAAGTAGTTTGCAACAGCCTAGGCATGAAAAATGCATCTTCCACCACTTCACTACTTGTGCATTTCCACAGCTCTCAAAAGTAATCTGTCTTATCAATAAATGGATATATAGATGATAATTTTGGAAATTAACAAGGAGATGACTGGAAGATTTCCCATTCTTACTGCATTAGATTATAGTATAGAACAACATTAAATTCAGACCAAAACACCTTTCTTCCTTCCAAATTTCTGTTCATGTTGGTCCAATAAGATACTAAATCCTACAACCTCTCACAAATCTCAGATTAAAATACAAAGGCATATGCTTCTTAAATTGCATTGATGGACAGTAACTTCCCCCATTTCTACCCAAACATGTTTTAAAATAAAAACAGATTCTTTCAAAATACCAGAAAAATACATAAACCCAGAGTGTGCTGGGACCATCCTTATTTTAAGTAATAAACCAACCCATTTTAGTTTAAGAAATGGAACATTAAAAAAATCAGAATTTTGTCCTGTGTTTTTTACTTGTCTCATTTCAAGACAACTGATTAAAAATTGTTTTCTGTGACATTCTGAGATTTCACTACATTTTACTGATAGTAGAGACAATGTAATTTATTTTTTTTTAATGGTCAATATTAGAAAATATTTGCACATTTAGACATTATGTGAACAGGTAGTTCAACCTATGAACCTTGTAAAGCAAAGTATCACAAGTGTGCAGAAAATTGAACAGTACTTTCATGCAGAGAAATCCTCTAATACTACTCTAATGTCAAAGTTTTACCTATTTCTTCCCACCACATCTTCACTTAAAGATCACAGCAAGCCTACTGCTTAGAGAAGAGAAATGGTCAGGCTCTCTCTTCAGCCCTCCTAGTGTCAGTGCCAGCCAAGAGGATGCACCCAAAAAGGAAAATCTGTCTCAAGTACTGTCTCAACATCAGGACAAAGAACAGCATCCTCCAGCACAGGATGCAACCACAGGATGCAACCACATTTGCAACCCAATGGAAAAATGTTGTGCAAAGTTCATGTTCTAAAAACTTGCTGCTATCTCCACCAAAGAGAACATTAATCACCTGGAAACCCATCAATAACTCAACAGTTGGCTTGCTTGGTTCACCTAGGTTGTTGGTAGCTGAGAGTTATCTAACTCAACACTAAGTAAACTGTGCTGTCTCAGACATTGTAAGCTATGACTTTAATAAAATATTTTATGTGGTTGAGTGTAATAGACATTCTATTAAATGTTATTTTAAATTCAAGTTGAAATAATCTATAAAGAAAACTATGCAGCCAATCTGCACAGTGTTTTAAGAATGTCAACCTTCATCAACTACAAATATATTTACTAATATTGCTACATTTAAGGTATACACATGTAAGATGCCCAATTTCACTATTATCAAGCAGCTCTCCTATACACATATACATTTGTACAAAGATAATTCACGCTATTTAAAAATCCACTAACAAAGATATTCCTTAGCTCATCCCTGCCATAACCTGCTCTATTCAGAAACATATGGGAAAAGACATTAAATAACCAGTGAAAACCATGGACTTCTGGTATTAGTGCTACACATTGCATACCCCTATTCATTATTCCACCTCCCTTGTTTAATCTATCATTAAGACTCAGTGACCCTACACTAAATTTAAAGCAGATCCTTCCTTCCTCCCATGCCTAAATTCACATACTTTTCTAGTTGGGGATGCCCTCAAGTATTAGCCACTCTACAGGGTTTCTCTAATCTCAGCTCTGAACTATGTTTTACTATAGAAGCAAGAAATTGCTGGTTTACATCTTTAACTATGGAATCTTCCACCAAAAAGACCACTCTCATTTACTAAATGAAATAGAGAAAAATCTTCCACTTAATATATATTTGACATGTACAAAACTCTATATATTTTGATCTATACAAGAGAATAAAAATTCTCAAGTAGAGTGTTTTAAAGCACTGCTTCCCTGCACTTGCATCCCAAACATAATTTCATTGGAAACAATTTTAAATTTTATTGTCACATCTTACAAGTGCTAAACCTTCATTTGCAATACAAGCCAGTATGAATTTTTTTTTCTAATAAACCAAGAAAAATGAAGAAAACAAGATGATAACAAAAACGGTATTAGATCTGCTTTTCTTTTTAATGTAGGAACTAAAAATACATATAAAAAATATTAAGACCTCTGCCTCTTTAATTTCTTTTTGTTGACACAGATTGCACTTCAACAGCAGTAGCACCACAGACGAAATTATATTAAGAGTTTTCTGAGTAAGGGACAAGAGTCATTATTGTTAACATCTGAACAGATTTGTCAACTCTACTCCAGTAGAGTTATCTTCCATGAGAAGATGAAAATAGATCTTCAGCAGGATTTTAAGAAGCTAAAATACAGTATGACTGTGAGCAGAGCAGAAATGAAATTCTGTTGCATTAACAAATCAGTCATACATAGGTGCAGTCTGCATATAGGTTTTTATTTTTGATGGAAGGAGCTGTACAATTTCAGGTTGGTTTCACAAATACTATTTTTAAGCATATTTAAATATGTTCTGATGTATTTCCTCAAAAATTAGAAAAGTGTTGAAAAGAAGAGCTGTAACCTGAATGAAAAACCCAGTCTGCATTCCCTTTGGCTCTTATTTCTTTCATTTCTTTAAGTGTCTCCTCAGAAAAGTCAGCACTTAAACTCATGATAGGTGTACCTAAGTCATGTGTTTTTGCAGAATATAAAAAGATGAAGGAAAAGCGTTACCAGAAAAAGTAAAAAAAATAATAAATGTGCACTCTACAAAACTGGTACATCAAACAATGTGAACTGGTAGCCTCTCAGATGAGAAAGTTTCTTTACAAGCAGCAACTCTTTTCTGAAGAAACTGGGTTTTGCCAAACCTGGCATACTGGTGTATACCTGCCAAAAGCTGCTTCTGATGACTGAACTGTATTTATGACAGAAAAGCTGTCAAAAAAAAAAAGTCACAGAAGTTCTCTTGAAAACCTACAGACTAGGGACCTCTGCAAGATAGCAACAACTGTTTAATATATATTTTTAAAAAGATAAAAATAAAAAAAAATAATAAAAAAGATTACTTATACTGGCTCATAAGGCAGAATTAAAAATATACAAGCTAAGGCCCGAGGTTTGAAGCTTGTAGTTCAGGTGCTCTTCCTGAACTGGACTGGCTTCCAGAACTGGACTGGTTAAACTAAAAACCTAAGTAGACCACACTACTGAAATCATATTATCTTGTGATAAAACTCTCGTGTACTGTTCAGAGGAATGCACCAATGTGTCTCTCTCAATGTAAGGATTTATTCACTGCATCTTCAGTGGTGGCCACCTTAGAGAATTGTCCAGCTTGACCAATACAGAAACCACAAAGTTGTTTCATGAAGGTAGGAGTCAATATTTAATGTACATCTAAGTGCAATTTCATTACTCTTTGACCAAGACACTACAGGGAGTTACCTCTTCTGTAGGTTCCAGTTTTTAAAAGCTTACCATTTATAGGCTGTAAAACAGCAGAAATATAACAACCAGCTAGGACAAAAAACTCATTTGAAGCTGTTTTGGACATTTTCACTATTTTACTGTGCAAACTTGCCATCTCAGTAAAACAGAGAGATTCTAATAAAGGTTAACTTAATTATTTAAACACACATTATTTTCTCTGCGTTTTCCCATCTGAGCTCAACATGCAACTCTATAACTATTAAATAAACAGTGAACACTATTCCATTTAATGAAAAAAATTACTTGAATTTCAGGTTATTAAAAATTCAGCTACTCATTTCCCAAAAAATACATCCAGTGCTGCACAGAATTAGCAGAGTCCCCATCAGAATTAATTTTTCTCTAAAATAAAACTAGAAACTATGTATTACAAACCAATACTCACACATAACAAATATTAAGAAGAGACAAGATCTATTCAGCTCAAATTAACACTTTTCTATAAATCAAAGCAAAATTTACCCGCACTTTCATTCCTGTTACAGAATTATCACCTCAATAGCCAATAAAAAGAAAAATCTAATGAGGTATTTCAGTATCTCCCAAAGAAATATTTTCAGCTCTATTTTTCTTTCAAGTGCTTGAAAGGAAAAGTGTAATGAACTGCTCCTGTGCAGTCTTTTATAATACTGTGTTATAACAAGAGAGTTATGTCAAGTCTTTATTTTTCACATACTTCACATCCTACTTTTTTTCTCACTGCAACAATGGCAAAGGAAATCTTTGACCAGAAAGGACACCTATTTAACAGCAACAGAAAAGTCCCTGTTTGAGCAGGAACCTTCCTTGTTGCTGCTAATGGGTCACAGTCATGACAAAGATTTATTGGGTACCTAAGAGATATCCAAGAGCTCTTCACTTCAAGATCCAGGAAATAATCCAGTATCCCTTGGGGGTAAATTTCCATGAGAGACAAAGATGTACATTTCAACCCGGTCGATCAACTGTATCTTGAGTGTCCTGGACTACTACTACATATTAGGATGAATATTCACTGCTGGAGACAAGGAAGAACTCTCTAACCCTGTAAGCATCCATATACATCATGGAGCCCATGGATTTGAGACAGGGAAAACAAATCTGTTGCAGTCCAGAAAGAACAAGCTGGAAACTCAAAGAAAGAACTGGGACATGCTGATGGTCATTCACCCACACAGAGAGTATGCCCTGGATCTAAAATTGTTTCAAACAGGACAGTGA
Source organism: Phaethornis superciliosus (assembly GCA_023637945.1). NCBI lineage: Eukaryota > Metazoa > Chordata > Aves > Apodiformes > Trochilidae > Phaethornis > Phaethornis superciliosus. Next base: position 24,195,815 of record JAJQWJ010000009.1, read on the forward strand.
AATCATTATCATCTTTCATGAAGTATGTGAGAACATTTAGAAGAAAATTAATTAGAGACACATCCAATGGATCAAGAATGTATATAACAAGCAGGCTACAGAGATGTAAGATCTGGGAGAGATTCATTAACACTTTTTTTTTTGTTGTTTCTGGAACTAAAAGATCAGTCTTGTTTAACCACAACCTGGAAAGTTTTGAGGATACCCTCCATGATCTCCCAGATGTCAGCAATATTCCAAATCATCTGGGCATGTCATCTTTGGGCACTTGAACAGATGAACAAGAAGGGAATCGACCTTTCTGAAAGACCAAATGTAACCATCCTTGTGTACAGGTGATCATCACCATGATACTGGGGTACGTGAGGCTTCTGCAAACACTCAATGAACAGCTGATGAAAAACATTCTCTAAAGAGCTCATGATCTTGTCTGGGGGAATAAACTGTTACTAACCTGCCAATCATCAAGAAAGGCATGTATCCTGTCACATTAACTTAGTGACTTTGTGGTTCTAGGTCTCTAAGTGACACGTGCATGAACGGCAGTCATGACATCGTCAGAGATACTCTGGGGTAAGAAATGAATAGCAATGTACAGAAAAGAATCCCAAAGTTTAGGAAAACTAACTGACCTCCAACAGTAGAGAAACCTGCTCAATAACATCAAAACTCTCCACATAAATGTGAATATAAGACATTCAGACCTTCTACTTTAAAAGTAAGTTTTCTATTTTGCACTCATTTTCAATATGTGGAATAGTTTCTGTGCAATCCTCTTCTCTTGAAATAAGAGGCTATTATTGAATCCCAATGGATTAGAAGACCCACAAAAGGCTTGCCTCTAGGTATCTTGTGAAAACAAATTCCTGAAAAGCAGCAAGAAAAAAGGTTGTGGAGATGGCAGAAAGCCAACAAAAAGCTAAGTGTAATGGTGTCACAGAGACAGAAGTTCTAAAGTGTAGTTCCAGACCATAAGAAATTTGTGTAATCTGTCACCAAAACTATGGAGAAAACTGACAGATCAGATTGGAGGGGAAACAGGTCACTCCTTTCTAAAATCATTTTAATTGTCTCAAAAGTAGAGATTGAGATACCAGCTATTGAATACAGATCCATCTCTGGTGCCTGGGTCAATGATGCTTCCCTGAGGTCTCGATGCTTTCCATGCTTTGCAAAGAAGCTGTGGGTGCAGGAAGTCATTCAAGGCATCTGCAGCTTATTCTGCTGCTTACCTTTGATCACTTTGAAAGCATGGGTGCAATCTACACTTGAAGAAATATTCTCAGTTACTCACTGAAATTCAAAAGATCATTTGCCTGAGTGACAAAAAAAAAAAAAAGAAAGAAAAAAGATCCTGTTTCTAGAGTTTGGTACAGAGGTATGAAGCTTCAGTTCATACCACAACTTTTGAGAATATTCCAGATCAGATCCTTAGAAATAGATCACTAAAAGATTAACATCTCAGATGAAGAAGATTATGAGGATATACTAATGTCATATTATCTTTAAAATACTTACAAATACACATCAGATATTAGCCTCGGGAAATATGCAAATTTAACATGTAAGAAAGCCCCAATATCATCTCAAAAAGTCGAACAGTAGAAATTACAACCTTACACTTTTGGTTTTCAGTATCTGCCTCTGAACTAGAAGATCTTAAGGCAAGTTTCCTGTGCAGGGACAGAGAAGGATAGAAAAGCACATTTCAGAATAAAAACTGTGTAGAAATACTTGCAAATTAAACGCCTCTTTTTACTTTCATCAGAGCTTTCCTTTTAAAAAGGAATCAATAAGGCTTCAGAGGAGTAAACTGTGTGCAGTTGTTCTTCTTCCATCAACATCAGTGCCAATTAAATTCTGAACCCTAAATCTTTATTGTTTCCTACTAGCTGCTAACCAGAATGAACACTCAGATTTTCTGAGATCCGAGGCTGAGATTTGCTGCACCAGCAGTTAGAAAAAATGTTCTTGTTTTAACTTGTCTGCTGAATAAACTTGACATCCGAGCCACACGGTGGAAAATAAATACATAATACCATGATGTTAATTTTACAGAAACACTTAACTTCTTGTGACCACAATTAACACTCGAAGGGGAGAAAGAAAGCCATTGACAGGTCTGCCTGGCTCCTGCTTCTGCATTGCTTCTCAGACTCCCCTCCCTGCAGAAGCTGCTCTGCCACTGACCCCAGGGGCTGCCTTCAAAGCAGCACATGGGGAGGAAGAAGGGAACAGGATGACAGGGAGTTAAATACAGCTAGAAAATGACACTGACTCCCAGCGAGGCTCCAAATTAGAAGTCTAAGGGCAAATGGCTGCTGAGAACAGCTCAACCTCTCCTCCTCTGGCTCCCACTCTCAAGCTCTCGGGGCATCCCCGTGAGGACAGCCACTCCCAGGGGACACTGACAGTTTTGTGGGAGCCACATCCTATTTTTGCAAGCAGATAGGATGGCAGAATTGCCCCCGAGCTGAAGATGCTACAAATCTTCCTTTTAAAAAAAAAAAATAACATAACCAGAAGAACAAAACTCTACTAGATGCATATACATGACTAAGTGTTTTGTATAGAGAGTTTGCTTTGACTTATTTGTCATATATTAACTAACACAGGTTGAATTATTTTTTTCCCCCCACTAAGGACCTTAGTTTCAACTTCCTCTAATTCCTCCTCTGTTCATGTTGCAGTAGAACAAGCTGCCCTTAGAATAAATAAGAATGTTCACACAACAGTTCGTGTTGGTTTAACTAAACCAATTAGAAGAACACCTTTATTTTAAAATTACATTCTCTTTGCACAGAGCACTTCTAGGTTGGAAAACGTTGTATACTCTAAGTTTTTCTCTTTGCCACAACTCAGAGACATCCATAAAGGTGACACAGGAGTTTTTAAACGGCCTGAGATTTTTAAGAACAAGATGGCAACCTCAAATAATGAGAGAGAACCTACTGACCAAGCCCAACCTGTTTCAGGCATACAAATGTCTATCAAGCCTTAATAACTAAGTAATAAGTTGAATCAATACATTTGGAACACTAATGCAAGATGATTAAAGAAACAGATAACATTAAGAATTAAAATGCAGAGCACATAACATGTAAACAAACACAAAATACTATTAATTGTTATATACTCCTCATCTATTTGCACTACACACATATTTCAAATGCAAATATTAATTTGGAGAGAACTACCTACTGTATATGCACACACTGAAACAGTTTGCTCAGCTATACTGCATCAATGGTTATTTGACAAGTTATAGCACCACAAGCTGCTCATTTACATATTCAGATATTCTGCCCTGGTTTTTCCCTGTGAAGATGTTAATAAAACAACTGTTTTGCAGATCTGTACTAACAGCTCCTCCTCTGAACCACTAGGATACTCATAGTTATGCAAATTTAGGGTATAAAATATACACCAGCAAAAAGACACCGAAAATGTAAAAACACTTCTTTTCTAAATCCGAGGAAACTGTGACTTTACTGAGCTATGGAAGTTAACACCAAGAATAACAATTTAGTTGAGAGAAAAAATTTCCATCTGATATTCATGTAATAATCAGTGAACATTCAGCCTCTGTTTGAAAAGCTGATGTGCAAGCACTGTACTCAGTAATTCCCTCCACAAGGGAACAATTCTCAAGTGCAGTTCAACATACTTAGCACACTGGATTGCAGAAAATAAGTATAAAGAGCATAATGATTTTAATTTTTCTGATTTACAGCAAGTTTTTCTGCATTGTAGGGAGAAAACAGTATTAAGGTGGAAAAGCCATATTGATTTTTTTACAGCAGCAATGAAGAAATCCTTAAAAGTTTTTCATTAAAAACTGAGCCAAAAAATTAGAAGACAAAAAGCAGGAATGAGAAAGCACTGAAAAAGAACACATGTAATGTGGATCAACAGAGAAAAAAAACAGTAGAAAACAAATTCTTAAAAAGAAGAGAAAGAAGGAAAAAAAAAAAAAGAGAGAGAAGATATGGTTTACTAAACAAACAAAATGACCTAAAGAGAATGAAATACAGACAAGTGATTGTCAGATTTTGTAAGTCAAAACCAAACGATCTTAGATCTGACCTATAAACAGACACAAGGCAAAAGACACAAAATGAGAACTGAAATAGGATTTACAGTTCTCTTCTGATACCAGTATCTTCAAATGACAGATGCTTATTTCAGACTGCACACTAAAGTTACCCTCTACTTCAATCAGTTTGCATTCGTGTTTCAGAAGAAACATTTAATCTTTTAACATTTAATATTGTTCCTCACTTCAAACTGCTCTTAAGAAACAGTTCCATTCTTTTCTTAAGGTGATGCACAATCTCAGAGCATACAAACCAAATAGAGTTTGGATCAAACTAAAGTGGAAGATGCACAATTTTTAAATTTCTACTACTAAGAAGCATTCTGTCCACAGGACCAGACCAGATAAGGTCACTAGTAGAATGCCAGAAATATAAATGGATGTTAAATCCAACATGGATGTTAGATTCTCACCATCAACTCTTTCTCTATGCAGACCTACTGCTCTGTCCCACCTGCTGATGTTGACAAACCTGTGAACTATGGAAAAGTTCAAGTTGAGTAAAGGTATCTCCATGGCAATTCAGGTTCCATCTCAATCCACTACACTTAGTTCATCAAAAAAGAAATTTTCATCCCACCCAGACCTCTCAGAATGCTCTAGTGAACTTCCATAACTTCCATAAGACCCAACACTGAAATATACACGTGGACCTGCCTGACTTGACAATTTATCTTTTGTATCAGGAAGAGAAATTTCACTTTGCTGTTTTGTACAACAGAAAAGTATCCTCTTTCATTGTTCTGTTGCTGCTTTTTGTGAACATCAGAGCTTCTCCATTCTGTTTGTCTTAGCCCTGGCCTAGGCTGCCCTGTGGTCACAGTTCTCAGCTGCAGTCTCATCTTTTCTCTTCCAGCCCAATGTCAATGCAGCAAATAAAAAAGCCAAGACCTTTTAAGCAGAGTGGGAGAAAGAGATTGTTAGTTGTAGGTGAAATTGTCAACACACAAAACACTCTCCAGATTAATCTAAGCACTTCTTACACTCCCCACTTTTGAATTATTCAGGAATAGGTCCTTCTTAAAAGAGGAACTATTTGTAAGTGTAAACAGGAGTTTATGCAAGGCACAGATGGGAGATGTTGAACTGAAATTCAGCTTATGGTTACAGAGAAACTAATAATGGGACACAAACATAGCTCACAATGTTGCTGAGGTGAGAGCTACTGGTTTAGAGTTGCATGGTCCAGTAAGAGGTAGCCTGCCACCAGAAATAAGTAAAATAAATTTGAGAACAATACAATACCTTTGTCTTTCTATTTCTCCTGGAAGAAACTGCAGAGGTATTTGGTCTAAAAAGAAGTACATAAAGCCAGAAATCACTGAAGTCAAAAGTTTCATCCAACTGTAACAAACTGTCTTGTGGGGTTTTCAGTTGGTTGGTTTTTTAAGGGTGGACATCAAAAGTATGTCTATTGAAATCCATTAAACTGAGCTCAAGAGGAGAAGAAAAATCATCAATGTTATTAGCAAAACAGAAGAAAAGTCAGAGGGCACCAAACAGAAATCTCCTCTCCTTCTCTCCTGTGTTGCTCACTATTGGGAAAGTAAAACACCCAATAGAGGAACAAGTTCTGCAGAACTGGGAAGTATCCTTAGGTCAGAAGGTGGCTGATCAGCTCTCTGAGATGAAAAAAATGGGCATATTTCATACAGGAAGACACCTGCTTACACTTTGCTCATGTGCTGCTGTGAACATTGTCCTCAGAAAGTCCTAAGAGGGAGCAAAACCAACTGTTTGCTGACATGATATGCAGGTAACCAGAGATTTCCTTCAGGCTGACAGAATCTTGGGGCAGCACCCCCTGACCTGGAGGAGTTGGTTTTCTTTTCCATTCTTTTAAGTTTGCTCCTGGGCTCTGCCTAGCTGTGCTTTCATAGTTTGCTGATGCCATACCCAGAAAAGGTTTAACTTGAGAATTTTCTCTACCTGTTTTTCCTCTACTTCTGTCACTCTAAAACAGTAGATGCAGACTCAAAATATCTTGTGCCATGCCCACTATGACGCTTGTCTAGTAAGAGATTGGATGATTTGATTTGTGTATACATTAAATATGAAGTTTTTCACTACAAGGATATATAATTTCTGCTGCCCACCACCATCCCCTGGTACCTTCCAGCTCTATGGCTTTCAAAACAAGGTAAAGGTAAGTTCACTTTGGTCTGCTAATCTAGGCAGGGAAAAATAGAGTAGATTTAAGGCTTGGTACAAACCCAAAAATTGTGATCAAACTATATAGTTAGTAAATTGTTTGTCTAAATCTTTCATGTATGATGAAAGATTATTATCGTAATTCATTAGCAAATTACAGACTTTGTAATGCAGGCAGTCACAAATTTGGCTTTGTATCAATCATTTTAGACCAGCTGGGTAGAAATTAACACAATTCTGGGATACATAAAATGAAGTTCTCTTTCATTTTTAATTCACTGGAAACTTTGAAGGAACGAGATGGGAGCTCTTTAAAAAATGTCAGTTTTCCCCTCATTTTTGTGAATAATTCCATTTACTGTAAAGATATAGAGATACAAACACATTCACATAGTGTATGTAGTTTAATACCACAGTAAGTCCTCAGTCAAAATAAATAAAATACAAATTGTATGTAAAAGAAAAAGCAGAGCGGTATAAAATCCCTTTCTTTCATTGTTTCTGAGGCAGTCCTACATTTTAGTAATAACCAGATGAGTTATTAAATAAACACAAAAAGCTAACAGCCTAGCTACTCACAAGATACAATATTGTCAAAATTCCAGCTCTGAGCTTTTTCAATCTACCAAGATGACCTTGTACAAAAATGCTTGTTTTGATTAAATCTACTTTGCCTAAGCTACAAGGCCATGTATAGTGACAGCTGCACTTGGGAGCAACCTAAAACAAATTTTATCTTAGTGGCACCTAATCCAGAGACTAGTACAAGCAGCATGGAAAAGTCAGTGTCAAAATTAAACAATGAAGGCTTTTCTAGGAACAGATGCTTTTTGCCTGCAGCTGTAAAAACCTTAAAACAATCCTATACCCCACTGTCTGGTCACGCAACTATCACAAAGCAAGGCATAAATTTTGCCACTTATTGCAAATGTTTGCTGAGAGCTTCTATAACCCTTTTTAAAAACAGTTACAGGGATTTCTTGAGGGTGATTATGAGGCTATTTTATCCTTGAAATACGTGCAAGGATCTTCAATTTAAACCCACGATTCTTCATTTAAAAAAAAAAAAAAAAAAAGACAACAGCAAAAAGAAACCACTAACTTTTCAAGTTCATGTTTCACACATGAATATAGCTGAAAATCTTAAGGAACGAGTTAAATAGAGAGACAGCACAGAGTTTCACTAAGATATTGTTGACTGGACAGGGACAAATGTTATTCATTCACATTTGAAACAGCAACTGAGTATTTTCTTTGCATAGCAATTACACAGCAATGTAGCACAGCACCATCATTACACTGCTGCTAAGATACTGTTGACCATTCTGCTGTCACCTCTCCTACACTAACAAATACTATGTCAAATATTCTCGTCACCACAACTCTCAAAAAAAAAAAAATAAAAAATCTCTTCTTTCTATTGAATTAATGCAGTAATAAACTTTAAACCAGAATACAAACTCTCGCTGAAAAAAACTTCTGAAACTCAATGAATAAAAGAAAACCTTCAGTTCCCAATTAAGTGAGCAATTTACAATGTCAAGAATCTAGTTGTGCTCCATATGAACCGATGGGGTTTTTAGATTAGCTTCTGTTGTGTATTTAAAAGTGATAGCAGCAACATGATTTACATAAGTACAATATTTTCAAATATTTTTTCACCAAGCAAGCACTCTAAAAATTGTGAAGTGTTTCGTTTCTTACTAAAAAAAAAAAACAAACCAACTTTTCCAGAACAACAGTTCATTAGCACCTCACTATTTATAAGTATAATTGGGTTGTTTGATGAGAAAACATGAGAGAACACTGTGCCTACTATAATTTGCACAAATACAAATTTCATTGTTTGAAAACAAACCAGCAATTCAACAAATGTTGTTTAAAAAAAAATAAGTGTATATCATGCAATAATAGAAGTGACCATATTACAGTTCACATAGGATTGAATGGTTAAACCACGCTCTAGTACACCTTAGTTTACAAGCTGTAAATTATTAATTGCAAAAAATGCTAACTTTAGGTTTTCGTTTATGATTCAACTACATAGAATTTTTACATATAGCAAATGCTGTGCTATTTCACCAGATTACTGCTTTTCCACTTTAAATAGCACAGGACCTAGGGACATAGCTCTTTAATATGTTCATAAAGCTGCTTAGGTTTTCTTGTCATTTCATGCTAACACCTTTTTAATAGGTAGCATTATGACAGAAGCCTTGCATGAAAATTCTCCACCCCAAAAGTAAAACATAGCAAACATTCAAAATCAGAATGGCAAGCGATGGTTTTAATTGCAGCTCTTAAAAAATTCAGGGTTTTAAATTAGGTCTTGATCCCCAAAATCCTCAGCATCCTTAAATTACACGAGCAAAGCCGTTCAATTCAACACGATTACTCCTAAAATAAGGACAACTCACATGACTGAGCATTTACGGAGCCGAACCTATAACCAAAATTATAACAATGACTCCTCATTACTTTCAAATTCAAATAAATTGAACCTTATCCTTTGAGAGTTTCTCTCAAATCCAGCTATGCTTACGGGTGGAGTGTAACAGAGACAGAAAAGGGGAGAAAGGAAGAAGGGAGATATAAACATACACCCCAAACTACAAGCGCTGACAAATCGAAAGCTAACAGATGTGTGACTTCTAATTAGTTATAATAATCTGGGCTTCCATGCTATTGGAACATGCCTCCCCTTCCCTTGGAAATCAAACAGCTTCCTTAGGAGTTTTAAACTCTCTGGGTGCTTCTAAATTTACTCAAGAAAAAACCCTGCCTTTCAGCAAATTTTAGGTATCTACAGTGATAACTTTATGAAAGAAAAATATTAAATTATAATTATCCTAAACAGACACAGTCTTGTGAAACTAACCCTACATTCATATGAAAATACAAAGCATTGACTATAATGAATTTGATTCATCCTTGGACACAAAGCTTTACCACAGTAAACTCAGTCAACTGTTGCTCTTGCTTTTATATTCATAGTACTTAAATAGCGCACTTTAAAACAAAAAAAACTCCAATTGGCTTTTCATACATCCACCCTCCCCAAAAATAACGCACTTGAAAAACCCAAATGATATGAAAAGGCTTCAAGGCCTCTTTTCTCCTTTTCACAGCACTTTTTTTTATTTCTGTTTGCAGTAATCTGCCTTTCACTTTCTCATTGCTACAGAACAAACGAGGAGGCTCAGCACTTTGAAAAGGGGGCTCAATGTGTAATGGGTCCACTAGAATTAATTTAGTTGCACCAAATCCATTGAGCAGTGAGGTTTTTTTCTCCTCTCAAATCATTTTGAGTCGGACGCAGCCCCCAGCCTTTGTAATTCTAGTAAAGCACTTAAAGTGCACAGTAGGTGTTCATCAGGACCATCTGGTCAAAAGCAAAACAAGCTGCTGATTTTGCCTTTGAATAGAATGAAGCAAGTGTGAATTAGTCTCTTCAATTAGCACTATTACAACCTGTCAAGTGCATATTGTAAAACAGGATTATTACAGTATTGGTCACCAGTGCAATTATTTACTCTCTGCCTTTTCTTGCATATAAAAATGTCCATGTTTAGTAGTTTTTGATAACTGAAGATCATTTCTTTAATGATATGCACGTCCAAACCCATCAAAACCAAATTACAGGTTATGAAACGTATTCTGTCAGGAATATATTAAGCTTCATAATTAATAGAGGAGCAAAGAGTGCCCTTTCTTTATCTCTTATTGCCACTTGTGTTTCATGAAAGAAAATGAATAATGGTAATCTATCTTTATCAATACAACCTCTTTGAAACAGACCAGATATTAAGACATTTTAAGTGCCTAATATAGCTATCACTTTGAACGGGTACATAAAAGGTATTCTCTCTTTATTTCCCAAGAAACTTCCTTTCACACAATTTCTAACACATGACCATTTATAAAAAGTTTATTGAGGATTTCTTTCAGCAAATACATTTTAGTTTAGCAATGTGCTGGTCTCCTTTAAAACCAAGGCAAAAAAACCACAAAAGACCAAAACAAAAATACACAAAAAAAAACCCAAAAAAACCCCACCCAAACCAGGAAGTCAATTTACCTTTACAAAACCAGATTTTTCTCCCCTTGTTTGAAGTCAAAAGCTAGCTTGCTAGCTGGCACTCATTTATTACCATAGAACACTGAGGCTATGACAGTGATAGATGTTTAAATTATGTATAGTGGTGTTATAACTCACCATATGTGGAATATAATTTTTACATGATAGATTTGAGAGGCAAAGAAAATATTTAAATTTCACAAAGAGAATATAAGTTTTGAGTACAATCAGTATAGCAATAAGGTATTTTACTAGCTTCTCTGATACTTAGAGAATAATCAAACAAGAGTGAAGAATGCTTGTGCACTCCAAAATACTAAAAAGTGCTAGCTGCTGATTTTTATTAGCATAGGAATAGTCTTCAACAGTTTGAATCAAGTAAAAAAAAATTCAAAATATAAGACAACTGTTTCTGAAACTCTTTATGTGTGTACTGCCTTAGGATATCTCCATATTCTGATGGCTAGCAAATGTATTTATTGGTAATTATTTAGATTAATTTAAAAATTACAATATTTTTAAAAAAACAAAACATTATTTATGTTTTGTGTCCCTATGCCAATGCCTGACCTTTACTGTGGATGATCTCACCCAACAACAATTGGAATTGTAAGTATTTTGTATAGATACCAAAAATGAAATCTGAATAGTGTACAAGACCTTCTGGTGGATTATTTCTCTGTATTCTGAAGGCAATTCATCTGGTTAGCTATATTTACATATGTAAGTCTTTTAAATAAGGTTCCTGCCTGCACATTTATAAATTATGGCTTTGTTTGTGTCACATTTATCCACTTATCCAAACAAATTTTAAAATTCAGCACAAAGGACTTCAAACCATCACTAGGGTCTGCCAACAGAGACTTTATAGTTTATCTCAGCCCCAGCAGTTGTATGCACAAATAGTTCCTCCTCCTGCCTGGAGTGCTATTGGATACATTGCTTTTCATATTCCACCTTAGCCAGCAAGTCTACAGGGAACAAAGAACAAATATATTACCTATGACAGGTGACAGGATGCTAAGCAGCTATCCTGCCATTAGGTTATTGGCTAAAGGAAAGAAATAAAGAGCAGATGAAGCTACACAGAGGCAACCAGTATTTAGGGACCCATATTCTTTGCATTGTTTGCACAGATTTTATGTTTTACTAGGAATTACAATGCCTGGTACATGCTTTACTGAGTATTCTCAACTGGAATCTCCAGCAGTTACAAAATAAAATCATCAATGTACATGAGGCCAAAGTTTTCTGCATATTTAACTCGTCCAGCCCCTGCAGACATTGGATACTTCTGTAATCCTGCACTCAGGAATCACAAAAAGGCATCAAACCCTATGCCAGAAGTAAAGCAGATAAATAAAAACTCCTTGTTTTCAACACTTTGTTAAATAGCTCTATTATTTTTTACTGAAAAAAAAAAAAAGCGAGGAGCTGACTATTATGACATGAACTCTAAGTCAAAAAAGTTTATTGCAAAATAGTTTGTCTGCTCCAGGGTGAGAACAGAAACTTGCTTTCCACAAAAAATTTAAATATTCTCCCTCTACAAAGAACTGCCCTTCGTTTCCATCAAATAATACAACTCTGACTTGCAAAAATGACAGGAGTTGGAACCTTCCATTCTAAATGAGGACAAGCTCCTAAGAAGAGACAGAGAAGAAATTAAATGTGGCCGTGTAATAATTCAGCACAGAGCTTCTCAAATCACAAGTTAAGGATTCTCTCACTCCAATTACATACAGCCTCTCAAAATTATCTTAACAGAATAAAGAGCAAGTATTCAGACAGAAAACTTCTTGAGTCTTGGAAGTAGTAGGAGTTCAGTTTGTTAGAATTATTCTTATGTAACCATATAATGCCTTGGAAAATTATTCATGTCCAGTCTCTAAGATGGCATAAAATTTATTAATTTCCACTTTAAAATGTGAATCGTGGAAAAAAGCAACCATGATAGTTCCCAGAACAGTACCTGCCCAGAACCAATGTAATACTGCAGTTTTACAAGAACAAACAGATGTCAGAAGTCTGTGACACAGCTTCATTTGAAATTTAGACCAAGTTAACAAATTCCCTGCCCAACTCACAAAAAAATCACCCCAAAATCCAATATCCAGAATTTTGGACAAGTTTGGGTTAATTTTTAATTTCATGTCTGAAGAATACCTATAGGCTCATAATCAATATAACTGCCTGTGACAATTTTTAAACATAATTTCAAATCTTCATATGAAATTTTAATACATAAACAGCTGAAGATGTAGATAAAGCATGTTAAAAAAAAGCAGTATTTCCAAGCACTATCCAAAATCCACCTATTGAATTCATATGCAAGAAATTGTGGAAGGAGACATGAGCACTGTGGCTTCAGGCTTCTCAGAGAATTTTCTGCCACGTTGTTTCCCCATTAAACTCCAAGATTTCTTTGAAATAACAATTCAACCAAATATCTTTTACTATTAAACATGCATCCTAAGCAACAAAAAAGGACAACAGAGAACTGAAGCAACAGTAGTTTAGGAAAGGACAGCTGAGAGCTCACTGGATTTTGCATTTAATCCATTGCAAAAAATTTATGCCAGTTTTGAAAGGGTTGTGGGGTTGGGATCTTGGTGTGGTGTTTTGCAGGGGTTTCTTTTTTTTTTTTTTTTTTTTTTGAGGAACTTGGAAATAATATCTATTCCTTAAAATTTGCAGCAGTAATAATAAAAACAAACTAAAAAACTAGCCCTGGAGAGATAGTTGCATGCAAGTGTGGCAAGCAGTAGAACATTTATAGAATTTTAAATATTTCTTTTAATAATTGATGTAGTCATTTTGAATCTTTCTGCATGGGATATAACGTGTGAGTAGATTGCATTAACACTGCTTAAACATTTCAACTTGTCAGTATCACCAAGTCGATTTCTGAAATATTTGCAGTATTTTCCCATCGAAACAGTAATAAAGGCAGAATAAATATATGCCACTGCTTTATAATCACTGAACATTAATGAATATTTTATGTCTTTTTAAATCTCCCTGTTTAATTTAAAAGGGTGAAATTAAGTCTCCTCCCTGCAATATGCCAATTATCTGTAAATCAAACAATAACTTGGCCATTATACTCCTTTTTGTTAATATACCAGAAGGTAATTTGAAAACACTGAACGGCAATTTTAGGTAATAATTGAATAGTCCTTCCTGCCCTCTTGTGGTTGGCAACTGCAACTAACAGCTTTTCCAGAATTACAAAAATACACCAGAAGGAAAGTAAACTATTAGTTTGTTAAAGTGTGAACGAGAAAGTGAAGAATAAAATAAAATCTAAGAGTCCCTGGAGAGGGCACAGTCAAGGGAGAGAAGAGAAAGAAAGATACCATGAATTCCTCCAAGTTGTACAGACTAACTAGATTCATCAATCATTTGTTAAAATGCTCACTCTATGCTTAAAAAAAAAAAAAAAATTAAATTAAAAAGCCATTAGGGAGTTGACACATAAAACACTGCTTGTTTTCTATAATTAGACAAATGTTCACCGACCCTTTTACCTCTGCCAAATCCCCAGTGGTTTTCTTGAGACTTTGCACAGACACATTCACCTGTTCAGCATCAGCTGCACAAGAAGGGCTGGAATTCTCTTTCATTTTAGCCTCTGAAATGGTCTTCATAATCTTATTGAATCTGTTGGGTGTGATACTTACATGCAACACAGAAAGGCAAAGAAAGGTTTGATGCTCCCACTGGTTATAGGGTGGTTGGGGTTTTTGGATTTGGGTTCTTCAAAAAGGAAAATTTAACTGAATTTTAAATTACATTGACTTTATATCTTAACATGTTGACTGTAGCCTGACATTGCCAACAAACAAGAAAACTCCAGTGCATATAGCAGCAGCCTACATTCCCACACACTGTCACAGATTTTGGTCCCTTTAAGCCAGGTAAGACCTACCAGCAAAGTAGTAATTGATACAGCAGAAATAAAAACCAGCCAATTGGTATGTGTGCATGTGTTTTCTTTTAGAATCTCACAATTTAAAAAATAAAAGCAGATATTCTGATAATTTATTTCCATAAATATTCAAACTATTTTTAATTGTAGTCAAATCTTGGCCCCTCAAGAAACAAACTGTTGCAAGTATCTTTGCTTATACTATAAAAAAAATAAAAAATAAAAAACCAAACAAAAACAAAGCCCCAGAACTTGCTATAACAGATTTTAAAATGTAAAGTAGAAAAAAGGCTTTCATGCAGGGGAAGGATCAGAATTTAGATCTTAAGGATAGTAACATTCACAATTAAAACAGTTAATGATTCTTTTCCATTGTGGTGTGACATTTTTTTTCTATAGCTAATATTACAGAACTTAAAATAATTCTGCATGTCAACATGTGACATGAAAAACTTCAATAAAATCTGTTCAACCCTAAAAGACTGAGAGTAGTGTCAGACCTATAGCAAACATACATTTAATTTGAAAAGCAAACATTTAATCTTAATATTTTGTTATGTCAGTTCTGAACATTCACATTTCTAGATTGTTTGTCATGTTTCCAGAAGTTAGTGGGTTATATGGAGAATAACATCCAAAACACCTGACATTAAATATACCAAGGAGCACCAGACAGCAATCCTTGACTTTAGAAATGCAATTTAAAAATATGCAAGGGCTGCGTGTTCTAAATTCAGAGAGCCCAGAGTCATACCACAGATATTTCCTGCTACAGGACTTAATTCTGACAAAGTTCTCTACAATATCACCCCTTGCTGGCCATTCACAGAACAGCAGAGATGTCCATTATACACAAAACCATTTGACTACCAAGCCAGTAAGAATTATAGCACTACAACAGCAACCAGCCACAGCAGAGGTGCCCACGAAATGGAGAGAGCTGGTGAAAAGAAGGGAAGAAAGAGGGTGCTTCAAGGGGCTTAAAGATAAAGTTTAATTGGAATAATTGCTTTTCCTCATCACTCTAGAATAACTCCATTAACAGTGTTCATATATTTTTGCAACTACAATGCAAAAAGAAACATCTTTTCTGTATAATTTAGTAGAAAACCATTTTTAGGCCAAGTTCTTTCATCAGATTACAGCAATCTTGCTGAGCCAGTTGATTAATCTTGGAAAAAAAAGACTGATAAAATAAAGGAATATCCATCAAGACCGTGTAAAGCATCTTTAACAGGGCTGGCATTAGCTATAATGAGCTACATTTATTCTTCAGCTGTGAAACAGCACTCACCTCCTGAATGGTACTGCTTCCTGAGAAGTTGAGGTTGTACTCCCGCTGGACTTCTCGATGGGTGACAATCAGCATGAAGTTCTGATTTAATGACTCCTGCAGGGCCCTGAAATGGTTGAAAGAAAAACAAGAAAATCAGGGATAAGCATGTTATAGCTTGTTTTACAGTTAAGATGCAAAAACCCCAGGGTACCCTAAACTCTACATGGACAAGTCCAGGCACAACATTATCATCTCTCTTTTCACTCTTAAATGCAAGGAAGCATGCTGAGAATGACCAAAGGCCATTCCTGAACTCCTTCCTTAATAAGGTGACTGCAGCCTTTAAAGCTCTTCTAATGTTAAGTATTCTCAAAATTGGGAGAGTCACATTATCTTTACAAACATAGGGTATATTTAGCACTCACAATGCCATTACTACCAGGCTTGTAAGCATATTGATGACCAGACAAAATATCAAGCTACAATGCACATTAAAAACTGATGGTGAGTAGAACAAGGCAAAGCATGCACTCGTTTCTCTGGGGTTACCTGAAGCATAAACCAAATGGAAATTCTTCAGCTTAGCTTCTCTTTCAAAGCACAGAAACCCAGCTAATTAAAACTGGAAAACTAACCACAGCAAAATTTCTCATGTGGCTGTTGAGCATCTAGGAAAGTTAGTTCTGCTCAAATTGTTTTAAATGTACATTAAAACATCTTTAAGTATATGAATTTAAGAAAAAATAATCCTAAAATACAGATTAAATGGACCAGCTATACGTTCATTTTGTCACAAACTTGATTTGGTTTTTTGTTGTTTTTTTATCTATAAGTCACAAAACACCTGGATGTTAAAAAAAGCATCCTGTTTGCTTAATTAGGTACAAAATTATGCAGCCATCTACTTTTCAAAACAGAAGGCAGGAATTCTGTTGAAGACAAGGCAATTACAGCTGTGCACAACCTTACAGAGGCTACAAAACTGCAGCAACATTGTACCATAGCTTGGATATCTAAACAATACTTACACAGATTTGACTTGTTAAGTGCCACGTGGAATTAAATTTGGCTTATTACATTATTTTTTATTTATTTTTAATCCCATACTCTTAAAAGAATGATTGACTCTTTTTTTTTTTCCTTCACATATTCACTACTCCATGACACAATATCTCTTAGCAATAAAGGACAAATTCTGCACAGATGTATCTTAAGATACAAGAAGACAAAAAAGACTGCTAGATGATTTGAGTCCTGACTTGTTAGTTTTACCTTCTACTGAAATTACTGAGCTGCAGTTTTGCTGCTCAGATGCTAAGGAACCCATGCAAAACTCACTGGATGCTTTAGCAAGAGATGCAAAGTTTGCTTTAACATCTCCAGACAAGTTACCTTAAAAAATATCTTCATCAGCAACTTAATTTGGATTCTGTGACATCTTAAACATAATAATCAAATACTACAAAACAAAATCATGAACTGCTATTTCTCTTCTTTTATGCATTTGTAATATGAAAACTAAATTTAACTCCTTGTCAATGGCTTGGTATGATTAAGTCTGTAAGAGACATTTCAAATGGAACTGAAGTCATCTGTGCTGACTATGAACTTAGCTGCTGCATTTGACATAAAATCTTGTAAGAGACAGCCTAAAAAATTTAGAATACTTAATTGTGCTTCAAAAGAGGGGAGGGGAAAAAAAAAAAAAAAAAAGGTCCTGAAGAGTTGTATGCCTATTTTCAAAGGTAAGTCTAAATGGACTGCTAACAGTAAATTCAGCATCACCATAATGACATCTTCTTTTGGGAAATGTTCAGTAGCAAGTAAAATATCCTGCTGTGCATTTGTAGACTCCAATTATTTTTTTAAATTATTTATTATTATTTAATACTGTTTAATATTGTTTACATATTTATTATTAATTCTTATTTAATTTCTCTGAAAACATTAATTACAGCAGATGGGAAAGGCCCTGGATTCCATAGAGAATCACAAAAGGCTGTTATAGCTATTTTTGACATGGCTCACATTTTCATACTGCAATTGATGTAAAAACAGAATGAAACAGGCTAGTTTGATCAAACCCTTAGTCTCTCAAGCTATGCATGATACACACACTTCAGGGCTATCCAAAATATAGTATTCTAATAAAAGTATCTGTTCATAGGAAAGATTTTCCACTTCCCTATTTCATCTGGGTGTGACAGGGAGAGTATTTAGAAAAGAAAAAAAATACTCTTCAAACAGTTAACTTAAATAAAATGCCTTAAAATTAAAAGCCTCAAAGTTTTGATTTAACAATTTTGACACCTCTACTTTTTGTATTTTCTAAACAATATAAGCTGAATGTTCTTAACAAATAAATTCTCAGTCCATACTCACAACTAAAGTTGAAGATGAGGATGAAAACTAAGCTGGCTACAGAAAAAAAAAAAACAAACCAAAAAACTTGAAAAAATTGGTTTTAAAAGTGTTGGCAATTAAAGCACACGGTTAATCACATTTTCTTCAGAAAAATAACATAATGAGGAATTTTACCTCTGCTTACATAGAAATACAGCTGTCTACTGACCCAATCCCTTGAGCTCTTCCTTGATCAAAATCTCATATGGTCTGACAACCACAGGACTTGGACCATTTATGTTAGAGACAGTGAGAAGGGGAATTGATGGCACTTCTGGTGGGCAGTTTGTGCCAGTGACTCCCTACATGTACCAGCTCTCCTCTGCAGAATGGGGGTGATCTGAGGATACACCTGGACAACCAGCAACTTCAGCCCCCTCCCATCCTCATTTCCTCTAGCAATTACAAATTTACATTACCCTAAATTATCTGTGCCAATAGAACTCTGCTTCTAAAACATACCTTGCCCTAAACTTGTATTTTCAGCCATTAAGGTTATTATCAAACATATAAGATAAGTATATTTAAAGGAGATTTCTCCTTGACAGTAAGTTGTAGCTTATTTTTATTTCTTTTTTGGTGCACATAACTGTATTGAGAAGAATGACTTTGAATACAGTGCATATTTCTAAAATTTTGGCTTCAGTATTTGCAGAAGTTTCATTTTTCTGCAAATGTTATCAGTTACTAAAATCTTCCAAATGAAACACCTGCATTAAAAGGGGAAAAAAAAAAAAAAATCAGGGCCAAACCCCTGGTCCCATTAAAGTCAAGACAGATTTTCTTTTTTTTTTCTTTTTTGCCATCAGTGCTAACAGAATTTAATTACTCTGAAAACTAATTAGTGGGAAAAGAAAATCAAATTCTAGAAACAGGATTAAAGTAGGCCACTCTTAATAGCATCATTTCCCCCTACTGCAAACCTGAGCTTCCAGAAGCATTTGCTTATAGGTTATATACTTCCAGTACATCTCTTTTCCTCAGCTGAATTACACATTTACTATTCAGCCCAGGAGGCAAGAGAACTTAATGGTATTTTTGGGCACCAATCTTCCATTAGAGGAACTCACCAGAAAAAGAGAACCAAGAACAGACTAAAGAAAAGAGATCTGAGTTCAGGCATCAGTTTTGAACAGCTTTCTGGCATGAGAAACTTGGACCACTTTGGGATTTCATACATTGCCTATACAGAATTGGTCACTGGCATTATCAAAATGCACAGAAGCCTCAGTCCTGGACAAAGATTCACTGGGCTTGAAACCACAATATCAAACAAAAATGCTCCTCTTTGCAACTTAATTTCTAAGCAACAGAAGTTGAGATGTTTTTTCTTCCACTGAACTGAAAATAACAAAAGTCAATTCAGAGTCTGGCAAGAGCTCACTCACTACCTACTCGACCCAAAATTCCAACACAGCACAATTACAAGTTTAATAAATTAAGAATAGAAACAATATTTAGGAAAAAAAATGTGTCACTGCAAATAATGCAAATCTTAGGGTACAGCAGCTGTTTGATCAGTCTGTGCAATGCTGAAGCAAAGTGGCATTAGTACTGATATTTATTATATGTTAAGCTTCCAGTTTTACTGCTTTTCTATTGTTCTGGTACAATTAGCATGTAAAATAGATTGGTTGTATCTATTGTTAAGTGACTGCCTTGATGGTTTTTTTTTTGATGTAATACTTTGGTTTTTAATAGCATTTGTTTTGAAATGTCAGTAATATTTTAGGCTTTGAAACCAAAAGAATACATTTACTCAATCAGCAGCAAATGTTCTTTTTCATTTCAGTTAAGTTTTTCTGAAATACATTCAGTATTTTCCCTTTGGCAACACCTTTCTCAGTCACATGGAAATTTCTCCAAAAATCTCTGAATTTTATATAAGACTAGGTATACACACAGGGTAATTAATATTTCCATTTTAAACTTACAGATTTATACAAGCTCATGCCAACAGAAGTCCAAATTTACTGTAATTACAGATTATTTACATTAAAACAAAATAAGAAATCAGTATGTAAATGTAATGTTTGTTGTAGCTAATGCAGCAGGAGGTGGCAGATTAGGTTCAAACAGCAATCAGTTAGCAAATCTGGCTAACATGTAAATGAGCAGAAGCCCTTTTGTTTACACTCTATTGCATTTTAAACTTCAGGATTTTTAAACTGTCTCATGAGCAGATGTGAAAATAAAACATTAATCTTACCATTCTTATTGAAGCTTTCAAAGTAACTAAAGCAAGGCACTGCTCCTGTCCAGCTGAACAGATAATACTAATAATTGGAGTTGCAGGTTACACTGTTCTTAATTAACACTCTGCTACAGTTGATAGTGCACAAGACACCGTGCCACAACCACTGCTCCACTGAAATAATCTAAAACACACACACACCTCCAGCAATACATGGACCCATTATGTCAAAGATGGAGCTTTTTACACCTTATAACCATTAAAGTGACAACTGATAAAACAAAAAAAAAGGAAAAAAGGGAAAAAAGAAAGAAAGAAAAAAAAAAAAAAGAGAGAGAGAAAAAGAGAGAGAGAAAAGGATGCCTGAGCTCCATGGCCTGACTCACACCCCTCTTCCTCCTCTTCTGCATTCTGCAAAACTTTTTCCCTGAACTGGGCACTGCCAGCTTCCAAGAAGCACCCAAGGCACCAAAGGGAAGGGAAATCACTCTGAGGAAGTGAAGAACCTAATCTTACAACCCACCTTAGAAGAAGGCTGCAGTACAAGCACAGTGCTTTTATACTCCAGCCAGCCAACTTCTAGCCAATGATTACAGAACTACCTACAGCATGGGATGTCTCCTTTCCTTCAATATTACTTGGCTACTGGTGGGAGAACAGAGGCAGGGCAAAGTTACTGTCCATGTAGAGGGAAAAAAATGGCATAGGTATTGCAAAATGGGAAGAACAGGAGGCAGTGTCAGAGGTAGGTGGGAAGCGTGGAGATAGAGGGCTGAATACTGGAGCCACTGGGATGAAGCAGACATTCACTAGGTACCAGGTTTCATTACATCCACAGCTCACAGATCAGGTCTTCATTGTTTCAAATATTGGACATGGGTAAGCATGGCTTTACCAACAAACTGTGGAAGCAGGGCATGTAGCCCTATGGGTGGTATTTGACATTTAAATTTAATCTTTACATTGCAATTGACCAGCATGCAGTAATAATTCACTGGTTATTATTATAAAAGTAATATTAAGCTATATTAGTAACTATAAAAGCTTTAGATATGCCAGTGATGAATATACCCCACGATGAATATATCTGATGAAGATATCCTAGGAGATTTTTGCCTGCTTAAACTGCAGGATTGCTTTGCCATTACATTTAGGTGCTAGTTTTAAATCAGTTCTGGCTTAAACCCATTCAGTCTGTCACAATAAACTTCAGTGCCTGTGTACCAATAGGTTGGAGAAGGATGTTTCACTGCTCACCCCCACTGTCAAGAACAGCCACATATAAGAGCTTACAGAGCTGCAACCAGAAGGATCCTTTTAAGGGCATTTACATAAAATACCATATACTGAAATCTCAGCCTTTTCAAATATCACTTTCTGGAGGTATTCAAATCACAACTATTTATCTCTAGTTCAAAATAGAAGGCATTTGAAGAAAATGACAGATGAACTCACAAAGAAGAGGCAAAGTTCCTTAACATCCATTAGTAATAGATGTGAGCATCATGCTTTTAAAAATTGTGGGTAACAAACTAATCTGAATAATAACTGACCTAACAGTAGGCAGTAAACAGTGTAACTGGGTTTGGTACATTGCTTCAATTAGATGTGTTTTGATCTGCATTGATGCTTTAATTGGAGGCAAGCCTCCCCTTTCATCTAGAATTTATGACTTCAGGGAGATGATCTAGCCTTCAAATTATCCTTGTTTAAGTAGCCACTAATTAATCATCGTTTGCTATCCCAAAGCTACCAACTTTATCTTAAAAATATCCAGAACTAATCTCCACTATGGAACAAGTAGAAACTGCAAAGCTAACAGCCACTTTGATTTTACTAGCAAGTAAAGTTCTTTCAAAACTATTCATCCAAATAAAAAGCTGAAGAACTGTTTTTAAGCAGTTTGTTGTTATATAGTTTATTGCAATATTTTTTCTGGAACTGAAGACATTCAATCTGCAATGTACAGAGATACCTGGGTAGAAATTTTTGAAATTGCAATTGACATAAAAAAATCCCAAACAGCTAGTATCTAGTATTTTTCCATAGTATTTTCACTGTCCTTCAATTACCTGTTTAAGTACAGTGGCTTATTGCCCTCACACCCAACTACAGCTCCTGTTTGCACCTGCAGAGCACATACAGTGCACATACAGCTCACCACTGCTCTTTGCTCCCTCTATTCCAGTGCCATTATTCCCTCTCTTAATGCTTCTTCCCATTATTATTATTATTATTATTACTCATATCAGCATTCTTCTTTCTTCCACAGACTACTGGGTTACATGTACAAGTACCTTTTAGTGATAGAAACCCTTTTAGTCACTAGGAAATCAGTTGTTTATCCCTATTGTCAGAGAATTTCCCTTATCAGTAATAGGACTGCATTTGTAGAATATTCTCCTATCAACTACAACAGCAAAAAACCAACTCCCTCTTCAGACACCCTGAAGGCACCCGAGGCCAGTGGCTTTTACAATCTGTCCCATTCCTGGCTGAGGATCCGGTGCACAGCACAATTCCTGGGCCCCCTCTAGTGGCTAGAGAAAAAAATTAATATTTTCCTGGCAAAAAGCTGATGCAGGTCTGCCTTTGACAAAGGGAAGGGCAAGAAAGAAAACAATCCAAAATAATCAAAGGAACTGCAAATTAATTGCTAAAATTAAAGATGCGATACTGACTGAAACATTTCATTTTCAAATCTTAGCAATATCCACTGACATGTGAGCACTCACTGTTAATTTTTTCAGTATTCAAATCAGTAATAAAAGATATCCTCCACAGTGGAATTTAATTATTCAGCCTATTGATGTTTAAAAATCCAGAATGATAAAATAAAATAACGTAACAAATATTTTAGAAGGATAATTCTGATCTGCTGGCTGATCTGATTTATACAAGTTTACATGAAGTCAACCAGCATACTGCAGTAACCTACAGAAGGCCAGCTCCCTTTTCTTCAGAGATTTTTTTTAAGTTCACATCCTGGCAGCTGGGAGGTGTGAAATTCCATATGTACCCAAGTGGTTCATGTACCACGCCAGGGTTTTAAAAAGCAATCTGATTTCCAACAACAAGATGCTGTGGTAATTCATCCCAGCACTTAATAGAACAGTGAAAATACTTTGTATTTACTAACTGCAGATTCTTGTGAAGATACATGTGGCTTCATAAAAAACGTACAAAACCAAATCAAACAACTAGAATTTATGGCCAAAAGACTTACCCAGAATGACTTGAAGAAGGAGGAGGCAGGTCAGGTGTTAGAACATAAAGACTATTATTTTTTGGCAAGTGTAGAGTTTTTAAAACAGTCTGAGGGGAGAAAGAGAAAAATAAAACATTTACTAATTTTGATGTATTATTTTATTTTTTAACTACTGCTGCTAATTTACAATACCACCAAACATTCTGTTTTGTGATCTACTCACTGTTAAACTTAATAACATCAATTTTGTAGATGGGCCATGTTATGTATAACACAACAAAAGTGATTTGCCCTGGGGTTTTTTTTTGCAATGTTTTGGTTAAGGAGTTCCTTGTATGCCACCCGAGACATCCTAACACTGTTTGAAACTCACAATTCTTGCACTGTAATCCCACCCACACAGATGATCTGTTTGAAACTCTGAATTCAGTTAACTGAAAACACAGTTGAAAACTTACACTATCATCTACATCTCCAGTCTTCCACCCTTTTAACAGCATTTTAGATGAAGGAATCTGAAGTTCATTTTCTAGAATATGTTTGATATCTCCTAAAGAAAAAAGAAAGAAAATACATGATGTACACACTTACTGATTTCTTTCAAGCAGTACTGAGCTAAGAGCAAGGAAAAATTTACTATGAAAACCATTTTTAATCTCGTTATCATTTTAACATACATTTCAAGCAGTAATGGACAAATGAAGCTAAAAAACATAATCACATAAAGCATGAATGATTGGAAAATCACATGAGGATTTGATGATTTGGACATATATTTGAAGAATTCTTCACAGCTTATGCCAGGCATAAACACTTGCAGATGAATGCTATCCTGAAGCTTTGCCAGCAACAAAGAGGGTGCATATTTTTGGTACCCAATTCTTCTATCAATAACCCTAAGCTAAAGAACTGGAGTCTTTATAACAGTTTAACTGTTCTGACAGCTTTTTCACTGTTTTGCACATTTTGATGCTTTTCTCCCTGTAGTTATTAAAATCATCAAATAATTCAGGCTGGAAGGTACTCTCAGGAGCTCCATTAAGCCCAAGCCTAGCCCAAAGGTTAAACCAGCTTAGTCAAGGGTTTGTCCAGCTCTGTGGATGTCTGTCCAACCTGCTCCAGTACTTTACCACTTCCACAGATGAAAAAAAGGAATAAAAAACCAAAAAAACAAAAGATAGAAAATCCTTCTATGTAATGGGAATTTTCAATATTGCAAATTGTATTCATTGCCTCTCATATTAAGAGTCTGACTCCATCTTCTCTGTGTCCTCCCCGTGTGCAGTTGTAGACATTGGCAAGGTCTTTGCATCCTCTTCCCCAAGCTGAACAATTCCAACTCTCTGTGCCTCTCCTCCTGTGTCACCCTGGGCTCTAGCCCCTTGACTACCTCGCTGGCACCTGCTGGACTCACTGCAGAGTGTCAAAATCTTTTGTGTAATGTGGATCTCAAAACTGGCTGCAGTGCTTCAGCCAAGTCTTGCAAGTGACGAACAGAGGGGAATAATTATTCCCCTGATCCACTGGCTACATCCTTGCCAACCCAGTCTAGGATGTCACTGGCCTTCTTCACTGCAAGGGTGCACACATTGCTGATGCACCCCAAGATCCCTTTTTTTATACACGTGTTTTCTAGCCTGTCAGCCCTCAGCCAATTATCAGATACAATAACATGCTATCCCAGATGCAGGACTTCAGCTTTGCTTTCTTTCCATTTCATGAAGCTCTTCTCTGCCTGTTTATTCAGGCTGTCCAGGACCCTCTAAACAGCAGCCTTGCCCTCCAGAATATCAGCCACTTTCTCTGATCTGGTATTCTTCATCAGCCTGCCAAAAGCACTCACCTTAACAGCCAGGTTTTTAGTAAATACCTGAAGCAATACTGGCCCCAAGATCAACCACTGAGGGATGTCCCTAAATGAGGAACTGTTCACTAATCAGACTTGGAGCTCAGCAGTTCAGGCAATTATCCACCTACCTTACCAGCCCACTTCCCCAGTTTTCTTAAATGATATGACTACAAGAATACTACAGCAGAGTGTGTCAAAGGCCTTACTAAAGTCAAAATGATATCCACCATTCTCCCCTCACCCACAGAAACAATCATCCACTCATGAAAGGCAAACAGTGTTGACTAGGCACAATTTGCCTTTAGCAAATCTCTGCCAGCTAATTCAAATCACCTCCTTTTCTGTGCCCAGAATGGGATTCTTGAAAGATCTTCTCCACAGTCTTCTCACTGACCAAGTTCACCAATCACCATTGAACAGTCAGCTCACTTTTCCTTAACCTTTCTTTTCAAGCTGATGTACTTAGAGAAGACTTTCTGATCCATTTGTGGTTTCAGCTCAACCTGAGCTTTGGTCTAACTCCAAACCTGCATCCTCTGGCAAAATCTCTGTAACCCTCCTGGGTAGCCCCATCACTATCCTCCACCTTCTGTGTACTTTCTTTGTGCTTTTAGCTTAGTCATAAATTCTTTGTCCTTCTCTGCTGGCCTTCTGCCATGCTCACTCCTCCTTCTGCATGTTGGGACTGCTCTTGTGCTTTGAAGAGGTTGTCCTTGTAGATCAACCAGTTCTCTCAGGCCCCTTTGTCCTCGGGGATGTCTCTCATGGAATGCTGCCAAGCACATCACTCAAAAAGCCAAAAATCTTCTTTCCTGAAGTCCACAGTTGAAATTCTGCATTTGCCTTGCCTGCTTCTCTCAGGACTACAAACACAAGGCTGCTCTCAAGCTTCATATGCCAAGATACAGACAGAAGTTCTACACTTACTCCTTCAGCCCTACAACTTAATAATTTATACCTGAAAGAAGTTATTAAGAAAAACTAAAATAAAATACTACGGCTTCAAAATTCTGTTTTGATCATACCTTTATATCTGCTTTGCATGGATGCAACTCAGTGCAGTGCAGTGATAAACATGAAAGGCTAATTAGAAATTCAAACTAATCACCACGAGGTGGCACCAGCCAATACCAAATCGAAGGCTAAAAAGACAAGTAAGGATCAAAAGTTTCAGTTTCAAAATTTCATCACAGACATTAGCCTACTGCACTGAAAACTGTTTCAGTCAACTGTTTCTTCCTTTATTTCCTTGTTTTGATCTGTACAGAGTTTCCACTAATAGTAATAATTAAAAAACGAAACACATAACTCTGTCTAAATTAAATTAACAGAATTTGGGGAACGTAAAAAATAACATGCTCTGCAATACTAACAATAGCATATTTCTAACATACTGCTACAAAATGCATGTTTAGGATAAAGACAATAAAACTTATAAAAGAAATCTTGATTTACACAAACAAGTCAAATAAAAATTGAAAAAGAAGAATGCAATTATGCTTTTCACACTGGAAAGTATTTCTCTAAATCTTGTCACTAATCCTAAACAGAAAGAGATTTGGATATACAGATCCAAAAAATAAATGCCAAGATCATCTGTTTATTAGATTATATCTACACTAATCCTACCTACTAATTCAAAATTACATTTTCATGCCTTAATCAGTAATCTCTATTTTGTTTCTGAAGCAAGTTCATAAGAAAAATAGATTTCAAAATAAGTATTTGATAAATCACTAACCTTTAAAATGGATTAGTAAAATTTTGCTTTTTTTAAAGCTGCAAAGAGATTTGAAAACAGTTAGTATCTGCAGAGGCTTCATTTTCTGAGGGGATTTTTTTTCTTCTTTGAGGGGTTTTGTTCTGCTTTGCTTTCCTTTAGGATCTAGATTTTTGGGGTCGGGTCTTTCTTGAGCGTTTTTGTTTTAAACAACTTTGCCACCAATAGTTTTCATTTAGTTTTTACAAATCCTTACCAACTGTGGAGCTGTCTTCAAGTACTACATCCACATTTCTGTCTCTGTACTCAACCCTGAAGTCAAGCATTCGAGGCTGTCGTTCCACTATTTGTCTAGATGGCACTACGTGGCGAAATGCTGAGGATGAGGAAGGAGTTGAAGAAGCTGCTGTAGAATGACTCGTGGGGCCATATGCTGGTCCATGTAAAGTCTCCCCACCATACTCACTGGAAGAGAGCCACATGAGAAGGTTTCAACAGAACAGCTTGATATGTTTAAATAAAAGTTAGCAAAAAAGGAAAAAAAAATTAAAAATGAGCAGTATTATTTGCTTGCTGTGGCCCAACAGCAGACACCTCATGAATAACCAAGTCTGTCATAGCTGAAAATACTGGCTTTTTAATAATTAGCAAATAGCTTTCATTATCAGCAATATTAACATTTCTGTGACTCAGAAGTGCTTCAGCTGAGATGACAAATGGGCATTTAACCCATTATTTCAGTCTGAAGTTCACTGTGTAACGAATACCAGAATAATCTGGAGAAGAAGTGTTACTTCCAGTTCCAAGAGTGCTGTGACCATATAAAAATTGATACCATGGCAACCACCAGCTCTGTACCTCATATGGCTAGTATGCCACAGGAATGGGAACAAGAAACAAAATTTAAAATACTGCAGATGCTTAGGTAGTTTCCAATACCACCTTAGTGGAAAACAAGTTCAAATATTAAAACAGTTATGTATTTAAGGTAAATAAATTATGATCATGAGGTATATGTTGCAAAAAAATATCTAGAAGTACAACAGTAAAGCAATGCTGAATCCTAGCTTGTCTTTCTTTAAGTTCAAAATCCTTCAAGCCTCCTGGCCATTCATATAAGGATGTCTCCATACCTAGTTCAAGGCTACATGTGGCATTACAAGTCAGAATAAACTGGGAAACCCTCACTTTCCAGAAGCACTTCATCTTCCTCAGTGAGCTTCTCCACAAGAATCACATAATTGGGATTAGAAATAAAGGTAAGAAAACATGAAATTTAAGGTATGCTAGTCCAGGCAAAAAAAAACAACCAAAAAACACCTACTTATGATGTAAATTTAGAAGGCAAGAAACTTCACAGGGCAAACCTAAAGCTTTGCCTTGTAGATGCTCTTTTCAGGAAGATTATCTGTTCTGGACAGTTACAGGATATCATAAAGAAGGATGCAGGTTAATAACATGTATCCACTGAAACAATGCAATCCAAGCACAGAAGGATTTAGGAAGTGTTGAGATGCAAATTGTCTTATTTCCATTTTTAAGCAGAACTTTAAAAAGTTGAAAAAATGTATTCTGCCTTTCTTGAAAATATCATGAGATACCATGTCCGTGGAAATGCTTTTTACAGCAAGTCAAATCTGTCATCTAAAGGAGGTCTGTACTTTAAAAAGCTTAAATGTGTCACTGAAGTGTCAAAATTTTAGAGTTTATAGGAAATCCCATCGCTGTGCTTTCCACACTTGAAAAATAAAATCATGTTCAGCAGGCTCAGAAGGATGGATTCCCAGCTACAAAGACACAGACTCAAAAACCCCCACTCAAAGGTTAAAGACCCACTTCAGAGGTCTAAGAAACACAGAAACCAGTCTTATTTTTAGTCTTTAAAACAAAGGATAAATAGCAAGTGATATGTTATTGTCTTAAACCTGATGTCCAGCTTTGAATTAAGTACTAGACCAGAGATACACTGAATATCCTCATTCTCAGAACTGAGTTTGTGGGTTTTTTAAACAACACAATTCTAAAACAAAACTTTTTTTTTCTCCTTCAAAATATTAACATACTTCCAAGTTCAGTTGTATTAATTCTACTAAATTCCACCACAAAAGGCATCCTACATATCTGAATGGCAACCTCTAATGGAACATAAATGCCTCAACTCAGTATTGAGCCTCAACTGAAAACCACTGGAAATCAGATTTCTGAGTCTTTGGAGCCTTCTTTTAAACCTCTTCCATTGGGGAAATAAAATAAAAGGAAAAAAAATATTTGAGATACATTTGACTGTCTAATCATACCAAAAATGAATAACCTAACATTGAAGAAAGCTGTTAAGTGGACACTGGACGAGCTTGTTTTCCAAGGCAGGCACAACCACTCCCCAGCTTCTTACACAAATTCAGGTATTTTGAACATAAATGCTTTAAGGTCAGGACTTAATAACCTAAGTAGAAAGAGTGCTCAACACAACCAGAACTGACCTCAAATTTACTGAGTAGGCTTTATGGTAAACACTCAGTAGCTTTACAGAGCAAAAAAGGTTTTACCTTGAATCAAAAACTGACTCTTAGTGAGAGCTTCAGTAAGTATTGAAAGAGATGCCAAAACACCACTTTATACATATACATTATGTATCTTTTTTCATCAGCAAAATAAACTTTTTTAAACAATACATTTAAAAGCTATTTTGCTGTCTCTCTCAGGAAGCTCAGTTCCCGTTCTACTGTTTTCCAGTTGCCTCATCAGGACTTGGGAGCTCATGCTTCAGTGGCTTCAAGATACCCATGAATCAATATACAAGGCAAAATTTAATTCAGAAGCTGAAAGAAAATCAGTAAAGCTACTTTTAGAAGGGAGCAACCTTAATTTACCTATCACAGTATCTGCTGTCTGTAATTCAATCTAATCTTTCTATATATAAATATTAATATTTTCTGGCAGGAGACAAAAGAGCATGGAATATACATACCTTTAAAAATGCATACGAAAAAAAGATAATACTTAGCCAGGAACATCTTTAGATTTGCCTTGCAATTTTTTTTTTTATCTTTGCAGAAAAAATACTAGCCCAGACTTCCAAGAAAGCATACCAAAATCCAGGCTTAGTAAAGAGACAACTCTGCAGAGAATGACTCAATAACCAATTAATTCAAAATTAAAAATAACTACCATAGATAGATGTTTGAGCTGATTCTCCCTAAGTATGGGATAAAATTAATGTTAAACCAGCTTTGCCAGGAATTTAATTTGTAGGTCCAGAAACTGCTTTAATAGGAGACTTATATCATCATCTTAGCATTGAGGAACAAAAAAACTATTAAACAGCACCATTCTCTGTTTGTACTACTCCAGTCTTCTCTGCTTACCTTTGCAGAATGCCATTTTCTTGTGGTATTACACCATTTATAGCTGCCTGAAAAGAGAAAATACATTTTGAGTTAAGCACACAAAAATACAACATAAAAGCTATATGTTTTAAGGGCTGATGAACAGCTTTAAAATATGCAACCAAAAGTTCAATTAACACATACTTGATAAACTATGCTGTCATTCAAGTACCTGCTCAAAATCAAAAACATATCTAATGAAAATTAACATAAGTGAAGATCAGAGTCCTGTGTGTGATGGATCTCCCAGGTGGAATGCATGGGAATAACCCTCCTGTCCCATGCTCAGTAAAACTCTGAACACATGGCAGGAACATCCAGTGAACATACTGCTTTCAGATAAATTGAGATAACAGTGCACAGACAAGGCAGCCTGACAGTTTGAACAAAGAAAATCTTGTGTTTCCCAGAAATATCAGACCTGCCCAAACGTATAAAGCTGCACAGCTGCACACACAGCACATGGGATGGGTTCACAAATTGGTGAAGTCAGTGCAAACAGCTACTCACCAGGGCACAAGTCTGTATCCACCACACCTCTGATCTTCCAGAAAACCTGATTCTAGCTCAGACACACAATCTAACCTCTTCAGAGTCCTCATGTGCCCAGGAATCACAGAAATTACTAACCTCAAATTAAACAATCTTCAGGTAGAAAAGCAAATATTTTTAAAGTAAGGTTTATCCAGTTAAATATCACCCCATGCTGTCCAGATCATCAGTAATGATGACAACAAAATATTACTTATAGGTTTCTAAGTACAAACTCAGCAAGCTGCAGTCAAGTGTCATCTTATTTGAAATTAGGGAGTTGTTAACTATGAAAATACCCTCATTAATGTTATCATATATTAAAATGCTTTATTTTTTAAATAGCCACAACATACCCTCACTGCAAGTCCATAAGGTCACTTCTAACAAAAATTGTCTTCTCAGCCTGTTTAAGCATTGCTCCATTCTATGTTGCAGAAAGTTGTAATGCATTCCCAGCACATCTGATGCCATACAAATTTTGAAATTAGAAAAACCAGGATGAGGGAATAACTTGGAAAGCAAAGAGAACTCTCTTCAACAGCACTTAGGAGACAATTTATGTCAGATTGCATTATAACACCAGAAATGTGTTCTAAAACAATCTTTTTTCTAGCATTTTTCAGATTTGAGGAGCAGTGAAAGTGAGCTGGTGAAGACTTACACATTTTCCTACTTGGTTGTTCAAACATTCTTCTGCTTATTGTTAGAAGATGTCAGAACCCAGTACCCAACTCCAGATTTTTAATCCTAGCCCAGCAGTAGGTAGATGAGGTGGAATAGCACAGGACAGAAAGAGCGAAAAAGAAGCGAAAGAGTTGGAGAGAGAATTCTAAAAAATCTAGAGAGGGGAAAAAAAAATAATAAAACAAAACACTAGCCCTCCAAATACAAATTCTTTTTCTGCTGTCTGATGATTGTTGTAATTGCTATTGTGTTCACAGGTACATATTTGTTAGGCTTAAAAGTGAGAGTAGAGTTTGTAGCATCCCACTAATCTCCATTTGTATTTGGAGGTCTGGGGTTTTTTGTTATTTTGGGGCATTTATATATATATGAATATATGAATTCATATAAGAATGAATTTGTACAATCTGCACTCTACAGAGTATAGTAGTATTGTGTTCTACAGAGTATAGTAGTATTACTGCTGAACTCAGCTACGTAACTATGATATTGTTATAAGACTTATCTTGTATTTAGAGACAAATACTGCACAAATAATAGGAAAAAGAAAAAAAGCAGACAAGGGTCACAGGTATCTATAAGCTACAGCAGCTACCCATGAGGCTGCATCAAACTACAGTGAAAACAAAGCTTGCTACTGGATCAGTTTTTAAATCAGTGGGTTCTTTATAACAACTCATCTGGTTTATCATCACTGTGGGTTTGCAGTTACACACAGCTCTTGATCATGTTCATCTAATAAATGTCCAGGAAAAAGTCAGAGGGTTTGGGGTTTTTAGGGTTTTTCTGGACTGGAACAACATGCAGTTAATTCCTGCCAATCAACAGGTAAAGTTGGTTGAAAGACAAAAATATTCTTTATTTTGTATCTGTAGGATTTTGAGATCAAATACAGATTTATGCATCGCAGGACCAACACTAATAATGATCTGCTGGAGCAACAGAATTGTCTTTACTCTGAGAGAAAGGAACTGCCTCAGCTATGAAGAAATATAGCACAGTGTGACATTTCCACACTTTTTCTGTCAAAGCCCAAGTCTCAGTCTCAGGGGATTAAAACAGCTCAAGCTTTTTCTAAGCCTGCTTAAAGGAGTTAATTATGATAGAGGCTCCAAGCTATTTTTTAAAAAACTGAGTAACTTACTTGCTCACATCCTCAGTTTTGTAAACTTGATGACATTTAAGGGGCACAGCAGGGAGAAAGAACAGCAGCAGCATTATGTACTTTTTTGATGGAAAGACCTCTGTTAACCACACTGCAAAAATAAAGAGTCTGGACACTGTTTGTTAAGCAAGATGGAAGACTAAAATTATGTAGACAGCAAATGGTAGCACTGCACATGTAGATATTCCATAAATATTAAATATCTATGTTCTTACATGACATCTATAAGGCCCTGAAAAGAAAATAAGAAAAAGAAACAACCATCTGTTTTGAATTTCATAGGAGGAACAAAAAATCTGTTCCTGTCTGTTCTTATTTCAGTCCCTGTTGAGAAAGGCTCAGGTCTCTACAGTTAAGCAAACACTGAAATATATTAAATTGTCTTCTCTTTTCAAACAGGGATCATTTGATCATAAAACCAGCCTGTCCAACTAATAGACAGTAATTTTAAAATGCATTACCCTTGAAACAATTTTAATGACAGGTGCAGCAATCTATTCAAGGGTTATTAAATATAAAGATAGCATGCCTGGCTCAGAAAATTTTTCAGCTCCCAACAACCTGTTGCTGAGAGTGCTACCAGAGAAGCAGCATCCCATAGCTATGCTGCTCTCACTGTATATCCATGAGTCTCACTGCTGGATACTGGGTACCACAGCTTCACCAGGTGTTTTACCTGCTGTAATGCTATTGCTATTTAAAGAGTGAAGCTCACCTTATGTGAAAACTATAAGAGTTTTATAATGATTCTTTTTCCCAAAGCCAAGCACCTCAGGTGTGTCTCAATGCTATCCACACACAAATTCTACTGTATCAGTGTTCAAGCTTGGAACAGAGGAACAGAAGGAAGGACATAATTATTGCTTTGATGACACCAAGCAAACAACTACCAGACCCACAACTTATTTTAGGAAATTATTAGCCACATTCTGTTATTGTCTATTTGTACATTTTGTTTAGAGATACCAGTCATATACCCAGGAATTAGAATCAATTCTATAAGAATTTATTTAGTCCTCCATGACCTGATCTAGTTGGACCTGCTTTTGACCAGACCAATTCCATCCTCAAGTCCTCTATGGCTCCATCACACAACAGTGTAGGATCTACCCTTAAATATGACTAAAAATCCTGTTCATTTTAACGAATGAGACCACAGGAATATGATGTAAGTGACAATTACAAACGTTCAAACCAACAATACTTCTTCCAGGTGCTTGTTTCTAGTATGAAAATATATTAAATCTAACTTTTCTGTTGTTTCCTACAAACATAGGAACTAGAAAGCAACAGGGTTAGTAAAAGGTTACCAGATTCATTATTAGTTAGAGCAACACAGAATCTCTGGGGTATTCTACAAACAGACTGAAATTATTTAAGTGCCTAAAAGAATGTTGTGAAGCAGACTGTGAAATGTAAAGCTTTTCCTCAAGGGAATATTAACCTAAATAGAACAGTCAGTTGGCTATTCTAGAGACTAAATGTGACCATCTTTTATGAGTATGAACCAGTGTTACAGAAAAAAACAGAAAGAACCATTTCTTAATAACTCAATGAAGCAACAATGTTGATGACTTCTCTCAAAATACACAATTATGGTCCTAACCATTTAAAACCAATTAAGCACATCTGAAAGTGACTCATCCCAGGGAATTGAACATCCTAGGAATAATTATGAATGTGGTATTTTAGATAGCACAAAACTTAAACTCTTGGATTTAAAATACTTGGTGCTTACCACTAAGTTTGAGACAGGGCTGGACCCACCAATTGTACGACTGAAAAGCAGAGCTCTATGTGTTCTGATTATATATTTAAACAAGGTGAAGAAATCTTTCCTTCTCAGGACCTACAGATGTGAAGTTTTATTTCCAAAATTTAGAAGTGTTGTTTAGATGAATTCTCTTCAGAATTTAAAGCAGGCCCAGACAAAAGCAGAGCTGAAGGCTTTTGCAGTGAGGGAGGTGGGAGATCTTCCTCCATGGCCACCTCTTGTTCTCCCTTTGTCCCAATTTCCGTACCACTCAATGGTTTTGGCTGCCAGACTTTTAAACTTTCCCCAGTCAAACCTCTACCCTATGGAAAAGCAGAAGCATGCAGGCTCCACAAGTCTGAAATGCAGGAATTATGGATCCTTTTGCACATTTTACATGAGTGAAAGAAATCTTGGGAAACACCACATAAGATCAACTTTCCAAAATAGGGTATCAGAAAGCACATCTCCAAGCAAAAGAAGAAAGCAAGTTCAAGCAGCATGATGCCAGAAGAGCAAACCTTTCAGGAGAGGCTAGAGAGATGCAAACACCATGCCCAAGCTGCATGATCTTCACTGAGATAAATAACTGTACCAGCTAAAAGCAACCAGGGCAAGTGCATCTGTGAGTCCCCTTACACAGAATTTTAAAAGCATTATTTAGGCTTGACTCAACTCAGCAAGTCAGACCACGTCAGTCTACTTAATAAAGGTCACACAGAGATTTATATTTGTTTAGCTAAAAATTGAGAAGGTTTACATTAAACAAACACATGAGATATGGACATAGGAAAAGCCATAGCAGATGATTTAATCCCAAATCCAAATATGTCCAACCAAACAGTATCAACTGTTTCAGAGTCACAGGGAAATACAATGGAGTGACTTGCTTATGGGGCATTTTCTTCCAACCCTCTGATTTTATACAGGTCTGACACATTCAGATTTCTAGTAATTGTAATTGTTTTGTTCTGTGCCAGTTAACATCCAAGCCTCATTACCCACATATTTAATCATTTCTATGAAACTCAGTAAGAGCTTTCCTTCATTAAAGTCATTTATAATGACTTTCAAAAAAATAAACTTTTCCCCAAATGCTACAACGCATAGGTTTTACTTTTAGTTTATAATGTCTGGTAAGATAAAGAAGCAAAGCTCTGCATTTTGTGTCTCTCTTGAGCATTTTGCCTTTTCTTCCTATTAGATCTGTAAAGTTTAATAAAAGAATTCCTCCCAAAACACAAATTCAGGAAGATCACCCCACACTGAAGTGATCACCCCACACTTCTACATGAGCAGAAGTGAAAACAGCTCATGGACAGAGGAAGGGGTGCAAGAAGCTTTTAGGACTATATTTTGAAATATAACCAAAAAAATGTTGTATTGTTGTTTCATACTCCAAAACTAATAGAAAAGTATTTTCACATTTGATTGACTCTTTCAGCATTTCTTCTTAAATTTATTTCTCAGTCTTATTAGACAAGTGAATAAGACCAAAAACTCCATTTAAAAACTCACTATAAGGGAGGAGATGATGGGTAAGACAAACATACTGTGGTTTCCAGTTCAGTAGAATAAAAAAAAATATAACTGTAATATTTTGGAAATACCAGTCAGTGGTCCTGTGTGCTACCAATCCATCTTGCTAGAGGATCACTCAAGATTTTTTTTTTTTTAATTTAGAAAAATTAAACATTGGGGTTTTTTAAAGAAAAAAAGCTTAAAGTGTAATGAAATATATTACAAGGCCCTCATTAAGCAATCTAAACTACACTAGAAAAATTATTTATCTTTTGATTTTACCATTTCCACAGTATAGAAAGAGTCATTGATACTACTCTGTTTACAACTGCAATTCTCTTGTAATTAATACTACTCCTAATTTGGGCTAAATATGATACTGCCCTTGAAAGATAATATTCTTACTCTAATTTTGATGCTTTCACATGATAAATTGCTTATCCTAAAGATTTAAAAACCATTATTTTCCTTGGTATTCAGACAAAATAAATGGTTGATAAAACCCCAAATGCTTTGTACAATGGGGAGCTTAAAAAAGAGAAACATAATGCAAAACTCAACAAATGTTATCCAGAGAGGAAAAACAAATAATTAAATGATAAAGGAGAAAGGAAAGCATTAGTGAGGCAAAACATGCATGAAAGGACCAAAAAAGTAAGAGTGAATCTTAATTAGCTTCCAAACTACAAATCAGCAGGACAAAGGAACATACTTATATATACAACAGCAAAGCAAAACAGGAGAAGTGCAAAGATTTATTAGTTCCTTTTGAGCACATTAGTTTTTCTTACAATGAAACTAACTTGCAGGGTTCTGGTATATGCATATATTTCAGCAAAAACCAGTTGATGTTTTGAATTAATGCTCCCCTAATAACTTTGTTTTTGGCAAACATGAATTTGGGCTTTAATAAAAGTTCAGTAGAACTGATAATAAATAATGGGCACTGCCAGATGCAGACGTGCCAAAACATTTGTTCTGACCTGCTGATACTGTGATTTCAGGAAACTGGATGAAAAATAAGAAAGACTATGAATATAGACTTTTCATGTGATCAGTTTAAAACAACAAAGTGGAAAGTTCAGGAACAAACAGCAGAAGTTTTCCTAACTGATGCTGACAAAAATATACTGCAAGTATTAGTGAAAAACAACAGGCAATCCAGATTAATAAAATAAAGGTTTACTCAATTAACCCAAATACATCAAGATCCTGCCCCGAAATATTACGTTTGTGTTGTGAGATTCCCAAGCAGAGGAACAGGGTTTCTGTGCAGCTTTATGCAACTAGCAAATCTTGCCTCTTCCAGGCAAGTCTGCAATGTGTTATTCCAAAAAGAAATTCCATACAACGTTCAGCAGAAATACCAACTATTTTAGAGCAGAGGCTTTCTACAAAGAAGACACACTACTACCTTCCTACATGCAAAAATACTTGGAAATAATTCCTTTAACAAGTAATGGCTGCTAGGAGTTTCAGTTATAGACAAACCACTAGTTGGTTTGGATTTTTAAATGAATGCAATAATATTTAAATCTTTTAAATCCTAATTATGCCCTAGCAGTAACAGAAGCAACCTCTACCTTTGTTATCTTTGGCAGGCTTTCCAAGGCAAAGAAAGGAGACAGCTTTTTCCTGTAGCTTGTGTTATACTTGCTGGCTCTTCCCCAACCTTGCAAATCTCAAAGTTATTTCCATGTGCCAGACGTGAAGTTACACCCACAAAGTTTTTACAGAATGCCAACATTTGTCACCATCGTGGTTAAAATTTAACCAAAAGCTGTAATTGAACTACAATGAAATGTCTTCTATGCATTCTGCTTTATTTCAGCTTGCTCTCTGCACAACCAATGTACTTCATGAAAAGCGGCGAAACAATAGGATCGCTAATAAAGCAAAAAATTAACATTTCATCAAAAATGCCACATGAATATATTCCTACGGATGATTCACTTCATCAGCAAGAGAGCACGCGTTGAAAGAGTCCACAATTAGCACTGTAGATGTGGTTTCCCATTTCTCCCTGCTTCTTTGGTGGCTTCAGCAAACTTTTTCCTGTCGCTCCTACAACATGCTGAAATCCACTGGGAAGCCTTTCAACAGTTAGATACACTTCTATAATCCTGGGAAAAAACACCCACATTTTGTTTAGTCCTTTAATTTTATATTGCCACTGCATAATTCCACAAACAAAGCACAACCTCAATAATTAGTTCATAATTGGATGTATTTTCCTAGTGCAATGAAATAAATTACATGAACAGATTTATAAAGAAGCTTATGGATCAGTATCTATCCAGGCTGAAACTATTTCACCAAGAATAAAGGGGGGGAAAAAATCTATTCTGAACCCTCCACTCAAAACTCGTTCATACAGAAAGGGAGAAGAGCAGACCATGACATGTCTGCTACTTTCTGACACACACCTATAGTTATTTATCTGGACCCTAGTCAATAACTTCACAACTTCTTACACTAACACTGCTTCACCTTCTAACTTAACAGAAAGGAATGCTCATGCTTGTATGTAGGTACATTTTCAACCCCTCTAATTATTTTATGTAAATCTGACATCACTAAAAATGTACTGGCTGGGGATAGCTACCCCACAACAACCAATTTTTAATCCCATCTTTTAAAAAAAATTACAAAAAAATTTAAAAATCACTCTTTGCTATAACATGCTAGGTCTTAACAAGTACTAAGGAGATAGAGCAAGGATGAAATCTCAGGACACAAGATAATTCAAAAAGTCCTAGAAATACTGCCTACAGACTAAGGCCCCTTTACTGGAAAGGTGTAATAATACAAAACATCATATCTGACAGGTTTCAAATTAGCCTGGCCATAGTCAGCAGGCAGCCTAACCACTAATCAATACTAAAAGAATAATTATTGAAGATTCCGCTTGGAAATTTGGAAACCAGAAAGTCAATTTCTGAAGTAGTTAACTTACAATCTGTCTCACAGTATTTGTACTTACATCTCTCAACAGCCCACGCTGTGCTGCTGGTATTGCAGCAACCCAAGCCTTGCAGACCAGCTAAGGAGAGATTCTTTAAATAAAACTAGGACAGAACTGTTAAGATATTCAACAGTATCGTAAACAAATCTGGTTTAAAATACTCTGCTTCTGGAGCCTGATGGATCTAGATGAATCCTGGCTTCTGTGGTAAAATCTTTCACAATTACAGTTCACTTGAAAATAGCCACAGCACTGGCACAGATGCTGGTTCTCAAATTATTAAATTTACTTCATTTTTCTCCTACTCATACAGTCCCAGCATGACTCCAGGACAGATTCATCACCAATGAAACACACATTTATAAGACTTATGCAAGTTTCAGTTCAACCAGTCATAAAGTAACTCACTCTAATCTACATTTAGATTCCTCACTACCAGCCACTTCACTATGAAAAGTCTAAAAATATGCTCTTAAATTGGAATCGTTCAGGACAAATTAATGCTAAGCAACCTTCATAGAAATAGACCAGAAAGGTACTAGCCTCTGAAATTAAGTATTTGTAAAATGTAAGGCAGGTGGACAAAGCCTGCACATAGCTACAACACTACTCCAAGGCACTGCTGTGACCTCAGGTGCTGCTTTTTGGTCATTCTCAGCAAGAAAAAACTTGTGAAACCAAGAAACAAAGAGATTATTGCATGAACAGAAATCTAAGTTTATCAGTTCCACTGTTTGTTTGATCACTATGTAAGGAAAAATTCAGTAAAGGAGCTAATTTCTTAACTAAATTTCATGTGTTATTTGGAACAGAGACATGGCTTACATTGCTTTTCAATTTGAGAGCAAAGTTTTACCTAAGACTAAGACTCCTCAGCTTGCTTTCTGCTCAGACATTAAAATTTCACGAGTATCATCACAGCCACATAGCTACCAAGTATAGCCATAAAACACATAAACACAATCCCTTTGTTACGCTCCAGTGAACAAAGCTGGCTTTTCCATTAGAAAAATTAAAATCAATAGTTATAAAAAAAAAAAAACCTTTACATTAACATAATCCCCTTAGTGTCTTGTCTGGAAGACTATCTGATATATTCCAAGCTAACCTTTACATTTGCTAGAATCGTGAAGGGTTGAAAGATGCAGATTTCTTCATAGATACTGAAGTCTTATTCCTATTAAAAGGAACAAGAGTGTTCACCTAGAAGACACTTCACCCAAACTATACCGGTTATACACATGGGAAAAATATTTACCCTGTTACACTCTCTTTCAGTTAGCACTGTAAGAATTAGACCCTTCTGGTGAATGAACAAAAACCTTTCATGAACCAACACTAAGGAAAACATGCTTAAAGCCATGACTCTGAACTGTTTTAAATTCAAAAATTCCCTACCTCGAGAGCTGTCAATTTTTTCATCAAATAGAAGAATAAAATAATTCAGGTATTTAACACTAAGCCATGGTTTCCACCAAGTTATAAACTGCACATCCCATTGCCACCATCTGCTTAAACATCGTAGACCAAAATGACCCCTAAGTACAGTTAATCACCTACTAAACAAATACTTTTACAGACTTAACATTTTAGCAGTGCCTTGAAAATAAGGAGACAAGAAATACACTGCACCAGGTTTCCAAAGTGAAAGCTCAGGTATTCCCAAGCTCTGAGGCTGTCAAGAGTTCTCCTGTGAAATAAGCACCATGAATCAGGAGAGGAGCAGTTTAAAGAAATTAAACCTGTTTTCATCAAATTCTACAGAATCTTTCTCAGAAAAAGCTTTGCCTGGGTAAGGAGACACAGTTATTTGCTCATGGGTGGAAGAAGAGGAGTTCATATTTCCCACACATTCAACTGTCTTAGGATAAATAAATAAATAAAACAGTGAAACAAACACTGGGACATCTGGGTCTAGTACACAATTTAGCTGTTATTTGTTGGAATAAAGCACATTTGGGGGTTTTTTTATCTGAATAGTTCCAAACAAGATCCATGGGAATGTAATAACATTTGAGGATCAAAGATTACACTGAAGGAGAACACTTTATTTCAGTTTTCAAATCTTTCTCTACCTATAAGCAAGAAGCAGGCCCTTCTCATCCTCTTTCTTTACTGGGTTAGTAAAGATAAACATATTAAAACATGTTATTAATACACAGACAATGTCACTGTGAAACTTGACATTCTTGGGTATTTACATACTATCAGCAGCTACACCATTGCTAACAGCTTTCATGGGTTTCCTTATGAAAAAAATCTAAAGATATGGTGATGTCAAGATGATCCAAAGGGTGTTTCTCAACCTCTTTAAAAAAACCAAAGGGTCATCCAAACAAGAAAACAAATCCAAAGACCACCTAAGGTTTTTGGAAAAAGAAAAATCCAAGGGACCAACCTATGTAATAAAATAAGTTTTATTAAATTTAGAACACACGAGTTACACATTTACTAGTTTTACTCTTCCTTCACTATGTTTTTTTTTCCTTGCTTGCATGTGTTGGAATGGGTATATGAATCTTTAATCATTTTCTTATTTCTTCATTAATAATATTACTTCCTTTTATTCAAGGAGCTTTGAATTCATTTTAATTTGAGGTGAGATTTGGTAGGACTATGAAGAGTGGGCTACCTTGCTGCTAACAGAGGTAATCTTCTCTCCTTGAGAAGTCACTACTGGGGTGACAAAGCAGCACGCTCATTCTGCAGTCTGCAAGTTAAGACTCTTAATTTCCTCCACATGTATTAGGGGTGGTGGTTTGGGGGGTTTTTTAACAGATGAATGTTCAGACAGCTGTGCTGAAAGACATACTATGCCTACTGATACACCAGCTTCAATGTAGAAAATATACAAAAAAGGAAGCATCTGTTTTACCCGAGATGAAGGCCTTCAAAAGTAAATAAAAGCAATTCATTTAATAATCATGGGATCATTTACTAATCATGGGATTTTTTTTAAGAGTTAGCTAGCTTTCTTTGCTACCACCCATTTGCATAAAACACACAGGATGCACCTGAGCTAAGTCAAAGACACAGAAATGTCACTTTGGGAGCTGCAAAAAACTTGGAAACCCAAAGAATGAGAAATCAAACAACATTTGCAAGCAGAGAACCCTCATTTATCAGAACGCACATTAAAGACTTGCAAAAGAAATCTCTGTAGCCCTTTGTAAAATAAAAAAAAAAAAAAAGAAAAAAAGAAAAAAAAACAGTAGAATTTAACTGTGTCCTACAAGAAGAGAAAAAATGCTGCAGCTGGACACAGAAGCCTGGAGAACAGGCAGGGTGTCCACAGGATGACTGCACCAGTGGGATGTCCATCCACCAACATTGCTTCTCACTGCCCAGCTCAGAGCTTCCTTCTCCCTTAGCTCTGCTGGCAGCAGCACTTTGAATGTGCAGTACCAAGAAGCAAAAACCAGCTGAGCTGACAAGAGGATCTTCAACAGGACCCTGAGGTCCAGAAGAGGACACCTTTTTGAACAGAACTTTAAAAGCTCCTTAAAAAAAAAATAAATAAATTAAGAAAGGGGGATAAAAACCTCTGGTTCCCACAGACTGTTCCTTTAAGCCCAGGAAGAATGTTATTTACACGCAGACAAACACATGTTCCTAACAGTGAAAATCCCTCAGATCTAGTTGTGACAAGGGGAGCACACTGTGAACTTCTCACTAGTCCCCTAGTGAAGGCTGTCAAACATACTCATTGCATATTCAGTATGCAACACTGAAATAAAGAAAAGAGCAGGCCAACAACAGGAGATAAAAGGGCCCAATGTGATGAACAGAGTCACCAGCATGTGCAGCCCTGGTTCTCCAGCCACTGAAACACAACCCACTTGGAACAGCACAAGAGAGCTGCTAAACATATGACAATCCTATCCCACATTTAAGGGAAATAAATGGCCTTGTGCCCAACTTAAATTAATCACCTAGTTTCTGGAGGCAGACCAATTCAAATCCATCAAAAAAAAGCACAAAGGTACCACATCAAAGCTTTTGCAGGGCAAGCCAGTTAGAAAGAGACAAAAGATACTGTTATACTATTTTTTTTTCAAGTTGTATTGAGATTTTACTGCACATCATCACAAAAGAACTAAGCTAATAGTTAGAAAGCAACATGAGATATAAATAATGGATTGCTGATAACTTTCAAGAGCCAATGGCCTACTTGCTGTCAAGGAAGGCCACCTTAACTGGCACCTCCAACAGAAATAAAGATAAATTGTCAAACTTTAGCTCACTTTTTTCAGTTCCATTTTCTTGCCTTCTTAGAAGTAAATCTATTTTTTGCCTCCTTTAGAAGTAAATCTAAACATATAACCAAAACGGCACTTATATTAAAAAATCATACCTGACAAATAATCAGTTTTTAAAAAGTTTTAAAAAGCAAGCTGCAAAAAAGGCCCCATCGTCTGTGTAAGTTATCCACTCAGACTAAAAATTTATAGTTAAGAGTTAAGATTTCTTAAAACAATTGTTCAAAATACACAAGTTTTTCTTTCCAAGGTGTAGAAACACATTTTGTCAGCTGACTCTTGGAAGCCATGCACGACAGGAACTGAAAGTCAAAATATTTCCAGCTGAACTAAACTGCTGGTTTTACTGAAGTTATACCATGCTTTGGAGCCTTTACTACAGAATAATGCATTCAAATATAGCACAAAGGCACCAAGGTAATTTTAAGATTATATTCTGAAAATAAAACACAGGTGGGGTTTTTTAACATACATTAAACACACGTTTATAGTTAAGTGATTATGGGATAGCCCCCTCCCTTTATTTGACTAAATATGTTTTCTTGCTAAGGTGATCTTAAGCAGTACCTACCTACATTACAATACCTACTGAAAGGGACATGAAATGAGAATAATTTTAAGCCACTGAGCCAGTGAGGCATAACAAGAGAAATGGTGTTAAGGGAAAAAAGGAGACAAGTAAGTATGGTGAATCCTTCTTTTTATATTCTGTACTAGTAATCAGAACAGGATTTTTTAATAAGGTAATGCAATTTATGAAGGATGAGTTTTTCATGAAATCTGTGAAAGGTTTAGGGGACCAACTTTAATGTGCAGATAAAAGCATTTGGTATGAGATGAGCAAAGAGCCATCACCTGTGTGACAACCTCATATATACAAAGGTCCATATTGCCTAGGGTCAAGAAGTGC
This sequence comes from Phaethornis superciliosus, assembly GCA_023637945.1. NCBI lineage: Eukaryota > Metazoa > Chordata > Aves > Apodiformes > Trochilidae > Phaethornis > Phaethornis superciliosus. The sequence continues at coordinate 24,239,898 of JAJQWJ010000009.1, forward strand.
ATTATAGATCCTTGCATTTATGGGTCATCTACTTTTAATATTTACCATCATCAAAAACATTTTGAAAGACACATAGTTGGTATTTTTCATATTTTTATTTTAATGTTTTTACACAATTAATAGATCTCAGAAAAATTACACTCAAGAAATGTGTCAACAATCCTGGCAAGTTTGAAGAGTGTTGCTTGATACATTTATTGTAGAAGAGTCTCATCAAGATGAAAGCCTGAAGAGACCACTATAGTATCTATGCTGGTGTTCTGTCTCTCACAGAAAATCTATAACATATCATCTCTCAGCCTGTAATAATTCCAATAACTAGGCTACATATGCAGCAGACTCATTTGCAACAGTGGGGAATTAAATATTGGCAAGATCAGGCTTCATGATCCCACTAAGCAATTTCTGTGTTTTTATTGCATATGAATTCTTCTGCAGCACTCTCATGATCAATTTGATTTTAAGCACTTGAATAAAGCATTAGCAAGCAAAAATTTCTGAAAGACAGTTTTCCAGATTCCACTTCAAACAACAACAAATATGATTTTAACACCGCAAAACATACACAACTCTGACACATTTAAATCAGATTTATTTAGTTTCAAGTCAAAGATAAATGAATAGCAATTTATATTGTCCAAAAGTATTGCATAGAAAGAGACATGAAGAGTTTTCAGTGAGAGTAGACAACCTGTAAAAGTTCAAAAATAGGAAGCTGATGTTTCAGTTCTAAACCGAAAAAATAATTCAGGTTGATTCTTCATAAAAAAACAGAAGTGGCTACTAGAAAAAGTAAACCATGAAAGTAGCTCCTCACCAGTCACTCAGGTTTGATTCAAGGTAAGATCAAATATCCAAAAGATACTAAACAGAGTAACACTGAAGTAACAGGAAAAATATTGGTGACACCCTTGATACTAAAATCTACTAGCAAGAACAGAAAAAAAAAAAAAAAGTATGGAAAAAATAATCAGGAATATTGCATCAGTGCTAACAAATAAATTCTCAAACATCTTACTAAAAAAAAAATAGAAAACCAAAAAGTATACTTGAGCATGACATTAGAAATTTATCAGAAATTTACTTTGCAAGCTATATAACCTCTGGTGTCTTTGTGCACTCTGATGTACTTCTCTATCAGCCTGTATCAGTAAATACTTCACTGTTACTTTTTTGGGATCCTTCTGCTTTCCAGCTCACCAGGACTACATTGGTCTTGGTAGTTTTGGCTGAAGTCCCAGAGAAATAACAATGCCCCTGAGCTGAGCTTTAGGGAGTTCAAGAAGCAAGAGGTGCTCAAGGGAATCCTCAGCCCAGGTCCCTAGCACAGCCTCTAACCCTGGATGACTTTTTTCCCCAAACAGGACAAAGGAACTGAGATAGAGACAGCCTGAGTGAACAGCAGAAAGCAATCTGTTCAAGACATGAGCTTCTTTAACTTGGGGGTTTTTTTGTTGCTGTTTTTTAATGGGTGTCACACCAAAGCTTTTCTGATTAAATACGAAACTCTGGTTTTGTTTCCAAAATCATAAAAGGAATCCACACTTGGAAAACCAAACCAAACCAAAACCTTTAGCACTTGTATGATTGTATTTGACTAGAGATTATTTTTAACAAAAACTTGAACTTGAAAAAGGCCTCCAAATAAGACACACAAAGCCAAGTTAAATTAGAGAAGACAGTGATTACCTAACAGATTGGTGATCAAAGGATGACAGGGGAGCCCTTACTCATTACTTCACTGTCTTCATTAGTTGTGAAACAAGTTCTACAAAAATTGTTTTCCTTGCTAATCTAAGAAAATCTTTTGTTCTGTGTTGAATGAAATAATTAGCGCCAAGCAAAATTATTTTTAGTTTTTCACCTCAGCTAAAAAACTCCAAGACCTCTTGGTCAATCAGAACAAAGCCCTCCCTCCTCCCCAGTTTCTTGACTCTGCATCTGTACCTGACTACAAAAACCATTGAACCCCATACTAATTAAAATAATAATAATAATAACAAACCAAAATAATAAACCCAAATTAAACAAAAAATCCCCACCATCCATGGAAGACCTGGAGGACCCAAGCAATAAACTATAGTACAGACCATTTTCTATTATGAAATTAAAAATGCTGCATTTCTCATGTCATCTCAACTAGATGAAAGGCAGTTTTAGGATGAGTTTGTTTGGGGTATTTGTTTGTGTTAAACTGTGTCTGGATGGCACCAAATCTAAATAAGGTATGGCTGTAGTCTCTGACTCTCTACTGTGTAACAACCAACAATCCAAGATTAACTATTAATTTTTAAATTAAATGTATAGGGAAGATCGAAGAATTACCTGGAATGGAAAGATTTCCCTTCCATTTCTTCCACAAACACCTAAAACCTCAAAAATCTTGTTTGTCTACATAAGATGTCTTCTAAAAATGCATTCTTAATTATACTACTTACAAAATTATGCATACAATTAACCAAAAACAAAGCTAAACACAGTATGAATTTAAAGAAACAAAAGGCAACCAGAGTATAGCAGGGTATACACAACTCTACCACATAACAGAGCAGAAAGTCTGCACACAACTTGCTTGCTGTAGCCATAAAAGGCACACCCAAATTTGAAATAAAGGTAATAGCTGTCACAGCAAGTTGACACATCACTCTCTTACATGAAGCTGATCTAGCAAGTCATTTTCTTGGAATACTTACCACTAAATCCCAGTTATTTTGTTCAAGCAACGTTATAGCTTCATCAATATTTTCAATACCAGTACATGCCTAAAAATAAAAAGAAGCAATAAACAGAATTAAAAGCATTGATCAAAACCAGTGTATTAATGCTTGTAACTTTGTTATTTTCAGCAGAATGACAGGAAAGATATAGGTCTTTCATTTCTGTTAGGAGAGGGTAATCCACAAATGAGATTTCAAGTTTTAAACATCAAACATTTGGATTCTCTGTTCCATCAGAGGATTCTTGTGTAACCTTGAGCAAACCACCCAGGGAAGTAAGACAAAGTAGTTATTTGTAAAATTAGGACAACAGTGCTGTCCCATTAAGGTGCCCTGAGAATTCTACTATCAAAATTATGAAACATTCACACTACCCTAGAAGGAAGTGCAAAAACAATGAGTATTTTAAATTATGTTTGATATGACTGAAATATTTTGTAAGAAGTCAGAACCACACACACAAACCCTACTGCCTCCACCATCATCTTAAATCCCTACTCACTCTGGGTGTTACACAGTACAGTACAGTAGGAAAAGAAGGTGGAAAGTATAAATTTTTCATCAAAGTGATAACTTATTATTCCATTTACATATGAGCATTCCTCATGAAACTATTAAAGAACAAAACATTTACAGTGTTTTCCTTTCAGACAAAACACATGCATGTTTCTAAACCTGTAGTCTGGCTTTACCTAGTTTAGGAAATCTCACACATTGGCATTTCTGAAGTAGTGACAACATCCCACAAGATGGTATAATAATAATAGAGCTTAATCCTAAACACAGGAGAGCACCTCTACTCAGTGAAAGCCTGGATCCAGCATCCTTTTGTTGTCTTGTTTTTGATCCTCATACCTTTTCAAGTATTCAGCCTCAACAGGCAGAGCACTGCTGTTCATTCTGCCACATATTTGCTACCACTCACACTGAAGGACAGCAGATGGATTAACAACAGTTAAGTTTCTTTCTATAATTTATCTTCCATCCTGATCAAAGCAATGCTCTGTATTTCAAGTGCACAAGGGGAGTTCAGACTGTTACAAGATCTAAAACATGATCGTGTTCCTTCTGCTCCACCACACAGTTATATAAAAAGTTATTGTAAAGCTTACATAAAACTAGATTTTAAAAATCCAGCCTTTCAACAGTAATAATACCGAGTTAAACAGTAGCAGCAAACAGAGCATTTTGCCTGATTCCAAAGATACATAGTCCTGTTTTTCATTTATGTGATGAGAAAAAGGGAGCTAGGAACAGAAGCAGGCAATTTTTTTTCCCCCAAGACATAAAAAACTATCAGGTCATACATTTTTCCATGCTCCGTTTTTTCTCCCAATTTGAAACAATGAATGTAAAAAATAAAAAGTAGAACAGAAATCACAGATTCACTCAAGGCTAACTCTCTCTTCCCAAACCCAACACTGAAGAATTCCATGCTTATGAAGCACTACTGTATGTCTACACAGAAAATATTTTAAAGACTTTGGGGGTTTTTTTGCCTGCAGAGGGGAGACAGCAGGTTCTATTGAACCCCAAAGCTCTCATTGCCAGATTGATTCTCTCAAGAATAAGATAAAAATTCTTCCATTGCTTATGGTATGTTGTGTTAATACTGAATTTCACCCACTTCGCATATGGAGTGCTAAAAAAAAAATTTAAAATACGGTTTTGCTCTTCAGAAGCATCACTTTTCCTTCTCTTCCACTACTTCCAGTTACTTCTGAAGTTAAAAATGAGGCAACACTTTAACACATTCCTAGGAAATGAGAAGGTTTTATTCTTATGCCAGGTAAGCTTGAGGAGTTGTCATTTCTGGGCTTGTGCTTGTCATTTCTGAAACCACAGGAGGGTTCATCCTACAACCTACCACTGAAATCAACACTGACAGCTCTGTTGCAAACTGGTCCAGCCTGAGAAAAGGTTTTGCAGAAGTGAGAGTCTGAGGTGCTATTTGTACTTAAGTGACATACGCTTTAAAAATCCGATCATGACAGAAATAAAGAGTTACTATTTATCAGCCCTGCTGTGTGTCAACCTGTAACAAGAACCTGACCAACAATGTGTTCTTTTCAACCCTGGGCTGTGCAGATGAAGTTGAGGAGAGGATACCTAGAATTCAGGGCTCAAATACTGGGTTTAGTTGTCCCCTCTTCCATATCACCCTTGCAGCTGCCCCTAGGCACACTCTTAGCCCATACATACTGCAAATCAATTCAGCTCAACTTGGAATACCTTTATTATGAGATAAAGTAACCAAAATTAACTTACCCATCTGCCAGAATGCACAGTGAAAGGACTCAGCTCATCACAGTGGAACCAGAGTAATTAAGAAATTAATTCATCTTTATGTCTATACCCTTCCTAAATCATCATTTTCTTGGTGATTTACTACAATCTAAAATAGAACCCTGCTCATTCTCAGCTGCAGAGTCATTGGGGTAATAGGAACAGATAGGTATAAACTGCAACTAAAAACTTAAAAAAACATCAGAATTCTTAGTAGCCAAAAAGCAATTTTGCTGAAAATCCTTGGACCATTTTTACAATCACTTTTAACATTTAATCTCGAGGAGTTCCAGAACCAAGAGTTCACTTTCCAGATGGCCTGCTTTTGCTAGTTGTCAATAAAAGAGAAACTCTTCCTGAATTATGACAATGAATGAATGAGTGCTCCTTATCAATGGAACCATAAACACCTTGTTAACATCACAGCACACTAATGGTTTCAGAATAATATTTCAACATGAAGAAGGAGAACTGATTCAGACACCCACACACTGCCATACACCCTGGTCATGACCCATTATTGGTCTAAACATGTGAATGACCAAAATTTTAAAAGGAAAAAAAAAAAATTTCTTTTTAATTGCTTCATATCAAGCAAGACAAATTCAAGTAAATCACCTGGCTTGCACCTTTAGAATTTTCTCTAATAAACACACAAGACAGGATGTCATCCCTTGCTGGCAAGCATGATGTGATGTCAAGGAGCAGCTGATCAGTCCCAGAACAACCTGGGCTGCTTCTGCCTTTGTTTTCTGCTTCTGTTAGGGAAACACAGACTGGAAACAAGCAGGTTCTGTGAGCAACAAAAATAACAAAATCTGCTTCCTCGTGGGTTCATCTCTCATCCCTAATTGCAAGAGCTGATTTAAGTTTTTCCTATGGCTGTAATATTTATAAGACATTCTTTTGATAAACTTCTTTCCATGTTATCTGGCTGTGTTTTCATGAAATTTGGAATATTTAATTGGGATGAGCCCAGGGGTTCAAAAATTATTTGTGGGGACACCTGGGCATCATAAGCCTATATGTCTTACTTTTGTTTAGGAAAGCAAGATTAATATGCACAGGATCTACTTATTTACCATACATATAGATTTTTTTGCTCATTTTTTATGTCTTTCCTTCTACTCAAGCAAGAAACAAAAAATAATTTAAGAGGAAAAAAAATAGTGTTAGATTTGTGCAGAAGCAGAAGGAAAATAACACAGCAAAGCAGATGAACTCTAAAGACACAAAAAACCATCATTGTCACTAAGCAAGTAAAGTGTTAACAGTTGAGGAGAAAAAAATTATTTTTTTTTTATTCATAGAGTTTATTCAGCTTTATTTTCATGAGAGACTTAGAAAAAAAAATGATTAAATATTTTAGAATAAAATTCTACTATCAGCTATTGATTCAGACAACAACCAACACATCCTCTAAGTCACCCAGCTGAAAGAAACAAACCATCAGGTAGAAGTGGTAGAACTCTCAAGGATCACTGATTTGAAAACCTTTACACAGCAAAAATAAACCAGTGGTTTTTTGAAGGGCAAAGGGAAGGAAAAGGTAGAACAAGTTCCTTCTCCTCTTCCTCTCTGCATTTCCTCTAAATCTAGGAGACCATTTCTGCCCTTCACAGCAGCTCCAGTGACTGTGCAGTCTCTTCTGTGTTTTTCTCAGACCACACAAGAGGAAAACGAATGTGATGAGAAAACTGTTGCTTTGGACTGAATGCATTAAATCAGATTCTGACCTTACTGAGTGTTAAAACAACTTTCTCAGCATCCTGCTTTTCCAGGCCAGGTAAGCATTTCCACCAGGGATATTTAGATTTGCATACAATAAAATTTCAGTTTGTTTCTCCAAATTTTTTTTCAGGTAGTTTAACAGATTAACTTTTGGGATGGAGTGCTTACCCAGATAATCATTAGGGCTTCTATTTTAACTGGCACAGTAACCTTAACCATTGTAGCATAAAAGAGGCAAAGTAGCCACCGAGGAAACAATTCAGTGGGAGAAAAGTCAGAGGGCAGAGACTTCAAGGCATTCAAGACAAACCTAGAAGCTGCTTCCAGAAAGCTGTAATGTAGGATGACAGACTTACTCTTCTAAATCCCTTGCAGGGTGGTCTGACTCCAGCAGCCCTAACAGCTGGATGTGGGTTTCAAGGCCCCCTGTGGCCCCCTCCCACCTCCATGGTGTCAGGGTTTAGCCTACCTCCACATGGCAGGAAAGCAGCTGACTTCCCCATCTGGCAGCAGCTGCTCTTGGAAACACTTCTCCAGCACCTGCTCCAGGGATCCAGGCAGTTGTTACCCAGTGAAGCTGGAAGGGACAACTGGGGCTCCTAACACAGAGAGCTGGGCTGTTAATTCTGCAAAAGCTGGGAAAGCAACAAACAGCTGCTGCTGGCTGGAAGACAGAGCCAGGCTACTGTTGCCCCAAGAGATAGTGGGTGGCAGTTGTTGCACAGAAGCTGGGAGCAAACAGTATCTGGCAGCAAGGCAGAATTTATCTCACCTGTGGCATCACTCCCCTTCTCTAAAAAGACAAAATGCAGCAGTCAGAAGTAGCCAGAAGACTACACACAGCCTAACAGCCAGGAGCTGGATACAGAGGACTCAGAAGTCTGCCACTCTCAACATTTTTGTTGAACAATTCCATATTTCCTCTGACTACCAACAGTAACTGTGTTTCCTCCAAACAGGGACCATCTCTAAGCTAACCCAAAGCAGGCTTTAACCTACAACATTTTGCACAGCAGGTCCAGGCCCATTAAAATCAGACACATGGCTGTGAATTACACCCTGCACCAATCTCTAAGGGTCAGCTAGAAATAGACAAAAAAAAAAAAAAATCTCACTTTGTACCTAATTAATGTCCACATGCACTCTACAGTTAATACCCTTGGCTGCAGCATCCTGCAATAATTTAGAGCAAATACACATGCAGTCCACATAACTAAAAAGGATAAAGCTGGACCCATAGCTCCAAGTACCCAGAACAGCAACAAACTCAAGCAACTGAGCTCCAGGAGAGAGTGACACCAGTTGGTAACTACAGACTTTGTCCCCTCTCACTAAAGTCACATCCATCTGTCTCAGAGTAACACTAAGCTGCTGTGATTCAACCTGATGCCTGAGACATTGAAACAGCCAACACAGATTCTTCTGTGCAGGATGAATATGAAGAAAAGAGCTCTCTGTCATAAGCATTTTGTTGCAAATGTAGCTCAGTCTATCTTTTTAATATTTATACAAAACTACAATGCCCGAGGAAACAATTAACTCAAGGCATCAAAAGATTCAATAGGTGAGACCACCAAGGAAAAGCTTTCATCATTTGGGATCTCCTGCAACACCCTAGAAAGGCAGCAATAATACATGTCCATCCACTGCAACTGCAGAGACAGCACCCTAGGAAATGCTTGCTTTTGAAAGTACAAAATGAATATTTAGCACTAGAAACAGCAATCCAACTAGAGCTAATTCTATTCCATAAGAATAACTGAGGTTTTAAAGAGAAATCAAAAGCTCTGGAAAAAAAAAAAAAAAATACTGCTAAATCAATTCACTCCCCATTGTGTAACTTACTCTTCAAGAGAGAGACAAGGAGCATGGAAAACTTGTTTTGAAAACAGCCCACTAACCTGCTCACAAGGATGGCTGAATTCTCCAGGTCAGCAGCTTAAAAAACACCCAAACTCCTAAGAGCTCCTCAATAGCATATGAGATATAGCAAAGCTTATTAGTTTCTCCTTGCATACTCATCCTGCAATATAACCAAAATTTAGTTTGCTCTTTTATTCACCTCTTCAGTTACAACCAGATAGATCAGTTCACACACTTCAGCTTCCAGTCAGATTTTGAGTACCTCCAAAGAGTCTAGAGAACCTCTCTGGGCAGATTATTTCACTGCTTCACCAACCTTCACTGTGAAATTTTTTCTCTTTACATTTAATTATAATTTCCCTTACTGTAACCTGTATTCACTGCCTCTTAATCCTCAGACTCTGCAACTCCAAGAGAAATTTGATTCTACATTGTCTGCTATCACCCCCTGTATAGCTGAGACAGCAACCAGATCCCCCCTTAGCATCCTCTTTCAGGCTACACAAACCCAGCTCCCTTAACCTCACCTTTCACAAAACAAGCTCCAGCCTCCTCCCCTCCTGCACAGCCCTCCACTGGACTTGCTTCAGCTTGTAAATAGAGGGACTGATAGTGGACACAGTACTCCTGGTAGTAGTGGTGTCACCAGTACTGAGTAGAGCAGAAGAATGGCCACCCTCAGGCTCCTGGCATACCAGTGCAGCCCACTATGTAGCTACTACTTGTACTAGAAGAACCCATAATGCCCTTTTCTAAACATTCCTATTAAAAATCAGGTTTCTGTATGTAGGATTTTTAAACAACCCAGTCCTCAGTTTCCTGTTTCTCCAGCAAAGCACTGTACCTCACTTCCTTTTCCCATCCTCTGTGTGGAGAATCACTGAGTAATCAAAGAGTGAAGTATCCAGAGGAGCCAATGGCAGCTCCAGATTGTATCTGCTAGAGGTCTACTCAAACCCACAAAGCTTTAGGACACTAATTCACAGCTGACTTATTAGCAACTAAGAAAATTTTCTTGAGAATTAACACGGACACAGTTGCAGCAGTGATCACTTCAAAGCAACTAAAACAAAGCACAACACTTGTCCTTAAAACCAGGTCAGGTTAAACCAATATGCTCAGCCAAGCAAGTAAAGGCTTTAGCACCATAATATCAGGTTTAGGATCCAGATGTAGCTCCCCTCTGGGCCATCAAGAGATTCAGCACATTCAGACACTCACAGGTGAGATTTCCTGGTACCTCAGCTCTTCTCATCCCAGAGTCCCACCTCTCTCAGGATGCCCTCCACAGACTGGACCACCACACATCCCCTCTGTGGCATCCCCTGGCATTCTAATCTTGCAACAACCCAACTGTTGCAATGAGACTGTTCTGATTCTGAGTCACCCGCGGTTATTAAATCCACTTTTACTTCTTTCTGTTTCAGACAAACACTTGATAAAAACATCCAGGCATATCGACTGAGACACAAACTGAAAGGTCACCTACTGCAAGCATCTAAATGAAGAGATAAGAATGCTTCTCTGGTTTTACATAACCCAGAAAGCCATCTGGTAAAATTTAAGCAGATTCACCAGCTGTTCACTTAACAAAAACAAACTAATACACTTACCAGTGTCAGAAATGGAGAAAGGGTTTAGGCCAGTTTTGCCCAGTGCATTTCAGGTCCTACCCCCCAACTATTTTCAAGGTTCATCATTCTACTGTTTGAGCACCACTTTAAGCAAAACTCTGCAGTACAGAAGCACTGCTCCCTTTCTACAGGAGGAACAGGGAGTAAGAAAAGAAAAAAAAAAAAAAAAAAATTACATTTCTGAAGGTCACAGAAAACATTTCCACCTATTAGTAACCAAGCAGACAAGAGTGAACTTTGCCCACGCTCTGAGATGACTGCAAACCTTCTGAACAAAGCAGGCAGGGTACAAAGTCTGAACTGGTAGCATGAAGCTCTAACCACTTCTTAGCAGAGCAAGCTAACTTGGCACCACACTAACCACTTCCAAATGGTTTCCAGCAGACTTTGAACACTCTCGAGGCTCTGGAGAAAATTCTGCTTCCAGAATACCAGGCAGGCACATCCCTAAGAAGCCTGTGAGCTGAGCCAAGACATGAACTCTTGCCTCCCAAGCCCCATGCTAACACTCCAGTGTTTAAACCACATGAGCTACATACAAAGAGCAGTGCTCAAACTGTGTTAAAAACCAAAGCCAAAGTCAGCACCCATTCATTAGTACTCTGGACTACTGAAGTCATTTGTCTTTCCTGAGAACTGAAGACAGCTTCTATCCAACAACTACAAAAAGCTTTAGTTAGGACTCTCCTGAAGCTTCTCTCTTTTCCCAGTGAAGATATAAACCCAAGGATTTCCTGAACCAGTCATTTGGCTCTTACAGCATACAGTATCACACAAGAAGAAAAAATGATGGAAAACGAAAAAGAACCACAGGCATCAAACACTTCTGCTTACTGGATATTTGCAGTCATCTCCTCTCTCCTCGTTGCCTCAAAAGCAGTGGAACCTTAAAAATAACTGAAGGAAAAATCAAAACCACTTTCCAGATAAGCACGCAAAGGAAAAGAACAAATCCACACAAAAAAGTATTTTACTCAACATTTCATGAACACATTTTTTTGGTAAAAAAAACAGGACCACATGGAACAGCCATGTTCCTTGGATATGGTGTCCAAAATAGGGAATCACAACAACATTCAAATCCCAGCAAAGTACAGGTCATATCATTATGCAGGCCAACAAGGACTGAAAAAAAAAAAATTAAAGATCTCTAAAGACAAAAATTATGTAAGCTTTTAAAAGCATCAGGCCAAGGAAGCCTGCCAGTGAATCAGTGAGACTAAAGAAAGATACTGAAGATGGTATACAATGAAGGAAAGGGCACATAGGAGAAGCTACATGAATTCTGTATGCTCATACTGAACTCAGGGACCATGCTGTAAGAAAACTGCTCTTTGCAGAGAACTCTCTCATCCTAAAGTGTCAGCAGACACATACAGAACAAACCACCAAGATCACATTGTAGTCCCCAGAATTTTAAAGGAACTTAAATTTGGATTTTTGACAGCAGGCTGTTCTTTGAATCAGCCTTAAGTTAAGGTCAAATCAACTTAACATTCTCACAGTGCTGACATTAGCTTTTTGGAGAATTTTTTTGGGGTGCAAACTATAAGGGGTTAAGATTTCTACAGTTCGGACAGATTTGGCTTCTGTACCATAAGAAACAGCAGAAATTCCATCAGAAAACTGAATACAGCTTCTATAGAACATATTCATGTATCACAAAACTACACAGATGTCACTGAAGAACTACTCAATCAGTGGAAAAAAGCAAGGCTAACTCAAGCTGACAATTTATTTCCAGTGTCTTATAACAAACCCCACCACCAAGCTCTTAAAGCACTGACTTCCAGAAACTAGGATGAGGCCAATCCATTCAGATCCTTTCTTTTGGCTGTTTCCTAAGGAGCAACCACTGCTGCAGACGAGACATTAGGCCAGATGGGGATCTGAGCTGATGTGGCACCTCTGATATTTGCTCACACAAACAACCTGACCTTTAAAAAAATAATAATCGAGGTGACTCAGTTTCAGAGTTCTTGTCTCTACAAATTGTTTCCTGCAACAGTTAAAATACAAAACCTATCTAAAATAACTCAAGGGCTAACGTACTGTGCTCTCATTTCAAAACACCTCTGAAGATCTTCAGCTTTAATGAATTATTTTTTCCAAAGAGTAATTCCTGCTGCAGAACAAAGACCTGCTCAACCAGTTAAACACAGAGGACCAGTAGATGATGGCTTTGATAAACCAAACAAGATGTAATGCATACATTAGAGCTCTGGTTTCCCCTTTGAGCAGTTTGCTTTTACAATTGCCCATTATCTAGTCAGCTCTGAGAAACAGGTTTAATTCATAGGTATTGATCCAGTCAGCAAGCACGTAATTTCCTTTCATCTAAATGATGAGGGATGTGTAAAATGTTAGGTACTTCCTTCCCCCAAGCTTTTTATTCTCATTTTTATAGTAGTTAAAAGAAAGGACTTATCTAATGGCTGAAACCCTCTCAAAGAGATGCCCTTTAATAAGCTATTAACTCTTTCTTCTAGTAGGGATACACATGAGAAGCAGACTTGAAATGGTTGCTGAACCACAAGAACTGCCCAAATAGAGGGGGAAATTCTACCTCTGCAGACTTTCCAGTACCAACACTGTATGTTCAAGATGGGAGATGCTCAGGACCCCTTAAGACATGTAGCAAATCACTCAAATCCTCATCCTCTCCTCTCCCATAGCTCACTTCACACAAAAATGCACACTTGGTAGGTGTGTTTGCTGTAAATGATCCTTGCTTACCAAGAATTATTAGCCACATTTTATTTTCAGTGTGCCAAATAACTTTCCCATTACCTTTCAATGGCAGCACATTCCTAGCCTCTGGAAGTACACAGAATTAATAATGTCAATATTAGAATTAGTATGAGTTGTCATGGCATTTGAAAAAGGATCCTAGAGCTACCACCTCAATCTGATTCAGTGACCTACTAACCCAAATACCTATATGAATGGGCTGATGGAAATGGTGACATGATTACTATGATGTGAAGAGTCTTTTCAAGGTAATTGAATGAAAAGAACACTATAAACCTCTTTCTAAAGATGGATTGGTGCTCCTCTGGTGAATTATTTAGGTTCTTACAGCTGGGCAGTAATGCTCACAAATCATAGTATCCTCTTGGTTCTGTATAAATGTCAGATTGTATTCCTAATTAACCACTTGTCCTTATATAGGAGAAAGTAGCTGACTTTTCCATTAACAGCTATCCGTGGAAATATCCAAGTTATCATGTTTCTAAATGGACATCACTCTTATTCCAAATTCTTATTTGTGACACTGGAATCTATTTCACCTCCAGTTTAAAGGCCAGTAAGGTGACTGGTAAATCAAACCAGACTGATGAATGTGAGCTTTGGCATTACAGCTGAGTCTAAAAGTATCTAAAGAAATTAAACTGTTGATTCTTCAGAAGCACACAAAGAACAAATAAATAGAAGCAGTGGCCTTGGTAGCAGACAACGACAATTAAAATAAATAAACTAAAACAGACTAAGCATGCAGTATGCTTTTATTGTGTCTCTTGACCCTAAGGCCACTTACAGCAAACAAAACCAATTGTGTTGCAAACCAAGAGGTCCAACTACCAGTTCCAGTGCTGCTACTGACTGTGTTATTATAAATGATAAAAAATTATAACATGATAAAAAGCAACAAGGTTTAAAAGGAATTCTAATCAAAATGTAAATTAAGAGGCCTCATAGGTATGAGCTTCAACACCCTCCAGTGTCCTAAAGTCCTCAGCTTTACACTGAAAATCAGCCTGTTAACTAGGTCAAAATTCAGCTAAGGAGATAGTAACCTATAACCACAAAAAAGGCAGGTGAAGCAGTACTGAGCATCTTGGCACCTGACTACTAGAAACCTGGCAGAGTCCACTTTTACCTAAAGATATCCAGTATGGGGGTATGAAGAAACAAACCTCTCTATCCCAAAGCCCAATTTCTCATCTATAGAGTACTGCTTTTCCTTCCAGCTACTATGGAGAGAGCTGCACATCTTGGTCCAGCTGGTGTGATCTCAGCATTACATTCTACAGAGAGAGCACACAAAAGAATGGTCTGGGAAAGACTGAGGTTTTAAGTTTTTTAAGCTCAGAGAGAGCTGAACACATATAAAACCTAACATTTAGGTGCCTAGGGAAACTTCCTGATGAAAATGTTGGCCTACAAAACTTATTTTTAAAGTTGGAGGACACTTGCCAAAGCTTTCTCAGCTTTGACTGGAAGTCTCTTCAGCACCTAATCTTTCATTGAGAATCTTGTTCTATTTTCTAATTTCTTAATTTCTAATTGCCAAACAATTCACAAAAAGTCTGCAAAGACAACAACAATAGTCCTTTCTGCCCATGACAAAGCACTTCATTTCTTTCAGAAAATAATGTTAAGGACAACATCTTTGCTCTTTGTTCAAAACCCCTCAGAGGACAGTTTACCCTTGCTGAAAATGGTCTCTCCAGCCCTCTGTGTAAGTCATAGTTCAGGGAAAGAATCAAAGGTACTGACTGGAAGCTATTCCACTGTTGGCCTACCTTTTTCACCCATCAAATTTTCATGCTGGCAGTAACTTAAAAGTGACAGGAAACCAGAGCCAGCATGCCAAGACACACAGAAGAAAGCAGAGCTCCTTCATCTCATCCCCAAAAAATTAACAGACATGCAAATTCTGCACATGGACAGTTAAGCAGTGAAAACAGTGTGCAAAACAGAGATAATTTTGTACAGGGTTGAAGCAGACAGCTGTTTTTCGTATCCACACATAAAAAAAAAACAACTTATATCTTGTCAATTATTTAACAGCACTGTGTTAACTTCCAAGTGAAAAGATTCTGCACTTTCTTTCATGTTAGCCATTTCAGAAGGAGACAAGTAGTCTGAATTTTGTTGAATCTTTTAAAAAATAAAAGAAATAATAAGCTGATGTATCAATGTCAGTCAATTTTATAACATGATCCTCTAGCATGCTTGCTCACCTTTCTGTAACAGATGGCAATGAGGTTCTTCCTTCCTAATTCCCCTTGCTCCTCCCACAAACCTCTGCTTTTATGGAAAAGATTGACACAATGGTGAAGTTTGAAAAAACATATTTTTATATACATGAGTCTGAATCATACAAAAGCAGCCTCTTACTCAGTTCAGGAAAAAAATTGCAAAACGAAAATAACTCACAACAAACTTTGATGAAAGCTAGAAGGAAGAAGAAAACTATTAAATATCTGCTGTTTCAATGAAAGCAAGGGGTTTTTTAGTTTTGCCACTCTGGTCTAAAGTCTTCCTACCCAGACCATATCTTGAGCTATTTATTTATTTATTTGGTCAATGAAAAAGGTGAATTCAACAGAATAATTTCCTTCTGAATCTTCATGTGCCAGATATTCCTGTAATAAACAGGCACCCAGGAGCTGGCAACTCCCACAATACTCCAACACTTAGACACACTTTACATCTAGAATTGTTGTGAGGACAACCACATAGCATGAATGAAGTGGTCCAACAGGCGAGCAGAACTTTTAATGACAAAAAGATACCTGCACTCATTTTAGTCCCCATCCTAAGTAAAGCTGTAAAAACAAAAGTAAAGGTGCTAGCTTGCAAAAATGTAAACATCTGACACTTCTGCCAATACTCAGATTGTTTTCCACTCCTGAACAGGTTAACTAAGCCAATTTAACCAACTTGAGTGCAACTGATGTTCACAATTTAAAAAGGATACCAAAAAAAAAAAAAGCCATATCTGTTTTCTTTATAACAAAAAGTGGACCAATACATTGTGAGAACAATTCTCCTCAAACCCCAAACTGCACAGGTCAGGAATATATTTTGTATCATGTGAGTATGTGGAAGAACACTTTGCAGTTAAACACAACTAACAAAAGAACAGAGAGGTTAACAAAATTTGGTAGAAATGACATGCCCTTCCTTCCCCCAGTATGTGAGCTATGTTGCAGCATCATTCTTTTACCACCTGCCATGCAGTTACCTTTTTAAAGAACTCATGCTATAAACACAAGCCATTGGGCTTTTCCTGTGGAGTTTTTCCTATATGCCAATGACACTTTGTGGAGAAATTCTGAATTGCATTTAGTAAAACAGCTCAAACTTACTCGAGTGCTTAACTCCACCACTTCAGCTGCTGACACTGAAAACAATCACACTGCACAGCTATAAAGATAAGTTTCTGCACAATCTTTCCTAAGTGAGGGTCTAAGAAGGAAAAGTTGTTTCTACAGCCCACATGCACCAGTAGGTACTTTGTACTCCCTGGGCAGCATACAGTAAGAAATTAGAAAAGAAGAGGGAAAGAAAATCATTATAAACCACAGAGAACAGGCTTAAATTGTCCTGAGCCATTAAAATAATACACTTGGGTAGATCACTTGTTGTGTTTTAATCTATAGTTAAAATATTTTATAAACTTATTCAATGTTTGTACATATACCTATGTTTATATATAAAATATTTTAAAGTATTTCTCTTTAGTACTTCAGAATGCAAAAGTAACCTGTTATAGTAAAGCTAAAGGAAAAAACAAATGCAATAGAAGATCCTGCTCTAGATAAAACCAATGGCAGGATCCCTAATGGCTTTGAAAGATACAAAGTAATTCCATGAAAGCTTGACAAAAGCATCAACCATCAGTATAATTATGACTTCAGTGACATTTTTTTTATAAGGAGGAAAACCCTTTCAAGATTCAAAAGTTTTAAAGACCACTGCTCTGTCCCTCTTAAAAGTAACTTGGGAAAGGCAAGCATGAAATGGTGATGGGAGCATCCCTCACAATCTTATTTAGCAAAGATTAGCTGAACAAAGCTACAAAGAATTGCTTTTAAAATTTCCAGGGTGCACATCACTCTTCAACAAGATGCCTCACATGAAAATAGAAAATAAATATGTTTCTGAAAAAACATATTTATTAATTAAAAGGTACACAAAATATAGAGTGGGAAATCATGCAGAATTTTTTTGCACGTTTTACTTTCCATTTTAAGTTTTTAGTGAAGGAGTTGTAGATTCCACTGAGTACTCACTAACAGTTCTCTACTGTTTTGTAACAGCCTAAAGTTACAAAGCCTACTAATGAGTGGCATTGCCTTTACTAATCAGAAACTTTACCAGCATGACAACTGAGAGTTCATTGTTTCTAACTTATGTAGAATGTTGAGATTATTTTTTTTTAAGTGAATAAAATAGAAAAACAAAGCTGTCTGCTAAAATACAAGATTAAAATGTTTGTTTTCATTTTTAAAGAGTACTGTTACATGATAAAATAATTCCTAGGTTCAGACACATTATGTCATCTTTGATCTACAGCTGGTTTCTGTGACTCCACAGCCCATCTGCACGTTCACAATAATATTTACTTGTCCTCCTGGTACCAAATACTGCAGTTGCCCTTAAACCTTTCTTAACTGTTTGCAATACCCAAGCAGAAAAAATACTGGAGAGATGAAAAACAGCAGACACTAAAAACTTGAAAAGCAGATACAGAGTGAAAAGTCTATTTAAAAAAAAAAAACAAATTACAAAAACCCCACACAACTCATGTTAAGCAGGCACTGACTCCCTCATGGCCTGGGATTCCTGAATGCAAACCTGTTTCAGGTAACCATGTGGGATTCCAGAGGAGTTGCTCACCCTGGTCTGAGCACAGAGCAGGGGTCCCAGTTTCCTTTTGCACAGGGACCTTGTTTCTGGCAGAACTCCTCTGAGAAGCCCCAGCTTTAAAAGTGAGATGTCACTCCTCACACACAAGAAAGTATCTTCCAAGCACAACAAAATAAAAGTTCATGATAGAAACCTTTCTTGAAGCATTTTAATAAATATGGCTGTGACATAGCTACAGAATGAGAGAGCTGTTATCAGCTGTTATCAGCTGGGAGCTCTGTGTGTTACGTCAGCAGAGGGATCAGGTAACTTTTGAGTATTGTGAGAAATTACATAATGTGCACTACAGCCACCCTGCCTGTAATTCCAAAGAAACACCTTGTTAAAAGCACAGAGGGAATTATTTTTTTTTAATTAAATACAATTGTTTCACAGATAGCTGCTGAGAAACTATCTTTTAAGAAGTTTTGCAGACAGAGAGCAGCTTAGTAGCTCAATTCAAGAATCTCCAGGAGCCTATGCATGTAAAAAACACTGCAAATAAGATGAAGTTAAAAAAAAAAAAATTCTGTTTAAAAGTAAATACTAAAAAGATATATTCAAATAGAGCCTAATAACCCTCAGAAATGTTTTGGGCTCTCCTCACCATTTCAAATGCAGCTACCAGAAGATATGTTAGATTTGTTTGTTTACTTATTCTTAGAAAAACAATCTAAAAAGAAACAACATTAGGAAGCAATACACTACACAGATTAACCAGACTCCTGAACACATACTGATCATCACTTTTATTCAGAGCAAAGCATCATTCTGAGAATATTGTTTAAGAGTTTAAAGTTAAATCACAACCCTTTTGTACAGAGGAGGGAAGGCAGAAAACTTCTAAGGGATATTCTTCCTTTCCACACAAACACGTTGCTGTTTGGAATGGGGTGGGAAGAGTTTTACCATCATTACAACAGCCACAGGCTGAAGCAACCATGAAGTTAGTGATGTTATAATGGAAACACCTTTGTTCAGCGTTAATCTGTAGCACCAGCAAGTGATTCATTACAAACACTGTGACAAATCACAAGGAGTGATGAGGTTTGTGTCCTCCCTGGCATTTGCCTCTTCTGAGAGCTGTCCCGGGGCCTGGGTGGCTGTAGAGGGTCGGAAGAAGCAAAGTGGATGAAAAAGCTTTCTTTTTTTTTTTTTAATTATTTATTAAAAAGTGAAACTCTCTAAGGTAAAGAAGACATTGTGTTCACGCAGCTGGAAAAAACAGGGCACATGTACCCCACGTCTGACCAAAAAAAACCCAAAACAACAAAGAAAAACAAACAAGAAAGAACAGAAGGTTTGGAGGGTGGGCTTCTCCCCCACCACCCTGGAACCTTCCCACAAAGAACAAGCAGCACAGCAAAAGGGGAAGAAAGAGAAAAAGCAGGGAGAGGGCCACGGCTGTGTGGCGGCGGCTTGAAATTTACCTGGAAATCAGCCAATATCATCTCTCGGTCCATGTTGGACGCCATTGCAGGCAGCTGAGTCCCCGGCTCCGCTCTGAGCCCGCGCACCTGGAGCTGCTGCCGGAGAGGACGGGGCAGGGTGAGAGTTAGGAGCTCATGGAGGCGCCGGGTTCCTCTGGGATTCTCCTCAGGCTCCCGCCGTGTCCCCGGCCTGTCCTACCCGGCTATTCCGCGGCCACCGGGGTGCGGCGGCTGCGGGCAGAGGAGGGGAGGAAAAAAAGGAGAGAGAGAGAGAGAGAGGCGGGCAAGGGGCCGGGAGAGGGTAGCGCTGCCTCAGCTGCTGGCCCGGAGAAGAGGAGGAGGAAGAGGAGGAGGTAGAGGAGGAGGAGGAGGAGGCAGCGCCGCTCCCTCCCTGCCTCCTTGGCGCCTGTCGCACATTTTCCCTGTCACTGAGGTCGCAAAGAGGCGCTTTGCGGCCGGCACGTGACCGCCCGTCTGTCAAGCGCTGAAAGTCGGGGGAGGGGAAGCGGAGGGGGGAAAAGGGGAGGAGGAGGGAGAAGAAAAAAAAAAAAAAAAAAAAAAAAAAGGAAAATAAAAAAAAAAAAAGAAAACGGGAGGGACGGATTAAACCAGACCTACACCGTGGCTCTTTGCCCCAGGCCCCCTTCGGGAAGGGGCTGGCCAGGAGTCCCGCTCAGAGCGCCCCTCAGCCCCCGGCACCCAAAGGCTGCGGCCCCGGTCCCGGTTTCAAGGCTCGGGCTGCGATAACCCCGGGGGGATGAAATCCTTCCAATCCTTCCTCCCCGTGGCGGCTCCCCGGCCTAAGGAGGCGGCGGGGCACTGGCTGCAGCCAGCCCGGGGCCGGGCCCGATGGCTGCGGGTGGAGGGGGGGGGGGGGAAAGGCGGCTGGGGAGGGGGGAACGGGGCTTTTACCGAACCCCCGGCGGGCTGGCGGTGGCAGCAGTGTATGCAGTGTGTGCAGTGTGTGCAGTGTATGCAGTGTGTGCAGTGTGTGCAGTGTGTGCAGTGTGTGCAGTGTATGCAGTGTGTGCAGTGTGTGCAGTGTGTGCAGTGTGTGCAATGTATGCAGTGTGTGCAGTGTGTGCAGTGTATGCAGTGTGTGCAGTGTGTGCAGTGTGTGCAGTGTATGCAATGTATGCAGTGTGTGCAGTGTATGCAATGTATGCAGTGTGTGCAGTGTGTGCAGTGTGTGCAGTGTGTGCAGTGTGTGCAGTGTATGCAGTGTATGCAGTGTGTGCAATGTATGCAGTGTATGCAGTGTGTGCAGTGTGTGCAGTGTGTGCATTGTATGCAGTGTATGCAGTGTGTGCAGTGTATGCAGTGCGTGCAGTGCGTGCAGTGCGTGCAGTGCGTGCAGTGCGTGCAGTGTGTGCAGTGTGTGCAGTGTATGCAGTGTATGCAGTGTATGCAGTGACTTCGTCCTTGCCTGCCAGCCCCATAACTTTGTGCTCGCTGGGGGACCCTGACGGGGCAGTGGGGGGGGGGGGGGGGGGAAAGAGGGGAGGGGAGTAAAAAGGCGAATTTCACTTTTTTCGTGTTTCTCTCAAAAGGAAGAAGAGCACTTTATTGAGGTTTCTGAGCCATGATCTGCACAGCGGCCCTCGCTCCAAGCTCCAGCCCTGTAAGATAGAATCATAGAATTGTCTGGGTTGGAAGGGACCTCAGAGATCATCAGGTCCAACCCTTGACCCACTGCTGCAGTTCCCAGCCCATGGCACTGAGTGCCACATCCAGGCTCTTTTTAAATATCTCCAGGGACGGAGAATCCACCACCTCACTGGAAAGTCCATTCCAATGTCTGATCACCCTCTCCGTGAAGAAATTCTTTCTAATATCCAACCTAAACTTCCCCTGGCACAACTTAAAACCATGCCCTCTTGTCTTGTTGAAAGTTGCCTGGAAAAAGATCCCAACCCCCCCCTGGCTCCAGCCTCCTTTCAGGGAGTTGTAGAGAGCGATGAGGTCTCCCCTGAGCCTCCTCTTCTCCAGGCTGAACACCCCCAGCTCCCTCAGCCTCTCCTCACAGGACTTGTGCTGGATCCCTTCACCAGCCTGGTTGCCCTCCTTTGGACCTGCTCCAGGACCTCAATCTCCTTCCTGAACTGAGGGGCCCAGAACTGGACACAGGACTCGAGCTGTGGCCTCACCAGGGCTGAGTACAGGGGCAGAATCCCTTCCCTGGACCTGCATCCCAAGATGCAGTTGTATTATGTACCACAAATAAATATGGTTGTTGGGGTTTTGGTTGTTTGGGGGTTTTTTTGTTCTTTTGGTTGGTTGGTTTTTGTTTGTTTTTTAAGTAATGCAAATCCATCTGTGAGTAGTGCTTTTTAGGTTTTCCTCATTCAACCTGATGCTGTTCACCTACCCCCTGAGCACTGAGGTTAAACACACCCTCATTCAGGCACCAATTTGCTGGGGTGTCACTAGCAGACGGGTGTCACTCCTACCTAAGGCTACAGATAACATCAAGCACCTTTCTTATTAGCGAAAGATAACAAAGCAACGCTAATATCTCTTTTAATCAAGTTATTTTGCCGATTTTAGTAAACACTTGTCTTTTATTGGTCTTCCCTTCGTGAGGATAACCACAAGAGTTCCTCGGAGGCTGGCACCGGGGGGGGGGGGGGGGAAGTGCTGGGGTCCCTCGGAGAGGATGGAAATCGGAGAAACTGGCCGGGGAGGGATGTACAGAAAAAAGTTCAAGTGTACCTTCAGGAGAGCCTCTGTTCCCAGGAAAAAAATACCCTTGGGAACCTTTCGGTGGGGTTGAGGTCACACTGGAATTTTACTTCCTACGTAAAGGGAGACAGAGAAGTTGGATTTTCTATTTTATCACGTCCCCGCTCTAGTTTATGTTGGCATGGGTTTCCAAGAGGTTTTTATTGACGTTAGCTGAGCAATTCAAGCTCCCCATCAGCGACCGAAGGGAGGATGAAGTAATTCCCTTCACACCTGCCTTTCCCTCCCCCCTGCAATGTCACAGCCTGGTTACAAGGTATGGTGCAGTGCCAGGGACAGCCGATGCTAAATTACAAACAAATCCACCCACACATTACTAGAGAGTAAGTATAATAAAGGCTGAAAAGCGAGTTTTAGCAATTGGAGGAAAGCCAATTAATTCCTGGCACCACCTGACGCCATAGGTGTGCTGTCAAGATTAGGTACATGGCGTTCACGCCTATTAGTCATATTTTAATTAATGATATCTACATTAGATCAAAACCAGGAAGGATTTCATCCAAAACGTGAAGAAAAGGCGAAAAGCTGCGTCTGCCCCACATCCCAGCTCAAGTCCCAGCGAAAGTTTCTGCTCTGCTCCTCACAACCCCTCATTCCCAGGTTTTTATCTCCTCCAACCAGTGTCAAATGAGGGAGCTGGGATGAAAATCGCTTATTTTATTCCTTCCAAAGCTCGGCGATAATAGTATCTCCCTCCAGAAGGCGATTTGGCTGCCGATTTTGGAGCCGAACGGGAGAAATTTTTCTGTTTTATGAGCAGTATCATTCTTGAGAGGAATCTACCAGGATTGAGGTGCTGGTTTCTGCAGATTTCTGTCAGACCTGCACTCTGAAGGACTTTCCATGCCATTTTCTGGCCAAGCAGCTTTACTTGCAGGAGGCCTGCAGCACTCCTGCAACACTTTAATTAATTTTTTTTTGTTAGGTGGTGTGATTTACAGAATATGGGGGGTAAATTCCGAACTGTAAAAGAAAAAAAAAAAAAAAGTAATGGGACACTGGTTTAAGACTTGCAGGTCTAGTTCTGCGATCACCAGGTAACACCACCAAAGCCTGTGGATTTTTGGCACGGGTTAGTCACGAAATAAGTCATTTATAAGGTGTTTGAATATTCGAAGCTTTGCATATAAATTCCTATATTGGACACACTAGTGTTACATTAGCTACAAACATTCCCAGAGTTAACTTTGTGGTCAATTAACCTTCATATTTTTGTTTAGAAAACTATTAGCACTCTCACTTCAAAACGAGGCCCTTAAAAACGCGCTTTTTTTTCCCTTTTAGTGCCAATTTGAGTAGGGGTCAGCTTGATCACTTGAGCAAAGCCTCTGTCCCTGCTCCGGGTGTAGGCAGCTGATCTCCTGTCACCTTTGCAGTTTCACAAGCAAGGGGCTGGGGGGGGATGGATCAGGACAGGGAAATGGAGACGCGAAGCAAAGGGTTACACGGAGATCCAGACACAGAATCGCTGAGACCCTCACCCCCCCGGTTTGTGGGTCACCTCCCCGTGGTGGCTGTCAGTGGGGACCCCCCCAGCCCTCACCCCTGTGGCATCTTTCCTCGCCGGGCACTGCTGGAGGAGCCGGCGTTGCTGCCGTCCAGGCTCCCTCTCTAAAGCACCTCCCCGCGCTGCCTCACGCGTGTTTACATTCAAAGCCGTTTTCTGGTGAAGTCCACGCAGGAAAGAGAGGGGCAGATTCCTCCCTCTCAGCCCGTGTCCTCATTCGGGGAGCCGTGACATTGCACCTTACCTCTCGGAGGGTTCGCCTTGGCGGAGTTCAGCCCCGAAACTTACAAGTATTCCGGCCATTAAAGAAGTTTAAAGACATTAAAACGCTGTCAGGCGAAAGGGCGATGAAGTCCCCGCACTTGTGCCATCCGCGCTTCTTCGCCCTCTGAAGAAACAGCGAGCCCCTCGGTGGCAGGGTGCCTTCCCCCCTCAAAATGGCACTTTGGAGTCCATGGAGGCGAGCAGGAAGGCGGGAAGCGCGGGGTGCTGCCGTGGACGGTCGCCTTCCACCCTTCAGACAACTTGACATTGACCCTTCATCCTTGACCTTGTCCTTAGGGAGAGGAATCAGCCTCGCTCCAGGGACAGACCCCGCTCCCGGAGCCGCTGCCCCGCGGGATTGCCGAGGAGATCGGGGGCCGGGATCGCTGCCTCGGCGGGCAAGTGGACACCGCCCCGGGACCCCGGGACCGTCCCTTCACCGACGCTGCCCGGGAGAAGCACCGGGCAGAACCGCGGCAGGAATCCCGTGTGTCCCCTTCCCCGGCCCCGAGTCCTCCCGGTCCTCCCTCAGTGGCGCAGCCGCTCCCGGTGCTCAAACCTCCTTTTCCTTTCATTTCCCCTCTCCCTCTATTCCCCCCCCTTTCTCCCTATCCCCCCCCCACAACCCCGCTTTAGGCCTCAGCAGCGCTCCTCCTAAAAGCACCCGGACTCTTATGGCTGTGGCGAGGCAGAACCGTGCCCGGGCTGCACGGCAAAGGGAAGGAGACCAGGAGCAGCGCTGCAGCGGCCGAACCGGAGCCGGAGCCGGGACCGGGGCCTGCGAGGCAGATCCGGGGCGGGTGCTGGGGTTGCTGCTGCAGGCCTTCCTGCCCGGCCGCAGCTGTAATTCCGCCGCGCCTCCTTAAATTTCTGCCGTTAAAATGTGGGCGGGTGTTTCAACTCAAAAAGCGCTCCAATTTTCTTTCTTTTCAAAAAAAGCTGATGAGGTTAAAAAAAAAAAAAAAAAAAAAAAAAAAAAAAACGGGGGGAAAGGAAAAAAAAAAAAAAAAGAGAGAGAGAGAGAGAGAAGAGGGAGAAAAGCGCGGCTCCGTGTCTGTAGGAAACAGAAGTAGGGACTGTTTGTGCTTAAAAAAAAAAAAAAAAAAGAGGGAGCGCAAAGTCGCGGGCGGAGGCAGAGACCGCGGACCGTCAAGTGCAGCTTCATTTGGCGGCGCTGGAAGAGGAGGGGAGCGGCGGCTGTCACTGCGCTCCGGACACCTCCGGACCGGGCCGGGACACCGGCGATCATCAGCGCAATCCCCCGGCCGCATCTCGCCCTCCGCTCCCACCCGGGACCAGACGCGCGGCTGCCACCGCGGGGGAGCGCGGAGCGGCGGCGGGGCCCCGGCCATCTGCGGAGACGGCTCCGCTCCGCGGCTCCTCCGCGCCCTGAACGCGGGCGGCGGGACAGGGCACCCCCCCCCCCCCCCGCCCCTGTCCGCCGCTACCCCCGGAGCCGCCGCCGCCCTCCTGGATGCTCCGGAGCCGCCGCCGCCGGCCCGGATCGCGCCCGCCCGCTGCGCGGAGGTTGCGCGGGGCGGCGGAGGTGAAGCTGCTGAGAGAAGCGGGAGCGGCGAGGGAATCAGCCCTGTCCTGCCCTCCGCGGGTGCGGCTCTTCCAGCTGGGACTAGAGACGGAGGAGTGGGATGGAAAGGGGGATCCCGAGCGGGAGTTGGATGCACACTGCTACGGAAGAGTTTTCCGCGGAGGTGTTGGTGCTAAAGTCTCAGCTCCCGACTGTGAACAGGGTGGGTTGTCTTCTTCTTCCAAGATCTCAGGTCTGAGTGAGTCTCCGGTGTACGTGTATATGTTTCCTATAACATATATAATATATTGCATAGCCATTAATCTATTCTCCCCCCCCCCTCCTCTCCCTGAAAGTGGCCAAAGTCTTTAATAGGAGTTACTCTATATGTGGAAGCAAAGAAATCTTCTTTCAAGTGGAGCTGCAGTTTTGCTGAATAATCACGTGTGAGTTAGGGGCGGGCTTTTGGCAAGGAGGTTTTGGGTTTTTTACGAGTATTTACTACAAGGTCTACTCCAGAAGATTAACCATCCCAATCCTTCTGTCAGTCTCCGATGCCATGCCTGGTTAAAAAAAAAAAAAAAAAAAAATCTCATCTTTTTTCCGATCGTCAGTCACCCTAAAGAATGGCCGAGCCTTCTGGGAACGAGCTGGCGTCTGCTGCTGCCAAGGGGGACCTAGTGCAACTTACTAATTTGTTGCAAAAGAATGTAAACGTCAATGCACAAAATGGATTTGGGAGGACTGCGCTGCAGGTTGGTATCCAGAGAGGGAGAAAATATTTCATCACTGGTACCTACGTGACCCGGGTTTCCAAAAAAGACAACGTTTTAAGCAGGCTGGTGGATGAAATTCGAGTGGTTTTTCAAACTCGTTGGATGCCGTGTTTAATAACGGCTCCAACTGCCTAAAATGACGTACTTGAAATAAAACTGGTCAAAACCACTATTTCAATCGGGGATCACCCTCAATGTCAAACGGGCTGCGAGTTTGCTAAAATTTGGTTCTTCGGGGGAATGAAAGAGCTGAGAGGAAAAGAAATCAGCTTAGGTGAGCAGGATTTCATAGCAGGTCTGTAAACACAAATGTGCTGAGCTCTGAACTTGAGGATTTCTCTTTTTTTTCTCTCTCTTTTTTTTTTTTTTTTTTTTTTCTCCTCTCTCTTTCTCTCTCCCTCTCTCTCTGTTTTCCTTTTTTTTTTTCCTTTTTTTTTTCCCCTTCAATATGCTTTTGAAGCCGTGCCTTGCCTGGATTCTGGGGTCTGCTGATGGTACTTTTCCTTTAGGCTCTGTTTGTGAGGAATGACCTTTCTCCCTGGGCAGCATGCTGCTCAGAACCGAGGACCTTCGATGTACATTAAGAGTTAGGGTGCCAGCCGAATCACTTGCTTTTTCATTCATAATTAAGGCTTAAAATGTGGCTTTTGGGGATCGGCTAGCAGGGTACATGTTCCAGATATTTCCTTTCTGATCGTATAGGGTGCTGTGTCCTAATTTTTAAGCGTGTGGCTGTGCAAGCAGGAGTTGGAACTCGTCCAGTTGCGAACTATTGGAACTGATGAAAGATTTTTCTTTTAATATTATCAGATAATGATGGCGAAAAGGCTAGAATATCTAACAAATTGGGAAATAAGTGATTTATAAATCAGGAGGAAAAAATATGTTTGTTTATTAAGGACAATTAAGGTATAAGTAATGAAATGTCCAAGTAGAGCTATAGGTCTTTTTAATTTCACATATTAGAAAAATCGTTTCTTAACTGTTCTCTCCCCCCCCCTCCCCCGAAACCATTATAATTTCTGAATTTTTAAGCAACACATAGTTTGCAAATGTGCTCGAGGTATTTACAGCTTTTTTTTTTTTTTTTTTTTTTTTTTTTTTTTTTTTTGGCTTAACATCAAATTGCGAGAGCTAGAATTAAGCACCTCTTGCTAAGAACCAGGAGTGACCCTTTTCTTTTTGACAATTTCGCCGAAACTGGAGATCTGTGAGCTCCTCTCTGTCCTGTTAGCACCCAAATAGGGCATCGCAGGGCAGGGCAGGCACTTGCAGCAAGTGAAAGGATTGAAATTAAAAACTTACACAAACTAACTTCTTTAGGAAAGCAGGAAACATTTAGCCAGCTTGCTTATTCTCGGGACAAGGGCTGAAAACAGATTTTGTCCTCCTGTAATGTGTTGGGTTTCTTGGTTTTCTTTTTCTAAAAGCAGCTAACTGTCCATACCCTGCATTAAGGTATATTTTACACAATAACATAGCATCCAGCTGTATTAAACAAGCACCCGTGTCCTAACAATCCTTCTCATCGCTGCCTAATCACAACAGAGTTAGTGAACCACAAGAAAAATCAAAACAGGAGAATCTGTCAACTTATTTTCAATATGTATCATCTCGAAATGTGCTGTGGGTGCATGACCACGCTCGAAAGAGCTCTCTGTCAGTGCACTTTCCACACCGGAGATAATCTCTCCATAATCTCCCTCTCAATTAAAACGGAGAGCATGCTTCTATACTAATAAGAGCGAATTTATAGTTTTCTTCTGCATTTATGTTTAATTAAACCACTGTTCAGCTTGCCTTGCTCTGTACTGCAGGCCTCAAGTATATGTCCTGCCCTTATGCTCTCCCTCAGATTTATTCAATTAATGCTTTCTCCTCCTCTGCCTCCTTCACTCCGAGTGAAACTTTGCAAAACAAAGGGCATTTGCTGTGCAGTTGTAGCCCACATCCTCATGCCATCACCTTTTACATTATTTTGCTCCCCCCCTGCATCTTTAACCGAAGCCTCCACTTCCCGAGCCTGAACACAGCAAACTTCCACTTAAGCCAAATACATATTTTAAATTCACAAATAATACAGCCTGGGCTCTCTAAAAGGGACCCAAATGTCCAGATTTTTCTAAAGAACAAGAGATCACAATGCTCGGGTTTGCTTTTACATCGCTTCCATCTCTGCTCAGAAGTGAAAGAAGTGGCACACACTCAGCTGGAAGCCTCGAGGCACAGAGAAATCACTTTCCCCAAATCCCAGACTCTCTTATCTGCACTTTTTCTCTAATCTGTAGATACAACACATCAGGATGCTTTACAGACCAAATGCTGCAATAATTGTATTTATTAGAGCTTGATTTTTTTTTTTCCTTAAAAAGCCTGATATATATTTTTTCACCATGAGAGTTTTTCAGCAAATCTCTTGTAGAAATTGCATATTATGCTAAATCCAGTGCACTGTAATGCTCGTTTATGCAGGTAATTTTTAACCATGAATTTCAAATCAGTGTGTGTATGTTTCTACGAAAATTTAAAAGGTGGGATTTTTTTCAAATTTAGAATTTACAATGAGACTAATTACAAGAACAGAAAAATATTACCTATTGGCTGGAGATTATACAATACCATCTTCATTTTTGGAAAGTCTTTGAGAAAGTACAAAAATAGGAATTTGGGAAAACTGGTGTGAGCTGTAAAGCCCCAAATAAGAAAGATTTGCTTTCTAATTATGACAGTTTTATGATGCTAATAGGAAAATTAAAAGGGCTTCTTTTTTTCTTTCTTTTTTCTTTTTTCCTTTTTTTTCCTTTTTCTATTTTTTTTCCCTGAGAGGAAAAAATCAGAATATCCAGCTATTGTTGTTGTTGTTTGGTTGGGTCTTTTTAAAGTGATGTTTTTAACAACAGAGTATAGCCACAGTTTACTCACAGTGAATTTATGAAAGTATAATATAGTGGGTTTAGAAAAAAGCCCTTCTGAAACTTTGAAACATTCCTTTTAGCCTCTAATTTTTGGGTGTCATAATGAACCACAAATATTGTGGAGAAGAATTTCTTATAGCATTTATTTTTCTTAGCAGACAGAGCTATGGTAGAGTCCAAATATTTGTTTTATGATAATGCACAGACAATGTAAACACCTGAAAGCTTTATAAAAACACAATCTACATTTGCTGTTGCCGAGGTAAAATATCTGTTCTTTGGAGACCCTATATTTGATGTTTAACGAGATTAAACAGTAATGCAGTGGTGTCTCAATACCTAGGCAAGTAAAACCCAGCCACCCTTACTGAAATAACTGAAATAACCCATGTTGGGGGGAAAAAAAAATAATTTTATATTCCCATTCTACACCACCAGGTTCAGACATTAATCTCTCTGAGACAGAAAACTATTACCACCTGAATGATAACATCTTTCGCCATTTCACCCAGTTTAGTAAAAAATACATAAAAATAGGGTGTTCTGGTGTCTCCTTAGCTCTGCAGTGGGGCTCTCCTGCCTCTTTTAAACGAGGACTGAGCCGTGACAAAAGCCAGAGCCAAGAAGTGAGGCTGAAACCCCAGTGCTGAAGCGAACCCCCCCCGCGGCATTCACCTCTTCTTTTTCTTCCCTAGGTGATGAAACTGGGGAACCCCGAGATCGCCCGGAGGTTGCTCCTGAAAGGGGCGAACCCCAATCTGAAAGACAGTACTGGATTTGCTGTAATACATGATGTAGCCAGAGAGGGTTTTCTGGACACTTTGCAGACTCTGCTGGAGTTTGAAGCTGATGTTAACATTGAGGATAACGAGGGGAACCTGCCCTTGCACTTGGCAGCCCGGGAGGGGCATGTGGGGGTGGTGGAGATGCTGCTGGAGCGCTCGGAGTGCAAGGTGGGCCACCAGAACAAGGGGGGGGCCACTGCCTACGACCTGGCCAAGCTCTACAAGAGGTCTGCAGTGGTGAAGCTCTTGGAGGACAGCAGCTTCTTCCCTGCAGATATGAATTAAACCCACCCCGGACATGATGGCTTTTGGACATTATGGCTTTCAGCCTTTTTTCCTTTTCCTCCTTTTTAATAACATTGGTTGCAAACATGCTTCATTTTTTTTCTTCTTCTTTCCTTTTTTTTTTTTTTTTTTTTTTTTTTACCAGCTTATAGTATAAGTGTCAAGAAATTCTAGAGGTGGGTTTTTAAATAATGGAAATATCCACATCCACTCTCCCAGCAATTTCTTTCATCTGCCATTTACAAATTACTCACAGATTCAGCTGTGTATATGTTGGTTGCTCATACCTAGTTTTCCACTATTGAGTTTTTCAATTTATTTTAGGTCATTTGTATTAAGTAATTAATTCAAGAGCTACATATTCACATGCTTAATGTTGCTGGACTTTTAAGAAAAGGAAATATCTGACTGTGATTTCTCCCACCTCTCAATGCAATCATCCCCTCTCCCACTTCGGTCAGGCTTAAGGTTTCTGAAATCCTGATTTAGATTAAAACAGGCTTTTAAGGGGCAACCTGAACTGCCCTGCTCAGACAGAGCCTGAAGTCAAAGGCTGCTTGCCCTGAGGACAGAGGATGGTGCTTAGAGGCTTTGGGAAATAGCTGCATTTTCACACTAACAAGAGCTTGTAGAAGTAGGTCACTTACTTTTCCTTTGTGTATTTAAACTTTCACCAAGCTGGTTTTGAATTTAGTTACCAGAAACAGTGTAAGTGGTGTTTTTTGATTGCCAGAGGTTTTAAACAGCTCACTTTAGTAGTTCGTGTTTACTGTGCAGTGAACAAGACATTTTTTTTTCTAGTTTCAAAACAACCATCAGAGAACCCTTGTCAGAGGCAGGAGGACACACAGGCTGCCATACACCAAGTTTTCTGGTCGCTTCATAAGCTGAGTGCAGATGCTCTTTAGGAAATATTTGCTTTCCATCAACTATTCTGTTTTGCCTGAAAATAAACAATTTTAACAATATAGAAGCATTTCACAAAACAGGAATATTTGAATGCAGAGACACTTTGGAAGCAGCACGTTTGATAGTCGGGAATTTATGTATTTGCTTGCACCTAAACCACAATTTAACCGTTGAAAATTTTCTATTGCAATCCAGCTGAAAAACTCATTTACCTCTCCAGCTACAAGAAGAGCTAACGACGCTCAGCACCCTACAGGAAAGCTTTTAATATGAAGCTTTTAACATTTGTACAGGAGCTGGTTTGGGGCAGATGGACAGGTTCAAGTCGTTTCTTTTGAACAGATTAAATTTTAATTGTGCAAAACAGAAGGTTTAAAGTCAATGTAAAATGAATGGTACTTAAAATAGCACTTAAAAGAGGAGGGGTGTACACTAGTTTAGATTTTAACTAAAAGAGGAGGGGTGTACACTAGTTTAGATTTTAACTAAAAGAGGAGGGGTGTACACTAGTTTAGATTTTAACTCTTCAAAAAAAAAAAAAATATTATAGCCCCACCAAATCAGCCGCTATCATTTTCGATAAAATTAATTTGCTGAAGCTGTCTGTCACGTTTACTATCAGCTCTGTCACACTGCTGTGTTTTCTGATTAAAAACCTCTGTGAAAGATGAAGCTTTGCGCTTTGTTATGGTTTTTTATTTGTCCTTTATGGTGTCTAGAGCTCGCTAATCCCAGCAGCACGGCAGATAGGATGTGTGGGGAAATAACCCACAAAACACCCGCTATAAAGAGCAATAAAACCACCTGAAATACTGAAATGGAGCCACGGAATCCACAGGTCCCTGAGGTGAAGTGACCTAAGGCACTGCCTGGTGCTATCCATCTTCCTTTCTTCATATCCTGGGGGATGTTCCAAGCCTTTTCCTTCTCCACAACCCTGCACCCCTCTTAGGAAGCAGAAACCCCCCCCCAGCTGCCAGCATCTTTCCCATTCCTTGCCACAGCGAAAGGTAATCTTCGTCGCTTATTTTTTCGCCCGTGCCATTAAAAAAAAACCTAATTTCAGCCCTCTTTTGAGCTCCTGCAGCATTTAATTTACGCTAAGCCAAAGTTTAAGTAGTGGTTTAATAAATCCACTGCTCTTCCTAGGGAAAAAAATGCCCCGCCTAGTCAGAAATAGCGGCTTTTAGTGCATGCCAGAAATTCAGATTTAAAGCCAGGACGTATCACACCACGGTGGTGCCTGTAGCGTTAGCGGGTGAGTCACAGCCCACGTTAAAACTAAATATTAAAGGTACTTTTTACTTGCATTTTTACTGATTCTTTCTCTGTACGCCACTCCCTTTATCAGAAATAATCTGATAAATCGGAATTCCATGTTTAGATGCTTTGGAAGGGAAAATTACTCGCCGTTGCCCCAGGATTTTAATAGTTACTCCAAAAAGCCTCTAAGGAACCAAAGAAATAAATGAGGGGTGGGTTGTGTGCTGGGTTTGGAGGTGACCCGGGGTGCCTGGCCGGCTCTCCTGCAGGGATTTTTGGGATAAAATGCTACTTAAAAAGCCTCACTCTTACCGAAAAAGTATTCTAATAAGGGATGTGGTCTCAGAAATCACCTCTGTGATTTTTCTCTATTTGTCTGGCAAGATCAAAAAGGCCACTTTGACAAATTCGCCTATTTTGGCAAATGGCAGCGATAATATTTCCCCGGAGATACAAAACTGCAGGCTCCGAGGTGGAACGAAATATTTTGGAGAGCTTTTTCTTGAGACATAAACCAACATGAAAAGTAAAGCCCCAGGGGTAGAGATTGTCCTGCAGCAGCTCAAGAAGTGGCAGCCAAAAATATAGGATGGAGAGGAGAAGTATAAATAGAAACAAATACAGCAAGCACAGGGGGGGAAAAAAATGCTAAGAAATAGGGCATAAAATGTAACTGTAAGAGGATTCATTGCTGACCAGGCTAAGGATCCAGCTGTGGGGAAAGAGCCCTCTCCCCTATTTCACTTACACGGATGAGCAAAGCTCTTACACTTGACCTTTGTGTCTAAATCAACAACAGGAGCTGTAGAATTTCTTTTGAAAAGGGGCAGATCCCAAATGGATCCTACAGGGAAGGAAAATCCTAAGGATCCTAAGGATAAGGGGTTAATCTCTGGCAGCAGCACCGTGAGAGGGGGAAAGAGCTCGGCTTTTAATGCTGGGTGAGAGGCACCCAAAGTTGGCCCTGCACTTCCATAGAGGGGTGTAAATCAGATTGTATTTGAGGATTAATTCATCTCAGCCGCCAGAGGAATAAATGACTGCACAATTATGTAAATGAAAAGACTTTATTTCCAATTTTCAGTGTGGGGAGAGGAATGAAATCCGTGTTTTACCCCATGGTGGGATCAGGAATCAGCTTTGTAGGAAATGCCATCGCATTGTTGGCATGAAGAAAGAGTTAATACAGTAGCCCAGCACTATGTAGCTTTTTTAAAAAAGAAAAGGGTATCTTCCACAAATGTACCTGGCAATGAACTGAGCAGCCAAAAGCAACCACGGATTATTATCCACTTGCTGAAGAACTAAAATTCCCTCGGAAAAAAAAGCAAAAAAATAATTAAAAAAAAAAAGCAGCGAAGAGAGGAAAGCTGCTGCGTTTGTTTGTGAGGATTGTTACGCTGTGCCAGGCGAGGGGGGGGGAGGAGGAGGGAAAAAAAAAAAAAAAAAAAAAAAAAAAGAAAAAAGAGAGAGAAAAAAAAAAAAAAAAAAAAAAAGAGAAGGAAAGGAAGAGAGAGAGAAGAAAGATTTCTCACCAAGCCTCAGGAAAGCCTGCCCCACAGCACATTCAAAATGTCGGTGCTCCCGGAGGGCTTTGCCGGGATCCCCGGGGAAGGGAAGGGGGGGTGGGGGCCGGCGGAGGTGCGGGGCAGGGCGGGCGGGAGCGGGAGCGGAGCGGGAGCGGAGCGGGGCGGGCGGGGGGCCCGGCTCTGAAACCGTTAGGTTGTCTGCCACGGTTCCTCTCCCCTTTCTCTTCCTGTCCAAATATTTTTAAATTTACGCGCCTTAAATAACAGTCTGATTTTATTTATTGAGTTTCCTCCGCCGGCTCTGCCGCCGCTTCGCCTCCCTCCCCCGCCGCCGGGGCCCCGGGGGGCGGCTGCCGGCCCGCGCAGCGCTCCGCGGGTTTTCCGCCGTCTCCCGCCTCTCCCTCCGCGCCCCCTCAGCTGCTTTTCTTCGCAACTTGCACCGTGCCTTTTTCTTTCTTTTTTTTTTTTTTTTTTTTTTTTTCCTTCCCTTCTATCTTTTTTTTTTTTTCTTTCTTTTTTTTTTTTTCCCCTCCCTTTCCTCCCTCTTTCTCCCCGCAGCCGGGACCGGAGCCTCCTCAGCATAACCCCGGTGCCTTCGCAGCCCCTCAGCCGCAGTGAGTACAGACAAGGGACCCACATCTGCCGGGGGGATGTTGATGACACCAGAGTTGTGGTTGCTGCCCCAGCATCGCTCCCGCTGGACCTCGGGGCTCTTTCCCCCCACCCTAAACCCCCCAGCCCGGATTTCAGGGATGCAGAAGCATCTTCTCCCAGCGCAGCCCACGTAGGAGACCAAAAGACACTGGTTTGTCTCCAGGTTCCCTTAAAAAATTGGAAGGAAGGTGTTATCTCCCAAGCCAGAGCTTCTCATGACCTTTTGTTACAATTTGAAAATTACAGACAGGCAGAAGAGGGGGGAGAGAAAAAAAAAAAAATAAATCCACCCTTCTCGGTTTCTGTATCACAGAGGCAAGGAAATGATTCTTGGACGTAGATGACATGGCACATTTCTGATACCCAGATGTGCCAAGTATTGCTCTGCAGACCCGAATCACAGAGCAGCACTCGAAAAACATTAACTTCTGCCATGGAACTGAGTGGTAAGATGGCTTCTTGCATTTTGAAGAAGCACTAAGGACAAATCACCAGGGACATTTTAGAGTGGTACTTTTCCCCAGAACATGTGAATTACCTTTCAGCACCCTATCAGTTAATATTGTGTGAAGTTCATCTTAAGGATCTACAAGGAAAAGAACTCCCCTATGGTGGATACTTCAGAATAACCTTGACCTTTCATTAGTGCTTATCCTAAAAGATAAGCCATGCAGGGAAAGAAGGGAATTGAGCAAGGCACCTGCAAAAGCATACATGAAATGTCTCTATTTTTAAACTAGTGTCAAAATGGCTTCTGAGTCCTAATAAACAAGGGACATCGAGGGGCTAAGAGACAAGATCTCGAGCTTGCTGGCAAAAATTCAGATTGATAGACACAGGACCCTGCATGAATTTCCTCAGCCCAAGATGCATTTTCTGCCATTAGCCCAATCAGCACTGCTGAAACTCACACTGCCAAAAAGGGTAAATTCCCTCTGAAAGAAACTGAATCAGCCAAAAGTATAATCAGCTTTTCAGGGAAGTACAAGACCACTGAACCATGTTTCCAGTTGCATTTCTTTGTTCCTCTGTAACTGCTTTCTGATATTTGTAGAAGTTATTAGGTGAGCCACTGGCAGTTATGAGTATTTTAAATAATTTAAAAAAACCCCACCTCATTCTGTGTAGCAAGAATGAGCATTTTGCTTCACAGTGCAGCCACTGAAAGGTTAAAGTCAATTCACAGCTCCTGGTGAAAGTTTTCGTTCAGCAGATAGTGCCCATCAAGATGGTCTTTCTTCCTCCTGTTACACCCTGAGAGCAGGAAATGGGGCAGCATTTATATGGCAACACAGCCCCCTTCCCTCCTCAGTATTAAGATTATTATCAACATAATGATACTTTAGTGAACACTTTAATACAAGCAGCTAAATAACGTTTAAAAGAAAAGATGCTCGCATAGCACAAACCACAATAAAATGCAATGCCCCGTAGGAACACTGAGTATTCAAAAGCTTTTCAGGGTCTGACCCTCATGAAACACAAGAACAATCTCGGGTCCACATCACATTTAGATGCAGAGTACACTGCAGGCCCGAGTAAGGGCTTCTGGTTTTAAGTTAATTGTAATTTTCTGAGGGAATTAATTGTAATGATCTGAGGGAGGATCAGCATGTTTAGGCCTTAAGTTATTAACATCTATTCTGATGGAAATCGGGACATTTGGATACACTTTGTCAAATAAAAAGGAGTGCTTCCTGCCTGGGATGTGTTGCCACTGAGGTGATGAACCATTTGAACATCTGCACTTCCAAATCAGGCCTGCCAGGCTGGGAGTGTATTGATCAGACATGAACTTTTTCTTATATCTAGTAATGCTGGAGAACAGGCAGAGAAGATTTTCAGTCCACAGTAGCTGGAATACCAGCAGGCCTGGAAACTGAGCTGATAATTGTAAATACTTCCTACGGGATGAATTAAAAAAAAAAAAAATTCTGAAAGGAGAAGTACACCCTGCTAGAAAAAACAGCTTCATATCTGGACATACCATAGTTCTTAAGGGTGTAACTGTAGGTACACAAACAAACCTGTATTTAATCTCTTTAAAGGAATTTTATGGAGAACATCTGTAAAAGAGAAAAGCATACTTGTTTCATGAGCACTGTGACTTTTAATAACCTTGCTCCAACATAAATGCTCTAAATAGTGTGATGTCTGTGGATTTTTCAGATGCAATTTGTTTTAGTTCCTGTAAAACAAGCTAAAACAAAGAACTGTACTACACTATGGTATATTCACAGTATTCACAATCCAGCCCTGTATGTATATATTAGAGTGTAGAACAATTTTCCTTCCTGTACAAGCATTTTAATTTATAGAAACATATTGTTTTGTGTAAAGAAGGTAGTAGATAATTAACTGTATTAATTTAACCTAATTATGGGCCTCTGAGGCAAAAAGCTGACACATTTCATTGTGGTATATTCAGAGAAGTTAATTAAAAAAACATTGCAGCCACAAGGCATAACATGCCCATCGTATATTTGATACTAATTCTTTTCTCAAAAATGGGACACATTTGATGCTCATGAGAGACA
Source organism: Phaethornis superciliosus (assembly GCA_023637945.1). NCBI lineage: Eukaryota > Metazoa > Chordata > Aves > Apodiformes > Trochilidae > Phaethornis > Phaethornis superciliosus. The sequence goes on from JAJQWJ010000009.1 coordinate 24,276,891, forward strand.
GGGATTCCTGCTCCTCACTCGAGTAAGGCAAAGTCTGGGGCAGCTCGTTATGCAATGCTGCAGTGCACTGCAAGATCTGCAATTCCAGGGCTAACCACAGACAACTTAATTTGCCAAATTGCGAGATGGTTTTGTAATGTACATAAGTATCTATTACAAATTAAGAAAAGATTGAATGCGTTTTTAGCTGGGACGGAGGTCAGAATTTGAGGAGATCTGCTTTGGGAAGCTGTGTGTCTGTGTATCAGCTCTCAGCTCTGTTTAATCTTTAGGAGGAACCAAGTAGCAACAGCAGCCTTACCCCTAGGAGTTAACAGGAGTGTAATTTGTGTTTTGAAGCTATCTATATGACAAACACAGAAACAGACAGCAAATCAACACTTGCAGCTCCCAAGTACATAAAATTAAATGTATGTCAGGCCATCTGCAGTTTCGGAGTAAATTTTCCTATCACCTGATAGATACCAACAACTTAATCTTCTGACAGCAGTGCTACTTTCATTCTCAAAAGGAAGTAAAGCAGCTCAGCTCTGCAAAGCTTGCCTTCCAGCTGACAGAGAGCTGACAGAGCTGGTTGTGGGGAAGCATTTACCATTTATGTTAAAGAAATTCCAGCTGGCAAGATGAATCATCATATTAGAGGCAAATATCACCGTTTGCCCTCCCCACTTGATCACTGCAAGAGTGATGCCTGCAGCTTTAGCAGTACCACAGGGCAGGACACTTCTCTCTCCACCTCCAGCTGCTGCACCCCCAGCTCCTGTTTTTGGGGTTTCTCTCCCATTTCTGCCCCTGGGCACACAGAAGCCACTCAGCCCTTCCCACCTCTCTCTTCCCATGTCTCCAGGTGGTGGTGTTGCTAGCTGGTGGGGGAAGAAATGGGGAAGGTAGGGCTGCTAAACCCTGTGCTGAAGTGTGCCCAGTGACTGGGGTGGTGGTGGAAACCTTCTCAGGTGACAAAGAGCTCAGCACAGGGCCTTGCTTTGCTCTGCCACTGAGAGGCACTGGTAGCAGCCTCACTTGGAATTTTCAAATTACTTAAAATCTTCTCAAAGGTATTTTGCAGCAGTATTTTTTGCCGTGGTTAAAAAAGCAGCATGTTGCACTTTAGGCACTTCAAATGTTTGTCAATAAAACCAGGGGAAGCCTTAAAAAGAAACAGATAGTGACATGTGGTCACCTTAACTCTGGAGCTCTGGCTCAAGAGATCTAGAATGTTTGATAAAGCAGCTCTCTAACAAGAAAAAAAAAAAACAAACATGTGGCTATGGGTGCCATACCAGATTCCTGTTCCTGTACCATTACAGATAAATCACAATTTGCACTGATGTCCAACTCAAACAATCAGCCTGTTGTTAGAGTTCAGTCTGCACTCTTCTCCCTTGTTGCTTCCTTCTGCCTGGCTCCTGCCTTCTCTTCTCTGTGCTCTTTTCAAGTAACTCCCAGCTCTTGCTCTTCCACACTTTGTTTATCCATCCCTCTGATCCCTGGCTCTTGCCTCCTTGTACTCTTCACTCACTATTTTAATCTCCTAGTTTATTTCCCTCATCTGCACATCCACTCTCTTTATTTTTTTCTTCATTATCTCCCCTGGCATCTTATCTTTATCGCCATTATGCTTATTAACCTCCTTACCTAATACATCATATTTTTCCCCATTGCCTAGCAGAATCTCATTATATATCTATGTATAACCTTCCCCCCTCACACCCCAATCATGAAGAACAGCTCCCACAACTGATTTCTCTCCACCATGTCCTTGTTCTCCTAGGTGAAGTCCTAACCCTGGACACTAAGTTATCTCCCTGGCACCTACCACCTTTACCTCCTCCTCCTCCTTGCTTTCTCCTCCCCAACTCTTTCATCTTTGGGAGCCATCCTCCTTTTCTCACTGCCTGGGCAGGAGACCCTCTTGCCAGGGGTACCCAGACCTTGCAGGCAGTAATTTCTTGCGAATGCAGGAGGGGAAATCACTGAGAAACTTTGCTTGGTCTCCTCTGCCTCAGGCAAAGACCGTACTCAGTTGCTCTGCAAAAAAAAGCTGCAGATGGTGCCTGCACGCCATGGAGCAGCCAAAGGCAGGATGGGCTCTGTCAGCACAGCCTGAGCTTCGGAAAATTTAGCTGCCAAAAGCTAACAATTCTGAACTGATCACGTGCAAACGGAGATTTTGTGGAGTCTTATTACTTTGTTACATTTGGATGCACATCTGTGAAACCACACAGCGATGGTGCTGCCAAATTCCGAGCTGCTGCTCAAAAAGGTAGAGGGATGGAACTGGAGCAGTGATGGTGTTCCCATTCAAATTCCTCCTCCAGAGACATGGGGATAGTGACACTTCTGAATGAAGCGACCGGATTATTATTTTTGAACACGGGCAAAATATTTTTGTAACCTTGTTCTTGCAAATGAGTACAGTGGTTTAGCTGGAAACTGCCAAAAATTAAACCTGGGGCAGATGCTTGGCTTGGAAAATCCCAGCCCAAACAGTTACAAGCAACTGAAAACATGATGTTATTATGAAGCACTGGAGAAGATTAAGCAGAGCAGTTCCACGACTTTGGCCTCAATGTGGAAGATTTTTACGTCACCTGTAATGAATTTAAGAATAACGTTGTTGAAATAAGGAGAATTTGGTCAGATTTCATGTTTTTTTCTGGGTGAAGATATTTCCTCTGAAAATAAAAGTTCCGATCCAGAGCGCTCTGAGGCAAAGAGGGGAGTGCACTGGGGTTGAAACTGGGAACGCTGGGACTGAAGGCTGTGGCAGTTTCTTTGTCAACAAAAGCAACTTGAAAGATGTACAGAAGTAGAGAAATAGTGAAATGAAAGTGATATAGTGATGAAAAAGTATTTGAAGGAGATGAAACTTTATGAAGCTAGCAGAGGGAAGAAATTGCTTCTGGTTGGAGAACATTATAGAACCAGAAAGGGAAATCCCATCATTTTGTTAGCTCTGGGGTACTTAAATACCTGGCTCTGCTCCACAGGTGCCAATGGATTAAACCCAAGGAGTAAAGCAGGTACCCTCATCCCCACACACTTAGTGCAGCTCCCCAGAACAACCCCCAAGGACACCACAGCCTAAATGGCTCCTAAAGGTGCCCCACATCTCCCATAGCTGACTGGTTTTGCCCTCACACCCCAAATTAAACACTTGGGCAGCTCAGGAGCTGCTCTGCATGCTGAAATCTCCTTTGTATGGCAATGGGGCTGTCAGTCAGGGCACAGGCTGGACAGCTGAGGGAATCACCTGCTTCAGACACCTGACTTAAACATTTGGCCACCTCCCTGCTAGAGGTTCATGGACACAGCTGGAGAAACCACCCCTGAATGTTGTTTTGCACTTAAAACTATCATTCCATTTCTCTGCTCTGGGTGAAGTAAGGGGGTGACAGAAATCCTGATACACAACAAACTCTTTGTTAACTTGCAAGTACATTCAGTATTTTTTTTTCCCTATAAAATTAATACTTTCACATTATTTTAGCAGATCTAATGGACTGTCTGTCACATGACTGCACGTTTGCCTAAAAGACATGTTCTAGCTTGAAAAGAAATTAATTCAGGAAGTCCTGCAGCCTCTGCTTTGCAGGAAGTCAGATGAGGTGCAGACTCTGGCCAGTTCATCTCTACCAATCTGCTTGGCTAGGATTTTAGCAGCAAAATCACACTAATGCTGTAAACTTTCTGTGCAATTAAAGTAGCCTGAAATATCATGCATAGCCTTTGTTTGAAGATAGTTGGTTGCACTGAAGCAAAATGTTTTATGTTCCTGATCATGATCATAGGAATTATGGTCAAAATGGTGACCTGTGATAACACTGCATGGAGAACAATAGGAAATTAAAACCACTTAAGCAAAAATCCATCTTCCTAAAGACAAAGTTGAAAAATCTTGCTAATGCTTTTGCTTGGCATACAAGACCTTTTGCTTTTCATAAAAATGCAGGTGTTTAACATGTTTAGATTGCTTTTCAGGTTTAATATTAAGCCTGAGTTCTGGGAGCACTGCAGCAGTCACACAGTGTACCTTACTCCTAATGGGAATTCATGCTCAGCACCTTTGTCCATTTGATACAGTTCCACTTTTTTTTTTTTTTAAGCAGGAAAAATGAACTTTAAGGGTAGCAGAAAAATTGGCCTGACAACATGATCTAATGAACCATAAAGCAGCCTACAAAGAGAAAAAGTAGCAGGAAGTTCTTTCATACCAGGTATTAAAAATAGCCTGCACCAAGCCCTGGAATGCACACAGCAGCTATGTAACGATTTTTCAGTGACATGCATTAGGAAATATTCTCAGTAAATGTTTTTCCTTCCTAACACCCAGCTGACTTCTCTCAAGTTGGGCAATTCTTCATAGAGATGCTTCTAAGAAGTCTAAAATTACAATGTTCACTTGAATAACCTATCTATTAGCAAGCCACATAATGAGACCATCTGATGGTACAATTGAAGTATTTGAATTTAATATACCATTTTCATGGTGGTGCCAAATGAAATACAAGATGGAATCCACTCCTTCCTCCCCCCTCCTTCATTAGACTTGATTTATTTCTGACAATGTGATAATTTTGTATTGAAGGCACCAAAAGAGAGAAATCACTTTGGGTAAATATCTTGAGGACAGTTGCTATATGGGAGCACTGAAAAGTCTTTCAAATGTTTCAAAAAGATTTGCTTGTTATTAGGTGCCTTTTATAAATGGGAGGTATCTAAGAGAAAAGCTGTGTCTATTTTCTACCACACTGAGAAAACCAAATGGCAAATTATTTTGAAGAACATTTTCCTCAGACCTTTCCCCAGAGACTGAGGAACTTTCCCAGAGATCTAGGCTCTGGATCTTTGCAGTATAGTTTGAGAAGGTAATAAAGGAGATGGGGAATAATTACAGTCTAACTTTTGGATTCTCACAGTCCTATTGTGTTCTTGATTAACTTAATGTTCAGAACAAATCTGCAACCTCCTCTGCCTATAGCAAGAGGATCCTAAGGAGGGCAATATTGTTTGTCTGCCCAAACCCATGTCTGCCTTTTCTAACTTGTCTATTAAAAGAAACAATCCCTACCACAACCTTTAGGCTTCCATGGCCACCACGAACTTACCACTAACATTACTAATTCCAGTTTATATTTCAGAGACACCAAAATTCCAGCTGTGAGGGCTCACACATCTCTCCTGCCACAGCCTAACACACAGTGCCAGTGTTTCCTAGGTTGCTCCTTATCCAGATGTACCCAGAAGCACAACTGTGGTCAGTTTTCATCCCCCATTCATGTCAGTGACAGGAAATAATATGGTGGGTGAAATTCTGCCTTTGTTTTGTCTCCTAATAGCATGTTCTTCCCAATTCCTGTAATGGTTATTAAATACTAGAAGCTCATAAATGGTCAGACATGACCATGGTAAAGCAATATGCATATTTTTTATTTATTTTTTATTTTTAATTTTTTTAAAGATGAGTAGAATTCGTGCTGGGTCTGGCTTTCCTGAGATGTCTTTACAGTATTTGCAAAGCTTGAAATGTTTTTTTGTGGAGCAAGTGAAGCTTCATGCTGTTCTTTCTGAGAACACAGAAAAACCTGACTAAGGCAGAATCAGATAAAACACCTGAGTTGTTTTATCTTCTTACAGTTCCGCAGAATGATAGAATTAAAAAAAAAATAAAAATCCATATTCTATGGATTTGAAACATGTGAAAAAGCTGTACCACATTCCAAATAGCTTATTTTTGAAAGATACATGAATAGTTAAAGCAGGACAAGTTAGGCTCTTGCAGGGAACCTGTTGCTTGATAATATACTAATATCTTAATTGGCAGTCTGAAAGAAAACAAAATAGGGCATACTGAATCCATGTCAAAAATCTGTACCAGAAGGAGGAAGTGAGCATGACAGCTGAGATAAACATTCTGCTTTTCACAGTAACAAACATGATTTTTTAAGATCAAGATGTCTCTAAGGGCATAAAATGGTAGATAAACCGATTAATTTAGCAACAAATTCATTTGCTGCTAGTTGCTCTTATGCAAACCTATTTCTGGGAATCCAGTGCCTAAAAAGCAATTTGTGAATACGTCAATACTTATTTTTCTACACTGATAGAGATGCAAAGCTGGAGCTGTTGCTGAGGGGAGGAACACAGCTTCATGCATAGTATTCAGTAGTGCTCTGAATTACAGGAAGAGGCATCATTCAGGCTGATGAGTTTACATGGACTGAAGCAAATAACATGCTGTATTTTCTGACAGATTTTATGACTGCTTTCATACAAACAACCATGCCTTAAATCAGACTTTGTCCACTTTGAGGAAAGGATATTTTAGAGCAAAGAAAGAATTGCAGACTCTTGTTGTATCTAACTTTTCTGTAAGCTATGCTTCCCTCGGTCACTTGTGAATATTTCTGAGTTTTACTGGATACATTCACTTAGTTTTCATATGAGATTTGCTGTCACAGAATGCGATATTCAAGGTCAACATTGCAAATGTAATTGTAATCTTCTAGTTTGGCTGATTTAAAACCTCAAGACTTTTCTGTCCCTAAACAAACATGGGAAATATCATTTGCATATTCAGAGAAAAATATTTCTTTCTTTTTCCAAAATCTGCTGTTATTTTACTTGCAATTTTCATTCACATACTTTTATTATCTTCATTAAGGTTGCTGACGTATCTGAATTAACAAATCTTATTCGTAAATGGGGCAAATTTGAGATCATCCATGAAAACCAAAGCAGAGCTCTGCCAAACCACATTTGCATCCATTTTCCAGAAAGGAAGAGACTTCTCTGTAGCACTGAAGGTTACACTTTTGTGGTGGGAAGAAATTCTGATTTTTACACTGTTTGCTGGCTACATACAAGAGAAGAATAGACAATACAAGCTGAGCTTGGGACAATTAACAGGATGTCTTTAGAATATTTTTATTACCTTGATCTTTTCTTCTGCTTGAGCCAGCATTCCCCTTGAGAGGAAGAGAAGTGATGCTGAGACAACTTATTATGGCAAATTAATTGTACGGTCTATTTCCCAAGCCTTTAATTTGGCCACAGCAACCTGCTTAAATCAGATGATTTGTCAGAAAGTGACATAAAAGCAAGACCAATTAAAGCCTCTTCTAAACAGGGTAAGGGAAAATCAAATGATTTAACCTCACCAAAATTCATGTTACTTGAGATTTTTTTTAAAAAGTTGCCTGGAGAGGTACACTGGACTGAAACTTTTTTTTACCTCTTGTAATAGTTAATTCTGAAAATTGGAACCTAAGTTTAGGATAGACATGGGGATAGATGCACCTGCTCAAACCTGAGCCATCTGCTTGCAAGGCAGGTTTCTACCTGCATGGGTGGAGATGAGTCCTTTGTGAAAAGGCCAACACATGAGGTCCCTGCTGCTTCCAAGCCAGTGAGTCTGAATTTAATCTTTTACAGCATGGTTTGGTTTTTATTTTTTAGCTCTGGCATTCTAGGAAGTATTTCCATGTGTGTACCCCTTGTCTGAATCCACTCCTGTCTGTGGGCCTCTGTGATTAAGCAATCCTGGATCCTTAACCCATTGTCTCCTGCCTCAGTTCTTCTCCCACAGCTGTATGGATTTCAGCTTCTCAAAGTCCAGTTTGCTTCAGACTGTTAACACAGCCACTTATGTTGGGCATAAAATCTTTTTTGGATCAACACTTATGCACTTTTATGCTGGGCATAAAACCTTTTTTTGGATCAGAAAAGTAAAATTTTATAGCTAAATTTAAGTAATATTTTTCTGAGAAAATTTAAAGGCAGTGGATATTGGAGACAGATTAGAATTTGGCATTTTATCAGACTCTCAAGGAAATCTCTCCCTGAATAAACTCTGTTTCACTGGGAATACTTATTGTTCAGGAAGCAACACTTAAAATTTTCCTGGTCATGAAAGAATTCTGCAGAACTCACTAGAAGAAGGTTGCATATCACCCAAAAGAAGACTTCCAGTAGCCTGATTACTGATACATCCATTTTCCATAAAGCAGAGAGGTGTCAGCAAATACTGCTAACAGGGAATCAGTCATTGGGAACAGGACACAGACATTCTATTTACAGGAAGCAGAAGATGAATAGACACGAACACAAGTTTAGCATTGCTAAAATACCTATCCTGATGCATTTTGAAGACAATCATTTTCCACCTTGTTAGCATATCCTCAAGATGAGATGGAGAATTACCTTTCAGAATATTAAATTCCAGAGAAATGCGATTCCCGGTTGTTCAGGGATTCTTTTTGCTCTGCTGACCTTGAGGAAAAGATCTGTTTCATTCTGTGCCTAGTTCCTTCCTTTCCTGTCTCCCCTTATCACTTTTGAGAAGCCAGTACCAGCAGTGACATTCACTCTGCAGGCTCTGTGCTCCTGCCAGCCTCCCTGGCCTGCAGATGGGGGGCAGGGGCAAAGCCCCTTGCAGGGACTGGGCACAAACTTGTCCTAAATGTTGCTCAAAAATCCTAATCTGAATCCTGCTCCCAGATATCCATTCATTTATTAAGAGCAAAGACAGCAGACAACTAACGCTGCACTTTTTTTATTATTCAAACCTGCTGCTAACAATGAAGAAGATGATGTCATTCCCTGGATGTGACAAAAGGACTAATATTATATGCAGTAAAAACAATGAGTCAACAGTTTCTATGCCCTTGAGGTCAAAGCATTCAACAGTTTTGAAAGTAGACTGTTCTTTTTGTGCACAGAGCTGGTAGTTGTATATTAATACAAAACGTGTAAAGTTGAGATATAATTTAAAAATAAAATATATCTTTTTTAGTTTTAAGCAGACTGCTTCATACTAGAAGTCCAATTAAAATAATTTATAACATGAACTGATTAAATTTTTGCCCCAATACGTTAAATGTAATAATGCAAAACACTTTTTTAAGTTAAAAAAACACCATTATCTATGTTATTATTTGTATGATCTTGAGAGGCATTCTGCAGTCCTCAGCATCAGTAAGAACTAACTGTGAGTATTAATGCAGCAACTAAATAATATTAAATGTTCTGGAGATATTTTGTAATGGTCTGCAAGATAAGGAAGACCTTTAACATGGAAATGTGTTTTGAGAGGCAACTGAAAACAAGGATTCAGACAACCAAAGCTTCTCAGATTTTCTGGAATGCATGAATTTTTGATCAAGACCTGGCCAAGAGCTGCATTTAGCTTGGGGTAGTGCAAGAAATTCCTCATAAAGACAGTGAAACAAGCACAGAGAAGTGTCAGCTCCAGGTCATTTAGGTCAGGAGAGTTTGGAAAAGAACCCAGATTTCTCAATCCCTGTCCAGCACTCTGCCCACTGGGCTTCATTGCCTCACTGAGTATCTGCTTGAGAGAGCTCCTTTTCAAAACCAGATATAACTCAGCAACTTCAAGCATTTTTCAGTTCACCATATTGTTGTCTGTAACAATTTTATTTTGTGGAAAAATAAATTTGTCTAACTAGATCAAGCTGCTGACACATGATCAAATGCAAGAACATCCCAGGCCAGTCTCTGTCCCTGTTGTCCTTGCAGAGCAAATCCAGAGACATGAGAGCAAACTGGATTATATCTAGATGGGCTTGTGTGTAAGAACAAATATAATTTTGCCTGCATTGAAGAAGCTGACAGTGTTACAGAGCCCTAGTGTGGAATAAATAATACACAACAGCCTGACACTTAATTTAAATTAAACCTTAAGACTCTGAATCCCAAGGAATTTCTTCTGGCATGCTGTCAAAGTTTTCTCAGTTTATGCTGACCACTGTATTGTTTCTCCTGAAGTAACTGCAGACATAACTTGTACAGTAATAGATCCCAGGCCCATGTTATACCTAACCCAAAATATGGAAGAGTGCACCTGGCAGGCAAGCTGGTCCTTACAGCTTTACTAAAGAAGTAACTGCAAGAGGGATGGCTCAAGATGATATTTAAACTCTCTGTCTTGTAATGCTTAAGAAACTTTTATATTTCTTATCTATCTTTTTGCTTTATTTAAAAGAAATATTTAAGCCCTAAAAATATCTCAGGTGTTTTAGAGTTAGGTGATCCTGCTGGAGGCAGATGAGGAAGCTTCTGAGTTATCCAGCAGTCATGAGGGCTCTGGGACTCCACACGGTTCCTTCCAAGAGACAGAACTCCCAGGATTTTAATGATGAGGATGCACTTAAGTATGTAGACATTTCCACTACAAATTCAGGGGCAAGTTGCTCTTACAGACTCAGATATCTCTTACTGCTTCTTGAAAACCATCTGAATGTACTGCAGAGAGATTCACAGGTGCAGCAGCAGTGTTAGGGTTGATGTTCATCAAAATACACATAATTGTTCCTTTCCTGGGACCCAGACACATACATCTAATTATATTGAAGATAAAGTTATTAGTGCTCTATTTAATACACAAACTTATGAATCAAAAACAAACATAGGGGCTCATACCACAGTGTGTTCCAAGAAGGGATCTTAACCTGACCTTTGTTTATAAAGCCCTGATCCCTCCAGCAAACTTTGAAAACTTGTATAACATTAAGTGCCTTAAGTACCACTGAAGCTGCTCCTTTGTGAAACAGGATATTACAAGTTTAAACTACGGACAGAGATTCCTATTTTGGAAAACACTGAAGATCACATTTTAAATTAAGTGTATCCTCATATTATTTTGTAAATCAAAGCTTACCTAAGCAGGGAACACTTCCAAAGGAATATTGTAATAAGGCCCCCTCTTCTCTGCAAAAAATAAAGGCATATTAACTTAGAGAAATCAGCCACATTATGTTTATAAATTTTACTAATATGAGCAAAAACTGAGCAAAAGTCAAGTTCTATTCAGTGTTAGTTTGAGTGTCAGCACAAAAATTTCAGAGCAGCAGCATTTATAAATTCAAAAAGACAAATGTATTCTTGATGATGAATAATACAGATAGAAAACAACAAAAAGCTGTTCATGAAATGGAAAGGAAAAGGAAACCATTAGACTTTGGGCTATTTTGTATATGTGTTTATCACACTATCATTAGATCTGTTGGTGGATCAATTCTTCATTGTTTGTTGCAGTGTCTGTTTAGAACCTCACCCATAACCATCATTTCAACAAATCACTTTACAGAGTATAGCATGATATTACTGATCTGCAATAGTATTACAAATGCCAGGATTATGAACAGGAAAAGTATCAAATAGCATTGACTCTGGTTTTACTGTGTATGGATATGGATTTAGCTATTGGCCAGGAGGTAATATTTTTTTTATATTTTAATTTGCTTCATGTTGCTAATTTTTTCATGCATTAATACAGGCAAGAATGCTTTATAATATTAAAAATGAAAAAACTCCAACAAACTGTTTAGCTGGAAGGCCTTTTGAGAGAACATCATATGGTTTCCACTCATTATTCCATAAAGTCTTTGTCTTATTTTGTCTTCCCTGGTAATTTTCTATTTTGGGGAGTAGCAAGGGGTGAAACTTTATACAAATTTTAATCTTATTTTCCCTTGTGGAACAAAGTAGGAAATAGTCATAGCATGCATAATACCTTAACTATGTTTTGTCAGCTAGTGCTGTCCATGGAAAAGAGGTTGGCATACAGACTATGATGGATATTCCCATCCTCTTTTGGACAGATCCATAGCCCCTTCCAGGAGGGAACTTGGTGGGTAGGGTCTTTTATTGAGCTGAAGCAATAGGACAAGATTTTAGATGGAATAATTTTCTTGCAGAATGTGTAATCTGCCCTGTCAGTGAGAATGAATTATTACCCACACACAGCATTCCATGTAGCTAGAATGGTATTACTCACTCTGCTTAGCAGAAACTTAGTCCTGTGGTTTTGGTGACCCACTGAAAATTTATTCTTATCTTTCTTGTGTTTTCAGATGGAAATGTACCATCTCCTTCTTGATCTTGGATCAGAGTCTATACTGAAAACTTTTATTCTTAATCACTTAAAAAAAAAAGTTTAAGTGTATTTATTTGTAAATTCTGGTTATGGGCCTCCCATAATGAATCAGTTTTTTCCCTGAAAGTCTTGCTAAGTACTTACCAGGAAATTGCCTACTTTCTTTTGCACATCCCACATTATAGACAAGTTTCTAGACAAGAATAAAACATTGCTTTTGAAACAGGAGTGGCTATTATCACTTCAAATGTGCTTATATGTATTTCCTGTGCTTAGATACAGCAGAGCAATAACAATACCACAATTACCAGAATGTATAATCTATAATGTAGCCCTGTGTAAATCAACACATAGCTGAACGAGTTGCACACATCCTGCAGGATACCACTGCCCCTCTGAATTGTTTCCGGTTAACACTGTGCATCTGCAGGATGATTTCTGAGCTGTGATCACACTGACTCCTAACTTAGACTACTGGAAGTTACCTTCTTCTAAGATTTAATAGGATTTAAATATAGAGTGAAGTATAGACATGGAGTTAAAGTGTGTTTTGTTCATGATTGCCTGGACAAGAAACCAGAAAACCAGATTTGGAGGAGAAACAGTTTCCAGGTTTTTCAAAATACCTACGTGATTTCCAACAGGAATGCAAAATTGGTGCAAATGTTGAAAGGGCAAATGTTCAGGATTTAAGTTTGGCTGTCAAACCACTACAATAATGCATGCCTGGGTTTTACATAGAGTTTACATTTAACTGTACGATCTCAGATGTTCTGCCATTCCCATTAAAATAGAACATCATTTCCTCTCTGTGTGAAATCTGAAAAATATGTATTTTTGAAAGTAATTTAGTGAAGTCAGGGATAAAGTGACGTCCAAACTAAACCACAAATTCATAAATTGAGTGACAACACACATTGCAGCCATCGATCAGAACAATCTTACAGGACCACTCTGAATATCACTGTTGTGACTGAGTTAGTTCAGACCACCTGGACTGACTCAAAAATTAAATCTAGTTGAGCTCTGCAGTACCTTTGTACCTTCTTGTACCTCTGTTCTCAGATTCTGACTTTTCCAAACAGATGTTAAAACCAATGTAAAGTTTTAAAATACTGTAAACGACTTTAAAATGTAATTTAAAAATATGATCCTTTAAAAAAAATCAACAAAAAGCTGTGGCAGTTGTGTTATTTAACAGCTTTTAGAACTGGACTCAATAAGCCTCCAATTCTCATTCTACTTTATGGCTGGGGGGCAGACCATCTTTCATGGGATATATATAATATTCACGAGCCACAGGAATTTTAGTATGTTTTTAAATAACAATAGAGCAACTGAGAGGAAATATATTAAGTAAAATCTGTGAATTTTTCTCTTTCTGATACAGGCCTACTATTCAAAAAAGAGATTCTAGAATGAAGTGACAACCAACTAGATGCTTGCTTGAAAGGTATTTTAAATGATCCCTCTTTCTTGCTGCTTTTGGTGTAAAATATTGTGATAAGGGACTCAAACTTTATCCATCCATTGCAAAAGCTCAGAGGGAATATTTATTGTGTTAGCAAACATACCTGTATTGCAGAGGTCATTGAGAGAAGCAGGGCAGGGCTGCAAGAAGCAAGCATGGCCATGGGTTGCTGAACTCAGCACACATGTGCCAAGAGGAATGACCAAACCCCTCTGGGTTTCAGCTCTTCTGGGACATGCAAGTCTACTATAGAACAGTGCAGCCTTTCAGATCCATACTAAGAATTTTTTCCTGTAAGCTTTATTGTCTTTTCTGTACTGGGTGGTTAACTCATGTACTCATTTACATTCCCTGTTACTACATTTTACTTTCTCTAGGCTGATCTTCTGTAGAAAGTTGTCCAGAAACTCAATCACCTGTATTAAACACAGTTTGAGATGGCTCCTTTTTAACCATGATTGAAGAATCAAGACTACTACTACTTCTTACCTGCACATACTAATCCAGTTGCTCTCATACCAGCTCCCTCTGTAAGCCCTTCATACTCCTTTGGAACTAATATTCAACTACATGTTATCATATGACAGGCTAATGGAGAACCTGCCTATCCCTGGGTGTAGGAAAACCCTTGAAAATTAGGCTACCATGTGCCACGGTCACACCAGAGTGGAAATTGACTTATCTGAAGCTGGGGATGAACAATTCTGCTTGTCCAAGTCCTGGCTGACTCCTGTGGCACTGCTGAAGCAATCCAGGCACACATCTTCTCATCAGGACACATCCATGGGGCACAGTGTTTGGACATAGACAGCTCTCCTGGTTGTAGTCTCTGCAGATGCAGTTCTTCACTCTTCACCTACCTGTCTACTTTACCCTGTGCTGTCTCCAGTTTTGCACATGATTTTGGACAGGCACTGGTGTGTGGGTGTTGATCCCACTCAGACAGCAGGCAGACCCAGCTTTGCTTACATGTATGTGACTGGTGTTAAAAAAAGCTTGCAAACCAAATGATATTATGCTTATAAAAATTATTAATCCTTGAATCATGCAGATACTCTAGTCAGTTACAAAAGACAGGTAGAATTATCACATATTTTTCTGATTTATTGCTAACTTTTTAGCTGTGGCACCACCTTGTGGACATCACTACATGATATGAAAAGGTGACTAGTGACAACTAAAACAGAGCAAGCATTTTGGAAAAACAACTATATTCAGACATGAGTTGCTGAAGCAGAGTAAAATAAATAAATTTTAAAAAAAGATTCCTAAAAATTCGCTTATGAAATAAAAATTTATAATATCTTCATCAGTGTACTCAGATATCTTTGCAGTTTTTACCAGCTCTTCTGAGCATCAAGCAAGAAGAATGGTAGCCTTCAGTGGCAGCCTATTTTTGCTACTTGTCTGATGAACTGGCAGTGTCTGAACCCCAATTCTGTTGCTGTTGTGCAGAGGCATTACTCATGCAAGCACCCCAAGCAACAAGATTTGCAAAGTCAGAATTATAATACTGAACACACAGAGCAAAACTTTATGTCCTATTCCACAAATGTAAACTCAATATTAGTACCCAAGCTAAGCCAAAACAAAATTCATCCCTGACAGAGATGAGCTGGTGGACCTTTTAAATGCTTGCTGAAAACCAACAACAGCAAATTAATAAATAGATGTAGATAACAAACTTCTTACCCAGGAGATGTGGTTTACTGACTGGGGGGTTTTGTGACACGTTATTCACATGGACTCCACAACCTACATCCTTCACTATTCTTATAGCTATGTATATTTAGAAAAAGAGGTAAATAATCCTTGCTGCCACCACTGCTGCACAGTCTTGGAAGAAGAGGGATGAACTGGCATTGACATGGCCTTTGGACACTCTCTTAGCTGAAAATAATCTGATTTACAGGCACTGCACCAAGAAAGAAACCGAGGTGGCAACGAAATTCAGAGTAAAATTTACTCTTTGTTTAATAAATGCTTTAAAAAATAATGTTAATTGTAGGAGAAGTTACCAGCTGAGAAATGGAAGACTGGAGTGGATTACAGGAATAGAGTTAAAATAACTAAAGCAGCCTGAGACAGTGCATTCCTAAATGTCACCCTGAAGCAGATTAGCAGGCAAGGTCAGAATATGCATCAATATAGATTTATAGGAAGCTAAGAGTTTATTGAAATGTCATGAAATGCTCATGTCTTGCTCAGGATAAAGACTATTTTAGAAAACACTGGAAAACCACCTTTAGCTAACAGAGCTAAACAGACACAGAGATGGCTGGGCCAAAAGAACTTCATAATTAGTAAAAAAAAGTTAAAGCAAAAAACAACAACGTACTTTTTACAGTAAACACTTCCATTAATAACATAAATTGATAGACCATACCTGTTTGAGTTCCTAGGATACCTGAAACAGAAGAGTCTGAACACAGCAGATGCATACCATGAAATTATTTTCACATTAATCTTTTAAACTTTCTTTTTTATGTAGATATTTTAAACCATTTATTGTTCATTCCAGAAAAGACACTACTCTTGTTGGAACTGGTTTCCTTCACTGGGGAATAACAGTATTGTACCTGTTTTAAGAAAGAACATTAAACAAATTTCATTTATTTTCCTTTAATACCACATAAATTATATTTTAAAATATGGTAACGACAACACAATTTTTATAATAACAGATTTTTTTTATAATTGTTTCTTAGAACCTCAATTTTATTTTCTTAATTCTTCAATAAACAAAAACTATCAAAAAGATGAAGCAGTTTATGCTGGTAAAATTCTTTTCCTTTAGTATATTCATATAGTAAATTTCAGTTATTTTACTATTTATGCTTAGAAACTCCCTAGTGTAAGTGCACTGTTTGGAAAAAATGTTTTCTAAATTAATGGCTTCTAAATTAATAGATATTATTCTTAGTGACTATTAAAATTATTTTAATTTTAATTTATTTGTTCTGAATAAATAAGGAATTTGCTTCCCCTTACTCATACAGAGTGCAGAGATTGTCCTTTGCTAATCAAGGTAATTCTATTCCCTGTTGCAATCAGTTGCATTTCTGCAGCCTTATTAATGGTCCTGGATGTATTTGGATGGAAGTTTTCATCCAGAAAATTGCAGCAGTGGTTACAGTAACCCTGAGGTGAGTGACAGAGAACAGACTGTGCCAAGTCAATTCTTATATTGAGCTCAGTTTATAAAAATATCTTTCTTATCTTCTTGAGCAAGTGAAAATGTTATTTTGCCTTCATTCTCATTCCCCTGATTTGGTTTTAGAAAGGAAGCTAATAAGCTGTGTGGTAAAAAGAACCTTTTATTTTCAGAGTAGTATTTTCTCCAGACTTGGAACTCCCTTGAATGTTTTAATTCTCTCTTCCCTGAAAGTCAACGAAGAAGCACATATTAGAATCATTTTCTTTGGGTTTCTGAAGAACTTTATTTCTTGATGAATTAGAGTATCATTGGTAAAAACAATTTCCACAGCATGGGTGACCTTATAGCACTTTATGTATTACAGAAGCTAGATAGAAACAGGATCAGAGGGCTCTAAGAGTTCAGAAGTATTCAGTATAAAACCACTTACTCAACTCAAAAGTTGTAGAAAAGTCAAGGTCCTGAAATTCTGGTATTATTCTACAGCTTTCTGCATGTCTACACGCCACCAGCACAGAACTCCAGGGGGTATTAGCAGAAAATTGGATAAAACAGGCAGAAATCTGGTCAGGCTGGAGAAAATCCTAGGTGGTTAAGAATGAGAAAGCAGCCAGTGGCCTTGGGGCAAAACTATGGGAACAAAACCCTTGCATTGGGGAACAAAGGGGGTTCCTACCAGAGGGAGAAGTGGAGGTGGGCATCAAAGTCCAGGCATGAAAGTTTCAGGGGGTCCTTTAACAAAAGAAGAATGTTGAGGTAACACTGAGGAAGTCTGCAGAAAGGGATGGATAAGCCCAGCCTCCTCTAAGCCAAATGCAGAGCTTATCTGGGCTACAGAAAACAAAAATGCACAACTCTCTAGCTATTAAAGGCAAGGTAACATTCTCAAGTTATTTAATACTCTTTAATTTTTTTTTTTTTTTCATTGAATGAAGGTTGCATAAGCCTCTATGCTTATTAGACATAAGATTTAATTTCCTGTATTACTGAGAAATGGTGACTTGGAGCTATGCCAGGCTTGGACAGCTATAATAGGCTATAAATTTATAAAAGGAAAACAGCAGAAGTAGGAACTGCTGCTAGAGGTATCCTTTTTAAAATAATACCCTCCCCACCAAAAACCTCATCCCACACAAAGTCTATTGCTAACAGAGGAGATATGCTGTAAAAGCAGTAAGTCAGGGGAAAATGGTGGCAGAAGATGGGAACTTAATGACTAAGTTTATTTGACCCTCATTTGTTATTTATGCCTGAAGACTTAATTTTGTGGCTTCAGGATGGTTTCCTCCATTGCAAAATATGTCTTCTGATAATTAGCACGGGTGTTATTTATATATTTATGTCTCAGTCTAGAACACACAGTGCAACTCCATATATAGATAATAATTATCTTATTGTTACTTACTGTTTCATTTGTTGAAGTACAAATAAATAAAATAAAATGCTTTATAATCCTGGTGTAATGTTCCTCTATTTCTTGTTTTCCAGAGTGCCTTCCCTCTTTCTTAGAGGCCATATGAAAGAAAAAGAATTTTCTAAAGAAGGATCCAGGAATTCTCAATACTGCAGATAGGCTTCTCAGCATTTGCACTATGGAAAAATCACAAGTAAATCTTCCTATCACTATTCAGCTGATCTAAAAAAATTAATTATCTCTACCTTTCTGTAGAATCTTCTGTCTACTAAGAAATGGAAGCCATTTTTAATTTCAGCTTTCTTATTCTGAAAGTGCTAAAAGAATAGTTACAAGCTCGCTGTATAAAGTGCCATAGAATATGCAATGTAATTATATATTTAGATTTTACCGTGTTCAAATTATGACATTTTCAGCTTAATATCAATACTAGCAAGAACAGAAAGTGTGCAACAAATCAAGAAACTCTGCATCATAAAGTACCAAATATTTCTATCTAGAACAAAGTATATGGTAAATTTGTCCAGAGCAAAATTAAACTAAAATAGGCATTCAAACAGCAAGTGAGGCTCTTACCCTCTGCAGTCCAGCTGAAGTGAGAGATCAATTTGGGGTACTGTCCTTGATAGTAAGACCTAACTCACTTCTATATTTGTATATTTAAGTCAAAAATCACTCTGATGAGATATTCAAAATACTTAGTACCTCCCATTATGCTTTTTCTGGGCCTCAGCCATCTGGATGTATTTCAAGGGTCACTGCCTTTGATTTCCTTAGGATTCCTACAGTCAAGTTCCAGCTACACGCCTGACAAGACATAGGAAAACTGCTTCAAATATTCACAATTATCACTGAGGTTGGAAGCATCTTTGGAAATCATCCAGTTCAACCCACAGCTCAAAGCAGAATGACCCAGAGCAGCCTGCCCAGGACTTTGCCTGCTTGGGTTCTGAGTATCTTCAAAGATGCCAACTCCACAACCTCTCTGGGCAAACCCTATCACATTCTCTTGTCTCTTAAATCATCTTCATGGCCCTTCTTGGCATTTGGTCCAGCCAATTCGTGCCTTTCTTGTCATGGGGAGCCCAGAACTGGGCACAGTCCCATCCCCTACTGGCAATGCTTTCCCTAATGCAGCCCAGAATGCTGCTGGCACTCTTTCCCAGTATATTTTTTTTACAGATAAAACAGAATTTTAAGGACATGATTAGTTTTATATTTTCAGGGCCTGCTATTTACGAGGGTATTACAAAAGATATTATTTTGTTAATACATGTTTCATGTCACTATCAGGGATACATGCTCTTCCTAAATAACTGGCCCATTAAAAATAGATGTTTGGGATGACTAGATACAGTCCTGTAAAACCATCTGTGCACAGCATACTTCTGAAGGTTAACACTGAAAACCTCTAGCAGTGCAAATCTGGTATCTTTGTAGGAATGAATGCATCTTGGAAAACCGCAGTTCTACGGAATATGAATTCTCAATTTCATCACGTGTTTCGTGTTAACTTCTAAAGATAGGAGATTAATTACCATTATCTTTCACTCAGAGATAACCTTTTGTAGCAGTAACATCCAGCTCATAAACTTCCACAGTTTCCAAAAGCACACCACATTATTTAAGGAGCCAAAAATCCAGTTCTCCCTCATGTACTCCTGAGAATCTTCCACTTCCTCTGCAGCTGCCACAGTGCAGTTGTGCACTTATGTACTGACAACACACAAATTTTCTTTGGAGAAAGGTCCATAGACTTTCCAGTGAGTCCTCAGGCAGCCTAAAGCAATGAGATGTTCTACCAGATTTGTTTGTCTTGGCACGTAAGAGAGCAACCTTGTTCTTGAAAAATCCACATTCAGTTCCCCAACTATAAACAATTTTCATCAGTTCTTCCATCTGCAGTATATGCCTTTGTTTGGCAAACAATTTGCAGTGTTTCTTGTTATACATGTCAAATTGTTTCTGTTCTGCATGAGCTATGATGACTTAAAGGACCGAAGTTCCATGTGGTGGATGGAGTTTGCTCCCTCTGAACCAGTGGTAGCCTTTCTGCTTGGGTTGGTTCATGATTTCTTTGCATTTCTTACAGGCTGTGATTGCAGAAAACAGGAACAGCTAGGCAAGGCAAAACTCCTTTCCATTAGTGAACATACCACTCCACGAGCCAATATACAGTCTAGCTTATGTCCTTGTACCTTCTGGAATAGTTTAAAGCAGGAAGCAAAATAGTCTTCCAAAAATACAAAAAAATCTTTTCCATACTTTTTCCTATAAAGCTATGCCAAAAGCCCTGGGAAAGCCTTTTGACTATTTAGCTAACATGCTCAAAAGAAAATTGGGAGACTGGCAAAAACCCACGATGTAATTAGGACAATGCTGGGATTCAGATTAACATTAGGAAAAGCAAACACCTTTCACACAACTCCCAGCTCTCACATACCTGGACTGAAGTGAGATCAAAATTGAGATGCTAGGAAGCAGGGTAGCTCTTCCCAAAACAGAAGTAGTTTGGCCCAGGTGGCCACAACCTGCACGAGTTTTCACAGACTGACTTTCAAAGTGCCTCATAGCAGCCTCTCAGCCTCAGAGATGCTGAATGTCTTTCTCAGCTTTTTCCAATGCAGACCAGATGTTGTATTGTGATAGTTCTCTCATGGGCCTTTTCCATTTCGACTTCCCATCAGCTAGGGATCCAAAGAGACATTACTTGAAAAACAGGAACCATAAAAGAGCCAGGAACTTATAAATTAAAACATAAACATTAATTTGTTTTCCAAGATGCAGATGTCTTTTGTCAGTTCAAGCCTTGATCTCTGCACCAGTTAAAGGCAACAGTTGTTCTGGGGAGGCATGCACTGGAAATTAGCCAACGGGCATTAACTTTTGGTTCTGATTGAACTGGGGAAAATTTGAAACAGAGATCCAGAATTAAAAGTTGTGATCATAATTAATGGCTGATGCCATTTGAAAATGTTAATGGCATCAGTACCAGAAAAAGTGTCTTATCATAAGGAACAGTAGAATTATGGAGCTTTTTTGGACAGGGCTTGGAAGATTTTCAAGCTGCCTTTGGCAATGGCAGGGGCTTTTCTTTCTCCTTACCTCGATGATCTTTTATGGACAGGGACCAGGATCCATCTCTGGGGCAGTGGATCTCATGGAAGTGACCAAGGTTGTGGCACTGTGGCACCACCACAGCTCCACAGAAAGGGACAGGGCTGGAGGAGGAAGGGACACAAGCCAGGGAGAGCACAGGTGCAGAGTACTGGAACACGCTGACACCACAGGCATGAAAATATAACTAATGAAAGATAAATACTTTAAATAACTATTTTGGTAGAATACTACAGTAACATCAATATTGTTCTTTAATAGTTTCTAAAGCACTGCATCCTTGCAGAAGTTATTTGCCAAGACAAAACACTTTCTAGTCAACAAAACATCAACTTTGTCATGAAAGATTGGCTCTGGTGAGTTTTGTAAAGAGGCAGAGCAAAAGCTTTCCTCCTGTTGATGAAAAAGAAGAATCTGCATAAGCCACCTAGCTGCAAAAACCTACATTGCTGAAAATAAAACATAAAAGACTATGCTAAAATTGCATACCAAAATTGGAACTAAAATGTCATTATGGAGACACAGTTTTAAGAGAACACTTTCATATATTATGAGCACAAGTGCTCAGAGTCCAACTGCAGATATTTAAGTTATAGTATTTACATGTAGTAACATATCAAGCCTCGTTTTCAAATGACCATTGAAAATCTATCTTTTTAAATGCTAAATCACTTGAGATTATTAAATCTCTTAATATTTTGTACCAATAGAATTTAATATGGAAAGATTAAAAATAGTAGAAAGGCTAGAGGCAACCAGAGAACACATTTACAAAAATATGCATAATAAAGATAAAAGGATGAAGACTGTTTTATTATGACCTACATGTGCACTAAATTTTATCTTTAAAAAGTAGCAATTTCCAAGTCACACCTCTTCATTCCCGTTCAAATCAGTTTTATACACCTACACAATTCTTCTGCCAGGATTACTTTCAAGTTTACAATTAAACTTCGAATTTCCAGTCCTGCTATATTTTCTTGATAAAATCTAGTGATACAAGAGATTCATATTACTCTGCAACTTCATATGAGGTTTCTGTGGCCAGGTTTTGGTAGCAGGAGGGGCTAAAGGGGTAGTTTCACCAAAAGTGGCTTTTCCTAGAGCCTTCTGCTCAGAATAAGTGAACAGTTTGTCCTTTATGCCAGGGGTTGTCCTGTGTGTTGCTAAAGTCTTGATATTCCCTTCCTTCAGAGCAAACCAAGGTCAAAACTGAGAATATGCATTTTTCTAAGGTTTTGCCCTGTTCAGACAATTCTTCAAACATGCCTTTCACCAAAGCCATAGAAATCTACTTCAAAAGAGGCTTTGAACTCCTGTAAGAAACAAAAGCAGTCTGTCAGGAACTCCTAGGCATCCACAGGCATTTCTGTGATTTTTAAAAATAATATGCCAATAATGTGCATCTATAATTTTATTTGTTAATCTATTCAGAATGTTACCTTTTAAGACCTATTTATGTTACAAATGAGTTGTGTTTATGAAATCCCCAGACTACTTAAGGACAAAAATCTAAGTCTACATTCAATATGAAGTAAACATTTATTTTAACCTAAGCTGTAAGGTGGCAGATGTACATTCAGTTTTACAAGTAATTTGGAGTATTGAAATATATGGTACCTGATATGTCTTTAAAGATTAATCCAAAACTCTTTCCTTAGTCTTTATGATGTCCTGATCATCAACCTTTGTCTCTTTTTGTAATCACCATGCTTAGTCAGACATCCACCTATAGGGACAGCAACCTCTGCTCTCCCAGCACAGGGGCTGGCTGTACCCTACTCACATCCCTTATTTCAAGCAAGCCACTCCATCCAAACTTTCCCTGGACATTGCAACTTCATGGAAAAGAAAAGAGATTACATTTTCAGTTACAGCTGTAGGTTTTCTTTTGAAGACCAGATGGGATTCAAGTACATATTTGTCTCCTGATTAAAATTCACCCAGATTTAACTTGCAAATCCAGAGCAGCTCGTCTCTACTGTCACCACTCAAACCTCCTACTGGGATCATTCTAAAACCTTAAAATAAAGCTCATCTGCATTATGTCTTTTTCTAAAAAGGTTATGTTGCCCATGACATGCTTTCTGCATGCAGTGTAACTGTCAAGTGCCAGCCTAAGAAGTGAAAAATGGAGTTACAGCTGTTTTATTGTGGAGGCAGCTCTGCCAAACTTACCCTTGGTGTTGCTATGTTTTCTGGCCATTTCATCAGAGCATTTATCATCAAATGGAAAAATGTCATACAGCTTCCCAACTTCATCATATATAAGAAATGGAAAACTATCATATAGTAACCAGAATTCTTCAGAGTCACAAAAGGATATTTTTATTATATGTATATAGTTGCCTATAAAATATATATATTCTATTGATATCAAACTGAAAATTGAAAATAGCTCTTATCACAGGCTTGTTTTCACACTCATTTTACCTTCCTAATAGTCTTCCTACTAAGTATGTTTGCTCATTGGATCTGGAGTTGCTGGTCCTTTTCCATTAGTTTGCCATGTAACTAAGTATTTCCTTAGGAATATATTTATGAAGTTTTCAGGTTCAGTTTTTGTGCATACTTTTAAATTCCTTCTGTCTTAACAATTTTTTCAAAGAATGTCCTTCTGCCCTTACATGATTTTGCCATCCAAAGACTTATTTACACTATAAAAATTCTACAGGAAACTATTTTGTGAATTCAAGGCAGGATTCAGGCTTGTTAGTGTTTTGGTTTATTCAGACTTAAGAGAGAACATTATTATTTCCATCCCTGTTTATCACCTCTCTGTAATCCACTATTTCTTACCTGTGGGAATAGTCTTCAATAAGCATATGCTGATTTCTACACATTCATGAAGCTTCCATATTGTCCAGCAATAGGAAGACTCCCCAGTTTATTGCTACCAAAATATCTTCAGATCTCCTAAGTATTTCCAATTTCTATTGTGCTGAAATAGCTGTTAACTAGTTGTCCACAAGATGGGGCTTCAACAACAGAAATCTTTTGATCCAAATTTTAAGATTCTGATGTAAAAGATGTGAATGGCATCACAGTTGACAGGAACGTTTTTAGACCATGCTTTCAATTTCTGGCACAGGAAAAGTCCTCACAAAA
Organism: Phaethornis superciliosus; assembly: GCA_023637945.1. NCBI lineage: Eukaryota > Metazoa > Chordata > Aves > Apodiformes > Trochilidae > Phaethornis > Phaethornis superciliosus. The sequence goes on from JAJQWJ010000009.1 coordinate 24,301,054, forward strand.
AGGAACCCCATTCCCCATTTCTTGTGTAAAATCAAATCTCTGAGGAAATCAAAACAGCAGAAAGTGATCTGACCTTGTCTTTAACCCTTGCATTGTGCTGGTGTCCAGTTTATGACTAAGTCAATATACACCATTACAATTTTCATGCATCTTGCAGAGATTCTGTAGGGTTATCTACTTCTACACATGCTTTTGTGTGAAGTATGCAGTCCAAAACATCAAGTGAGGTGTATGTTGGTATGAGACATTTCCTATGCCAATATGTAGCCCAATATATTGACTTCTAAGTCAACAAATCTACTGTTAGGGTGTTCTGGTTAAGATGATAACATCTGCAAAAAAAAAAAAAAAGGCCAGAGAAAGTAGCTCCAGTCTGTAATTTCTATAGACTTAACTGAAAGAGGGAAAAGTTTGCTATTCTAAAAACTAATGGTAGGCATGCACTTCACAATAAACAAAAACTATGATAAAAAATTTGACTTTTTTTTTTTTAATAGGAATAGATGCAGAATACCTTTAGCTGCCATTTTTTAGTGTGTTGGAAGTGTTTGTTTAAACAGTATGCAATTTGTTCTGCTAAAAATAAAGGCCTCCCTCCTCTTCTGCCAGCTAAGTAAGCTTAAAACAATGGAGATTTTCCTGTCTTGTAGGAAAAATACCAAATCAGGACAGACTAACTGGGACTGTACCATTACCTTCTTGTAGCACTAGAGAAATCAGGAAGACTTACATTCCCATTTTCTGCACGATGCAGTTGTTTTCTAAAATTTTATAGGAGCCACAGTATTCTGACAAACAGAAGTGTTCATGCACACAAATGCAAATACTGGTACAATTTCCAGCCTGCTCTTCCTCCAAGAGAAGGGTGCATGCACACAGACTATTCAAAAAGTAAATCTGAATCACTGAAAGAAACACTTCTGGCCAGATGGCAATTTCCCAAAGACCAACTCCTCCCCAGTGCCACTGGCAGTCAGTCACAATCACCTAGTGCTTTTTGTACAAAATTTTTGGTAGTTCCTCCTCACATTCCTTCTGTTCAGTCTTTAGTAATTTATCTTCCATGATTCAACTAGTTAGGCTATCACAGACCAGAGTCTGACCTGGAAATACAAAATAGTACCCTTCAGAATAATCATCTGGAGTAGCTTGAGGTATGAGAATCTGAGCAGGCAGGAATAACCAGCAGAAGGATGTGACAATGCACTACAAACTCAAGTCAAGGATGTTGTGTTATGAAAAAGGAAGCACACTAAGTTTGGTAAGTAGCATATTTGCATGTACTAAATAATATTCTCTTTATTTAACACTGAAGTTTTAAGCAGAGTAATCTCTCCAGCTTTGGATGCCATGCTTACTGAAAAGGTGCACCACAGAGACTGCAGGACAGTGAAATGAATGGGGTATTTGCAAATCATGATCCATAAGGAAAAAGTGAAACAAAGGAGCACAGTAACAGTCTTCAGACACCTAATTTCATGGAGAAAATGGAGACAGGACACACAATAAGAAGTTTGACTTGCAGCAATCTCAGACATTTGGAAAAAATCTGAGATTGCAAAGAATTAGAACACAGTACCTGCAAACATCATGCAGTGTCCAGAAACAATTTTAACAGGGCTTTTTTTCAAGGAATAACAAAGATACAGGTGATCTTGGACTGGGGGAGAGTGGCATTTCAGAGGACCACACTCTGCTCATGAACCTTTCCATGTATCACTTCATCACCCTGGTATTGCAGAAGACACGTAGCTCCCTATAGAAAAAAAAACAGGTATTTTTGGCTACAGGGAAAACAGTGAAAATCAGAGAAACGGGAAGACTCAGGAGAAGCTGAACAAGATGTGTTTAAGTTGTGCAGCAGAAAGCATATCCAACTTGGACACATGATAAATGCCTCAGTTCTCTTTCAAACAGAATCAAGCATTCAAAACACACTGACCACTGGAGAACTCTGGACAGAGCTCACTCCTTGCAAATTTAGGAAGTATTTACACACAGCAAAAGGTGAAGAAAAATCAGCATTCCAGTTTTAGTATTAAATTAAAATGTACTAAAATGAACTAGAATTTAAAATTAGTTGAAACATGGGATTCTAGTATTGAATACCTACTACTTGCTGAACACTATCCCAGTACTAAGGAGCCCCAAAGACTGCCAGGGGGACATGCCAGCAATTCACACCTCCCCAAACACAACAGTTACCCTGCAGTCACCATGATTACTTAATATTTTGCTGTTTGGAACTTCACCACCCATTCTAGTTACCTAATTTTATACCTACTGCCATGTCATCTTACTGACACTTTCTAAGGATTAAGGAAGAAAGAGAATTAAAACAACACAGCAGTTGTAAATCACCCAAGAGAAATGAAATAACATCAACCAGCCTGGAACCTTTTGGGTTTATCTGTGTATAATCTACTGCAAAAACCACTCCTGAGACATTTGACCTAATCTGCCTTTCAAAACCTTCAGTGAGATTGCCAGGTAATAATTTCCAGTGCTAAACTACTTCTGCAATTTCAAATAATTTCTTAATGTCTACCTCAAATCTCCTACTCAGTCCATCACCTCTTGTTCTAAATCCACTGAACATAGAGAAATATTTATTCCTTCCCTCTACAAAGAAACATCTTATGTTTTTTAAGATGATTACCATTTTCCTCAACACCTTCCTCTTTTTCTTTGGATTAAGCCACCCCAATTCTTTCAGTCTCTTCTTAGATCATGTTTTCTTGTTCTCTGATCACTCGAACTCAAGACTGAGGATGTACATGGTACACTTGAGTAAAAGGAAAATTGGCTCCTACACAAAATTCACCATGAATCTAGGTGGCAGAGGGTTTATTTGAAGAGGTTACTTTTGTATGATGTTTGCTTTGGTGTTTGATAAATGCCAAAATACGTGTCCTTTTTCTTCCTTGTGAAGTGTAGGTGACCTAATGTATGGAGCAGGTAGGTATTACACTCCTGGGTGATAAAACATTTTGGATCTGGTAAAAACAGTTATTCTGGAAGGCAAATTTTAATGCCAATAATGGAAAACCTACCCTTTATCATGATAGTATCTTTGGGATAAATTGATAAAAGTTGTATTTGTGATACCAGAATAATTTAAGCAGAATTTATAACCAGATAAATTAACTCAGTCATTCCCATAATCAGATTCACATATATAATAGAAGAATGTAATTTACTTCCATTCTCCTGAGGTATACAAAGCCTTTTTTTCCAAAAAATTGTTTTAAAATTGTAAATTGCCTTTTTAACCAACACTACCTGAACAAACAATACTATCTCTGAACCTATGGAACCCTGGCATGGAGACATTGCACTCAGAAGTTAACTAGGTTTCTGTATACCAGCTGAGAAAATAATCTTACCCAGAAGGAAGATTAGACACAACAAGAGATTATAAATGCTGGGAAAATCAGCCTGATCAAGAAAAGGAAGTACAAAAACCTTTTCCAAGCTGAGGACTGGTCTTTCAAAAACTTTTGCTGAGCATTCATGAACACAAGAATTTTTCAATTCTGCACCTCCTGGACCACTGTACAGCTTCTGAGCTGGTGGTACAAAGCCATTATTAATGACCTACTTGACATGACAGGAGTGACAGGCCTAGAAAAAAAAAAAAAGTGGCTTAAACCATCCTTACTTTGAATAACCCAGTAATGACTTGCAATATCTCTCCTCCTGTCAGACCTTTTGGGTGCAGAGTCTGGCATACTGCAAAGACAAATGGGAACTACTGCTTTGTTCTCTGTGGGTCCACCATGAAGAACAGATCTCTTCTGACATTGGATATGTCTCCTTCTTTAAAGTGGAGTCCAGATTGTAGCATCCTGTAACCTACTAATGGGAAAGTTTTAACTGGATTTAGCAGTTACTCCGTTTAGAGACCAGCCTCAAGGTAAACAAAGGCAATACCTCTAGTGTTGGACCCAGGAGTATGTCCCAGCTGTGGCCTGACTGTGTATCTGGAAGAGAGATGATACATATTTGTACTGACATTTCCAGAGAAACAAAATCTTGGCACGTGAGCCAGTGGGGAGGCACCATATGCACCCAAGGAGCTGCACACTTTACAGGACCAGGACTGCAAGGCACAATTTAATAAATTCTCCCATTAAACCAAGCTGAAACAGCCAAATGACCAAGTTGTGTATAGCTGTCATTATTATTTACAGCAGCCCTTTGCAAAGCCTCTCCACCACAAGCAACACTCACAATTCATGCACCATTTTTATTCTCCATTTCTTTTAGAGGCCAAAACCTGTGTTTGAACCCCATAAAAACACCCACAACAACTGGAACTGCTTACATTACCCATTGATGCCCAGCAAAACAAAATTCCTAACACTAATAAAATGAAACCTCCAAGAAAGAACTCACGTGGATAATCAGTCTGCCCACCACAGGACCTCTCAAATGTTTAAGTAAAAGTTGTAGAGCCGAACACATCACTGTGGACAGCTGGTTTGTAGATATTTTGACCTAAGATGGAAGCTGTAGGGCAAACCAGGCCAGGTGTAGGGCAGACCAGAGAAGTCTGGCCACCCTGTACTGCATTACAAACTGTACTTTTTAGCTCTTCTCATTTGCACCAGGTTTGCTTCACTTTAAAAAATACTGCAACAAAATAGATTTTTCAGTATTTCCCGTGGTCTGAATCTGAAAGCCAGGTAGGGATTCTGAGAAACTGCCCCAGATGACAAAGGTGGCACATTTAAAGCATTTTCTTGTGAGGAAAAAACGTTGTTCCCCTCTCTATAGTTTTGTGCTAGCATTTTAACCCCATGAAAGAGGGGTGCTCACTCTCTTGAAAGTTGCATTTATCTATACTTCTATCCAAGCGTGAATAATTTTAATGAAGAAACAACAAACCTTAGTATCTGCTGTTCCACATATGGTTTATAATGGCATCTGCTTATCACACACAGAGCCTGCAGGCTGCCTTCACAAAAGGCAGAGTGATACAAGAAGTGCCTGCTGCTTTTCTCTCTGCCCCGTCTGTTTTCAATGCCCCATCCATACATCCCATCCCATCCCATCCCATCCCATCCCATCCCTACGCCAGCGGGAAGTGCCAGAGGAGCCTCCTTCCCTCCCTGAGGAACACCCCAAGGGTGAACCCCCCGCCGGTGAAGGATCCTCAGCCTCACACAAACCCCCGCCAGCCGGGATGGGATGGGTCGGTGCGGGGTTTCCCTGCGGCCGCATCATCCCCGGTACCGCCGGCCCGGTCCGGCCCGGAGCGACCCTTCCGCCCCATCCGCGCCGCCATGCCCGGAAAGCAAACAAAAACAAAGCACTCCCGGGGGTGGAGCAAAGCGGCACCCACCATTTTAGGGGGGTGGTGGTGGCCGGGGGGGGGGGGGGGAAGCCCATCGCTTGGCAGGCGGCAGCATCCGGACGGACGTGCCGTCCAGTCCCGTCTGGCTTCGCCTCGTCCCGCGGGGTGGGCAGCGTTCTCCCGGCCGCCGGATCGGAACCGAGCTGGGCTTTGCCGGGGCCTTGGGGTTGTTTAACCCGGCCCGACGGGGAGGAGTGGGAGGAGGAGGAGGAGGAGCCAGGGCGGCCTGTGCGACAAAGCCCAGTGCGCAGGGAGCTGGTGACCGGGAAGCAGAACAGCGCCGGGGCTGCCGCGGGGCGGGAGTACCCCACCGGAGCCCGCTGCCCCACGCCGCCCCCCCGGGGGGTGGGAGGCCAGTCCTGCCGCCTCCCCCGGCTCGGGGGGTCGGGGCGGCTGCGGAACGAAGCGGGAAGCGGCTGTGCTGGTGTTAAGCCGCTTAGGGCCGGGGCTGGCATGAACCTTCCCGGCGGGGCGGCTGCGGGCTGCGTGCTGCGGCGGGGAGGTTGAGGGTGCGGAGCCGCCGCCGGCGGGGGCTGGCGGTCCGTCCCTGAGGAGGAGGAGGAGGAGGAGGAGGCAGCGGAGGAGGAAGAGCCCCCCCTCCCCGGGGAGGGGAAGATGGGGAACTGCCTCAAGTCCCCCACCTCGGATGACATCTCGCTGCTTCACGAGTCCCAGTCGGACAGAGCCAGCTACGGGGACGGGGCTGAGCCGGATCAGGAGCCGCCGCCGCCATATCAGGTAGGGGCGGGGAGCGCGGAGAGAGGGGGCTGGAGGGGAACGGGAGGGAGCGGGGCGGGCAGGGGGAGCCCTGGGGAAGGGGGTGAGGAGAGGAGAGGAGCGCAGGGCAGGGCAGCCGCCAGGCCGCAAGCCCTGAAGGCCGAGCCGGGGGCCGCCGCTGCCTCCTTCCCTCCCGTCGCCGCTCCTGCGCTGGGCGTCCGCCCGAACCTCTCCCTTTCCGCTCAGGCGTACCCGGGAGGGGGGAGCGGTGGAAGCCGCTTTGTCTCCTCCAGTCTGGCACCTCGGGCCTCTCTCGGCAGACGGGAGGCGAGGTTCCGGCGGGGTGCGCCGGCCCGGGCCGGGCCTGGCCTGACCGGCGGGGATGGTGGGGGCATGGGGGGTGTGTGTGGTGATCCGCCCCGCTGCCTGGCGGGGATCGGTGGCCCAGGCCCCGCGGGAGGGTGAGGGGTTCCGGGCTGAGTGTCCGCCCGGTGCCGCGGCCTTTGTTGGTGCCCGCGGTGACATCACTGTCTGGCGTTTGGCTGCTCGGGTGACACTCCGGGACCGCGGGACCGGGTCGTGTCCGGGCTTTGTCCCGGCCCATTCACCCTCGCCTGGGCCCCGCTCCCGTATTTTTAGCAGTATCTGATCCCTCCTCCCCAGTAACTCGGCTCTCCCAGCCTCCTCCTGTTTCCCTCTGCCGTGTGGGGCACCGGCAGGGAAGTGTTTCCCATTGTTGAGTTTTATTCTGTCTCTGAGAAGAGAATCTGTTAATTTACATCTTGATGACGAATGGGGGGGGGGGAGGGGAGAAATGTAATAATAAAAATAAATAAATAAAAAATAAAAAAAAAGGAGGCTGGGTATTTTCTCTTGCTGCTTTTCCTCCCAGGAGAATAAGGATGATGTAGAATGATGATGGCATCAAGATGAAAGCCCCTTGCTCTTTTGGGAAAGGGGGAGCTGAACTTGGGGCTACACTTGTCTGCTCCTTGTATCCCTCTCCCCTGAAATGTATCTCTGTGAACAGTTGTACAGCAAGAAAAAATGCAAATCCCCCCACAAACCTACAAAATTTCCAGTGGTATAGCTGCACATGTTATTCAAGTTTTTAAAGTGTTCTCCTTGCTAAGATAATTGGCTGTGTCCCAGAGATATCTATGGAAATGAGACCTCAGACACAAGTTCTAGAGGGGAACTGACAGCTCTCTGTTTTCTGGGGCTGGGAGTTATTCAGTAGTCTCAGGCCTTGATGAACAATTAACAAAATTGCAGGAAGTATTTAACTGGGCAGATATATAATCTACAAATGCCTGAACAAGTTCAAGAATCACAGCCCTGTTAGGAACCCCCTGAAGTGTTGAAGAGGCTTCCCCTAGCACTTGTGTTGCTTGGCTGTGTGTAGCTGTCTGTTGTGCTTGGGTCCAAAAGCTTAGTATTAGAATAAATTTACTGATGTAGGGATTTTTTTTTTTTTCCCCTCCCTCACATTTAAATTGCATAAGCTGAAGGCGAATAAATAGAAAGTGCTTGGTGGCAAGTTTAAGTTTTGTAAAGGTCATATTGTTCTAAATTAAGCCTCAGTTGTCCGTGAGGCTATAGGAAGGCATTGTATTTTTGTCAAATCAACATATAAAGTTTTAACTGTTGCTGCCATTTGTTGCATTTACATCTGTGGTGCTAGGAAGACCTGTGGAGGTTTTTGGGTTTTTTTTTTGCCTTTGAAAACAACTTATTAGCTCTTGTAAGAGTCACAAATCAAGTATATGCATTGTGTAGGCCTTCTTGTGTGGATTTCAGTGCAGAAAAGTACTTTTCCTCTATCCTTGCTTTTTTAATTTGTTGGTTTTTTTTATTAAGAACTACTTCTAAGTGTGGATGGTTGACTGAGACGAAGTAGAAAAGAAAGGAACTTACAGATATCTGTTACTGAGTAAGTGTGTTCATAGCAAAACTTCCCTGGCTTGAATAGAGCAGTGTAGCACCTGGAGATGTGCTCACAGGTGTGTGGCTGTCCCAGATGTCCCTGACTGTCCTGAAAGCCTCTCCACTGATCCTAGCTATTCCTAGAGCTTCACCTTAAGGTAGCATTTTGTGTCTCATATGGTTAAAATTCAGAGCTAGTCTTTCCACAGATTTTGAACTGTGGTGTTTTGTGACTAAAAAACTCTATAATACTGTGAAGCATTTGATGCACTTTGAGGGGTTTTATAATTTTGAACTGTTTTGGGTTTAGAAGATGTGCTCTAAGAAGATGCTGTGTTATGGCTGTTGTGCTAGTAATAGGTCACTCTCATTTTAACAGTCAGGTGGCAGCTTGGATTTAGTGTTACAAATGGGAATTTAATAATTTTGTCCTTGGGTGTGATACTTTTCTCACAGTGTTTTAAGCAGAATTATATATGAGAATATATAGATCTGAGGAAGGAATACAAAGGAGAGGATAAAATGAGTTTGAAAACTATCTTGTGGAAACTAGCAGTTTGTGCAGGAAACTAGAGATGGACAACTTAAAATCTAACTGCTGAAATTTCAGCTGGAAAGAGGACATATTTTAGAAGAGAATAAAATGTTAGCATCTCTTGGGTTTGCAGCAAGCATGTGTCAGCTTCCTGACTAGGTCTTCCAAGGTATGCAAACTAGAAGGAAGCTTGAAAGTTACTTCTATATGTCTTGTAACTGACTTCTGTGTTATGTTGACATCTAAAATACTTTTTAATGTTCTGAGAGAATTATGCCATGGGCATCCTTACAGGAATCTTAAGCCATGATTTTTATTTAGCTATTTATTTCACTTTCTATCCGTTCAGTATTGCATGTCACAAATTTATTTTATCAGGGAGTGCTGTTGAACCAGCTGTGTAAAATTCCTGCTTCAAAAAGTAAGATTGAAAATTGAGCTTGAAGTATGGATAAATGGAGTAACAGGAAATGAAGTTTCCAGAGGGATGCTCTACATATACCTGTCTGCTCTCTGTTTGTGGCAGTATGTGATGCAAGCTACAGTAGAGAGGCTTCAGAGAGGAAGCATCTTTTTAAGCAGGTATTTGAGTTAATGAGACTTTGGTCCATTAAAATGTCAGCCATTTTGCAATGCATCTAGCTTAGTGGCTAACATGAGAAATAATTAAAACACACCAAAAAGGGAAAAAAAAAAAAGTGTGTTTGTGTGTATGAGGGAAAGTAAGTGATTTCAAGAGTAGATCAACATTTTCATAGTCAGATGCTAATTTTCAATGCCTCTGCTTTAGAACCCAGAAATTAAAACTGTTTTTCTAAGTGTGAAGCACATGCAACTCTATTTTTTACCAGTGAGTCTGTGATTAGGAAGGAGTTAGCTTTGGTTTTGTTTTTGCTCAAGTCCTCAAAATTGAATATGCTTTCAAGTTTGTTTTCCTTTTCTGTGTATGACTTCTTCACCATCTGTTGGCAATATGCCTTCTGCTGTTTTTCTATACAAGTTCAATTTTTTTTTCTAGTTTATCTTACTTCTAGCAGTTCTTCTCAAAGACTTTATTTTGCAGAACAGATGTGCCACTTCTCTTAATTCTTGTCTCCTATTTCAGTTTTTAAACAGTTCCTTAATAGTTGCAGGAAATAATTTGCTGGTTTAAACTTGTGAATTTTACACAGTAAAGTACAGAATACTTCATATCTTTTCTCTGTAAGTTTCTGAAAAGTACTGCTGTGGACAATATACACAGATGAGTACTAATTGCTCAATAAAGATAAAAGCCTGAGAAATAAATGCAAGTTCTTGGTATTGATATGGAACTCATAAAAGAACATTTGAAGCCTTGATGTGGCAGGCAGACAACAAAAATATTTTACCCCTTTACCTGAAGAGATCCAAAGCATGCTCTGGTATTTAGTACAACTCTATGTTATCTTGGAGACCTGGATATAATATTTGGATTGAGTGGGGTTTTTTGTTGGTGTATGTGCTTGTTTTTTGTTTGGTTGTTTTTTTAAAAAAAAATACGTGAAGGGATTAATTTAAAACCTTTTGTCCTGGATACTACTTTGATTAGACTGTAGGCACAAAATGAGATGAGAGATCACAAACATGAGCTTAACCCAATGTCGTGTTCCTATAATCTTCCAAAAGCTGCTGGGGACAGCAGGTTTTGAAAGCACAATTTAGGATGTCTCATGGCTTCTCTTAAACTGAGTTTGCTGCAATAGCTTCCTTGAGCCTCCTCTGTTAAGTGAGTGTCACCTGTACACATTGTACCCTCATCCCCTCCAGCTGGCCTCTTCTGTGTGAAAATTGCCCCTGTGGATGCATGTATTGGATGTATTTTGCTTAACAATGAAACATAGCTTTTATTATGCTCTTGTCATGACTGAAATAATATATTGGTTTTCCAATGCTGTCTTCTCATGACATGGTAATTAATATCATTATAAGTTGCAAAACAAATTAATTTTGATACAACAGTTGCACCCATTTATAGAAACATCCATACAAAATCCTCGTGGGCTGCAAATTGGGTAATTTATCATTGATGATTGCATGTTTTGTACAAAAAAAACCTATGGCAGTATAATGTGTTATAATTTGATATTCAGTGGTTGTGCAAAGCTAGAACTGCTGGTATATGTTGGAACAGGATAAGAGGAGGAAAGATGTGATGGGAAAACATGACATGCAGAAAGCTAGCCATGAAAGAAGAAAACCAACTAGTAAGTTTAGTGTCATGTAGGAGAAAGGAATATATTTAAAAATTGCATATGCAGGTCCTGCCCTTTTCTCTGCTTGTCCTCCACATCTTGCTGATGACTTTTATGAATTGCAGTTGTATTTATGGATGTGAACTGCACTGTGATCCCCAATTCCTCATACCAGTGGAGGCTTCAGAGGGTTCAAGCAGGAGTCTCTGTCTCTCTGGGGGTTGCTGCAGCAGTGCCAAAGGTGGAGATCAGCTTCAGTGAGGAGAGAAAGTGATGAAGGAGCTGAAGTTGAGAGTTTGCTGCACAGAGATATGGTAGAGTAAGCCAGCAATGTTTTTTGCATTTCTTATCAAGAATATCCTTGCTTAGGCTACCTTATATAACTCCTTCTCAGAAGTGAACAAGTGATACAGTAACATTCTAGATTAAAATCTCTTTGAAAGACCAAGCACAAAGTGATAAAGTCAGTTCTGATAAATTCAGAAAATCTAAGTCCTTCATGTCTTACAGTGCAGCTTTGGTAAATTATTTATATGTGCAAAACAATAAACCATTTTGAGTTTTTATTTTAAATTGTTATAGGGATGTACAGTTAATTTATCCAGAAAGTGATGAAATATACTTTTAAATTATTTTAAATTGTTATAAGGATGTACAGTTAATTTATCCAGAAAGTGATGAAATATACATATGAAATTCATTGTAATGGCATCCAAGGTTATTTGGTTAGTGAACAATATGCTGTGACAGTTCTTTCATATCAAGAATTTACCAAGTTGTCTAGAGAACTTTGTTGCTGGCTGGCAGTGCTAGATGGAAGGTTTCCTGAGGATGCTAAATCTGACTCTATTTCTAGATAACAGAATACACTGTGCACCTGTGTTTCCTGTCTGAATGCATACTGGTTTCAGTAGAGCCTGGCAGACTGGTTCCATCTTCCATTCACTAGGGAAAAAAGCTGGGAGGGCAGTGGGAAAAGAGAGGAAGGAGGACAAACCTGAAAACAAAGGATTGTCACAGAATTAAGTAACTTTTATCTTGAAATACCCATTCATAAACTGGTTTTAATGAATACTGGCTGAGTGTGTTGTAATTCTTTGCCTGCTTAAAATAGAGTTTTACCTGCAGTTGGTTGTCAATATGCATTAGACATGGCTAATGGGGAAATAGATGTTTGAGTTCTCTGTTACTGTCTTTCTATTTTGAAAATTAGATCCAGTTTTAGCTTGATGTTGTTGAGTTGGCAATTGGTAAAGACCTGTTCTTACCCATTTTGACCAGAAGCCTTTTTCCAAGAGGAATCCTGAAATCAATAGGCTATGTTTACAACTATATTTGATATATATTTACAATAATATTTGAGGTAGTGTTGCTTGCTGTTTTACCTGCATTTCTGCAAGAGAAGTCTTAAAGTGGATCAAGATGCTCTACAAGGCCCCTCCCTGTCTGCCCATGTCCTGGTCATCACTTAACCAAAGGGGAAAAAATGGGTTTAATGAACATTTCTGCAGATCGTGGTAATGTTGGTGGTCAAGTTGGTTGCAGAATGTAAGGTTCAGAAACTAAAAATAATGCCACTTGCTTGTGACAGACTTGTGTCTTCCAATATTTGTCCTTGTTATTGCCTCCCCAGGGGCACATGAAGAGAAATGTCTTTATACTTTGAAGAGGTAATGGTTTGTGGAATAGACTAAAGCAAATCAGCCATGACTTTTCTATGAGGTAATGAAACAGTTCCTAAGAGACCAGAGAAGTACAAAATGAGCAGGTTTTTAGGGTTGTCATGACTGAGTTAGGAGAAAACCTCCCCAGAGAAAAAAGCTGAAGAGTCCCCATTCTTTGACTGTAAAAGGCAAAGGAAGCTTCGGTCTTGATTTAGACCACAACAAAAATTTGCCTTGAGGTTGGGAAGGTCTCAGAGAGCAAGGGGCCTTCCTTCCTGGAGGTAGGATGTCTTTTTGTAAAAGATGCTGTCTTGTCATTCTGCCAGCCTCTTGGGGGGCAGCCACAGCAGTGACCTGGTCCAGCAGAGTTGGAGTTGATGTGTAGCTTTCTGCTGCATAAAACCGCACCATGGACTTGAGCAACAACAAAAATACAACCAACCCACCCCCAAAACTAAGCAAACCCCCCAAAATCTACCAGAAAATCACTCTAGCAGAAATAGTACAAGCATTCCTAAGTCTTTGTTCAGGCTTCTGTTTAGTCTAACTTTTAGCAAATCACATAACTGGTCTGTGCTTTAGTTTCCTCACTGTAAAATGAGAAGGAAAGGAATAATGAAGTTTATCTTTAGCTCAGGCATGCTTAGTAATTTAATTCCTGTTTTTAAAGGGTTCCATGATAATTTGATTTTAATAAAATAATATTCTTCCAGTATAAAATGAACATCTGCAGGAATTTATGATGAACTTGCTGCTGTAGAGAGGGAGCTTTATCAGAAGATCTGCTTAAGGCAGGAGATAAGTCTCCTAAAATCTGTTTTGGAATCTGATAGTTCAGCATTTATTTGGCAGCCTGCGTTCCAGATGTTCAATTAGTGGGAATGAAGAGGCCTTAGAGATGGTAACAAGAAATCTTGCCTAATCAGGATGATGAATCTTTGTTATGCTGGGAGAGTGTGCATTCCTTCAGGCAAGCCAACCCAAACAAGCAATACTGCCCTCCCCAAAATCTAGGACCACCGTGTGTTTAGGGCTCTCCTATGTTTCCTGTACGTACCACTGATTCACTTCTGTCAGCAGCAGCTGTGTTGGCCATACATCTGGACTTAAGAGTTCTGAACCACGGGAAAATAAACTAATTTTATGTTTTGAAGAGATAATAATCTGGGGAATGGGCCAGAGTGAATCAGCCATGACTTTTCTGCGAACTAATGAAACAGTTTTCAAGAGGCCAAATAGTTACAGAGTGGTTGTTTTATTTACCAACCCTGCTTAGGAATCTGCTGGCCTCTCTGTTTCTCATCAGCAAAGAAGAAAGTCAGAATGCCGGTGGCGTAAAAACTGGGCCAGGATCCACACACAGTGACACGGACAAACAGCAGATGTGTGCAGCAACTGGAGGAGAAGATAAAAGGACTTTCCTTTCCACCATGGTTGCATCAGCCAAATCACAACCAGCTGGGTCACTGCATCGGGCATTTCTGCTGAGCCACCGGGGCGCACACGCGTACCCTCGTGGCAGAAGCTGGGGTGGTTTTTGAGTGTACTCATCCTGCCTCTTTTTTTAGGTTTAGTTGACGGGTGAGGTAGACCCGATGTCCTTAGGGGAGGACTGAAACTGTGGGAGGACTAAGAGAAACTGTGACTCAGGAAAATAATTTCCTCCCTTAGCCCCAGCATGCAGCGATGAATGTGCAGACTGCTATCCCTGCAATACTGAAACTTGTTTGATGGTATTTTTTGGATGCTGGAGAGGCCTCTGTGTCCTCTCACCTGGTTTTCCCTCACTCGAAGCAATTTGTATTTCTAGAGGCTTAATTTAGAAGCAGATCATATATGTACTTCACTGAACTCCCAGGCCAAATGCCCATGCAGGGACAGCCTTGTTTCTTAAACAAATCTCAGCTGGCTGACGATGTAGAGTTTTCCAGATTTTCCAGAGTTTGGGATTGTAGCTAGCTCTAGAAGGATTAAGGAAACTCGGGGTTTATGACTAATAAAATTTAATGAAGTGCAGTGGTAAGCAAAAAATAATTTGCTGTTGGTTTGGACAAAAGGAAGGAATCTGGTAGCCATGGTGAAAGCCATTCAGTTTGCCAGGTAGTGCCAGTTTCTATTTTTTTTTTTTAATGGTAAAATCACTTTACATAAAAAGTCAGACTAGAATACAACCCATAAATACATCTATAACATAGCTACATATACTTGGACAGTAGTTCTGTAGAGACTGTAAAGTTTCCTTGTAGTCCTTCCCAGTGTTACTCTGTATGGCTCTCCTGAGAGATTGTACACAAGCTCTAGCCAGAAGGAAATGGAGCAATATTTATCTGACATTATTTATTCCCATAAGGTGCATTTTGGTAGTGGGGGATCCAGATCTCTTCTGACACAGTGTGCAAATGTTGCAGAATTGGATGAGGCTGGGTGCTTTTGCCCTTTCTGTTTCAGAGCTGTGGGAGACTTATCTAAGAGATCAAAGTGCATCAGATTCCATTATTTCAGTATCTATGGGACAGTATAATGCATGACTACTCTGGGATGATGCCTCTGTCTGACTTATTCATCATTGTAATTAAACCCAGATACAGAGCTTGTCCTGTGCACTGAACGTTAATCACAGGATTTTATTAACATGGTTGTTGAAATCTGTAATTCAGGCATTGTATAATTCTGCAGT
Organism: Phaethornis superciliosus; assembly: GCA_023637945.1. Taxonomy (NCBI): domain Eukaryota; kingdom Metazoa; phylum Chordata; class Aves; order Apodiformes; family Trochilidae; genus Phaethornis; species Phaethornis superciliosus. The sequence goes on from JAJQWJ010000009.1 coordinate 24,316,145, forward strand.
ATAGATTCAGACCAGTATTTATTTTGCCTGAATAAATTAATTTTATTTGAAATTCAGAAAGAGAAGTGATTCCTTTTAGGTTTTGAGCAAACAGGTGCAAGCATTGCTTGACTGCAAACATGTCAAATGGCTAAACTGGTTTGGGCTGTACTGTTGCTTAACAGAAAGCAGTGAACTACTGTATTCATTGGAAACTGTATAAAAAGCTCAGATGAGCAACTAATGTTATAAATTCAGATTTAGTGAAGACACTGATACTAATATTTTAACACCTATAGTCTTTATTTTGTGTTCTGTAACAGTACTTACTTAATAGCTCTTGCCAGTTCCTGTTGTTTTTGGATTTCGCTTGATTGTTTTCTATTTAGGTTTGTATTGCAGTTGCATCCATATATCTTCAATTTAGCTTTTGAAATATGATTAAGTCATTGCTTTAGTGTCTGCTTCACAGAGTTCTGTGGTGTTACATCTATACATTTGGATACCTTGAGGCAGTTGTCCCATAGAGAATGGTATCCTTGAAGGTGTATTTCCCTTCTTGGAAGGAACAATATCACTTTCAAAATTCAAGCAAAAATACTTAATTTAGATTATTTGTTAATTCTTTTATAGGATAGTGCTTTTTCACCTTTATTCCAAGGTTTCTGAGGCTCTGTGGACTGTTTTTTACAGTGCTCACAAGACTTAATAAAGTCCCATTTGGAGTCACTAAGCTGAGAATACAGGTTTGCACATCTACCTGAAAATTTTTTAGGATCTGCAAATTGGAAAGTAGTCGGAATCACTGCATAGGTAGTGTTGCTCTAAGGTCTGCACTGGGTCAAGAAGCCTCCTCTGCTTGTCCTGGTGGAGACACAGCTCTTTTTCTAATGGCATCCATGTAATGCTGCAGTGTCTGTGATGGTCAGGTACTTCCAGCAGCTGGAGTCAGTCAGAGAATGGCCCAAACCTGAGTGAGATGCTGAATTGCTCTCCTACCCTGCCCTTGAGTGGTTCTTAATCTGTTGGAGGGGATTCATATGATAACTTCCCTGGAGCTCTGCTGGGTTGTAGATAATCCTTCCAGCCAGTCATCTGTACAAACCAAAAGTGAAGAATAAGGAGGAGTTTTTACATCATGTCTGAATTTAGACAAACCCCCTGGAATAACTTAAGAATTTAACTTTAATTTACTGTGTAGCTAAACTGTTGAAAGTAAGTTTACCAAAGAATGCCCATTCTTTTTGTAAATATAGTGGATTTCTTGATTTACAGTAGGTGAAGTCAGGTGTTCTGAGACATATATTTAACGACTAGTTAGTTCTTTTTTAAAAAATCTTTTTGAAAAGAAAGTATACCATCCACACAAAATTTCATGCTCCAAGTAATCTTTTTTCCCTCTATAAACTATATTCTTGTTTAGTAAGTAACCTCTTTTTTCCTATCTCCCAGTAGAAGCAAGATGACCTAGGTCTAGAGCTTCCTGGGGAAAAGGTCACTTGACTCTAAATATATCTTCTGCTGAAGTGTATTTATGGAGCTGTCACCTACTCTGAGCTGCTCAAATGAGAAAAGAGCTATAGTTTTGGGTGAGGTAGTGAAGTAGGGTGTTTTCTCCTTCCTCTTTTTTGTGGGTCTGTTAAATACACCTTATGCAGGTGCCACGATCTGGATTCCAGCACGGTGAAGGCCAGATGTCCAAACTTCCAGCTGCAACATACAGAACTCGTGTCTCTGTGTCCTCTCAATGTGTTGTGGCTGATTGCCTCTTGGTTAATGAGTGAATTGGATGATGCCTTCGTGCTGGCAGGAGTTTCTGCAGTGGACTCTGGATGTGGTATCCTGGGGTCAATGTCTTCTTCACCGTGGTCTGCTCACGCAGATCCAGGTTCCACCAAGCAGGCACTGCTGGCAGTATTGTTATTGGAAAGCAAAAACTTGGAAAAGGATAGTGACAGCTATATAACAGATGCTACCAAACAAGCTTCTGGTGTTGAGAGATCAGAAAAATGTTTCCACCTCAGGGTAGCAAGTCAAGTGGTGAAGAGTGCTGTGAGGTGTGAGTAGTTTGTCCGTCCTGTTGTCAGCATAAGGCATTTTTTTATGTATGGGGGAGTTTATCTGAGTCAGTGTGTCAGCAGCATGGGTGAGCTCTCTGTGCTTTCTGGGGAGAGAAGGGCCCTTTCTGTATCTGTAAAGAGAAAAGTGCTGCTCTCAGGCAACACCAATTACTCCTCCACTAGGGACTTCACCTTACCAGGGACCAGTGGAGGTGGAGACCATCAGAGCCCCCGTTTTGGAGTATGTACACCTCAGGCATGTGGGGAAACTGGCATCAGTGTTCATTTAACTTGATTTGAGGTTGGATTCTGCTTCAGCACTTAAAAATAATGGTTTTGGCAGACACTGCTTGGTAGTGAAGGCAGCTGAGGCCAGTGGGGAGGCTTGGGGACATCATCAGGTCATGAGATGAAACCAGGCTAAACACAGCACACCTCATGGTCTGCCTTGTGTGCTTCCATGTTTCTGGTTCAAGGAGGTCTCATCTAACCAGATCAGACTTTACTTTTCCCTCCTGTTTTCCACTTTGGAGCCATATGCTTTGCAGCTTCTTGGTGGCAGCTTTGGTGCTTATCAGATCCCTCAGTGAGTCAGCTCATACCCTTCAAATATCTGAAACAGGTTTTCTTATTTGCCTCCTGTCAGATTTGTGAACCAAACCGACATCCTGGTGGAGATGATTTATCTGCACCCTTTGCAATGTCTATATTTCATTTTACTTTGACTTCTCTGGAAAGGTCTAGAGCTGTCATGTATTTACAGGAGTTTTGGCTTCTCTGTGTTGCAATTAAAGATGTCCTGGGACATAACTGCATACCAGAGCATGCACAGAAGGAATGGTTCATACTGGTTTGGGCAGAGAGTGTATTTGGGATACACTTAAGCAGGGTGGTAGGAGGGATTTTGCTGCTTCAGGACAAATCTCTGATGTAGACAAAGCTTTAGTTCTGTTTTTCCTAAATGTGATCTTTCTGGTTTAAAAAAAAAAGCCCCAACAAAACATGAAAAAGAATGTAAATCTGTCTACCACAGCCTTTATTAAAGACACTTGGATGCTTTTCCTTGCTATTTTCTTCTTTAAAGACGCTTCATTAATGTTAGCTAACAGTTCATGAGTAGATTTGGTAAGTACAGGAATGGGTGAGGACTTTTCACAGCCTGTTCATGTTGTGCAGCAGACTGTGATATCCCTTGGGACAGAGCTGACTACAGTAACATCATTCATCTGCATTGTGGGGTGCTGCTCTGCCTCTTTCCTCACACAAGCCTTCCAGTTATGACTCCGTGGATGGTTTCCAAAGTCTGAACGTAACTTGGCAAGCTTTGTCACTGCTGTTAGGAGTTTGATTTCTGCATATGTATGCAAGGACTTCCCAGTGTATGTGGCTTTTAATATAACAGCCTCCCTGTTGTCTAAAACGTTGAGAATTAAGAAATTATCTAAGTATGGAAGAGCAGAAGCTAACCTGGCCACCTCGGTTTGCCTGTCATGTTGTGACTCCCTGTTCTAGTTCTGTGTCCCTCAGGAGAGGCCTCTGGTTTCCAACTAAAGCCATTTTTTGGGGGTTTTTTAAAAGCAAATTGAGGGACAAAACCCTGTTTCAAGAAATCCACTTGAGAAGCAAATTTTGCTGCTTCTTCATGCATCTGCTTATGCAGCAGTACCAGCTTTTGTCATTTCAGGGGTAATTCCATGCTCTTACGTAGCCTGAAACCCCATGCTCAGTACCTTTCTGAATTCAGAACCAGGAATGCTGAACACAGTGGTAAATGTCATCTTTACAGCTTTTTTTTTTTTTTTTTGATATTGTGAACTAAGTTGGGTCGAGCTTAATTTTTGGCTTAGAGACCTAAAAAAAAACACAAAACAAACAAAAACAAACCCCAAAGCCACAGGAGCTGAGGCTACTGGGGCAGTGAGGGATACCTGTCCTTGGAAGTTACTGGTGAGCAAACAGCCCAGCACAGTATCAGGGCTGTGGGACACTGCAAAGCTGTAGAAACAGTTTTCTGATTAAGATTGTTCACTGCCATTACTGTTCCTTGGTTTATTTCACAAAATATGTTGGCCAGGTTTCTGTTTGAATACAGTAGTACATTTCAGCTGGACAGAATATAATTATTTAAATTCAACTAATAGTTATTGCCCTTCCTCCAGACTTAAATAACATCAAAGTGAAGCAAGATGCATATTTACTAAAAACCTAGATGCAGAATGATTACCATGTTCCAGCAACGACGTGTCTATATATCAGCATAGGTTACAATAATTCCACAAATACTTTTTCAGTGAAACCTTAAGTTTTGCTTGCCACAGCCAGACCCTTGTCAGTGGTGCAGCTTCCCTGTGCTACTCAAGCAACCCAGGAAGGTTTGTGAAGATGGAGATTTTCAGAATGTCCTGAAACTTCCAGCTAGCATATGGTCAGCAGAACAAGCTTAATAAAGATCTTTTTTCAGTTCTGCCTTCACTACTGCTTCTACCTTGGACTCTGCTGCAGGAAACAGGGTTTGGCCAAGAACTTTTCTCCTTCTGCCATAGCTGTGGTCCAGCAGTGCATTGTCAAAAACCCAACAGAGATCAAACCAGAATTGCTAATGGAAAATTATTTTTCCCAGAAACTTTTCTTGCTTTTAAAGCTTTTGTTAATGTCTTAAACTTCCAGGTGGATCCACTCATGACAGTGTCTGCAGATGTTTATAATTTAATGAACTCTACTTTCCATATTTTATTTAAATTAGCTTTGAATTAAATATGACAAGTGTTCTTGCTAGTTGTTGTACTGCATCACAGGTTATATTAATTTGTATAATGGCCCAGTTCAGTACAGTGTCAGAAATAGCATGTTAACAAATGGGTGATTTGGACTGTTTCCTGGTGTCTATGAACCAGATAACATATGGATAGTTATCTGTGCACTCACTGAAGTTATTTTCTGCAGAAAATTTTACAAGCTTCTGGTCAGCTCTGCCCTTACTGCTCCTACATGGAACCCCTTATGATCAACCAAGAACTAAGGCTGAAGAAGCTATCCCACATTTTCAGATTATTTGTGGCAAATTTGCACCTGTTTTTCTTGGACTAAACAGATCTTTAATTGGTTTTGTGATGTTCACTCTTCTGATTTATTTAGAGATCAGTCCCATATCCCTTTCAGACTTTGTTTTTTTCTAGGCCAGTGCTTCTATTTTTATTTTGTTTGTTAGTGGATATGATATCCAAGCAACTTGGTTTTCTTGAAAAACAAAATCTGTCTCATCCATAGTCAGTGAAACTAAAAAAAAAAAAAAAAAGTTAGTATTAAAGTAGGGCATGTTTTAAGTGACCGAGGGATCACACACTGACTGCTCAGCACCTTGCAGGGAATTTTGTCATTGTGGCTGATACTGAAATTCATATTAGCCACTATTTAATTTAAATCTGCACCTCAAAAGTCTAAGGGGCAAACAACTTTTCACCCACTCCTAGCTTTTATCCTCTCTCTTTGGAGTAAACCATTCCATACCATGCAGAAGATCTCACCAGGAATGCAGCATTGTGCACAAAGCGATACCAAAAAATCAGGAGCAGGCCTGTAAGATACTTCAAGGCTAATTTCAACAGAGGAAAGACATTTTCTTTAACCCTATGTGCCAGTCTGAAGTTGCTCCCCAGGATTACTTACTGTGTGGCTTTCAGCAGGTTTCATTTGAAGAACATTGTGCTAGTTTTTGCACAGCTTTGTTTTGATAAGTATTGCTTTATATCTTGCTAAAGAAGTGTGTTGGTAACATAATGGCTTTCATTTCTGCTTCTGAGGGCAGAAATAGTACATAACTCACCTATAGTACTTACACTTCATTGCAGAGCCTGAGCAGTTTCCTTGTACCCATGTGTCTGATTTGTAGTATTTGAAAGTCACAGGTTGAGTTCTTAGGAAATGAGTGCTTTTAAATGAGGACAGGTAACCCTTGTGTTTCCATGTGATCTTCTGAACTCCAGCACTAAATTTGATAATATCTATGACTGTATTAGGTGTTCAGGGTTTCTGGTGTAGTTCACACAAGGGGAATGATCCCTCGTTGCCTATGGATGAGATCTTCAGGCTTCACAGCTGCTCTCCACATGGGCCCATTGGGCTGAAATGGGCCTTTGTCTTCCAACCAGTCAGTCCATACTCAGAAAAATAACCTCTCTCTGTGTTCATGTCCTTCCTTTCAAACACTTTTCTGTTTCTCTGAGATTTTGTGGCAGCCTGAGCCTTCATTTTGGCAAGTACTCAAGTAGGTGCTTGAGTGCCATGTCCCTGGCAGCATGGAGGTGACAGGGTGGCTGATGGTGGCCCTGCTCCTGCCTGGCTCTGTTGCTGTGCTGGCTGCATGTTGTCTGCTGAAAAAAAACCACCCTGGCTCTGACATAGAAGTGAAAAACCCTCATGGCTTCATTTGAAAATCCTTCCAAAGTGTGCCACTTGGGTAGTAGTGGGGACATTTTAAAATCTTGGACCTGCTTCAGTTCCCACTTCAAGCCACCTACTCTGAAAGCACCTGTGCTTAAACAAACACAAGTGGTTTTGGTATAAAACCAGCACAAGCAAGCTCCAGAGAAGAGTTTTTAACAAATAAACAAACAACACAGACTAAAAATATTTGGCAGGTGGATGGGTTATACAGCTAGTGACAGACCTTGTGCCTTGCTCATCTGTGAAACTAAATGTATGTGACTTGGGCTGGATGTATCATAGGTAGTGGTAAAGTGAGCATGGCTTTTCTGGTGACAAAGAAAAGACCAGATGCTCATTGAGGTGTCTCTGTGCATTGAAAACCTTAAAATGAGCAGGAAAAAAACAGACTCTGGAAATCTTTTTGCTTGTATAACCAACTCCTGAGAAAGCTATTTATGATTTCTCTACCTGTTCTTGGCACAGGCCTCTTTTCTGTTAGAAGAGGTTTGACAGTTGGATGAGATCACACTTGGATTCCTGCCCTGGGAGCTAAAAACGCAGAGTCACTGCTTGTGAGGACAAGACTTGGCTGGAAAAAAATAGAAGTGTTGCCCTTGTGTTCACTGCTAATACTGCAATCTTAAAGTGGAGCTTCCTCAAGCTTTAGTGTGCCTTAATAGTCATACAGATGGTCCTTGCTTTTAGATGGAGCACTGCTTAAAAAAAAGCAACCCAGCAGACCAAGCGATTCAGTAATAATTGTATAATGCCTGAGACATCCCTTTAAGATTAATAAATGACCTTCTGAGATCAGCTGATAGCCTGAATCAGTGCCTTGGGCTGCTTACTGCTGCTGCTTATTAACTCAAGAGTTGAAATAATTAATGTTGCTATCAAATGACACTAAACAAATAGCTGAATTGCATTTTTGTGTGTGTGTGTGTTCATTCTCACTGCAGTGAGGAGAGGTGACTGTGCCTGCATGATGTGGCACCTTGGGCTGCACTGAAACCTCTCTGAGTACAGCCCCACAGTTCAGGGTGTTGTCTGTACCCCCCTAACCCTAACCCGATTCCCAGCTTCAAAACATGGAAGAAGTCACAGAAATTCCTCCTGTCGGCTGCCCAGGATCTGGTGGAAGGGAGGAGCTGTTGGGGACATCTCTGTCACACTGGTGACACCTGGGACAGATGCACACCGAGACATCTCCAGTGTCCGAGGTGCCCTAAGGTGTGGCATGTGTGAGGCTTCATCTGTCTGTGGCCTTCCAGCAGGTTAATGCAGAGATGTGCTTAAAAAAGGCTGTGGTTAAGCTGTTGCAAGACACTGATTATATCTTTTAATTGACCTCCTGGCTGCCTCTGCACAGCCCAGTGCCATGCTGCCCTGTCTGGGCTGAGATTTCCAGCCACAAACCTGGATCTTAGGGCCATCCACTCTGTGATAGAAATTCAGATGCCAATAAGAAAATAAAAAGGCCCGTGGAGAGTACCACCAAACTGCCAAGGTGTGGCAGCTTCCTGCTTGAGCAAGCATTTGTAATTGGGGATGGTTTCATTAAAAAGGCAATTAAAATATTTCAAATTGAGTACCAAGTTACAATCAAGCAAAGTATAACATTCTTGAATTTTGAAACCAACCCTACTGTCAGGGGCTGCTTTGCTGATGTGGTCTCGGAGCAGGTGCCCCATGCCAGCAACCTCTCTGCTTCAGCTTTTCTTGCTCTGTGGTTATACAGACCCAGCTCATCACCAGCTCCTTCTGCTTTCTGAAGCTCTTCTGCAATGGTGTGTGGATCCTTACCATTCTTCTCCCCCAAGTTATTTATCCTCGGTAGAGCAATCTGTTTTCTCTCCTTTTTTTTTTTTTTTATGGCTTGGCAAAGGTTTGCACTGTGTGAGAGTTCCAGCCTGCTCAGTCTCTGTTTGCTGTGAGGCCTGATGGAAAGTTCTCCATCAGGTTTCTCCTTGGTTTGCCTTGCTGGAGGGAGCCAGTTGTTAGCCCACCTTCCCAGCAAAGCAGGTTTGCAGAAGCCATCTCCTGAGTTGCCTCTTCTGTGAGATTTCAGTGGGTAGCAGACTATATCTCTATAAAAAGAACTATTGTGTCCTCTTTAAAACCTCTTTTTTTTTTTTTTTTTTTTCTTTCTGCCAGTTTACAACAGGGTGGCTACAGAAAAGTATTTTGTGTCATTGCCTGAGGTAGTACATGAGGGGCAGATGATCTGAGATAGCTGCTGTTGATCTGCCTGTTTGCTTTTGTTATCTGTGTTACCTCTTATCTGAAGCTAAAATTGATACCTCCCAGAAGACCTTACATGGGGGTGATGTTCCAAGTGGGGCTGTTGTGTTTATTGAAATCCTGTTTTAGGAACTAGGTCTATGAGGACCTGGGTTTGATATTGATGGTTTTACAGGTGTGTTGAAACTTGTTTTAGGGCAGGGCTGTTAAATTACTTTCTGGACAGCCCTCTGTGCCCAAGGAGGATGCCTACTGTGTCACTAAATTGCTCTTTGAGCCTAGAGATGACAGCACTTGTCACTTGATCACTGAGCCTTTGATATCTCACTATATACTTTTCAAATCCATATTTGCATATATATTATAGATTTGCATATGTATATTATGTTCTTATTAGTTCAAACTATCACTTTTAAATGTAAATAAACACATCTTCTGTTTCCATGTGGCAGTACAACCTGGATTTATGCTTTAGCAGTCCTCCCCTGCTTGACTGCCTCTGTCTTCAGTTTATGTGCATTTTGGTATTTCCTTACTTCTTGCTTTGGTCCTTTGTCCCCAGCCTTTCCTCTTGGCCAACGAGGGCTGATTTTTTTTTTTTTTTTTTTTTTCTTTTTAATTTTACCACCTTGTTCCTGATCTACTCAGAAGGGCTGTTTTGTTAGAATTGTCTGTGGGCTGACCTAATTCTTGCCAAAAGATAAGTTTTAGCACTCTGGCTAATTTTTAAGTGTTTGGTATCAGAATTTCACAACTGCCTTAAGTCCCCGACGGGGGCAACTCCTCCCTTGCCCTCTTGGCTGCCTCCTCCCAGCTTTTGGGTGGCTGCAGAGTGATGCTTGTGGCTTGGTTGCTTTCCATGAGGTGAAGAGTCAGTCGGATCAGTGCCCCAGCAGCCAGCCTGAGGGAAGTGGCAGGACCCCTGGTTCAGAGGCAGCACTGTTTTAGAACAGCTGGAGGCAGCTGTGCTCCAAATTCCCCCCAAATCAGCAGGAGGTTACGAGGGGTTGTGTATCCTTAGCTTGTCTACACTGAGTCTGGGGTCCCTGCTCAGAGGATAATGTGAACCACTGCTTGCTCTGCTTGGGCTGTGTTTGCCCACCTGAAGTCCCCTGTGTCCCTCTGCCCTCCATCAGGTGCCTGCCTGTCTGCTCATCCTTACCAAGCCCTTCATGTAAGGCACTTGCACAAACTTGTCTGGGTGATGCAATGATTTGGGGGTTATAGGATGGGAGATTTGGGCCAAGCTCGTGTCCCAGGAGCACGTGGGAGCTTCAGCTTTATTGTCTGCTCTACCCTGAGGTGAGTCAAAGCCTCCAAGTGAGTGGTTTGGGTGGGTGTGTATGTGGGATGGTGTCTGGGACAAACCACATGTGTCTGAGCTCATGGGATGAGCCAGGCAGGCTGGGAGCCAGGCTCTTTGCTGCACTGCACCTGGGACATGGCATAGCCAGGGCCCAGGCTGCTTACATGTTGCCCAGGATGATCAGTGGTAGCATTTTAGCTGCTGTCCCTTTGACTTATGCTACAAGCGAGATGCTCTGGTTGATGCTTTACTATTTTCAGAAAGTGTCTGAAGGAAGAGTGAACAGTTCTCCTGGTTCTGTGTGGATTCTTAACATTTTCTCTGCTTTTCCATCATAGCTCAGGAGTGCTTCCCCTATCTCTTGTGCTTGAATGCAGCCTCCAAAAAGCATGTTAGCTGGATTAATTTAATTGGAGTGTTATTTTTTATTTTTGCTTCCTGCTAGCCAGCAGTTCCACAGGAGTAAGGGGCTGGGGCACTGCAGGTTCACTCTGTACCTTTCAGCAGAGGAGACAGAGACATTTGTTTGTTTTCAGCCTCTTTCTGCTACAGGACCATTTTTTTTTCTGCCCAAAACTTCATGGTTTTATTTGTTGTTAAACTTGCCCCTCATTTCTCCAGCAACAGTCTCGCTTGAACCATAAGTGCTGTGTTTAACATAATCATAGCACTGTAATAACTGCCTGCACTTGCCAGTCATAAGAAGGGGTTTCTGCAAAGATAACCACTTGGTGTAAGTGGGAGAGAACATCTACCAATAATGCAGATGTTGTGGTTTGCTTGTGGGGTGGGATGATCCACATACATGTGCTGTTCTTCTACCACCAGCTGCAGAAATGACTGCTGGCCCTTCCTGCTAGATTTTCCCCTTGCCCAGCTGCTTTCCTTTCTGGTCCCTGGGGTATAGAGGTCTCAGGAGGCTGCATTTTGTGCCTGAGTGCCCTTCATTTCATGTTTAGGGCCAAGTGTCCTTTTCTGGCTTTGCTCACTGCAGCAGCTTGACAGAAAAGCGTGAATTTTTGTAAATTGTTTATAGATCTTTTCCCTCCCTATAGAAAAATAACCTATTAAAATAAACATGCCAGGAGCTGTAATAAGAAGACTTTATCTCTCAGAAGTTGTGGCCTGATTCTGGAAGTGGAGCTGTCAGTGGGGCTGTCTGGAGAGATGGAGTCAGTTCTCTGTTTGGTCTGGGATGTGTTGGTGTATGTGTTACCCACTTGCTTGAAGAAGTTTACACCCTGGTGTTTGATGGGATCACTGGAGAAAGTTAAAGGGAAAAGGTATAGCTAAAACCAAGGCAAATTAAGAATTCAGCTTGTGGAACCATAACCAAGGATATGGCTCTTCAGTCAGAGAACCCTGCTATGCAGCCTGGAAATGTAAAAACTGTCTGGTTGTGCCAGGAGATTGTGCTTCCAGGGATTAATTACTGCTTTTTAATTACTCCTTTTCCCCTACAACTCCTTGCTAATCTTTTGCATGTAGGTTTGTATTGATGGGTAATCAAATTTCAGAGCAGGTGACTCCACAGAGCAGCAGGTGATTTCCATCTGCCAGGTAGGGCTGGGTTTGCATTGGCCAAGCTGAAAGGGGCACCCTGGAGTATTTATCTTGGCAGTAGGGTGTGTGTGACAGCACAGGTTAAGAAGCTTGAAAAAGTCCCTTTCTGTAGTGGCAGGCAGCAGGCAGGGTATGTCTAGTTTGTACTTTCTCTCCCCAGGAACAAAGTTGAGCTCAGGGGACAGAAGATAACTTGAAAAGTCAGCAGCCAAGCCTCAGTTTCTTTCGTGGTTGCTTCTCTTTTCCAACTCTTCAGCTATGTTTATTCTCAGTAATTTCAGTGGGATAATTGTGAACAATGCAAAGGATGATTTTGCAGTTCCAGTTCTAGCTTGCATGAGGCCACACCATCACTGCAGAGCCACTGTGGTTTTCACAAATAAAAACACCTCCTGAAATGGTGACTCAAACCTCATGTTGCTTCTTAATTGGTGTTAGCAGCTGGAGAAAGGCTGTGCAGATTCTCCAGGTTTCTCTCCCGTTGCAGACTGTTTCTTGTCTGCTGTTATATTAAGTACTGACCATAGCTACAATGTGCAAATCTTAAAACTCCAAAATTATCACCTTCCCTTAAGAGTGTCCAGGATCCCTGTGCAGAGGGGTCCTTGCTCAGTTATGGAGAATTGCTCTCCTGCTGGCTGTGGACCAGTTAGATACTAATGCACACTTTTATTTCTGCATGAAAATGATCTATTCAGTATTTATAATTGTGATACTAATGAACTTTCAAGGACAAACTGAGATGTGAAATTTTGCATGTTGTGGGTGTAGTTTTTGTGTCCTTCAGAGCTGTCAGTTTTATCAAGGAATATATCAAAAAAGTAAAAGCAAAGTGGTTTTGTTTACAGGGGTCACAGGCAGTTAAAGTAGCTCCAGCAAGCAGTGGTAGAAGAATAATCCATTAATAAATCTTAGAAATGAAGAATACATTTATTTGCCTTAGAGTTCCAGATGAATCAAACATAGATTAAAAATTTAAATTGTGTGATTAGCCTTATTAGGGAGAAACGTGGGAATCCTGAGAAATGCAAGGACTTGGAATTGTATTTTAAAGTTGAGAACGTATTTAGTAGAGCTGTGCAATGAATCCACTTAAAATGCATTATTATTTGTGAGGAGAGGACTATTTGTATCTTCCCACATAAACAAAGAGAATCAGTCTTTGGCATTCTTGAAAATTTGGCAAAGGATCGGTTTTGCTTAATCTGGTGTTAATTTAATGTTTAATCTCTTTTCTAATTATATTACTGTCAAGTGAATGGGGTCTTCTAGACAAATCCAACTGGTGTCAGGCTGGCTCCTCATGTCCACATGTGTGTCTGATATGGTTGGTTGTCCTGTGTGTACCCTCCAAGTCAGAGAGTTAAAAGGAGGGGATTTTTTCTTTCAGAAGAACTTCTTTTTTTAGACTGCAGTATTCAGCTGCTGTAGTTCCTTACACTGACTGCTACCTGGGAGCAGGAATCTAGAAGATTGGTAACGATTTCATTACCTGATGTTTTATAGCAACTGGTATTCAGCTTTTTAAATGAGCTGCTCTCTTCTACATGGCAGAAAAAGGTTTTTATGGTTGGCAGGCTGCTCATAATATTCTGGGGATTATTAGAGTAAGCTGTAGTTGTCATATAATACACATTATAATGGTGAGTGGTTTTACAGTAATGTGTCTTGGGGGAGGATATTATTCCAGAATGTGTATTCACATACGGATGGAGTTTGAGTCTTTTCACCCAGCTCAGAATGGCATTCACAGAAAAGGCCTCTGGACCATCATTCCAGCAAGTTCCTTATGAGTAATAAAGTAGCAAGAAGAGAAATTTTCATATAATTCATCAGGGATTTTGGGGGGGAGCAAAAAGCACATTGTGTGTGGGTGTTTTTTTTTTCTTATCTCCTGACTTTACATCTATAAGATGAAGTTTTTTCTGGTCTGGATTAGTTATATAGGCTGCCTGCAAATCACCTCACCTTAGAGGTGAGCAAATGGGGAAGCAGCAAGGCTGAAAGGTTTGTATAGTGATGATGAGGGTTGCTGGGGGCAGTGATGTTGCAGGGCTGTCAGAGCTGCAGAGGCCACTTCTTCCCAGAGCAGTGTTGGGGGGCTGGGGAGCAGTGATGTGTATGTGGCCTTGCTGCTTTCAGAGAACACATTGCATAAAAAGGCATTTACATATCACAGGGATTTCAAAAAAGAGCTGTGGGAACAGCTAGGGAAATTCAAATTGAACTGCTATATTGGCATTAATTAATTAGGTGGCAACCACAAGGTGTGTGAGAGCTATACCTACTGTTAAAAAAAAATCTAAAAAAATACTTAGGATCTGTGTAGCTAGGAAGATGTTTGTCCCTGGTGATCTGGCATTAAAATGCAAATAAATATCACAGGGTGAGACAGACTGAGAACATTGGATTAGATGAGGAGGAAAATTTAAAGATGAAAACCCAGCATAGTGGAAGGCAGGTGGCTGTAGACAGCATCTGGGGAACAACAGTGAAGCTTTAAGCTCTGGAACTATTAGATGTTATGAACTTATCTTACCTTTGGCCTTCCTGAAAGGATAATTTGTGCATGTTGGTGCAATTACTAAAAAACCAAACAAAACCCCTGATGACAACATACTGTGTGGGGAAGAGGGATCTTAAAATAATCTTTATCCAGGGATTAAGAGTTTCTGATCTACCACTGACCTGTTTCCCAGAGTATTACAAATTCATTGCACTTCCAAAAACAAGATGAAAGTGGTGTAAAACAAGAGAAAATCAGATTTACAGCAGCATAAGTAACCAAGGTAAGATGTACTGATGAAAAACCTCCTTTTTCTAGGTGAGAATCCAAAATGTGTTTGGGAATCTGTATGCAGAAACAGTGTCTGGACCTTTTAAAAGTGAAAATGTTTATTTGCATTAGAAGTGAAAAATGCAGACCTGCAGAGTCCCTCTGTGATTTCTCCTCTTATCCTCCCCAAAAGGAGGAGGAGGCAGAGTGAGATGAAGACACAAACCTCACTGTAGTCCTGGAGTCCAAATTAATGCTGTTATTAAGGGCTGAATAAACATTAGGAAGTAATAATTTCTGTGCACAGAAAGGCAAGGAGACCAAGGCTGACAGCACCTGCTTTGTGAACAAGAAAAAAGTTGTGTATCTCCAGGACTGTGGCCATCTGAGATGTTTCACCTCTCTAAATTCTTGAGGGGAAAAAAATAATTGATTAAAGCAAATCAAGTGCCAGAAAGTGATTTTTTTTTTTTCTTTTTATGTCATTGGCACTTAATGTATAGTTTTTGTTATTTGTTTTGGCCTTTTTTCATTGTTTTTTGCATGGAGGAATAGAGTTAACATGAAATTTCATCTTAGTTTGAAATGCCTGTCACTTTTATCATATGATAAATAAAACAGATGTTGGCTAGGAGGTCAGTATTTTGTGATTTTTGTCTGCCAAAACATTTTCCATGGTAGACAAGGGAAATGTGAGAGACAAGCAATAAATTCACGCTCATCTTTGGAATAAAATAATAATTAGTTGGATAACACAATCTTTTTTTACATCTACGTCAGGAGGTCTCTAGCTACAAATATAAGTTGACTGAAGTCTTGATTTCTCATGTTGTGACCCTTGAACATCCACACTGGAGTGAGCAGGACCTTGCCTTAACGTGGGTCAATAAAAGCAGCCACTGCAAACCATAAAAGATTTGCAGAGGGGTGATGGACCCCCACAGGTAGGACCAGGTTCTGCCCTTACAGGCAGCTTGAAATTAACACTGGATGAGCTTAACTTCCAAAAATGCTTCAGGGATTTGGTAGTGGAGAAAGCAGAGGATGCAGCTGCTGGGGTGCATGCCCAGGGGGCTGAAGGTGCTGGGCAGGGCCTGGTTGAGGCAGCACTTCATGCAGTCTGCTCCATCTCTTCCTGGGAATACTGAATGTCCTTTCAATGACCTTGAGTCAGAGGAGTCTGGGTTCTCATGGATAAACTGTTTGCCTCCACGATTCTGAAAATAACTGCTAAGCACACCTCTCCTTTGTGTCTGCTGGGGGGAAAGGAGTGGTTTGGAAGGTTATAATTCTGACTCTCAGCAATGCCTTCTTCTCTTGCATTGGGCTGTGTGTACCCAGTGCACTGCTGGCACAGTCTGGGCAGGCTTTTAATAATAATCAGGAGGTGAGATTAAAGTGCTGTCTGACAGCCTGTTAAGGAAGTGACGGGGTGGTCACCCTGTTTTATTTACAGTAGCACAATGTATGCATTTTTCACAGGAGCTCGGCAGCCACACCAGCCCCAGTTTTTAATATTCACAAGTATGAAGACGTCATGGTGAAAGGCAGCTCCATTTTCACCCAGAGTTCTTTATCTGACAAGAGATTCTTGTCTAGTATGTGAAATTGTAGAAGCCCACAGCTGGCAACTATAAATTCCTGCCTTAATGGGTTATGTCAGACATGTAGTGCAGGGTGGTGGCTCTACTGGGGGGGGGGAACCTGAGACAAGGAGTTTTTCCATATAGTGCTGGTGGTCAGGAAAGAGTCTGTCTCTTGGGCATGGGAAGGGGCTTGGGGGTCCATCCATCAGGCTCTGGTTCTTCAGGGCTCCATAGGGAAGAGGCAGACTGGAATAATGCAGACCTGGGTTCCCCAGGCCAAGAGCCCCTTGGTGGTTGCTCCCAGTGAGTGTCTGTGGAAGATTAGAACAAGGGAAAGAGGTTTTTATTTGGCCTGTTGCAGGCTTTCAAGTTGTGTTAATTTGCTGTCCAAGATGTAAATTACAGATAGCATGACCAATTTCTGATTTCAGAGTTGACCACATGGGATAGTTTTAACTCTCAATATATTGTATTTAACTGTAGTTTCCTTTTGCTGTATAATTCCTGCTGGGGTGAGGTGATGAGTTTGCTGCTGTTCTGCTATACACATTCACTATCAATTGCCACAGCTACTTGCAGATATTTTGAGAGTTCCTTGGATGATCTTATTTTCTTTTTTTGGCCTTTTTATTTCTGCATCATCCCTTGCAGACATGGTTTGCCAAGGGGAACTGTATTAAATACAGTAGCCTCCCCTCCTGCATTTATTAGCACCAGCTTGTGCTGTGCATGTGGTTACCTCTGCTGCTGCTCCTTTCTTTTTTTCTAGGATGGGAAGGAGGGTGCATCTTTCTCCCAGGTGCTCTGCACCTCTTTATGAGGAATAAAGGAGGTAGCAGTGATGTGCTCTGCTATTGATGCAATAATTTGGCCAAAGAAGTGCAGCAAAGCCTTGAGGGGGGGAAAAAAAGTTACTAATAGTTTGTGGTGTTAAATTCTTGCAACATAAAAACAGTCCTGGGCTCTGCCTGGAGCTGATACAGAGTACAGGGAATCTTCAGCATTTGGGAGGGGAAGAAAATGCCTCATTTTGCTGGCACCAAAGGTTGCAGAGCCACTTAATGAATCCTGTTACATCAGACAGGTCATCCCTAGCTTCAGCTGGTGCTTTCCCTCAGGTAATTCAAACCACTAAAAGGCAGCTGATGTAGAAGAAGTCTTTGATCCTGTGAAATACAGTTTAGAGTAGCAGGGAAATTTATCAAACTTACAGAACCCACTGGTGTTTTGTCTTTTGAACCTTCTGGTAATTCCTCCGAGTTGTGCTAGGAAATAAAGGGGGAAATCCTGGTGGAGCTAAACTGAGAATTTTACCCCACAGCTGAAATTGCAGGTGGTAGGCATGATGTTAAAAAGAGAACTGCCTGGCAGACTTGTAACCTTGAGCATTTGCTCTGCCACAGATGGTGGAAGCCCACATCTTCCTTGTACCAGTGAAGGGGGAGAAGGAATTGTGATGCAGCTGCACCCACTCCTGCAGTCTGCTTGCTTTGCAGCACATCCTCTGAAACACCAACTTTTGCACTTTTTCAAACTGATGAATCAATGCTGTTGTGTCTCTGCACCAGATGTATTTCCAGAACACATCTAGAAGTTGAATTTTTTTCTCTCCTGTTTAAGAAGTACCATTAAAATACAGACCTATGGCAAGAAGTTACCTCCCTGTTTACAGCAGGTTTATGGCTACTGGCAGCACTGTCTCTTGTTCAAAATTGGTATCTACACCCAAAGAATTGCTTTAAAAGCAAGTAAAATAAACACTGCATTAATATAACTGGTAGTCAAATTATCTGACCTAAAGTTCATTAATATTTAAAAGAAGTTTCTGAAGTAGCAGAGGGAAGCACTGTATAATACCTACACATTGCCTATTTTTTTGTTTGTGAAATATGTTTTTCAGTCCTACAGCAGAAGTCCAGGTTGGGAGACCTTGTAAAATCATACGAATGTATGAGAACAAAAGTAAAACTTGGATGAATCAAACTATTCTTTTTATTGTCCTGGTGACATTTTTTTAAACACTTAATATTGAATCTTCAATTCTGGATTGGACCTTGTGTGGCCCAGTCTAGCTTATGGATATTTTAGTTATTACAGAACCAATAAAACCTTCCTCTCTAAAACTCTTAACAATAGGCACTGTCCTACAAGTAATCCTTCCTGAAATAAATAAAAAAAAATTCAAAATAAACCGACTTTTGATTGCAAATACTGGGAGCTTTTCCTCAGCCATTCCCTTGTTAAATTCAGTAATCTAGCACCAAACCAGGTGCCTGCAAGGTTTATTTTCCTGCTGTCAGGTGGAGTTGGTTAGCTTGTATGTCATGTATGAACAATTCCTAAAATTAAAAGGCTTTTACAGAGAACAACCCCGAGCAGCTCCTTGCAGGAAACATCCTTAATCCTTTATCCCATCCTCCATAGCACCAAATTTGCAATTTGGGAGATTTGTAGGACTGAGAAGAAAAGTTTAAACACACAACCTGCGCCGTGGTACCGAACGCTACCAAAGCCTCTGTGCGTTTGTGTTGTGATTTTGGTTTTTTTTTTTAACAGAAGTATTTTAATTTTAGGAGCAGGTCCCTGTTCCTGTTTATCACCCAACTCCAAGCCAGACTCGGCTCGCAACGCAGCTGACAGAGGAGGAACAAATCAGAATAGCTCAGAGGATAGGTCTGATTCAGCATCTGCCCAAAGGAGTCTATGATCCCGGGAGAGACGGCTCCGAGAAGAAGATCAGAGAGTAAGTGTCAACTCCTCTGCCTCTTGCATTGGTTTATGACATTGCCCTGGGAAGCCTGCTCTTGTCCTCCTGTTTTTTCTCTTCAGGGACTCTAATTTAATGTAGCTTTCTGAAAAAAAAAATAATTCCCATGCAGAAGGCTCTCAGCTTTGTTTTTGTTTCCCTGTTGCAGGTGAAACTTAACTTTCCTTACAGGTTTCTTTTCCTCTTCATCCTCTCTTGACAGGGGAATAATTTCATGCTACTTCCTCACTTTTATGGGTCTCTTTCACCTTTTCTGATTTTATGCACTCTGCTGAGCTGCCCCCACCATGCCCTGACTACAAAGAAAACACCAAAACCATCCAGTGCTTGGTGGAACAGCACTGACAGAGCAAAGAGCTCAGAGTTGTGCCAAGTACTAAAAGCATGGTTGATTTAAGCATATCCATAGGGGTAGCTATCCCACTACTTCTAATTTTCAGTGTGGTAACAGCAGATTAAATATTTTTATGGTTTTTTTTTTCCTCCCTCAGATGTGTCATTTGTATGATGGACTTTGTTTATGGGGATCCTATCCGATTTCTGCCGTGCATGCACATTTACCACCTGGACTGTATAGATGACTGGTTGATGAGATCCTTTACCTGTCCATCCTGCATGGAGCCAGTGGATGCAGCACTGCTTTCATCATATGAGACTAACTGAGCCAGGGTTTCTCTCCACTGAACCTTCAAGGAGACCATCCACTTTCATGGGTTTGATCCTTTTGTCATTCAGCCCAAAGAGCCAGGAATTAGGAATTAAGATCATGCACAAAGTATACATTTCCTAATAAACAAATAAAAAAATATTCCTGAATGGCTGCAAATATTGGAAAAAAAATAGTATTTTAGAGACTATAGAAAAGTAGGTTGTTATTTTTAATGTAAAGCCTTGACCCACCATTGTCTTTTAATGTTTGTTCTTACACCCTTATATAGAAATTGTGTAAAGTGTTACAGCAACTGTAAATGTTTAAACTGCGTGTATCCAATTTTATTAGCAGCAAGGTAAGAGTATTTTTTTCCTAAATAAAGTAACCAGTTTTGTTTGGATTATTTTCACAAGTCCTGGCATTTGGGTCAAGGCTTTATTGAAATCTACATTTTATAACACTGGCACAAAAGAAATAGTTTTAAGCTTGTTTGCACAGTTCTTTTTCCTTTTTTTTCTTTTTTTCTTTTTTTTTTTTTCCTTCATTGGAGATGAAATTCATTGCCTTAGGTCTTTTTAATAGTGTATTGTTATTGTTGGGCTGGCTCTATGCTTGAAATCCAGTTTATTTATAACCTGTTAAAAGTGCTATATTTTGTTTGCAGTTAGGAATATGCAGACTTCAAAGTGATCTCCTAGCTTGTAAGCAACTGAGATGCATTATCCCTTTTCTACAAGTGAGGTGGGATATAAAGAGATGAAACAAGTCCTACAGAAAAATTATGGTTTCATGTTTTTTAGAACTTGCTTTGGTTTTGATGAAACAACAGTCCGTAAACTTTTAATATGTCACCTTCAACTTGATCAGCTTAAAAGTGGGCCAGAGGGGCAATAAATAGTTAAGCTATCACAACTGGAAAAAAAAAATCTATTTGGAATTAATGAAGTGTTAGTGTTGATCACTTATTCTACTTTTTCCCCTAAAAACGGTTGTTTTGGATCACAGCAAATGGATACTGCATCTCTCGTTCTTGTAGTTCTTAGGTTATCAGAAGTTAAGAATAAACATACTGTATCTCAGTCTCCTGTATTAAATGTATCTGTTAAGCCCTGCTGGCTGACACATCAGTCCACCAAGCAGTTATGAAATCAGATATGAGAAGAATATATTTTGTTCTGCACAGAAATGCAAAGTTTATATAAACACAAACTGTCATCCTAGCAGTTGAGAGGGGAAAACAGTACTTCCATAGCCAGAATGACACAATTAGCTAATTTCTATAGCAAACTTTACATGCTTATTAAGAAATGTAGCTGTAGCTGTAAAGATCTTTTATCCACTTAGCATGTTTGGATTTCTTTTTCTTTTTTTTTTTTCTTTTTTTTTCTTTTTTCTCCTTAATGTACCCCACTGTGACTTCTATACATTCAACACAATGCTGATACATCTTGCAAAATAAGATGCAATCTCATGTTAACCACAACAAATCAGGGAATGTTCTTGTTATTCCTATATATTTTCAGTACTTGATACTAGTGTCTAAAGACTCAAGTACTTTGAAGACTTGGTGTGGTTACAAGATAGAATAATGTGTGTGTTATGGAGAATTTTTGAAGGGTTGGTCAGCAAAATGTAGAATTGCCATGTTGATTTGTTCATTATTCCTGCAGTTGACAGCAACCTACTCTCTTAGGGAAGAACTCCAAGCAGCAGTCAGAAGGACTTGAAAGCAGTTTCCTGTTGTAGATTCACTCAAATTGCTCCACATGTATCTGGACACAATTTTTTGCTGAATTCATTACATGCTTAATTACATAGATCAAAATCTAAGGAGAGAGACCTGAAGTTGTGCAATATCATTGTTCCTTTTCATCATTCCATGTGTGCTCCTTTGTGTCCTCCTTTCTATCTGTTTGTTTCAGGGTGTTGGTTTTTGTTTGGGGGTTTAGTTTTTCTTTTTTTTTTTTTATTTTTGGTGGTAAAACAATGTCCACATTAAGTACTAATTTCTTTTATCTTGTTAAAACTGGCAAATGAACAGTTTGAAAAAACAGCATTGTCATGTTGGTATTAGTCTTTATTTATTACAAGACTTGATTAAGAAAGATTTGAAAGAAACATGAAGTGACCAGTTACTGAGCTGAATGCTTTTCTAGGCACTTTGTATAGTTGAACTTTTAACACTGATATATTTACTGGGCTAAGGGAAAAAATTACTTTTATTAAAATACTTGTTAAACAGCAAAAAGGTGTGAAGGGCTAAAACTAGAGTTGATTACACAAAAACATTCCAAAAAGTTCAAATTTTAGCTTAAAGACAAATGTGTAAATATAACAAATAAATCAAATGCTTTTTTCAAGTTTTTAGGTGCAATGCTGTTCTGGATGATTTCTAATTCAAAAAGGTAATTGATCTGAATTAAACACAAAATAACGTGTAACCTGAATTTAGCTACAGTTGTGAAACCAGGTCTGTGTCTTAATTCCACCATCTGTAAGATGAAGGTAATATTTACCTCCTGTCCCAGAGGTGTCTGACAAATGACTTACACTTCAAACACATTAAAAAAGTCCATTTACAGCACAGCTGTTTCCTAACCAGAGCCAACTGCAGCTCAAGGAGTGTAAAGGTCTGGCTCTTCCTTATCTCAACCTGAGCAACCAGTCCTGCTGCCAAGGGCTGTATGGTTCAGGGTGGAAGTAAGATTTCCACGGAGAAAAAAAAACAACAAACCTTTAGAGCTCCTGTGTGTACTGAGCTTTGTAGGTACCTCACCAGTCATCAAAAAAATCTTGCTATAAAGCATTTCATAGGGACAGTTCAGTATGATTAAAATGTTCAGTGCCACAATGCTCTTTGGACTTCGGAACTGTAACTGGCAAAACAACCCTGGCACAGACCCAGAAGTAGTTGAGTGGATCCTCAGTCCTCTGCACTTTTAGGCAGAGACACACAAGGCATGGAATTTGAAGTCCACGTTTGTGTCCCCCCCCCCTTGTCACTGCTGGACACCACAGCCTTGTAGCAACCTGCTATCCCACTGAAAGACTAAGCTGGCACAGAAGTGCCACAGAACAGAGCAGTTAGGGACCAAGGGCATCACCAACATCCACAGTTGCTGCACAGCAAGGAAATGGCTAGGTTACATTTGCAGATTTTAGTAGGAAGTGGATTTTTGTCTCACTGGACAGACAAAAACACTATTCCCACAGATGTGAGCAAGTGAGGTGCAATGACAAGTAATGAATCCTGAATTCTATAAAAGCTTTTATGCTTAAAAATTCTTCCATGCTCCTAGAATCACCATTTTAATCATTTTATGTCTAAGGATGATAATCCTAATTACTTGTTTCTAGTTCATTATGTAAATCTGAGAGGGATGCATAACATTTCTACATAAACAAGAGCTCAGAGAATTTCTTTGTGAGGAGCTGGTTTTATAGAAGGGCTTTAATCACATAAGTTTTTAAAAGTTCCTACTGTCTTGCATCTTCCCAGGGCTGAAAGCAATTAGGTGTCTGGAAGAGTGACAGCCCTCTTTTTGCAGTGGTAGAAGTGTTATGTTTCTAGACTAAGGGATTATGACATACCTGAATTTACTTAAGCTGCCACAGTTTCAACACTTGGAGGTTTCCTGTCCTTGTGCAATCCCGGTAAGGATGAACATTCTCCTGACTCACACTGTCACTTAAATAAATAACAAAATGGCTGAAACCAAATATACAGGACCTCTCGTTAGTGAAATCCTGGATTAAAATGGACTTAGAAACAAAGTGGATTTGCTAGTTGATTGCAAATAGTTGGTTTTTTTATAGGCATTTTTATTAAAAACATACATACTAGTGGTTAACCTATAAAAGAACATGAATAAAATCTGTTCAGAGGAACCCTTCCCAACTTAATACCCAGAATACAAATTAGTTTCAAAGATTAACTTTTCCTTTTATATAGCATTTAACTTTGAAGACCATAATTTATGCTAACTATCCTTTGCAGATTATCTTGCATTTAAACCTATTCTGGGGTGAGAGTTTAGGAGCTTTGGAATTCTTGGTATGAAATGCAAGGCTAATGCCTTTTGATAAAAAAAGAGCAGTCTAAACATACTCTGCAAAAAAAGTATCTTTTTGATTGACAAAGAAGAACTGTTTGCATGCTGATTTATTACAATATCCACTCTGCACTTAGCTAAGCAAAAGCTGCAGCAGTATCTGTAATGAAAAAAAAAATATTTGTGAAAATGCCTCTATGTGTTTTCAGCAGCACAAAGATGTCTCCTTACTGAGCAAGAGGGGACCACAACCATCCTACAAACCAAGAGCCCCCAAACCTCTGTCCTCTCTGCTGGAAAACAAGTAGGAGGTAACTTCATAAACCTATTATTTGTAGCACCAGCCCCTAGAAAACACTTGTCTTTAGTTTAAATGAGGCAACAACAACCCTGCACACACCAGTAAATGTTCAACCTACTGCACGTACTACATGAACCCTGGCTGCCCACACTGCTTTTTTCACTGCAGACAGACAAATTTCTACCTTTCTAGCATCTTTTTTTTTCCAACCCTTCTGCCACATGTGCCTGTCTAGTCGGGAATTCACCCTGGCTGAGTAGCCTAAGGGAGACAGAGAAGGCAGAAGTTCAAGGGGAAAAAGGGTGATTCCCTCCCAAATGATGAGATGGAGCTGTGCCACTGAGTGGAAACTTAATGTCCTTGAACTCTCCAGCCTAAAGCTGCTTTCTGGTGAGGTAACCTCACTGAAGGGCTCTTGCTAGACTGCATATTTGTTTTAGGATTTCTCCTTGTAGAAGGCTACACACTGCACACTTTGTTTCCTTTATGATCTCAAAGCAACCCCTTAGTAATGGCCCTGAACCTCCCTGCATTGCCCTCAGCCCTCATCTGAAAAGGTGGCAGAGGTTTTGCTTCATGTATTTAAGTCTGGGTTTGTTTGTTTTCTTTTTTAAATTAATGAATTTAATAGTTTGACCAGTTCTGACAACTTCTCAAAAAGGTTTGGCTACAGAGCCTGCTACTGGTGCGAGTATAAATACATACACTTTTTTGTGTACATCTATAAATCCTTTTTTATATATAGATGTGTGTCACAGGTCACATACATTCAGTAGACACGTGGCAAAGCCAGTACCCAGGAGCTGCCTGCTGTTCCTTAGGCACACCAAGCCAGAATTATTTGCATCAGCAATGAGCCCAGCATCATGGAACAGAAACCTGACCCAGGACCCAGGTATCCACAAGCCCTAAGAACGAATGCCAAAGCAAATAGCAAAACTTTTAACTGGCCCTGCTGGTTGCTTCTAAAAAAAACCCTTGCAGCTGCCCAGCACAGGCTGTATAACCCTGGCAGTGATGACAGGAGTAGAGGGTACTGTACCCAAATGAAGATGACATTGAACATGATCCATCTGCTGTATCTTAAAATGCATTAAATGACATTGCCTCTCCTCCCTAGGATGATTTACTGAGCTCTGCTACCCACTGGAGATAAATTCCTATTTTTCATCTTCAGATAGCGTCAAGCAGAGGCATCAGACATCTTTATACCAAAAACATCAGGAAAAGCACCACATTAACAGCTGTACCTATGACACTGTCACCACCAGGCCTGGCCCCTGTGCCTCCAGCCCTCAGGAATTGTTCCTTACCTCCAAGCCTTGTGTGCTGCAGGATAGAAGGAACAGCAAGAGATGAAAACTCCAGAATATTCAAGCTTCGCCTTATCTCCTCTTTCTCACCACATTGCTTTCCAGCTGCAGAAACTGTTGTTACAGTACTTGCCTGACATGACATAAACATTTCTGATTTTTTTAATTTTTGTTTTTGAAATTGAAGCATCCCATAAAGACAGCATGGGAGGGATGGGGGCATGGGGTGTTGTGACTGCTCTGTGTTTTTTCTGTAAAATAGTCAAGGGGAGACAAAGCAAGTAGAGCTAAACACAATGCATAATTCTAAATAAACATTAAGCCAGAAATGGAAGTAAGTAGGTCCAGACATGTAAAATACCCAGAAAAGTCGTGGAACATGGCCTAGTCCTACAAAAACGTTGTTGAATTTGGAGCAAACACCATGCAGAATTTTACCACAGTGTAGTGCAGGTATTTATTGGCAGTGTTGCTGTTACTAAATCTTGCAGACAGGGATTGACTGGGCATCATTTTATAAGAAGGTATTTGACTTAAACCTTTTTCTTTCTTTTTTTTAAACACCTGAAGCAAACCTAGATAGCATATTCAGAAAATATTTTATGAGAAATCATTCCATTAAAATACTTGCCATTACATGCTCTGCTTTCAATCTATCACAAAAAGCATTTGCAGAACATAATGAGAAAAGAAGCCAGTTCATTTCTAGTCTGCTCAGGTTTTCCAGTCTTGCTCATCGGTGACGTTTCCAACCATTAAGCATTTTCCTGTACAGCTGTAAACACCATGATTCACCTCTTTCATCATCTCCCCTTCCTCCCAGAGGAGGAACCCTGTGGAATGCATTGTTTTGGTCATTTCATATCAATTTGCTTTGCTGCTGTGCTTTTATGCCCAAGAAGTCCACCTTGCAGGTGGAACAGGAGGCAGAGAAGGGTGTATTTAAGCTCTTGGGAATGCCTTCTGCACTCTGGGGCTGACTCTGGGAAAACCCTGTGTCACCCAGAGGAGCATTACTTGGTGCTTCTCTTGGGCCAGAAGCAAGCAAACTGTCAAAGCCATCATCCCATCATCTTTGAGCTGTCTTGGACCCAGGCCATAGATCAGCTAAGGCACTCAAGGTGGAATTTAATGCTGAAAACAGTATAAAACAGGAGGAAATGTTTGATTCTCCTGTTGTATGCTGCTATGTTTTATAAAAGGCAGTCACCTCAGGAAAGGTTTGAGTGCTGGATCACTGCAGTGTAAACACCCTGAGGCAAGGGACTGTCAGAGTGGGACAGGCTTGTTAATTAATCATCAATGACAGAACGTGTTAATTGTCAATTATAAGAGAACTGAGTATCAGTAACAAATCAAAGCATGTTCTTATGCTACTGGTTTAGTTGGGCATTTTAAGTACTCTTAAGTGCTATCTTAAGTGCTCTTCAGTGCTCTAACTCTAAGTGAGTGTTTCCAAATACCAGCAGTCATCAGGTTTGTGACTTCAGTGTAATCTTAGATCATCAAGAAAACCTATGAGCAGGTTCAGCTTCAGCCCACCACTCTTTACCCAACAGGTTCTCTCACCTGATGTTACTTACAGGAGCTCAATGCTGATGTAGTTACATCTCCTTAGGCCTCAGGATAAGCTGCTGGCTTTTCAACCCATATCCTCCCTTTGGTTTAATGAGGGATCATGCATGGATTCCACATATCAGATCTGATGATAAAAAAACGATGCTCATTTTACTGCTTTTCCCTTCCTGACTGCTGCCATATCACGTGGAGCACCGTGGCAACTGCTGCAGACATCCAGGAAACCAAGTATGAATTTACCCCTTCTCAGCTACTGGTAGGAAACCACATGTCAGTGAAACTGAAAAAAAAAATACTAAAAAAAAAACAACTTACAAAACCTTTCTGAAAGTTTTATGATGTGTCTTATCAAATATAGAAAGCTTTTTTTCTGCTGTAACAGTAATTTGCTTTTGGTTAACTTCTCTGATGCACAGGTCAGGCAGTTTTGAGAGCAGAAGGAAGTTCTGCTTCTGCAGAGGTGTTGACTGCATCCAACTTACATTTCCTGAAGCTCAGGCCATGCTGAAACCCCCGGACTTGTGATTCCGTTGCAGTATCTGCTGTTTTCTGGTGGGTGAATTCACCGACCACTGAAGCTGCTTGAGAACTTCCACCAATTGTGCTTTTCCTAATTCATGGTACGTGGAAGTCCAGGGTGAGGAAGCAATTTACCATTCTGGGGAGCTGCTTCAGGCAGAGAGTTGCAGCTTCCGGAGAGGAATTGGAAAAAAAAATCCCAGCATACAATTTCCAGCCCTGACAAAAACTCAGTTTTTGATCTCTAGCCACAGAAGAGTATCTAAATGAATACATTCATGAACCAAGAGTAACGTGGGCAATTAAAAATGTAACACATTGGAAAAGGTATATAGGGACAATGTACCAGACCTTCCCTTCATTCTTTAGCAAGCAAAGTGTTCTATTCTTTTCAGAAATTCAGATTATTACAGTCTGTAAACCTTTGCTGGTGCATCAGGAAGGTGAATATTTCCTGCTGAGTGGGAGTTAAAAGTTGGAATAAAAGCACAGACTACTCGATGGTGGCTAACTATGAAGTCCTGAGGTGAAACTGGAGATCAAGTCCATGATATGACCACTGCTTGTGCTCAAAGATGACTGTGAAAATCTCAGCGTTTTCATCACTGCAAAGAATCAGGGAAGCTGAGTGCATATTGCACAGTATGCCCTTTGTGCAGTTTATCCAGCATCAGGCAAAACTCTGTTGTGGGTGAAATTTCAAAGAGCATGTTGGTGGCCTTGAGTACAGTCAGAAGGATTGTTCACTTTCTGCAAAGTACAATTTATGATAATTTTCATGGCACTGCTTGCTTCAAGGATGCTAAGAAGGCCAAAATATTTGAAAAGGACACAACTGGAAGAAGAGGCGTTATATGCATGAAATAGAACAAGAATCTTTTTTATTCTATACAAAGAGTGACTGAATTTTTACACGTGAAGTTTTGATGTACAATATGTAAATAGCATAACTTCATACTGAATTTTATCTGAACTGAATTTATCAGAGAAAGTCACTTTTAGAAAAGGCATTCTTCATCTATGATTTTAGCTTGGGGAGACTTTCAGAAAGTGTGCCTATTTTTAAGACAAGTTCTCTGTTTTGAGGAACAGGTGGTTCTGTCTCCTTGCATGTTAATTTGCAATTATAAAACAATGTCATGTCCTTAGAGAAGGTAAAAGCAGAGCTATAAGCTGTCAATTCTCTGGTGGGAACAATCTCACTTTAGGAAGAATATTCACTGTGAGGTATGTAGATATGAATCTTCCTGACATCTCCATTGGAGAAAAAGGGCTGCCAGAAGACCTCTCCTCTCCACGTATCAGAATGGGTTATAGGGAAGAAGCTCTTTTCAAAGAGAGGTAGAAATGTGCCCAAAAAAGCTACAGACATACAGATGTGGAGCTAGCCTGGAGAATAGTAAATATGAATCAAATATGTTATGTCTGACTTCGCCAGAAAAGCAGCAATTCTGTGGCAGCACTGCAAAGCAGAGCTAGCTCTTTGCTGTCTTCTCCAAGCCCCTTAACACAGAAATTCCCCCAAAAGAATAATAAAGAGCAAAAAGATAAAGAGCTCTCCTTTGGGAAAAGCAGAGCATAGTGCCAAGAGAGCCTGCTCCTGCTCCAGCCCCTCCTAAAAACAGGATCAGGGCCATACAATCCCTTTAAACATCAACATCTCAAGCTAGGCAAACCTAAGAACAACTGTTTTAAGAAAGAATTGACTGTCACTGTAACTATTTCTGTGCAGCCAGAGCAATATTGCTGTTTCTTAAATGACCTTCAAGGATTTGTGCTTTAAATCTGATTCAAACTTCAAATCTGTTCTGATGAAAAAACTTCCTAAGGAACTCTCATTTTTAAACTTGTCAAAGAAGTGATGCAGTTTTACAGTCACCAACCTGCCCCCATCAGCTCCTTGGTAAATCCTTCAGCTGCTCTGAGCAACAAATTTGACATGAAAACCAAATTAAACAAAAAGTCAAGATACTTGCATTTTCATCACCAGCCATTTTCTTACAAATCTTTCTATGCACAACTAGAAATGCCCAAGATTCAGAGCTCCTCCTTGCTCTGTTTCTTGTGCACTGAGATTTTCTCACACCATTTCAGCTAAATAGGTACTTGGAAAAAGTTATGCTTCCTTCTCAACTTCTAGCATTATGAATTCAAACAAACTTTTATAGCTGAGATTAAATCCATGGGTCTTTAAAGTCTTGTAGATTTTTTTTTCAGTTGTTCCCCGTTATGTTGGGAGCTTGCTAAGTAAATGTTGCAAACACAAGGGGAAAAGGCACACGTGATAGAAAAATGAATTACACAGATGTAACTATTCAAAAAGTCACTGCTGGAAAACCAGCATTTTTCAGGCTTATGGTTGGTTTTAGAGGTTTTTTGCCATGTTATTACATGAGATTAGCATTTTATGCATCACCTTCAAAATTGTAAATTATTTGGTTTCTTACTGACTTGAAAGAGAAGGAAAAACAATTCTATACTGTCAGTGATCTTCTGCATCAAAGTTTGCAACAAACAGGACATCAAAGAAGAAAAAGTTACTACACTGCTGAGGCTCCAGAGTGCATTCCATTTTCAGGGGTGGATTTGGCTTGGTGTAGAGCAGCTTGAATTCTGAAATGTGTTCTTGTTTCCATGGAGTAATTCTTGTAGTTTTGTCTAAAACAAAAGCAGATCCACTCTGGTAAGTATATATTTTAAAAACATCTTAAGCTTATCTCTATATTATTGCTTTAAGTAAAACAACTGTAGAGAGCAAAAAAGCCTTTCTTCACAAACTCCTTTTTTGCCTACTCTAAAATACAAGGCATGTGTTCCTAGCCAAACAATACAGCTCCTTGTTCTTTATTTGTAGTTCTACTGTCTGGCAGTTACCAGAAAAATATAGCTTAATAAGTAATTGAATGTGTTCTACTCCATCAAAATATAGAGTTCACATTTAATATCGGTAACATCCACTTAGTTTACATTTAGAAAATATTTTTCCTCCTCCCCTCTGGAGGTATAGCTGCCAGTTTTTAATATTTTCACTTTTTTTTTTTCTTCTTTATTTTAGTACACTGGATTCATTTTAATTCAGCAAGCATATTTAAAAAAATATATAGAAAAGACAAAAAAATAGAAAAGAAAAAGAAAGAGAAGCTGTCCTGAACCATAAAAAGGAAACACCCCATATCTGCATCCTCTACCAATAATGTGCACTGTGTATAAGAAATAAGGCCAATAAATTTGTTGCCCCAGAAGCTTGGAAAGGGAAAGTGGGCACACAGGAGACTGTATCAGCTTTCAAGGAGCAGTTCACCACCTGGGAAGAGACTGGCAGGAATTCCCCCACAAACACCCAGTGGCTGACTCAGCAGTGTCATCTGCCTATAGCTTCCAGTAGCTCTGTCATGCTCTGGAGGGTTACAGAATCATGAAGAGAAGCTGTGTTTTGATGGAAAAATGCCCCCAGGACCACATAAAAAACCCAGATCCTACTTAGTAGGAATTAAGGTGTCAGCTGGTGCAGGATGGGTGCAGAATCCAGATGCCAAAGACCACGCTGACATCCTTTAGGAGATGTGTCTCATCTTTGCAGAAACACACCATGAAAAAGTCTGTACACCTTAAAAGTATTTCGGTTCAAAATCTGTAATTCAGATCAAGCATTGAAGCATGGTAGCTATCACTATGGCAGTGGCAGTCTCTTGGTGAAAATAAGGAATTCCACACCCATCCTATACCATCTTATAATTTCATTTATGCAACATCCAGGAGGCTGAATGAGAAAAAGAGGTGACTGGGGGGTGCTGTGTACTATTATGAAACCCTTTGGAGTTTTTCCTTAAAAGTAAGTAGATTTCATCATGCAGAGTCTCCGTTTCTCATCAGTAGGCTGATATTCTTGCTTGTAGCTTACAGTAATACAAATAGAAATATTTCCACACACAACCAAGCCAAAACTGTTTATCATCTCATCCCACTCTTTCTCCCAGAGCTGAAGCATTCCAGCCAGCAGCTGTACGTGGATTTAGGTCAAGCAAATCAAGCATCATGCACAAGCTGAGTGCTGGCCTGCACTCCTGCCAACTGCCAACATAATTCTGCAGTCCTAAAGCCCACCACAGGCAACACATCCTCCCTCTGGTGGCTGCAAAGACATTCAGCATTTCCAGCTGAATGCTCATAAACTTTGAACATTTTAATGCAGTGTAACAGTTGCAGGTGGAAATATAAGGACTGCACTTTTTTTTTTTATGACTTATGTGAGCATAGCAAGTCTGAGTATTAACTTTCCATACGTTGGGTAAAAATATTTTAAAAGCTTCTGACTGCTGGTGCTCTCCTTTAATCCAAACAACCCTCCCTTGAAGGGACCTGTGACCTGAGCCAGCCAGAGCCATCAGGGCAAAGTGCAAGCAGCAGATGTACAGATGGAATGAGGAGCTCTGAATCCTTCATTTCCAGAGCTCTTCTTGAATGGAGGAAATGAGGACAGGAGGAGAGGTGTGCTTTGAGGAACGTGTAACCAATGGAAACACTTCCCATTGCATTTTGCTAATGCCATTTCTACTCTTCTGAATGTCTGCCATGAGTCTACAGAGAACCAGGCTCACAAGCATAAGAGATGAGCAATTGCAGTATTTTCATTTTTGTGTTGACAGGCTTTTGGCATAATTTTCAGCGGGCTGATTCACTGCTCTGCCTGGCATTGTGGACTGAGTTGGACAAAAGCTCAACACAAAACCTGTGACCTCTTTATAACTTGGTGCCAGACATCAGTTTTGTAGCTGCTAACATCTGCAGCTGGTGTGACTCTGCTCTGGGAGAGATGCAGGCACCTGGCCTCAGCCAGGATCCAAGCAGAGAGGTGAAATACCCTGCTGCAGGATGCTTGAAGAGGGCAAGGGTTGTTTGATTTGGATTCCTTCTGCTTCTCAAAAAACTTAAGCTCAGCAGAGGTGCAAATGGTTACTATAATAAAGAACACAATCAAGTCCAACTATTCGTGATAAATCTACTTTGCTAGAAATATCAATCACAAAATAGGAGAAGTAGGTGTTTTGGTTGCCTTTCAGAGGCAGATGAAATATGACAAAGGGAACTAAATGCAAGGTGAAGCATCATCTCAGCTGCAGTTCATCAAGGAAAGAAACCAGCACTGTTAGCCATCAATTGGAGTAATGCTATTTTAGTCATAACAGAGAGCCTTGATTTAATTTAATATTTCTTTTAAGTAAATAAGTAAAGAGACCACAAAGATTATTGTATTTTGTTACGCATGGATTATTTCTTATGGAAACCTTTGACACTCATGTAACATCTTTAAAATGTGGTGGTTTTTTTCTCTTATGAGAAAGGATGGTTAAGTCACAGACTGAACAATCAGATAATGTCTACCAATAAAAAGGTCAACACCAAAATTACTGCATGCATGCTGCCACTGAAAAAATGAAACACTGAGTTGCCACAGTATTAATAAGTTGGTTCTGCTTTTTCTAACCAGTAAAATACCATACAGATACATCTAACATCAGTACAAGCTTTTCACTAGCTTACTTTGCTTTTTCCAGTAGTTTTATTGCTTCTTCTCTTCTATCCTGGTCTAGATACAGTATGGCCAGCTCCAGCAAGGCATTTGGAATTAGATAATGGTCATATTTTATCTTCTTCTCACTGCATAGGAAAAACAAAAATAGCCTCAAGATCTTGAAATGGTATATTGTTTCCTTCATTTAACAGTTCCAAACACAAATAAACCATGAGATAAGCTAAGAAGAAACCATCAATCCCTGTTACAACACTTGTCATGTTCTCTATCCAAAGCTACCATCCAGGTTATTAAACATCTATTTTGTGTAACTATTCTGCACAAGTGTATTATTTCTTAGGAGTACAAAATATTTGCTTTATTAACAGGGAACTATTAGAAAAGATGATCATTTTATGAGCTTTCTCCATGTGAACTGACAAAAAAAGAGATGCCATGCACTGCATGGAGTATAAAGGTTCCAAGTATAATCATGCTGCCATCTGTCTCTGCAGACTGCATTTGGCTTTTTGGGTACAGCTTCTTCATGACTGGTAGAGGAAAGGATGGGGGGGGAAGGAGTTGTATGTCAAAAACTTTCTGTATGTATAGTCCCCAAAAAAGAGAAAAAATATCTGTCAGAAGTGCAGATCTGCAATTCTTCCATACATGGCTAACAATACTGGCAGTTCAAAGTGATTCCTTGATATCAAACTGACTACATATAATGCAGTCCTCTCCCTTCTATTCATATCACAGTTGCATCTCCTCTTACTTGAAAGAAATAGTTACTGAGAAACTAAAGAGCTCTCCTCTGCACCCCATATGAACACTTACTTTAAATAGATGTAATTAAAATGGTCTTCTGCTTCTGAGATCTTTCCCAAATGTTTGAGGCATAAACCCTTTAACAGTTTTATCACACACTGGTCATCTTCTAGTAATTCTGTAGCTGCAGGGTGAAATAAACAGCAACTTTTTAAAAACTCTAGAGCAGCAGAGACTTTTACACAAGTGAGTGTGAGCACAAACCATTTCCTGAACACAGGACAGAGGGAACTTACTGGTCAATCGAGTTCATTTAATGCAGAGACAAACACGTGTCAACCTTTTCATAAATCAAACTTAGACTAAAAACTGTTGGGCTGTTCTTTCCCTTCTTACTCCCTTTGAAAGGCTGTTCTACAATCTTATCGTTCTGATACCTAAAAACTAATTTAAAGTGTCCACTTTGGAAATACTGATGTCCAACTTAAAATCTCTTAACCTCATGCCTTTATTGCCCTTGTGTATGCACAGCTTTTCTCCTTGATTTTTAGTCACATGTTCTGTTTCCAGGCAAGAGTTTTATCAGTACTCCACCTTTCTCTGGCTAAACACAACTATGACAAACCTTGCTACCTGCACCTCACATCACTTCATCATTTTATGATTACCATCTGTTGATCTCTTTTGAGTTTACACTTCTGAGTGCCCAGAGTCTTACCAACCTCACCAGTGCCTACTTTGAAGTCATTAGCAACAACACTCTATCCAGTAGGAAAGTTTTGCATGACACATTTCAAAGCAAACATCTGGCTTTTTCTTTGCCATTCCATACAGGCAGCTTAGTCTTTAGGTTTACAAGCAAAATCTTCAGCTTGCTTGCTCATTTCCAATTCACGAAATGCTGGCTGAAAAGAATTTCTGCAAAATGTGTGATAATGCTATTGAATGGCACCCTGTTTTCCCTAACCTTACCTGGTTCTTCCTTTATCACTCCAACTGACAAAATGCTGACACACATTGCATGAAACAGCTGCTGTTTGGAAGTCTTGATCCTACAACTGGAGTCACTTCTATTGCTAAGTCCCACAGAGGCCCCTACACACATAAGACACCAAAGCAAATCAGAGGGAAGATGCCCAAAGACTGTGCAGCAAACTCCTTTAGAGGGAACAGGAAAGAGGGCAAAAGTTTACACAGTAAGTATATGCACAGTGAGGTGACTCAGGGCCTCAGAAGATGTACTTCATAAGATTAAAATTAAAAAAACAAACAACCAAAAAAATAAAGGCATATCAGTTGTCTCTTCTGGACTTCTATTGCAAGAAGATGTTCATACATGCTTATTTCCTCTCCTTATAACAGATCTTCCCTGGACTGCAGAAGTAAACATTTAGAGACCTATCCTAGACACAATTATGCAGATAAGGTTTGTATCTCTAGGAATTACTTCCTAACAGTCTTCCTTTTGCATCTTGTATATAATGTAATGCTGCTATGAGCACATCAGACTCATAATTTTATAGTGCTGGATTCTTACACTGTGAATCTAATGGGAACACAGTGAAAATGCCTGAAAATTCAGCAGTTTAGCCTCAAACACTGTCAGGAAAGCTCAGGGAAAGCATAGCACCTGGAAACAGCAAGTCACTATTTGGAACAGGTAATACTTTAAATTGTTGGCATGTTCAAAATATATCCCACTTTTCACTTTCATGTCCTCATTGTGTTTTATAAATATGAAACAGCTTCCACAAATCCCTGCAAAAAGCCAACCTTAGCCACAGTTTAACAGCTAAAAAAAAAAGGCAACAGAGAAATAATTAATTCACTTATTCAAAATAATGTAGCAAAATGGGTGACAAAGGAAATGAAAGGGTGAAAAGCCTTCTTCCAAGATGTCACCTTCACTGAAAATATTTTTCTATTCTCTTTCACAATTAACTAAAAAGGAGACAGCTTTAGCATTTCAAGCAACTCTTGCAAATCTTGTGTAACACAATGTGGACAAGGAGACCAAGGTCCTAGAAAAGACTGCAATGCAGTGATTTAGCCCATGCTGCTTTGTCAACAGAGGCCTGATCCTTCTGCAGGAGGGCAGTGCATAATAATAAGGTAAAATATTTAGTAATAAAGAAAAGTTGAAGTAAGAAAGAAAAGTAAGAGAGAAAAGCTGTGCAGAGTGGTTGCATGCAGGCCCTGGGAAAGACTGGCAAGAAAAAAACATCAATTGAACCTTCTCACAGATGGGTAATTCACAAAAGATGTGGCAGCAGAACCTGTTTCAGCTCCATTGTGCCCATTACCTTAATGCAAAAGAAGCCCATCCATGGTGTCCCAGATTTATTTTTATTACTATAATATTTCTACTATTATTTCTAATACTGCTTACACACCAATACCATTCAGCCCAAGGACACTTTGTAAAGTGACAGCAGTTTTCAAACAGAAGATTGACTTGTCTTCCACTTATCTTTCAAAACTGAAATACAGTATCTGAGGACAACGAAGTTTCATGATCCAAGTAATCAAGCCAATGCATATGCTGATTTTGATCTAGCAAAATAAATAGACCTTTAATACAAGTCACAGACTGTTCCTAATACTCATCTGTGGATGGAAAAATGACTTTCTACTATTGTGAGTTATTCTCATATTAAAAAGGAAAATTATTCCTATCTGCAAAAAGTTTCTCTCTTCCTGACCTATGTTTCTCCCATGATCAGATTAACCTTTAGTAAAGATTGTCTCTTTACACAGATATCATCTTTACCTATTTCACTTTAGAATACCTGCTTAAACCATATCACACATTACCTGAACTTCTTGGCAATGCTGCTTCTGCTTCAATTAGAGTCTCTAACATGCCTTCTGTTAAGTTGGGACACTTCCCAATAACAGCATAGCCATTCCAGATATACATCATTTCCTAGGGTCAGGGAGAAATGACAGCATCATTAATTACAGCACTGGATAAATAGAGTTATAAAATACTTTAGTTTATCACTGTGTGATGAAAAAGTTACAGAACCCTTAAATAAAAAGTCTGTCAAAACATAATTTCATTGCAATTAAGAACTTGTTAAATTGGTTTTCAGAACAAATTAGACAACTAAAGAACCATTTACTATACACAATGCAAGGAGGATTACTTTAACAGAATGCAAACACAAGGTCTCATTTATAAATGAAGGCAAGTACCAGCAAAACACACAGCAAAACACATTCATGGCATATGGATAATTGTCCCTTTAATAATCACTTTGACTTATTATTTCCTTTATTTATTACTTTTGCTTTTTAGTTCTATCCCAACCAGGGCAGTAAT
This sequence comes from Phaethornis superciliosus, assembly GCA_023637945.1. Taxonomy (NCBI): domain Eukaryota; kingdom Metazoa; phylum Chordata; class Aves; order Apodiformes; family Trochilidae; genus Phaethornis; species Phaethornis superciliosus. The sequence continues at coordinate 24,352,868 of JAJQWJ010000009.1, forward strand.
AAGTGCAATGTATTGCTTCTCTAGAAAAACACGAAATCTCAGGAAATGACAAAACAAAAATAAAACCAAATATTCCAATCTTTATCAAACAAACCAGCAACTTTAGAGCCAAACTAAACTTCTTAAATTCCTCATGTTGGTTTGATCCTCCCATAGAAAGTAATTTCTTTTTTATTCAACTGTACTTGAATTTTATTTTAAAACTTATTAGTTTCATTCCTAATTGTTACTGGGATTCTCTCTTCAGAGTATATCACCAGACCAAATGTGCCCAATTAAAGATGGAAACAGCATATAGACTTAGGACTGGGCATCATGACATGTTATTTATCCTCCTTTTTTACACGACCCAGTCTGTATTTGGTAATTTAAAGCTTTTGAGTAAAATCACTGCGTAGTGTAACTGAGTTCTGGAACTACAGTGCAAAAAGCTGTCAGACTAGAATAGATGAAACAGTTTGTTTAACCCAGGCACTGTTGCTTTCACCATCTGGTCTCTACTGATTGAAAAAACACTGCTGAATTCACTGAATCTAGTGCAGATTTGTCAACATGGTTTTGACACAGAAGTACTCAAACCACACTTAACTCCAGGCTAAATCTTTGAGCTAAGACTTGCCTGGGGACTCTTTCCTTTCAGCAGGTCCCTTAACAGGGAAAAGGATAATCCCAGGGATGAGATTCTGTATCCAGGACCACAGTCTGAGGGTTTTGAACCGTTCAGCTGCGGCATCTGCTGCCTCAGAGATGCAACTACAGCAGCAACACGGGAGGCAATGTTCAAACACCTCTCCCTGGGTACAGAAACCTGGTTCTGCTAAAATCCCAGTACAACAGCCCAGCCAAACCCCGAAGTGTACATTTTTTACTCTCTACAATCTCCAAAACCTGAAAGGCAAATCAAAGTGACATAATTCTTCTCTCGTTTCGGTCTTCTGACTTAGTGGGGAGCAGTCCCAGGAGGATGCCCATACTGTGCTGTAACCACTGTTTTTTTAAGAAGTCACATACCCAGCTGGTGGGCTGAAAAATTACTGTCCCCCTGGTGTCTCCTTGTTCAGGCATTTCCTTAAAGAATATTTACTAATTACCCAGTTGTTTCTCAAATGCAACACCTCAAAGCGTTGCAAATGTAAACACCACTGCACTTGCCAAACCAGTGGGCTCAAAATCCTTTTATGGTCTTTTACATGTTCTTTGTAGAGAAATTTTTTGTAAGCACACAAGGAGCAAGGCAATGGGCACCTCATGCAGGTGCTCTCAGCTGGCCAGCATCACAGGCAAAAACCAAACCACCACTAAAAAGAAAAAAAAATTATCTGTATGCAAGCTTTCTGCAGTGGTAAAGGATTTAATTATTTCATCTCAGCACCCATGAGCTGCTCTGGACATCACCAAACTGCAGGCATTCAGGAGCACATTAAATAGATGCTTATATGTTTCCAGTTCTTGTACTGTTTCCTTGCTTTTTTTCCTCTCCCTCTCCCCCTCCCTTTGTACCTTTAAGTCTTCCTTTAGTAATCTCAGTAAATGACATGTGATAGAAGAGACTTAGGGCAAAGTTCCTCAAATGAGAATCAAAAGAAAGCTGTGAGGAGCATGCTAGCCCTTAGCTGGAATAATGAGCTACACATGCAACACATTTACATGTCACAAACAACTGGCTGAGTTCCCTGTGGCTGGTGCATGCCCCAGTTTTACAGCATTCCTTGCATTCATGTGGCTTTGCTTTGGGAACATTCCAGTCTCCTGGAGAGGTTTTACCTTAGAAACATGGAAAGATACTATTCTAATTATCTCAGGTTTATTTCTAGACATTAAAAAAAAAAAACCAACAAAAAACCAAACAACTATAGTAAGGGGGTTGTGTGTGTTTCTACCTTACCAAAGGTGGAACAGGCAGAGGAATGGGGTTTGAGGAAAGGTATCGTCGAGCTTTCCGAATTGCAAACTTTTCTGTAGGCAGTGACTTCCCTGCAATTTTCAGTTTCAAACTGGGAACAATCCTGAAAATTTAAAGGACAATATAAGAAATTTCTCTTCTATGAAAAAAAAAAAATTAAAAAAAAAACAAATTTTAAAATTAAAAAACCCCAAACAAATAGTATTTCAAAAGCTGTTACACACCAAGCTATCACTACCTCTAGGCAAGCTGAGGAACACCTACTTACAAAAGATGTCTTAATGCAAGGCATATGTATTTCTAGGCTTCCTCTTTAATCAAGCAGGAGGAAGAGGGACTCTTCCCCACCCAAAGAATAAATTCCATGGTGTACTTAACTTATAAAGGGACCCTCTCCCTTCACAGGCTAAGAAGGACACCAGGTAGCTTTTGTCAGTGTTTCACCCAAAGACCAAACTGGTTTGTAATGGATTCCAAACCCAGTGAAATCTGCTTGTAATAACAGAAGGTCTAAAAAGTATCAATTCATTGTAAGCATATACAAAAGTGACATTTAGAATTTGTACAAAAATTGGGAAAAAAAAAAAAAAAGTAATCCATTTTCTTCAGTCCAGCACAGTTTAGATATTTTTGAGCTTAAACATTACAGCTGGGTTAATTCACTATTATTAATCACTAGTATTAATATCACTAGTATTAATAATGCATATATTCACTTGCACATTTAACTATCTCATATTCCTCTCAGACTCAGAACCCAAGAAACCTCTGGTACTGATGCTGTCTCCTCTAAGGATGTACACATACTGTAGCATAACCCATTGGAGGCTTTCAGATCTCACATGCCATTTTGATTAAAAGAAAAAACTGATAAGAAAAGTGAACATTACACTCAACAGCACCATCCACTCTATGGCTAACAGACCTAATGTCCTGTCTCTAAAGTATTCCCAGGCCAGGAGGAATATGCTGTCTGAATTCAGGGCTGTCTTTAATCTAATGGGAATGTTTCATTCTGTAATTTCTTACAAGTTCAACACTATTTGTGCTGATCTTCCAAGCTGCACAATGAACAGTTTTGCCTCTTCCCCAACAGCATGAGGTGAAAAGATAAAACATTTTACCTAAATAATTCAACTTCATTATCTCCAAAAGGACTGCAGTCTTCTGGTCCAAACATACTGAGATAAGCAGCTTTCATGTAAATATAAGTAGCCTGCAAATGCAATCAAGAATATCTGTACAGAAAAATGAGTTTACAGCATCACCTATATTGATCTAAATCACAAAGCAGCAACAAAGAGGAAGAAGCTGCTACTTTTGCTCACAAACAGGTGTAATCTTACAAAATTTCAAGCAGGATATAGTTTTTTAGTAAGTGGATTATAGACATTTTTTGTATCATGTACATCTGTTTATGTTCTATCACCTTATAGTTTATGTCCACATTCAGAGCACAAATGTCATGTTTGTGTAAAGTGGATTTCTTTTACTCTCGGGAATACATACTAAGAAACTTATGAAAAGGTCATGCTCAAAGTGAAAAAAAAATACTACTAAATCATCTATGTGCCCAATCACATCTTGGTAACATCTCTCAAATGTTAAGTTCTAGAGAACATGAGACTGTTTTGGAAAGGTTTCATTTCATTATTTCAGATTATGAAAAGTTCTCATTTCATAGGGACTGCTGAGCAATGCCAAGGAAGCAACCAAGGAAAGCAAAGCAGCAGATAATGTTAAAACTCTTGCAAGAGTGAAGAGTAACAGCTGGTGAGTTCTTGAGTACTGCTTGAAGGACTCTACAGTAACCAAAAGTTTCTAGAGTATTTTAGGCTATGATTATCTACAGTGTAATTTAACTGCATATATGTAACCATCTTTTATTTAGCTCATATAGTTATTAGTTCACTACTATCACGCTGCACTGTAGGTTTAGATATTAATAGGAAGCATCTTCTCTGCTTCTCTAAAGCCCCTGCAATCTAGTATAAAACTGTACACACAGTTTAAAAGGACACATTAATAGTAACCCTACAGCATTTCAGAATATTAAAGCTTTAAGCCAGGCAGTGCATCCTTGGCTGAGTCCCATGAGAGCTACTCAGTGAATACACCTGGCTGAACCCATTGCTGGAATCCCCAGGGCACAGAGTCCACCCTGAGGTTGTCACCTGAGTGGGAGCACAGAGAATGTTGCTCTCACCTGGCTGTTTGGACCTTATGCTAGTTTTGGTTCCACTTGGCCATAAAAAAAAGTCAGGCAGAGATACCCTCCCCCCCACACACCTATTTTGATCACATTTCGAAGAAAAAAACCAATAAAGCTTCAATCAGCCACACCACCCACCCTCCACCCCCCCAGCCAGACTTAATCCTTTCTGAGAGATTTCCCTGGGGTGTGGGGGAAGACAGAGGAAAGAAAGTTACCAGGGTTCTGGACAGAAGAACTTCTCCCTTTCAGAGGCACAAGGCAAGGCATCTCTTCTAATTGTATTTATTTTCCTGGAGGCACCACCCTGGCTAGCCTCACTCACCACCATAAAGGGCTTACATCCATAACGTAATGAAAGAAATGGCAACTTGAGCCATTAATTGCAATGTGTTGATGACACAACTGGTTGCTACATAGCAGAACATCTTTTCACATGCTGTTCTTCATCTACAAGTCAAGCCCAAAAGATTTCTATCTGCCCACAGTCTGTACAGATTTGAACGTTTGCAAGTCACATTGTTTTATAAGAACCACAGCAGGTTTTGTTTTGCAATCATCTTCAAAGCTACAAAAAAACCCAATCTGACTGAAAGCTAAGACACTACAGTGCCTTGTGCCCTCCTGTTCCACTCAACTTACCTTTGACCAAGTGTTTTCTTTGCTTAGCAGGTCTGCATAGAAGAAAGCCATCTTCCACTGCCGCTTGTAGGTGAAGCACCACATGAGCTCCCAGTAACACATGTGGTGAAACTGCTTCCAGTACTGCTGAGCCTCACAACATTCTTCATACCTATGAACTGCCTGGACAGAGATTTCCAAATGCTGCCTTAATCATGTGTCAATGCACATACCCCAGTGTTGCAACAGGCACTGGGGCTCCATGATCTGCTGGCATGGATCCTAAAACTTCCAAATTGTTAACAGCCCAGTGTTGGCCCTGAGTTCACAGTCATTGTGGGGTTAGCAAGTTTATCTATGCCACAGAGCTTCCTCATTCTTGGATATTATAGTAAGTTCTAAGCATAGGTAAAATGAATGTGCCTAGGGAAATCAGGAAACTAAGGTCAGAGGACAGATGCTCAGCTCACATTTATTGTTGAAGCTCCAAAGATTTCATGGGAGCAGCTACACTCCACAATAACTGCCAGGCTGTCTCAGAGTATTTGGACACACATTCTTCATCTCCCCAATCCTTTCAAGTCTTGCATGACTCCCCGTGCAGAATGAGGGCAAAGAATTGCCTTCTAAAGGCACAGCTTGCTTCAGGGTAGGAAAGACAATGAGAAAACTGTGTCATTAATATCAGTGGACTAGATTATCAGAAAGTGAAAAGCTTAGCAAAATGAGCTGGTCAAACATGCTAGTTTAGATTTCAAAATTCGTATTTGTAATGCATAAACTACAAATTACATATAGGCCAAAGCCACAGGAAGCATCAGCCAAAAAGAAAACATTGTTCCTGAAGTTCTTCTAAAGCTTTTGAGACTTACTTTCCCAAGAGCAGGAGTATTACTTACCGCGTCAATATTACCCTTCAGTGTTTCTATCCTGCCTGCAAAAAACAGGAATATGGCTCCCTGTAATAAATAATAATAAAAATACAAGTATTCTATAACAGTTTTCAAGCTGACCATACAGTCTAGATCTTTCTTATTTGGCAAGAAAACATTATTATACCAAACTATGATTCATTTTACCTTTGGATAGCGAGCTAAGTAAGGCTTAAGTAGTCTTTCTGCCTCCTCAACATTTCCTTTTCCTGTCCCTAGAATGCATAAAAATGCAAGGGATGAAAATATTAATAAAATAAAATAACTTAAAAAAAGAACAGGAATGCAAGATATCAATTAACCATCCTCTTCTGACTAATATGTAAGTTCCTCTCTCTGGTAAGTAAGGCATAAACACAGGCTGCTGTTGGACTAAGCCAGCAAGCAGCAAGACCTGAACAGCAGAGACTTGAAAACTGACTTATGAGCAGCCCAACACATTTTGTAGAATGACTGAGAAGGAGACAACAGGTAAGTATCTCAGCAGAAAGCTATCACTTCCCCAAAAAGTCAGGGATGACATACAAACACGGACAAAGTACTGGAAGTTACCACTTACAGCCATTATCTTAACCTCACAAATAATGCACCTGAGGGCAGATTTAGTTCTCAGAGCTTCCTTTGCTACCCCCATCTTCTCCTGTATGTGTTAAACAAACCTCCACCTTGAAGATTAAGGTGCTCTTCTCTCCAGTTATGTTCACTATAGTAAAATCACCCACAAACAAGTTACATTTAATCTGATCATGAACAAACAATTCAGCGACAAATAGGTGATGGAATAATTTTTTTCCCCTCTGTGTCCCACAAGAACTAATCAATTCCAAGAGTTATTATAAACAATCTTACCTAACACAAAGGTCATGAAAGTATGATAGCAAAGCAACAGCATGGTACACAGCACCGACCTAAAGCTGTATGATGATGCTCCTTCTTGAAGCTGCAGCAGACCGTGCTCCTGTGCAAAGAGAGGTGAGGAGGACAAAGTATTGGAAAAGAATCACAGTTGTGCTTTGCTGCTTTGTCAACTTCTGCAGTGTCACTACAGATTGCTCACTCACCAAACTGCCAAAATGCACTGACAGAAATAGCAATCAAAGATAAAAACACACCTGTGAAATTATCCAAGTTTTTCATGAAATGATTGCTTAGACTGGAACTTATCTGATGGAAGGGTAGCAATTTGGGATTTATTACATGGTTAAGAGAATGAATGTAGATAACTTATCACCATCATCCCAGTGCTGCTGAACAGTATTCCAGAAACAAAAAACAGTTTTCAAATGCAAGGCAAGTAACACACATCACCATCATGCAGTGTTTGTTGTTATTCACTGCATAAGCAAGTCAAAGATACCATGAAAAAAAGAAATTAATCTGCAGATAGCAAGGCAAAGGATAATAGGGCAAAAGGATGTTTTTAAATAATTAAGAACAAAGCAAGCTTTGCAAAGATGTTGGCCCACTACCACCAGTGGAAAAATATGATGAAAAGAAGAATATTTCTGTTGCCTTTGGGAAGAACTAAAGCAATCAAGTGTAATGCTGTATTCATACTCATGGACAGCACTGAAGAATTCAAGCTCCTGAGGCAACAGGATTTAGGAGCCCATTCTAGGCCTGGTTCCATGATATCAGAAGCAAGAATAGAAGTAATGCAAACACATTAAACATGAGATCTACCCACTAGTAAATATGCACAGTAAGATGTCCACTGAGTGCTGAGGAAAAGTCTGTTTAAAAGTTACACTGGGACTGCAATGGAAAGTTACTGGAACATGGTGTACATGGCTTCAAGTGCATCCTTTCAAACCAGCTACACTATAAATAGGGACCCTGAGGGATGTCTATTGGAGTCACTGTGGAAGGCATCAGAGAGAACACTCAGAGCATGATCTCAACAGAGATTTTTACTTTTTGTGTGTCCTTGTCAACAGAAGAATGTCACACTACCTCAACTTTTACCACTCACTGTGCAATCCCTGAACTCTGTAATCATCTTCAAGTGTTGATCATATGTGCACTTTTTCACTTAAATAGTGTGATTGTTTTCATAGTTATGTTGTGTTCTTAAAAAAAAAAAATCACATTAATTACTACATTATAGGAAAAAGTACCATTAACACACATATTTGCAGGTCAATTAATATAACATCTAGCCTGGACAAAACAATGAAAGTACTGGCTTGCACATCACTTCAAAAGAAATGAAAAGATAGCACTCAACAAATAAAGCCAACTTCGTGTTTTTTTTTTCTGAGAGCAGAAGTTTGATTGAGATTAATAACAAAATACGATATATTGCATTCTTTAAACTGCCCTAGGAAAACCACAAATGTCAGAATTAAAAAAAAAAACTAGTTGCACTGCAAGGCAGAAGTAAGACAAAACAATCTGTGGAACGAATTTCGGCAGAAAAAATTCCAAAGGGTATTTCCAAACTACTTTTTTTTCAAGTGAAAAAGTCCTCAGTCTGGGTAGTTCACTAACCCTCTACTGACATCAGTAATAGTCCTTACAGTGGCTTGACCTCTTCCATATAACAAAAATACATATAAAATGGCTGCTGATCACATTAGTGAATAGCACTAACAATGGCAGAAAACCCTATATTAGTCATATAGAACAATTCAGTTATTTGTCAGGTTGATCTCACTTACTTTATTCCCCACATATATGTTAATACAGCCAAACACAAAACTTTCACATGTATGAACAAGAGTGCAAATCACACCCACCCTACATGAGGCTGCATCCTGGGAAGCAGCAGCTGGGATTTACCTGGGTGAAGGACATTGCCCACTCAGCAGAAAAGGGATGCAAACCTGGCACACTTGAGACCAAATTCTTAAACCAAGTAGGTACACAGATATGGAAAGCTCACCAAGCAAGTTTGTTCACTCTGTGGTATGTCCATAACCGTATTTTGTCCAGTACAGGAATCAATGAATGCTTATTTTTCACTCTGCTGTTGGAATATATAAATATTCCAATATATAAACATATATATAATAGATATATATATATTCTTTTTATAGAAATAATATAATCAGTAGACACAATCTGAAAAAAGAAATCTGAAGTAGGTGTTATCAGTGTTTCAACACCTGCTTTTAGAAAAGGCTGCAACAAAAGTGCTTCTCCTCAAGAGAACTCCTACAGCTTGCTTCTGTAATGACAAGATCCCCAGGAAAGCAGGATAATGAAGGGTGTGAATGGGAAACATGTTTCAGATCCTGTGTTCAGGCAGCCAGCTTCCCTGGGCCCATGGCTGGCAGAGACAGAGGCTGTCCACGGAAATGTTCAGTACAGAAACCTAGGTCAGACATTAAGGAAATTACCTTTCCAAGCACCTCCTCTTTCTCCACAAGGAGCCTGTGGAGATGAGCAAAACCTAATCAGCCAAGTGAGGTGTCATGAATTGGGGAATACTATTACACCCATGTAATCCTCACCTGGAGGATTAAACTCAGCATTTTGGTACTAAATCACACCCAGCTACTACTTGAGCCTAAGAGGCAACTCTATAAACAAACTACACTCACTGCTGCCAGTCACTAAGTGAATATATTATATTTAATTGTTAGGGCACACCTTCTAACCATAAATAACCCATAAACATCTCCTACACCTATGCCACAGGTGATATGAGCTGTCCCAGCACACCAAGAATGAGCTTCCAAAATTCCTTTACAGGGCATAGTGCTACAATAAAAAACAGACGCCGAGGCATCATAATTTTTCCAGAAGACTTAAATGACATTAAAACATTTAGGTTTTGCTTTCAGACAAAATGTAAGTTACTCTGAAGGGCAGTAGGTATAATGTAGAGCAAGGAGCAATGACATTACTTAGAGATGAGTATGATGCAATAGGATAACCCTCACCTTGCTGTGCAAGTTGCTCATAACATCCCACAATCTCTTAATTCCTAAGGCTGTCACTACATCATACAACACCAGTATCTCACTGATTTGATCCTTGTTCCATGTCATCCAGTGCTGTCATTCAGGATTCCCCACACAAGCAGTGGGCATTCCCCCAGAGGGAATGCAGAATGAACAAGGACAAGGATCAAAACCATTATCAGACAATGCTGAGACTGGTTTGTATTTATCTAAGCTGTCACTGACTAAAATCCAACTACTTTCTCAAAGTGAAAGATCTTCAATAGTATTTTTAATCGTTCTCTTTTAAATAGGGATCTTGAAGATGAAAGCAAAGCAAAGTCATCATTCATGTCCCATGACCTGATCATATCACTACAGGCTTTGCAAGGAGAATGGGTAATATGGATAATAGTGACAGCTTTTATGAAGAACAGACTAAATGGGCAGATGGGGCATCTCAGTGTATGCCGTGAAAAAAATTTTGATTTAATCTTCATTTTAGATCTTCAAAAGAGACCAAACTACAAATCAAAAAGATGCTCAGTGGGAAACTGGAATTCAATTTATTACAAATTGAGAAAGCAAAAATATGCTTCAGATCTGCTGCTTTGGGAAAAACATCCTCCTACATCAAAAAAGTATAATTTGACAGAAATTGGTTATATCTGAAAGTTTTCCTGCCTTCCCCTGAAATCATGCTGTCATCTGACCCTCTGTCAAATCTCAGTTTACATATGGTGGGCCCATGTCAGGTGGGGCTTTTCCACAGCTTGGCACCACAGTATTTTTAATTGTCTCTAAAACAAGGACAAGAACAAATATTAAGCTGAGACCTCACAGAGAGGTTTGTGAGAAGGGTTCAGTGCTTATATGGGAGATACATCAGCAATTAATTATGATTAAACACCCAGATGGGACACATCCTCTACCCAGGGTGCAAGGAAGACATGCCCTCCCTGCATGGTGAACCTGATGGTCTGTAATACATAACTGCCCACAAAAAAACTTCTCACAAAAGTGAGATCTACCCTAAACCTCAATGCTGAAATGCAGGGCCTATGCCATTCAACACAGATAAACTCATATTTTGAGTAATGATACAGGGGAAGGAGCTTGAACAGTGGCACAACTGGCACAGCTTGGGAGTGAAAGGGAACGAACCTGGCCTCAGGTTACTTTTATACTTTCTTGATCTTATCCTACCTACTATTTTGAGACTCCAGACTGCTGTTAAGTTGATCATGTTGTCCACAGTGCCCACAAATGGCTTAGAAAGTAATGGAGCTTTGGGCATGTCCTCATTTACTATCATTTACTATCAGGCATGACATGTCTGAGAGACAAGAAGAGTCCCTCAGGGAATATCTGCTGGCTGGAAGGCAGATTAGTATCCTGAAAGATATCACAATGCAATTTGATATCCAGTTTTAGTAAACACATGAGCCACACCAAAAGCAAGATGTCCTTCAGGGCAAATTAGCTCTCTCAGGTAAACTGTAAACAGCTCAAGGCACAAATGACAACTCTCCTCCCCTCTGCACAGTCTGATGATGCTCACCATGAGCATGGAAAAGACTGCAAGAGCAAACACTGATGTATTCAAAATTCCTTTATTCTGGATGGGGCACAGGACATGACACACAAACCTTCCCTCTCCTCCTCCTGTACCTCTGTTTCTTCCACTTTGAAGCCTCTTCATACTGCAGGGCACAGATTCCTCTTGCAAGCTTTGGAAAACTTCCACTAGTAAGGACTGCAAACACAATGGCAATTTGGCTTTTGGCTTTAGGCACTGCACTCACAAATGTTAACTGCAGAAAGGCTTTTTTTAGGATGTTAAGATAAATGACCACCAATGAACTTTGATCAACATCTTTAAACACTCCCCTGGTGTGCAGAGAGCAGGTTTGTGCTTAAATTTATGGTAATCTAGATCATGATTCAATGGGTTATTAAAAAACTAGAATGGGAACTAACTCATCAACACAAATATTAGCCCACTCATAGCTATACAAGAAATCCCAGGGCCAAAAAAACCCAACAGAAATTCAATTAGAGCGACAATTTTCATCTGCAGTAATGAGTATTCAGCAAAGTATTCTCAGAATTCTGCTGGTACATGACTTGATTGCCCTTACATTTCTAGGAGAACATTTTGCTTTAGATGCTCTTTGTTTTCCCAACTAACAGGCAGAACTATTTGACTTTTACATCTACTGCTTGTGAAACAGGTCATGGTCAACTCTTGGAAATTTCCAAGTTCTAATCCATGATCTGCTAAAACCTCATTTTTTTAAACAAAACCCTTTACTTTCAGATTCAAGACCTTTTCTGCAAACTAATAAAATGGTGATGACACTCATCCACCTCTCAGGTAAGGCTGCAGCTCCTTGAAACTTGTTTTGTGAATAGCAAGCATTACAAGAGAGTTAAGTTTTAACTTGTTCATACAGCTTTTGTTGTGTCTGTAGGACATCAAACATTTACCTTACTACCCAGCATTTATGAAATACATGTGACTAGGTTAAACCAACCACGTTTTCTTTACCCAGGAATCTGATCTCACATTTGGCTGGTAGAACATGAGACAAAGGCAAGTACAAGACATTGAGGCATTGAGATATTCCCACCAATTTAGTATCCTGTTTTGGAACCACAAAGCCACAAAAAAAATGAACACAGCACTTTCTATGCATCCACCCTGCCGAGTAACTCATGTTCATGCAAGTTTACTGGTGCTTCATTACTCATCTTCTGTCCTTAAACTGCATGCACAAACAACATAGGTCAGACTGGTTACTCTCTAGGCAAAAAAGCACTTACTCTTTTAGGCAAAGAGAATTTAGGTGCCACACTCAAGTTATCAGTTGCTATCAAAGACATAGAGAAAAACGATCAGAAGTTAAATTGATTTTTTTTATCCAATTGGATGTCATGCAGGAACCTGTCAGAAACTTTCAGATACCATGATAGTAACTGTCAAGCAAGCTAATATATTAAAGGGTAAGAACACACTTTTTTGCTATGGATTTCTAAGCACAATCACATATGTCAACATAACTGTGTTAGTCATTGTTCAACAATGATACAGTTGTGAAACAGACAATGGTATCACAGTCTTTAAAGTGTAATAGTTCAGACAAAAATATAACGAAAAAACTGAGCTGCATGAAAGCATCAGTGCCAACAGTAAGCACGTGATACCAACCAGGATGCTTCAGAGGGTTATAGATAATATGAGGAAGAGAGAAACTCCTGTCTCCATTTTTTAAATTTAGAGTAAGAGGAGTGTACCAGTAATATTTAGCTCACACTTACCTTGTTCCCAGAGAATCCCACGAACTCCAGTAATCTCAGAATCCGTGCAGGAAACATGGACAATGTCTACAGAAAGAAATGCAAGTTATTAACTAACAGACTTTCTGCCTTTTGGCTTACCACCTGCTTCCTACAACTTTTCCACATATTTTTGTGTCTGATGATTTCCTAGGTAAATTTATATACCTGCTATGTTTTATATACAATTTAAGCAGAATTTTTTTTTTTTTTTAATACAGAGGTCTCCAGGGTTCCCTGCACAGATATATATTTACACAGAATATGCTTAAGTAACTCTAGTGCTTCCTGCAGGTTTCAGAAATACTTGCTGCATACCACAGGGTACATATTTATTCCTTGTGAAGGAAGTCTAACATTTGGGCATACATCAGACTCAGAAGAAGTAATGCAAGCAAGGGGGGGCACCAGGCACTTTCTGCAACCCATCACCTGAACAACCACGTCATATCTCATCATCTCTGGGTCAACAGACCAAGAGCTGTCCTGCACTATTTTTTCACCCACTTTCTGACTAGACCACAAGCAACAACAGCCAAGAGTGGCCTGAACAGCACCCCAGACCCCATTCACATGCCCTGCTCCAAGTCCCTGGCTTCCCAAGTGCCCTTTACACAGCAAATGGAAGGTAACAAGCAGAGCTTCTCTACAAGAAGCAGCTTCTCTTCTCTGCTGCTTCTCCACAAGGCTCTTCCTGGCCCCAGTCCCAGTGAGTGCCCTCTCATGAGACTGTAGCACCTCTCCAGCCAAGTAGCTCCCAAGCATTGGTCACTTGGCTAATTAACACCCTTACTGGAACCAGAGCACAGGCACTCAGATAAATTTCCAAAGAAATGGCCTTCAGGCTATGTCAGAACAGAATTCATCTCCCCATGAGGATGTGCAAATGGACGTGCACACACAGAGCAGCACTGTTCACATTGCAGGTAGCAGGCTCTTATTTATGAAGGTATTACTGCCTGATATTCTTAGACAAGAGAACAGGATCTTGCACGTACCCAATCTGAACCATATGATTCGTAACACAAATGTCAGTAGAATTTATCAGGTATTTAAATCAAGGTCACTTTCAGGAGATTGCAGGACTTCGGTTCAAGAGAAGAACCATTGGTACATACCAGATTAAATGCCCCAACTCCAAGTTTTACACCTCCCTCAAAATGAAGATGGTTCTCTCCCTTGACGTAATGTGGAGATTGTATAAGACTGTCCAGCTCCCTGAAAATGCACACGAATCTGTTACATTGTCAGCAAGTAATATGATTAATTACAATTCAGTAAAAAAGCAACTTGATTACCTTGAAATATTTGTATTTTTAAAAAAAGATAACAATGCTTTGTTGGATTATCGACAAATCATTTCTGTCACATTACTATAAATTAAGAAATAAGAAGTTGTGGGAATCAATTCCTGTCAAACAATTCCTGTCAAACCTGCAACCACACTTCTGCCTGGAAATGTTTCAAGAATGGCTAATGACCTTTACTACTGTGAAAAGAGATGATGGGGCAGTGCAGGAGAGTTGAATTAGCAAATCTGATCCGAGTTTTACTAATTCCTGGTATTTCCTTTTTGTGCACATTCATTCAAAAAGACACTTGTTTTATATAGGAAAAGATAATTTTAAGAAACATTTTAAAATGAGGTGTATCAGAAATTCACTTCTCACTTATTTTTCTGACTTCCATAGATCTCAGTTTCTTAGTGTCCATTTCTGTGTCCATTTCCCTGTGTAATCCAGCTGGATTTTGAACCTGTTTCATCTCCAAGCTTTCTACAGCTACATAGCTGTAGTGTTTAACACACTATTATTTTAGTTCATTTTGTTAATTACTAGGAACAGTAAAATATCTTGTATTTGTATTTGTGTTTAGGCTGTCAGGTTTTTATTTGCTGGCTGTTGCCAACAGCTACAGGATTATTCACTGTAATTGCAGTCTTCACAATGGACCTGCATTTAGAGTCTCCATCTCACACACATATGGACACTATCATCTCTCTCCTTTTTGGTGCACTTCTGGAGAATCTGAACTGCATGCCAGTTTGTGTCTGCCAGATACATGACTTACTGTGGCTGCTCCAAGTCCAAATTTAAAGTCTTAAAATAAATGAAAATAAGATTCATATTCAGTTTTCTTGCTATTAAATTATTCATGTATGTCTGTACTGCTGTGAAAATTTTCTGACACTTTCTATTAAGTGAATGTTTCATTCTGAATAATTATTATTCCTTTTTATTTCATTCCATCTTTTTTTACATTGCCTGGTAACCTTTCGTCCCTGAAAGAGAGTTTCAAAACTTCTATCTCTGCAACATTTACTCCTCCTGTTTTTCAGGTTTGCTGCTGTTGCAGATTATCAAGCAGTACTGCTGACAGCAGGGAACTGAAAGATGGCTTTTTATACCAGAAATTATGTTGTAAATAAAATTGATCAAAGTCCAATGTCCAATTTTGATTGTTTTTTCTCTTGCATCACAATCCCATCAAAAGAGGAAATAATTATTTCTTCCCCCATCTAAGGTACAGTACAAAACCTTAACTGCCAATCTCACATGCATACTCTCTCTTTCTTAAAATACAAGTTTTAGTAATATGCAAGCTGTTACTAGCATTCTTTTGAAGCAGACCACCCAAGAGCTACTAGATTAATAACATTTTCTTATTACAAAACACTAGAACTGCTCTTAATTTATTGAGGCACAACTGAGTATGCTGCCCATGCAGTGCATTGTCATGTAATTTTTAGAATTGATTATTGCACTTCAAAGCCCTTTGTACATGCTGAAAGTACTTCTCCATAACTTCCTGGGTGAAAAGAAACCTGCTTAAGCAGATGTTTTTTGCTTATAGACACTAAGTAATGGGCATATTGTCAGTTCAGATAAGCAACTCTGCTTATCATTTTCAATAGCATGAATCTTCACTTTAAAGTAGAACAACTGCCATACTTAACCAGATAAGAAATCCAGCTAACCAAATATTACATTCAGACAGTGGCATATGGCTGGAAAAAGAATTCTCTAGGAACTGGCTGTTCAGGGATTTCATGACATGGAGACTGCATCTGTTCCACAATGCTAACTAAGCTCTCTAAACCCATTTCCTGCAAGGGTGTTTAATCTGTTTGAAGCAATTTATACTTTCTATTGCAATCTCTCCAGTGTATTGCCATTTAATTTTTAGTTTCATGCATTTATTATGAAATTATTTCTGCTTCAGCTACTGGTTTTAAAAGTTCTGAAAAGCTGCATTTAGAACTATATGGAAATGCCATAACACATCCCCAATAACTGCAAGACCTCAAAATTGTGATATGCAGATACAATGAGCACTACATCATTTAGGATAGTTGTTTGTTTTGCTTTGTTTTTAGCATAATTTCAAGGATACAGTATTCGAGATAAGCAAACTTTGGGGGTCAATAGGGTTAGCGTCCACTATCTTTAAGAGTCCAAATCAACCAGAGCATCTATGTCCCTTGTTAGCCAAAGAAGGAATTTGTGTGAGCTAAGAAAAGCTATAGATCTGTGGCCTCACAGTGAAGGCTGTAATAAATATAACAGTAATTAATTTGTGAACTGAGCAGTTCAAACAGCAGCACTTTTTACTGAAAAGAGTATGCTTAATCACATCATCACTTTGACTCACCTGTATGTCTGGTAGCTGTTTCGGACTTTGATGCCTCCTTTTATGAAGCTAACCATATTCTCATCCTATTAGAAGGGAAACACACTAGCTATATGAATTTGCTAGCACTGTAAAGAGCTTTTGTCTTCTTGAGATAAACACATGCCTTGAATATAACCATCAGGACACAGACAATAGAAGTCTCAGAAACAATAGATAGAGTTAGGACTTCCTTTCTATACTAAAATACCTTTAGTCTGTTCAGACATACACACTTTGATACCTTTTCTGATTTGATTGGCCCTTGTGCCCTTCAGACCCTCTGAATGTGCATTAACACACACAGGGACTAAGCTAATGAGTGGCACCTAAGGTCCATGCATTCGTGGCTGTTTCAAAAAATAGCTCTCTCCCATTTGTCCTTCAGCACAATTCAGATCTGAAGGGTTTCCTGGCTCAGCACCAGATACAAATTAACTGCCTGTCCTCAGGAGTCTATAAAATATAGTTTCACATCCTGAAAAGGAAGTAGAGTAAGCAAAGATACAGAGGATAAGCTCTTTCTGGTCTGAATATTCAAGAATCTACAAGGTCCATCCCAGTAAGGTAACATGATACTTTATAAGCTATGATGAACTGACAACTTACAGCAAAATGTACCTGAAGGACCATTAGTTTCCAGTTGAATTTCAAAGAGAGAACTCTTTTAGTCTCATTTCTTCCTGGTGCCAGTTTTCTTGCCTTATCATATATAATCTGTCATTCTGCTGTTATGTTGGGATAGGAAGACTGCATGTGTTTTAGGAGATATTTTTTGTCTGATGATATTTTAAGAAACTATATCAAGCACTATGGAGGAAATAGCCTGGATTAGATGAACATTTTGTTGTTTTACTGTAATTGCTAAGGAAACAAGGTCCAACTGTGCTCATCAATATGTTAACAAAGAGACAGACCCTGCCTCAAAGAGCTTTCCAGCCATCTGGAAGTCAGGAAGATAACTCAATCCAATCAAACTTACAGTTCAGCTTCTTCCAGACTGCTTTCTATGAACTAATAGAGGAAACCCAACAGCCTGAACTGAATGAAGAGCAGGGGTTTATCCCTGCAGCCAGCAGCACCTGGACCCTTCACAGTCATCCTTAAGCCACTTATCAATAGTGTTCAGGACATAAACCATGTGCCATAAATGAACCTGTAGTTCCTGGTGATATATCCCCAGAGACTTGAATCCTAATGAAACGCAAACAAAATAACCATAGAAAAGTAAGACACTATTTTTCTTTGTTCTGTAGACAAAGTCAGTTTTTAATTGGCAGCAGGGGCTACAGCATACCCAACTATCAGCAAAGGTACAGCTGCATTTTCCCTTGAATGGAAAGACAAAAGGAGATGGATTTTAAACGTCTAAATTCAGAATATTCATGAGAAATAATCAATGGGAGAATAACTGAGTCCCTGAAAAATCTGGAGACTCATTATTATGTGTTTTCAACTGGCTTTGGTCATTCACATTAAGCATTAAAACTAACCCACTTCAATAGCTGTTGGGATCAAGTGCCTTTGTATAATTTTTAAAACCAGTTCATGTGTTAATGAAAAACTAAACACATTAGAGGAGGAAGAAAATGAACAGACATTCTTTATGTAGTAGAGGACACAAATTTATCTACTTATTCCTAAATCTCTCATGCATCTATAAGCATTTTTTTAAAAAGGTACCTGTGAAAATTGTGCTTAAAACCAAGAGACACTGCATTATGCACTCCTTTCTTACAGGCACAAGAAAGAAGTTCTGAAAAGCCTTGCTTCCAAAGCTTCAGATATCACCCAAATTGTTCCCAGTCCTAGAGACTACTCAGCCCAAAGAACCCCAAAGGAATAAATACAGATAGAGGTAGCTACACCCTGGCCATTAAAAAATTCAGCATCTTACCATAACATCACCATCAGCAGCACTCTCAAAATCTCAGAAGCTACTCTGACTACAGGTTTTCCTATGAAGCAATAGTTTCCAGCAGAGGAGCATGGCAGATCTCAGGAAAAGGTTGCAGTTCATGAACTGTCATAACCAACATAAATCTGGCAACCTCAAACTCTATAAAAATCCCCACTTGCATTTCATCCTCTGTCAGTATCTTTGATCCAAGAAGCACAAGCCCTTCATGAGTATGGCTTTTGCTATCTCTCTGCACAGGTGGAGAAGCCCACTGTATATAGCAAGTACAGACAAATCAAGAAGAGATATCAGTTATTCCGACTGTGATTAACAATTTAAATTGCAAGCTGGAGCCCAGGTAAGTGCTGCTCATGTTGATCCATCGAACAAACCAAGCTTCATTAGTCCAGACAGATAAAATCCAAGAAACTCCCTTTTCTTTTAAAGGCAGGTAGCACTGTTTAGCAAAAAGCACATGTGGAACCTAACAGCTGTTCAGGAGCAAACAAGTGAGAAAGCAGCCTTGGGAAAGGAAACACCATCCTGACCAAAACAAAAGTGTCTCTTGCATTCCAGCATAGCACAGCTTCAACCACCATTTATTTATTTATTTAAAACCTGATAGCACAACACACAATATTTGAATATCAGTGCTTACTGCCATTATGTTACACATATGCAAAAGGGACTGGAGAAAGGTGTCATAGGGTGCTCAGTGCTATGTGCATTGAGATTAAGCATTTTTAAACAATCACAAGGATAACAAAACATTCTACTACCTCACCAGAAGATAATCTAGATTAAAAAATCCAGATTTAATCAGAGTTCTACACCACTGGGTCAAACTAGGGTCACCTACAGTTTAATTACAAATAAGAAACCTGCATGTTGTGTTACTTTTTTATCTCAAAGAAGCCATGGAGGAATCATACCTGAAGGAACGTGAGTGCTGCTCTCTGAAGTAAACATTCAGCGTAGCAAATTTCTGCGTGGATTTCCTCTAGTGTCACACAGAGGGAAGAAGAAAACAGTCAGACAAGCAGTAATTAAAAAACACTTATTACTTTATAAAGTAATAACATGGCAAAGCTCAAACTGAGAAACAACTTCTCCAGATTTGCTGCAGTGTTTCAGTTCCAGGCAACTGAAGTAACTCCAAACAGAAATGAGACAGAGAAACTCAGCAGGAATTTCTCCAGTGCTTTCCAGGAATTCCTGGCTTTAGAACCTTTCCAGGCATTTCCCTGTTTCTTTACAGGTATTTCTTTACCCAGCAATTTTTTTAAATGCTGAGTCAGCAACCAGCAAAACCAGTGATCTTTCCTGTGGTGACAGTGCCCAACACTGACCCAGGAGATTGTCTCAGTGACTCTGTGAGAGAATTCAGTCTGCAGTAACACATTGGGTGAACAATTTTACACAACTCAAATTGCAGGGGAAAAAAAAAAAAAAGAAAAAAAAAAAAAAGAAAGAAAAAGAAAAAGAAAGAAGAAGAAAAAAAAAAAAGAGAGAAAAACACTATGCGTGTTAGAGCTAATGTTACCTTCAGTGAAGTGTTCAAGGTTTTGTCTATGCACAAGGCTGTTGATAGAATCAGCTACTGTAGATTTCTTCCTAAATCTGCAGAAAAGTCACTTTTGTCATTCTGAACATGAAGCATCAGCAACAGAGAACAGCATCTTTTAGCTGTCCACCCATACAGGTACTGACATACTTCTAGTGGTCACCAACCCTCATTCACCTTGCCACATACACAAACTTCAGCAGATCCCATACAGAACTTAGTCAACATGGTCCTCCTGGGACCCATTTTGTACCTTTCATGTGTAGAAATCTGTCTTGATGAAGGAAGGTAATAAGGGGGCTTTTAAAATATATTTTTTGTGCAAGTATGTATGTAGAAATGGGGACACAGCTGACTCAAAGACAGCTACAGTCCAACCATCACCAAATGGGAAGGTTCTGCAGTGTCTGCAAATGACCAGTAAGCCCCCGACACTGCAGAACCAGGGCTACAGACCAGATAAAAATCTAATTGACAAGAAAAGTCAGATATTGCAGCAAACTCAAGTTTTCAAGCCTAAACTAATAAAAATCCCACATGGTCTGACCTCATAACTGACCCCCACTTTGAGCAGGAGGGCTAGATGACCTCTTGATGTCCTTTCCAACCTGTCTTCCTATGATTTCTATGAAACTACATGTCCCTGTTTAACCTGCATCTTTTTCAGAACTTTCCCATGAAGGGACTACTTAATGACTGGGTTGCTCCACACTTACTTTTGACAGGTGGCTTGAGCTTCCTTCATTGTATTTCCTGCATTCAGGATGTCCTGAGGATCAAATGTCATCATAGCCTGCATCTCCAATATGGTGGCATAAGTCAGTGCATGATACATACTATCTTTAGTCCTGCAAGAAAATACAAGATGCAAACAGATGATTTGGTTGTATTATTACTTTTAAAAAACAAACAGAAATCCAGCTGCAGAGACTCATCAGTCTGATGGGAACCAGGTCTAAAAAAACTAAAAATCAAACAAAGAATAGGCAATATAATCAATAAATGGTTATACACTGAGATGTATACAGGAAATTATGACTGCAGCTCCAGATTCAATAACTGTGCCAAGATGTTCCAATTCTGAGCTAAGGACAGACATTTAACACACATAACAAAGCACGGGAATTAATCACATGGCTAACCAGTCAGGGACTATAGAATTTTTTTAATTTTATTTTTTTAATGGAGTATATAATGAATACTACAACATGTGACACAAATCCAGATACTCAGGACAGTCTCAAGGAGATAAGTAATACAATACTGTAACTGTGGCCAAAGTAGAATCTCCTTCAAATAGATTTTCCCATTGGCAGCATTCCCAACTACACCAAACACTACAGCTTTTTCCTCCTCTTCCCTTCTGCCAACCTTCCTCTCCAATTTATTCAACTTAAATATTCTTCTGTGGAATTTCAGATGGTGCTTCTTTTGCAGAAAGCCAAAAACTTTGGTATGAATGCAAGGAAACAATTAACTCCCCCCTCCATCTAGACCAATCCAGCAGAAAAGCCATTCTGGGAAGTCACCAAGTGCCACAAGCCCCAGACTGTGCTGACACCCATCTCATCTCCAGTGTAAGAAGAGACAAATAGAGAAATTAAAGTTAAAAAACAGCAGAGTCAGGACAGCTTTTTCTCGGCCTCCTGGTTCTTTCATTAGATTAATAATGGAAAGCAGAAAAAAATGAACATGCCTGAAGTGTTCCTGTTCATTTGATAGCTCATCATTCTCAGTGGGTGCAAACAAACACACTTCACCTCATAATCAATAAAACAAAACCCTTTCAAAGGTTCAAATTCAAAGCACAGTGAAGGCACCGAAATAGCCCCCCTTCCAAAATTTTAGAAATTTGCTTTCAGTATCAAAGCAGATAGATAATAAATTCACTATATTAAAAGGAAAATTAAATTAAAAGGAAAATTGGTACTTTTCACATATACACGCTGAAGAGGGATTTCCCTCTCTGGTAATTTGCTTCTGATACCAAATCACTCCCGCCCTAATCCGTGGTTTTATCTCATCTGCTTCTAATATTCAAAGGAGATAATAATTAATGTTTATCATTACACAACTGGTACTTATCAACAGAAAAATTTACTCTTATCTGTTTGTTATTTCTTTCCAGCAACTGAGAGGCATAGAAATGCAACCAAATGTAATAGTTATCCATGATATTTATACTATCCCTACAATTAAAGTTGCCAGTTACATCCTGGCATACTGCCAGAAGTTGTAAGCCTTGCATTTTAGACTTATGGATACGGAATGAAACTGGAGAAGCTTTTCTTTTTCTTTTTTTTTTTTTTTCCCTTCTTTTGATTCCTCAGCAGCACTTTCCCCAGGACATTGCTGCTGTTAACAAGCCTTTATGATAAAATACAACTAATATTCTGATTAATGACTTCTCCCAGTAGTTGGCATCACATGGCTGAATAAGAGGATTACAAGTAATATCTTCAGGCACTTGTGGAGTTATGCCACATGCCTCTTCTCCAGCTCTGGTGCAATCACTATCATCTTGTAGCACTGCCTTTTCTTAAGAGCTGTTTGAGCACACTTTTATTCCAGCTTGAAAACAAGGACCTAAGTGAGGATGGTGACAGCTCTCTCTTCCATCTTAAATATGAAATATCAAAAAGCTTGGCTTTTTTTGACCTCAGAATTAACACAGGGATAGTATTTTTTGAGAAAAACAGTGACCAAAATACTTTTTGTGGATCCTTTCACAATAATTCAGCAGGCAGGACATGCATCACCAAGATTTGGTATCAACATGCTTCTAACAAGTGAAACAAACCCAAGAGCAGAGAGTGCCAGGCAACAGACCATTCATCCAGGTGTAGCCAAGCATGAGAGATTGAGGCCCAGATGGAAAGAGCATCAGAAGACTGTGGTCTCACAGTGCCTGAAGGCTTTCCTTCTCTTTGATCAGAGGTTCCACCCAATGTCAAAACAACCACTGGACTCACTGCATCACCTTCTGTAGAAACTCTGTTTTGATGAACCCTAATTTTCCAATAAAAACTGGTTTCCTGTGAAGACCTGCCACTAGCATGAAGTTTACAGCTTGGAAGGACCATTCTGACTGCCCACCAGCCTGGTTCCCTCGTTACCAGAAGCTGCCAGAATGGTCTAAGCCAAAAAACTGCAGTTCAACAAGAGAACCCCTGAGCCCTTTTGATCTAAGCCATTCTCCAAAATTCGGAATCTCCTAAAATCTTTCAGCTAGGAGGTGAAACCAACGATGAAGTCGAGTCTTGGCAGCAATGTGTCTATTTACAAAGACTAAAAAAGTTGTGTTCTTCCAGATTACAACCATAAAAAGATTAAAGAAACAAGAAATATGGGCGTTCTTTACGTTCTTGACATACTTTACCATAAATTGCTAACTTGAGCTTTCTGCAGAGCACAACAGAATCTTTATTTGAACACTGTCTAGAGCCTCACTTGAACTCCATGAGCTTCTTACTCTTTCACTGCTCCTAGTGTGATAATCACACCTGTCTTAGATTCACTCCTCCACCCCACTGAGCAACCTCATGTTTGCTTTTGTTCTGCAAGGGCAAGAATATCCCACCATGCCATGAAGACAGCCTTTGCTAAAGGCTTCCACTGCTTCACCACCTCTATAAAATTTTTGAGGTCAAGTTAATAATGAATATTTCTTAATTTATATATATTAATTATAAATTATCAATACCTAGTATTGTACACTGGGTTTATGTTAATTATTCCAGTGGCACTAAGTAGTAACAACAGACCTAGACTATTCCAGTAAAGTGTATTCCAATATTGGAACTAACTGAGCAGTAACACAATCTCTTCACACCTACCTGAAGTAGTCCCACATCAAAAGACTGAATTTACCTTTCAAACACAGTCACTCCAGAATTAACATTCCACCAAATGCCTTTTGGAGACCATTTTCAGCATGAAGTCAACTGCCCAGAATGAATCAATCATTTTCATACTGTTCTTACAATACTGCAAGCAGCAATACAGATGTGCTGCAGCTCACCCAGGGATCCAGATAACTCTGTGTCAGGAATTTATCTTTATTATTTACCACTCTCCCAAGTGATTTGACATCATCAAACTAGCAGGTGATTATGCCAGGCTTTCCTTCAGGATAATTATTAAAATATTAAACATTTGTTATGGGGAAGGATAGAGGGCAGCTCACCAGAACTAACTCTTTAATTTATGATTATCTGTTTGTTACTACATGAGGGCTAAGATCTAGTCAGCTTTTAATCAATTTACTATATGAATCTCATACAAACCCAAGCTTAAGGAGGAATATGATATTTTTTTTTCCCCTGGACAGTTTCAGTGTTACTATCACAGTTAACAGGTTACACATTGAAAATCCATGCTGAGTTTGGTGACTGAATTTAAGAAATTTCTTAAGAGTTCTTAAACTTAGTGTGAATACTCTATATAAAAGATTTATTTAATTAAACTTACTGCAGAAACCACAAGATAATTGGAGCCCACTATTATACAATGATTGTTCATGAAAATAAAAACTGTCCTTTAAATCTAAAAGGTAGCTTAAGGAAACAAGAAAAATACTTAACAGGAAGGAAAAATGCCTGATTATTTTTTTTAATGAAACGAGACTTCTTCTTTATGATGGATTTGCTTTTCTACACAGGAAAAAAAAGAGATTTACCTCAATGCAAGTCTAGATGCCATCCTCAGTAACTTATTTTAAAGGTGTTAGGAAACATTTTAGAACTTTAACTCTCACACATAGCCAAAACTGCTCTCAGTTACACATGGTACAAATCAGTTGAAAATAAATTTACTGTGAAAGCCAAACGTGAATAATTTAGTGAACCTGCAATAATATAATAAAGAGCAGAGTATTTCCTACAATGTAAGTGGTAAAACTGAAAAACCTATGATATGAAACCCTTTACAATCATGTAAAAACTGAAAAGTATTTCTTCAAAGACAGTATGTTTATGGACTGTGAAAACCAATTTAAAATCTCAGCATACTAAAAAGCAACAGTAGGGAACTGATGATGACTCCTAAAGTAAATACTCAGTATTAGCACCTGTGCCCACTCTATAGCTCTTCATTCTCTGAAGAGATGGCATTTATCCATAATGGGCACTGTATGTGGGGAAACACCTTCATTTGTATTATACTCCCAAAAATCATAAGCCTGTATTTCCCTCACTGACAAAGGCACCAGGAATAAGGGCCTTCATGTAACAACAGGCTAACATGAAAAATCACTTCCAAAATGGTTTTGCAGTGGGGAATAGTCGGGTACAAAAACAAGAGTATCAGGTCAAGAAATGTATTTTGCAGGGCCCAACAAAAGATGAATGGAAAACATATGCAAAAGAAGAAAAATGGATTTACATACACACTTCCCTCCCCACCTACATGATCTTCTGCAGTGTTTTGAAAACCTCTTTCAATAATATCCTCCCTGCTTTATGCTAAGCGGAGTGATCATTTCCAGATGAGCATAGGGGCTTTAGAGTCAGAATTTAATGAAAACACAGTTGTTATTCTCATTACCAATTTTATGATATCTTCTGATGATATATAAATACAAAACAACACTGCTGTGAATAAAACCAGTATTACTAATACATCTGAGCCTACAATTTACCATGAATTTATTTCTCAGACTGTACTTACAGGGTTAAGCTACAGATTTTAGCATCAAAGACTGAGGCTCATAACAGCAAAGTATACATCATCTATAATAATGATTCTATAGGTAATATTCTCTATAGATACCCCTGATGCATATCAAGCACACACTACTGCACTACCTATGAATTTTATTAATTTCCTATTCCAGTGACCTGAGAGAAGGCCAATGTGCTGATGGCTGAAAAAAGTAAATGGAGCAACCAGGGAGAAAAATGTGAATTAACCACAGACTACAACAAGCCAACAGCATAGGTAGCTTCAGGACAGGGTATGAAAAATCACAGACATTGTAAAGAATCAACAATTTTTAGAAGTTATGACCTCCCTGCTTGCAGCTGGGCCACTCACTACAAGCTGGGTTGCAATGTGAGTAGGAAACAAAATGCACAACCACAACATGGAACTGCAAAACAAGCTGTGAGAAAGTTTCTGCAAGTGGTAATTAAAAAACTAAGCATGTAATTTGTACCCAAAGTAATGTGTCCCAGGCCTATCAGTTCAATCATGGCCACTTGCTCATTTTGACAGAAAATCATTAATACCCATATTTGCACAGTATGCAGAAAAATAATGAAACAGAAGTGGGGAAAAAAAGTCTCAGAAGATGGCTTTTATTCTTTCAGGAGCAAGAATCTCATATACTGTACTATAGCTAATGGGTTACTTATTTGGACCACAATTCAGTAGTTTTTTGTAGAGACTTCTGATCAGTCTTGCTATTTATTCACCCAGTTGTAAAGCACTTACTCTGTCTTCCCCAAAACTTAACACATTAACTTACTGCCCCCTCTGAACTAAAACCATGCAGTTTTATCCAACTAGACAACTAGCAGTCAATTCTCAAAAAGATGGTGAAGCAAAGAAAAATAAACAGTGGAAAACTAGTAAAAGCAATCAACTTACTTTGCTTGTAAAGAAGCCAAAGCATCCGAGAACTTGTTATTAAGAAATAAATCCAGAGCTGCCATACACTCCTGCAGTGCTGTGTTGAGGTCCAATGTAGATGACCTGCCAGAAGAGAGGATAAACTCAGCAAACTCTTCTCCTTCTAGCAGTGCATTACTGCTACATTTCCACTCCCCCCATCTTCAGGTGTAGCCTTCTTCCCCTGTATAGCCTGCTATTCCATCTATAGTGACTGCAAAAAATCAAAGCATCTTTTATTACGTTGGTGTTTGGGTTTTTTATCTATGCTCTGTGACACAGGGAAAAGAATTCAAGCTTTGTACTTTCTGAAAATAAGATAAACTGCATGTTCTTATAAGTAAGAGCTCAGACATGCTGAAGTTACCACATGGGAACATGGCAATTTGGTCAGCTCAGGTATCAGGAACATGGAAGCACTGGGTGACTATGCACATCTGTGAGGGTGACAGAGGCTCAAAAGTTGTAAGATTATCTCAGTGGCTTCATCTGGCAGTATTTCCCTCCTTTAAAACATCCAGATGTCAGCCTGACCTGTCACAAGGGTTCTCAGCTGGTCTTTGGGTTACTGGCAAGAGGATAATACCGACCAGCTGAGGAAGTTTGGCCCAAAGTCATCACCACCAGAACTGCTGGATAAAAGAAACAAAAAAATCCACAGAAGAAACAATAAGGCCTTGCAGTAACAAAGTTAAAGTAACCTGGCCAATGTTAGGACATCTGCATCTAATGATCAAAGAGCCACATTGCACTAGGATGCTGTACACACATCTGTACAAAAAAGTTCCCTTCCAAAAACACAACCAGATAATCATCACGTTCCTGACTCTGAACAGCTCTGACTGATGTGATCTGTCTTGTGACTTATGCTGCTTCCTTAAAAAAAGGCACAACACACAGTCTGCTGAAAGGAAAAATAGAAAGCAGTCCTGGTAACATCCTAAGTAAAAGTCAGGGAAGCACAGAACAAACAGATAGCATCAGTAATAACCACTGGCTGTTACAAGAATAACGACTGCAAAGAAAAAAAGAGCAAAATAATATATATGAAAAACAGGATTATAAATTTGAGACACACATTATATGACACTGTTCATAGTAGCTGCTGTCATCACACTTCAAATACACTGCAAATCCTTCTGCACCAAAGAGACTCACCAAGTGCTTTGCAAAAATTGGTTAACTAAGTCCTGGTATCTGCCTCATACAATTGCAATATCATGTCTGCCTAAATATTCTGAGCCTTACTTACTTAAGGCTCAAATCTTTCCCAATTATTGTTTATATGTATTACAATTCTTACCTGCTTTTCTAAACCTGTGTCATAGAAAAAACAGCATACTTAGCACCATGTAACACATACTTTCATATTTGTTAAAATACTGAGACCACTAACATTTTACCTGGGATTTTTGTTTGTTTCTTGTCATGCAGGAGAATTACCCAAATTAATACAAATATTCCTTTGAAACAGAAAGATGACTCAGAAAAAAGCCCCCTTGAAGCTCAAAGCACAAATAAGATAAATAAGATGTATTAGTTAACTTGGCATCTCTTCTGGAATAAGCATTATTAATTAACACAGTGCCACCCCCAGCAGCAGCAAAAACCCAAGTTGCAGACTTCCCTCATGCTCCAACAAATCTGACATTTGATGCATTTCCCAAGGAAAGGCTTTAAGATTTGAACACAGCACACACCTTTCAGAAATGCTGCAAATCATCATTTGTTGCTGTTAACAACAGCAGGGGGGGAAAAAAAAATTAAACTAGAGGGTGCTGAGCATTTTAGCAAACTGATTAGTCATGCTTCAGTGGGCTGCAAATTCTCTCCTGCTTCCAAGAGCAAGCTCAGAACTGCCTCTAAGCCAAATGGAAAATGCTGTGCACTGCTACTTACCTTTCTGCTAAACCCCTGGTGTTTTCTGACATTGTCATTTCTCTGCTCAGAGGCAGCAGCACTTGGTGCCACTTCAGCAGCCCTGAGTGACAGTCACACTGCCAGCACAGCACAGGGCAGAGCCTCTCCCTCCTCTCCCATTGGTCATGGTGGATGATGGGATGAGAGCTAGGAGCATCCCTGGCTCCCTAGTTCACTTACAAACTACGGAAAAAGAGAGGCTTAGAAGCAGGTCCAGGACACAAAGTTCCCATATCTTACTTACAACTAACATAGAAAGCCCTGGCAGCTGCCAGCATATCTGTCATCTACAGACCTGTCTGAAATTAGTGGCAGCATCAGCTATCTTTCATTCAGTACAAACCAGGCAGCAGTCAGATATCCCTGTAATTACAGGGATAATTAGCTCAACAACAAAAATGACTGCGTGTGGCAGCAGACTGCATGGAAATGTGTGAACCAGAGCCAGAGGCAAATGAGGCAGCTGAGAGGCAGAACTGAGACATTAATACCTGCAAACACTTCTCCCCAGCAAGGATTCTCTGCAAAACAGACCTCAATCCCCCAGCCAAACTGCTGCTTATTGGTGATTCCTATAAACTTGGGAGATAGTGAGACTTTACACATTCGTTGTCAAAGTCGCTCTTTAATGCCATACAAAATGACACGGGTTGGAACAAACAATTTAATTTGTGCAGTGAGCTCATTTGGACAATTTCTAGTCAAAATAAAATAGGGTATTGCTCCCAAAGTGCTTTGCTGGCACATCACAAGTAGTGGTCCTGTATGCAAGAAGGGCAGCTACCAGAAGCAACAGCCCTCATCTCTCTTATTATGACAGCTGGAAAAGCTGTTTTCATTATCTAAATTAGCCTCTCCAAGAGCATCTAACAAACAATTATACATTTCTTTTCTCCTACATCCACAGTTTTACTTGTTATATTACACAGGGAGGTACCAATACTGAAGACATCAACTGCTGGAATACTCAAAAAGTATAAACAAGCAAAGGATAATTTCAGGAAGTTACCCTGAAGGCACTGACATACCTGATTAAATCTCTTGCTGGTTTTATTACATCCTGTACAGGAAAAACCTGTGCTGCACTTGGTATAAAAATTGTAATAGATCCACAGGCTGCCCTGCTAGTGACTCCATTACATGTTCCTAACAGCACTAGGTGCCTGAACAACAGCAGGAAATATAAGACACTACCCTAGGTTTTCCCTCCTCTGAAATGATTATTCATTATTTTCACTAGCTGTTTACCCAATTTCTAATTGACACTGTGCTTCTCCTAAAAGCCTTTAAAGTTCTTCTGTGGTGAAGGCTCTGGCAGTTTCTGCCAAGTCCTTCACGACTTGAGTTGGCAGGTTATTTATTATTTGAATATCACTTTTCTGGAAACAATTACATGCTCAGGCAACCTTCAGCATGCAACATCTCTTCCATCATGTATATGTATGTTTTAACTAAACAAAAAAACAAAAAATATTTTTCACCCCCTTTTTTGGTGGCAAGTCCTGCAGGAACACTCAAATAGTTGTCATTGTGGTTGGATTATGAAATCACAGCTCTCTGCCTCAGGACCATGCTTCCTACATCAACATGACAGTGTATCCCCTAACTTAAGATGAGACCTAATCTCACTTCACTGTATCCCCACTGTCCCTAGTCAGTAGCACAATTACTCAGGACATGCCCTTTTTACTTACAAATCAAATTCTTTTTATGCCAGCAGCAATACTGAACAATATAGACAAGCAGAATTAAGCAAAATCAAACTTCTGAATATTAATGCAAAGTAGAGCATTTTGAAAGTAAAGAACCATAGCCAAAAACATGGAAGTTACCATATTTCTATGTAAATTTTACTGTGTACATGATACTGACTGGTGTCTTACTCTAAGTTTGCAGCACATATGCTTTATGATTTGTCACTGGGTTTCATGGATTTCATTAAAGATAAAAGATGATTAAAGAGATTTAGAGAGAGTTGCTTCTAGCCACATCATCAGAAAAAGAAGTAATAAGGTGGCACTGGAAGGAGGTCACTCTCACATACCTAAAGCAGCTTCATTTTTACTAAAGAAGAAGTAGTAGCAAAATGATATTGCTCCTTACTAACACTGTGCCACTTGGGCTACCAAAGCTTCATCAGTGACAACACTTCAAATCATTCACAGTTGTGAGGAGGACCCCAAAGCATATTTAAAACTCTGAGTTCCAGTTAAACTTAACAATAGAAAAAAGCACATCTGAAGACACTTCTGAACACAACCTTGCCTGCTGATGGCCAACCCACCACCCACCATGTCCAACAAGTACTGCCCTGGCCACCCAGCTCTCTCTCTCATTCCATATTTTCAAAATATATCCACTGATGACAGGAATTCTTGCCATGCCACCACTGTTCTCATAATCACCAATAATCACAGAGACTTTACCAGATATCACGACACACCCGGGGTTCTTTTCTTCAGCCTTTTCAAGTTTCCCAAGTCATTCCTGAGTGGATGACCACTTTTTTCCCTTATAGATGACTGCTTTGAGCAAAATAATGTAGCCCACTGAAAAATTTACACGTTCAAAAAAAATAAATGGCACATCACTTTGGAAGAATTCTTCTCCTTTTTTGCAAACATTTCCAAAGCTATATGGGATCTGAAATAATCTCAGATGAATGGCTCTCTCTTTACCATGAAAAGGAGAACCATTAAGCAGTTCTCACAAGGATTGGTTACTATTCAGTTTTCAGAAAATATAGAAACTTCTCCTTCGAAAGAAAGTTAATGCAAGAAAATTAATTCCACTGTATCCTCTCATGCTCTACGTGTCTAGCTAGTAATACCTCAGCATTTATCTTCTTGTGTTCTCAAACATATTTCTGGCCTGTGCCAAGGACTCCTTGGTGCAGTTACTTTTAACAACAAAGCAAGTGGAAAGGTTTGAAGACTCACCTTCTCCCAATATTCTGTATAGAGACACAACAGTGATGCAGTTCTGGAATTCAGGATATCTTAGCCAGCAGCCCAAGCTTTATATGGAGTACGACACAGTTCTTTTATCTTTGAGGTTAACTCAGCTCTGAAACCACAGAGTTCTTGACGCTTCCGAGGGTCTTTTGGTAAAGACACTGAAGCTCTTGATCTTTCTTTTTCAGAGAAAGCTTATAAAACAAAGGATTCTGGCAAAGTGAGCAGAACAAAGCTCAGGGAACCCACCTGGCAGACTCATGTTCTGCCCCTGCTTCCACTACTGTTTAACTTGCACCGAGCAGGATCTGGGCTGCATTATAGTTCTCATCCTGTATCTGAATGTGCAAACAGTGCAATAAATTCATTAAGATAGGTTTGTTCAGACAAATAAGAAGTATTAGTGGCATTTGTGCAGTTTCTTTTCCGTGTTGCACTGCCACGACTGCTCACAGAGTGCTAAGTGCATCGTGGGTGATTATCCCCACTAAGGAAAACTGCCTGTATCACAGAAAATGAAAAAAAAACCATACAAAGTCGAAAAACAATGGATACGTTTTACTCTGGCAAATTATAAAATATCAGCCCAAGCAACCTGGAACTGCAAGAACTGATTGGAATGATTCTATGATTCTATGATTCTATGAATGTGCACAGAAAAAATTAGCTCACACAGGGTCAAAATTAAAACAAAGTAAATTACCTCTAGCACTAAAGAAATTGACAGCAACACTGCAATTAAGAGCAGATTTTCATCAGGCATCAGCCTCAAACGATGCTTAGCAAGTTTTAACAGCTCTTCTTTTTCAATTCAAATGCTCTACAATCTTTGTCACTTCGAAAGACAGATGTGATTTTACCATGGTTTTTTTTGGGTTTTGTATACTTTTAAGATCTATTGACAACCTTACAATACTTCAAGGTCTAACCTTATTCATATTAAATCTGAGAAAGCAGCAGCAGCTGCACCTAACCATGGTCTTGGATGGCGTTGTGCACATACAGGTTCCCAGCAAACAAACAAAATAAAGCATTAAGGAAAATGCAAGCTCATGGCTGACATTTCCACGGTAAGAATCCAGGCAAAATCCTTAAGATTGGTATTGCTAAGGACTGCAAGATCAGGGTAGAAGGGTGCCTTATTTCTGAAGTTGGTGAGAATTCAGGGAGTGATGTCCTGCAGTTTTCCCTTTTGCTTGGAGTCTCCATTACCTGGTAATTCAGTAAGAATGGGTGGTAGGTCACAAACAATTACCGAGGCATCTTTGCTTCAGTGTTTTGTAAAGTTTGTACTTTTATACATGCTGACTTACACTTCACTTCTTTCAGCCTTCACCGTGGTGACAAACATGGAAGGGATAAAATACACATTTTGGCCCCAAAGGCATTTTCCTACAGTACTTGCTGTGAGATGAAATGTTTCTTGGTTTGACATTTGGTTTTGTTTGGTTTGGGGATTTTTTTGCACGAAATTATGTAACGGATTTTAAAAATAAATGACTCTGTAATAAGTTTCACTGCAACTTAAAGATAAATAATCATGGTTTTGTTTACATTCCATTGCTGAACAGTTCCTTAGGTTCTCATAAAAGGTTGCTTTGCCTTTAATGATTGCTTGACATGAAATTTCAGATTATGTTTCCCCAAGAGTTTCCAAAAGACTTGATATTTCAGAAGCCATCTGGTAACCATTTCTCACAGTACCTTGACCAATAACAATGACACTTTCTCTCCAATTAAATTAAAATCTAAGCACAGCACTTTAATACACCTTTAGAACTCTCTTGAACCTACCTACTAAATCAATACTCAAGAACAGAAAAGAAGTACTAGTTGCAACTTTTCTTGGCACTCGGTAGTTTCAAAGCCATTTCAACAAGTCATTCTTAGGAACAATGGCTTCAAGAAGCAGACTATCTTAAAGGTCTTTTCCAACCAAGATGATTCTATGAGTCTATTCCCTCCATTTTGGAGTGGAAAAACAACTAAGCTAGCTACCAGAGGATTAAAAAAAAAAAGGAGGAAAAAAAAAAGCCAAAACGTGGTAGCGAAGTTGAACAAGGCTGTTACAAACACTAACACAGGTCTCATTCTGGATCATCAGCAGGGCTAAAAGGCTCTTTAGTTTTTAATCCTATGGGATTTTGCTGCTTTCAGAGTCCCTCTACCAACTCCCTCCACTCTCTGTAATAACTGCTAATATATATGCCATTAAAAAATGAGCTCTATTGTGTATCTTACCTAATTTAAAACCCAGGAAACGTTTCCCATCGTGGTTTCAGCAGATGATAAAAGGTTTTGGGCTGAATCTAGGGAAAGCACGAAGGCAAAGACAGAGCAAAACTCCTGGCATGTCACCAAGAGCAGACCCTTTACCACTCTTCTAAGCAAAAATCGGTTCCCTGACCTCCCAAACAACTGCACTCTTAAAGGTTTCTACTCCAGCGCAGATTATAAAGCAGATTATTTCGAAAACCTCTCAACCAGTGTCTCCCCGGAAGAGGCCTTTAGTGCAGCCATGCCTAAAATTTCCCTTGCCGTCATCACTGGGGAAGAATGTTATTTACACACTGATTCAGAGGCTGAAGAAACAACTCCCTCAACACTCAAAAGTTGGTGTATTTTAGGGGCAGTGGGAGCACACCCGTGGAAGGCAGCAAGGGAAGGTATCCACCTGCAGCTTGTTCATCGAGGTGAGCAGGAAGGCATCAAATTACCGGGTAATTAACGTCGATGGGGCACTGTCAAGGCGAGCTGCAAGCTGTGCAAACGGGAGCTCAAGGAAAAAAGTCTTCCGAGCTCTTCCACAGAGGTGACACTACTCTTTGAGTAACGCTTTGGAGACCGAAGGTAATTTGCGTGTAACTACCGAAGGGCTGCAGCACCGGTAGGTAATTAGTTGCAGATAATGCTTTTGTCCATGGAAAGAACAACGCAAAAATCAAGCAACCCCCCCACATACACACAAAACAAAACTAAACCTTAAACAATAAAACGTGGGACCCCCCTAAAAGGGCAAAATTCAGTTTCTGTCCCTTCCGTTCACGTCGGTAACCGGACACGCAGGTGAACGGAGTCGTTTGCCCAAAAGCTGCGTGCGGTTTGGTGGCAGAAGGGGAAAAAGGCGAGCCCGGTACCGGTACCAGCCTGAGCAGCGCCTGCCCGGTGGTCCCGGCCTGCGGCGGGCCGGACCGGCTCCAAGCCCAGAGCGAGGAGGGGACGAGGCAGGCAGAAGGCAGCGGCTCCTCTCATCCCGTCGGGAATCATTCCCACAGCTCACAAATCCCATTTACAGGCTTCGGACCGAGGCGGGCTGCTTAGCCGGGCAAGGACCCGCCACCGCCGTCCCCCCTCCTCCTAGCAGACCCTCGGCTTCGGCCGGTACCGGGACGGGTGATCCCACCGCCCCTGTCTCTCTTTCCCCCTCCCCCGGGACAGAGCCTTCCCAAAGCCTCGGGGGAGGCAGTGCTGGTCCCCAGGGACCGCCCCACAGGAGGTTAGAGGATCATGGCGGGAGAGACCCCGCTGCACACCCCCCCTCACCCCTCCTCAGCCCCGTACCGGGCTCCGCCGCTCCCCCTCTGGGCTGCGCGGGAGTCCATGGAGGCGTCACCAAAAGCGTCCCCGGCTCCAGAAGGTGTAGGAAGGGAGGCCGGAGCCGAGAAGCGGTGATGGTGGTGTTGGTGTTGCTGCTGCTATTCCCCGGGGCGGGCAGCAGCCGCAGCCACCTCGCATGGTGTGAAGCGGCGGCAGCGCGGAGCCTCAGCGCATGTTCGGGCCGGGCCGGGCCCAGGCGGAGGGGCCGCCCCCGCAGGTGAGAGGCTGAGGCAGCGCCCGCCTCGCCGACCGGGGTCGGGGACACACACACGGTCCTTCCCGAGGGGTAGATGGGGAGGAACGCGGTTTCTGGGGACACGGCGACAGCTGGACGTGTCACTGAGTGCCAGTGCAGTGCTCTCCTGGGCAGCTGGAGGGAGGGAGGCCCGCGGCACCAGCACCTGAAAGCATGCGTTGTTGTGAAGTGTTGGAATTAAGAGTCGTGAATTCCTCACGAGGGGAAAAAAAAAATAAAAGTTAAACCTTCCTCCTCTTAACTCGTCTTTAAGCAAGTTTTAAAGTAGCCAAGACTCTCCAGGAGCCTGCTCCCAAAATGGGTTTTCCCCTCGGTGGAGCTCTCTGCCCCCAAAGCCCAGAGCCAGAGCTGCTCCTGGTATCAAAATGGTTCCAACCAGAGGAGGAACACCCAACAGTGCTTACATTTCAAATTTACCAGGTCAAGAATAAAATACAGAGTTAAATAAACAAATCTAAACTAATCGAAATTACAAATAGATACACAATATTGGGAAAAAAATATGGTTTAACTTGGCCATCACGTATATTACAATCCTACCAAACCCTGCAGCTTCAGGGTTACAGGGATAACAATTCAGAAAAGATTAGCAAAAAAAAAAGAGTTTGTGGGAGGAAATGAACAGGAAGAAGGCAAAGGTATACACAGCTGAGGGAGTGGCAGGACAAACAGAAGGACTCGGTTGACATAGAGAAACAATGGGCACATTAATGAGAACAGTGGGCGTATAAGGTTAAAAAAAGAAAGAATTTATTAGCTGCACACCGACAATGTGGTTCATAATGTGCAAAAGGAGAGGGAGGCGGCAGGGCTGCCTCATGCTCCAGTGCACAGGGTGCAGAGGTTTAGAGAGAAGCTGAGACAGCTGAAGAGATTGCACTCGATCAGCTTGAGCTTGATCCTTTAGTTTGAAAACAGGCAGAAATTCATGATTGTCTTAGCTACATCAAACATTTTAGATTAATAAGGGATGTCATAAGGAGTGGTGAGGAGCACCTTTAAGGAGGTATTTTTATTGACGCAAAACCATATTTTTCAGCATGAATTACCTTTTAAATGCACTTATTTTTTTATTTGCAAAGCTTGTATGTTCCAGCTCACAACTTTCCTCATGGTGAGCCTTGCCAGGCAGTTCTCCACTGAAGACACAGCCCATTTTCAATAGACAGTTACATTTAACCTAAAGAACATTTTTCAGTAATCACCACACAGTGTATTCCGAATTGCTTGTTACACCTTTTAGGGATTCTGTGTTGTAGGGATAAAGTTGAAAAAGCTACAACGGGACAAATTTGCATCACTAGCTTGAGTATTTAGATTATGGTGTTGGTCAAAGGTTGGATTGGATGATCTTGGAGGTCTCTTCCAACCTAAACATTCTGTGATTTTTTTACTACAGTTTGAATTATTCTCCTGAGCATATTATTTATGCTCATGAACAGAATGGTTTGTGCTTTTAATATCTGACAGTGGTTTCAACAGAATCAATACTGAGTAAGTCCACACAGGAAAATCAGTCTAAGTAGATCAGGATGAATCCTTTATGAATCCTTGGGCACTTATCAATCCTTATGAATCCAAACACAAACCTGAAAAATCTGTCACTTTGCAGAAAGTGCTACAAGACCTTCTTGCTGGACAATGGCAGCTGTAACAGACCTCTGAAATCAAAGGTAAGAATTTCACCCTGCATTATCAGCAAACTAAACCCTCAAAATTTGTCTTTTAAATTCTTAATCTATTTCCAGTTATTTTTATAGTTCTGGAGTGCAACTGGCTGCTCATGCTAACAGAGAAAACACCTTATAACATCTCTCCTGCCCATAGGATACACACAAGTAGAATGGGATAAAATTCCTTTTCATCTGCACAAGATTGTCTTTCTACATTACAGCAGTTACCTAATGCACTACCAGACCCATTGTCCCTTAGAAAACAGGGAACAGATTAGCATGAAGAAGTGGTTTGTCCAAAATCATTTAATACATTAGCAAGAGATAACAAGAAACAACACCCTGACCTCTTGAATACACATCCAAACAATGCAGCATTTTACTTCCCTATCAACTAGCTTTAAAAGTAATGCTTTTTATTTCAGTTTAAGATTTAAGGTCCTACCTGTTCCAGATCTCCCAACTTTAACACAACAGGAAATTTAAAGCATTTGGAGCAATGCAGCTGGTATTATTTATTTATGTATTTTTTGCTATTCATGTTTCTTTAATCAGATTATAGATGAAAATAACTTCTGTTTCAGGGTATTATTGACCCAGACATGATGGTTTATCACCTGACAAATTAAAAGTTCCTTCCCATCTTCTCTGTGTTGACATAGACAAAAATTTCCTGCAAACCCACAAAAACCCACAAGCATTTCTCATACTCTATCAGTCTCTAAGCACAAAGGAAAGGTGTTTTTACTCCCCATCTCCCACACCCCCCAGATTTTCTCCACAGAAGGAATTCCTTAACATTACATCATCTTCCATCCCTGCATAGGTGCTAAGTTCTGCAATGAATCCAGACAGCAGTTTTCTTCATTTTAGCCTCAGCTCCCTGGAAGCAGAAGTATTTTAGATGCTTTGGTGGGATGACTTTGACCAGTAGCACAAACACCAATGGTATCATTAAGGCAGAAAGATGTGAAGACCATGTGGTTGTTGCCTTAAGGCTTAGGTACTATGAATTTGGGAAGTCTGTTTCTCTCTCTCTCCCCAACCAGTAGTTGCACCCTTAGCCACCATTTCAGAGATTTGTTTTGCTTCCCTGTTCTCTCCCATCTTTAAATTTTAATACCTACACCTTGCTGCCAACAAGGAAGGTAAAACACAAATTATTCTGCAGAGTTCAAGAGTTCAGTGATGCTCATATAGGTAACTAAAGCTCTACTCTACCTACCAAAAGGGTAAGTTTCAAATTTGGATGAAGAAAGATCCACAATTTGGGACAATTAGTTTGTCTACTGCCAGTATGAATTGATGACTATCTGCTTTTAATTTGACATTATCTTGTGTTTTATAATTGCACAAGGCAAACAATACCAAGGTAGAACACAACAGCTTTTCTATATTAAGCAGAAGGGGGTCAGATTCTCACTGTGAATGCAACAGGAACTTTTACATGACAGAACTTTATAGTACAGGAAGTTAAAAGACAGTGAAAAGAGGGTATCCAGTTATTCAAGGTGATTAGCACCATCTTCAGTTTTATTATAGAGTTAATTGCACACAATTTGCAGGGCAGACAGAGGGTAGAAAGCAGCATAATGAGAGGCAAAGCACACTCAAGATGGAAACTTGGCAAAGGACTTCAAACAAACAAACAAACAAACTAAAAGCCCGCAGGAGGTTTCATATAGTCTCAAGAAATATGTGAAACTGATACAATTAATGATACTATGTTTCTTCATCCAACTGATGTTCCATTAAAAGAAAATAAGTGAAGAGACTCAGACCCACTTCATTGAGTATATTAAAATCTAGCACTACTTTAACAAAAGAACACATGTAAATGGTTTCCAGACCTCCTAAACCTCTGACAAAGTCATCTACACCTTCACATAAAGGAGACATTATGCTAACAGATATGTTTAGAAGAATTATATATGCTGAGTAAAACTAAAGATCTCTTAATGCTTCTATGTTGACAGCAGCCAGTAGAGGATGCTTACATACATTCATAGCTAAAACTTTTAAGTGTCTCAACATTTGGGCTCTGCAACCCTTGTTCTGCTAAAAAAATCCTTGGACAAGAGTATCCTGAGTTTTCTTGGAAGCTGCCACAACTACTGAAGCAACAGCTGAGATTACTGTGTGTTCCAGCTAACCTCAAGATTCAGGGAACTTCTTTCTCTGAAAATTACCCCACTCCTGTTAGACTACAACTGGAACAGTTTTTTTATATTGTTTGCATGACATCTCAGTGTTGCTTTACAGCTCACTGCACCCTTTTGCAAAAATAGCCAAACAGTTCACACTTATGTACTTAAACTTTATTTCTTCATAATTACAGGCTATTGTTAGAATTTTTAAACAAAAGGGAATTCTATAAATAGAGGCTAATCCCACCCAAACAAGTCTTTTTTTAAAAAACAAACAAACAAACAAACCAAAACAGTTAAAACTTCATAAAGTAATGCCATTTAGCTCACAGCAGTGGTTTGTTGGTAGTCTTGAGTAAAAGTACTGTAAGTCAAGAGTCAGTAACATGAAATGTAACATCAAATGACTCAAAACTTTAAATTCCATAAAGGAAAGCAGGAATATATATATAATATATACATATAACATTGTGTTGGTCCACTGAGTATACATTTTTAACAAAAGATAAGAAACTATGTAATCCAGTTAAGCATATGACTTGCAAGATTAGTGTACACTCGTAACAAAGATGTATAGATAAGTTATAACTATTTAATACTTGCAAAATTTTAAATTACTTTTTTTTGAGCAGGTGTTTAAATGCCCATTTCCCAGTGCAAAAGGAAATCCATCTCAGTCAGGTTACCTGTTTTTCCTTTAAAATTGAAAACTACCCTCAACCTCGTGCAACAGCAGCATTGATAATTTGTGGGAAGAGCTTAAATATACTGAAGCATGGCTGAGTTCTCCCCTTTCCATCCCCCAGTGCTGCATGTTGGAGCACTTCAATTCCCTCAACAGAAATACCACAGGTTAAAAGTGCAAGAAAAAAAAAAAAAATCTCTCTTGATGTTTATGCTGCTGCCATCCGTTTTTCCTTAGGGCAAAAAAATTATTCTTTTTGGAATTATTTGAATGAAACTGATTCTCCAGAATAGAGTTGTTTCTGAATGAACAATAAGTTATCTTCATTAAGTTATTTTCATTAACATTCTATCAATCCTACTCTGACTCAGTGACCATAAAGAAATAATTCTGTTTAAGGTGCAACTATCAGTTGGCATTCAATAAATTATATTACAGAAAACTGTGGTTAAAAAAAAAAAAAAAAAAAAAAGACTACCTGTTTTTTTCTTTCTATTCTCAATCCTGTTTCAAATTGAACTTACTAACTTGCCAGTTCAGCTGTGTACTTCACAGGCAAAAGTGGCTCAAATAGCAGTGGGGTCTCTAATTTGACAGTCCTCTTGGCCAACAACAAATGCACATGAATCTTCAACTTAACTGCTTTATAAAACAAAACAGGTCTGAAAACCTATGACCATGCAAGAAAAGCATTAAAGTTTCAGAAAGACACACTCTTTCTGACTTAAGACTCCATGAAGACTGTTATTTCAAATCCAAATGCAGAATCTTCAATGAAGAGAAAAATCTATAGGAATCTATAGGCATACATTTAAAATAAAACACTCCACAACTCTGGCATTACTAAAATCTCTTAGATGGATAAAAGGTTTCAAATGACTAACTGCCTGATGGGAGACAGTCAGCCATGGCAGAATAATTGCTATATTCACTTTATGCTCACTTACCAACTGCTGAAAGATTACAGTCAAACTACAATCTCACAATCTGCATTTTAAACTGATTTGCTTATACCTGGGAAAAGTACTTTGTTCTCCTGAAAACTTGAAAGAAATTGAATGCTAAACTTAAAAGTTATTCAAACAATAACCAAAAGGATTGAACTTAGCAAAAACATTCACTACACTTTCAGAAACTGAAAACCTTTTATAGTTTCTTGTATATTATGTATCTTCTGAGTAACATTTAAATAGGTTAGGTCTTCAGGAAAAGGGACAAAAAAGTTGATGTAAGACAAAATCTTATTCTAAACTTCATGCTTCTGATATTTCAGATTTACTGAGTGCAATAGCCAGTTCCAAGTCTTCTTGCTCTTGCTGTTTCAGTCTTGCCAATCTTTCTTTCTCTTCTCTCTCACTTTCCCTCTTAGCCCATTCAATCATGTCTTCCTCAGTAGAATACTGCATTTTTAAAAGAAAAAATAAACCAGGTTAATAATACAATGATAACCAATATTAGTACCAAGCCCTTGGTTAAAGGGACAATTACAGTTTTCAAAAAACTGCATGTATTCTAGTATTCAAATATTACTTGCTTTTTACATTTTAATACATTCTTAGTGTAACTATTATCTTAGGCTTACCTACTAAGAACTGCATAGAAGCCATCCAATTGATATATTTTTATGCATTATGCTATGTTTCAAAATTCAATATTAAGTTTAAAAAAAGTTATGAGTAGAAAGTACTATAATTTAAATTCAGACTATTTTGGATGAAAAACAATCTTAGCATGAAAATTTTAATAAATCAGGAAAACATTTTGCAAAAAACACTCCTATCCATATGGTGGAACATCTTGATTTACTCTACTTATATTAGGGATAATTTCTCCAGATGACAATGACTGCAAAAATTAGCTGCAGAATGACTGTTTTTAATTGTGCAGAGGAATAAGACTTCTGCAAAGAAACAGCAAAATAATAAGGTAACTACAGTTAGAAGCCTAATATAGAAAATGGTCAATGTGATACAACAGAAAGAAAGAAGCAAAAAACCAAAAGAACAGGGTTTTTTCCATGTATATTGATATGAACAGAATGTGAATTCAATTTCTGTGGTACTACTTATAAATGAGAGACAATTAAGGATATTAAACCTAATAAAATACAGAAGATTGTGCTCGAGTTTGTTTCTAGTCAGCATGCAGAAAAGGCAAGAGGTAGGTGAAGCCCCTGTTTTCAATGTCCCAGTGCTAAGTCTGACAGGGTTATCATAATATACTCCAACAGCTTCTGCTTTGAGCTGCTTCTTTGGGAAATACATGTAGAAAAGCTTGAGTTTTTGCCATAGTTCAAGTGCTTTCAATAACTGAAGCTGGAAAAATCTTTTTCCTTCATAAAGATGGTTAACATATTTGCTTTCTCCTCCACATTTCACATTCTCTCCTTCAAACTGGCTTCTCAGTCCCTGTAACTAGTAACAGTGATAATTTCTGAAATGCTATTATTATCATGCTACAAGACACATCAACCAGTGCAAGTCAGTTTTGAAAGCCTGCCAGTCCTCAGTTTATTTCAATCAAGCACATAGTTTATTAAGCCTAAAAATAATTTTAAAAAAGCAGTATGAGCATGATACTGTAAATGTAAATTGCATTTATCAGGTATCAAGCTTCAAAGTGAGATGATGCCTTTCAAAACTCCTACTTGCAAAAGCTCAAAAGAAAAAAAAAATATATATAGGCATGCACAAACCTTTAGATTTGCTTCTACTGCTTGGACACCACGACTTCTATGAGATGGATTCTGGTTATAAAGAGACACTCACTACCTTTTACTTCATTGTATGTAAATCTGGAATCTACTAGCCATTCAAAACTCACCGAATTATATTTCATTAATGTACACTGTTATGAGGCTGGTTTTCAATATTTCAGTACATTGAAATTATGACCAAACAGCCCAGTGACAGCTAAATTAAAATCACACCTTTTGTTTTACTTTTAATTGGAGAGTGATCAGTGTTTGGTATAGTTAAATAATTTAAATGTGCTGCATGCTCTGATAAAATGGATAATCTCTAGAACAGTTATTATTAAGTCCTATTTTCTAAAAGCTAGGAGGCTTCCATGAAAAAATTCACAAAAACAATGCAATTTAAACAGTAACTAGAATATTTTGCAGTACTTTGTTTTAGGACAGCCTCAGTGGTAAATTAATTGTAAATTCTGTTTTATCTGGAAATCATATCCCTTTTGTACATGGGATATGTTTTAATATTTTAAATTAGACTGAAGACTTCAGTGTGAACAAGTCAAAGCTGTCATTATACTGAAACAAATGTAAAAAGTGTTTACTCACAGTACTGAAGTTTGCAAAATTGTTGGGGTCAGCCTCTTTACTGATGCTTGTAGGAGCAAATGGATCACAGAATAGATCTGCTTCTTGTTCTTTGGGAATGTCTGGGGTGGGGAAAGGCTGAAATGGATCTCTTGGTTTAAAGGAATCTGAAGAGTCTATTTGATTGATAGGTCTTTTCCCTTAGATTAAAATGAATTTAAAATGAATTTAAGATAGCAGGTAATAAGATGGCAAAAATAGTTTTTCTTTTAAAAATAAAAAAATTTAAAAACCCAAAACCCAAAAAAACAAAAAATTCAAAAGCTACTTGGAATGCAACTTCTTCTAGTAAACTAGTGGAGTTGCAAAGACTTCAGAAGAAGGGTTGTCAATTTAAAAAATGGGGTATGGTCCATAGTCTCCTTAACAGTAACCAGGTAAAAAAGGAACATGTCTGTTAATGCTTCAAGAATACAGTTATGTACTAATTGACTATTCTGGAAAGAAAATTTCCAACAGTTCTGGCCCCCTATTGTATTAGCACAGTAACTTTTACTTCTGCCTGTCAACTGTCCATGATAATTCCAGGAAGGCTTTCTAGCATGATCCAAACAAATAGTAACACAGTTTTATTCAGAGACCAGAAATATATTTTTAAGTCTTCAAAACACCACATCCTCTCACTGCTAACATCTGGGACCTGTGGAGTTTTTAAACTAACAGAAGTAAGGAGAATGATAACAAGCAATCACAAGCTTAACTGTTTTGTTAATCCTTGCCTAAGTAGCTACAGACAGAATCAGGAACAATCCCCCCATTTCTCTTGTTCTTTTTTTTTCAGCTTAACCCCAGTCAGCTTTCAACACCATTGAGGACATTAACTCAAATACTTCCAAGAACAGTTGAGCTGAATTTCATCCCACCAATTCTCTCCATTTGTGACTGCTTACAGAAAAGGTTTCATTGCTGTTTCCTGATCTGAACCAGAGGGTTCTCCTTAAAACTTTCTTCTATTGCCATTTTAAACTACAGAACCAAACCAAAGTGCTTACTATTTTGTATATCACTGTTGCAAGTTTGTCTGAAAATTCTTTCACAGACCAAGAGAGGATCTAATCTGGCAATGACTTACAGAGTACCCCCCAGAAAGATAATTCACTTAGACAGCTCCCAGATAACCTTGCCATGATGGTTCTCATTCACTGATGATGTTCTATTACTGGCAAACAATGCATGTCTATTTCTTGAATAACATATGAGAAGCAGCTTCAAATGGTATTCAGGGAATTTTATTTTGACTTGGAAAAGATGAGTAATAGCACGAAAATTAGATACACAATCTCCAAATCTGCCAAAAAATAATGAAATGGGGGCACTTATCAGTATCTAGAAAGGCAACAGATTGCAGAGGAAAGCAAAGAGCCCTTCGACACACTTAACAGTAGTGTAACAAATTCAGAGAAAGACTGTGAGGCTTTTATTTGAAAAAGCACTCCTTTGTTTTGAAACGGAGCAAGGGAGTAATTAAAAACAAATACACTTAAATATTTCCATTTAAAAAATTCCCCTTAGGAAAATAACTTACTGGGAATGGTTATCAAGATAATCACAGTATCATTTTTAATATGTGCAAATTAAGAGGCCACTTCTCTTGTCATCTATTGATAGGGATGCTGCTGTTCTGCCACTGGAAGCTTGCATTTTAAAAATGGATCTGTAAACCACATCATAGCCATTCCCAAACAAAGAAGTCAGAAATCAATTTTTTCTTTTAAATAAGGATTTAAATTACCATCAC
The DNA here is from genome assembly GCA_023637945.1 of Phaethornis superciliosus. Taxonomy (NCBI): domain Eukaryota; kingdom Metazoa; phylum Chordata; class Aves; order Apodiformes; family Trochilidae; genus Phaethornis; species Phaethornis superciliosus. The sequence goes on from JAJQWJ010000009.1 coordinate 24,397,814, forward strand.
TTAACATTTTGACTATTTCAGTGTTACTGACGATGAAACTGATTACTTGCAAGGTATGAGCATGAACCAGATCTCACATTAACATCAGAAATTAAATAGCCAAGTTTAAGCTTTAGTATTAATACTTTTACATTTACTTTGTTCCCCTTCTTTTAAAGAAACAGGAAGAATACATGCTTAACTTTCACACTACAGTTTTCCAAAACATTAAGATTAATCCAAATAGTCTAATAGCTAAAGAACAATGAAGTAGTTTACTGAACAAAGGACAGAAGTTTTAAAAGGAATACTAGTACTATATTTTCCAATCTGTGCAAAAAAAATACTGACAACAGGGAGTCTGTTGTAACATGGGCTTGTTGCAACCACAAGAAGGTGGTGTTATCTTTGATAATCATGAGCTTTGGTAGAAAGCAGGGTGGTTTGTGTCATGGAAAATATAAAAAAAATCAGAAATCAGTGAAGAGAAAACAGCACAGGAAACTTGCATGTATTATTATTACATTGGCTCAGTTTACTAGTACTGATGTCTGGCAAGGCCACCTGGAAAAAGTTAATCTGAAAACCCAAGACAGTAATTTTACTCTATTTAATTTATTTTGCATTAAAATAAGAGATAGATTTCTATCTAGATAAAGCACACTGAATTCTCACTTTGAGCTTAGCTTGATGGAAGATTCACAATATATCACATTAGTAACCATTTAACTTGCAGCTATGCTATGTTTTGCACATATCCCTAATAAATCTTTTTTTTTTCCTGTTTTCTAAAACCTCTCTTCAAAAAAAAACAAACTACGATCCCAAACACCATGCAAAATTTTTTACTCCAAGGAAACCAGAAGAGATCAGGAACAGGCTTGATTTTTGATCATCCATTCTAAATTCAGACACTTCACAATCGTATAAGCTCTTACCAGGTGGTGGTGGGCAAGGCCTTGTAGGAGTTCCTGTTTTAGGGGGCAGTGCAGGAGGAACATCCTCATTTTTAGCTGGTGGTTCCTCAAATAAGTTTTTAGTTATGATGACACTGTTGACAGAACCTGATGTGGAAGAGCTAAAGGGATCCTCGTTGTTGGCCTTCAGCAAAGAAAACAGCAAAATACACATTTTCAGTGCAATTCTACTATAATCTCCCTTCTTTTCAATGATGTATTTATTTAGAAAGAAAAGTTTGGACCACGACAAAAAGAAAACATTTATGTTTGCTTTTATCATCCACATACATCCAGGAAATTCAAATGAAAAATTGAATAGTTAGTGTTTACAGCAATACAAAGTTGAATGCAGTTATACATGGCAATAGTGTAAACTACTTTTGCTGTTAAACTCGAGAAATTTTAGAAATAGTTACATCATCACTTCAAATATAGAGAAAATACTTAAAGCCACAAAAGTTACATTGTTTTCTTCACAGTGTAAGGACACTGCAGGAAAATTTACTGCCAAGACCTCATTTCCAAGGATGTCAGCTATTATAAATTTTTAGTAGTGGCAAAACTAACAAACTGTTGGTACAGAGATTTAGCTATGCCTTGTCACTGTAGAGGTTCATACATTTTCTGTGAGTGTAGTAGCTTCATATTACCTTTGTCAGAGTGCTAAAGTCAGCAAAGCCACTTCCAAAGGAGTCATTTCCAAACAGGGAGGCAAAGGGGTCTGCAGCTAAATACACACACATCAAGCAAACAGAATGAAGTAAGTTCAATACAAAAGACTGAAAAAAATCCTACAACAAAAGAGCAACTACTCCATGTTTTGCAGCAGACACTGTTTAAAGTAAAGTATTTTATGAGGTGGGCACTTAATTAATTAGCTCTTACAAAAACTCCAAGTGGCAACTCTCAGTTAAGAATAATAACTCTCTTGAACAGGAGTAATTATAAAGAAATAGTGGTATTCTACATTTTAAAAAGTTAAATTCCATTGAGACAATACAAAACCTCATACAAAAACTCATGTATGTTCTGCTGACATACATGGATGTGTACACACAATGGTGTTTTTTGTGTGTGTACACCCATAAATACACATACATAAATATATAGGAACAAGAGCTCACTTCTGACTGTAGGCCCCCTTAGTATCTAAACCCCATCTCAGCTCAGTCCAATTTAACAGTACCCTTTCATTCTTATGTGCCTCAAAACATATAAAACCATCTGTTTTCCTATAAAGCAGGAAGTGCACTGTCTTTACCAATACTCACTTCTGCATCTCTAAAAAATGGCATTTTCTTCCTACCATTAAGGTGTACAGATTTACACTCACATGAATTCATGTTTTGGACTACCACCTGTCAGTCCATCTTGAGAAAACAGGATACTCAAGTCTTCCCTAAATCATCTTTAGCCCTCAGATGAGAGGATTATAGCAAAACAGAAGGAGCAAACTTTAACAGTAATAGTTATTCTTTCCCACATCTCCTCTCATCCTACAAAGTTATCTTGTTACTTCAGAAATTAACATGACACCTCTAAAACCAATGTTAATGAGAAGCCATAAGCCATTCATATAGTCCTCACTCTTAGAGCAGGGTATCTCACCAGTTTCAGGTAAGGCAGAGGAACATTTTGGCAGAATCACTCTTCAGTGATATGCAAACCTGGGAGAGTTTTGTTCTATAAAAATATCTCCCCTGCAAGCCTGCACCTTATGCCATACTTTTGAGTGAAATTCAGAAAACTTAGGAAATCCCTAAAATGCTCCACCACAAATTCAGTTAAAAAACCAGAAAAAAAAGCAGCAAAAGCGAATAAAAATAAAAGCCAAGAAGTCTGATGTCTATAATCTAATTTTACCTTGATCATTTGATGTAATCACAGTTGTTCCACCAGGAGCAAAAGGATCATTCTTCTTCAATATCTCTGTCTAAAATAAAAAAAATTCCATTTGTGGAAAATTTGGTTTTCATCTTGAAAGATTCCTCATTCTAAGAATACAACCATGATCTATTTTAGTTTAGGAGTTTTAAGATAAAATATTTTGGAAACATATTTTTTCAGCCTCAGTAAACAAATCTGTTAACAGAAGCTCCTCAGAACAGTGATTAATAATTTTAAAAAATGGAAAAGTGTACATTATGTGCAACATCCTTTGTAACCATTAACATAAAATTTAGGAATATCTATCACTCAGATTTCTACAATCAGAACCTTGAGGATATAACTACAAGACATCAACACCACCAAGATGAGGTAAAGCATTTATTGATCCTATAAGCCCTGGAGGCAAAAATTCAGGTGTTTCAACATAACTTGATGAGATTAATCTTGGATTTCTTTCAATGTTGAGCAAGTTCTACCAGCTACCAACAGAGCTTAGTTCACTGTTCTCTAATGTTTTGATCTGTGGAGCAATAAAACTCCATACCCAAACATTTAAAAAAATGCTTTTATTTTTACTTCTATTTAATCTGTGACTGTTTCTAGAAAATAGGACACAGGAAAGGAAAGGAAAGACAGAGCCATGGGGTAAATTGTATAATTCACTATACAATTTCTAAATATCTGCTTTTCAAGAGATGTCCAAATACACAAAATAGGTTATTTTGCCCAAAACTAAGGTATGCTATCAAACTTACTGTGTTATTATTACTGCTGTCTGCAGTGCTAAATGGATCAGTGCCAGCAGTTGCAAAAGGATCAGTGGAGGATTGTTTGAAAAAACAGTCAGCTGCAAAAGGATCTGAGCCTTTGAAGGGATCACCACCAAAGGGATCTAAAAAGTAAAAGTTTCATTAACATTTCTGCTAGCTTTACTTAGCTCAATGTCTTAAGAACTAAATATTTTATTGCTTTTTCATACTGCAAGAAGGTGACACATTTAAGACTGAAGATCTTTCATCTGTGAATAATTTGTATTCTGGAATTCAAAACATTAGCCAAGCCAACATTTTCTGTACATCATGGCAACTTTGGATAGTGCAAATGGTTCAGCTCCAGAATCACCTGAGCATTCAGGTTCTTAAACCAAGCCCCCTGAAACTGAAGCATATACAAATCATAACATTTCTCAGAATAATCCTACCCTCCTCTCCTTCACACCCTAACCACAACTGATGTTTTCTTATTTGGCACTTGCTCCATAATGCTATTTTGCTAAAGCCTTCCCTACCATTCACTTTGCTTTTCTGTCACCAGTAACTCCACTCAGAACCAAGCAAATAATGCATGACAGTGCCTATACAGCCAGTCTAAATAGACACTCCTCACCTTTTTCAGTATTTAGTTCTAAAGAAAGTTGGTAAGGGAAAAGCCTTTAAAAGAGAGTACAGTCCTAACTCACTGCATGCAAGGCAAGCAGCAGGAGTTTGGGGCCTTCTGTTCACCACCTTCACAGAATTAAATCCCAACTAAGGATGCTTCCAACAGCAAGAAGTTCACTGGCAACAGGCCCCTCTGAAAATCCTTAGAACAAGAGGCCAGCTGCTACTGCTCCATTTCTATCTATCCTACAGTGACTTTTTTGGGTCATTTCTACATTTCTTATGCTGAAAGCAGCAACACTTTTCCCCACATATTCTTTTAGTATAAATCACTTAGAAGTACAAACACTTTAGAAGTTACAAAGTTACTTACCAATTTTCCCAAAAGGGTCATCTTTGAAAGGATCGCCTGTTTTTAAAAAAAAAAAAAAAGTCACTTGTCATAAAGCACATACTTGAAGTCTTTTGGATATGAAGTCATTTCTACATCTGGCATTTAAACAACTCTCACACAGAAGAATAATTTCACTATTTTCAGTAGAATGACAAGAGCTAGCATTAGAAAAAGCAAATACTAATCAAGTTGTTCACTATCAGCATGAAACATACAAAAGCACCAATCTCAAAGATGCTTTTCTCTGTAAACACCCACATTATGCAGTATTTGCCACCACAGTAATCCAGGCCAAGCACTGTTATGTGAGTCACAGGTCTGTTTAATTCTCACAGGTGCCATGGATGGTAGCTCTTAAGTGTTAATTTCTGTACTGGATGAATGGAACCAATTTCATCAGTTGTACTTCCTCATCTACATCCAAGAGACATAGATGTTCTGTCTATTAGCTGAACATCCTCAGCAAACAAAGCTCAAAAGGTTGGCTACTAACAGAGAGACTTTTTTCCTCTAAAAAAAAATTCCTGTCATGTGCTGTGAGTAGGACCACTTCAACATAAACAAATATCAAGCAGTATCTACACAGAAACATTTAAGCTGTTTTAAATCAGTTTAATTTATTCATTAAAAGTATTAAATCTGCACTGACATTTCTTTCAGTAGTCAAGTGATCTGAAATAAATTTAGTTTATTTTCCTTTTGAAGTGATATGATCTAAATTGATCAGACCATGCTGACTGAAAGCATGTAAGATCATATTAATGTGGCTGAAAACATCTGCTTCAGCAGTTAAGCCAAATTAACTCCCTTCAAGTGACTCCATATAGGCAGTTCACTTCTTCCAACATAAAAGAAAAAATAAAACCAGAACAACAGCATTCGTCAGTGGCAAGTTCTTAAAATAAAGTATAGCACTTCCACAAGATGAACAGATGGTGCAGTTCCACATCACCTTTTCCTGAGTGCCAAACTCACCAGAAGTAGGCCACAGCCATTCATTCTCCACCACCCACACCCTTCCTGCACCACAGTTCACTGCACCCCCAGTTGGACTGTCTGTAGATCTGTACAGCACACAGAGGTAAGAGAGGTACTCCAGAAGAGTGGTGAGGGAAAGGTGAAATTTTCACAGTTAATTGGAAAGTCCAGATGAAAGAAGGAAAGAACACTCTGGAAACTCTCATTTCCATTTTGCAATGCTAGTGGCTCCACGCTCCTGACACTCCCAACACCTTCACATTTCTTCCATAAAGAGCAGTTCCAAGGTGAAGATTAGTCTGAGGTGTTCATACAATACCTGCCTACAGAGAAAAGTTTACTTACTGCCAACAAAAGGGTCAGACTGGAAGAACTCTAAGCTGGCTTCAGAAACTAGATCAGGCAATGGATGAGATTCAGCATCAAATGGATCTTCCTGGGCAATGCAAAAGTAGAGAAAGGTATTACATTTTAATACTTGCCTGACTGAAAACATCTGTGTTGCTTTGTGTTGCCATTTAGTAGCTTCTTAGAAATTAAAAAATCCCATAGCCAGATAGAATTTTACATGATTCATGACTGGAGATCCAAAACATTTCTCAACAGCCACCTGCCTGCTATATGAGATGACAAGTAAAATGAATAAAAAGTGACAATTTCATTTCCCTTTTGTTCTATGACCATGATGCAAGCCTCAAACAACTTAACTACAGTTTTTTTATTTACTTTTTCCTCCCCCAGATCTGACCAAACTCACCTTTTTGGTAATAGCTGCAGCTGGAGTCTCTTTCTCCTCTTCCACAACAGAGGCTGTTGTTTCAGGACTATTCCTTACCTACATAAAGGGAAAAGAAATTAACTATAAATTAGCAAATAGAAGACTAAACGATATAATTTTAATTCTTAAATAGCTAAAAGAATATACTTCAAGGGATTCACACTTCTTATAGAACATACTGCAATGTTCCATAAACCCTGCAAAAGTTAAAAAAACCCCAAAACTTTAAGAGTCTACTGGGACATAAAGAGGGACATTTAAAATAAGACAGCTTTAGATTTGCTGTTCTATTCCTTATTCCATTCTTGTTGCACCAACTGGAGACAGCTGCTCTCCTTTATTGCTAATTCTACTATACAATTTAGGATATTTTGCTTTGGGAACAAATAAAGAAAAAATGTTATTGCCACTTTCCAGCCAAGCTGAAATTTCTTCTTTTTGTGCTTACCAACTTTCAGATTGCTGCAACACAGTGCCTCACAGTAATACCCTGAAATTTGACTTGTGCAAGTGTTTAAAAACATAATCAATCTCAATACATTCTTAACTTATTCCAGCTTCACAGCTGCATTGCATCATGATCAAGCAGGCAAAACACTACTCACTGGAGAGACGCTGTTTGTTTGTTCATCTTCTGCTATACTTTCCCTTTCAGCATTCTCATTAAGGTTAGCAGTTTCACTGCTGCTATTGCTAAGACTAGAATGATCCACAGTCCCATTAACAAGTGTATTATGTGGCTGAGAGTGCCAACTAAATTGGTTATTTCCCAATTCTTTCAGCTCAAGAAGTTTTGTCTGCACCTGTAGACAGAAAGAAATGGATATGCATCAGCATGGCAGTACACAGAAGCCAGTAAATTACCGTCCTCTCTTAAATCTAAGCTACCATTCTCACTTTCAAAAGCAAATATAAAACCCATGTCATTTCAAAGAGGTGAAATTTGAGAGATAAAAGTCTGACATAGAAGAGATATAATTTAATTGAAGGACAGACCTGAGAATCTGCTCCTGCCAAGGAAGCATACAGCATCACAGACAACATCAAAACTTGGTGCTCTGTTTCTACTCAGACTCTTCTTAGGAGTTGCAAAGCTTTCAGGTTTTTTTTTTTGGCCGGTTTTGTTTGTTTGTTTTGGGGGGGGGGAGTGTGGCTGCTGATTGTTTATTGTTTTCTTTTTTAAATTATGTATTTGCAATTGCCTTAAACTCCAAATGAAAAAACCTGCTTTATCAGAATTCTCATTTTCACAGAAAGAAACTTCATTATTTTCTTCATTTTAACTTCATTATAACTTCATTATTTTCTTCCACATGGCCTTTGAATTCTACAAATCCACAGTATATTTTCCTAAACAGTTTATTCTATATTTTTTCAGCACTATGCTTAATGCAGTGTCTCACAGCAAACAGTTACAACCAACCTGACAGTTACGATGAAATCATTGAATTTCCCAGATAACAGAGAGGGATGAACATAGTTCAGATATTTAAGTGTGTAAAACCCTCTGACTTTTGCTAGAGCTCAGTGACCTAATAGAATTCTCATTGGCTTGCCCATGTCACAAGTCAGATAGCAGCAAAGAGGTCACCAAATGCCTTTCAGATACACTGACCTCAGACTTTCCTAAAGCACCAAAGTTCATAATTTGTGAGCCAGGATACATTATCAGCCTCAAATCTGTTCATTGCAAGTACCTCTTGCTCATATGCTAATACTGAAATAGCACAACCTTCTCTCTACCCGTGATGAAACAATAGAAAATCCATTTGTTTACTTCTTTTCTAAACATCAAAGCCACATTTAAAAATTAAGTTATAAGGCTCTTCAGTACAGCAAAATGTGAACACTAGCAGTGGTAATAGAAAGACAAAAAAATTAAGTCAGAAATTAATTATGTAAAATGGCAGACCCCAAAGTCAGCCCTTTCTAGAGTTCAAAATTAATAGGAAGCCTTTTTGGTTTGTTTTGAACTTGATAATGATGTGACTGATTTACATATTAGATAGCTGGCAAGTCAAAGAAGAATGATGAGGAAAGGGTGTGCAAGCTAATGCATCACTGAAGTAATAATAAACCACTGATTACAGGTAAAAGATGAAAAGTGCTGCTTTAATATAAAAGCAGACATTTCAAAGCAAAATTCTTTGCTTAAAAAACAGTGCACCTTTGCTCCTCAGTATCTAGTGTCAAGCCAATTTATTCTTACATTCACCTTACTTTCTGTCTTCAATAATGCACTAAGTAAATGTTAGCAATTTTATACCAACTTCACATTAATAAAAGAAGAGTGAGAGCTTGCCCCAGGCCATAGCTGAGCAAGAAAGCTTAAGTAACTATAGAGATAGGTATTGGATATATAGAATTTAACATGCATTTCATTCGTTAAATTAAGCCAAATTATTTATGATGAATAATAAATTAATCCCCTTTTCTTAACAAACTTGAAAAAAAATAATGAAGTGTATCTTAAGTTACTTGAGTCAGCATTTAAGAATACCAACAACTACAAGCACAGAACATGTGTGAGTAACTAATGGCATGATCAATTAAAAAAAAAAAACAAAACACCTTGCCCTTCTCCTTCCCTCCCCTTCCAAAAAAATACACTAAAGGTTGTCAGCTAAAAAAAAAATAAAATGATTTTTTGTTTGCTTGTTTTTTACACTGCCTTACTGAATTGATTTCCTGTTGTGAATCCTGCAGATGTTGCTGAAGAGGTCCCAGCTGTGCCTTCCCAGATTCTAAGCAATGCTCAAGCTCTGCAGTTTCTTGCTGCAGGCGACTCAGCTCCTCTTGAGCTTTGGTCAGTTCATCTTCATAGGCTGAAATCTTGGATTCCTGGCTTGTTATTTCAGCTTTCAGCATAGCAATCTAAAGCATGGGCAAATATTTCAAAGCCAGCTTAAAAAAAATAAATAACCACACACCTACAAAAATATGCAAATACTATTATTTATGACCAGAAAAAGTAAAAACCTGATAGCTGTTGCAGATATCACATAAATCATACCTGAATAAAAGGTTAATTCTGTATTGTTCTCAATAAGATCATAGTATTCTGGCAGTTCCCCTGATCAAAACAGGTATTTCTAATACTGAAAATGTCCTTTTAGATAAATAAATACAATAGCTTTGTACTAGGAAAAAAAAAAATCTATGTGACCATAAGATGATTTTTTTTAACCAGTGAAAAATCAGTCCCAATAAGTAGTGCTTCTCATTACACGAAGAATGTATTATAGTTTTGCATTATTTGTTAGCATTTAACCTTATTTGTGTGCAAACATACATCAGTGTGTTTGTTGGCACACTGATACTAAATTAGGAGGTGACTGAATGAAGCCACATCATTTCCTGCTCTCTGCTAGTCACAAAACTTTGACACTTAGGCTGTTCATTCATTAGAAGTTTTTCTCCTGCCCCAACAACTGTAACACTACAAGGCTGAGTTCTTCAAAATGAGGCATTTCCTCTTCAAAGGGCTTTAACCACTGCACCTTACCATATGGGCTTCTTCTGCACACTTCTGCCTGATATCATTAAGTTGCTCTTCCAACTTGGCCTTCTGCTCATCAAGATCATTAAGAATTTCCTGGGCTTCCTGTTTTTGAGCTTGCAGCTTTTGCAGATGACTGCTCTCCCTCTTTACTTCATCTTGTAGATCCTGTAATAACACAATTAGTTTTGCACTTGTTCCCTTTATCCTCCCAACCACTAAATTCCACAGTGTAAACTGCAGTACTAACTCAGATTTCAAAATATCAAGAAATTATCTTTCCAAAGCTGCCATTTACACGGTCAGAGAAGCAAGTATTCTCAAATTCTAATACACAAAAAATAATGAGGTTATTTGCTATATCTTAAGCAAAAGGAATCTCACTGAAATCCTGAAGATCATATATCAACACAGATATTTGGGTGCCACATTGCCTCTCTCCTATGTTTTCGCAGGAACTTGTTAAAGCAACACAGTAAAGGACCACAACAGTGCATTATTAACCCAAATGCCCTCCCTTCTCGAGCATCTCTGCCTCTGAATTCACAAAAATAAGGCAAAAACTTATTTTCCATGCAGTACTGGTAAGAAACACGCATGCCATACACAACAATATGGCATCTTCTAATTTCTGAAGCAGAAATATATATATATACCTTATGTTCTAAGTACATTAAGTAGCATTATATGGTAATTAGTTCATTTCTGAGCAAGAGGAATAGGTATGATTCAACAAACTGCAGATATAACATTGAAAAAAATGTTAAGAAAGAATTTAGGAACCAAGAATTGTCAAAGTCAAGAGGAAGACATGATACAGGGGGATCAAAAAGGATTAACACAAAACAAAAAGTATTAGATGAAAAAAAAGATTGCGGCCTTTTCAAGAAAATATGGTAATTGTAGGAAGAATCATGAGCAACAGTAAAAAGCAGAAAGAAAATTAAGGATGATAAAAAAACAAGCTGATGAGAATTTCTGATTAAATCATACATTCCTGTGCTACTCTAAGGTAAGACATGTCCTTTCTTAAGGGTGTTTTGTTTGGAGATTTTAGTTTGTGAGGGAGATAGTTTATCCACATGTGCTAACACTTTCAGATAATCAGGACAAAAAAGACAGATAAAAATAGAAGAGCATATGGTACAGCAGTCAGATGCTAGGGAAATAGGTAACCTCAAGATAACTTGAGGACTACATATAGAAACAGCATAGATGCTTTCATGAACAAGAAACAACCTCCAAGCCCAAACAAAACTAAAACCAAAACCCTCAAAATCACATTTGAAGTTCAGTAAAGGGCATATGACTGATGTACAGCAGTCAGACCAAGTGAATTATTGGTTATTTCTGATCTATGAAAGAGAAACCAATGCACACACAAAAAGCTATTACAGCAGCTACTGACTTGGTTAATTGGGGCACTCTTGATCCATTAATTTTTTACTCTGCTTTGAAAAGCTGTAGCAGAGTTCTGATACAGCTGACACTGAACACATGCAATGGGGGAAAAAGTAACAGATTCAAGAGATTTCAGTCTCCTTTCTCTGAAAGGAATCAGGGATTCACATAGACACAAGTTAAATATAGATCCCCACCACTCTTGCTTCTGTTCCTTAAATCCCAACGTCTGTTCTAGACACAGCAGTAGAGAAGCACTAAAGAGATTTGACTAAGACTGATGGCTCTCAGAAGACAAAAGAGAGAAAAGCACCAAGAAAAAGCACCAAAACCTAAACATGTTCATAAAACCACTTCAAAATCAAAGATTGGGAGTGGATACAATACACAGAACTGGGATACATCTTCATGAAGTAAACCAGGATCCAATTAAGCTTTCAGTTCCAACACCCTCAGCAGAGAAGCACCATTTTAATGCTGAAGCACTGAATGAGATTGTACATGAAAACCACTAATATATAAATAAACAATAAAAACACTAACATAAAAATAACATATATTAAAAAGTAGCATTTTTTGTGGTAGTAGTAATAAAAATGTATTAGATTTATCATCATTGTAACTCTCCGAAGATGAACTCTCCATGCTAATGTATTGAAGGACAAGAAAAGTCTATAGAGATCTGGATTTTTGGAGACAGCCAATGGATTAAATAGCTTGCTGGTCTGTACTTCACCAAACAATGCATATGTTAGGAACTGTTAAGCCTGAACAGCCCAGGAAAGTTAAACTCCACTGACTTTCTAATGGCTTTTGTACACTGCAACAAAGAGTAGGGAAAATCCAGTGCTGAGCAGGATACTCAGCATAAATCTCTAAAACAACTCAGGCCAACAAGGAGATCAAAAAGTAAGAAAAATAGAAAAATTCTGGACTACTTGGAAGGCAAAATTCCCAAAATACCTTTCACATTTCCCTCACTCTTCTCTGAATCAGTGTCTCACATGCAGTTAAATTTTTTCCCAAGTGATGGAAAGCTACACTATGCTTTGTTCAGGAGTTACATGCATCTGTTATAAAAATTCCTCTACAAAGTTTCAGCATCCCATTGAAAAGTAAAGCACAGACCTTTTGACTTCATGTCAGCAGAATTCTAGGGAACACCCCATAATTGTTGGGAAAGCCAGGAGAACCTCCACTTATTTCAGAGTCTTAGTAGGCAGACTGACATCCCCAGAGATGAAATGATAGATGGAAGATGAGTCTTGTGTTTGAGGCAGTGTCCAGCTGCTGTAGGACACAGTCCTGCAACATCTGTGCCTAGCAGAGCTGGTGGTGAGAGAGCAAGGGGACAGCCAGGCAAAGCTACTGTGAGATGCCTCTTGGTGTGTGGTCAAAAATTCATGTTTTAGTTCCTTGTTAACTCTGTAAAACCAAGTTCTCTACTGCCAAGAAGAACATTTTATATATGAGTTTATTATTCCTGTATTTATAGGAAAATGCTAACCCAAAACCCAGACTAAGTTAAGGACATGGTGACCTATCAATTTCTTGATCTTTGTTACTTTGACCATAACTTTTCAAGTAAAAGCAGCCCCTACTCTTTGCTGCTAAAGAGCTGGTATTTTAAAAAGAACATTAAAACCTACCTGTATGCTATGTTTTCCCTCCAACTCTTTTTCTCTTTGCCTTTTAGTATCTATTTACATAGCATATAAATTATTTTATAGAATAAAAACTGTCATTCTTTCCCTCCTCCCATACACACCACTCTGATCTGTCACACCATGGCTATATTTGAGATAATAATTTGCATTCATGGAAGTAATTCTGGTAATTAAAACCCCGGAGTGTGATGCCATGAAGCTAAGCCTGAATTGAGGTGGTGGATTAAAACACACTAGTTTTGTACACCTCTTTAGAAATGTCACCATTAGTATAAAACCAGATGAAAAAAACATGATGTAAAGATATTCAGAGGACAGTGGTGACAGACTAAGAAGTTCTAGAAAGTTTCCTGAAACATGCAGGTCCTCCAATATTCAGGAGCTAGAAAGGCAGCACAGATAAAGGGCCATCAGTTTAAATAAATGCTGCAGCCATATCTTATTTGATCCTGATGGTTTCTCATTGTTCTGACAAGCCCATAGCAGACTGTTCCTTCTGTGGAGACCAGCAGAACTCTGTAATTCTGTATATAGCAAGTGACAGATAGCTTGTGTCACCACTAAAAGGTTAAGGACTAAAGGCAAATGCTTCCAAGCTGCTCCTCTGGATACAATGCCTTCATTATCTTGTGATGCTGCTGGCTACCAAGCAGTAAACATATGCAGATGACTCTAACAGATAACTCTAACATTAAAGGTAAGGTTTTTGCTTAGCTTTATACACATTTTGTGCAAAGACACCAGAGAATTCAGCCTTCACACAAACACACACAGATTCCAGAACACAGTAACAGAATCATCCTGCCTGCAGAACCAGAAACGCCCAGAATTTTTAACAGTCTGAAAAAGCAACCTGCATGCATGGACAAAAATCACAGACATGGGCAACTTGTGCATGCATTCCTGCAGCTGCTGAACCTGGATGCCATTGTGACTATCAGGCCAGCATCTGATTATCTTCTGAAAGGTCAGACAATTAATTATCACCGAGGCTTTAAGGATATTAAATAGCCAAGCACAAAATTTTCAACAGTTGTAACACATTGCCTCTTTTTCTGCTCAGATAAAATGCAGAAGTTCTGCATTAGTTACTCTTAATAAAATACACATTATTTAAAACAACAAAGATCCTAAAATAAATGTAAGTGATCAGGTATCACACTGAAATTTTTTGGCTTTTATTTGGCTTTTTTTTTTTTGTTAAGCAGCAACTATAGCTGCTTTGCAGCTTAAAATTTAACTGAACTATTGCTTTGAAGAATTTAATTCAGGGCTTGGCTAGACTGTTAGCACTAAACACTGATGCTGATTGGAAAAATTTTCATCTCTGTAAAGCACTTGATTTGACATTCTTATTCTGTATTTATTCTGAATATTTAAATATGTCAATGTCCAAAGGAAATTCAGTATCATCCTTTTAAATAAAAATCAGGTTATTTTAAAAATTCTCTTAAGTTAGGCAAAATTAACTTAAGGCAATATTCCTCCCAAGCTGGTAATTACTGCGACTCTTTAGAAGCAGCCCTGCACACAAGCCCTTTTAATTCAGCCACTTAAGTTTATTAATTGGCAGTGTTAGTGTCCGACTTTAGCTGTATTTTAGATAACCTTGCTAAAAAATAATTACAGAAAACAAAAATAAGAAATCTATTCTTTTGTAATATTTTTAATTTAAAACTCCATGCAGGCTACATATCCTAAGAGCTCACACCCCACACTCATTCAGAAAATATATTTTAAAATACATTCTTTTTTTTTTAACAACCACTTTTTTGTCTTTTTGTAATGATGATCACAACACTGAATATGTGATGTGATCTAAAGACTCAGTAATCCCACTGCCTTTAATGCACCACATGGTGTAATATCAGGTGTCTGAAGAATAATTTTGTGTCTTATTTACCTGGACCTCACTTGTCCTCTGCTTGATGGTATCTTCTTTCTCCTTCAGGTCTTGCTCTACATTATTCTTTTCCCTAGAAGACCAGCAAACAATGCAAGAATACTTAAGAACATCAGCTACAGCAGGTACAGTTATCCAGCCCCCTAAGCCTGTATCTCTCTTTAAATACATAGTGAAACATTAAATACAGAAGATGGAAAGGATTTCTGCTTTCCAAATTATTTACAAGACAGAAGCCCACACAAGTGTTCTGCATAAAAAAATAAAAACCCCTATCTTTTCACCCAACTGCACTTCAGTGATAAGAATGGCTCAAAAATGGAAGAGGGCGGGTGGGAGAAATCAATGAAATACTGCCTCCAGTGATCTCACTGTTGCTATGGAGCACTCCTCTAATGAAAACTGCTGGGAAAAGTGGGAGGGATTGCATCAGATTCCATCTATTAACCCCTGCAAACACAGTAATTCCTATGCTAACAGCAACCAGAACATTTCCAGCAGGCCAATCTAGCTGATTAATTAACTTTCCCTATCAGATTTTAGATATATTTGTTGGTAAGCTCTGTCAAAAGAGCCAAGGTTGTCTTGCTGTTATCAGAAATTCAGGATGTAGTTAATTGCTGTGTCATATCAAATCTGTCTCCACAGACATTTATTTAAGTTTAGAAGTGACTACTGATGACAGGGGAATTTCATCAATAAATTCTTGGCAGTTAGACATAACAACAGCTTTCAGAAAGGAAAAAACCCAAACCCCACAACTCTGAAATGTTACTGTTTTTAAAAAGTCATAAAAGCCTTTATCTCTAGATAGTATATGGCATCTTTTCTCCTCCCACAGAGGAGAAAAGCAGTATAACTTATATACAGTTTTATCCCTGTCCTCTGCATAGAGATATTTACTTTCATAAGGATTTTATTAATAAATTAGCACACATATGAAAAGTTAGATTTTGAACAATGATAAATCTAGAATTTCTAAATGAAATACCATTGTGAAAAGCTATCAAATTGCATTATTTGTACATACTGAAATTAAGATGATTTCACATTTTAATAGCAGCAGACTGGTGACCTATCTAAAATTGTTAATCTTATTGTTTACTCTCACTAAATACAGTAGAAAACATTTCTGTCTCAAAAGTAAAATAGATCTGCTCTAAGTTTTCTTTACTCAAGTTGAGGAATTCCTGATTACTGCTAAACCAAGTTCAAGAGAAATTAAAAACAATCTAGATGTCACAGACCTTAAACCAACATTTACTCTGAAAAATAATTTCTACAGATTATCTTCTGCCACTATTTATCTCAGTATCTGTTGTAATTCATTGAATATGCTGAAAGGGAAAGTTCACATGGAAGAAAAAGGAAAGATGTGGAAAGAGAGGCTTTGAAGAACAAGGCTAAGGTTTTTTTGTTAAGTGTGAACATTTAAGTTGCATAAAATTTCTCACTCTCCATTCATGAGAAAAAAGCATCATGCAATTTTAACCAAACCTTTACCATTTCCATCAAAGCTATAGCACATTCCTCTAGCTGAATAAATTAGTATTTGTGGCATAACTGGATATCTAAAGCACTGCAACGTGGGGTTGAAACAAGTTCCATTGATTTTGCTTCCTGTAACTTTCCATGAACAAAGGGTCTCAACCTCAATAAAACATTTCCACAGATCTAAGTACAAGTCAGACTGAAAAACACCTATAAGCCCTCAGACACAGATCAAGCACAACAAACATTCAGGCATATTACTTCTGATGGAAGATAAAAGAGAATAACTGATTAGGTAAGTAAATACTTGTTGTTTTTCCTACTCAGGTATGAAAACTGAGCAGGAAATAGAAATGCAAGCAGGTAGGTGTGCTTTAATACACAGTTTTTTACATTATCATCACTCATATGCCTAAGAGACTATCAGAGGTGAAGACCACTTCCTTTTTATTTCAACAGAAACCAGGTACCTAAACCTTGCAGTCTGGACTAAACAAGCAACATACAGGATACAAAACCCAGCCCCAGGCAGCTTCCAGTGCCCAAAACACAAGACAAACAATGAACTGGAAAACATCAAGTGAAAGAAGTATTGTCAGGCAGAACAAGAAAAGCTCAGACAGCAGTCTCAGGCAAAGGAAAACAAGCTGAGTGTATGGAGTCCACAGATAATATATCCCCTCCTCCCACCCCCCAGTAATTTGTCTTTATTTTGAAAAACAAAAAAACCAGGACAACACAGACCTACTTAATTCACTAAATCTTCTGAATGCCTCCATTTCTTTTACAAACTATCTGGTATGCCCCTGTAGGAATGCTCAGCAACTGAAAGAACCAAAAACAAGTAACAAAATTGATTTATTGGATATGACAGATTTCAGACTTCCTGGATCATAAAGTCCCTTACCGCACCAGCACTCAAAAAAAAAAAACCAAAAAAAACCAAACCAAAATCAACTTTGGTCTTGCCAATAAAGGACACTTGGAACCAAATCAAGTCAATTTCTTAAATCAATACAATTTCCCTATCCTTTTTAATAGTAATCAGATCAGGAGAGTCATCTATTAAGGAAATCAAAAGCAATGAATAAAAAAAATACCCAAACTAATGGTCTGTTTCTCCAATGAAAACACTTCATTATCTACAATTAAAAAATCTTAGTTTTATACTAACTTGTGAATGAAGTAATTTATAAATGGGAGCCAGCATATTGTAAATATCTGTGATATCTGACAAGTGAGGAGTCCCCACATCAGTACAGATATTCAAGTCAAATATGAAACAACCCTGACCCAACTTCTTGATGCCCAGCACTTAGTAGAACCACCTCAGTCACAAAAGCAAAAACTTAAAAGTTCTTTTCCATAGTAAGCAGCAGATGACTCCTCACAGAGCTGGTAGCATTATCTGCATTCAACATTGCCCAACATTTCTTATTTTCAAATACATTTGTAATTTTGGGGTTTCCTAGTGTAGGAGTACTTCAGTTTGGCAATGCCAGAAAAAAAATGTCTGGGGTTTTCTTAGCTTCTCATCCCATTTGTTTCCTCCAATCTTCTCAGCTGCAATAGCTCAGTTACTTCCAAACGAGATGTTGGAAGAAATAATCCATCCCACATCAAAATTCTGACCACTGATTCAATAAGAAGCTGTAAATTTATGAATTTTGAAGACCTGATCCAAGTACATGGCAGGGAGGGGCTGCCTGGTTTTTCTGGGGACATTTTGCTCTTTCTTCTTTTTGAGAGACTGACTTACCAGCTTTATGGTCCTTTTAACCTGATTTATATTCAGGACAATATAACTGTTGCTGCCCACCATACATGAAGGATGGCACCTTTGGTGAGATATACTAAGTTAAGCTCAACTACTTAACATGCTTTGAGAGGAACACAGTGTAGGCAAAGCTTGATGAAATTTCACTAATTCATGGGCTGTAGATAGCTTTGAACAAAAGCAAAGCAGGCTTGAAGGGGAAGAAAAAGGTTTTATCGTTTAAAAAAGGAATATTAAGAACATCTGGTCTGGCCTCTCACAATCCTGATCAAAAAAGCTTCAAATAACTTTCTAAAAATACAGTGCAACTGAAACAGAACTTAGAGGCAGTAGAGCTGACAGGCTCAAAAGGATGCAGATTCCCTAACAATCCCAGGCAAATCATTCCTCTCTAAAAGGGGGAATTATCTTCACTAACAAATGTTCTGGATTTTATTCTTCATCCTGTCCTCAACTTCCACCTTCCTGACGTGGAGTTTTTATTCAATTGGACTGAAAAGCTATTGACTACCAGAAATCTTTCCCACACAAACTCTTGATCCACACACATATCACCCCTCTATTCTTTGCTCAGTCTCTCAAAAAGCTATGTTTTCCAGACACTGCCATTCTTCTGAGGCATTTCCTCTGCTGTCTTTTTTTTGTTTGTTAGAAAGTGCACTTCAAAAATAGATTCAGTTTCTGTTAATGGGTCTCTCAAATGCAGCTCTCATGGATACTTCTCAATGGAATAATGGACTAGAATTATATTACATACCTAGCTCAAGAGCTGAACAGTATTTCTTGTTTAATAATGAACAAGAATAACTTAAGTTTATCGTGTAAAATGTAATTTAACTATCAAAACTCAAAGTGTACTTCACCAATTCTAACAAAAATGGGGATTTGACAAAAATGAAAAAAAGTTTCCTACATTTACTAGAAAAAATCTGTTGCTACCTGTACTTAGGGAAGGTACAGAGTACTAACAGCTACTCTGTGACCAAAGTAATGCTTCTATGGTGGCAAAAGGGTTTTCAAAATAGAAATATTTATTTTCTTGCAAAAAAATAAATTTACTTGAGCCACAACTTGCTTCATGGTATTAAGAGTCAGGGAATCACAGAATGTTAAGGGTTTTAAGGGACCTCTGGAGATCATCTAAGTCCAACCCCATAATCATTCTCACTAAAACCACACAAACCTCTTCCTGGTATGATTCAGTTTGACAACACAGGCTTAAGCCTCTCATTGTTAATCCAATTCTATTCTGAGTCTCTAAATCACATCCAAGAAAATTTCCCCTTTCTAAAAAATTAATACATACTACCAGTTGCCTCTTCAGCAATCTAATATTCAAATGTGTGTTAAATAATCAGCCAAGTATATTTGCCACTGAAGAAATGGAAGCAATTACTTTCCAAAAGCCACTGTTTCTTCATGCCTCACAGTAAGAAAAAGAAAACAGGACACACTGCATATTGCAAGCCCACCTGCTGAAAACCAACTTCATCTAAGAATTCATGCTAGTGAAAAATTTATTTCCAAGATACTAACAGCAAATATACATGGTTGTAAATGATATTTTAAGATAAGTGAGAGTCCAAAACTGGAACTAATACAATCTAAAGAACAACAGAGGAAGGCAGAATTGGGAGTGAGGAGGCAGTGGGAGTAATGAGAGGGAGAATAAGCAGTTGAAGTGAAAAAATATGTATTTAGGAAACAGACTGTGCTTTGACACATTGCCAAATTAAAACCTTCCTACGAGTGACATGAATTAGACAGACCAATTTCATCATGACAAAGCACTCACTCATAAAATAGTAGAATTAACTGTTCTTAATAGAATCCTCAGTACATTTATGAAAGTATCAAAGTAATTACTGAAGAAAAATAGCTGATCTGAATTGAGAGTATGACAAACACTATACAACACATATGAGCTTTATTTTCTTATTCACTTGAAGTTATCTTCTTAATTACCTTGAAAATACTTAATGGAACCCAAGAGTCTGCAGACGTCAAATTAAAACAATTTTTCTCAGTGCAACAATTTATTTTACTAAACAGAAGATAAACATGTCATCTTGCCCACTATCAAAAACCTAGCAGAGGTTCATATGCAAACTGTCATCTTCCCACTCTTTACCCTATGGACGTCCTTTACCTCTCCAGTCTCACTTCCTTACTGCCACTAACAAAAAGCCCTTAGAATTCTTTCTACAAATCAGAGAACAAATCCCAGTTCATATCATCCTTACTTCCAGCATCCTTAAGATCTGTTCCATTCTCATCTGCCAATAAAGATGAAAAAGAGAGAATATTCTATCTTGGGATGCTGCTATATGCAGCTCTCTGAACCACCCAGAAGGCATGATGGACAGACCCCTCTCAGTCTTGCTGTTACTAAATGCATTCATCTGAGTAAGCAAAGAGTAGAAGCCTTACAGACATTTACAGACATGCTAACCATTCCATTTTAGCAAATCAGACTATTATCACCTGGTTTTCTCTGACACATTGAATTGTTTTTTAAAAACAGTAACTAGCAAAACTGAATCTAAGGCAGCTGTTACTATTCTTCCTTTACTTACCTCTGCAGGTCTACTATTTCATTGTTTAATGTATCAAGTTCTTTAATTGCAGAAAAATCTGCTACAGAATTCGGTCCTTGAGTACTCTGAAAGAAAAAAAAACAAAACAACTCTGTTAGTTTGTATTTTATGCTGTCCAACAACTTTATTCACTTTACTTTTTGTGACAGCATGATCTATCCTCTTGTAACAACTGTTGGCAGCATTGCATTTCAGATCTTCAAACCAAAACAGTCCAAATGCTCTATTAACAGAATACAACATAAATCTGATGCATCTACTAATTCAAAGAGTTTATCTCCTGTCAACACCTGAAGACATCTTCCACAAACATACAGGACCATCTGATCATACAAAAAAAAAAAACAGTTCTAAAATGAGATTTATTTTACAGATAACATTTAGCTTCCTGGCATTCATTTAAGAGTTATCTGGTTTGTTTACTGCTTCTGTGTTTGTATTTTTTCACCTTGGTGACACTCCTATTACTGAGTAAAGACACATATCAGAGGTGCTTTAAGTGATGCTGAGTTAGCTTAACATGAGCTTCCATAGTACTGGATTAAACTTTGGTAATACAGTCACAGGTAAATTACACTCAGGAATTCCCATTTACTTAATATCTTTAGATATTAGATACTTTAGATATAAGATACTAAGACAAGTGCTCTAATTCATATAATTTGTTTCAAAAAAGTAGACATAAATGACTACAGAATAAATGCTGAAGATACAAATTAGCAAACACTGTAATAGTTCTACTGTGCCCCATCACAACATGAACATGTTTAGGAAGCCATAGTAACTGTGGCTACCTTCTCTAAATACATCAGTTCTTAAATAAAGTCATCCAGGACAAATGCTAAGTTTGGTAGAAACATATATATTATAATGAAAAATGGCAACGTTAAATGCTCAAGTTTTTCTAAAGATAAATCAAGATGCTGTTAATGTTGTTTATTCAAGCTTATACTCTGGAAAAAAAAAAATTAACAAGAGCTATTAAAGGACCCAAACAGTAAATCTGAGCACACTGTGGCATAAAATATTATTCAGTAGAAGTATAGATTATTCATGCACATTTTACTAGAGCATGAATGGAGAGCAAAACTAACCCCCAAACATACAGCTCTTCTTAAACTGGTTAGTAAACAGCTTCTCAAAGGGGCAAAATAACTATGAAGTTGAATCCTGTTCTAAAGAAATTACATAAGAGTTTTGCTGATGTCGCTCATGATGTTCCAACAAGAAAGTTTTTACTTCTCTTAGGAAGGGCAGAAGGAAAACATGGAGCTATTAGGTAGAAGTACAAGTTTTTTCCAGTCCTCCTCCTCTCAGTTAAAAAAATTCTGCACACTAACACCAGCATCAAACTTGAACAAAATGTGGTTCAGTCTTGCACTTAGCTCTTCCCAAGAACTCGTGTAGAGGAGAAACATAAAGGCCAACATCTTTAGAAAAAGACCTGAGACAGATCTGTCTGCTGCCATTTACTACACTGCACCATGCATGCAAACAATGCTTCTTAACTTCTTAGTGCTTTTTAACTCAAAACACTAACAAAACTCAATTCCTGTCAAAATTCTTCAAGGAACTTGCATGTAAGTTTTATGCCTGGCAATGTAAGTGCAATTTAGTGACTACAAACAGTTCTGAGTAAAGAAACACAACGAGTACTGGACTGCTGCTCTGCCCCATTGATGGGATCTGCATCCAGGTCTCAAAACTGAAACGAAAGTTACACCACTGTGGTAACAAAATTCTGTAAGGAAACCAAATATTAGGTAACAGTAATATACATACATTCTGAACACCTACCAGCAAGGATTACAAGTTAACTCTTCCTACTTTAAAAGCATGATGGATTACCATTATACTTACTAGTATTTCTGCTTCTACTTTAATATTGGTGAAGTCAGAAGATGAAGCCTAAGGTGTTTTTTTTTTTTTTTTACAACGTAAGCCACTCCAGAAAAAAACACAAAGAGCTTATTTTTGCCAACTGCTCTTATCATTTGGGTGAAATTCTTTAGCCATAATGTTGGACAAACAGAGTCTTGCACACCGACAACATCTTTTCCAAAAGAGCTCAAAATTAGGTGAAGGTTTAAGCTCAAAGTAGTAAAACAAATTCTTGGTAAGGATGTAGAGAACTAAACCTTTCACAGTATTCTTACTCTTATGCTTTGTGTCAGCAATGCAAAAACAATAATCTCACTGATGGCTTTGAGAGATACACAAAAATACAGAGAATAAGAGTAAGCAACACTGATCTCATCCTATAGCTTCTGATCACTACATTTTCTGCAGCATTTCTGTAAACCCATGGTTATTA
The DNA here is from genome assembly GCA_023637945.1 of Phaethornis superciliosus. NCBI lineage: Eukaryota > Metazoa > Chordata > Aves > Apodiformes > Trochilidae > Phaethornis > Phaethornis superciliosus. The sequence continues at coordinate 24,420,820 of JAJQWJ010000009.1, forward strand.
GTCTTGACAACAGCTACCAAGTGTCATGTTGGGTTACTGCTCTGTCACCACATCCCCAGCAATTTCAACGGGGTAAGACATAATATTTTTTTTTAAAGTTTAAGCAGCACATGTTACCAACAGGTAATAGTCACAGAGGTCTGGGTTCAAGGAGGAATTTGAGATTAATTTGACATCACAAATTCTGAGCAGTGCTGTGCTTTTTCAATAATTATGGCAGAGTCTTAGAAGGATGTTCATTATTAAACCAATAGACAGTAAATATTAGAATAGCAAAGATTCTCTAACCTTGAGAAAGCAGAGTTAACAAACTGACAGAATAATAAGGATGAAAAGCAGAGTGGTGCAGAATGGAAAAAACAGTCCAAACTAGAAAAGAGACATAGAAAGGAAAGCAAACATATAAAAAAGATTAGTAGAGTTGCAAATAAGGCAGTTACTTTTTAAAAACAGAATGCTTTTTAAAAGCAGAATGTAAAATGAAATTAGATACCAATTACAGAAACTCAAAAGTAGTGCCAAATTTTGAGTTTCATTTTTTCAGGTGCAAATTTTTCATTCTGTTTAAGAAAGCTGTAGGATTAGGTCAATGTTTTGCACAACCAAGAAAAGGTAATCCACATCTGACTTCATGACATGTGGAACAAGTAAGAATTTCTGATGACCCCTGCCATTCTGATAAATAGGATTTGAACTCCTGAGGTACAGGCCCAGGAATGTACTGCTGCACTTAGATAGATGAAAACCAACAGACTATGCAGACATTTAAATTATGTGTGAAGGATAAAATGATCATTTATTTTTAAAATTTTAAATAAATAATTTTAAACTTAATTTTGTTCACAGACTTCTTAAAAAAGAAATGCAAAAAAGGTAATTGTGAACACATTAGAAGAAAAACATTGAACTTGCACATGGTCAAATACAAACTAAAATTTCTTTTGACAAGAGTAAAGATACCCTTTCAAAACCAAAACCAATGCTTTCTCAACATAAGATCTCTCTGCTTGGTTGGCCAGCATAATAAATGACAGCTTCATTTTGCAACGTGAATGGAACAGTGTTGTGTCAATACTTTGGACTTAAAAGTTGTTTTCTTTCCTGACATTATGATCAATTTAAGGTATGTCAGTACTTGAGGTATTTCATGCACAGCCTTTGAAACTAACATGCTTTCTTTGGGATTTATGCCAAAAAACCCAAACCCACTCTTACCTTCTGTAAACTGATTCCCCTGTCTGAAGGTGGAACCATCTCTGGAGTCAGAGCCTGAGGTGGATCAATGCCCTTTGTCAGCTTCTGATTAATTAAATAGAAAGCCAAAGCAAACTGTTCCTTTGAAAGCTTTCCACAGTCCTTTGTGTCACAGAGAGCCCTGTACAGAGATGAACATGAAATAAATCACAATCTCATTTCTGCAAGTATAGCCCTGTTGATTGCACTTACTGCCTGCAACTGCAGTTCCTTATAAATTAAAGAACCTTTCACAGCTAACACAATTTAATCTCATTTTCATAAATTAGAACTTATGCTAACTATACCTTGAAAAAACGTTTTTCCTGTCAGAGAGCCCAAGAACAGCTTACAGTGGAGAAAGAATTAAAAAAAACACTGGATGTCACTACTAGCTGAAATGAAAGACAAATGCACTGCAGAACTGACTGGGCCATAAATCACATGCCTAGAATTTTGCACAGGTAATACTGATTACCAGTGTATGTATAGCATGTGTTTAGATACACAGCAACACTAATATGTCTTAAACACAAGGATTTAGCTGAAGTTCAGTATTTGCTTGTAGCAAGCTGTGTTGAGGTGCTTTACTTCTTTATCTAGATGATGTGTAGCATAAACCTGTTTTTGCCTGATTTCTGTCCAGAAGTAGAAGAAAGGAAGTTACCACTGCTTGTACAGAGGCTGTGGTATTATATACAGAAAGCAAATTTCACTTTCCAGAAATGTCAACATAACACTTTTAATGAAAAGTGCTAGGAAGGAGTGAGAACCATGCCATCAACTAAATAGCTGTTATGGAAAAAAAATCCCTACCAGATATGTGCAAGAAGAGCAGAAGGCAGTCCTGTCTTCAAGAATAGTTCTTTGGCTTCCACACCTGACACAAATCCATCCATGTCCTTGTCAGTTTTCACAAAGATCTCATCATACTTAATTTTGTCTGCAGGCGACACAACCCACTGAAGGGGGATGGGGATGGAAGGGAAAAAAAAACAAAACACATACACCAAAAATAAAAATTACAATACTAAAAGATAGGCTGTTCTGTTTTCAGATAGTTACATAATTCATGAACCCATTTAATTGTCCAAAACAGAGATTCACAGAGATGCAGAAGCAAAATATTTGTATCAGTGAAGCAGGGAGGCTGGCTGATACTACCCTGACTCTTTGTCTAGGTATTAACAGTATTCCCTGGAGCCCAGAACCCCTCCCAGCAGGGTCTTGTGCATCACTGTGCTCAGTCACAGTCCTGTTGCTGTCTGGCTCTGTCAATTTTATTCCTCTTTACATAGCTGGAGAGCTTTAGCTGGAGGGATTGAAGAACTGATCAAGCCCAGACTGTTAATAGTTGGCACATTCTATATTGTAGAATTTACCTCTGATCAAGGTAAAGATGGGAATTAGAGCCACTCCTGTTATTTCAACAGTTTTTCCAAACACTAAGCAATTATTAAGATGGAGGGGTTTTTTGTTGTTTCTTTTTTGAGTGAAAATGCCTTCAAATTTGTGAACATTAATTAATTGCAGCATGCAAGGACACTTACATGAATCCCAAATGGTGCTGTACACAAAACATACACCAAAACTCATCCAGAATGCCATCACTTTGCAATACATAAAGCAAGATTTAACAAGTGATCTGCCAGATGAAAATCATGACACCCCCAGAATTAAGAAGCCAGTTTCTTACTGAATACTCAAATATAGATACCCAAGTGTCCAAGCAGTATCTTATGCATTAAGTACTACAGTTCTTACCTTAGATCCTCTTTTCAATCTTTTCTTCTTTTGAATGGAATGAGCAAGTTATAATCTACTTGGAAAGACATTTTTCCAAATTTTGCATTCTAAATAAAATTATTTCAGGGGTGGGAGGCATCATGTTTTTTAACTGCATTTGAAACAAACACCATATCTCATGTGCTTAGATGGATATGCCAGACCTTTTGTCCCCTTTTCCCAAATCTTGCATTTATCTATTCCACTTTCTTTAATGTCTTCTTCAAATTGCAGGCATGTGCACACATACAACTGTACATGGACTCCTGTCACACTTTGTTTTATGAACTTCTCTTCAGCCAGAAGACAGGTTCTGAAGATGTAAACCTGGACTACATTTTTAAACTGTTTTCTTAATATTCTGACCTCTGCGTTGTGCTTGATGCCTCAAAATAATTTATTTTTTAAATATCCTCAATATATTTACTGAATAATATTCTTTTATCCAACTGTTTATATCTGAGGACATCTAGAAAAAGCAGAAGATAAACTCTGTACCTCTCCACCCAGTGTTGCAGATCAGTTTCCTCAAATTCATCAACCAATGAATATGACAAAAAACCCAAAACCTTTATCAACTCTTCACACAGGCAGCATCCAAACCACAGCATTAAGAGCAGAAATCTTGTAATCCCACGTAACTTTGGAATTATACCTGTGATAATGGTGTTTTGGCAGCTAAAATGCCTACAGGTGGCAAGGACTGATGAGAATCTTTTGTAGATGTTGAAGGTGGAATTAATGGCATTGTTCCTGGAACACCAATAGGTTTTCTCTTGGATGGTGGCACCAAAGCTGCAGGCAAGGACATTGGCACTGGTTCTTTCTCCAAAGCACAGTACACCAAAAACATGGCCTGAACAAGAAAACAAGGTGTGTGGATGTAAATATGCAAGCAGTAAGTATATATATATATAAAAAATTTTAAATTTGTTAAGAAACAACTTTGTAGCATTTGTTTGTTATTCTTCTCCTTTACAAACCCCCTAAACTGAATTGCAGCTTACTGCCTTCTGACCTGTGTTTATAATTGCTACTTTCCTTCTTTTGTAAAAAAACAAAGTAAGGTTTTTACATCTCTAACATCAATTCTTGGCAATTGAGCAGACACTTTAAACTTTATCTCATTTTTTGATGTTCACTCTGAAATACGAACAACAATTTAGTCTGCAGAAATTAAAATCAAAGGCTGACTTTAGTCCCCTCAAGGAGAAAAAGGTCACAGTACTTTTCCAAGATTCTTGCAACACAGAATGCAGTTAAGCTATTTTGTTAGCTTTTCCAAACTTTTCAATTTAGGTTTGATATTTTTCTGTGTAATATTGATACTACTCTCCTCCAGAGTGAATGTTTAATTCCCTCTTCTTCACTTACATGCAAAAGCAAGCTGAAAGTTCTGGGGAAAAGCTGATGCCTGGTTACTATTGCATTCAAGACTTACAGTCTTCAAAAGCAAGAACCTCCCACTCTCTTCTCACTTGCCATCTCCTGGGCAGAGGTGAAACTTATTTACTGCTTCTCACATTATTTCATCAATCCTGGCATTAACACTGTTAGATTTCTAACCTGCTATGAACTTCGGAAGAATTTATATATTCCTTTAAAACTTTCCTCAAAGGCATCTTGAGGCACTCAAGTGTGATAGACACTGAAGGTTGAGGTAAAACTTATTCAGTGAAAACACTCAGTATCTCATGGGAAAAAATCACAGGTACAAGTTTTTAATGGCTCAGCCCAGAAAGAGTTATTGCTGTGTAACTAGAGACATTCATAAACTGACAGAAACATTAACTAGTAGGAAAACTCGATTAAGGTATCTGAAAAAAGACAATGAACAAATGACACAAAGAGTCAAAAATTAACACAGAAGGCATCTGTTTAAAGCTCTGCCATTAGGCTCTCAAAATCCCAAGAGGCAGAAGATACTTACAACTGCAAACTCATCTCGATCCAACATTCCATCACGATCAATATCACTCAATTCCCACACCTATCAACAAAAAGCAGAAGACATCTTTGTATTTTGCCTGAACTGCAGCAGCTTCCTATTTATAGCTTCATTACAAACCAATGTGGGAATAGTCTCCCTCCATCATATCCCCAATTCTATTAAGATGAAAAGCCTTAGCTTTCAGTGAGCAACATAACATTCATCCAAGACATGCAAAAGAAGAGAGCTTGTTAAGTTGGAGACAAGAGTGCAGTGATGGTACCCAGCCCCAACCCAAGTGCTGAAGAGTACTCTGGCTGCCCTGTGAGATAGTATTTAAAATAGTCAGGCTTATTACTACAAATCTTTCATTTGAAAAGTTAAAATTGCTGAGTTATTATTTGTGAATTAATAAGTAAGTGAAAAGATATTCTTACTCTTCCTAAGATATCCACTGGCAGTTTTGAGTTAAGGAGTACAGGTTTCACCTTATCCCCTGACAACAGTCCGTTCACAGGATTTAGGCTGTCAAAAATAGCATCATACTTGGCCTTGTCTTCCAGCTGCAGGGGAAGAAGAAAATTATTACTTATGAAAACAGTCACATTCATAGGCTAAGAAGCAGCAGCTCTTGCAAAAGTATTAAGTTTTAATTAAAGTTAGTTGGAATCACACAGATTATGGTTCCTGATGTTTAAAATGAAATTGAAAAAAAAGATATTTCTAAGTCAGCTCGAAACTCAAAAATCCTGTGAAATTTAGACTTCAAGTATTTTCATAGTTTCAGGTAACTATTCCCAAAAAATCACATTTCTAAGCACAAAAATATTTCCCAAAGGACAAATCCTTTTATCAGACAAGTCTATTATCCGAATTATAGATTTGACATGAATGGTAATTTATCATTCTCTATAAAACACAGCTACCAGTGTGCATTATATTTTTCTCAGACTGATGTTTTCTTGCAAATCACATCATAGTACTAGGGAATAACCTGATCTTTAGTTTACCTTAACAGCCCAGGGTACATCACTCGATGCTGTTCCACTGAGTAGCAAAGGACTACTAGTATCAGCCTAAAGAAAAAAAGAAAAGAAAAAAAGCACATGAAAATAGAAATTATTCAGACCTTGCAAAACTACTCCCTTATTTGAAAAAGTGCTCCTTTTCAAAGCTAGAACTGCATTTTAGTCACTCATACCTTAGTTAAGGAAACCAAAATTTACAGCAAGAAATTTTAATTGTTTCTTCCACTTAGGACAACACTAACAGAAGAAATGTCATATATATATTCAAACTATACACACATTTATATTCAAATCCCCACTAGAACATGTAGCACCTTATTCAATATTGCTTATTTTCCCCTATTGTAGGGCCTTGTTGCCCCACAACATCACATTCAGATGTGTTTGGTATTTATACCAAACCTTCCTAATTGTTCACTTAAAAGCAGTTCTTATTAATGAGCTGATATGTTCAATTAAAAAAGAAATCTTACAAATCTTGGTGGAGGAACAGGCAAATTAAGACTACTCAGGGAAACATCCAATCCATTCTGTGCACATGCTACAAGTCGTAAAGCCACAAAAAATTCCTACAGGAAAAATGAAATTTTAAAGGATTTATTATATGAAAATACTAAAATTTCAGAAGAATTATGAGCTTCTATGGCATTGCTATATATACAAAGGGTTGCAAAATGCTTCAAAAGGTGTCACAAAGTGACAGAAAGCGGCAGTAAGCAACCACTGAACTCCTCCAGTGAGGCAAAGTTTGCAATCACAAGCGCCAGGCACTGAGCAGCTTCCTGGCTAGGGCAGCCAGTTCTCAGCACTCACTTCTAGGGCAAAGCACTGAAAATTGAAGGTAGCAACTACAGCTGTTAATCTTGGAGGTTCTGAGTTGATCCTGAAGGTGGCAGTTGAAGGAGGAGGAGGAAAGAAAGGCAGAGCAGATGAGAAAAATAAACCAAAAGAAATCTGAAAAACAGATTGTTCGTAGATGCTACAAGCTCCCCCTTTTCCTACCATGAGATGAAGCAGACAGCTCTGCACAGGTTTCCCAAAGTAACTAAAGTTACTAGTAACTAAAGAGCAAGGCACATTAGAGCTTCTCAGTAGCATGACTGATAGGCAAAAGTCTGACAGCAGTACTGCTCAGAACTACAGCTTTGGAAGAACAATCCCCAAAAGAATGTACTAATGTCAAGTCCACCAAAATCAGATAAATAAGAATTTTGAAGGTTTTGATAGAATTTTAATTACTGCATTAAGTTTCCTCCAAGAAAAAGGAAAAGTCACCTCTGTAGTAAACACATTAAACCCTCAAGTTACTTCTCAGGATACTGTATTGCACAGCTACACAGCCACTCCTTTTATGACCTGAAGAAAAAGTGACAAGGTAGCTGAAAGCTGCTTAATTTACTGCAGCTTACACTGAAGTGGAAAATACATATATAGTTCCAATTGAAAAATTCTGAAAAAAAAAAAAATCAGTTAGAAACACTGCTTTCCTGAACCAGAAATCTTAACTTGATCTTATTTCAAGGCTTGCTAATGGTTAGAGTAACTCCATACATCATACAAATAATCATACCTGTTTGCTCAGGATACCTTTTCCATCAGTATCAGCTAAGTCCCAAATCTAAAACATAAAAATAATAGAAACAAAGTGTTCCACAGCATGAGAGGAAGCTGGCAAGTTCTCACTGTATTTAACAATATATTCTTGGATGACAGTTTAGGTCTTAGCTTTCATGACAGCACTTATTTGTGGGGACAAATTTGAAAATTGTTTTAAATTTCCACCACAAGCTGCAAACATAGGAGAATAAGCAAGGATATTGAAGTTGGAAACTACAGGATAGCACAACTGAAAACACATTAGAGAAAACCACATATCCTGTTGTACAACTAAGTTTTTTTTAATATACACAGGATACTAACTGAGGCAAGAGACAGGATAATCAAGCAACTGTCATTAAATACCTTTCCAAGTACCAGATCTGTCAATCCAGACTTTTTCAAGAAAACAGCTGCATCAGATGCTAGCACTCTTCCAGAATTAGCAGAATCAACCTGGGAGGAGAAAAAAAAAAACCTGACATGACCAACTAGCTTTTGAATTGATGCAGCTTCTTTACACAGGCTCTCAAAGAGGCAGCAAAAATCAACATTCTAGTTAACACAATCACTTTAAGAACAAACATCAGACTACAAATTAAAAACTCCTTTTCATTAAAAATTTTGCCACAATAACATGAAAACATTTGGACTAGTTGTTCCAGATTTAATATTAATAGGCAGGCTTTGACAACCATTTCAAACTGCTATTCTCCTTTAGTGGAGAGAAAGCCTTGTTAAAGGTAAAATAAAAAGCTCAAACTTTTCAGGCTGGTCCACTTTAATTGCTGTTTTATGTGCTTGATAATGGGATTAATCCTCTAACCACAACCAATGGGCAGAAATTATGGTCCTCTCTCTTCCCCAGCATGTAAGTTTACATTCTAATTTTATATGCCCAAAAGATGTTCCTAACTAAAGAGGTCATATACACTATATCCTGTCTTAAGACAGACAGGAACATTACCAGTTGCATAAAGGTAAAAAACTTCCTGTAAGGTTGTTTTTTTACAGGGTTCATCAATTACTCATCAGTTTTTTCTGTTAAAAAAAATTACCTATTTTAAGTGTTTTATAGTCATTAATTCAGTTGACATTTCCTTAAAATTTTCACATGTTCAATGTTTATACAAAAACCTATTATGCAGAGGACACAAAATATTAACTATCACAGCTATTACAGAGTAGTTGAAACACCTGTTTTTTCACAAAAGCTGCACTTATAGGAATTAACACATCTGATTTTTTACTGGGCCTAAATATAAAAGACAGGTGATAAATAGAATTTGCATTATTATGTTTTAATTTTATACATATTGTATTCTGTTTTCACACTATAAAGTTTTAAAAAAAATTCTATCTGTTGAGTGGCACCGCAAGAACTACAAGCATTCTTTTGGCCCTCAGTGGCCTTCCACCCAAATTTCACTCCTTACAGCATCCTGTATGAGCCTCTGGGGATACTCAGAGAGCTCCAAGTCTTGCATAACACTGACTGCACTACAAACACAAGAAATTCAGCTTCACTTGTAAAAAGGAACAAAGAACATACTACTACTGTATTTTGCAAGAATTTACTCCATCCCAAGAGCTAATTTGTTGTAACTGTGAAGAGATGTGTGACACACATACACACCTGGCAGTTCCCTAGCAAAAGAAGTTCTCACAACCAATATTAAATTTATACTGATACAGCTCAAATTGGCTGAGGTCCCTTCCAACCCAGCCAATTTCATGATTCTATGAATGTTATCCTGCTTTAAAATATATTTTTATAGTAACTGACACTTAGGTCTGAGCTGTATCAGTATAAATTTAATACTGGTTGTGAGAACTTCTTTTGCTGGGGAACTGCCATTCCTTCAACTTTTGCTGTTTACACACTGCTGGCCATGCTGCAGCCCATAGCAGAAGATCAGTCTTCCTTTTAAATACAGAATAAAGTCAGTTCTCTCAACCAGACCACACGTACCTGTCTGTAGAATTTCTCATACACAGGATTTGCACTCGACAGCTGCAAAAGAGAGAGAGACAGAGTGAGAATTAACAAAAAATTGAAATTAATATTTCAATTCCCTGCTTCCAGGATAAGTAAAAACATAAACCACTTTTTTTACTGGTCTTCAAAGAAGCCTTAAACATTTATGTAACTCTACTTATTCTGTAAAATTATGAGGAGTATGACACCTCTTGATGCTCTAACTTTCAGAGGACTGACTTCTTGTTTTGATGTCAGTGACAGTCCCCCTATCAGATTACCATCAGGCAGGTCACCAGGTTAGGCAGCATGACACCAGAATTCTTAAGCAAGATCATCTACAGGCAAAAGAAACCTGAAACTATATATGCAAGGAAGTGGCCTCTAATTAGAGTATAAAGCAAAAAAATCTTATTTCATTACCAATTACATCATTTAGACTTTAATGGCATATGCAATTAGTCTGTACATTTTTCATATATCTGAATGAACTCCTGGATTCACAACTAAATTCACAGCAATTGGTACCAAATTAAGAGAGCAATATTTTAACTTAGGTTTTTGTAACATAAAACCTTGCCACAGAAAACTTCTGCCTTAATTCCACTGTCACCTATCAGACATTCAGTGCTCACTTAAACTTAGGTAGACCAGGATAAAAAAACAGCTTCTTTGGACAACTGCTATTTCTTTATTAATGTATTTTTAAACTATTCTTAGAAGCTTTAAAAAAGCCCAAGGCCTGAAACAATGCAAAACCTAATTATCTTGGCCAACACCAAATACCCAAGAGATTCCCAAGAAACGTATTGTTAGAGAGATTTCTCTTTACCAACATAAAAACAGATACAAAATCAGGTACTTTTTCATGAAGTGCATGTTGTCTAAACCAAAGATTGTGTGTGCACAACTGGGTGCATTTATGCAGAGGATGACAGCACAATTATCACAATGTGTTGCCCTTACAAACCCAGCTGGAACAACCAACATAATTACTCAATAGACCAAAAAAAAACCCCAAACCACATAACTTCAAATATCATCTAGAAAAAGAATTCTCCCCCTTAGGAGTAATATGATTCCTCTTAATATGAAACAGCAATATGAAAGGATTCAGTGTGGAGGAGGCTGAGGGGAGACCTCATTGCTCTCTACAACTACCTGACAGGAGGTTGTAGTGAGACAGATGTTGGCCTCTTTTCCCTGGTGACCAGGGATAGGACAAGAGGAAATAGGGTCAAGCCTCTCCAGGAGAGGTTCAGGTTGCATATCAGAAAAAATTTCTTCAAAGAATGGGTGGTAAACACAGGAACAGGCTGCCCAGGGAGGTGGTGGAGGTAGCATCCCTGGAGTTGTTCAAAAGACAGGTAGGCAAGGTGCTACAGGGGATGGTTTAGTGGTTTGGGGTTGTAGGGCAGATGGTTGATGATCTCTAAGAGGTCTTCTTCAACCTTGATGATTCTATGATCCTAAAACCCAGGGTTTACAGACCTTTGTATGAGCTGAATCCAACAAGGTAGCTTCTTCAGCTTTAAAATGTAGGTTTTCATTGAAATATGGAAATTTACAATATTCTAGGTATTCATACAGATGTAGAAAATACTTCACTATGGCATTTATAAACGATGACAGCTTAAATAAAACCACATATATTTTCCTATAGGAAGTGCTAATACAATTGCTCTTTTGGCAGATCACTTCTATGTTCACAGATGCTCCTTATCAAAGAATATTAAGAGAGGAAGTTTGGTAGAAACTAGGGGACTAGTGTGATCCTGTTCAACAAGAGAAAGTATGCAGTATCACCAGAACATCCTGGAAGATAAAATTATTGAGAACAGCTAGAAATTACAGAACTTCCATTCAGACCTTGACATCTACTTATTCAGCAAGTACAATACCCAAAAGACACCCAGATTCTTCTAAAAGCCACCCAGCATTTCTGATTTTCTAGTTCTTTTCCTGATGTTTGGATGGGTTTTGTTGGGAGGGGAGAAGGCAGAGGTGGGGACAGAAGGGGATTGGTGAGATTTTGATTGTTGAGGGCTTGGGGTGGGAAATGCTTCTTGCATAGCCAGACATTAAAAATTACATATGCTGGGAAACTATCATTGGTATTCACTGCCATAGCTCCACTTATATAGCTTAACCTTGCTCTGACTTTGCTCTGGTACCCAAAGACTTTTACTATTTCAGCCATCAACTAAAGTGGGCCTTTACACATCCCTCAAAATAGCCTGATTAAATATCTTCAAGTTTTGCCAGACTTCTGACCATGCTAACACAAATACAACACCCTTTGAATCACTTCCCAGCATGCTCCAAAGAGTACTATATTTTCTTAAATAAACCTCAAATGCTGTACTGAACAACTCAACTACACTTGAAACAGCCATCTACAAGGGTAGTTCTAAATATTCAAGTATTTTAATCACTAAGTAATACTTTGTTATAACATTAGAGGTACAGAATCAAATTAAAACTATAAGCAGAAAACCAGAACAGAGGGTTCTGGATACATTTTAAGTATCAATTGTCACACATCATCCCTCTTGCCCAATATCACCCTTTCTTCAGCCAAATATTTCATTATTGCAGCCAAACAGATCACTCCTGGACAGGAAACATTGTGTTGAAGCCCTGCAATGGAAACACTAAATGCAAAACATTTTTTTTTTATTCTCAGTACTTAAGAGTACAAGCCAGTAATTCTTATTTCTTTCATTAGTGTTTCCAATATTCACACTACCATCAGTAACACTGCAGCAACTGGAATTTCCTGTGACAGCAAACAGAATAATAATAGTAGTGAAGTTTCTCAGGCTATGTTACAAGTAACAGACTTGGTTTTCCTTCAAAATAGACACCATGATAAAACAGCAAATACAAATATAGTCTATGATACTCTTCTGAAATAATGAGAAAAACACCACTCCACGCCTTTCAAAGTGCTGCTGTAGAATTTACCTAACAACATTCTTTTTGTGGGATTTGTAACAACCAATTGCAGAGAGTCAATTCAACTTGTTTTTGATGCAAAAAGGAGGGAGGGAGAAAAGGTCAGATTCCAGAGTACAAAAATAGAAATATATTTATTATTATTCCATTTAAAAAAAGTTTATCACTCCATAAGAGTCAAGTCTGCTCTAGTAATTACCACCTTTGTTACAAACCTATGAGCTTTAGCATACTAACCTAGGAAATAAAAAATACCTGCAGGGACACCAGTCTTTTTCATCTTCTGTTGTCAATCAAGTCTTTATATCCCCATGTTTTCACCCCTCTGGCACTTCTGCATTTAACTGTAATGAGATACTACTACTACTGTCCACCCCATCCATCCACAAATGGTTTAAAACCAAACAAATAAAAAGCTGCCCCTTGAGAAAAACTACAATAACTATGAAAATAACTTTCCTCTCCAACCCAAATGAGATAGAAAGGGCTATTCTATCCTGATTAAAATCCAAAATACTGTACTCTGTCATGATGCAGAGCTCCATGATTCATGTTATGGAGTTGCCAAGCCAAACAACACAATCTGAGCCTAAACATTCTTCAGCCAGACAAAAAGCAGGTAAGTTTAAGGCAAGATAGTTTTTTTTACAGTATTCTTTGCAAAAAATAATCAATTTGTCTCTTTTCCCCCTATTCTTTTACCATCTTACCTGAAGCATTTCCTGGTGAAAATTTCTACCAGTTTCCATTATATAGCCAAGCACATCTCCAATAGCAATAAAAGTAAAAAAAGATTGACTCCAAATTTTTATGCAGATATTACCAAGTACTTCAAAATTCAGCACTTTCATTCCTATTGAACAGTTCAAGCATGCATAAAAATTCTGCCATCTTCTCTCTGCATGGATGTCTGTCACTGCATAATTAAGAATAATTTGATTTAATTTTCAAATTTCTACAGAAAACCTCCTCTGTCCTCAAATCAGTATTGAACAAGGCCTGGATAACATCAGAGAGTATCTCCACAGCCTTTTCAGATGCAGCTCCTCTCTAACAAGGTTGATGCAATATCAAAAAAAGAAAAAAAAAAAGTTCTATCTACTTTAGGAGCAGTCAGCCTCCTCTGTAGACAAGTTTAAACACACACACATGCTCTCAGTTTTCCTCATCTATCATGGGGGACAGAAAGAGGAACAGCAGAACTCTCACTCTAATAAGCAGAACAAACTAGGGTTCATTTTATCATTTCACTGATACCCCCTAAAAATATTCAGAAGTTTCCCACAGACATCAAAATCTTTGACTCTACGTTATATACAATGTGTATGAGAGTGCCATTAATACCATATTTACATCCTACACGTTCCCATAACAAAATGTTCATCCTGGCAATGCATGCATCAGATAGGTACCCACCTAGCTCAGCCTCACAATATTTGATGATTCCTCCAACACCAATGCACAGCATTTAGGACTCTGTGACACAACACAAATTTAAACTGAGTCTTCCAGTTAAAAAGGACCCAAATTGGTATTGTACAATTTTGTCTTGCGTACCAAAGTAGCCCATAACTACCATGTTTTTCACAAAAAGCATTTCATTACATCAGGAAGACAAACACTACAAGTTATCTTCCTATTCTCCCTGAATTTTTCTTTACAGTCCCTCCTTACGGGTTCCCCCCTCCTCAGTCACACACGGGCAGTTTTTCAGAATAAACCACAAGCTGAATTTTTAAGAGGAACAAGAAGTTTTGAGATGTCCATATTACAGCAGCTTTTAACAAATACACCCTGCCACACTCAAAATGCTTTTTCTGCATCTTCAGTTTTCTGTTTCTTCTCTCAAAGTTAAACAAGCCAGATAAATAACCACCCTTGGAAGGTCAAAAATACAATTCCTCATTTGCTACAGCTTACTACGAGTATCCCAATAAGAGATGACAATTTGTGAGATAGGAACAGTTCCCTCTCACTTGTTTCCAAACTAACAGCAACCACAATAAAACATTCATTTGGTCAATATTTCCTTAGAAGTTGCCTATTAAATTCGTAATTAAGCTCAGGCCATAACACTTAGCAAGCAAATGCAAGTGGCAACAAGATGCTGTAGAATGGGTTCAAAATGGAGAGATAAAAGATACTTCAGATTATTACTAAACTGGGGGGAGGAGAGGGAGATAATCACCTTCATTTTACAACACTCCTTCAAGCACACTTAGTGTAATAAATTTCACTGCAGCTACAGGATCCTGAAATATTTTTACAGATCAGCCAACAGAATACAATTAGCTCTAAAAAGTTTCAAATTACTTCAACAGAGCCTTGATATTCAAATAAAGGATGCCCAGCCCTCTCAGGCACTGCAGCTGCAAAGTCATCTGAAAATACCCCAGTCTCATTTGGAAATACCCAACTACCCAGCTGTGCTAAATCACAGTCAAACACAGGAAGGGAAAAAGAAAACTTAATGCAATTGTGAACTTGATTTCAGGTGAATGTGGCTCTTTCTCCCTGCATGTGGCCTACAGCAGAAAGTACCAATCTGCATGCTTTTTATTGCTGATGTTAGTAATTGAGGTAACTGCAGCCAGTAAAGGCACCCTCCTCCCCTGTACTATCATTTTCACTTCCCTATGCTCATCTGAACAGATTTAGAGCACTTAAAAATTTGCTGTGACTTTTCATAACCCTGAAATTCCAGAAGTTAGACCCTACATTGAAGAAATTATCTTTAGGCTTGCTTGGCTTTCAAAGATAATTCTTTAGCAATGCAAGAAGAAAAAATAGATGGGGAAAAAACAAACCAAACCAAACCCACAAAACAAACCCAAAAAACCCAAACCAAACTGCCACACAAATGGTCAACAACAACAGAAATAGCTTCCTCAATTTAACCACTGATGTAAGCTGCAGTCACAATGGTTTTAAGGATACTGGTGATTTTTCTGCTTCTGTCAACATTATCACATTTGTATTTAGTCCCCTTCCATGTGACCAAAAAGTAAATAAGTTCTACAATGAAAGGATTACACAGCCTATAAGCAATAATGTCTTGTTGTGGCATGCACTGGAGCAGACACTCCTCCCCTCTCCCCAAATAAAACCCAGATTAGTCCATGCCTTTAGTCCAACAAAATTAAAGCTACTAATCTAGGAAAAATTTTTTCCTCTTCAGTAAAGAGATATTTTTAACTTTTTTCTTTTGCTTGAATACCATTGAAAGAGAGACTCAGAAAAGGCTAACCTAACATTATTTAATATTAAAGCAAGCTTGGACAGAAGGTACTACTTCATAACTATGTATCTTTAGACCTTAAAAACATATTTATTTTGTCCACTTTGCAGTTCATCTTTTCACTGAGCAATCCTCCCTTCTTTATTTGAAATAGTTGATGATTTTCTCAAAAGTCAACCACATAAACAACTAGAAAGCAAGCAGTCTTGCTGCCAACCTTTCTAAGCATACATATATGTGTTTAAGTGATTCATGCTTATTTACCAGCTTTACTTTCTGTAAATCCAACTGGTTATTGGATTGGAGCATCCCAAGCAGGAGCATGTGCACCCACAGGCCTGCCTCAGGCTTATGTCAGATAGGAATGAAAACTTCTCCTGTCACTGCTAATGAAACAAAAAGGTACCAAAAAAGGGCAGCTCGTTAGCTATCAAGTTTCTAGAGAACAGGAGGTGATCCCAACAGCATGAAACAAATTCTACTACCAGCAGGAAACAAATGCAAGCAACAAAGCGAGAACACCTGAGCACCAAACAGCACCAAGAACCTCCAAGTTTTATTCTTGACAGATTGCACCAAGAACCTCCAAGTTTTATTCTTGACAGACTGCAAAAATGGGGTCCCCATACCGCGGGGAAAAAACAAACAGAAAGAAGACAAACCAAAATGTAAAATGACTTCCAAGCAGTATCTGAAGTTTCTGTTAAAACAATTAATTGAGCTGTCTCTCTCTCCCAAGCCAACCTCCTTGCCCCCTGCCCATTAACAGCCCCTCAGACCCCGTTTCTCCCCGGGCTGTCAGCACAGAGCTCCGGGCACCGGGGAGGCCGGGCCGGTACCGGGGCTGGGTCACCTAACCCGGGGCTATCGCCTTTCCAGCCCTCAGAGCACGCACACTCACTCACTCACTCACTCCCTGTCTCTCCGAGTTCACCACCTGCCCTCAAAAATCTACAGAGCGGGTTCCCCTTTTGTTGTTATCGTTGTTGCCGTTAGAACCAGGCTCCCCGCGTCTCTCCTAGAAGACAAAAGACCGACCCGGACCGCGATTACAGCCGCCGCAGCCCAAACCTCTGCGGGCTGCCGGGCGAGACCGCGGCACTGCCCGTCCCGGAGGGCCGCTCCTCACACACACACACACACACACACACCCAACCCACCCATCCAGGAGGACGCCTGCGGCCGCCTTCCCCCCCTCAACCCCGGGCACAGGCACCTGCAGCCGGGCGGGATCTCGTTTCACGCCCGCGGGGGGCTCGGGGCTGCCCGCCCGGCTTGTCCCCTCTTTCCCTGTCACTGACACCCCCCGGCCCCCGCCGCTCCTCAGCCGCCACCTGACAGCGCCGGCGGCCGTTAGGGCTGAGGGGCGGCGGCGGCGGCAGACACAAAGCCGCACCGCCGAGGGGCCCCCTCCGAGGAGCTACCGAACCCTTCCCCGGCGGCGTCGAGGCAGCCCCGCCAGCCCCCTCAGCGCTCTGGGAACGGGTCAGCCCCGGGCCCCCGGCTCCTCGCCCGGGACCTTCCCACCCCTTGCGGGTGCCAGGCCTCGGAGCTCGGCGGGAGAGGGAGGCGAGAAACGGGCAGGGTCCGGGAGCCCTCTCCTCACTCGGGAAGGCGGCAGGAGGTACCTGTGTCAGGGAGAGGTGGGCGGCCATGCTGCTTCCATCATGCCCCGGCCGGGCCGCAGGAAGGACGCGCCGCGGCCCCGGCACTCACGGCCCAACTTCGGCAACTTCCCCAGCCGGCCCCGGACAAAACCCGGCACCGGATCCCCGCCCGCCCGACGGCCGGAGCCGGAGCCTCCACCGCCAGAGCACGGCAGCGGGAGCAGCACGCAAAACCGGGCTCCGGAATCCGCTCGCCGGAACCGGAGCCGGCTGGAGGCAGCTGCAACAAAAATCCGGAGCCGGAGCCATTGTCCAAGATCCCTGCTTCCCACTTCCTCGCCTTCCCCTTACCTTCTCTGTTGGCCCCGCTTCCGCTGCGGATGCTTCAAACATTTTGAACGGTCACAGCCCTCGAGTTCGGTCATGACACAGGTTGGGGAAGTCCCTAAAAAACAGGAGGTGCATCAGGGCTGGGTTGCAACAGAACTGGGCTCAGGGCCCAGGAGGAAGCGGCGCCTGAGCCCAGCAGGATGTGCTGACCCGACGTGTCCTGAGCCCAGCAGGATGTGCTGACCCGACGTGTCCTGAGCCCAGCAGGATGTGCTGACCCAATGTGTCCTCTCCGGGCTCAGCAGCAGCGAGGGGCAGCCCTGGGCTTGGCCTCCCCTCTCCCTCCCCCAGACCTCTCTCTGCTGACAGGAAATTCTGTGCCTGCCCAGGCACTCGCTCCTGGTTGTCGATGTCCCCATCTCCCTGGTGCTCGGTGGAACGGTTCGGGGAGCAGTGGGGTTTCTGCCAGGGGACAAGCAACCCTTATGGCAGGAGAGACCCTGAGACAGCACAAGCAGTGAGAGAAAGAGGTGCAAGCTGGAGTGAGGAGCCAGCTGTACCAAACCAACCCAAACTCTGCACAAACCGACTGGAAGGGATATTCACATGGCTACTTGTTCCCTGTCCAGGGCAACCAGGGCCATCTCCTTCTGCCACAACAGCCAGTGAACAAGGGAGCATGATCTGCTCCTCCTGTACCTGCTGACTCCCACACAGCAGCTCTTAGCTCTTTCAACAACTATTTTGAGCTTTTTGCAATACCACAATCACACATCTGTCACCGCGGGTGGAGGGAAAACATTCCTATTTTTTTACTATGCCCCAAGATGGATTAGGCACAAATTCAAACTTGAAATAAACATCTGGACCAATAAGAGGAAATAACCTGGAGTCATACTTGATTATTGGAAAAGTTTCCTTTGTTTTCTTTCTCTGCTCTTAGCTCTCTACCACGCTGCATTTTTTAGTCCTCTTCAGCTTAGTTTCATGCTTGTACTAATAATTTTCATGCCCCACCTCTGCATCCTGTCATTCCTCAGCTGGCAGTCATTCTGAGCTGCTATTTCTCATCCTCTGTCATGAAGCATGTGGGATCCCTCCTTCCCACTTATTCTCTGATAAAGGTTTTATAGAAGCTCTGCTTTATCCAACCTATTTCTCAGTCATTGTTCTGGCAACAAAAAGAAGATATGGAGGGGAAGAATATAAAAAGCTAACAGAATAGATATAAAAATATTCACACCGTTCACATACTCAATGTCACATCTCTCCTCCACCTCACACTCATATCCTCATAAATAAAATCCCTAGAATATGGCACAGGCTCTTATATTTCTAGGTTGATTTTCTTCTTTGATTAAAACTGCAGTATTATTCCACAATAATTAATACCTGGAAATTAAACCAGAAGATTGTAAAACTACAGCTGTGTCTCCTGGGGACAGCAGTATTTGAGCCCATTAATTTTGGGGCAGGTTTGGAGGGTCTGGGTTTCTGTTTGCTGCCAAGATCTCACATGGATGCCCTTGGCTTTGTCAGTTGCTTTCTCCATCTCTCAGTCTCCTCCCCAGGGCAAGAAGAACAGCAACAGCTCAGCAGCAGACTGGTGGGGTCTCAGGAGAGAGGTTACACCCAGGCTGATGTCTTCTCATTACAAATAGAAGGAAAATGAGAAAAAAAAAAGTGGACCTGGCTCTGGAGTTGGAGGCTTGATGTTGAGAGTTGTTGTGAGCAGAATTTTGTGGGCAGGATATCTCACTTGGCAGATGTGTTCTTGCTGCTGTTCCCTTTCTCTCTCTGAGTATTGCATCAAGTGTTTCCCATCTGTTCCAGGAGCAGCCCCAGAGCTGCAGTGTTACTGCAGAGGTTACTGAAATATGGGTGTTGAGCCAAAGAACACCAGGGACTTGTGTGGGTCCTCACTCTCCCAACAGAGCCCTTCATGCAGGGCAGCCTCACCCAGAGCATGATTAAATGTCCCATGTCCCCTCTGAGCAGAAGGTGCTGCCCAGGGGGTATGTCTGATCTAGCCAAATAACTGCCCCCCTGAAGACCTGACTTTCCTGAAGAACATGCATGGTCACTCCATCCACAGTCAGAGTAACCAAGGTAATCACCGTAGCCTCTGCAAATTAAAATAATAATGAGTTCCATTCAATCAATGCTGGATGGCTGTGGCCATGTAAATCTTTGCTGTTGCTGCGTGTTCTGTGCCTCCCACAAACAAACATTGTCCTGGATGGCTCCAACCACCCAAGTTAAAACAATCAGCTCACAGCCTCAGACATCTCTGTAATAATTCCAACAGCACTTCTCAGCCTGCTGACACTGAACTGTTGTCCTGCAGATTTGTGTGCATCTGCTGTGAGAGCTCCTAGAAGGAAATAGCTATCTGCTTCTAAGCTGGAACCAAAATGTAATGTCCTGACACAGGGTCATAAAACTGGACTTCATACTCATTTTCTGTCAAGAGAAAGATCAGGGTCAGTAAAATTTACCTTTGTCACGTTTGCAAAACAACACCCTCCAACTACTTCCTTGGCTTAGACAAAAGCAATTAGCTAGGGCTTGGCTACGGTGGTAAAATTCCTGAGATCTGGAATTAGTGGGAGTTATGGAAGGGCTCTCTCCCTCTACTGGTTCCTCAGTGGAAATCCTGTTTTTCTCTCTCTTCCCTTTTGTTGATGCCATGAATCTTGGATTTTTGAAATATCTCCTACACTGAGAATTGTGTAGATGTTGAAGGAGAGGTGCAATTGTGTACTGGGTTTGGGAGAAAGCTTGTTGAGAACATAAGAAAGTCAAGAGGTCCATGAATTAGGTAAAAAACGTAAATTAACAGTTTCAGTTTTTATCTTCTCACATTCAACATGAATTATCCTCCTGCAGGAAGTGTGTTTATCTCTAAGCTGCTCTGTAATAACTGCTGAATGTTGATCTATTTGTCATGAGATCCTCTAGTAAAGGACACTTTCGATCCCAAAAGGACACAGAGAACAGGATTAGCATGCTAAAATTTGGACATGTAATAGGATTTTCTGTGATTCTAACTTCTGACATTTTGGCAAATGGGTACCTGATCTCAGTGTGCTGTATTGTTCCTTTAAAAGTACAATGCACAAGGTTAAGTCTACACTGGACAAACAAGTGATTATGAATAAATCCAAAGCAGCCAAATGGCTTGTGAGGAGTGGGGCTTGCACCAGTGCAGCTACAATAGCAACAGCATAACTGCTCTGGTGCAAATCCCCATTGCAAGATAGTGTGTAAATGCATGAAGTGACTTCATCTAGTACACCTGATTTAAACTTGGAACCTGTGCTGCACCAAGACAGTCTAGGAAGACCATATGCAAGTCAGAGTCTGACACTAATGACCTCTGTATTTTATAAATGTCTAATGATCACCAAAGATCTTTGTTAGTAAAGCTAATAATATTTTAATCATATCCACTGCTCTTCCTGGAAATAACATTTAACATGTTCATCCCTTCCTTTATTATGGCTTTGTTTATGTTATGGATCAGCACACAGGAACCCCATTATTTTTTTTTCCAAAACAACATGTAGGCATTTAGCATGACTTGTTCTGCTCGTTCTAGGAAAGTATTCCTACAACTCCTGAACACTCAGGAGGCTGACTGGAGGAATGACTCACTCCTGCCTCCTGCATACCTGAACATGAAATGAGGTACCCAGTTTCCTGGAATTACAAAGAAGATTAGTAGCCCCAGTACTACAGATACAGAATTAAGCCTCTAAATTTCAGAAGAATTAAACCATTTTGAGTTTTAAAGAATCAAAGGAACCATACGCATGAACACACAAAATCCTTGCAAAAAAAAAATAAATTAAATTACAGTTCTATGATCAAAGAATGAATGCAAGGGAACCAGCCCACAGGTAAACACTGTCTTGTGTTGCCCAGGTTTCAGAAAGCCAAACAACAGCCATGGTCCTGGTATAAAACAGAATTTCCCCATACTTAGATTATTGACACATCCCTCCTGAGTAATGAGGCAGATTATGATACAAAACATTGATAACCTTTTGGACTGGAGGTACCTTTTATCAGAAATCTCAAGAGTATTTTCCAGGACTAGTGACACGAGTTGTTTGAGGAAGTCACAAATGCAGGTGTGCCTTTAACCAAAAATATGCTTTATGTACTCTTTACCTTTCATAGAACTGCAGGTTTTCTAGAGGTAGGATTACTGATAGGCTGTTAAGTTTTAAGGCCAGAAGAGACCATCACAATAATATAGCCTGACCTTGTTCATCAGGTCTGCCACAGAAATGTTATTTTTTTATATAAAACCTGTAATGTATGAATCCTCCAGTGTGCCTTCTAGGAGGATTATCTAGGGACTAGATTACACACACTGATCAGTATGGAAACTGCATAGGAATAAAGTATCTGTGTATATTTCTTCATGTGAACAGTGTTTTCTGTTCAGATATTTAGAGATACACGAATATAGCTGCATTTAATCTCTTCATCTGGAGGTCTTATGTCAAACAGAAACAGAGTAGAGTATGGAGTAATCGTACCTCTTTGTTTTTGTAAAATGATGTAATTTATAATGCAAATATTCCAAATCCCCAAAGGCAAAATTATTTTTGAACTGAGATCATTAGAAAGAACAATATTGATTTTTTTTATTAAGAGATTGGAATGGTACCATGGATAACATGAATAATGCTTGAGTGAATCTCTTCAAAAGAACTACATTTGATGGGAGAGTTGGCAAATATAAAATGCAGCCCTACAGACCCATCTATGCCATTTTAAAACATACACAGTTTATCTTTTCATTAAGACTATAAGCAGATTTCTTCCAACTAATTTTATGAGCTAATTTCATGGGGCCCTAACTCATGCCTCAAAAGAATCAGGAGAAAATGTAGATATATACAAAAGGTTAGTTTGACCTCTCATAAAATATATGGATGACACACAGCAGAGCGACATTTTTCACATAAGATTTAATTTTTAATTCAAGATTATATTTGAAACCCAGAAAAATCTTCAATTGGCACTAATTTGACATGATGTCCAGCTAATGCAGCAATTATTTATTTAGTCATTTAGATATTTAGCCATTCCTTGTACAGCTTAATATATACTGATAGAAATAGAACAACTGATACCACTGCTGAAACAGCAACAGCCTTCATTATAAATTAAAGACATCAATATTGTGATGTGTATTGTATACTTGACCAAAATGAGGGTTGAAAACCAATACATTTGCCTACATTACCTACAGTTTCTTCTGTTCCTTTTTTCCCTAGGCATGTTGCCTACACTATAAACCCAGGGAATGCATGGGTTACCTTTCTGAAACAATTACAATCTACACACCAAATTCCCTCCATTCTTCTAACCTAAACTAATTCAGGCTGCACTTCACAAAGATTATTAATTAATTTCAGAATTAAAAGATACATGAGCATGTTAGGTAAAAGAGCATGTTATTGATTGTTTTAATGTTTTTCTGCTCTTGAAAAGGTTTGTTCTCATGACTATTTTATGGCATGGTTCCATTTTTATGACATTACTGTAAATCTTGATTCTACCAAGTGTTTCTTTGTGAGCCCTCCTAATTATTTTAATTTTCTTACATATCCTTACCTTCATCTCAATTTTCTTTCACTTTCCTCTAGTCTTAGTTACAATCATAACAATGACAAAATGGTTGGGAAATTATGAAAATAAAATAACAATGATGTAAGAATGTTGTTCATAAGACAAAAAAAAACCAAAACAACTTTCCAAAATCACAGTAACCTGCAATCCAGTCTTCAATCTGAGCAATGATTGGAGCAGTAACACAGCCAAACACTTGAAAACGTGTTTAAATTAATCCTTATTCAGGACAATACAGTAGTTGTGTTTAATTTTCCACTAGTAGTTAAAAACCCTACTAAATTGTAATCATACTCTGCTTGATTTCAGAAAGAATGTCTTTCATGTATGTGACAAGACCTCTGGGGACAGGAGGGAGATGTCTCCTGGTTTATGGCACTGTGTATGACAAAGGTACAGTGAGGAGATGAGTCAAAAGCCTTAACAACAGTGGAAAATCAATCATATTTGAAAAGCTGGTAATGATTTTGCCCTCAGAGCAGACAAGGATGTAAATTATTTGACCCTGTTAGTTACCCATGATTAAACCACATATAAACTCTGCTAACTAAAATATCTTGTGATGCCTTTGTTGCCATGGAAAAGATCAAAAATTATTGACAAACACAGTGAGAAGTGACAGGGAAGCATTACTTGCCTAGATCTGTAAGGGAAACTTCATCTTGCACATTGTGAAAGCTCTCAGATATCATATTGCAGCATTCTTTCTGCAGACAGAAAGAATTTGGTGTGATTCTATAGGACTTCTATAGAAGATACACCTTCTGCTGCACTCCCCCTTCTTAAAACCACAATCCTGCTGTTTGTCCATAAATGAGAATCCACCATCTGGGATGATTTTTTTACATCTCTGTAGCAGGGAGAGGAATCCATTCTGTTACTGGGCCAACTATTGCACAACACCAGCAGTCAAAATGTTCCTTTAAGTGCAAAACATACAATCCCACAGGTGCTGACGTGCAAGGCTGAGGAATGTTGCTTTAAAACCTCTCTTTGTTTTCTTGACTCTTCCATTATTGACGTGTAATTACATAAATTTTTTTCATCCTTCTCAATCAGTTTGGTACTATCAATAACAGTAATGTAACTTGACAGCACCTAAAATATTTCCTTTACAAAAAATGGTTTATACACATCTAATGAATATCACTGCTAAATATCAAAGACTGAACATTATCTCCTTGCAGTATGGATGCAGGGAACAGTTCACAATTTAATGTGTGTCCTCACTTGGTTGCACATCCAGTGCAACTGAAACATGAAGCATCAATAAAGAAAAACAATTTATTTGTTTGATGACAGATTTGCTTTTTTTGGGGGGGTGGGTTGTGAGGGTTTTTTATATTTAAGATTAAGTAATGCAGCAGTGATTCCACCTTGATGGAACTGATGGAACCATACATGTGACTGATAGATGCAAAATAGCATTAGCTGAATTTGAACTCCATCAGCAGACAAAAACTTGCTTCCTTCTGTGTTAATTTATGCTTCTTTCCTATCACTTGTAACAAAAGATATTTTACCAGCTTCACCTGTTGCATTCAACAGATGTAGCTACAAAGGTCTGATGACCATTAATAAAAAATGTTTCTTTAAGTGAGTTTTAGTAGCAATCAAAGCAGCCATGAAAAATATTTCCAGTGTAATAATCAATGTGACTGTGATAACTACCTCATGAATTTCAGTAGTTTCACAACAGCTTTTCAATCAAAATGATCCATTTACAAATAAATTTACACTTAAATATATTCTGGCTTTAAAAATGCCCAACGGAATCTGAAAGGCAAGCTGAGTTAATTCCCACTATTATTGGTAATATTAATTTAAATAAGATTCACTAACTCTGAGAAGCAGTTGAAGAATGTATTGGTATATTTATGCATATATTTCTCTATCAGATTACCAGAATTATTGATGATGATGATGATGCACAAGTGTCAAACAGGTCAAATTTTTCAGATTACTCTCTCGGTTTAATTTGTGTAAACATGACAAGCAAATTTGTCCTTCTGTAGAAGGACATCCTGACTAAAATGCTCACAAGATAAATGGATATGTACAAAAACTACAGACAGAACACAGAGGTCCAAAAAAGGAAAGTGTCAGGGTTTTAGGTATAAGAGAGAGGAAGAAGCCATAAGCTAGGTAAGATCAGGTAGATGTGTTTTGCAGACACAGAGGATGTGTTCTGCCTAAAAGAACCTTCATGATTCAAAAGGCATTTAAATTGCATCCAAAACTGAAACATTCTTGACTGTCAGTCTCTTCCTGCTTACTGAAGAGCTGTAATTTGTTTCTGTTCAAATCAAATTCACTCTAGTGACTTTTACTTAGCAAAATATTATGTAATTATTTTGTTTCCTTGGAGCTCTAGATGCTGGTAAGTTATCTATATACAGATAAGCAGAGGAAAAAAATATTTCAAAATCATCAGTGATTGAATATATATTGAATATACAGTAAATATAAAGTGAATATATAGATGAGATACTTAATTTAACTCCAGTTCTATGGAGGGAATAAATCTGAGGCTAAAAAATAGCTGTGGGTCTCCCAACAAAACAAACCCATTAGGCAGGTGGCACAACTGTCATCACAAAAATACAAATCATACAGGTACCTTATAGAGATCAAAGTGAAGTAAACATATATTGTTGTATTTATAAACAGAGATACCTGCTGTTTATTCTTACTTTCCAGTATATTTTATATGTGGGATTCTCAGGTATGCAAGATATCTGTTAACTCAGAACAACAAAATAATATCACAAAATTTACTGTATTCAAATAAAAATCAACATAATATCTAATTCTGATAATTTCAAATTGGAGTTCCTACAATCACATTTAAAACTCTAGTTGTCTTCCATATAGATTTCAGACTTTTTTTTACAGAAAAATTTAAAAGATTAAGTGAGTTACCAATATTGTCACACAAACACAGGCTTTGAACAAACTTGGTGTGATCTCTTTTGTACAAATAAACCACAAAGCTGATATGCATGGAAAATATTAGTTACTAATACAAAAATAGTAGTTACTAAGTAAAAGAATGAAAGAGAAAACCTGGGGAGGGGGGTGGGGGGTTTTTTAGGTTTTGTAATTGTAATTATCACGTGGACTGGACAGCAAATTGGAGCAGATCCTACAGCCAGGGTTTTCTGCTGCCAGCCAGGCTTGAAAGAGGAAGAGTACCCAAAAATTCCTGCAGGACATGGATGAGGAAGCTTTAGATCTGTCTGTGATACAAGCAGAGAAGCTTGGATCACTTCCTCGGGTTTCAAAATTACTTAATAATTATGTTTCCTGTCAGGTAAAAGGATATTACTATATTTTTAAGGTAATTCCTATTTCAAGAAGTGTGTTAGAGGCAGGACAGGGGGCTTGGCCTGTATAACATCTGGCACAGACAAAACCCAGCCAGATGGTGTTAGTCTTGCCCAAAACATAGCACCTATGTCCTTGGCAGTTTTACAAACCTTTACCCACTGTCATACAGCTGTCTTTTTTTACATATCTGCAGTTCTGTCCCCTAACCTTGAAGTTCTATAATAACTTCATAAATTGTTCATATGAGACAAGCATTTATACTACGAGAAAAATTCAAATTTGAATTAGATTTTTTCTTTCAGGTTTGTAAGATTGCTGAAATAACGTTCATCAGTTCCTGTAGTTCTTTTGGGATTGCTAATATAAGAAGTAATACAAGCTAATACTTGAGTAGGCAATATAATACAAAGATCTTTTGATCAGATAAGCAGATTAAATATATTACAAAAAGTAAAATTTCTAATTATTTAGATGTACAAATTGAGCATATGCAATTATTTGGTTAAATGAACTATGTGTGCTACTTCTAGCAGGAAGAAATATTTCTAAGAACCTCACTTAACCTAATGTCCTAATTAGACTCTTCATACACACTGAATACAATCTCCCCAAACAATATAATAGATCTACATTTGGTCAGTGCTTCACAATTTACTATAAACTGTGTTACTTAAGTCTGAAACTCATCACCAGAAGACTCAAACTTTGCTGATAATGCAAAGGATCTGGGGTGATAGCTGATGTGAAAACCTATGAAAAGGACCCATAACAATCTAGAAAGAGAATTTATGACAAAATGATATTTATCCCTCAAGTGTGTCTGGTTCTAGATTTGCCATCACTGCATTATCTGAGCCAGATTTCCTTCCCTCATGTGGAACTGCACAACTACCTGAGTCCATGATTTCCATGCATTCCATGAAGAGAAGATGGTCTTATGTCAGTATCTACTACTTGTAAAGAAATCTCTTCAGCTTCCAGCCAGCATGTTATTCAGCATTTACAACAGAACTGCACAAAGCTGATGAGAGGGAAGTAATGTGTCCCATCAAATACCAGACAAGGAAATGCCTAAAACTGCAAGCTGACTGAAAAAGTAAAAGGAATTGAGTCAGCATTTTGGGGAAAGGAAGGAATAGGGAGGGGTGGAACGAGTAGTATGTTCTTCCAAAAAAAACCCAGTGTGTTCAAAGCAGATAACACATGAGAAAGATAAGTGCTGCTAGCATGCCATAAATAATACAAAATCTACCTACTGCACCACTGAAGTTGATGGATCAAATCCTCTTTCCTGGCCAAGATGTACTTGCCTAACAAAGGCTTTTGGAGTTACAGCTTTGGTTATAGTTTTCTGATTCACTACCCTGTTCATCTGTAGCACTGTGATGGGACAGGAGATGATTCATTAGCAGAGAGAGAGCCAAATTGCAGTTTCCTTACCCTACAATCCCTTTAAGACACTATTTAAATAGGCTGTAAAACTGGTTACTGTATCAGTTCTTAGTCCATTAGGAACTTCTCAGGCTAAAAAAGAAATTGCCTCCCTGGGACCTTGGGTGGTTTTCTCCTCTTTTGCACAACCTGAGCACTGTGCAAAGGACACAGAACAGTGAGTATGGCCTGAGGCCACTTGGACCCTTCCTCAGGTTTCTCCAGCTGTATAAATGCTTCAATTTCTCCAAAATGAACAGAGTTTATTTAGATGTAAGATTGCACATCCATGTTTACAGATCACTACACTGCACATTCAATTCAAATTTCTTGTGTTCAGGGGAACTGGATGCCTGGATGCCCTCTGAACATGGATAATTTGAAACAGATGGTTCAACAGATGAGCTGCTAAATACACAAGGCCAACTCAAATGCCATCCAAAAATAAAAGTGAGGTGGGATAAAAGTTTTCCTTGTCCCACCTTAGGTAAACAGGGCCTATCTGCTTGGAAGATGCTCTTTTCTCATTTGCTGCCTTTCTGCTTATTTTCCAGATATGGAACACTCTAGAAAACAAATCCAGTTTTACCAGCCACAAAGAAATAGTCATATATTTTCCAGTTCTTTGTTGTGTTTTTGTTTTGTTGTAGTTGTTTTTTCAATAAAGTTCCATCCTCTAAGGTTAAGAGCTTGCATGTTTTATTTGAGCTTTAACTTTAAAAAGCCAACAAGAAAGCAGCAAAATATAGAATGTTTCTGGCCTTCAAGGTTGCCAAGGAAAGCTTAAAAATGTGAACCCTGAAGGTTCAGAGACTAAAATTCCCTTTTAACTTGTGCTTTGATTGGCAAGGCTTAAGCACAAATAAATAATTTAAAATGCATGGAATATGAAGTCTACTGATATCCCACTTAATCTGATAGAGAAACAGCTACCAGAAAGTTCTCCCCAGGTTATAATACTTCCTAGCCTTTCCACAGGACCCCCTGCCAAACACTTGGCTCATGGCTTCCTAAGTGGAGGCATTGTTCCTGCTGACATTATTATGCCTTCACTGTAAAGTAAACCTGATTTAAAGCTATCATATATCTTGATTTTCCCAGATTTTCCAGGTTTTTGCCATCTGGATTTTTTTCCTGAGGACATACACGTATCTGCATACACATATATCTGTCTATTAATCTGTCCATCTCCCCAGACTCTCTATCTACTTGTCTTAATTGCTTATCAGGAATCCTACACTGTACATTCAAAAGGTTCAGAGAATGGCAGATTACATACTGCAGTGTTTCTCTGTCCATTAAAAAATCGAACATTTCCAAGAAGTAATCACACTGAACATTCACAGCACAGAATCTGCCCATGTTGCTACTGGGAACAGAAATGACAGCCATCACTTCAGTCAGCCAAGCACTACTAAGATCAGTTTCACTGCAGAAAATCACCTGTGCTTCACAAAGTCATTGCATCTGCTGACATTGCACTGATTATCCCCTGAATTTTTTAAAGTACTAAAATACTACAATTAAAGATTTACGGGTACACAAGCTGAAAACCACAAGAAATTGTAAGTGGAGTTATTTCTACAGCCAAGAAAAGGACTCAGGGTATACGACTGGTACACAACCTACAAGAAAGAGAACACTGTCCTACTGTTTTTTTAGAAATTCAGTGCAATGTGTAAATTTCATGCAATGACTCTGTAGCAATTGAATGGATGAAGCACCCCCCTCAATATTTAATAAATTAAAGTCCCATCCACATGTGACACAATGGGTTAATATTATCAATATGTAAATCATAGATGGATCATGGAAAACTGTGGTTAGGTTTTTGTTTTGTCTAAAATTGTGAGGTATGGATACCAAAATCTGAAAAACTGATAAGGTAACAGTTCAGCTGCTACTGATTTTGCTGTATTCAGAAGTGCTGCATCCTTTCTCTAGTTGGCATACTAGAAACAGCACAACTAGAACTAGTCAGCATAAACCAGAATGTAACTGATGAAAATCTCAGGTCCTCCTCTTATGCAATATGAGTAACATAGCTTAACTTTGCATACTTACATGCTTTAACCTCTAAGCCAATGGGATAAATTTTACTCTTGGTTATGTACTTGTAACCACATTGGCACCAGTGGGACAAAAAAAGTATAAACAACTTTTGGCCTGAACTGGAAACACCTGGCTCAGCTCAGGCTTTCCTTTGTTGATATCTTATTTCCAAAGACTTTGGGCTGATAATCTACCAACTATATTGCAAACTTGACCAGTAAATGAAAGCAAACTAATTATTATGTATATCTCAAATAAATATGCACTGTAACTACAACATCCTAAACATTACCAACTTCAGCTTATGCTACAGAAATCAAAGACTTCACTGTATATTGCAGGCCACTTTTATAGTTAAGACTTTTTAGTATATTCCTCACAAATTTATTTTCAAAAATCCGTTCTCTTGAGCACTGGAAAGCAAATAATGTAACTCCCTATTGTGACAAATGTTCAGAGAATTCAGTTAACTCAAGTACCATTTACAGATTTTAATATTAAGATGACTGCAGCATTTGCTTAGAAGATACGTTGCAGTTAGTGTTCTAACTGCATAGTTTATTAGGGCCCTGGGAAGTACAAATAGAACAGGCTGAACTTCTGAAACTTGGAAGCAAACAGATGCAACAAGGCCTGGATTTTGATCAAGTTCTTGGCTTACAAACTGGGTAACAGAGCCACCCTGTGTGTGCTGCTGCCTATGAGCTTTAGTAGGACTCCCTTTGTTTCAGTCCATGACATCTGTGTGTACTTCAGCAGTTCTGAGCAACTTCAGCTCCAATTAAAGTCAGTGAAACTGTTAGAGAATGGGCAAAATATGATTTGACTACTAAAACACAGAATTAGGCTACTATGCCACTGAAGATCCCCAGAGAGATTCCACCAAAAAATCCCAACAACCCCAAACTCTCTTTGTGAGGATATAGAGCCCCTCAGCTAACTTTGGGGGAGTCAGAAATTACTGTAAGAATAGAGATAGTGGCTCAGAACAGAGGTTCAAATAGCCCAGTGTCCTGCCTCCAGCAGTGGCAGAACTATGGAGATGGTTGGAAGAGGTAAGCATGCAGGGAGGATGCCCTGTTGTACTTCCCAAACCAATAATTTTCAGCTCAGAAGTCACCTGAGCTGGAGTTGTTTAATTGGTGTGAGTGGTTGTTTTAGTCTAGACAGCTGATGAATGTGTCCTGGAATATATCCCAGGCTTTTGTCTTCATACTACTAGGTTGGAAACCCAGCCAGGCTGGGCTAGGGCTTTCCCCTGATCTTTGAACCTGGGTTTTCTTTCTACTGATTCCAAGGTGATGAAGCTGCAGGAGGTGCTGCTGTAAACTGAAGTCCCACTTCATCTGGAAATCAGATGTGGCTGCATTCTGCACATGAGTCTGCTAGTTCACATGTAGCCAGGAGAGTCTCCTGACAGCTCCTGCTGTCAGTGCAGCAGAACACTCACCTGCTCTCTAAACTGAGGTTCAAATGCAGGCCAGGATTTTGGCAGAGCAATTTAAGTTTATCCTGCCAGTTCTGGTCACTACTTATTTTTCTTCTACTAGAATAAATCCTCTGCTGCTTTCTCCATTTCTCATGGAAAAGAGAGAGCGAGTTGAATAGGATAAATCATTTCTGCATTTTTGCTTTCACCAGAACAAAGAAGAAACATGTCCTTTAAGTAGGCACCAAAAGGGATTATTTTAATTCTCAAATAAGACTTTTCCAATTTTTGGTAGGATAAACCTTGCTACCTCTGTCTGCCATCCTTAGAGAAGAAACAGTAACCCTAAAGAAAGATCATTTTGAGATCC
This sequence comes from Phaethornis superciliosus, assembly GCA_023637945.1. Taxonomy (NCBI): domain Eukaryota; kingdom Metazoa; phylum Chordata; class Aves; order Apodiformes; family Trochilidae; genus Phaethornis; species Phaethornis superciliosus. The sequence continues at coordinate 24,452,764 of JAJQWJ010000009.1, forward strand.
CAAAATCAGGGCAGTATTAGATAAGATGATACAGTATACTGTATATATTGCTTCTCCTATGTACAAATTACTGCAAGTCATTCTAGATCTAAAGAAAAATGATTTGGCTTAAATCCCTGAGTGAAATGCAGCAGGAGCCAGAAACCAGTTCTAAACTGACACAACAGAAACTTAGTTTTAACAAATATCCCTTTAGTACTTGTAGCTATGGAAATAACATGAGTAATAGAAGCACTCATGGGGTAGTGCTCATTCTAGGTACCTGTGTTTTCTGATTGACTGCTCAGCTTTAGGCCTCCTTTATTTTATCCTCCCTTTCATCTCCTTAGCTTTTCCACCTAAAAAATACCCAAAAAATAACCACAGTCAGATTTTTGCTTAAGAGTAATACATTATTCCTGAAATATTACAGAAAAAAAAGGAGATAGAAAAAGCTGTTTTTCCTCCACATTTCAGTAAGACTTTGTGTCAGACAGCATGGATACTGCTCATAAAAGCCTAATAAATTGCATATATTTTGGAACCTACTTGTGTATATATATACACTAGCTTTAAATACCAGCTTTGATATTGCTGTGTCTATTGAAAACAAATAAATATGGTATATAAAGAAAAAATAAAAACTCATAACTAAAAATAAACATAGCATATAATCCTTATATAGGAACAATATACTTTAAAATATTAAATCAGTTCTTATGTTCTCCCTTGCAGAATTTGTGACACTTTAAAATCTACTGTAAATAGGCTAAAGTTTGTGAGAAGACAATGTATCTACTGCATCACTGCAAAAAAACCTGACTACAAAGAGCAAGTAACCTTATTTCAAACATATTAATAGGCCAAACAGTATGAGACAAGGTGCTGGTGGGAAAGCTTTGGGAAAAGAAATTATACTTATTTGCCTTTTTGTACCAGTGGGCTGCATACTGCAGCTGCAGTGAAGTAAACATTCCAGTTGAGCAGCATTCCTCTATACATTTTCAAAGTCTCTGTGGAGACCCGAAGTAGAAGTCACTTATTTGTGGTTGAGAAAATAGCATGGACTTCTGCATTAAATTTTAAATAAATTCTGCCCACAGAATAAGATGCTTAAATCAAATGATGAGATGTTACTCATCTGAGCAAGGCATTAGGAGTATGAAATGTGATTCAGCATGCTGTGAACTCTAAACTCTTGTACTCAGCAAAGACATCAGGCCTGTTCTCAAAAAGAAATTATGATGTTCTAAGTTTCATGATAAAATAATACTAAAATTGCAGTGAATTGTTGAGTCTGCAAAATTCATTCCAGCAGTGTTCTAGTTGCTAGATTGATTTTCAGATTACCAGACCTCACTCTATGTGCAGCTGGAAAACAGCTCATGTAACTCTCTTATATAGTATAAGGCTAGGCAAATATTTTTATACTTTCAGACTATATTTGTAGCATATTTAAGTTACAGATTTTGTTAGAAGATGCTTCCCCTATTGTATTTGTATTGCTGGTAATGCCTTCATCTCTAAAAACAGAAAGAACCCAACTGTGAAAAGGGCATGTGGGAGGATTTCTCTTCCCTCTGTAAAGGGAATACAAAAGATACCCACATTTCTAAGTGGCAAAGCACTCAGCATGTTCAGAAATGTACTTTTTGAAGAAATGTTGAGCCTCAAAATATCAGTTCACATCTCTTGCAGTTCCCAGATAATGTCATTACGTCAAACTGTCCTGCAAAACTGTAAACTGAATTTACTCTTTTATGAGACCATATCAAAATCTAAGTTATATTACTGTTACAAAGCAATACAAATTTATAATGCCCTTGAAATGTGCTTCCCTGTAGATCTTTTAACAGGATTCAGTCAGTGAGTCACTTGGATTGCTTAACTGAATACCATCGCTGTCTGTTCAGCAGCAAACTGAAGTTCACACAGAAGGCTTAATCTTCTGCTTGATTATAGTTTATTACTGCATTTGTTATCTATAAAAAAATTTTTTCCCCTGAAGGTACAAAAAGAAGAAATTAATTGCTACCAACAAGCAGAAAAAGAATAATCCACCATCAGGCTAATTTCTTAGTTTTGATGATTATGTTGTCAGTAGTTGACACAGTGACCTGATATGACAAGAAATACAAAATTAAGCTACCAGTCCATTTCTGAAGTGGGAAAAGAAAACAAAATGTCATTTGTTCACTTCTCAAATGGTTTCCTTATGTTCTACAGATTCCCAAGCAATTGCAGCTGTTGGCAGAAGCTAAAGCTGCTTTCACTGCTGCCAGTCACACTCCCAGACACCCTAAAGGAAACCCACAAGCCACACAACTTCATCACTGGGGTTCTTTAAAGTTAGTTCAGCTTCTGGAAGATTTACAATAGAAAAATATTTTCCTCTTTTAGTATCCTCCTGCCTCTACCCTGGTCCTTCACTGGTATTTACTTTAAATCTCCAGTAGCTTCTCCTTGGCTATAAACCATACACATTTAAATGACAAAAAAACCCAGATGTAATTTATTGGACAAGCTTGGACAAAGGAAACAAACAGAAAAAAAATGTAAAAGTAGGGTGCAAGCTGGGATGTCCTGGAAAACACAGTAAAGAGTGGGCATATCTGAGGTTTCCCCCTACATTCCTGCTGGGACAGTCTGAATACCCCAGAGGCCACTTTATGGGCTAAACATTGTGGCTGGTCAGGAAATCTGTGTGTAGCTGGGACACTACAGCCAAGATAGTTTGTGTGGCCAGAGAATGATGCTGGACAAGATTTTCAGCTGATGGAGCACAGAAGGTAACAGTTGTGGCCTCCTGCCCAGTTCTGTTGATTTCTGGAGTTCATAATCATCTCAGATGACAGCAAGCACTCTATTTAATGTTAGAGGATGACACACCAGTCTAATTTAAGCTTTTTAAAATATGGAGAACATCCCAATAAAACTGTATGTAATTACAGAAAATAGCTATGCTTTGTTCCAAATTGGACAGAGACACGTTAATTGGATGGAACATGTTAAAGCAAACAAAATTCTTCTATTAAGGAAGTAATTTACAAACTTCTATTTTAAGTATTTTTAAAATTAAAAATCATTAATGCCAATGATGTATCAAGCAGTTTATAAACATAGGGTATATCATAGTTGTAGTTGAACTTCAGCTTGTTGAACTAAAATATTTACACTGATCTTCCAAAACAATTTGATTGGGCACTCAATCTTTATCAGAAGGATCAAACTAATTAAACCTAACCCCTTCAACACTGCCCTCATGAACCATGTTCTATATATACTGGAATAATCTGTTACACACAGAAAAAAAACCATTATCCTGGCGTGTCAAGAACATGCAGAAACCTATATGGTATTGTATTCTGAATGCTGGTACCAGACTGTAATTTCACATATCTTTATTTCAATTTATGGGGTTTTTTTTTTAAACACAATGATTCTTTGATCTCTGCCAAATTACATGAAGAGAATATCCACACCACATTTCTAAAAGAAACCTGGAGATGTATTCCCTTTAACACCTGCTAGTGCATCTTTTCCATCTACTGTAGAACTTTGTGAGGTTTAGCTAAACTGAGCTAGCTAAAAGACATGCTTTTTCTAGTGGAGACAAGCCTGTGGCACATTTCCCCTCAAGAAAGTCAGAACAAAGAATTAGTAAGATATTCCTTGTGTGCTGAAGTTAAACAAATTCACCCTCTGGCAAACCAAGGTAAGGGGAAAGCTCTTCTGTTGAGAATTTCTCATTGAGAATGTTCTGCCCTTCCGCAGTTAAGTCAAGAATGTTTTTGCACATGTTCAGATCCTGTGGAATAATACAGTCAAAGCAGTGATCCAAGATAATAAAGCTCCAGTCCCACTACAGCTTTAAATGGTAGTACCAGTAATGTTCTGGCACCATCTGATGTTTTTTGTTTTGCTTGCCTGGGTATAATCTCTAGGCAGCCACACTTTGTTTAGTCAGTGAAACCAAAGAAGAAAACAAGACTACTAAGGTCATAGGCAGCTTGGAAAAGAATGTTATCAAAACTAACAAGATGGGCTTCAAGACTAAAGTGTGCATTAGCTAGATTAAACTGGCAACTCCATGCACAAGGTGACTCCAAGGGGTATGATGTAGTCAGTGCTACAAATTCTACCTGGTAACAAACTAGCAAGCAATGTGACGAATTAGAAATATGGAAGAATTTATTTTCAAAAGTCAAATGCAGAAGCTCTGCTGCTTCTGATTCTTTTTCACAAAAAGGGTAACTAAGATGATTTTTCTATTAAAATTAGCTTAGTAGAAAGTTGCAATGCTTTGAGACTCTAGACCCATCTCAGCCCTACTATAGAAATGTTAAATTAAATCTTAATTATATTAAATTAAACTTTACGTTAATATCATAAAAACATGGTTTTACATTTGGCTAAAAAAATGGAAGGTTATTCCACGAATAGTGTAAAAATTGCTTGACAAATACAAACCTCATGGTAAAAGCACTGTTCCTACTTCTACCTTGTTAAACCCTCCGAAAAAAGAGAGGGATCTGTACAGGTCCTTTGAAGTTTTTAAGTTTTTATGTACAGCTGAAGTTATGTACTTAAGCCATAGACCGGTGCCAAAGAACATGCCTTGAACTGAACAAAACATTTACAATTGTCCATTGCTCCTGGGGAATTCGCTTCACATTCTTGGATCAGTCCACAGGAAAGCTGTGCTCCATTCAAACAAGCCTGACAAGGTTATCTCCAGTCATGTTTTTCATGTTTTTCACTCACTCTGATCATGCAGCTCCTCCGGGAGAACACCAGGGCCCTCGGACTCCACTGAGAAGCCCCACCAGGCACTTTGGGACAGGGGAAATAAAAACAAGCAAAATTAAAAAACAGGCAACGGGACAAGCAACCGGAGCGACAGAAACGAACAGGTCCGGCAGCACCAGGCTTTTGAGGGGGCAGAACCTCACACAACGGAGGCACCGGGGGGCACGGCACCGCAACGCTCCCTAAACACTCCCCTGAGCACTGAGGGGAAAGCCCCCAACACTTCGGGGAGCGGATCCCTCAGCCAACACCCACAAACACACCCCTCCCGGTCCCTCCCGGTCCCTCCCGGTTCCATCTCTCCCCTCACCTCACACCCCCCCTCCCTTACGCCTCCCCTGCCCCTCTCCCGCCTTCCCGCTGCGCGCGCAAGCCCCGCCCCTCCCCCGCCCGGGGCGTTGTGGCCATTGGCCCCGCCCCCTCGCTGCGTGCCCCGCCCCCTCCCCTCCCTCCTTCCCGCCCTTCCCTCCCCTCCCTCTTTCCCTCCCTCCCTCCCGCCCTCTTTCCCGCCCGCCGCTCCGTCTCTCCCCTCACCGAACGGGCGGGGTGCGGCTGTGGCGGCGGCGGTGGCGGTGCCGGTTGGGTGCTTAAGATGGCGTCGATCATGGAGGGCCCGTTGAGCAAATGGACTAACGTCATGAAGGGCTGGCAGTACCGCTGGTTCGTCCTGGACTATAACGCCGGGCTCCTCTCGTACTACACGGTGAGGAGGGGCAGCGGCGGGCAGGGCGGGTGAGGAACCGGGAGAAGGGTTGGGGCGCAGGGTGGGGGCGGGGAGGGGACTCCGGGCGGTGTCGAGTGCCCGGGGTGGCCAATGGGGAAAGAGGAGGCGGTGGCGGCAGCCAATGGGGAAAGAGGAGGCGGCGGCGGCAGCCAATGGGGTGGCGCTGCGGGGAGCTGTGGCGGTGGGGGCGACGGCGCTGTTATTGTTGGCGGGGGGAGGGGGCGGCTCCGGGGCGGGGTCGTGGGGCGGGAGCCGCCGTTCCCCCTCACCCCCTGTTCCCTGGCGGCCGCTGGCACCGGAGACGGTGTCACCGGTGGGGTCTGGCAACCCGGAGGTGGCTCCCGCCGTCCCCCCGGGGCGTCACAACCACCCGCACCCCTCCCGGAGCCTCACGCCCGCCCCCCCCCGGTGTGTGGCGATTCCTCTCTCCCGCCGGAGCGCTCGCCCAGGGTGGTCCGGAGCGTTGCTCCCTCATGGAGTCCGGCTCCCGGGTCCCGCCGCTTCGGCGTTCCCGTCTCCGTTCAGCGGGAACTTGCTCTCCCCATAGCTTGGCGGCTCAGCCCGGGACGGTGTCGCCTTCCCGGGGATGTGTGCGGGGAGCAGCGTTGGGCTCCGACCCCCCCTCACCGGGGGCCAGGGCCCGGTAGCGGTTCGGTTCCTGAGTTGCGATGGATTTTCCTGTTTCCGTTCAGGACTTCCTACTTGGAAGTACGAACTTTTAAAGTACGGTGCATTAAGAAACAGTACTGTGTTCCTTGGCTTTTTTTTCGTTTTGTTTTGTTTTTGTTTTTGCATAACCACTGGCGGATCCTGACTCGCTTGTTCAACTTGTTACATAAAAATGTGAACTAAGTTAAAAATACATTAACAGTCGAAAGTAATTTTTTTCGAGGGTAACCCCATGGACACTTAGCACGGAGCCATTACTATTGGTCTGTCAGTCAGGGTAAAACACAAATTTAACCTGTAGTAAAGTGTAGTAGATTCACAAAAAAATAACAAGTTGGAGTATCACGCTGTCTGTGAAGGTATATTTATACAGAAGCATTACACATAAATCTTTTTTTCACCCCTAAATCTGGCTTTCCAGCCCTACTAGAGGAGAGCTGATCTCGACAGAGCCAGGATTTTATAAGGTTCTCAACACAAAACAGTTACAAATTCTCAATTTTGGTTCACCTAGGCTCAAAACCCCCCACTGGGAATACGGATGGGGAAATAAAAGTGATTTTATAGTTGCTTTTTTTTATGGCTGGTAAATGTCAAGTGTTTGACAGAGATGAATTAGTGTGTGTAGTCCAAGGGTTCAAGGTGCAAAGTGATTCAGTGCCCAGCTACAGAAATAGAAACCTTTGCTGATGACTAGTGTCTATAATAATAATTCTGTTTATTGCACTTTAATTCTGTGGTCTTCACCTGTTTAATAAAAATCTTATATTTCATTATTTCCTATGATTAGGTATCTCCACATATGCACTACACTTTTAGTTTGTATAATTAGTTATGTTCTCTGTTATTATAGAACCATAGAGTGCTTTGGGTTTGAAGGGACCTTAAAGGTCACCTGCTCCGAGCCCCATCCAACCTGGCTTGGAATACCTCTAGGGATGGATCAGTAATAGCTTCTTTCAGCAAGTTCTTCCAGTGTCTCGCCACCCTCACACTGAATAATTTCTTCTTAATGTCTAATCTACCCTTTTCCAATTTAAAGCCATTACCCCTTGTACTGTCACTCCACACCCTTGTGAAAAGTCTGTCCCCAGCTTTCCTGGAACTCCTTCAGGTACTGGAAGGTGTTCTAAAGTCTCTTCAGAACCTTCTGCAGGCTGAACAACCCCATCTCTAGCCTATAGATAATTCATATCTAATAACTCAGCTAAATAACTATTAATAGCTGAAACAAATGATCATCTGATCACATTTGGTTTAGACTTTTTTTGTTGCATTCAGGTACCAATTAGTATTATAATGACTATTTGTTCAAAAATTTTAAAATCCTGTTTTTAATTACCTGTCCTAAAAGAAATTCAGGTCGGGTTCAGGAAAGCAACTCATGGATTTATAGAATCTTTTTGGTTGGAAAAGACCTTTAAGATCATCAAATCCAGCTGTTAACCCAGCACCACCAAGTCCACCTCAACCACGTCCCTCAGCATCACATCTGTACCTCCTTTGCTTTGTGTGCCTTTACCACTGAGAAACTCCCCCAGTTAACTTTTACCTTAGAAAGCTTTCCTTATCCCTGTGCTGTCTTTTCTGCAGACATGTCTGTAAAGCACTGGTTATGCCATTCTCTAGACATCTGGATTCATTCTTGTATTAGGAATGTGTGTGCCAAAAGAACCAGTCCCTCAGTGCACCCACTGCTTCGGGTCTGCTGCTCTGGTTGCCCATGGCAGGGCCAGCTGGAGCATGGGTTTGAAACATAATTCAGACCAATTCCCAGCTGGCCACATGTCTCATAAGTACTAATATTAGTACTGAGAAGGTAGGGGGATACTGTTCATTTCAGCTCCACCTTTAATTTTAGAGGAATAACTCCTGCGTGGAGGGCTGTGGTACATAAGCAACGTTAACCTGGAAAATCAGCAGATTTGGGGGTTTTATTTATGTGGGGAAGTGGCCTGTTGTGATGCTGCATATGCAGATTTGTATTTTGAATTAAAGGCTTATCTACCTGATCAGGTACATAGGGTCGTGTACTCCCTCCCCCCTGAGCCAGTTTCAATCTGTAGCAATATAGTTGACCAGCTCTGCTTGTAGAAGGGCAACTGAATGAATTTTGAGCCCGAAACTGGCCCATCCCTGGAAGTGTAATGCATGGGTGGGGTAGGCCCAATTGTTCCAAGGTGTCCGTATAGACATGCCATCTGGAAACAAGTTTTGCTGATAGCAAATATTGCAGTTAACTGATGAGCTTTTACCTGCTCATCACCTCTCTGAGACTCCCTAGCTTGTTTCAATACAAAAAATTGTGTTTTCAGGAAAGACTTTCTCCAATAGATCCAGCAGCCAATTGACCTTTGGCAGAGGAGCTGTAGAAAACTATGGGGTAACAACTCCTGATGCAGCTGATCTTTCCACTAGAGCTAGATCCAGAAACATGCCCCTCTTCATAGGTGTGTCCTTGCACTGTTGTCTTTGGCAGCAACTTAAACAGACTGCAGAAGAGTAGCCTTAATGGGGAATAAACACCCAGTGTGCAGTGCTATTGCACATGTGAAAAAGGAAAAAAAAGCACCTTATTTAGTGTGCTTTGTCATTTGGTAAAACAGGTAGATAGTAACCTAAAAATGTTTCAGATACATGCATCAGAAGCAAATGAATTCAATGAAATTTACATTTCTGACATTTTTGGAACATTCGCGGAGTAAGGCAAAAGATTTTGCGTCATCTCACTCAGGAAAATAAATGAGAATTTAATGTTCACAATTCTGTTTTGTGAGATGCAACCTCAACTCCATATTGCACTGAACACTTGTAGCACTGCTTGCAAGTGTGACTTCAGATGTTTCTCACATGCATTTTCAAGTTCCTTTACAAAGTTTTTTTACAACATTTGCTTTTTTCCTGCTTCTTCTGTAGTTTGTGGGTTTTCCTCTTTCAGAATAGGAATGCATATCCTCAAATTGGCTTGTAATGACATTTGTTTATTTATGAATTATATATGTCAGAAAGTTTGATCTGGACTTGTCATCAAGATGCTGTCTTTATGTAGTTTTGCTTGAATAAGTGATCAATATCAGTAAATGGTTAATTTTATTTCTTTCCTGGAAGGATTTTATATTTATAAAAATAATGACTGTGTGTAATTTTTGATGAGTTTGACCAATGGCTTGACAAATTACTTGCTTTTTTTCCCCTCAATATCTACCAGTCAATCCACCAATATTTTCCCTTGAAGGTGTTGCAACTTGATCTACTCAAGCACTGAGTTTTTTTTCAGTGGATGGTTGGCTGCACTTGATAATATTTAACAGGAAATATATGAGTCTTGAAGTGGCTCATTTCTGCCTTCTGCTGGCACAGCAGCTGTAAAGTTGTTCCATGAGCTGACTTCCAGCTGAAAAATAACTTTCTGCTGACTAATTTTTAAGTTGAATTTGTTCTGTCATTTGCTTTTTGTATGTGTGCTGGTATGATACTGGAAAATATCATGAAAACAAAGAAGTGGCTGGGGAGAAAGAGTTGAATGCAATTTGGTTTTTGTTTGTGTCTTCTGGCAGAAGCACTGTTTTAAATACACATCCACTTTTAGCTTTGATAATGATTGGGAATCCTGTAGAAATGATCCAGAGAACCCCTTAAGGTAGAAAATCTGACTTAAATTCTTCTTTTAAGTGTACTCTTCAAAGAAATATTTTAATTGTATAATAAATTGAAAGCAGAACTACCATAGCTGGTGCAAACAATGCAAACACCAGAGCCAATAGATAGGAAGGTCAGTTCCTTAAAGTATTTTAAAACTTTGTGGATATCTGACAGTTGGTGGTTTTGAAAGGAGAACTGTTCAAAATGTTACAGATTTAAACAGATCCCTTGTGTAGTGAGAGAGGGAAAAAAATTTTATGCATGACAACTCCAGAGTGTCTTAAAACAAAATTGGGTAGCTTCCCATCATCTTAAGAGTTCTTGCACTGATAAATGCCAAAAAAAGAGATTTAAATGCTTAGATAATCTGTTGTTTTGTTACTCATTCCATGAAACTACTTCTAAAAAATGTTTAAAGCTGGTTGAATGCTTTTAGGAGCATATGACTGTGAAAACAGTCATAGTTGGAGGAAGTAGGGGTGGTGGTATAAAAAATTTTGGCTTCATGCTTTTGAAAGATTGCAGCTAGTTAGCAACTTGACTTGGGGTTGTAATGTATTGAAGAGCTGCTTATGGATTGCTTTGTATTGAGGAGGGAGACTCTAATTTTGCAGCAATTTCATGAACCTATTGTGGTTTAAATAGACCCAGACATTATTTTCATTTCTGTAAGACTCTCTATGTTGCCTGACATGCCTTCTGTTAGATCTGTTCTATATTTGAACAACTTCACTGTGTGACCATAAAAAAAAAGACAATAAGGGCCTTTTTTTTCTTTTTAAAGATACTTACAGTCACCCTGTATAGCTTTGTTCAGTTTAACAATTTTTTGTTTCAGTGTGAGCTGAAATTTGTCTCGTGTTGCTGTCTGCTTGTAACCTATTGAAGTCCATTTTCATCAAAATCAGTACACTCTGTACTGAAACTTTATTGAAAATTTTGTCTGCTTACAAGTGATCGCTGAAAAAAAGATAGCTGCACATTAAAACCTTAAATATAAAAAGAAAGTAAAATGAGGCTTTTTTTTATTAGCCATTCAGTGATGTCTTTCTGCTGTATGAGATTTTTGTCATACGGAACCCAAAGTTGGGTATGAAAGGCTTTAGTTGTCCAGGAATACTTGAGCAAGTGTAGGACACAGTGGATACCCACACCTAATTTCAAACAAAGGGTAAAACATAATGCTCCAAGGGGCACCCAAAGCTGTCTGAATTGTATTTTTCACAAAATCTTAACTTTTGGAGGGTGGTGGGAGTGGCAGATCTTAGTTGTCTGTGGTTTCAATCAGTGATGTGCTGGGTTCCAGTGAGAGATGACAACACTCTGTGTGATGTTAGCACCATTGCTTTGGTGCACAGGGAGCTGAGATACTGGACTGGTGGGTGCTTTCTTCCACTCAGGGTGAATTAGATGTACCGTGTCATTATAATTGGTATTCGCCAATTAAAGCTCTGTCTGAAGCTGGCGAAATTGTAAGTCTGTAGGATCATGCTCTGAACCTGTGATTTGTCTTGTGAATCTTTTTGCAGACTGAGAACATAGTAATGTCTTAACATAATTTCCATTCCATTAGCATGTGGTGTACAAGGAAAAGGAAAGGCTTTTACAGTATCTTTTGCTGCTGAGTTGATAGCCAGTCTGCACAGTGGCAATTAGGGTTGTTGGGATTCTGCCTTCCCTTGCACTAGGACCAGCTCTCATCTTCCTGCACTTAGCTGGCTGAGGGATTTAAACCAAACCAAACGTCTTTTCTGCTACCTTTCCTTGTAATCTGGTTTGGTTCTCTGTCTGTGCTAGAAGTGCTTTTCCTGGAATTTGCTATCCGGACACTCAGTCCTGCTAAATTTCTTTCAGCTGCTGTAGTTACATCCTCAATCCAGGTATTTTCTTTCCAGCTGAGAGTATACCAATATTTCTTCTTGAAACCACCAGAGGGAGTAATAAGCTGTCAGTGATGTCCTCCCATTTTAGCAGAACACTCAAGGCAGTGAATATAAAAAATAGAAGTGTACCCTAGTGAGGTGTGTCCCAAGTATATGCAATTTCTGATAGGAAATTATTGGAATAACTTTGTTTCTAGATACTCTCCTGGTTTAGAGCTCTTCAAAACAAACAACAAAACTCAAACAAAAAACACAACTGAGAAAAAGAGCTTCCCTATGTAGAAATTTTCATTCAGGAAATCTACAAAGAAGTTAGGTATCTCCAGATTATGTTATGGATGCACTGCTGGTCTTCTGCTTCATTTTGACCAGATAACCTGCACTGTTGTGTAAACAAGACAAGTTTACACACTTGTTTGTGTAAACAAGGTGTGATTCTATGATTAATACTGACGGCTTCTAACATTCACAAAACAATTCTGACACATGAGACTGAATTGAGGGAGAGATGAGCAAAAGCTTCATTTGAAACTCTGACTGGTATATTTTAATAGTGATTAGGAGTTCCTGTGACTGCTTTGTGCTTTTCTTGTAGCTATACCTCAAATATGTAGAAGATTAATAATATTTTGTTGCTATTAAGACTGATACTTCTCATTCCTGTATTTTTTTCCACTGATACCAACAGGATTTCATATTCCAATGGTTTCAGTGAAACTTGGGGGGGGTCATAATCACATCAGGATATTGTCTAGAGAGAGTTGTCAAGATAGTGATGGAAAGAAGTGGATTTTTCAGAAGATGGCAGCAAGAGAAGCTGTTCACAAGACACCAGTTATAACTGCATTTTCATGACCTGAAATAATGTAGTTTGAATATTTAGGTGGTAAGAGAGCAGGGGTTATATTAGACCAGACCACCTTTGTAGGTAAGGCTACAATGGCATGTAGTTTGGCATTTGAAAAACAGAAAGGGTTTGTGTGTGTATAGGTAAAAACAGAAGATGTTTTGCATCTATCACAAAACTGAGTATTTATAATGACAAATTTATATTTCTGTGGGGTTTCTTTGTTGTTGGTTTGTTGTTTTGGTTTTTTTTAAAGATTTTGTGTGTGTGCTACTTGGGTTTGCCACTATTGCCCAAGAAAACTTAGGACATTGGCAGAAAGATACTGATAAATCTACTTGTCAGTGCTGGGAACAGCTGAAAGTTCAGGGTTCTGTCTAAACAGGAAATTTGTATCTGTATGAAAAGGGGTATGAATCTGAGAATCATTCTGACAGAGATAAAATTTGATTTGTACTGTTCTGCCTGCACAGCTGGATTTTACTATGTGGACACTTTTCTGAGAGTAGGAGAGAAAGGAGGAAGATGTAAATCAGTAGACTGCCAATTTTTAATATTTCCTAGTTCCTTGATTGTTCACTTCTTTTCTCTTTCTGTAAAGGCCTGCAGCTTCTAAGTAGCTCTTCAAGGTATCTATGAAATTTCTTGAAGTAGGATATTGAATTAATTTTTGAAGGATTACTTTTTCACACCATGGTGGTGTACTCTCTTTTGTGTGAGAACCTATTTTGTAACAGAAGTTGCATCTTGTTTAATCAGTCAATAAAAGATACTCAAATGCTTTAGTCTTTTATCAGTTGCTTTGAATAGCTAGCTTGCTCCTTGCAGTTCTTACAGTATTTGTTAATGCATTAATGTAATGATCTGTTTGTTTTCTGTTTCAGTCAAAAGACAAAATGATGAGAGGGTCACGCCGAGGGTGTGTTAGACTCAGGGTAAGTGTTGTTTTATTCACTATTTAATGACTTCCTCTGTATAATGTGGCCTCATGGAGAGAACTGCAAGGAGACTTTTGAGGTTTGGGCTCTATTCCTGACTCAGCAAAGTACTGAAATAGTTGGAAGTATTTAAAGAAGGAAAAAACAGAGGTCAAATAACATGCTGGGCTAATTACATTCTGTAATTTTATGTATCGTATACAAACATACATTTTATACATTTATAGAAAAGAAACATATGACAGTAAGATGGGTTAGAGTAGCACACTTTGAAAAAAAGTTGCTGTTTGCAGTTCTCATTTCTTTGTTTGTAGAGATATATATGTATCTGCATATATGTTCTGTACTTACAGAAGTCAGTGCAAAACTCTTTCCTTTTGCCCTGATTTGCTTTTATTCTCTTACTGTGTCCTCCATTCTGGCAATTTGGACACTCTTTAGGCCTGCCACTTGACCATGCATGAGCTAAGTAAAACAAAGGGGGGGCTGGAAAGGGAAGGAAAAGCACAGCAGGCAAAGTTTTTGAAATGTCAGCTGAAGGGGGATACAGATTGGGGGAACAGAAGTAAGAAGATGCAGAGTGAGAAAACTCAGTGTTGAGGCATTCCAGCTTGAGACATTTAACCTTGATTGCTGCTCTTGTAGCTTTAAATGACAGTACTGGAGTGAGTCCATTGAAAGCTGATGTAAATAGGGAGAAGGAGTCAGGAGTCAGGATAATAGGTATGAACTGGGAGCATTTTGTGTCTTTAAGTAAGAGAAGGGTTAGGGAATGTAATCTCTGGTCTGACACTCCACATGGTGAGTGTTGCAGCAGAGCTCTGCTTTTCCAAGTTATTTCTTCCTTCTGTTGTTACTCCTAGTATTGCTCTGGGCCCAATAAAGGGGTATCTATAGGCTTTTAAGACTCATACAGAGAATGTCCTTTCACTTGGATTCCAGATGACCTTTTTTTTTTTTACTTTCCCTTGTTTAATGTATTGCTTTCTTAATTTAGAATTTCTTTAAGAGGAATGTAAACTCAAACAATAAAAACTCTAGAACAATACATTCCCCAAGATTCAGGAGGATGTGTTTTGCATTGCCCAGAAAAGTTTAGTCTGAAAAAACATGCCTGCTTTAATAATGTTAACTTGGAAGCCTGTCAACTTGGAGGTTGGCCTCAGTTTAGGATATATTAAATGTGAGCAATCTGTTCAGTGTTGCATTATCCACCTTTATATGTATTTGACATAAAACAATCCCTTTCTCTTCCCCCATCTTGTACTCTTGTACATCATGAGTACTTGTACTCATACTGCTTTTTGGAGTTTTCTGAAGATTTGCTGACTCCCCCATCCTTTCTCTGAATGCATGTGGGTTTGTGTTTTTTTGTGAGGAAGGAAGGAACCTTTCTTTTTTCTGCTTTTGTAAAGCATCTCTTCTGGCAGATGACACTGATACTGATAGCTGAACAGATGGGCTTCTGCACTCTGAAATTCTACCAAGGATGTTTTCTGTTTAGAGTAATTGTTGATTTGTAACTGTAGGTGTGAACACAAACAAGCATGTAACTTAAGCAATTTGGCTAGAATCCTTCCTTTTTGCTTGACTGGATTTTTAAAAGCTTGTTTCTCACCTTTTTGCTCTTGGTAGACATTTTTCATAGGCCTAAAGTTTCATTTTCAGCTTTTTTTGCAGACTGCCATAGTGTACGTAGGAAGGTGTGTTCATAGAGTAATCCATCATCTGTGCTGTGATTAAGCCCTGCTGAAGTTCTCTGGAATTCATGGTTAAACTTTCACACTCTAGTTTTCATTTTACTCATTCATGTTTATTGTCTGCATGACAACAGAGGCATCTTCTATGTTATATATTCAGACCCTTTGCCTCAGCAATTGGAACATGCACTTTATGCAGCTTTGTGCTCTTGCTCCTCCCCAGTTTCCTCCCACCACTTAGGATGGAGCCAGGCCTTAGCTGTCCTAGTCTGACCTTTTTAGCCTTACATTAATTTTACCTTTATTCTCTGGGGAGAATATCT
The DNA here is from genome assembly GCA_023637945.1 of Phaethornis superciliosus. NCBI lineage: Eukaryota > Metazoa > Chordata > Aves > Apodiformes > Trochilidae > Phaethornis > Phaethornis superciliosus. The sequence goes on from JAJQWJ010000009.1 coordinate 24,468,278, forward strand.
TTATCATGTTCTTGGTGTCTGACTTAACAGGTTTTTGATAGAGTTGGTGAGGAGAATGATATTGTACAGCTTGCAGCCATCTTCTGATTTATTTTGCATTGGAAAATGTGCCTGAAGTGCCAAACATTTTTTGTCAACTGGTATATTTAAAAAAAAAAAAAAATCATCCTGGCAAAAGGAGTCTGGCCCATCATCTCATGTCACTGGCACACTGCCTGATTACCAGGTAGTCTCCAAATATAATGGCTTAGTCATCTGGTTGTTGTTAGGTCCTGGCACTAATAGTATACAGAATTATACTGGCTTGGTATATGTTTTAGGTGCCTTTTTTAAAAGTGATCACAGAGCTGTCCTTGAAAAGCCTATATGGAAGTTGTCTTTTTTATTGCTTTTTTTGTTTGGTTGGTTAGTTTGTTTGTTTTTTGTTTTGTTTTACATTTTTGGCAGGAGAGGGAAGAAAAATATTCTGGATCTATCCTATCCTGCTGTATACCTTTGAGTTACATATGGTTGTTGCTATTCTTCAACAGGACCTGTGCCTTCCACTCTGTCAGGTGGTGCTTGTGGCAGTCCCAGCCACACATGAGCTGGTGCCGTGGGCCAGCAACTTCATAGAAGGGCTATGAAGAATGTGTGTGAATGAGATTAATTCAGATCCCTCTGCCCCAAAGACTGCACCAAAACAATTCTTATGTTTTGGCCAGGCTGATATACCTACTGACCTGATGATACACCATACCTGAGCCCCTGCTCTGCAGTGGCTGCATGGTACCTGGCTGACTGAAAAGAAGCTCTTGCTGGAATGAACTCAGGTCCTGGTACTACTGTTACTTGCTGTTTACTCTTGACAGTAAGAATTTACCCTATAAATATGTGTGCCTTCCAGTCATGTCAGTCTTTGTGTAAGAGGGAAGGATAAATCAGATCCTGGTGCTGTGTCTCCCAGAGAAGGAGATCTTTGAACTAGATGTTGTAATTTGTTGGATTTGGGGGAGGCCTGGAATGGTTCTTTTTTCATTGTCATTTTCTTCTCCTGGATGAAATTGTTATTTATTAAGTATTTGGAGGGGCAGGAATGAAGATATGGATAGATTTCTAACAAGCTAAGCATAAATGGCCTTTAACTCTATAATTTGTTTGCATTTCCTTCTAATAATTCATGAGGAATGAGAAGGCAAATCTAGCTGCTTTTGATATATGCTGATGATTTACTGTTATTATTTACTTAAGGACTGAAAATTAGATCATGCAGTGTACCAGTGACCCAACATGATGGGCCAAACTAATCTTGCTAGAAAGTTTTTGGTTTCTTCTTATAGACAGAATCAGGTCAAGAGTTTATTTTTGTAGCGTGTCTATGATTTAGCATTTTTATATATGGAAAGTACTTATAAAATCCTGCTCCCCACTCTTCTTTAAAATACCAGTTAGAATATAGTAGAAAACTCTTGGCTGTAATGATGATGAAGTCACTTCCATTACAAAAATAAAAGATTGGTATTATTTAGAAAACGACAGTTTTACAAATAATTAATTCCTGGTTGGTGTTTTTTCTGCAACTAAGCATTTATAATTTTAAATAACTGGCTTGCATCCCTAAACAGGGAATCTCTGCTCTTTACTGTATTCAGTTTGCTTTTAATTTGTCAGTGCTTTTTAAATTCCAGTGGTGTAGTGATAGAGTGCACACTGCTGATGTCACTGCTTGCCTTCTCAGGATTTTGTTCTTTGTTTCACAGGGAGCTGTGATTGGTATAGACGATGAGGACGACAGCACCTTCACAATAACTGTTGATCAGAAAACCTTCCATTTTCAGGGTGAGCTGAAAGAAGAGATTGTTTTTTCTTATAATATATTCCCCTTGTATTTGATGGATGATTTTAAATGTTTGGCAACAGAACAGCGTGAATGAGCACACTGAGAACATTCTGGATCCAGGGGTGCTGCAGGTTAGGCAGGGATTTACATCTGCAGTGGATACAGATGTGCTAGAAAGAGACTGTAGCTCTGGAAGGATTTGGAGATTAAAAATGTAAAGAATAAATCACTCAAGGGGAGAAAGCAATGGGCTTCTGATTATGGGTTTTGCTCACAAAAGGCTTCAGATCTTCATTATCAAGATACAGTTATGCATTTCTGTATGAAGAGAATCAAGACTGATCTGCAGTTTGCAATCTGTATCTAAATATAATTTAATGCTCAATTATGAAGAGACTAGAGGCAACATTTGGCTTAAAGGTGGAGCTTTGCTTCAAGATTTACCAGCTTGCATTCATTTCATCTACATTCCTGTGTCTTGTCTGCCAGTCACCATTTCTCTGCTATTATCCTTTTATACAAATTTACTAACACCAATGCCATCTGCCACTGCTATGTTTCGGCATTGCATGCTCTGGTTCACCGGTAGAAAGGGTAAGGTACTCTATAATTGTTATCTACTCCTTTAAATTATTTTGTCTGCAGCAGCAGGATGAAATGCTGTCATAATATTGACTGGACAACTTGGGCTTTTCTGAATGTTGAAATCCTAGGGAAGTGTGATTAGAATATTTTTCAGCTAACATTTTTTGCTTTTCCTCTAAAAATGTAGTGACTAAATATAATTGCTTTGCATAGAGCTAGAAACTAAATATCCAAGAGGCACATTTGCATGTAAGCAGTTATATTTATATAAACTGGAATAATCCTATAACCTATATTGTACTGTATGTGCTTTTAAACTGATGATTTGGCAATGGGAGTTAATCATTAACACTGCTGTGTTTGTGAGGGTATTTGTAAGGCTAAATATTAATTATACACCCAATTGTCACTGGTATCTGTTTTTTCTTCTTAAACGCTGCTGCTGTACTCTGGCTTTTCACTGCATTAAGCTTCATAAAGATATCTTCATAATGCTGAGCTCAAAGTAGTACTTAAATTTAAGGTTCCTGAGGCTGACTGATAAAATGCAAGCTAATTGGTAATGCAGTAATGGAGTGCTGTACTGTGACAGTTTTTCAGTACTGTGAAGCTAAGTACTGCTGCATGTTTGAGAACTTGATACAGGTAAATCTAAAAATCTCTCATCTTTTGTTACTATGATATACCTCTTTCAATATGTTCTGTTTGCACTTATTTCTTATATGTTGTACTCTCTTTTGTGTAGTCAGAAGTCTTAAAAAAAGACTGATAGTCATTGATACAAGTAATGTTCTGCTCTAAGTAATATGGAAAGGTTCTGAACACCAATTTTGTCTCATAATATCTCATTCTTTATCTCTGTGCATTTCATATCAGGATTTATGTATGCTTTTTCAGTGTAGAACAAAGGTCCTGAGTGGGTAATGATGTAAATAATACAATATGTATTCTGAAACTGCATAGGATATGTAGAACAGATTCTGGGAATAATCCAAGAAAATACACAGTATTCCTAACAATTTCCTTCTAAGTTTTTTTTATACATGATTCAGATAGAACTTTTGCTTTTCTATATAGTAGTAGTTATAAATGCAATCACCTTTTATAAAGAAAGAGAAGACTGCTGCAGAAATGGCAACTTTTAAAGATACAATCTCCTTCCCTCTTACTGCCTGCTTCATTCTCAAAGATAGCCAGGAATCCAAACAACCTGGAGCCCAGTTGGGAAAGTAACATAACTTGAAAAATACACAGATTACAAATGTCTGCTGATCCGTGTGCAAGTTAGGGTCCCATCTGCAGTGGAAGAGTTTCTCTTTCAGGCTCCAAAAGAAAAATGTTTTCTTGTACTCAGTCTAACTTATGATTGATAAAAACTTGAATCTTCTTTGGCCTCACTGAGATTTTGCTGAGAGGCAATGATTGAATTTGAAATAGGGTAAAGAAGGAAAAAACTTGATTCTGGATTCATTAATGATTTCTTAATGTCAGTTGCTCAAAACTGCAGATCTGTCCAACACTTCAGAGATGTAAGTAATGAGATGAAGGGCAAATAAGTAATTTAAAGTTGTCTGGTCAACTTTTTACAGTGATACTGTTTTCATATGGATGTGTATGCATGTAACTGAATTTCTGAAGTGCTGAACCTTCAGCATCTTTCACTAAGATTTTCTGTCACTTGATCTTGGGAAATTTTGAGTCTTTCAAGTGTGTAGTTCTTACTCTGTTGCTCTCTGTGAAAATCTCCTCCTATTCTGTGTGCGAGTGTGCTTCCTAGTGGCCATTTCTGTACTGAACACTGGTAAAAGTTTAAAAGTTCTTTTACAAAGAAAATATAGGCTTTGAACGATGACTGTGCATATATCAAATGGTATCCGTGTACTTCATGCCTGGGTATAAAGGCAGGAAGTGAATTGAATAAATATAGGCAATAAAACTAACAGTATGTTTTTGTTTTACTATTAGCTCTGCCAGAATGCCCAACAGATTTTTTTCCATTTATTTCTATGTATATATGTGCCTGTTCACACTAGAGGGGGAAGAGAAGTGTAGAGTGTCCATAGAAATTTTAAATTATATTTTAAAATAATGCATTTCATCTTTCAATTGGTCCTTGTTTGCTTGAAACTGTATACCCAGTTTCATAGCTTGTTTCTAAGGCTTCCAAATTAGGTAAATCTCCAAGCAATTCCCTCATGGATTTGTTCACATCAGATGCAAAAATCCATTCAAATTGCTGCGAGACATTTGGGACAATACTCCTAGTCTAATGTACCTTCCTCACAGGAAGCTCTTTCTTATTGATGTATTATTTCTTGCTGAAAGACATGTCCTTGTTCTCAACGTTCCATAACCTTCAAACACTGTGGGTTTGGAGTTTTGTTATTGTTGGCTTTTTTCCATTTGTTTGTTTTCTTTTTGTCTGTCTTTTTTTTTTTTTTTTTCTTTCTTAATATCTTCATATCATCACATAGATATAAACTCTTTCATTTGAAAAGTCAGTTCTTCTACCCTTCCTATCACTTAGTTGCTTTTTCTGCTCACTAGGATGCTTGTGGCTTAAATTCAAAAGTGGAAACATGATGTGCAAGACAGTCTCTCAAGGGCATTGCTGCCTTCTTGGTATTTGAATTACTGTCTAACCTGAAGCAATAAGGGATTTTATTTGGGCTGAAATACTGCACTAAACACACATTGTATGCAGAAAAAAAGAATTCAGATTTCTTGATTCCTACCTGAAACTCCTACAACCTGCAGCACAGTTCCTTGGAAGACAAATCAATCTTGTCTCCACTGTTTGGTGTAAGAAAGGACCAAAAGATTGGAAGTAGCCCAGTGCACTGATCTGAGATGATTTTGCTGTAGCTTTTGTCTCACGTTTCCTATTCCTGCCACGAAAGTGTCTAAGAAATGAAGCAGGAATGTTGCTGTGCAACTTACTCTCCTGTTACATGAAAGCTGTCAGCTTGTAAAGGTAAATTTCTCCTTCTTCCCCATCCTGCCCTAGCTGCTAGCTTGATTTGTGGCTGCTTACCATCCCAGCTGAGAAAAGAGGGAGATTTCCACAGCAAGCAGTTGCCTTCATCTTAAAAAGGCAAAAGGAAAAAAGGCAAAAAGGAAATTTTTGTTGATGTTGGACACAGATTTTGCTGAGACTATAATGGGGACCATAAGCATTAGTTGCTGACCAGTATCAGAATCTGAGATTTGAAGTACTTGTATCAAGTATCAAAATAAAGGATAATGGCTTTAGACTTGCATTTCACCACTACCTGGGGAAATAGTCAATATTTATGGTCTGCTATGAAACCTTAGCATTGTCCACTAAATAAATGACAGGAAGGCAATTGCCCTTGTGGTATAAAAGAGGCACTTTAGTCTATCAGATTACCCAATCGAAGTAATGATTTATAAATTGCATAGCTTTTCCCCAAAAATTTTGAGAGCTTTTTTTTATTGAAAAAGGCCTAGAAGGAGATTTTGGTGTGAAATCTCTTGTCTGTGCTGGTTTCCTCAGTGATGTCTGTTCCTGTATGTACATAACAACCATTTTAAAAGGGGTGAAATGGTCAGAAAAAGTCTCACTATAAGGAGGGAAGGGATACTGAGAAGTTAAAAACTTTTCCTTCTGTTTTAGCAAGAAGTTCCAAGTATCAGTAATTTGATTTTCATCTGTTGAGAACTATATGGGTTAAGGAAAGTAATTTTTTTTTTTTTATTTTTTGGTTCAAGCCAAAATAATGGTTTCTACCTTAAACTAATAGTTTCTGGGCTAGATAGTGTGACCTGCAATAGATTTTTAAATGGAAAGACACCTTGAAAGCCCTTTCCACAGAATACACTATATGAAGAATGTTTTTAAATATTGACACTTTCTAGTGAAAACCCAGATGCTTGCCAGTTGTCCCACATTCAGAAATATTTAGTTGCAAAATTATATGTTGAGAATGAATTCCAATTAGCAAGCAATAGCATCTGGATCATGCATTTCCTTTCTTTCCACCCACCTGAAGGTATGTTTATGGACCCTTTGTAAAGTTTGGTAAAAAGCTTTTGATTTTAGGTATCAGTTTCTAGGCAATTTCTAGAGATCACAGATTAATTTAATAAATATATTGTACACAGGAGACCATTTCCTGGATTTTCTTTGGACAAGATCAGACTTTTTTTCTGGAGTCTTCAGCAGACAGAGAGCAGACTGGTCAAACACCTGCAGAGAAAAATGAGAGCTGATTTATATGTGTGAGTGGAGAATGGCATCAGGAGGAAGATTAGTAGAAGGGAGAATAATCATTGTGTCAACTCCAAAATTATGAGACAGAACAAATAAGGTACTGAGACTTCATTCAACCTCCTGACAGATGTGGGAGCTGCCTGTGGCACAAAAGTAATTGTGAGCAGTGAAAGTGTAGCATTTTTGTAAGCTTGTGTGAAACCCTGCTTCATCTTGCATGTTATTCCATGGTTTGAAAGGCCTTCAAAAAGATATTTATTTTGCCAGGGAACAGCCCACTGATGTGTGACTTTTCCACCTCATTGGGCACTGCTGATAAAATCTTCATTGAGATTGGTGGCAAAAATCCTATCGATCTCATTTCACCCTCCTCTGGTTATTTGTGTGTAAAGGTACTACAGCAGTCTGTACTTGGCTGAGAAAATATAGGAATTTCCTATGAAAAAAAACAGTGGAAATTTTGTCAGAATGAAGGCTGCATAACTAACTCTATTGATTCTGTGGGTGTAACAGACTTCTTTTACTGAGTTTTGCCTCTAAGTAGGTCACAGTGAATGAAAATAAAATATGCATTTCACTTTGTGCCTGTATGGTGTATTTATAAGTAATCTAGTGATTCTTCAACTAATTCTTGGGGATTTTCTTTCATTTTAATGCCCATGTGGATGCACACAGAAAAAAAAAAATAAATGTGCCACTATGCTAATTCTGAGGTGATACTTTTTGGATATTCTGTCTTCCAAGTACTGTTGTGCATGACCTAGAAATGCCAGTGGTAAATGCTGAGGAGAGTTGTTAAACTTGTTTATATCTAATCTTTAGATGCTATCAAGCTTAGGCTAGAAAAAGTAATCTGTTTTATGCTGTACTTCAACATTTGGTATACATTATATAAACACATATAATCTCTTCATGACAAAGTAAATATTATAGAAGCTCTAAATTACAAAATTTATTCTTTTTTGGGAAATTCATTGAGGCTCAGAGTATTTAATGTCATTGCATTTCATTTGCTTCCCTACCCTCATCGACTACAACTATTTATAATTCCTGCCTTATCTGACTGTTTGGCAGTTTGGGAAATTCAGAGGTAAGGGACTGTCTTGGGAGTTGTAAAACATGTTTTTTGTGAATTACCAAAACTCCTCAGGAGAAGCAGTATGCCTTGTCTTTAGTGCTTTTTTTCATTCTGTAATTCTCACCTTGGTAAAGTAATTGCTTTTCTTTCGTTGTACCTCCACTAGGTAAGAGTTCAGAAATTTTTAAGTAAAAAAAAGGATGTTAAAATATAAATAAGCACAACCAGACAGATTGCGAAAAATGCCATTATCAATATTATTATCATAATAAATCTCAGTGTAATGGAATTACATACTTTCAAGTGTGCTTCTCTTAACTAGTAATAACAAGGACTGTGATTGTGTTAAGTACCCCCTGGTTGTCTCAGATATGCCTGAGATGTCACAATAAATTATACAGGAGGCTTTCAAAGGATGCCCTATAGACACAAAAGAGTGAAAGTTTGAATGTTAAGAGAACAAATGTAATCTAGCTCAGAAATACTAGTTCTACTAGAAAAATGTAACAGTAGCCTAACTGACATAATTATGGTAAATTTGCAGTGTTTAAGCCATAGTGATTCCAGCCTCTTGCATACAGTAGTAAATATATAGCTCTGTGTGGATTCAGCTGGTTCCATGTGCAAATGTTCACTGGAAAATTGCAGTAAAAACTGAATTAATGATTCTGGCACTTTATAAAATAGAGGAAAGCACCAAGACTCTTACAGTTCTCTCACTGCAGACAGTATTCATATTTTTGTGGCTATTTAATGCCCTACTACAATTTGAATGTCAGCTGACCAGGGGACTATTGCATTAACCCATCAGACTAAGAACCACAGTGAATATTCATGTTGTGTAGTGGGCTCTTCTATTTGGTTTCTTTTTCTAGTTAGTATAAAAACACTTGAATCACTTATAAGTGATAACAGCCTTTACATTTTTTTAAACGCCAGATATTTCTCATGTAGATGTCCCAGTGTTAGAGTCAAGCTAGGAAAATAAAACTTCTTTCTCTCTCTTACCCCCAATTTTTCTTCTCTTTCTAGAAAGTTTTGTGTCAGGGTGAAGCAGGTATCATTCCTCCATTTTTATATAAGCATGGATACCAGTGAAATTCCTTGGATAATACTTGCCTTATCCCAAATATGTTGGTGGAATGAAATTCTAGAGTAGTTTTTTCATAGGAGTTTGGGGAGGTGGGGGTGGATTTAACTTTAAAATGAAGCCTGATCAAATAATGCAAAAGGTTGGAGTGATTTCAGAGTACTTGAGACAGCAGAACAGGACTAATGAGCAGGGCATTCTTGTCCCTCTATCTGCTGAAGAAAGCATTTGCTGATGCAGAGTGGGTATTATGTAGTGTGCATCACAAACTTTTTAGCTGAATATATAGCTAGAGCTTTTTCTTTGGCCAAAGTTGCCCTCTTTAAATGAAAAAGGGCTCAGATACCTGGCTTTCCCTACAGATGGATAGATAATGATCTCTGACTATTGTGTGTAGATTTTTCCCATAAATTGTTTCTGAGTGTGTTGGCTAATCTCTATTTTGAATGTTCCCATTGATTTTTTTTCATCAGTGATCTTTTGGCAGCTGTTCAGTTCCAAATTGCTTTTACCATTAGAGAGCTTTTACTTGCACCTAATCTCACAGCAGCCATTTTGATTTTATTTAATACAAATTTTCTTGCAGCTTGCTTTACTAAAAACTGCATCCTGTTGTCTTCATGATTTTCTTCTCTGGAGGAGAGCCAGGAGGACCTGCTGTTCATGATAAATGATCTGAAAGTTAAACCTGTGTCCTGAACAGAGTGCTTGAGAGGTTACAGTGCTTTGTGTTTCTGTGCAAAAAACAGTCTTCTCATGGCAGTGTTCCTGGATTTATCATGGCTGAGACTTTGTTTCAGTAGCTCAGTTGATGAGATTCATGTGTCATTCCTAAGGACTGATCATGCTATGCCATAGATTTGCAATGTCCAGGATATGAGAGAAAAACACAGGGGTTTTTTTGTTTTTTGTTTTTTTTTCCCTTCTGCTGAACCCTGGAGCTATTGTGGGAATAGAAGCATCAAAAGTTTAGTTTATTTATGAGCATGGGAAAGTCAGTTCTGTTCTTGAACTGTAGTGATTGGTTGGTTTCTAGGTCTTCCCTGCTGCTGTTGAGCAGCCTCTGTTCTGTTAGTGCTTCATAAAGAAGTCTTAATGTGATAGCCTTTGGTAATGGGCTACTGTATATTGAGATTAGTATTTAACTAATACAGTGACCTCTTTTTGCTGGCAATATGGAAGGTCATGGGAAGCCCCTTGCAAAATAAGAATTAATTTGCTGGTCTGCAGCTTAATTGTTCCTTTTTTTTTTTTTTTTTTTAGTTTAAAAAATTGTAAGCAAAAAAAGACAGGATTTTTGCATCCCATGAATTACCTTGTAGCCCCTCAGTGGCTTGCACCCTAGCTCCCCAGTGAGGTGTTCTTTGGGACTGGGAGACAGCTGATTAAAGAAAAACAACACAGATACCAAACCCAAGAAACCTTATAGACATGACAAGATCTTAACCACTGCCACTCTGAACACATCTGAAATACTGATAGAATAATGACAGGGGTAGCTTTGTGTTGAGTGGTGACTGGTGTGGGGAAGCATAAATTTGATTAATGTGTCTGTCAGGACTAGGCAGAAGGGTGTGTTCTTGATAAGCAGAACCAAAAAGCTAATAAGCATTAAAATTACTGTCAGAGGAACAGACACCTGATCCTGATAGACTAATTCTAATTGAAAATAGTGAAGTGTAAGCTATGCTGTGAAAAATAACAGGGGGGGTGTGTGCGTGTGCATAATGTGAAAAGAAAAATTATAATTTGCACACTGCAAGATGTATTTGTATTAATGCAGTCATCCGGGCACAGTTTATAGGGTTTCCCTGCCTTCATCCTGTCTAGTTTCACTGCATTACAAACTTATCCTCAGCATCTACTTCAGCTTTTCAATGAAAATACAGAGAACTAGCATAAAGAACCTCTGTAAGTTAGAATTCATTTCTAATGAGTTTTTGAGAGTATTTACAGATGGCAAAGCTCACCTTTTCAGTACTTGCTGCAGTTCCTGCAGGAAAATGAATTTACCACCTGCTCCAACTAGCATTTAATTATTTTAACTTCATCCTACAGCCTTGCTTTGTGCATGTGAGAGCACTTTGGGTTGTCACTTTCCCTTTTGTGTAGTCCTTACTTGTATCATGACCAGAATACCTGTGGCAATTGATCACACTTTACTGTTTTAAGAGAACAACTAATGAGGATTGACTTGTAGTATTTATGGAAATACATATTAAAAAAAAACTAGCTAGATTTCAAACTTGGCTTTTTACTTTTACCTTGCATGTAATGGAAGTTTTGCCCCACTACTTTGTGAATTAGACTTGGAGCAAGTTTCTGTATTAAAAATTGTGTTTCTCACAAAAACATATATTTTCAATTCTTTCCTGATGGTTTTGTTAATTTGTTGCAATTAGTGTATACATACTGAAATAAACAATGCAATATATTGATATTGATAGGGTTTCATCTGGGGAATGCAGAAAAATCTCCAGCTTCCTCCTCCTCCTAAAGGCAAGAGGGGCTTAGGACAGACATTCTTCTCTGGATTTCTGATTCTCCTTCCCTCAGCCCTTCCTCTGGCCAATGAAACACCCGTTAGAGGAACAGATGTGTGAAAAAGTAATAAATAATATCCTAAACAAGGGTTTATTTAACATATTTGGAAGACCTGTGGTAGTTTTGAGTATGGATGGGTTTGAGCTGCAAAATTACAACAAGTAAATAAAAGCAATGGAAACATAAGGGTGAGAAAGGGAACATTGAAAACAAAGCATTTAGGGCCTGGAGAGTACATTTCAGTATAAAATCTTACAGATATTTCCTCTGAACTCCATAACAAGTAAGTCAGATAGGAATCTTTTGTTCTCTGTTTCATAATAGCTGCTAGATTGCTTCAGCTTTCCTTGCTTTTAGCTGGCTTCCTGTTTCTTTTAAATACCTTCCACTTGAATGAGGAACTAAAAACAATTGTCAGTAACTGTTCTAGGTCTGTATATGGGCCAGTTTGTTTAGTCTATTAAATGCCTGTGGATTTTTCTCTTCTTTCTTCACCTGGTGTCCTCTGGCTCTGCTCCTGTGGCTTTTAAACACTCTTACAGCACAAGAAACTTTTTCATACCAGCAAAACCAAGGTGCAGTATTTGTACTGGGAGGAGGGGGGAAGAAAAGCAATATGGGGTAAAAAAAAAAAGCTGAAGGAAGGTTGGTTGATCTGTTCTTCACCCTCCTTCAGCCCCTGTACTCTTCTGTATCCCCCCACATCACTTAATATCACCATCTGTAAGCAGAATGATCTCTTTTATCATTGGATTTTAATTAAAACTATAGGGTGGTCTGTTGCAGAAGTATGAAAAAAATATTGTGTGTGGTTAACATGATTCAGGTTCTGTTCAGTTTTAGAGTAGGAGTATCTTGGGATAAAAAATGTTTATTGTGTGTTCTTTGTACTTCATTATTCTTGCTGGGGACCTGTTGAGTTGGTGCTCATCCTGTCTTATGAATTCATACCTGAAAAGCTAACTTATTCAAAGTTACTACAGCCACCTGGAGTAGAATTACTGAATAATTTCTTACAGGTTGAAAAGCTTCTCGTAACTAAGAAAATTTTAAAATTACTTAATTCATTAAGTGAGGAACATGTATGCAAATGTTCTTCTCACGTATGCCCTCAGACAGAAAAGGGACAGATAAGCACAAATAGCATAATGCAGAATTTTTTCTTTTTTTTAATTTGACATATATGGTACACTCATTAGTAGAACCAAATTTTTACCAAAGCATAAAGGCGTTTTGGATGCATGATTATTTAAAACATCTCTCCAGTAACTTAGAGTAGATTAACACAATAAAGTTACAGAGCTGTAACCTCAGAAAAACAAACAGGATATTAAGACAACTGTAGAATTTTTTGTCCTTGGTGACTTAACAAAGAGTATGGTTTAGTATTCAGGGAGGGCATCAGATCTCTTTGTTTATGGCTTGTAGTATGCTGCATATAATTTAAAAGTATCTTCTGGGTCCCTTTTCAGCTCGAGATGCTGATGAGAGAGAGAAGTGGATTCATGCTTTAGAGGACACCATTCTCCGCCATACACTGCAGCTTCAGGCAAGTTTCACTTTCACTTTTAACTTTTCTTTTTTCAAGGCAATAAATTAAACAAATGCAGTGTAACATCTGGTTGTTCTGTAGCCTCTATGATCAGATATAGTATGATCAGTGTAGGCACCTGAGATTAGGTTTGAGTCTTTGTGTTACTATTTTTTTGTCTTACCATCGTGAAAATATAAGACTTTTCTCTGCTAAGCTACATTTTTAATTGCTGGTTCCAGACTCACTGTTGTACATTCAGTTGTTTGTTTGTTTTAAGCTGTGAGTTAGTCTTTTTTTGGGAAGCCTGTTGAGTGCTTGTACACCACCTAATTTTGAAATCAAAGTGAGACAGCAGCACTAAACTTCTTTTGGGGTGACAAAATAGCTTATGTTTGAATCCACACTGTAAGCTGTATATCCGTAGTTTTCTTATTCTAAAAACAGATGGTTTATCTGAGGATGATTCTTAGCACACGTTTTCGACCTGGACATGTCTGTAAGATTTGATAAACCTTTATTTTTGCCTTTGAAAGAAACCTAAGCTCTACATGGAAGGGATTTTCTCATACTTGGTTTGTTCCACAAAGGTGTCTCATGACAGTGTAGAAATCTTAAAACAAGTATTCATTATTTGTCTTTAATAAAAGTTTTGTATGTTTCTGGAGGACGGCAGGAAAATTAGGTCTCTTAATGATTGACACTATGAGGAAATATTAAGATCCTTAATATCACAGAAGGAGAAGTTTATGAAATCTGATTTAGATTATATTTTCCCCACCTAAAGAGTCTGAATTTATCCATCCAACTTTAGGCACGTGTGCTAACTTGATCAATTTACCTTCCTTTCCATCTAACAGTGGTTTTCAAGCTTTTTTTTTTTTTCCCTATTAAAATTCCCTACCTTTTTTTCTAGTGGATAGCAAATCCCTGAATGAAAAGTTTGACAATCAGCTTTGTATCCCTAGTAATATGTCATGCATATTTTAGAAGTAATCTCTCCATCTGGACTCAGTGGCTGACCACAGACTGAAGAACTCTGCAGTGGGTATGAGCAGACAGATCATCTAGAGAACAACACATGGACCTAGAAGGTCCAAACTGTCTGCTAGGGGATGTCCCTCTCCTCATCCTCATCTTGGAGAGTGTGAATGGGTGAACGTGAGAGCTTCAGGGTCTGAAGTGAAGCAAAAGGAATCTGTGCAGTTTTCTCCATCCATAAGGCCTTTTATGGCTTGGAGTTGCAGACTACAGAATGGAAACAACAGGAGATATGATCAAAATGTACACTTCCACCCTCTCTAGAAATTCTGATTGTAGTTTTATTGGCAGACATAGATTTTGTGATTGCAGCTAATAACAGAACTGTTTCCCATTCCATAAAATTCCAGCATTTTTTTTTTCAAGTCAGTAAGGCATATTTAGATAAAAAGTGCCTAAATTAGTATTTATCTAGTAAGGTTTGAAGGAATAATGAAAATCCTGGGATTACTAAGAAGTGCATCCTCATCCCTTTAAAATATGTTCACCACTGAGTGTCATACCTCCTGGGCCACAGATGTTCATTTTCAAAAACTTTTTTTCCATGTGCCAGTCACAGAACGTTTTTGTTTCCGGGGCTCTTTATTTTTAGACGGTCTGGAGCACTTTTCACTCACACAGACCCCAGCTCAGGAACTCTCAGGGCTTTTCACTGAGGTGAGCTGCCGAGCAGATCCTGCTGTGGGAAGGGAACAGGACTCACACCTCTTTTTAATTTCACGGAGAAAGCAGGGTGGGTGTGCGGGTGGAAGGCAGGGAGGGAAGCCCTGCAGGGCCGATCCCCGGAGCAGAAATCCCCTCAGTTTGAGCACCCGGGTCCTGCTGTGCTGAGCCCGCTCTCCCCTCGGTCGCTGACTGAAACCAGCGGTGCCTCTGACGGGCAGACCCCGATCCCCCCTTCCCGCTACTCCGAGCCGCCCTGACGGCTGCCCCAGACGCCTCTCCCGCCCCTCACCACCGCGGCTTTTCCTTCCGTGAGGGGACAAGAGGCGCTGAGCCTCCCGTCCGCCCTCCTCTCCTCACGGCGGTTCCCGCTGCCCGCCATTCTCCGGAGCCCGCCCGCCAATCCCCGGCCGCCTTACTCATGGGCGGCGGGGCTGTGGCCGCAGCGGGCGGGCTGTCCTGCCCGGTCCTGCTCGGTCCTGCCCGCCCAGACTCCCCCCCACACACACCGGAGGCGGTACCGCCGGAACCCGCCGGGCGGCCTGCCAGCTCCGAGCTTCGCCGCACCTCCCGGAGGAATGGCCGGTGTGAGTACGGGGGAAGGAAAGGGAAGGAGGAGGGGAGGGCAGGTGTCAGGGCCGCTGCGGGACCTCCTGTGGGGCGGTACCCCCGGACCCACCGCGGCCTCTCCCTGACTGGGAGCCGAGCTCTGCCTCTCCCCGCCGCGGCCCAGCGGCTCCGGCAGCTGCCCCGACCCGCAGGGACAGCCCCGGGAAGGGGCCGGTGGGCAGCCCGCCCTCACCCCCCGGGGGCTCCGCAGGGAAGGCGAGCAGCGGGTTCCTGAGAGGGAAGGGAAGGGGACGGCTCTCGGAGGCTCCGGGAGTGGCTCCGGTTCCACACCGGAGTGCCGCCGAGGTTCTGTGAGCCCTGCCCGCCTCAGGGGATGCTTTCATCCGGCTACAAGAGCCCGTGGTATCCAAACACGCCTCGGTTTCGGTTAACATTTAAAAATAAAACGCCGCTTCGTGCACTTGACGTTCTTTTGCTTTCCTTTTCATTTGGACAATAAAGTCAAATGAGTTCTTTGGGAGGATTATTGGCTCAGCGGTATGGCCGGGGGGTTGAGTGCTGTAGCGGAGATTATTTTCTGTAAGGGTATTTTCTTAGGGTCTTAGTTTCTGTCACAAGCAGAAACATGGTTTTTATCTGTCGTGTGAAAGCTCCGTGCATCTGTTGTGGTCCAAAATGATACATTTTTCCGAGTCCTTTTTTCAGGTTTTCATGCTGCTTTCAGTCTGCCCGGTCTGGGGTGTTCAAGTTTGGAAAGTCAGACTCTGATTATGTCTTCTTCATCACATCAAACACACCTCTGTTAGACATGAGAGTGTACTGAAACCCAGATAGTTCATTTATTGTGGGAACCAAATCAGAAAGAATTAGGAATCAGTGCAAGGTGGAGAGGCTGAAGTGGTGCCTGGGTGTTCTCTAGTCTGATTAGCTTTGCTAATTTTACTTTTGCCTAAATGCCCTGCTCCATTGTCCTTCAGTCTCTATAATGGAACAGTTTTTAAAAAACATTTAAAAATGAACATGCTTGCCCCTCCCCCAACAAACTTGCAAGAAAAAGCTACAGTCAAGAAATTGAGAACTGAGTCATAAATATGTAGAATGAGTAAAGGGATCCTAGCTGTTCAGAGGGGTGACAATCAGTAATGTTGTGTCCAAATGGAACAAGAATAGGGAGGACACATTTCAGCTGTGCTTGTAATCTATTTTTTCTGAATTTTGAAGGCAATCTCTTCTGCTTGCTGTATGTTCTTGCATTAAATGCCTCCTATTTGCTTTATTTAAAAGTCCTTGAACACTAGATGGTGTGACTCACTGGAGAGACAAAGGAACTGAAATTACTGTCAGTACAAAGGTTGGCCATTTCATATCCTCTGTGAAAGTGAAAGGAATTTTTAAAAAATGTATCTTGATGCCTCTCTAATTTAAACACAATGTTTTCTTTTTAAGTAGGAAATAGGGTAAGAAAACTACGTTCTCAGAAGTGGATCTGGGATAGTTGCTGTAGAGAGTGATGCAGTGGCTTAAATATTAATTATTACCCTATAGCTTCACCAATCCTGAGCTGGTGCTGGTACTGGAAGCAGTCCTGTCTCACTTCTAGCAAAAAGGAGGAGGCAGTGAGGCAAGAATAGCTGAATTTGGAACTGGCTTCAGAACTGGCCCAAATTAAAACTACTTTTGTTGTTGCCCTCCCTTTCCTGGTTTAGTTTTAACCCAGATTAGTTTCACTGTCGAATTCATTATCTGGCATGGGAAACATTTATGCTGACTCAAAAGAAAGAGCAGAGTAAGGGTCAGAATAAATAACAAGGTAACTGATTTTTCTTTTTCACTTAAAGCTGCCTTAGTGTGTTAGTGAAGCTGTGTTGGTAGTAGCAGTTCACTTAGTATTAGGTTAACCAGGATTTTTTATGACTTTTCTAAAGCAGCAAACAAGGATAAAGGAAGAACAAAACTTTCTTGTATGTTTCTCTTCAGTATATTATTGTTACTCACTGACTTTCCAAGGCTGCTGCTAGTGTGAGTCAAGAATGCTTGCATAAAAATAAGACCAGTTTCTTTTTAGATTAAGAAAACATCCAATATAGATGTATTTCAAGACCTGGTGGAAGGGCATAGAGTTAACAGGAATGCTGCCATTTTTCAAATTTTGCTAACAAAGTAACTAGAATAGTGAATAATCACATCATCCCCTGTGCTTTACTACATCCATAATAAATTGTGTAGGTAAATGACTGTGCCCTATAGAACCCTGGGCTTTTGATACATCCTGAAGGGGACATCTGAGAAGTTTTAAGAGTGGGGGAAACAATGATGGAAAGAATTCTATGTTTGCCTTTTTCTCTTTTCTCTACAGTGGTTACCAATTTGGGTTTCTTTGTAGGGAAGAACCAGACACCAAATATATTATTTTGGGAGGTGATGGGCAGACTAGGAATTATATAAATTACAGGCTTCTCACAGCTATTTAATCTGGTAATATAACTTGGTTCCTTAAAACCTATGGCAACACAGAGTGGTGTTTATTTGAGGGAAATAAAAGTATATTTACCAATAGATACAGTCATGCAGTGGAAAAAACAGGTTACTTTGGATTTGGATTATTGCTTTGGACCGGTACTGACAGTAAGAATCAGCACGTTTCTGAAGATCTAAAATAATCTAAGTTCCTATTCTTTTTCATAATTTAAAGATGTTTGGTTTAGAATCACAGGATAACTGCAGCTGGAGAAAACCTCTGGAAGTCACCTGGTCCAAGCCCCTTCTCATTGTGAGGCCAACTTCTGTGTTAGATCAGCTTGTCACAGGTCAGACCCAGATGAGTCTTGAACTCTGCCCTCCAAGGTCAGAAGTTTAAGGATATCTGCAGGCAACCTGTTTTGTCAGGTTATTAATAGGTGAGCAGCATATAGGCCAAGTTTCTCATAAAAATCTGATTGGTAGTTCAGATGTGCAAGTTTCCTAATTTACATACTTAGCAAGCTGTTAGATGCCATTCTGTTGACTCTGCTCAGCTATTTTTTTGAAGCCTCATTTCCTATAAGGGAGGAAAGAAGGAGAAATAGAAAGAAAGAGAAAGGGTCCCCTTTTTCCTTTTTCCCTCTACTGTGTCTTTTGGTGACCAGATAGTGAAGAAAGAAGGACCTGCACTTTGTATATCTGCTCTTTCTAAGTGAGTGCTGGGTTTGAAATATTGCTTGATTTTTGTTTGCCACTTATACAGTGTTGTTGTTAGTTGTTTGGCTTGGGGTTTTTTTTGTTTGTTTGTTCTTTCTACTACTTCATAGTTAGTTTGTTCTACTACTAATCTTGATATTTTTTAACCTTCCAATTGTCTTTTGGTTTTCACTTTTTAAAACTGTGTGAGAAGTTATAGTTATTAACCTGATCTCATGTAACACTGTCTAGTAAATCTGCTCAGTAGGTTGTCAAGTTTCACCTGGACTGGCTTTATATAAACCAAGAGCAAACTAGTGAAATACTACAGGTTTAACTACCTGTGGGTCTTTTAAAAATTATCTTCATGTTTCCTCTCTGTGCTATGTCAACTTCACACTGTACTTGGTTCTATGGCTTCCTCTTTATGTTGATTGAAGTTTTAACTTTCACACAAAACTTTTTTTAGGTCACAATTTTCACTCTGTGTTTGATGTGGATGTCTCCTCTGTTGTAATGCTAAATGTTTTAATCAGCTTTTCCTTTTGTGCTGAGACTTTGGACCACAAACTACATTTCTGTTTATAGTTTCTTCAGCAGAAATTTTCTGTTGAGTTGATGCAGTTTTGGTTTATGAAACCTGACTTCCAGCATGCCAGACCATTTGCTGAAGTGATGGTGTTGCCTGCTGGCTGCACAGACAATGTGGTTTTCAACAAGGAAGTAAAATACTGATTTCATATAGTTTGAGTGTGATTTAAGCTTGACTAGTTTGAGGGAGTGTCAAAAGTTTCTTGGTTGAGAGGGCTCTCATCTGCCTTTTGATTTCTTTTTGATAACTTATTACACTGTTTTTGGTTTTTTTTTTTCTCTAAAGAGCCTCCAACAATTCTCTTAATATGGTGGCCTATTGTCATAAGAATCAAAGTAAATTGTATTGTCAGAGGAATGTCAAAGAAAATGTTGAGCTAATATGGAAATTTCCAAATATGGATTGCCTGTCTTCCCCCATATGAAGTGGTTTTTTCTCCTCTGCCTGACCTTTACATGTTCAGACTCATGAGATTCTCAGCAGTTGAAACAGCACAGCTGATGGTTTTGTAGGAGTTTAAGGTGAAGATGTCATCTTAGATTGTGAAGGTGGGTGAAAGTATTTAGTCTTGTAACTGCTATGATGTTCTCAGGATTATGTTTCTGTTATAACTTATGTTTTGCTTCTTTATCCTTCATGGTTTTTTTCCTCTTATATTCTTGGACTCTACAATTTTTTTAAGCTGGGTGTGCTTCACTATTTGTTTTGCAGTTCCATGTGCATTAAGGGTATTATATAAATAGACCTTCAATATGTTTACATAGCATATGGGCATGAAGTCAGAAGTAAGCAATTTCAAGAATCCTCCCTTTTCTTTCTTGCAGTTAGAGAGGTGGTAAGCCAGGGGGAGTTTGTTCAGGTCTTTAAATACATGGTTTATCACCTTGATGGAGGAAGCAGAAGTGTGTTTTGAGTTACTTATTGAGAGAAACAAATCTGTGAGTAAGAAAATACAAAAGTAATCATTCTCCTGGCACTGTTTGCATATGTGTAACAAAATGTAAGAAATACATATAGTAACAGGGATGCAAATCATTATAGCTGTAAAAGCCTAACAGAATTTTTTTTTTTTAATTTTTCAGATCAAACCTGGGTCCATATTTAAGATAACATTTAGCTTTTGTTAGCTCAGTTCTCAGCTAAGAAGCTGTGAGTTGAGCAGTTTTGTCTGAAGTGTGCAAAATGCAGTCATCCAGTTGGACATGGGTTTGTCTTCCTGATGAGGAAATCTAAGAATATGGAATCACAAGCCAGTCTGCAGAAAAGCTTGAATTCTCCTTTATATTTTCCAAAGAAACTTTAATTAGTGTAACTTAAGGTGATTTGTTCAGTCATAATAATGAAATGCTCTGATGTGTGACTATTATACTGCCACTGAAACTGTGGAACAATTTACTGTCTCTGATTTAGCTGCAAATAGAGGGCAGTTGTGTTGAGGTGTGTGCCTGTTTGCACCTGGAAGGATCAGAGGCAAAGCAACATTTTATCAGTCAGTGGCAGGACAAGCCACCTTTTTGTTATCTCTTTATACTCCTCTAAACCTCTAATTATTAATCTCTGATTATTTATTTATTTGTTTCTGCCTAGGGCGTGGATTCAGGATTTGTTCCCAGTGTTCATGATTTTGACAAGAAACTTACTGAAGCTGATGCTTACTTGCAGATCTTGATAGACCAATTAAAGGTATGGTAACTGGTATATTTAATACAGTGGGACTCTGCTTCTCAATGAGGATTTCAGGAAGCTGTGCTTGGAATGTGCTCTGGTCACTGTGGGATGCAGAGAGAACTCATCTGTCAACTGACTGTGGCCTGGAGAAAGCATACTTTTTGTACATGAGAAGTCTGCCTAGATAGGATTTTATTTTCTCCTTCTCTGTAGTTTAAGATGTTACGTAGGTTCTAAGAGTTTCCAAAGCAGAGAGTTATATATTAATGAGTATAAAAATTTAGCATAAACTGAAAATAAGCTGTAAATGGGTTTCTCTCAGAATGGATCTTGGAATTGTTAAAACAGACTTAGAAAACTGGAATACCTAACATCTTATAGAGTGGTCTACAATGACTGAAACATTCCTTTGTATGTACAGCTTAATGGAAATGGCAGAGATGACTTTAAGTTTAATTTAGAAAAAATTAAATCATCATAACGTTCCTAGCATTTTAGAATTTATATTGAGAAGGTTTTCTCAAGTAATACGTAACTACAGTTGCAGATAGTTTCAGAATTTGCTGCAGTAGGGATAGCTGATCTGTTCTTTGTCCTTGAGTGAAAACATTTTGGAGAAATTTTGTACAAATACTATTCTTTTACACTTTGTATTTTAAGAGTAGGTGGGAAGGTGAGGAAGGATGAGGTCGTATGTACTCACCTTATTGAGAAGAACAGGTTATGCTGCTGGGTACGGCACTTTTTCCCATAACTCAGCAGGTTAAAATAGCTGCTCAGATTGCTTCAGTTCTGCTGGTTTGGATTTATCCCCCCCCTGATATAATGGGCACGTACTGCATGTGAGACATTCAGCAAAAAATGAGTTGCAGGGGAGGGGAACAGCATACCAGCAAAAATTGAATTATGCAAAAGATATGCAAACAAATTTCAAAGCTAAAGTGCAAAGGCTTGATCCAGAAATTACCTTTGTCTCCTGCTCAGGAGCCATTTGAGCACACTTCACTAAAGGTATTTAAGTCTTTACACCTTCTAATTGTTATTTCAGGCAAGCTGGGGGGAGGGAGTGCAGGAATTAATTAATAATGAAAGAAGAGTGGATTGGAGGATGGACAGAGTCCAAGACAACAGTCTTTTTTTAGAACCAGAAATCAGCCCTCAAGGGAAAATGTAGGTTTTGGGCAGGCAACTGAGTGAAGAACTGTAGTTCACCTACTAAAAATTACAGTCTCTTTTCAGAGCAGGGGTGGATGTGATGAATTTGGACAATTTCCTCAATCTTTTCTTCCTCAAACAACTTGTACTTAATAGTAATTTGTATGTTCACTCTTAGAGGCAACTTCTAGCTGTTTCAGCCCAGTTTGTTAAATACACGTGCAGCCTTTCCAGTAAGAATTTGTTTTACACATGCTCCACATTTAAGAAAAAAATATAAGTTAATACTGGTAGATCACTACATGTCTTTGCTAAATAAGTGCTTACAGATCTTAAATGATTTGAATAATGTACCTGAGTAGCAAAGTACCTGGAAGTGTTGGTCATCTGTTTTGGTAAGCACTCTATATGCCCCAGAGGTATTACTGAAATAAAAGAAAGGCAGTTGGAGGTGTTCTGAAGAGTGATACTTGTATCACTCAACCTCTCCTTTTTGTTCAAACCATGGTAGAGTAATGCCAGGCTGAGCTGTGGGGCTAGCCAGGATCGGAGATTTGGTCTCTTGCAGGGTGGGATAGTGGTGGGAAATGAGTTGCAGATCTGTTATATCACAAATGCTGTGAAGAAATACTATGCAAAAGCTGCTTTGGTTCATAATACTGAGATCATATAACTTAAGTACTTACTAAATGCTTTTTGGGTTTGAAATGTTGATGGTTCTGGCTGATAATTGTATGAAAAAATAACATTTCTCAGCATTTTTACCAGTATCTCTTTCTTTTAGCTCTTTGATGAAAAACTCCAGAACTGCAAAGATGATGAACAGAGAAAAGCAAGTATATTTTGTCTTACATATTTCTTGTTTTGCTTAATTAATGGCTTTCTGAGTCAATTTCCTGTAGCCTGTAGAAATTCAAAGTACAGTTCAAATCGAACTTGTCAATGTAACTTAAAGTAATTTCAATAACTGATAACATTATATATATTGTAAATAGGTTGCAAACAATATTTTGTACTACTGGGTATCATAACATTAAGAAAGGTTTCAGTCTGTAATGTTATTCCTCTGTTATCCAGTCATCAAAAGCATCTTTAACGTCTATTTACTGGGTTTTGATCTTTAACAAGGATGATCATTTAGCATTTGTAGGAAAAACAAAGCTATTTGGATGGAAAAAAACCCCAAGCAACTACAAAAAATCCCCTTCAGTGGGATTCAGTGTTTCCCATAATCAGTCTGCATCCTGTGTAGTTCTGGGTCTAGCATGCCAGACACTGGAAGTCTGCAAATACCATAATTCATTCACCTTAGGTGAGGATGCCAAAAAACACTGCTTTTTTAACGAGGCTATAATTCACTTGTGTATTTCTTTGCATCCCCTCCTGTTCCTTTTCAAAGTCAAATTTGTAGGCCAGAGTTCACTCAGTTTAAGAAAGGCAAACACATACTTTGGTGGTGTGGGTTTGGCATTAATTGTGGTTTTGTGCATTAATTTGTGTGGTGTGGAAGAGGGATTTAACATTTCCTTATAAAGGATTTATTACTGAGGCATTGCTTTAGTGTTTTCAGCAAATGCTGTCATTTCAGTACCTTAAAGTAGTGTCACTTTATCCTAAAACCTTCCACCCACCCATTTCACTTAGGAAAAACAAGCTGTTGCTCTCTTGGTGTTTGGTTTCAGTTTTGAGAAGTAGTTTGATCCTTTCTGTGATGAGTTTACTTCTTTGCAATGATTGTGACTTTTCATGTGTTACCCATCTCTGATGCATTAATGTGGCATTTTAGGGACTTCACTGGTGATGGTCTTTCTGGAGTTTTTCTGCATGTCCAGCCTTTTAAAATAATATTGAAGTACAAGCATTCTCTGTGTTAAAAGCATCTAATCTGCAGATGACTGACCAAAAGAGTAAGATCTAAAGAATTTGTATTTGTTGCATCTTACTGAGAAGAGTTCTCCTTCAATTTTGACCTCCCTCCAGATGCTACTTTGCAGATCAGGCAGTACTTTTTTTTTTCTCTGTGACAGTGCTTCTAATCCCTGGAGATTTACCACGTGTCATGCCCATTTCTTTCTCTCTGCAAGGTATCTATGGAACAGACAGATTGGCTTTATAGAGAAAGCAGGAGGCTTGTTTAGTAGAGGTCAGCTTCCTCTGGTTTTAAATCTTGATGAGTGTTGCTAATACTATGGATTTCATTTATTAAAAATGAAAAAGACGTGGCAAAACACTTTTTATACTGTGTCTCTTCCTGCACTAAAGCAGGTCAGAGGTTTTTTGAGATGGTATTTAGCAGCTTTCCTCTTTGTTCATGGAAATGTGGTTCAGACTGAGAACTGAGTCCAACCTCTTGGATGTTTCCATCCAACCCATAGCTTTTTCCCTCTGAAGAAACAAGATTTGGTTATTTGAATGTTGTGAACTTCCCAGATAGGTGAATTCTGTTTTCTGCAATGGTTTATAACTAGGCATTTAAAACCTGAGCTATTATTTTTGGAAGTGTTTGGAGCATTGACTGACCTGGTTTTTAGGGCTGATGCTCTGTAGAAGGGTCTTTCCAGGGACTGAGTTTGTCTGGCTTGCCTGCATTGTTCTCAAAATTTTGTATACGTATGGAGATGACAATATTCCAGTTCATATGCTGTGTTCTTGCAAAGTGGCACTACAGCAAAAAAGAATAGATTAATGCATACTGTTACTACTGAAACCAGCCAGCTCACAAAGAATTAATTTCCACAGGAGAAAGAATTATGGTTGTATAATTTCTGGATGAGCCATAGAAATTTAATATCCTGAGGTTTTTCCCATCTCAGGTCTCCTGTGTGATATTGGCCAAATTGTCCCTTAATCTGTACCTGTGTGTAAGAACAACAATGCCTTATTCTATTGTGTGGAAAAATCATAGTTTGACAGGGGGAGAAAGTGTAACTGAATTACATTATGTGGCCTGACATAACTTTCAGATTTTCAGCCAGGATGGTACCAGTGAGGGGAATGGGACAGAAGTTTATTTGGTGTGTAATTGCTTTATAACTTGTTGGGGAGAAAATAGGTAAAGAATAATCAAAGCTGCTGGTGGCTGCCTGTAGAGTTGCCTGTAAAGCTTTGAGACAAGAATGGTTTATTTCAGCTGCATAATCTTTCATCTGACAAGATATATGCTTTTGGGTACTTTGCCTGTTCTATTTTGGTGTTTAAAGACTAAAACTTCTCTGCTGTCATTATTTAAAATGCTTTTTTCAGTATGCTGTGATTAAGTTTGGACTGGAAGTATAGTAGAGGCAAGGAAAACAAACAAAAAGGATCTTTTAGCTGGTGGCATATTTCTCTGCTAGCAGCACAAGTAAAAAGCAATTCTGTAGCATCCTTATGAGTAAAACAGAGGATAACTGAAAAAAAATAATTGACCGTGAAGCCAGCACTGTGTTATTATTTTTTTTTAATCCACATGCTGAGGCTCTTTATTCCTGTAGACTTATAGATGAGTGTTGCTCTCTTACAGTGTAGAATTTCGTTTGCAATGCTGTGTGTGAAAAAAAGTTCCTTTACACACTTTGATTATTCAAGAATCAAAAAGGCTGTGACTCAAGTCACATGGGGTATTCAGATTAATTAAAACAAAGAGGTCCTGTAATTGAATTCGTAGACTTTCAGTGCTGAGTCCAAGCTAATAATTTTGCCTTCTGCAGACAGACCCAAGGACAACAACAGGATGCATATGCTTCTTAGATAGGTCACAGTTGTGTGGGAAATGGCATGCAGATGCCTTTTGCATGGCTGAGGTGCAGTTCCACATAGGAAACCTTTGTGAGCCAATGTTTCTAGATAAAATTAAGTAGGCAGGTTTCCAGATGCACTTTTACTGGAAGCTTAGGAAGAGCAACAACATGTATGCACTCTTATTTTCCAGGATTTTTTAAAACTGTTTAACCACGTGTGTTTATTATTCCTGAATGATGGTAATTTCAAGTAATGCAGATCATTGAATGCCACCACTCAGGACACTGTATATGGATACAGACTGAACTTAAAAGTGAGCCTGCATACTGCATTTAATTTTTGGTGGTGTTATACAAACCAGAATTGTAGACTTTGATGGGTAAATAAGTATCTCACTGCTCAGAAATTCCTAAACCTATCATCTTTAACCTTTAGTTATCAGTTTGGCTTCTATGTTGTGAGTTACAAAATTAATATTGTGTCTATATGCAGAAATGCTCTTTAAAATATTGATTGCTTTTTTGTTCCCTTTCCATAATTTAAGATTAAAAATTTGTGTTTGTACAGTACCTAGATCAAAGTAGATGCTGAAAATTCTGTCTTTAACCACACTATGTTGATCTTTATTTTACAGAAAGTTGAAAGTCTCAAAGAAACGACCAGTGTAAGTTTCTTTAATTTTTATACCTATTACATATAGATTCTGAGATTCACCTTATTTTCTTGAGAAAATTTCCAAAACTTTTAACAGGCAGGTGGGATGGCAGAGGCAGCATGGGTCTGGTGCTGTATTCAGACTTTTGTCAGCACCTTAGAATCATAAAATCAGAATAGTTGAGGTTGGAAGGGGCCTCTGACCTCCATGTCACTGTGACAACCTGTGTTGTATGTGGCTTCTGGAAACTTCAGTTTTCTATTGCTTTGCTTCTGTCTCTGAATAAAATAGGGGGAAGGTGAAGAAAGGGTTCTACAGCGGTAATATTTCAGTAATGTATTTGTGTGTAAATACAAAATATTACAGTATAGTAATACAAGCTTGGTTTCTGTTTTTTGTTTGTTTGTTTGTTTTCCTAGAGCATGGTAGAATCAATAAAACACTGCATTGTGTTGCTACAGATTGCTAAAGTAAGTACACTAAAATATTTTGAATTTTCATCTGTCTGAAAACAATTGAAATCTACAGGTGCCTTCTGTATCATGTGAATATATGAGTTAAAAAACTGGTATGTTTGTTTATGCTAGTATTTCATAAACTTCATTAAAATACTGAGTTCAATAGCAGATAGTTCTGTTAATGTCTGTGGTAACAATCCTTTTAACTGTTGTGTTCATGAGAAAGCTTTTTTTTTTTTGGGTAAAACCTTCTTTCACAGAGTTTGCCATTAGAATAGATAAAAGCTTCAGCAAACATAAGGGTGACAGAATAGAAACCTAACAAAACTCTTTTTGTTTCATTTAAGAACATGGCTAAGATGTTAATCTAAACTGGTCTGGCAAGATTTTTAATAGGTCTGCAGTTCATGATGATGGGTGAACTTCTTAAGTACAAATTGTATTAATTGAGAATGCACTGTAGGTAGTGCATTTATGCATTTCATTTAAATGTTACTTTTTAAAATCTAGTGAGTTTGGAGCTATTTTTTATCAAGTTCTACTTTTACAGGCCTCTATGTACCATATTTATGATCTGTTAATTATGAGCTGCTGATTTATATCTTGTGACCGAAGTGAAGTGTTTTGCAAAGAAACTAATTCATGGTATTTTCAGAATTTAAACCTGAATTTTGCCAGGACATATTATGATTTATCCAAAAATAGACATACGCTCTTCTTCAGTTATTTTTTTTTTCTGTAGTCTAGATCAGCTTTTTTTTTTCCCAGGTGCAGTGAAAATACTAATATTTGTCTTCATTCTACATGCCAGATGCACTGTACAAAATTTTGAGACCCGTGAAAATTGAAGTACTTAGAAACTTGCAGGATCAGATGTCATTCACTAAAAGAATCAGTTTATATTTTGTGACATTCAAATTTCATATCAGTAGCTTAAAAATTCAGAAGAAAAGGTGTGTAAGTTCACAGGTTTATGCAAAGCCATAAATACTTAACAAATAATAATAGGCTGCAAGAGTCTTTATTTAACACTGTGATATTATTTGAATCCCTCACTGTAGTGATAGCAAGAAAAGTCAGTCTTTAATAATTTGCTGTTATTATTTGGTATATTTAGAATTTAGAATTGCCCTAGTACAGTGAAACCAGCAGGCTGTATGTCATTCTTTGGGGGGTTGGCAGTCACTTACAGGCAGATCAGATGGCAGTACACTGGATTTCTTACACAGCTGTGTGTGACTTGCTGTAGTAATGTAGCTGTTGGAGAAATTGTGTACAACAAGACTTGCTCATTTTTGGTTAATCACTAGATGGATATATTTAATAGGTGTCATTTTCGGAGATTTAATTCCTAGGAAATTTTGTTCCTTTTTAAAAAAGCTCTGCTATGCAATTAGCAAATCTGAAAGAGCAGAATTAAAATCTGCTTTTCACATACTGTGTGAAAGCTGGTGGTTGAGTTAGCTTGCTTGTTTCTATTGAATGTCAAATTCCTTTTCTGCTGTGGATGAATTTATTGGGGGAAAGAAAAGTATGATTGCTTATCTTGTGCTGGTACTCAGAGTGTTTTGAAGTTGTTTAGCTGTGTTTATAAGGGACAACACTCGTTTTGTAGTGGGTGTTGCAGTCATTTTTGATCAGGTTCAGTGCCTCACTGCTTCAAACACCATATGAGCATACAGATAGGTTGAATTTGGGTCTCCCAAAGATGCCAAGACTTGCTTTCTGTTACACTAAATCAGACCTTGAAGTCCTCCTTTTGGTACCAGTAAATATTAAAACCAGTGTAAGTCGATTGGTTTATCCATGGGGGGGAGTGTGTATGTGGGGTGGATTTGAAATTATATCATACTAACATTCCTCCTGCCCCCATTTTTTCTCTGCAATGCTTTTCTCAGTAGGAGACAGACTTCACAATTACTTTCTGGTTGCTTGCATAACTTGAAAATTATTATCACTTCTCTGTATACCAGAACAACTCTGTTTGAAACACACAGCCATTTATTACTAGGATGATTTTGGTACACTGAGGCAAACCTGTTTTTTTGTTGTGGTGGTTTTGGGTTTGTTGTTTTTTTTAAATTTTGTGATGAGCTGGTTTTAGGTTCTTAAAGCAACCTGCCTTGGGACTTGGACAGTTAAATTTTCATTGAAGTTACTGGTCAAGCACATGTGTAATCATGCTGCTTATACCCAAAGCATTTTCAAAATAATGAAGGTAAATGGGAATATGTTATAATGCATACATCACTTACCAAAATCCTATCAAAATAAACTAAGGGGGATTTAAGGAACATTTGGCTTGTGTGTATGGCAGTTGAAGCTAATGTTGTAGAATACATGGAATGTTGTATCAGTCAGTAAACTGCAATCTTAGAGATCCATTTTTGTGTGTTTTTTGAAGTGGCTTTGAACATTTAGATATTAAATTTTGAATCTTTGCATCCCTTTTTTTCACTCCATCACTTCTGGTCAGTCTTTCTTGTCTGGTTTTGTGGCACCTCTGCCCTCCTTACCTCAGCAATGTGCCACGTTGCTGATTGTGCAATATAGAGATAAGCTAGGAAGCTTCAGTACAGATCCTGCAACATCTTTGTGTTTAGTTTCTTAGGTCTTAGGGATGGTACCATAACATGAAAATTTTGTGTGTTAAAAACAAATAATGTCTTTGGAGTCCAATGTTATTCTTTATTCTTTCTTTGTAAGTTTGCAGCCCAGTGGAACTCATTAATGCCTTTAGTGGCATTTTTGTCTTCTTGTTCCTCTTGTGCCTTTTAACTGTAACAATTGGAATTCTGGGGAAATACTCTACAAACAAGTCTTAAGATTTACACTGAACAAAGTTATGGATTGATAATGCTGTCAATATGAATTGGGCAGCAGAAGTTGAGAGATTTGGCTTAGTGTTCAGCAAAATGGATTCTGTTGCTGGTACAGTGTTAAAAGAATGCTAACTGTAGAATGATGTTAACTTGTCTGTTGCTACTGTCATTTCCTCTGAGGACAGTTTTATCCCAAGCATTTCATGCTCTTTCACATATGCTTCTAGGCAAAGGCCCCAAATTCTAGATTGTAAATAATCTAAAAGCATTTTAAAGTCTCATGGGGAAAAAAAGCAAAAGTTAAAAAAAAAGAAATTGTGAAGACACTTCCTGGCTTTCACAAGGAAAAAGTGCTTTTGGCAATTCTTCAGAAACTGAGAATTTCATGTCTTTTGGTTTTCAGGGACTCATTGGTGTTGCAGGCAGCATTTTGGGGGCCCTTAGATTTTTGGGAAGAACCTACGTTGTAAACTATAATTGTATTCTGAAGTGTAGGAAGGTTATTTTTAAATTGTTCAAACTTGTGTGGACAGATCCTCCAAAAACTCTCATCTTCAGAGGTGCAGTGATTGCATATAGAATTGTTTCATCTAAGTCTAGTTAGTGTATCACATGATGAGGAACATTTGGTGACTGAAAATGTAAACATCCCTGAGAGAAACTTGCTATTCTCACTTAACACAGAACTGATAAGTCATACAAGATCGTTTTGTTGATATTTTTAACATTTTTTCCTTAAGGACCAAAATAATGAGGAGAAGCACGCAGATGGACTTATAGTAAGTTTAAATCTAATCTTTATCTCCCTTTATTTCTGCAGAACGTGTGAACAGGGACCTGAATTTCCACTCATTTTGCAACATACTTCTTCCTTTCTCTAATTTACTGCTTCAAGCGTCTTGTTCAAATTACTGTTGAGTCATTAGCTGCTGAGGTTGGCTCACATCCTTTGCCTTGAGAAAACTGAGGGGTCAGCTTTGTACTGAGTGTCTTCCATGGCAGTTTTCTGACTGATCATTTAGATAAAAATCTGCCATGTGAACAGATGAAAGGGAAATTAACTGGGACAGAAATAGTTTGTGTTCCGTCTGAAGCATCTTTACGTGTGAAATAGATGAGCTATCTGTGTGCTTCAAATAATTTTGTCTTTTCTACAGTGCTGCTCATTTGATGCCAAGTTGTATAATGCCTGTTTGAGCAATGTTTCTTCCTTAACATAACTTCTGCATTTTTAATGTAACTTCTGTCATCTTTGGTTTCGGTCACACGTGACTTCTCTTTCTTCATTCTCTGTTTGTCACTTGAGTACATTTCAGGTACTTTTAATAGGAAATTGGTTTCAGTAAAGCACAACTCTAAAAATCAGTTTGTTTTCCTTACAGCTGACATTAATTGCCAAGCCTTGTCTTTCCATTACATACAGCTTTAACAGTGATTTTCTGGTATGGACTTGGGAGTACAGACACACATGCAGATTTTGGTTCCATCTTGTTGAAAATAAAACATTACCCTGTGGAGAGGGTAATTCAGCTTTTAGTGTAATGGCATAGATTTGGTTCCTTGCCCTGAAAAAAAAAAAAAGTTATACAGCTAGGCACCATGTCAGGCAGAAGGGGGTATGCAAATTACATCTGCAGCTCTGAAATGTCATATAAATATTGCAGTTTACTATAGCCTGAATTAGTTTAGCCACTATTTGAATTACCTGTGGGCTGGCTTTTACTGGGGAGAAAAAAGGAAGTATTTCTGTAAGAGTATTTTAACTGATGGATCAGTGCTTGTGAAATTTTGGTGCTCTGGAGTTCAGTGTTAGCTTGGGCTAAAGGTCAGGATTTCACTTCAAAGTTAGGCAGGAATATGATCAATGTTTGATACCGTGGTGGGATGACTGTCTCAATTCTGCATGGTTGTTTTGAAGTTGTTCCTCTACTCAGGGAAGGAAGCTTTCAGATCTGCCTTCATCAGTTTCCAAACCATGGAAATGTACCCCAGAATATTTAACAAGAAACTAGTTCCTTGTTGCAGTGTGGAGAATTATTTAAGGAAAAGGTTTCAGTCCTGTGTACAAAGTCACTTTGTTTTATTTTTCATTTGTCAGTGTAGTGTATCATATATATTATTAGTTTCCCTAAAAGCTAGGGGAGACAGGGATAGCAGTAACATCCTGTGTATCATAGGACCATATTGTCTTATAAATTTCTTAATTTTGCAAATATAATCATGATTTGAAACTGAAATATGTGAGACAGGGACCTACCTGTGTTGAATGGATAACTGCACAAGAAGCTCAAGTGATGTGAAAGGCAGACTGATTTTATGCTTGAATACAGTGGGGTAATGGTGTATGTGCTGGATTATTTATTTGTATACTATACAAAAAATTGCAGGAAGCAATTTTTTTGCCTTAAAAAAAAATAACTAGGGAATGGTACTTTTGTTTTCAATTAAATAAACCCTGTGCTATAAAAAAAATCTCTTCACTGCTTCACTGATTTTAAATGTAGGATGAAGTTCAGAATGAGAGTTTATCAGGAAAGGAGGAGAGTAAGAATTATTCCTCTTGCAGGAAAATGGAAGAAACTTAAAATGACTCAAGTTTCCCTCAGTCTGCATGCAAATAGATATTAATAGACTAAAGGGAAGGAAGAAAAGGTTTTCTTCTTTTTCTAACATCTGAAATACTGATCTAGAAAGAGGATAGGAATAACCATACTAAAACTAATAACCATACATAAAGCTCATCTATATTTCTTTAAAAAACAGAACTTTTTTTTTTTTAATGTAGAACTTGGTATTGTATAACCTTCCTATGTTTGATGTTTTTCAACCTAAGAGCAGCAGCAACATTTCCTAGCAAACCCAGGCGATTTTTGCAGTTCTGACACTGATTGATGGTTTGAAATTGCAAGATGTTCAGAAAAGGGTTTCAGGTGTGTTTTTTCCAAAAAAAGTTGTTTCTAACAACCCAGGAGAACACAGAAGTACCACTTGTTGTACTTAACTTATACATCACAAACAATACTTAGATTATAACAGGATTACAGGCCAATGAAGCAAGGCCAAATCATGCTAGCTTGGATTAAGTGACATTGCAGTTTAGATTTCCCAGAGGCTTGTTCTATAAAAGCCAAGACCATATCCTGAAATCAGTGACTTTTGTGTCAGGTTGAAGAGATGCTTCATCTTCCCAGTGCTTACATTCATAAGTAAATTGAAATGTCCTCTGCTGGAGGCAGGTTGAAAACTGGCAGCTTGCATTGCTAAGAGTTTCAGCAACAAATCACTTCTTGGCTGTAAGGATGCTGATGATTCTTCTTCTAATTTATGTGTTGATTTACTATGTTCTGGACAAATTAAATCTTGAAAATCAAAAAAAGGTTCTAAAAATACAGCTTTCCTATCCTAATCTTTGTCAGATGATTTGCATTGTAACTTTCCACTCTTTGCATGCAGTATTTATGAAAGGACGTTGAAATAAGAGTTATTTATAGGACAATTCAAATCAGTAGCAAATTCAGTTTAGTGTAAAATCTGTGTGGAGAATTGAAGTCTTACCACTTCAAAAGTATTTCTCATGTCCTCAACTGTCAATTTGTGTTTTACTTTCTCTCTCAGGAGTTTGCTGTCTTGCACTTGGGCACTTCTTGTGCTTGCAATGTTCTTCCTATCTGTGCTTTATTTATTACTATTTTTAATGAAGAAAAAAAATAAATCTGCTTTTCTTTCTTTTGCCTCAGAGCACTATAAACCCTGTTGATGCAGTTTATCAGCCTGGTGCTTTGGAGCAGTCAGTGATCAGCACAATGCCTTCCCAAGCAGTTATACCTCCAGGTATGGTGCACAGAAAGAACCTCAGGAGAAATAATCATGAGCAGAGCAGGATGCAGCTGCAGTGGAGGTGGAGAGGTCTGTGTAATGGTGGATACTATGTCAGATCCACAGCAGAGCTGCACCACAGTGGTGCAAAGGAAGGGGAGGGGGTGGGAGGCACAGACATCAGGTGAATCTGCCTCTAGTTCTGTGGATAAGTTGATATATTTTACTTGCTCTAGGCTACTAGCTTACAGCTTACATTTCTAATTATTTTCTTACAACAAATGAAACTGTGGGTCTCAGAAAAGACAAATGTTAAATAACTGCCATTATTAAAAATGCCATTTTTTTCTTAATAACAAAAAAGAACTATCATTGGCAGAAATGTCTTTTTCTGTCTGAATTACTTCAGTAGAAAAGGATTTCATTTTTGCAGGTGAGGTGAAATAATGTGTAATCTCCTTCATAACAAAAGTAGAATTAATTTTTAAATGTGACATCTGGGTTTAACATATCAAAATATTCCCTAGAACCAGCTCAGTTGTGCAAGTCAGAGCAGAGACCCTCATCTTTGCCAGTGGGACCTGTAGTAGCATCTCTTGGAAATCAGACTCCAACACCAAATAGTACAGGTAAAGTTCTGTGTAAATTTCTTAATGAAGTACAAGGAACAAAACATTAATATATACTGTTTGTAACCTATCTTGGGTTAGTGCTAACTACCTAGTGTAATTATCTATTAAGGTAACCTTGTATTGACCTACATCTTGCTTTTAATCAGCATTTAATCAGTAATTTCTAATTTTGTAAGAAACCTTTCAAGTTTGTGTTGGTCTTCATTGATTTGAGCAATCTGACACTGAAGTGGTGGATTTTAGACTCATTTGTTTTTATTAAATCTGTAACTTTTAATACTCCACAGGAAGTGGGCAGTCAGCACCTAGCAGCAGTCTCACCTCTCCAAGCCATGTCAACCTCTCTCCAAACACAGTCCCAGATTTTTCTTACTCAAGCAGTGAGGATGAATTCTATGATGCTGATGAATTCTACCAGAGCAGTTCTTCCCCAAAGAGGTGTATGGAGTAAGTAACTGGAAATAAGCACTCTGTGCTGAATACAGTTTTTATCTACAAGGGCATGGCTTGTTTGCTTGTAACAGTGAAGCTAAATAAGCTGTGTTGGCTTTAAAAAAAAAAAAAAAAAAGGTGAGGGAGACAAAAAAAGCACTCCTTGTAACAGAATATTATCCATTACCCCAGCACTGTATCTGTGAGGGCAATTTCCTCCTCTGCTCCTTGCCATTCCATCAGGTATATATGTTGACCAAACTCTTAACATGAGTCAAGCTTGGGAAGCTAACCAGCTCAGATGAAATCTGTGAGGCCATGGTCCATTTCATATGCATTTGCTGCAGCATTTGGTAAATAGCCAACTCACAGTTAGTGGAAAATTTAAAAAATTTCAAAGTTGGCTGCTTTTCACCAAAATCTCTATTTATTAATTTTTTTTCTGAATCAGAAAATGAATTTTAAGGTGTGCTACACACTAATTCAAAGCAGAAATTAGTCAGCTTTCGCCTTCATTCAGCTCCATTTTAAGTTTTCTGTGAATTAGCATGCAGGATGTATATTAGTATCTAGCAGTGAACTCCTCAGGGAATTGATGTGTATGTATGCCAGATGAGAATAATTTGTTCTGAATTAGTTCACTGTGAGGATGTTGCTCTTCAGTTCTTCAGGGTCTGCTGCAGTCCTGACACGGAGCAGCACAGGGAGCAGCCTGAAACGCCCAGATACCACTGAGTCCCTCAATTCTTCCCTGTCTAATGGGACAAATGATGCTGGTAAGTGGCCTCTGAACATCCATGGAGCTGCTCTTAATTGTTAACCTGAATAAACTGTCAGTATATGTATGATCATGCAGGGGGGGTTGGATCTTGATGATCTTTTAAGGTGCCTTCCAACCCTAACCAGTCTGTGGTTTGATCAGGTTTATCTTCTGTTCCTGAACTAATGGAAGGTTGTTGAATTGTAGGATAAAAAAAAAAAACAACTTAGTTGTTATAAATAAGAGCTTTTTGACAGCTAATGTGTATGATAATTAAATGCAGTCTGTCTTTAAAGGTTTAGAGGATAACAGTTTGGTCTTTCTAGATCTGTTTGATCCACCTGATGATCGAGAGGATGATGGGGAAGGAGAATCAGTGGAAGAACACAAGAGTGTTATTATGCATCTATTGTCACAAGTTAGGTTAGGAATGGATCTAACAAAGGTAAAATTGCTGACTTTTTAGGGAAGGGAGGGGGGGGAGTAAAACCTAAATTCTGCATAAATCAGTGTTAAAGTAATAATTTAACTGCATGTTTGTACTAAGAGCTTGTTAAGCTATAACCTCTCTAGCATGCTGGTTTTTTAATTGGAGTTGTTACTTGGTGGGGAAAAATAAATGCAGAATAAATATGTATAACTGCTAAAATCTGTTGGGGAAAATAGTTTCCTATGGAGCCGTTTGTTCTCTTTGAACTTGATCCTTGGAGTGCCTGTAAAGCTGGCATAAGAGGAATGCTGTAGTAATGTTTTTCCATGCAGTAGTAATGGTTTTCCTGTCCTTTAGCTTTCTCTACAAAATCCTAGTGTACAGTGACACTCAGTAAGAGGTGAATAAAAGGGGAAATTAAGCATATTGTAAAATACTTCGCTGAATTGGGATCTTGTTGAACAACTTATTTTAAAATGCTCTATGTAGGACTGGCAAATACAGAGTTGAATTTTTCCTGCATGTGATTCATGTTGGAGTCTGTCTTAAGGTTGAATGAGCAGGGTTCTGAAAGCACTGATCTTTCTGAGCAGCATGGTTAAATTTAAATGAGTAATTCCAGACTGAAAAAGGAGAGATTAATCCTTTCATTAGTTTCCTTAAGTGGATGACTTTAACTGTCTGGTCTGGACCTCACAATAGATAAGCTTAAAACTTAAGATTTTTTACTATTTTTTAAAGATTTTTTTTACTATAAAGGAAAATTGATGTTGCTGTAGTTAAGAACAGCTTCTGGTGAGCTCAGCTGTGTAGCTGTATATACTCTTAAGTGGAACTAGGATACAGGTAAGACAAGAACCAGTTAAATCTCAGTGTTTTTAGGTGGTTAACTGGCTTACAAATGCCAGAACTCATTGTTAAGTTTGAAAACAGTTGGTTTACAGACACAGGAATTTGTGTGTGCTTTGTGTGCTATTTACACACATACTTACAGTTAGTATGTAGAATGTTTTTGTATATGTTAAAGTATCTTAATCTGTAAGAGTTGTTTCTCTTCACCCAGGTGGTTCTTCCAACTTTCATTCTGGAAAGAAGATCACTCTTGGAAATGTATGCTGACTTTTTTGCACATCCGGACTTATTTGTCAGGTATTTGATATTTGGAATCAGGATATTTGATATTTGATATCAGGAATTAGATATTGCTTATGCTGCCAGAATAAACTGGTAGTTTTTGAAGGATTTTGCTTGGGTTTTGATCTGAACTTGTAAAAATAATCTAAGTAGTCAACCTTCTACTTGTAAAACAAGGAAACATTCAAAAAGCTTTCCTGTCTTTGAGGTACCTGCTTGTTCTAATTTTGTCTCTGCTTTTCTCTCTCTTGGCCCATGTAGCATTACTGACCAGAAGGATCCAAAGGAAAGAATGGTGCAAGTGGTTAAGTGGTACCTTTCAGCTTTCCATGCAGGAAGAAAGGGTTCAGTTGCTAAAAAGCCTTACAATCCAATTCTGGGAGAGATCTTCCGGTGTCACTGGGTGTTACCAGGCACTGAAGGTGAAGATGATATGGTTAGTTTCTTGTGGTATGTTTTTTGGTGCTTAGAATGCATGTAATTCCCAAAAGCTTTATCAATGTACTGACTGAAAGAGCTTGTGCTATGCTTAAGTGGCAAAGAAGACAAACTATGACTATTTCTTAACAGATCCCTCCTTCCCCTTTTTCTTTGGACAGAGATTTAAAATATCTTGCATAACAAAACTGGAGCTATTGGGTTTTTTAAGAGCTATCTGACATGTTGAAAATGTTCTTTCTTCACCTGAGCTGTTTCATAGCACTGAGGCTTCCAAAGTTCTGATTTTTTTTTTTTTTAAATTATCATTTCCTTAAAACCTTATATTTTTAAGTGTGAGGTTTCTTTTCCTCACAACCTAGAAGGCAGTGCAATTTCTCAAATATATAAAATCTTTCTGTAGACTTTGCAAATTTGGATTCTGAGCTTGGATAATGTTTTACTTTTCTGTCTTTGCCTTCCTTTTGTACTTCATTGGAGTATGTCTGGTGAAGGACACAGTAACAGTAGTGACACTCATGATCTGAAGTAATCTACCAGTTTTTCTCTCATTTGCCCAAGTTTCTGTGAGGCTCAAGGATTAATCAGACTTCAGCACATGAACCAGAGCCTACTCAGTGCCCCCCTGGTTCTAGAGAAAAGCTCCAGCACTTGCAGTGCAACCTGCTGTGGTTGTTTTGGTTTTTTTGGAAAAAGCAAAAGTTAAAACTGTTTCTGCCACTGATTTCTTATTAGTCATTAAGAAATTAAGTGGATTTAAATATTACTTTGTAATTGGGATTATACGTGAGCTCTCAGTTTAACTGTTGTATTTGAGGACAGCTCTCCAAATACATTTATGCCTTATTAAATAAGAGTGAAAGCTGCATCATCATTCCAGGAGTAAAGAGCTATTCCTCATCAAATGATCTGATCAGACTGTCAAATATGTTAAATTCACTACAATGCATTTTTAGAAGCCTTTAAACATGGAAGCAACTTCTCTTGGAAGCATCCAGTGATTTCCAAACACTGCCAGTGAGGAAAATCCTCTCTCTTGTCTTGCAGGAACAAGTTTCAGAAGGACCAGTCCCGTGGGTCAGTAAAAACAATGTCACATTTGTGGCAGAGCAGGTCTCCCATCATCCTCCAAGTAAGTTGACAGTAACTTTGCCAGTGGGGATGGCAGCTGGGTAAGGGTGACAGTGAAATCAGCTCTGGGTTTAGATCTGGGGTTGATGTTTTCTCTCCATAATTGAAGGCTGGAGGTTTTCTCTAGAAACTGGTTTTGTGAGAAACAAATCGCAAGCTCTGTTGCCACATAGGCACTTTGAGATATTTCCTACTGAATGGATTTGGAAACAATGGTATAAATGTCTTGTGCTGCTATTTTTGACACCTTCTTCTTCAGTTTCAGCATTTTATGCAGAATGTTTTAACAAGAGGATACAGTTCAACGCTCACATATGGACCAAGTCAAAATTCTTAGGGATGTCTATTGGGGTCCATAACATAGGGCAAGGTATGTGTTGTGTAAAATTAACATTAGAAGATCATATTTCAGAAATCATCATATTAAACACAAGGAATGTTTGATTTTATGTAATTTGAGTTTATATACCTAGAAATCAGGGATTCCTTCTGCATGCTCTCACTGCAGAAATCATTTAGGAACTGTTTTTCCACATAAATACAACTCTGCATTCTCTAGAATCTAGACATTCTCAGCAACTATAGAATGCTCTTCACTTTTCTTTATTATGGTATCTGGCTTTGAATTATTTCAGGTTGTTGTAAGAAGTTTTGTAGAGGTTTTGCTGGATGTTCTTTAAATGTTTCTATTTTTCTTTGACAGGGTGTGTCACATGCCTCGATTATGATGAACACTATATCTTGACCTTTCCTAATGGTTATGGAAGGCAAGTAAATGTTCTGCTTGGCATTTTTGTTTCTGATGCCTTGTAATATCTCATGCTTTTAATAGTTACCAGTTAAAGGTAATAAATGTGTACATATATTTGGAATTTCAGGTCCATTCTCACTGTGCCATGGATAGAACTTGGTGGAGAATGCAGTATTAATTGCTCCAAGACAGGTTACAATGCTTCCATCATCTTCCACACAAAACCATTTTATGGAGGAAAGAAGCACAGAGTTACAGCTGAGATATTGTAAGTTGGTTTCTTCAGTTCATATCACTTTTTCTCTACTCAAATGCTGACATTTTTTTTAATACAATCACGAGTGTAAAAGATTGGAACAGCTACAGCTGATAACTTAGCTCATAATTGCCTGTCACAGGTTGCCCTCTTATAGCCAAGGTTTTTTGAGAAGAAACCAGAATAGTTTCTTAGGTGCATCCTACCTTGTCTTGCTCTAAACCATTCTCAGGAGTTGGGCAAAAGGAATTTAAATTTTCACTCTTGAATTCTCTCTTCATTATTTCTTCTAAAAATACAGAAGAAAATCTTTTGATACAGCTGTTCAGAGCATGCCATTAGAGCTCTGCTGCACATTTTTACATATTTATACCAGTGGTTTGGTGGATTTTGGTTAGACCCTGTGCACATGCCCAGAGCTGAGAACTCAGTGCAGATTCTCCTCTCTTTTGGAGACCTGCTGTAGTGTCAGGAAGTGATGCTGACAAAATGAGGTTCCAGAACTTGGGTTTAAATTGCTTCTTGACACACACTGATAGATGTAATTTGTGAACTTAAGAATTTGTCTTTCTCAGTAGTCTGGGGAAGAATCTTTGAGCTTGTTAAACCTTTTTAAAGGCTTAAACTCACTCTAAATCTGTTCTGAAAGCCTGTAATTATTTTCCTTAACTCTAAATGCAGATACAGCCCTAAGGCAAGACCTCTTACTCTGGGACAGGACTTCCTTGGAAGCTTTATCCCATTGAACAAATACACGTGAAACTTCTCACTTGTAACAGAACTTTATTGGTGATTGGCTGATACAAAATGGACTGTACTGCAATTAGAATAAAGTTTAGTGTCTTCCAGTTACTGTGAAACAGCTGAGAAATTATTGTTTCTTTCTTATTTAGTTCTCCTAATGACAAGAAACCCTTCTGCTCAGTTGAAGGAGAATGGAACGGTGTCATGTATGCAAAATACACAACAGGGGTAAAGCAGATTTTTTTTTTTTCCCATCAGACATGGAATATTGTGCTTAAAGTTTTCTTTTTTGTTTGGTTTTGTTGGTTGTGTTTTTTTGTTTGGTTGGTTTTTTTCTTTTTAAAACAAACTTTAATACTTGAAAGCTTTGATGAAGCTGCCCAAAAGATCACAAGAACACAGGATTTGGTCTAAAAGTCCTGAATTTAATTTTTAGATTTATTCTTAAGGTAACATGATTTCTGTAGCTAGCACAAAAAAGACTGATGTTTTTTCATGTATTTCCTGACAACCAGCATACTGGAGTGTGAAGGTATATTAATTATAAGTCTCTTAAGATAAAAACTGATTTTTAAAATCTCTCTCTCTAGGAGAATGCTGTTTTTATAGATACCAAGCAAATGCCTATAATTAAGAAGAAGGTAAGGAAATTGGAGGACCAAGAAGACTTTGAGTCTCGCTGGTAAGAACTTTAGTTTAATGGGCAAATCAAGCCTTTGTTTGTTTGTTTGTTTGTTTCTTAGACCCATGTTTGCAGTACACAGTCTGACTAATGATATATTCAATCTGTCACTGCATGGAGGAACTCCAGGGATCTTAAGAGGGGAGAGGAGACCTGTAGTTTGGTCACATCCTCATGAAAATTAAATGTTCCAGGGAGGCACAGGGAGCTTCACTACATCCTCCTCACTCCCAGCAACAAGCAGGGCAGTTGTGGTTTAATAAGTTTTGGGGTTTTCTGCTCTTTTGATAAATGAGTCCCACGTTAATTCAAACAAATATTGATGACTAATAGCCAGTAACACATTTTTACAACCTTGTAGCACTCTGCTTCTATAAAACAGCCTCCAAATTTCTTGTTTAAGCTTATGGAAAGATGTAACCTACAACCTGAAAATCAGAGACATCGACGCAGCCACAGCCGCAAAGCACGCGCTTGAGGAGAGACAAAGAGCTGAAGCCAGAGCCAGGAAGGAGAAGGAGACCTCGTGGGAAACAAGGGTGAGCTTTATTGGAACAGTGTAAATGCCCTCTAACCTCCAGCATTTATTCCTTCCCAACTGAGTCATAAAAAGCTTACTCTGGGTTACTTCCTTTGCTCTAGTTATTCCATGAGGATGGAGAATGCTGGGTTTATGATGAGCCCCTGCTGAAGCGCCTCGCTGCCACTAAACATTGAGGGGTTTAAAACCAGAAACATTCAAGCCTTGGCTCAGCAAAGTTTACATCTGATCCCAGGATAGCCACCAGTGATCACGTATGTACCATTTGGAGAGCCTGACCCTCCCAACTACAGTGGTTCCTATCTCAGGGATACTGGACTGACTGATGGAGAGAAACAAATAAAACAAGAAATGTTGTGGCTGTGCAGTGACTTCCACTGCACTGCAGGGGCAGCATGCTCAGGCTTCACGGGCAGCCTGCCCTGGCACTGATGCTTCTAAAGCATGGGGAACCTGGGCCCTGAAGCAGATACCTTTGTATAACCACTGTGAAGGCCATGGCATTGGGCTCAGTTAAGTAATATTCCTGGGTCCTACCTATTTAGAGAGAAAAAAAAACAAAAACCCAAGAAACAAAATGCAAGACATCATTTAAATCTAGCTAATGTTTGCAATGTGTAAATATGATTCCTTTGATGGGACAGTTTGTTAGAAAATGCTACGTAAATGTTATCTTCCACCTGTATGATAATCAAATCTTCTGGCATTTCAGTGTCTTGCCCAAAATAACTTTGTTATTTTGAGCATAAAATGTAACCATAGAAAATTCTACTCAGTGCATCTTAAAGCTTCATAAAATAGATTTTTCAAACTTCTCTTATGGACTTTTTATTTATTTCATAATAAACCTTTGCAGCAAGACTGCTTTTTCAGATGAGTGATGAACAGTTGTTTTATGTGAAATGCATTGGTATTATTATTATTTTTTTTCCCCCCCCTGGAATCCTTGCAGCTAAACCTACTTCCTAAAGTAGTTAAAGAACTAGCCAGAGGAGCAGGGTTTGAGCACCCACAGCAGCATTCTTCTGGACTCTGCATCCAGGTTTGCATCTCTAGTAGTGTGCCAGTACTTGAGGAAGCTCTGCATTCCTTGTTCTTTAAGTTAAATTATGGTCATCTAGGCATATGTAGCAATCAGTCTATTTCTCTTTCCAGTTAAATCTAGCTTTTATTTCACCTCAATTTTTACTGAGTTGCACGAACAGAAAAAAACCTTAAAGAAACAGGTGAGAGCTTGAAGCTTTAGGCTTTTCTTTTTTTTCCCCCTCCTCCCACCCACACTCGATAACTTTGCCAGGACACCTGCAGAACACTTCCTTGGAAAAGCTGTAACTCTAGTAAACAAGTGCCACAGCAGGAAGGATGCACAAGACAGTCTGAACAAAGAGGCAGGACAGCTGGAGAAGAGAGACTGTGGCATCATCCTGAGAGCTGAGGAACTCTCCTTTTGAGTCCAGCAAGAAGTCAGGGCTGTGCCTGTGCTTAATGAATCCAGGAGATTAATGAGAAAAGTTGCTGGGAGCTTGAGGAAAGCTTCCTCAGTATCTGAATGGCCATTTCTTCATCACAGCTAACACTACAGGCCTGGCTGTAATGCCTATGTTGCAGGAAACACCTGTACTACTCATCACCGCAGGGCAAGATGTCAATTTTATTTTAATATTTTGTGGTAAGGGAGAACATTGAGAGTTGACGTGTAAGCTTTGATGTCCTTGATGGAAGTAACATTAGTCATAAAAGAAGATGGAGGCAAGAAAGTCAGATGAGGTATTTCACCAGATGAAGAATTCTGTGCTTCTGAGGCAGCTGTAACCTCTGAGTCCCCTTCGTGTTTTCCATATCCAACCACCTGGGAAAGAAAAAGAAACTTGGCTCAAATAACCATAACAATTGGAAATGTAGAATATGTGAAGAGTAACGTGGAGTGAAAGTACACAGAGTTCTTCTGCTACACCCTGAGTGGGCTCTGGCAGGTTATCAGTTTAGCATTTCAAATGGGGGCAGCCTGGGGCTGACAAACACTCACGTGTACACTCAGCACTTTCTTTGTGTTGCTTCTGTGAGCTTGGAACCAGGTGACCAGGTCTGACTTGGTAACTGACTTGAGTGCTTCAATCTGAAACCACAGGAACCAGCATGAAGCAGCACAGTGGTGATTCATGTCTTTTGAAACATGAGAAAACGTTTTTTTTCTATAAACTAGCTCCCTTAAGATAAAACAACCTTTTAAAAATAGCACCTTGGTTTGGAACCAGGTGTCAGGAGTAGCATAAATCCCCTTATTTACACTCTGCATTTACAACTGCTGCAAAAAGCAGAGCACAAACCTCCCGGGCCAGCCTGTCAAACAGATACTGCTGTGTCACAACTTCATTCCAGTTCCTGTCTACTTCTTCTCCAAGATGGGAGTCTTCACATTCTTTAAGTTTTATCAAAGCTGTAACCTACATTTGGAAAAGACAAAATTATTTTAGTGGAGTAAGGGTTTAAAACTACCTTAATTGACTGTTCATATGGACTGAAAGTGAATGAAAACCCAATTACATGGACAAAGCAGTTAATTGCATTCAAAATTAACTGTAAAGGGCCAGAGAGCAAATGTTTAAAGAATGTAAAAGGGAGTAAGGCAGGATTTAAAACTGAGTCCTTTGACTTTTATGTCAGATAGATGTAACCAAGTCCTCCAGTTTGGTTTCCATTTATCAGTACAAGGAAAAGCTTTTTCAAGATCAAGTTATACCTGGGTGCTAAAAGCATCTTCAGTTAAATGCCTTATTTTCTCTTCAAAGCAAGAAAGAAACTCCTCTATTTTCATGTCAACCAGTTCAGAACTAAAAGAGAAAAAAATGACATCAGTCAGGAAAGACAAGAGGGAGAGGGAAAGTAGCAAGTCAGCCCCAAGTGCTGAGGGAACGTTTGGTCCATCTGTGAACACCATCTTTTCTGTCTTCCCTAAGTATCAGTGAGTAAAACCAGGGCTCTGGGGTTTTTTTTAGCTGCATTAAGTGCTGTTCAAACACAGGGACCTGAGATAACCAAGCAGCAAGAGGAGTCACTGCAGTGATGCTCTCAGGACCCACACTGTGGCAAACCCCAGAGCAGCACCTGGTGCCAGAGCTTGTGGCACCA
The DNA here is from genome assembly GCA_023637945.1 of Phaethornis superciliosus. Taxonomy (NCBI): domain Eukaryota; kingdom Metazoa; phylum Chordata; class Aves; order Apodiformes; family Trochilidae; genus Phaethornis; species Phaethornis superciliosus. The sequence continues at coordinate 24,512,535 of JAJQWJ010000009.1, forward strand.
GGAACCCAACTGCAGGCAGGAGCCCTGCAGAGAAACAGTCATGTTCTACTGCACTGAGACAAACAGAAAGAAAAATAACATGAGGTGGGGGATTGGGAGGTTTCTGAAACATTAAAACCCTCACAGAGATCTCAGTGATGGATGGGTCAGAGCTTCACAGGTGAGGTCACTCACACCTGAAAATTAGAGGCAGCAGGACTCTGTGCTAATTAAACCAGTATTATTTTTTGTAATTTGCATATTTTTAAATACCCTTTCAACTTTGGCAGGTGAAATACCTGTGGTTAGCCCCAGCTTTGAACAAATCCATAATGCTGTTCCGTCTGCAGAAACCAAACTGGAACAGCAGCTACACAGGATTTACTTGGCAACAGATTTAGCTCTCTTGCCAGAAGATGGTGAAAAGGGCAGTGGGATATTTCAGTTAGTCTGGGGATTACTGTTCCCAAGTCAAGACTGCTGCAGTTTTAAGAAGCTTAAGGCTATTGCTTTATTTAGTTGTTTTGCAGTCACTATGTCACAGCTGTCAGCAGCATCACAAGCTGAGGCCATGACTACTCTTGACATTCCCTTGGGGCTCTTACCCAACTCCTCTCAGAGAATTAAAAAACCAAGTCACCCTCCATGGCCTGGAAGAGGTGTGAGCTCTTCCATCTTAGAAGGGGCACAGAAAAGCTCAAGCAAAAGCAAATGAGTCAGCTGTGACCTGACCTAACAGAAAAAGTGAAACTCTCCCAGTAATAATTATTCAGGGGGATGTTGTGAGAAACACCACTTACAGTGTGATCCCTCCCTGCCTCCCATCAGGCTCAGATGTTCAGGGAGTGCCTGAATACACACAGGCTCCAAGGCCCACCTTGTTCAGCTTCACTTTTCTAAACCAGTTGCCATAATTTTCCCCTAGCTGACACACTTCTTGTTCAGGTGACAGCAGCAACAACCACCAGTTACTGAGCCAGAAGACAGGAAGGGGACAGACAGCTGATTCCTCAAGTCCCCAGCAAGACCGAGTCCTGCAGCAGAGCTGCTCTGCTCTGCTCTGGCCCCACTGCCTGAGCCTCTGCTGGGAGGAGGAGGTGACACAGGGCCCTGTGGTCACTGGGCCTGGCAGTGGTGACCAACACTGCCCACACAGCACACACTTACTTGTATTTAGTTGCCTGGGTTGCTACTGTGACTGAGAAGCCAAGAATTCCAGAAGTGTTCCTGCAGGTAGGGTACACGTGGTAGCTTCATAAAAACAAGAGGGGAGAGAGAAACAATAAAGTCGTTCCACAAGCACAATTAAATTTTTGTTAATGGGACAAGCTACGAGTTTAAAAGTGTGTTGATAATTTAGAAAGAAAAGTCTCAAATATGAATTCTCAATAGACTCTGCGTTTCCTGCAGCACTCACTTCAGAGTTTTCTCGTTTTCAGGAAATCCTTTTAAGCTTGGTAGAGTGTCTGTGTTCCTGCAAACTAAATCATTGGGGTGACAAAGCTGTAGCTGTGACAAGCTTGCTGCAGTTTCCTGAGGCAGAAGGGTGCTGCTGAGGGAGGCTGCTACACACCACAGAGCTGCTCTGATCACAGCCCTGGGGCCCGTGGGGCTGCCTTAGGAAGCAGAACAACTTGAGACACTGCATAATTCTGAGTTAATACACTGGGAATAGATGGAATTCCTACAGGACTCAAAAGCAACTTGGCCACAGGTTGTATCCATGGCTGCCCTCGTGCTGTTTCTATTACAGTAACTGAGGAATTGGCCACTGTGCTGGAAGGGTTTCCAGAGTTAAAATACCAGGGGACAGCAAAAGCCTGTGGGTAGAAGCTACAGCCAACTCACCCGAGGGTCTGCTTGGTTCTCAGGAAGTCAAAACAAGGCTCTTCCATGTGCATCTGGAAAGGAGCACAGATGTGGTGTTACAGCAGAAGTGATGCTCTCTCTGCAGCCACCCGTGGGCTCTGTACAGAAAGTGACCACAACATCTGGGAAGAGCTGAGGTGCTGCCTTGCCACCCCCACCACTGGGTTTAGAGAGGTCTCAGTTTTCCATACTGTTCATCCCTGCAGCAGTTTTGGGGATCCTGTCGCAAACACTTGGACATCTGATCAGCAACAAATACATGCTCTCCCTTGTTGTCCCTTTTAGCCCCACGGCCTTGTCTTAGGTCCCAGCACTGCTTTCAGGGAACACTTTGGGATGAGTTGGGAGGCAGTAACTTACCACAAGCAGCTCCATCACGGTGTATTCCCTTAGGTTCCTGGCACCTGACTAGAAAGAAAACAAAGAATTTAGGGTGATTTTGTGGAGTTGGATGCTGTAGTTCAGACCAAGGTGACAGCTGTAGCACACTCCTCAGCCTGGGCTGAAGCACAGCAGGGACAGCTGGAAAGTTCTTGTTTCCTGTGGGGGCCTCAGCCCAGGACCCTGAGGGCACCAGAAAATCACCAAGGCACAAACCCAGCACATGGCCAGGGCAGGAGCTCAAGGTGCCTGTTTCAGGAACACCACAAATGGGCTACCAGAGCTCAGCTGGGTTTGGCCTCTTGGGCCCAGGGCGTGGGGCACACATGACTTTCTGGCAGGCTCTCTCTGCCATCCCTGTCCAGAGCCTGCTCCAAGATTGAGACACAAGCACACTATAGCACCAGGAGGTACCAGAGGGAACAGCCATACAGCCAAGCTAACACCTCACCTGGTAATACACTGTCACTTCAGAGTTGGCATCACCTTTGTTGAGAGTTTTCACCTTACAGAGCAGATGTGTGTTTGGCAAATCCACCACCCGGAACTGAACGGGGCAGGGATGGACCAGAGGAGCAAACTGGAGCTTTCTGGAGGGAGCAGAGACAGCAAAGCATCAAACACCCACTCACAGCTGAAACCAACCCAACACCCAGAGATTTATACACTCAAGTCTGACATTATTTTCCCCTTCCCCAAACCTGAACAGTGTCCTGCCTGAACTGCTGTGATGAGCGACCGCCTCCCACAGGCACTGGAGGGGAGAGGGGAAATTCCTGCATTCCCACCCAGACTCCTTCCCCCAGAAAAGAATCTCAACTTCATTCTGGTTTCCCTGTGATGAGTGCTGCAAAAGGCAAGAGATACTCACTGAACAACGTAATTCAGAAAATCCTTTGCTTCCTAGAAGAAAAAGTGTAAACATTAAGTTTTTATTTAAGAGAGAATTATTACCCCAACTCGCAGCCCCAACAACGCAGGGCATCGCTTGAGAAAGTGACCCCCAGAGCAAGGAGCACCCCAGCTTTGCTGTGCCACCTGCACCCCTGCCCCCTTGTCTTACTCCAAGTCCCCCCAACACCTCTGCACCACTCTGCAGAGCTAAAAGCATCTCCAGGCAGTTTCTTGCACTGCAACTTCCCCAGAAGGAGAAGCCAGAGAAACCGTGTCAGGCATCACACGGGCAAAGGGTGGCCACAGGAGGAGGGAAGGGCTCTCTCTGGTGTGTGAAGTTGGAGCTCTGGGAAGGAGACTCGGGATTAAATGGAAGAAATGGGAGGATGGAAGAGGAAGAGTAAACCAGAAGTAGGAGTTAGTGTTGCACGTGCCATGCTGTGGGAGCAGCTTAGCTCATGCAGGCTGCAGCAATAAAAACAACATTCTGAATAAAAATTCTTAGCAAATCACGATTAAATAAATCCTCAGACCTTCTGCCCCCCAGCCCAGGAGGGAACAGCTGACATGGCAAGAACCTGACCTCCCAAAAGGACCTCAGCATGTTTTCTTTAGGAGGCTTTAAACAGTCTGAGCACAAACGTCACCAGTTACGACAAACTTCTTGGCACAAATCACAACTGCAGATTTCTCTCCTGTGCCAGAAGCAGGCACGCAGTGACACTGGATACATGGAGCTGAGCCCCATGACACCCATTAAATAGCCTGACAGGATAGCCTGCTCCCAGGGGAAAAGACTTCCATGAATACTGCAGGTGTTTAACAAGACTGGAGGGGACTGGTGAGCTCTGCTCCATCAAATCTGAAGGATAAATATACTTTGAGGGAAGCCTCCTCCTGTGGCACAGCCACAGGAATTACTTAGTATCAAATATACCACTGCAGCAAAAAATATGAAAGCCAGGGGCAGCAGGGGCAACAGGCTACATGTGTATTTCCAACACATTTTACCCTCTCTGCAGTTTAAATCCACATTTCTGAAAAAAAAACACAAATTGGCAACTACAGACACCCCAGTGGCTCATCAGGATGCGTGTCCCCGAGTGGTTAGAGGTGACACTGCCAGTGCCAGGGAGCCTCCAGCCTGCCAGCACAGAGGAGGCAGCTGGCAGGGGAGTACTGCAGCAACTGTGTTAAAAAATACCACATTTTAAAACAGCAGTTTCAGTGTGTGCCAGGGGCTGAAGCTGTACTTACTCTGCTCGTGAAGTTTCCTTGTACGAGACCCTCTACAAAGAGCTGTGATTTGAAAGCCTCAACGAAGGAGGAGAGAGACTCAATGGAGAGCCCCTTCATCAGTGTTTGGTATTTATCTGTCATGGACCACCTGCCATGCTCTAAAATCAGGAGACGAACATCCCTGCAATGCAAGAAGGGAAACAAAACCAGGGGCTGTGTAAAGAGCTGTTCAATGGCAGCTGCTCAAAGGGCACCTCAGTCAGATAGCATTTCTGACTCAGGACTGTACTGGAGACAGGCAGATGGTCTCCAGGAGCATTGCTGTGGGCTGATCTTGTCCTCCCTCAGCACCTGGCTATGGGTTGCTTCAGCAGAGCAGCTCCCTGGATGTCCAATGTGACCCTCAGTTTCTGCCTCCCCCAGAACTCACTTGGCCAGTGTCTCAGGCTTGATGAGGATGTTGAAGTATGTTTTCTTCAGCTGCTCTGTTATCATTTCAAAAACTGCTGGGGTAAAGCTGAAGTCAGACAAATAATCAATGATGAGCTGAAACAGAAGCTGTAAAGAAAACAGTTTAAATCATTTTGTGTTTTGTTTGGTTTTTTTAATAAAGAACTGATTAAAACTTAATCTTATAGTTTAAGAAATCATCATTATTTGGTCAACATAACAGACATGCAGGGTTACTAAATCACATTCCTCAATTCTGTTAGATATTCTTCAATAAACAACTCTATACCAAGTCACAGTTTTAAAAGGACAATATTTTTAGAAACTGAATGAAAGAAGCACAATATCCTGAATCAAAAGGAGTTTCCACGTTCTGTTGAAACAAACCTAGCCTGCAATTCCCAACATTTCTGTATCAGATATTTCAGTTTTTCCTTTTACAGCTGAGCAGCACCATGGCACTGCAGCAGGACTTACAGGTAGTTTATGATTGAATCCTTTCACTCGAATGATCAAGCCATGCTCTCCAGCTACCAACTTGTACTCCAGCTGAGCAACGTCTGCTTCATAGGCAGGTTCACCAAGATTGTGGGAAAGGATGTTTACAAATGTATCAAACAAAACTATGCTGGATGGAGAAAAAGGGCAGAGGGTTAAAAAAATAAGACAAAAAAAGGAAGGAATAGAAGAAAAGAGAGAATCAAGCCCAGTGAGTTTGATGGCACACACAGGAAGTTCTCCAATCAAAATACCTCAGGATTGTGATTTCAAAAATTTTCAGCACACTTGGAAATACAAATTATTCAAGTTTCCCTTTGTCTACAGGGCACATGACACTGCTTAGCAATTATTTTAATATTCAACTACACTTTGCAACAAATAAACTACAGCTCAGGTAGCTCTGTCACAGCCAGCTGCTGAACCACTCTCACCAGATTACAGCTAAAACCACAGGGAAAGTGTAAGAACATGAAAAAAGGAAGCCTTATTCTGTTCTGGTTTAAAACCTCTCTCTTCATCATTTTTCACAGGGTAGGGGAATTTAGTTATTCTGGAAGATAAGTACAAATACTATAATCCTTACTTCTCAGCAGACTGCTGTATCAATGGAGAGATCAGATGGAAACGAACATAACCTGAGGGGAAGGAGAAACTTAAATCACCAATTGTGTAAAAAGTGGCAGATTTATAAATTTAAATATATTTCCATTGGATTATTCTTTGCTCACAATTTGAGTCTAGTGAAAATGGTCATTTAGCTACGTCTTCTCTCTTTCACTCCAAAATTTCCCTTAAAAATACGAAATAACAGAAAACACAAAGCTGTGCTTTGCAGAATACTCTCTCACATGATGTAACCAATATAAATAAAAAAGAAAACCCCACAAAACATCTGTTTAACAGACACTAAAATCTGTGACATTCTACTTGAAAGAAGAGATATATTTTCCCCATTTGTCTTGGATGCAGGCTGCATTTTTCTCTTTCTGTCAAGCAGATTACAGTCTCCTCTAATTCATGTGTCCCCTCATTTTCCAGCCCCTGTCTCAGTACCATATTCTGTCTGCCAAACTCTGCCCACAGCCAGACATTCACAAGTCAGTGCATTTCAGTGATCCCACTTTTAACCCTAGGCATCAGCAGGGTTCCTTTGCTGCCAGGTATTTTACCTGCTTGTCTTTTACTGTAGCTAAGAAACACATGAAAAGGACCACAAAGTGACAGTGAACACTGACTGTAAATGGTGAACATTATCATGAGTTATTTCCCATCAAAAAAATTCCAACTGTAAGAACAGGGACTTTCTATTCTTCAGGAAGCCCTCAGGCATTTTACCTTTTGGGATTTTGAATTTATCATCCTTCCTGTACCAGAGACAGCCTTGTTGTGTGCTTAGTGTTTTGACTGGATATTCTGTCTCAGGGCAGTCAGCAACTTTCAAAGCAAAGTCAGTGGCTTTGAACAAAAACAAAAACCAAAGCAAAACCAGAAGTTAGTGGATTACACAGCCAGACTACCTACCAGAAAGTCTTCAAAATTACCAACAAAATACATTTTCCCTTCCCAGTTTGCTAAATTCTATGTGATAATGCCTTTCTGGAGCCAAATAACATTTATTTTTCAATTCCACACCAGAACAGTGGTTCAGAATTGCAGACATAGTGATGCTGCATTCCATCCAGGATGCATAAATAAATGCAGTTTATTTTCATTTGGTTTTGGCCACAAAGCCAAGTATTTAGGTGTTTGCAAAAACAGCAGGACTAAGGAAACAAAACTGCTCTTCTAGGAAGTCCTGAGCTCTGTGTTAGCTGTTGCTGAGTGTCTGAGGCCTGCCCTGTTATGGTCATATGATCTGTAAGTTTACACCGTATAAAACTTATTTCTTATAAATAAACCAACATTAAATAAGATTTAGGTGAACAGAAGTCCCACATTTTTTAATTCTCAAAACCAGATTGATATACAGATGGAAATTAAGGTTGCTTCTAAACCACAGAAAATTCCCCAAAAATAAAATATCAGAGGAAGACTTCACTCATGCTCAGGTGCCTTACCTATATATTTGTTTTCTTCTGGAAGGTGTAAATCCTCATTTAACTCGAAATCACTGGCCCATAAATCACTCCAGCACTTGTCAATATCTATTAAAAAACATGAAATGCACTTAGTTACCCAATACTTATCACAACAGGCAATGCTATCCTATTTCCTAGACCTGTCATCTCTCCTCTTAGCTATCTCCATAAAGAGCTGCAGGATGATATTTTCCTAATGTCACCTTGTTCATCATGACTCTTCCTAAACCTCTTAATATGAACTCCCCTGGAGCAGGACTGAGCAGTCCTACTGAAATAAACCAACCCCCCCTGCATTAGTAACCCAGCTACCAACACACCCTGCCCTTCATTCTTTGTGTTCTTTTCCCTGCTCAGGACTTGAAGGGCAGCCAAGCAGAGGGCTCCCTGGGATCCCTTAATTAAGGAGTGGAAACCAACTGATAGCAAACAGAACAAGAACCGAGTAGGACAGAGCATTTGACTAACGAAGAGGTCAGTCTAACTCTGAGGGGTCATTTCCCTGCTTCCCTCTGGTTGTATTTTGTGTTTTTATCTCTCTACTGCATGAATCAGACATTCTCTGAGTTTCTGCCTTTCTTTTACCTTCCACACTGTACTGGGTTCCAAACCACCTCTCTTTCAGATGGCAATGGCCCTCGTTGGCAGCAGACAGCAGAACCAGGTTGGCTCTCTGAGGACTGAGCTGGTTAAGGGCATCAGCAATGACCTGCAAGGTCAAAACAGTCCTTGAGTTCAAATGGCTCTGCCTGACCCAGCAAAGACTTCTGAGAACAAGACGTAACAAGCTTACAAAAATTACAAATGTGCTTTCTGAGTAAAGTGCTTCAATTAATACAAAGCTTGTCCCCCTGTGATGACAAATTACAAATGCCTGTACACACACCTGTATTGCACAGTGTACCCACAGTTTCTTTACATCAAAACAGGTCATCAGGGTTCAAAGAATCTTTACCTCAGGCTTGTATTCAAACAAGAGCTGGTCTCCTGTCAGAAAATCCTCCTTTGGAAACAACTGCATGTTTTCACACAGGCTTTCCACATAGTCAAGTGGATCTGTCTGCAAGCAAACAAAGCATTCTGGTTTTCACATAATCAGAAAATTAAAATACCAAATTTCTGTTCTGAGAAGAGCTTGACTGGTCAGGTATGTTGAGCATGAGTCACATGCTGTCCTTGTTATGGCTTTTAGTTTCAGTCATTAAAATAATATATTTCACAACCATAACCACTGCTTAAGACTCCTCTAAGAATCATGAAACATCAGACACATCATCCATTTCTGTAGAAAAATCCTGAACATGCAATTTAGAGTCCTTAAACCTACTAGGTTTACTGGTTAAGACCCAATAGAATGCACTCCTTGCCTCCAGGGAAACAAGCAAGTCCTGGTAGGTCCAATACACTACACAGCCTTGCTTCACACATTTTAGTTCTCTGCTGTTCTGGAGAAAGCTTTTGTTAGAAGACAGATTGTTGTAATCTTGGGATAGCTGAACTTGGCTAACAAATTCATAAAGATTGCATTCTACTAAAAAAACAACCAAAAAACCAACACCACATGGCATTTAAAAAACTGCACATATAAACCACTGTAAACTTGCTCCTACCAAAGAAATGCACTGCTCTCATCCATCACTTGGGGTTGCTGGCAGCAGTCCCTGCTGCCTGTATCACTTGCAAACATAACTTCTGTTATCCAAAGGCCACTCAGTATCCTCCATATGCTATTTGGAAGGCAGAGCTACAGATGCAAGGATTTGCTAAAAATGGCATTTCTAACATCTGATGCTCACAGCAAAATGGTGAGTTTTAAGAGTGTCTGAAAATACTTGGAGCATCTAGAAAGAAAAAACCCTTCACTTTTGATACTTCTTTTTTCTTCCTGCACCTGTGTACTTTTAAGGAAGCCAACAAATTTCAGTGATGCTTTTAAGCTATATATGTAGTGCATGGATCTGTTCTCCCAAAAGGAAATTTTGTGCCATTCCAAAAAAGCATGTTATCAAGAGAAAAACAGAACATAGCTAAATGTGGTGAGAGTAAGTCAATGAAGTGAGGCATCTCACATTATCCAAATTGTGTTCCCTTCTTTTTGTCTAATAAAACCAAGAGAGATGCTAATTGCAAAAATGTTTCAGCAAGCTACACAAAGCTACATTTGTTGTAACAGCAGACATGGGGCAATTAGCATCTCTAGCAGGTAGAGATTGAAAAAAAACCCCATTTAGTTCTGTTAAAATTCACAGTATGTCTCTGCCTAGAGACATACAGCAAAATACATCCCCATTAAGTTCATAACCTATTTCTGATAGAACAAATCTTTGAATGAAAATGTATTTCCAAATTAAAAAGCAATGCCTTTTCAGGTTTACCTATATCAACACAAAAAACTGGATGAATACCTGTTCCTGGTAGCGGAATTCATTAGCTTCAATCTTTTGTATTTCTTCCCATATTCTGTGAAGGAGAGAGAAGGAAATAAAAGTGGATTTCCTCCATCATTCCACAACATCACCTGAGAATCTGAAGAAAAATCAGTACTCTAGGGAAGACACTGAGGGTGTGCTGAGTGATTCACTGAAGTACCAGACACAGAAGCCAGTATTACAAGCACTTCCCTGCCACCCGAAGGGGCATTTCTCAGTTGGCAGAAAATTTTGATATTTTCTGGATTATCAACTTAACTACAAAGAGTCAAAATGACACCAAAATAACATAAATACTAACACCAGAACACTACAGACTTATCCCAACAAATTTATTTAAATAAACACAAAAACGCCCCTAATGTCCCTGCTACTTCAGCTTACTAAAATTAGAATTAGATCAAAACAAATCCAACTAAAGGCACCAAGAAACAAACATAAACATTTAGCAAATTCATTTTTAAACTTTCAAAACTGGTAAATTTCCCACACAGGAAAGCTTTAGTACCAACTCACTGTTTATGCTCCTGTAACACCACAACAAGGGCAAACCCCACAAATGAAAGGCTAATGGAGAAATGCAGTCTCACAAATACCTGATGTAGTGGCAAACACTTGCCTTTTATCTGGCCCTCTTTTTTGCAGCATCTTCACGTACTGAAATACAACATGGGCCACCTGCAGACAGAAAGAACAGATTCATTTTTCCAGACATGGGAAAACAGTAAGCAAATGAAGTTGGAGTAAATCATACCTCATAAAAGTGCTTGTAACCTTCATCAGTCAAAGTCACAGAAATGCTGAAGATGGAGTAAGTGGAGTTCTGTTCAAATCCTGTCTCACCATTTCCTCCATATAATGCAAGAGCCCAAAATCTATGGAAGAGTTAAAGATACATATTAATTACTAATTTCAACTTTATTTTAACTTATTTACAGTAAGTGTGTCATAGCTTTACTTCAATGCCTGTCAGTGTGCTCACAGTTTACACAAAGCTTTTCCAACAAGATGTGAACCTCAGGAAACAGAATGCAAGAAAAAAAAAAAGTGAAAAAGCTAAGTTACGTTTAAAGATCAGTCACAGATAGTGCTGATCCATGTATCACAGACCAAAACCCACTTATTTCTTGCTTGAGTCTATCAGAATTTTAAACAATATCACTACAAAATGCAGATATAAAAAGGCACACTTGGCTTGCTTTTGTATAAATAGAAAAAAGTACATAGTAGAGTTTGCTTTTATTTTAATGATAGCAAAGTCTTTAATAACTCTGTTAATAAAATGCATACTTTTTCCTAAGGAAAGAGAGGACACTCCCTTTGCCTTCGTGTCCCACCAGCCAGGAGATATAATGAAGAGGCTTCACCCTAAAAGAAAATTTGAAAGAGATTAAATGTCAGACAGTAATAAGTTTCACAGAGAGAATTCAAATCACTAGACAAATGTCTAAAATATACACTGTCTGCTTCTTCATGGCAAGTTTTGCATTTTCAGGCAGCATTAGGATAATAAGTTAAAAACGTGGGAGTTCACAACATAATGACTGAGTCAGTGAGGAACAATGTTAAATCAGCTCAATTTATAAAAGGAACCAGAACTGCATCAACTGAACTCATTTAAAAAACAGCTCCTCTAGCTGAACCAAAGTAATCTAGAACACAAATATATGAGATTCTTTGGTTTGTTGTGAAGGTCAATAAATTATTCAAAACATAAGCATGGTAAAAGTAAAATGCAGCACCACCATACCTGTAATACTGTTCTTGTGGGGGAAGAGCCCAAGTGATAGTCAATGAATGAACTTTCCTGATTGGAACAACTGCACACAAGCAAATTTATTGGATATAAATATACATGATTAGACATAAAGAATTTTACATAATTGAGAACAAAAATGGTTAAAAGTTATTCAGAACCACACACAATTATTCTATCAAACACCCAGACCACACAGAGAAAATACAGAGCTTGGTATTCAAGACATTTCAGTGAATCTGTTTCACTTACCTCTGTAAAGCTTGTGAAACTCTGGTGTGTCAAAAGGCTGAGTCAGATGGCCAAAGCTGGGTTTGGGTAAGCCACTTAAAAGCAAAATGAAAAGTTTGATGTTACTGGCAAGGATTGAGGGCTACACTGAGATAACCACAAGATGTAAGCATCCACAGCTCTGAGATGACAGCCAGAAAATGGCCCTTAACAAAGGGTGCAGCCCAGCACCCAGCCAGCCCCAAGTGGAAGGCAACCTGGTGTGCATCTGCACTCTGCCCCCAGGACCCAGTAATTACCCAAGATTTAGATACCCCATCAACTCCTCCCCTCCTGCTAAGTCTGTAGCAATAAAAAGCTTGTTTTCCTAACAGGGGAAAGGAAAGCCAAGCACAGTAAATGACTTCCAGTGTTGGCCCTGGATTCACAGAATCCTGCTGTATTGTCTTATTGGGAAGGAGAAACAAGAAGGACAGGGGTTGGGACAGACAAATGTGCCTCTGCATTAGACTTTCACAAGTCCACTTTCATACAACACAGAAATAAATGTTTTGCAAAAGCAGAAAATGAAAGGGGAAATAAAAGTGAATTATTGAAAAAAAAAAAAAAAAAGTTCTAACCAGTTGCCACCCTAAGGATGACTCAGTTTCAAGATCTGGTCTTTATTTTGCTGCTCATTATTTTTGACATAAAGCAAAGATAAGAAATGTAATCTGATAAACCAGGTCTGAATGATTTACCATAAAATCAAGGTATCAGCACACATTAAGCAAACACAGCTAAATAATTGTTAAGTATAAACAAAGTCTTCTTGCAACAATTTATGACAGTCTTCCCAAAGTTGCCCCTTTTTTTTTCTGGATAAGGATCATAATTAACAAGTGTTAATTTCCTTAGCTTCTCCAATAAGGGATGATTTTAAAAAATGGACATTCTATGAGCAGATAATTTTATAATTTCTAAAATCTTTATGCATCAAAAGAATCTTACTTATTTGGGATCTCAGAGAAGATTTCTGTCACCCACTTTTCCAATGTATCCAGTGTTTCTAATAAGGAGAGAAAAAAAGAAATCCAGGAGTAATTTCTTCAGTAATTTCCTGAAAAATCTAAGACAAATTCTTTATCTTATCTCTTCATGTCAGTTATTTTGAAGGAGCTGCAAGTCAGTATATTTCAAAATTGCAACTTTCTACATGATAAACTTCAAAGCTGTTGGTTTGGGTTAATTCTTAGTATTCACTAAACTGTATCTTTGGTCACAGCTCTGGTTTTGTATATACTGCTGAAATCTGATTGATACAATGGGGATTTAAAGTTCAGCAGCATCTGGTGTGACTGTGAGGAGGAATTACCAGCTTAGGGATCCATAAAATCACCAGTACTTGTTAAGACTCATTCCATCCCTCCATGTTCAGAGCATACACAGCAGTATTCATACCTAAACCAGGCTAAAATCTACATATAAATATCTCCTGCAGGACTGGACACTGATACAGCTTGGCCTACAGCTGAACTTGTGCCAAAAGCACTGCACCCACAGCAGCAATGAGCCTGTTTTTTAAGGAACAATGGTGTTACCTTTAGACTGGACAACCAAAGTCATGTAATGAGCAGAGTAATGGCGTTGCCAGAAGTCCCTCAGTCTGGTGTAGGTGTCAATATTATTCAGTTTGGGCTGATGTTTGAGTGTATCTGCATTACCTGTCAACATGAGAAGGTGGTTAGTTACCTAGACACTGGTTAAGCCAGACCAGATATAACAAGTTTCTTTTCCTCCCCTGGCATTGAGTCTAGTCACATTAAGGATTAAAAATACTTCATAGAAATTTGGACAGTTGGTGTATTTCTAGGACAAGGGGGGATCCTGCATTATCAGATCACACACTGCACAGCTCCTTGTGTATTGCCAACTGTTGTCTCCCCAGGAGAATTTGCACAACAGGAAAAAGAGGGGAAATATGATTTTCAGTACATGTCACTACAACACTTTATAAAATTATTTATATTTCAAAGCTGGCTAACTCTTTTACCCATCACACTGCAATTTACATGGGTGGGGGAGCTAGAACTCTGTATTGTCCAAGAGAGGAAGGACAAATTTGCCTTCTGCTCCACTCATACATCTCTGAAGAACACAGCAGTGAATTAATTTACTTTGAAAAGCCTCCTTAGACACGTATCCAGAAATACTTTACTTTTCCAGGAAATTTTAACAGCAAAAAAACCAAGCTTAAGCAAGACAGAGATGACTCAGAGGGGAGAATTAAAATTATTCTAAGAAGCAGACAGCTGCTTTTATTCCCATTTTACTGCAAAATGAGTCATTGGTCTAATAGTTCTGAGCCAGGTTAGTGTGTGCTGTGATAAGAAAGCCCATGTTAGTGCCTCTTTTTAAGTGGTTGAAAGTTTAAATAATGTCACCTCTGTAACACAAATTCAGAACTTACCCCAAAAAAATTTCTTCATAGGATGTCCAGGCCTGGCAAGGCTCCCAAACAGCATCTCCTTTCTGTTTGCATCAGAGGGTCTTGCTAGCTGATACTCTGTTAAATAAAAGAATTTGCAGTGGCATGCATCAAAATTTGAGGTCATGTTCCCACAAAACAATACAAAGCAAAACCCCCAATCAAACTGAAAAGGAGACATACCACACAGGTAGAACCTGGAATAGTTTGTTTGGGCTTTTTTAATGTATGATGAAGTAGTGAAATAGAGTAAGAAACTGGATTTGCTGGCAGTAATGAATATAAGTCAAGAGACAAGGAAAAACATAGTTCATTGCTGATAAGAAAGGCATATGTAGGGGAAGAATGTAAAGCCCCAGCTGGCCCTGTCTGAATGCTTTCAATCTGTTAAATTTAATGGGAACATGAGGCTTGCTTCTCCCATGTATGACACAGAACAACTTCTAGCCCAATAATGAAACAAGAAATTGAAAGCTGAGCAACACGGTTCCCAAAAATGCAGTTTTACAATCATTTTATACCAATGTAAATATGGGATTCTGCCAAACTTAAGAATCCACCTCTTGAACTGTGTTTTCCTGTTCCTATTTTTGCTGGTAATGACACATGCACAGTAGAGTGGTAAACCAATTCTTCTGGCAGGTTTGTTCTGCAGCCAGTTCAGGCTGACATGATTTACTGGGCAGTGCATTAGCACATTGTCAGTACAAGGGGAGGAGGGGATCTGCATGCTGCAGACAGTGCAAGTGAAGGTGAAAATTGGTTTACCCTGTTGAAGAAAGCACACCTTAACTCAAAAACAGGTCCTTGTTTAAACCAGCATTCTCTAAACTCAAAGATCAAATTGCCCTTTTTCCTTGCCAGAAGACAGGTGAAGATGACTTGAAATAAATATTTGAACCAGTTGGTATATCTGCCAGTAACAGGTTTTTTTCTAAAACAGTGAAGCTTTTCTAAAACAGTAAAGATGCCTCAGTCTGGAGGTATTCATTACATATTAGAATATCAATTGAATAGTCCACTCACTTGTTATGTCTGGTTCAGTTTCATTCTGTGGAGTTGGTAGTTACTAAGGTGTTAGAATAAAAACATTACTACAATCACCTCAACTTATTGTATTGACTTCACATAAGACTGGAGAGATTGCTGGGGTTATGTTGGAGCACCTTGATCACAGAAGAACATCCACAGTTCCTGCCAAACCACTTAAAACTACCAATTTCTATTTAAAGGAATGAGATGGTAAGCTGTCACAGTGATGGGACTACATTCAGTCTTTCTCCTCTAAGAGCCACCAAACTTAAACTGAAGCCACAAAATTTAAACTGAAGAGTTTAATCTCTCTGTTAAGGTGAACTTCACTGAAGTGCTCAGAAGGATAGTCCAAAATGGAAACCACTAAACAACTTCATAAAATAGGTTTTGTTTCTTTAAGAAGATGGGTTAAACAGACAGGAAAAGATACTGTCACTTACCACTGTCTACAGCCTCAACTTCTCGGTCTATTGCATCCCTGATCATTAGTGGGTGAATAAAGAATTGTGCCCACCTACAAAACAGAAAAATTCATATATTTTTCTTCAGTGTCAATTCAGTTAGGGCAAAACCCCCAACAGTTAAACTCAGCATCTACTATTTTAATTTATAAAGTTGCTTGTCTTACTAGAAATTATGCAATTCTTGACTATATTGCCTTAAGGAAAGATAAAAGCCAGCTCTGTGATACCACCAAAAACCAGCAGGTCCTTACTGCTCCACAGAGTGGAAATGAACTGGCTGGATACAGTAAGATATGACACTGACAGGTGCAGGATTATCTGCCTTTACATACGAGGAATGATCAAACCAGATCAGTGATCCACCTGGACTTGCTCCTGGCTCTAACTGTGAAAAGTATCGGATGCTTCTGAGGAAAACCTCAGTTGTTCACCAGGAACAACGTGATCATAGGGAAACTTTCTTCCTTACTCCAGGCAACAAATTGTTGAATTATGTTGTGAAACTTAAGTTTTTATATCTGTTATAACTATATTATCTACTATCAAAGTCAATGTTGTCATCCACATACATCCCTTCTCCTGTACCCACAGAGAGCACAGTAATGGACAGCAAATGGGGACCCTGCAGAAGCTGCCAGAGAACCTAATATTTCTAGTTTTATTTGTCAAGTGTTTTTAATGATTCACTGAACTTGTTGAAGCAAAAGGTTAACAGTAATACATTGCTGAGAGAGTTCTATGGCTACATGACCCATTAAGCTAAAGATTATTGAGTGGTGATGTCTGTCAATTTCTTTTGATCTGCAGGTGCTTGAATGAGCAGAAACCAGCAGCAGCAGTCATCTGCCCTGATTGTATGAGACACTGCTCTACAGGATTCCTCATTTCTGTGTTTCCTCTCCACTAAGTGAGCTGTTGTGACAGATTGCATTATTTTTTTATTCTTTCACACTTCCAAGCATCTAAAAGCTGGACTAATCAGCAAATGAAAGCTGAATTTGACCCAGGGAAGTAAAATTTAAGTAATACTTGGTAAAACGGGCAAACACTTATTCCTGGTGTCATCACAAGAATGCATTTTGATAGAAGTTAAGGCTGCAGTGGAGTCTGATCTCCTCCTGAGGTAGTTTATAGCATCCAGAATACTCTGGATGGGCCATGCCCCTGTGAGTGAGCAATTTCCTCACTGAAGGAAACTATGCCAACGGGTGGAGCTCTGTTGTCCCAACAAAGCCCACAGCACAGAAGAGCAGAGTAAATACTTTCTGACAAAGGATGGATACTTGACTGAATAACCTGGGATGGGTTAAATGTATCCTTCTGAGACACACACTGTGCCCTGCCCTTCCTCTCACTTTGACAGATTGGACTTGGAACCAAAATGTTCAACCAAAAAAATAATTTAAACCCCCTCCCTGACTTTATTGGGACAAGTATTTCAAGGGATGAGTCACTGGGATTATGGGAGCACCTCCCCTTTGAGCAGCTGTCACATTGTGTAAGACTTCTTCTGTCTTCCATGTTACTAGTTTGAGTGGTAAAACAATCAAAAAGCTTTTTGCACTATGACTTACACATGGATCCTAAGTAATCACACCAAAGCCACACTAGCTATACCTCAAAAACCAATAAGATACCTAAAGACAAATTAGATTCTCCTTTTATTCAATACCCTCTGTGGTAGTATGAGTACCTAAGGAAATTTAGCAACACCCTCAATCACCCCAAAATGAAGACCTCAGTGGCTACACCCAAGCTCCAGAGGCAGTTAAGAACTCTTGTTAACACCTAATCACAATTTATATGAAGTTACCTATCAAGTGCTTCTTTGAAGTACTTCCTCTGCACATCAAACTGGAAGAATGTTCGCTCACAGTCAGTGGAAGCATTGTCACTGCCCCCATGTTTCTTCAGAAATGCATCAAACCCATTCTCTGCTGGGTACTTCAAACTGCCCATAAAAACCACTGCAACAAAAATGAGCAAAATTAGCAAGATAGCATTAATGTGTTACGCCTAACTGCAGCTACAGCAACCCCTCTTCAGCACAATATTACCTACAACTGACTCACAGCTCACACATGGAAGTTGAATAGCAACAGGCCATGTAATGTGCCCCAAAACTGGTGCAATCTGCCCTAAAATACTGGAATCTATGCTGCCTTCCAAGGCTTGCTCAGCCCCAAATGGTCAAAAGTAGTATTTTATGGTTTAACTGGTCAGAAACTTCATGTGGTTTCTGTGCCTGTGTTAATAATTCATCATCCTTTACCATAGAGATAAATGTCTGTAGTAGCTCCAGCCTGGTTTGTACAGGTATAGGTAAGATGATTCTTCCCACATTGGATGGATAACAAAGAATGTCAGTATACATTAATGCATGGCCTACCAAAGGGTATAAGGCATCTCCCATATTAAAAAAAAACCTTACTAAAGCATTATTTTTATAAATATTACATATTTATTTTTTTAAATTCTACATGGGATAGCTAAAATAGGAAATGTTACTAAAGTATTGCAGAAATTCAGAGCTAGACAACACTCATGTTGAACTGGAGATGAAAGAGGAGCAGGTACATACTGTGTTCCAGGAAGTGTGCTAACCCAGGCAGATCTTCAGGATCAGAGAAGCTGCCAACAGCAACGCAGAGGGCTGCTGCAGACTAGAGAAAACACAAAACTCTCACTAACAGCTGCTTCAGGAAAATGACAGAAGTGTAAAATAAATCAGTAAGGACAGGCACAATAAAAGGGTGGTCTAGTCTGAATGCCTAATCACCAGGTTTCAAAGCACAATGAAGTTCACCACGCATTCTTTCAGCCTACCTAAGTACATACCTGCTTTTCTGTACAGCCTCTCTTTCTTGTGTCTTCCTTTTCAGCGAGCTCTTCTAATTCACTATCAGGATCATTAAAATCATCATTATCTCCATCACTGTCCTCATCCTCATCATCCTCATCACAGTCCTCATCATCAAAACCTTCTCTACCATCTTCAATCTCAGCTCCAGAGTCATCATCTTCATCACTTTCCCCCTCAGATTCATCATCATCATCATTGCCTTCGTCCTCCTCCTCCTCCTCAGATAAAGCAGCTGAGGCACCATCCAAGTAATTCAAATCCGAAATCAAAAGTGCACATAAGCCATTTTGTAGTTTGATATACCTGGAAGAATAATTAACTGCAATGAACACACAGTTAACTGAATAATTATTTGCAAATCTGTATTTTCAAAATTGCAAAAATTTCCGTATTTCCCACAACAGTTCTGTGCTGTTCAAATGATATTTCCTAATGAAAATCTAACAGCAGCTTAGAAGGTGAGCAGTTTTATTGTGGCAAAGGAAAAACACTCTTTAGATACTCAACAGTTGGAAGAATAAGAAATTCTAAGTAGTAGAAAAAGACTTTCTTGCCAAAAGGGCAGGGACACCAATTTGGGCTTTTATTTTATTTTTTTATTTTTATTTCTCCTTCCTAGGCTCCTAGTACTCACTCAGAAAAAAATCACATACTCAGAACAGGCAAACCCAAACTTCAATAGCCTGCTATGCTTGTCAGGCTCTTGGGAACATAGATTAGGTGACAGAATTAAGATTTGAGTCTTTGCCTCTAAATAAGCCCAAAAGGCTCCATTTGATTTGATTTATGCTTCCTATTAAATGGGGTCCATGGATGTAGCAGGCTTGTTAGAAAGGACAAATCTCTACAGGATTAGTAAGTCACAGTGAGCTGGTTGTGTTGCTATCAAGAAGCAATATACACAGAGGACTCTCTAAATATGTACCCAGAATTTTATATATATGTGTGTGTATATATATATATATAAACCCCACCAGTCCTCTGTCTGGCACCTTTCAACAAATATGAAGGCTGAGGACTGACTTAGTGAAGCAGAATCTCTCAGAATTATTCTTCTCAGAATCAGATCAGGAACAGACAGTTACAGCTTGAGAAATTATCCAGAGCACACTCTGGAATACTGAGCTTAAGGACAAGAAGAATGCTGGACTCAGAAAATACTTCATCTGATCTCAGAACCAGGGTGAGATAGACAGGTGGTATCAGATCCAGCAAAAAAACTGCTGTAAAAACCTAATCAAGGTCACATCTCACCCTCAAAGAAAAATCTGAGTTACACAGCAGGTTTATACCAGATTAGAACTTTGTTATGGGGCCACTGTTTTAACAACAGCAGAAATTTAAAAGCAGATTTTCAGCTGAAGCTATGTGGCAAGTATCCAAAAAAAAAAGAGGGAAGGCACAGTGCATGTTTTCCAACTCCCTGGTTCCCAAAGTTTCCCACAAGGAATTTCTCATGATGCATTCACAGCTACCATTACACAACCTCAGTGCCTCCCTGCAATAAAAGCAGGTATTCTGATCACCATTAAAATTCAAAATATGAAGCTAATGTAAGTTTCACTTTTTATTTGAGCTGCAGGCCCCCTGCTATGGCTCTGCCAACCACAGGGCAACTTGGAAAAAAATTACTCTGAGAACTTTCCCAAGTGAATTTCATGGGGATGCACATGGAATAAAAGGGGTGTTTGTTGTGACAAGAGTTAAGCAGCTCCAATCCAAAGGAAAAACACATGCTGGATTAACATGTCTATAAAGGTTAAAGAGCAAACACTTAATAGTTGTGTTGTTTATGAATGATGACCACTCACCCCACAGGAATTTACAGCACTTACTCTGAGCCAGCATTCTGTAAGCATTAGCACACTCATTTTGCTGGCTGCAGGACTGCTGAGCAGTGCAAATTCATCCCAAACAAAAGCACAAGTGCATTTTTATTCTTTTGAACTGCAGCACGCAGTGTGTAACTTGCAGAGATGCTATGACTAACTGCAGGAGGTACAGCTAGTACTAGATCCATGCCAGCATCTGGGTACAAAGTTAATCATCCATACAACTCTGAAAATCTGGAACAGTTACCACTTTGTGCCACACACATATGTTGCTCTAGTCATCTGCTTCTGAGTGCACAACAGGGTCCTAAAAACAGAGACACTGTGCCCCTCAGCTCTG
Organism: Phaethornis superciliosus; assembly: GCA_023637945.1. Taxonomy (NCBI): domain Eukaryota; kingdom Metazoa; phylum Chordata; class Aves; order Apodiformes; family Trochilidae; genus Phaethornis; species Phaethornis superciliosus. The sequence goes on from JAJQWJ010000009.1 coordinate 24,533,343, forward strand.
GAGAGCCCAGAGCAAGAGCCCCAGGCAGTGATAAATCCATGCTGCTGCACATCTTCCAGCACAACCATCATCTTCCTCTCTGCTTCTGGTTCCCAGAAGAACACTGGCTTCCCAGGGATCAACAGACAGTCACAGCAAGCAGGAACAGAACACTGCTGTTCTTCCAGAAGAATGATTTGCCACAATGCTGCTCAGCCAGGTGCATGCACAGGAGCTCTTGCTGAGCCTTTCCACACACCTCAATTAAACCAATTGTGCAGATGCTACTAATTACACATTCCTCACTTTCAGGCTTGTGGGTGTTACAGGAGCAGGACAGAAAGGACCCAGCAGCAAGGCAACAATGGAGCTAAGCTGCTGCTGAAGGTTATCAGATTTCACTTCAGGAGAATCTGGAGCAGTTCAGATTATACTCAGCAGAGGCACCAACTGATGTAGGTGTCCTTTTCTTTTTCCATGTTTCAGCCCAGTGGAAAAGGACAAGTGTAATCAATACATAAGTACCCATAAGTATGCAAAACAGTACCAAAAAATGCCACATAATGCAGAAACAGAAGCAAGTGTAGTGTAACTGCTTTTTTGAAGGACTGTACAGGTGTTGATACAAATAAGGCTTAAACATAAAATTTAAATTCTTAGAGATACCATTAAACACACTGGACAAGTTTAAACGGTTGTTCTCACACCAAGTTATTTCTTATCTCAATGATAACTGTTTAGCAGTTAAGTAAATATTGAAATACACATCATGGTAAACCCTTAGAAAAACAGTTTCATTTCCCAAATTACCCACAACAAGCAATATAAGCCCATAAAATTCCATATAAGGATGAATTTATAACATACAAAAGCTAACTCCCCATTCATAGCTCTAATGAACAAAACCAGCTCTTGATTATGACAATTTTTTTTTTGTCCCAGCAAACACACTTTTGAGAATACATTCTGTAATCTGTCAGAATTCTTTCAGTTTTATTTTCACCGTAGATGAGAAAATAAAATACAATATTTTCCACTGAGTTAAGACAGGCACAGGAAGCTCACCATGACTGATCTGCAGTACATAGCATCACAGGGAAGAAAGTGTGAATGCATCATCAAATCAGCTGCCATTACCTCTCCTTAGGGTTGGTATATAGTTAGTGGGCACACTAATGCTATGCTTTTCTTTCTGTCACTTTGAAGTTCTCTTTCCTAGGGGTAATGTTTGTGTCTGCTCTCTGCAAGCCTCACTTCCCACACGTGGAAAGCAGCCTGAAACAGCTGTGATGCTGAGCTGAAAAAATTTGTAAAGTTCAGAGAGTAGGATTTATGGAAGATGTTACTATTAGTCTATCTTATGCTATAAAACACACTCTCCAATCCTCTACACGCAGAGGAGGTTCCTGAGCCTCAAAACAAACAGCCAGTGATGGTTTTCAATTGACTTCCCAAGCTTCCTCACTGTGCTGCTCCAGGTAGTAAAGGCAGAAGTCTCCTAAGCTGCCAGGCTCTGTAACAGTAAACTCTGCAGGAAGAGAGGAGCCTCCTGCTAAGCAGGATGAGTAAGAATGCCAGCAGGAGAGGCAGGCAGAGATCCAGAGGAAGCAGCAAGGAAGTAGGGCAAAAAGGGAGGGAGCAAGCTTCTCCCTAAGCCAATGGGCACAGCCCTCTCCGTGCAGTCAGCAGCCAACTCCCCTGTCAGCCAGTGTCACTGCAAATCCAAAAATCAGTTCCAGGTTTAGGCAGATTCTCCACTGGCTGCACAGATTAGACACCACAACGAGTAAGGATAAAAGGAAACATCTCCCAAAAGGGCTGAATACTCTTCTGCCTCACAGAAAGAAGTTTTAAGAGTGTCCCTTCAAGAATGCCTTACAGCATCCAAAAAGCTCAACCTCCACTGAGGTTCTCAGCTGAGTCTCTCACTGCCAGGCTGCCACAGGTGCTGAGGGCTGGGCTCAGGGAAGGAGATTTTTTTTCTGTACTTTCAGAGGCATTACTCAGAAACACCCTAATGAAGACACAGGCAGAACATCCCTCATTTCTATCTCGGCTCACTGACGTATTTGTGTCAAAATCTGGAAGCTCATCTAAAACAAGAAGAGCAACAGCCTTTGATAAGATGCTATCTGCTCTGCAATATTCAAACCACATTTCATACTCCAGCTGAAGGCTTTGGGAAGGGATGTGCCTGGACGAGGGCTGCGAGCTAACAACCCAGTGCAGAAACACAGCCCCCACAGCAGAGCCTTCAAACAAATCAAACAAATATTTTTTTTTTATTTATTTACTTTTTTCTTTTTTTTTTTTTTTTTCCCCTTTGCAACCCCCAAGCCTAACACCGTACACAAAGCAGGCAGCACATCCTCACAACAAACACACCGGGGAAGAAGCCCCATTTTCCCCTCACTCACCTCAGCCAACCGAGGCTGCAGCCTCCGGGGACACGGGGCAGGCCCGGCCCCCCCCCACCCCCCTCAAAGACCTCACCGGAGGCGGCTCGTCCTCCTCCTCCTCCCCGTTAAGCCTTCCCAGGCCGACAACCCCCCCAGAGAGGTGGGAGGGAAGGACCGAACCGAACCGAACCGTCCCGCCGCCGTCTCTCACCGGTACTGTTTGGGGTCGCTGGGGGACTTAACGATGTCGGGGTCTCCCAAGTTGTTCCCGATATCCCCTCGGTCTTCTTCTTCCCCGTGAGGCGAGCGGCCTCTGGTGTCGCGGCTGTTTTCCCCGGCCTGTTGCCCCACCGCCAGCTCCGGGCAGCCGCAGTTGGAAGTCGCCTTGTTCCTACCGGGCATGGCGGTGGCCGCACCGTACCACAAGCGGGACTTGGCAACGGCAACCACGGCCCGGGAGAGCCCCGCCAAGGCCGCGACCCCCTCGCTTCCTCCCCTCCCTCCCTCCCCCCGAGCCGCCCCGCACCGCTCCCTGCGAGGGCGGCCGCGACACTGCGCATGCGCCGGCAGCTTCCGCCGTACCGGGAAATGGCGGAAACGGAAGGGAAAAAAAAACCGGACCCCGCCAGTCAGGAGCGGCCGCGGTGCCAGGTGGGGAGAATGGACCAATGGCCGGCCGTGACGTCACGGAGGGGGCGGGCTCTGACTGCGGTGGGAAATGAGGGTGGGTGGGAGAAACCATGGATGGGGGGGATGGAGGGAAAGGCAGGAAGCGCCTGCTACGAATGGGAGGGAGAGGGCGGAGAACGCTGAGGAGAGAAAGAGATAAAAATAGAGCTGCGTCCCGGGAACTCCGCTCAGGGCCCTCACGACCCAGCCTGTGCCCGGCCTGGCGTGTCGGCAGTCCCCCCCGCTCTTGCGTTGGAGTAGTCCAACCGCTGGTCGGTGGAGGCCGGCCCCTCGCATTGCCTTCAACTATTGGTCCGAGTCGCTGTCGATCACTCCGGGTAGCACCAATCAGCTCCGCGTCAGCGGCGTTTCCTTCAACTATTGGTCCCCGTCGCTGTCGCTCACTCCAGGTAGGACCAATCAGCTCGCGTCAGCGGCAGGGGGCGGGGTGTGAGGCGCAGCCCCTCAGCCCCCGGGTCTCTCATGGTGGCCCCGGCAGGGCCGGGTTGTTCCGGGCCGAGGCCGCCGTGAGGAACAGGGCCCGGACCGGCGGCGAAATCCGGAGGTGGGGTTGAGCCGGAGGCGCTGAATGCCAGACCCGAGCTTGGCACGGAGAAACGGCGTCGTGGTCGTCGGCTTCCCGCAGCGGTCATGGGGAAAGCCAAACCCTCCCCTCAGGCAGGCAGGGGCGAGGAATGTGACTGCTGAGGCTCAGAAAGCCTGACCGCACTCTGATGGGGTAGTGAAACCGGCTTTCCGCTGGTATTTTTCACCACTTAAATGAGTTAAGAGTGAAGTTTGCCATTTTATTTAACCCAACAGCACCGCTGGTCTTCGAGGAGATCCAGTGCGGCCTTCCTGTTGACTGCTGCTTCTGAAATTTTATTTTTTGTTCCCCACGCAGTATCCTTAACAGCTTGAAAGGCTGTATCCGAGGCTATTCAATAGGAAAGCCTGTGCTTATTCTTGACCTGGCCTTGTCGCAGCAGCTCGTAGCTTTCAGAATTTTCCAATTTGGAATTTCCACTTTTTTCCCCTTTAAAACGCCGTGTTGCAGGAAGCTGATGAACTGGCAGCAGGAATGCTGCTTTTCCACTTGTCTCGCATCTCTCTGGAGCTGTCATTCCCAAAGGGCACACATCACCAGCATCCTTTTCCTTACGGCTCTGCAGGTGCTGTTAGGAAGCTTGCTGCTGCATTTACTGCATTGCATCTCCCCACGTTTGTTCAGTTTTCTGCTGTGATACCAGTGCTGTTCCTTTTTTTACATATAATGTATTTTGTGTTGACTGCAAAAGAGACAATGAAAGCAAAGTTAAGGGATCAGAGATTAATACAAATGATGCACGCTGTCTGAGGCACAGGGAAAATAAATCTAGACTGGATTTTTACCTGGTATTTCTTTTACTGCCCTATTTCTCCACAAGGTGGAAGCCAAGACCCACATCTAGTCTAGAGCCTCCTGCATGGCTTTTACTGTACACCTGTGTACCCTCTCCTGCACCATAGAAAAGTACTTCTGAAAAGCAGCCATCTCTTTCCTTTCACATTCTAGTACTCCTCCTTTTATCTTGTAATACTGCTTAATTAACACTTCTATCAGTCAAATGTAAGGCTCTATACAAGACCCCATCAAGCATTTTTTGGGTTTGTCTTTGGTGTAAGCAAGTCTCTCTTATTTTCCTTGCCTTGATAAATTACTGTCTGACCTTTTGTCCTTACCTCTTCCAAGTTCACACAAGTAACAATTCTTTTTGACTCACTGGTGAGGATCAAACCATCTGTGGGCCACTTCAGGCAAAAGGCTTTCTCTGTAGTCATTCACAGCTTGCAGTGCAAATGTAAGAAATACATACATCTCTCCATTAATGTATAGTTATGTGTCAGTGGCCTGTGGTGATTTGGTTCCCTGTTTGAAAGAAACTCTGCAGGATTTCTGCACCAAATATTAGGATTCTTCAAGTAAGCAATACAGGGCACTGCTGTTTTTTCCAGTTCTTTGGAGTGTTGTGCCATGTAGCTGCTTCCTGAAGCTTGTGCTGTAAAAAAAAAACAATTCTCCCATCATAGCTTGAAGGGCCTGGAATGTACTTGTATTTGTCTTTTGGTTTTTGTGTTTCTTATTTTTAAAACAGCCCAAAAAACCCCACTTGACTTGACTGGAACACAATGAGACACAAGTATATATTGGGTAGAGAAGGGGAAGGGCTTTTTTTTTTTTTTTTTTTTTTCTGGAAGTAAAATAAAAACTGAAATTTAATTTCTGCTGAATCAATTGTATCATAAAGTTGCTGAGCTGAAAAATCAATATTTGCACTGAGGTACTCCATTATTCCTGCACAGCTCAACATCATTGCTCCCTGCTGTGGAAACCTGTATTTTTGCTAATTCCACAAATTGCCCTAAAACCTGCTTCTGCACCATACATTCATTGGCCAAATAATCCTTCTCTTTCACTCTGAAATCTGCACAATGATTCCAGACTGAGGGGGTCACCCTGTAAAAACAATTAAAAAATCAATGTAGTTTGAGGCATTTTTAAAGCATTTAAAAGATTCCTCCTTTATCCATCCACATGATTGCCCAATACACAGGTAATGGAGCACACACAAGCTCTCTGGCCAGGCCAGGCCATGTGACTAATTTTTATTTTGTATTTTCAGGGGGCAGAGATACAACAACCACATTTCTAGTGCCACACAAATTGCACTTTTGCTACTGGATCACACACACTCAAAATAGGTCACAGCAGAGATTTCAACATACAAACAAAAGAAGGGATCAAGCCTTTAGCACAATGGGTTTAAACTACATCAACGTAGTTGTATTTCTCTCCAGAACACTGTGCTTTTTTTTTTTTTTTCTTAGAACTATTACACTTTGAGACACAGCAGAACAAAATTACAAAAGCATTGATTAGTGCCATGATCCAACACAGTCCCGTGGGCAGATACCTGACTCCAGTGTCTGACATCAGAAAGTCTCAGTCAGGAGTTCATTGATGTAACATAAAGCCATAAAACACTTCATATTTTTCCTTCAGACAGCAAACTTCCCTCTATATCCACCTGATTTACCTTTACAGACACACTTGGCAGTCAACAATTGTGTGGTCATAAACACAGCCATAGGGGCTACCAAATTTCACAGACTGGCCAAAGGGATTGCTCTGTATCTTTCAGAGAAACACAGCTCTGCATGTGGTAACACACACACAGAGTGCTGCACACAAATGTAGTTTTGTAATTTTAGAGATGCTGGAAATACGAGAATATTTTACATGTTAGGTATTAAAAATTGTTCCTCCCATCAAAGAATGATGCAACAAGATGCCCACAGAATAACTCTAACAGGACATCTTTTTGCCATTTTTCATTTTCTGTTATGTTTTACTTATCAATCTTCCTTTTTTTAAAATTATACTTTGTAGTTGAATCTGAAACTAGAAAAAAACTATCCCAACACACACCAGCACAAAATTAAAAAAAAATAATAAATCAACAATACAATTCAATGAAAATCCAATGATATTGGCACTAATACTTCCCAACACTGGGAAGTGTTGGGAAGCCAAAAGACATTTTGGCTCCTGATAATTTTTATCTTTCTGAGACAATGCTGTTCAAGACTCACAGGCCAGATTTGGCTTCCAACTAAGCATGCAGCAGCCAACTCCTCCTTCCCATCATCCTGCAACAAACCCATCAAGAAGCTGACCAGAGCAGATCCAAACCTGCAGAGGTAAATCTTCAGGGACACAGTGGAAAAGCTGCAGGACAGGCAGTTCTTGGGCTTCTAGAAATGAATTCTTAGGGACAGCAAGAAGCTGAGCACAACAACAACACCCCCAGCACCCTGTGAGCCCTTCCTGGTGACAGTGGAAAAGATTGCAGGGAAGGGCAGCCCCTGGAAGGGCTCCTGCTCCTTTGCCCAGCATCAGCCAAGAGCAGAGGGAAATAAAGGTTTGGATCCCTCCTGTGCTCTTGGATCCCTGGATTTGTCTGGCTCAAACTGCCAGACAGGAATTCTTTGCTCTCTCTGCTCCAGCATACAGAAAAGCTGAGGTCCATGTCTAGAGGACAGCAATGACTCAACCTACCTGGGGACAGATGATTATTTTTTTAAAATGTAAAAAAAACCCAGCATATTCTTGCATTTTAAGAGATTTTTTCACCCCATTTTCGTGTAGACCTGGTCCCTTCTGATGGTTTTTTTGTTTCCTGATGTTCTTGACCAAAAAACCTTTCTGCAATAGTGGAACTTAAGAATGCAACATTTTCTGTGGAAATAATATTTGCAACACTATGTAATTGCTTTTCTTCAGTGTAACTCACATTAACACTAGGTGCACTTACAATATTTAGTAGGATTTTTTTTTTTTTTTAATTATTAGATGAGGAAATATATAATATTAACACTTCAGAACATTAAACAAACATACCAATTTCCTACAACAGAGACTTCTGCCTTTGGACTACATGATAAAACACCACCACAAATGAAAAGATAAAATTTAGCCAGGAAAAGAGGATGACATTTCTCAGGAAGAAAGGTCACTAGCACGAGCAGTTCTGCTGAGAAGGGGGTGGGTTGTCTGTCAGTCGCATGCTCCTTCCAGAAGTGCCCCTGGAAGACTCTGATTCTATACTTTCTGACATCTTTTCACAGATTATATCCACAAGACGCTCAAACACCTGCCTTACATTGATGTTTTCTTTGGCACTAGCTTCAAAATAGTCAAAACCTGTAAGTGAAAAAAATAAATAAATAAAAAGTCAATAGAAACTGAAGATAATGGTTTTGAAAACACTGCTTTTCCAGAATTCACCTAAAGAAAACAAGATATTAGAGAGTTCTGACTCCCAGAATACTGAGCTGAAATACTTGTAAAATTTATCTAGCACCAAGAGTCAAAGGCATAAATGGATCACTACCCATTGCCCTGGTAAACACACCTGTGGGTGACACAGATCTAAATAAACCCAGGACAAGGGAGTCAAATCCCTCCCTCACAGCAGTGAGGATCCCCTGGACTGCTGCTTCTGTCCTGTTCAGGATTCCTGGGCTCTGGGCACCCCTGCAGAGCCAGGAGCCACCACTGCAGCCTGGCCAGGCAGAGGAGCAAGATTGTGGTTGCATTCCTCCTGCTGACCAACTTCTGCACTTGTGCTCAAAAGATTCCATGCTTCTGGTCCTGTTTTGCCCATCCTTTGATGAGCCACAAAGCTCTTCTGGGCGATTAATACCTGTACAGCACAAGCCCCCACCCTGACAAGGGGGATCACCAATAAAGTCATGTGTTTCCTACAGGGTAATTTCAGTGTCCACTCACCAGCTCCTACCTGCAAGGATGGATTCCCAAACATTTGTTGACCCTTTTTGGTTAAAAGAAAACAACAGCAGCAAGGTTGGAGTTACAGCAGGGTGGGGCTGGCACACAGACAGCTCTTCCTCCCACCTCCCTTTGACACCCCAGGCTTCCCAAGAACCATCCTCCTCAGCCAGCTGAAATGTGCTGAATTGTGAAGCCTTTCTTTATCTTTCTAACCCCAGGGGCCCCAGAGGCCAACCATCACTTGCAGTGGATGTTGCTTCTGTTCTGCCAGCTTATTATACTGTGAGAGCTCGAGCACCACAGAGGGTTTATTTTGCAGTAAGCTCCACTCTGTTGTGCTTCATTTGGGGCATATTCTGCATTGCATCAATTTTCTTTGATTCTGCCACAAAGGAAGGGAGACAGAAGTCATTTTAACTGGTTAATCTGCCACTGTTGTTAGCCTGAGTCACCCTGATGAAGAGGATAACAAGTAGGTATCTGCCCCATTCCACCACTTTTTGAAAATCCTGGGCTAAGGGGTGAAGTGATGGTGGAGATGTCTGCCTCATTAAATAAGGATGGTTGTACTGCATCAGAGTACACAGTATACTTCTTGCTCTCCCACTTGCTGTCTTTGATGGTGATTAAAAATGTATATAAAAAGCACAAGAAATCAGAGAACAGAAATTAGATATTTGCCAGTCCAGCACTGGTTTGGGTTTTGCTGTGGCTGAAGCTGTTTTGGTTTAATTCACATTTATTCCAAGTACAGTTTCTTAATCTAATTAGGTAATTGTTTCAATGATGTTAATGTCACTACACCCAACTAGAAACGTAGATAAATACACTGAAGGTGAACTTTTATGTGAATCACTATGAGGTAAGCAGTTTAAGCAGCTGACAGACAACTAAAAAGATTCCTCCCACCTAACACACAAGGTGATTTCAGATAATGCTGTAAACATTAGCACAGTTACTACAAGGAATAACTGACTGATAAGAAGAGAGATCTTTTTCAGCCCTTTTGAAAAAAGCATTTAGTATTTTGGGAGGGTTACAGAAGAGGAGGACTGGGACAGCACTTGGCAAAGGCACGGTGAGCTTTTGTTTTGCTCTGCACTGGGGTGCATTTCTCCAGGGTGAGCTGGACAAGCACAAGGACAGGTCAGGGGGTCTTCAGCAGAAACAGTTTCCTACTGATGGAGTCAGTTGCTATGGTAACTGTGTGTGCTTGTGTTTTGAAGTGTCCCAAATGTAAAGGATTCAGATTCTAGATGCCGATTTTGTATTTAAACAAATCATGGGGGTGGGGGAAAAAACACTATAAACCCAAATAAGAGTGGGAGGTCCGGTAAAATTCTCCATTTGCTGTCCCATTGCTCTGGACAATTTTTTCAACTACTATCAGTGTAATTATTCTTGCAAAACATGGGAGCACACATGCATTTACTGTGATTTTGAGAGTCTGCAAGCCAGTAACTAAGTTGATTCACATTTTCAAAAGCATATTGAATTCTGATGTGTAGAAAAGAGCCTGTAACTGATTTTGCAAACTAACCATGCCTTTGTTTGCTTTGCTAGTCCTATATGCAAAGACATATTATTGCAATAGTAATAATGATGGGAAATCAGAGTGTTTAGTTTGATAGTCATTACTTGTTTATGACAGTGCCTCAAGGCTCCAGTGATGAATAGAATCCCTGTGTGCTTAGCATATGTAGAATTTACACCTGAGGGTTCCAAACCTGCAAGCCTTTGCAGACATACTTTTTTTTTTTTTTTTTTCCCCCATGAAAAAATAATTTGATTGCTCTTAAGCCCCTGGAACAGTCACACAAAGCTATACTTTTTATTCATCTATAAGCAGGGTTTCTACACCTTCCCTTCATTAAAAAACAATGCAAAACAACAACAACAAAACCCCTAATGAATAATTACTTGTTAAATCTAGTACCCCCAGTTTAACTATATATATTATGCACCCTCCAATTACTGCTAAGAGAATTGAAGACAACATAGTATTTTATAAATTGGGGGTGATGGAGATTCCATTTGGGTCTGGTAAGAATCTCTACTCTTACAAGCTAAATAAATGTTTGCAGCAAACCCACTGTAAAGGCCTCCACTGTTAACTGTATTAAATTATAAATTTATTTACTTGCCACAACAAATTCTTTACAAGAAGATGGCAGTATAATTAAATCTTAACACAGAAGCCCTGATTCCATATTAAAAAGATCATATATGCTATAACAAAAAATTAATAATAAATGAAAAATAGGATAGTGGAACTGTTTTGTTTTTTCTATATCATATCAAAACCAATGTCATTTCCCTACCTGGACAGGGAAGCCTGGTACATTTAAAATATATTTTACTCAGCTATAGAGTTTTATTTTTATACTGTATAGTTGCAAACAAACATTCTTATACAAAAATCAATGTTTGCATTCTGAAAATGGTACTACATGGTACTTTGAGAACCAGAGGCAGAATTGTTGTTATGAAAACTCTCTCTCTTTTCATTCCACTGAACTAATAAAAGCTGTTCTCTCTAGAAAAACTTCATTACATCCTTAAGTATGAGCTTTACAGGTGCAGCAACACTACCAGCAGGTAGTATTCAGCACAAAGCAAATAAAATGTAAACCTAGACTATATTACACTTCTTGGTTGTGATGCCATTATTACATTAAAGTGTTACTGCTGGGAGGACTTTTTATCATACAAATTAAAAGGGAGGGAGTATAAAGAAGCAGAAGAAAATGAGTATAAAGTAAAGCTTCTACATGTACCTAGTTGATCTGCCAGATGTTTCCCCTTCTCCACAGGAACAATTCTTTCATCCTCCATGTCACATTTGTTCCCGACCAGGATCACTTGTGCATTGTCCCAGGAGTATGTCTTGATTTGAGTGGCCCTACAGCAGGTCAAAAAAAGACTGTTACCTTCCAACAGCCATGGCAAAATGCAGTAATATATTAAATATGAGAACAAGTACCATTAATGACATCAATGTCTCAAGGCTGTATGTTGGTTAAAAGACAAATGACCAAGATTACACATAAAGCAAGAATGCAGAGTATGTGATTTATAGCACCCTATTATTTTAATACTCCTTAACTTTGTGTGACAATAAGGTTTCTTTTTAAGATTTTTCAAGTGTTTTAAAGATCATGAAATCCAAACAAAAAGCTGACTTGAACAATTTTTGATCTCCAGGGGAAAAAAAGCACTGTTCTAAAGCTTATTCTCCTTCAGCTGTAATCTGTCAGAGGAATGACAATCAGTTACACCTCTTAAAGATATTGTCCCCATAAAGAATGCCATGCAATAAATACACACTTCATGCTAGATTTAAAGCTTCTTGTAAAACATGCAAGAATTCAGAGCAGCATTCAGATGCTCATCTGAATGCAACCCCATAAGAAACTGTGTTTTGAGACCCAAACAGATGGAAGCATGAAGTCAGCTATGCTTGAAGAGGAAAACTGGTTTGTGGAGACTGCAAATTGCATTAGAAACATGGAAACAGTTGCTAAAGAGAAACAGAAATTTACCAAATCAGGATCAAGGTAAGGCTCTGTGAGCTAATAATTGAACCCACCAGGATTAAGTGACACCTAAGGCAGGAAACAGCAGATGCAATGATGGCCAGACAGTATCAGACAAATGCTGACTTCAATGACAGAGGGCTCAAGTGCATGGGAGCTTAAGCAGGAGCACTGGGATAAACTTAAAGCCTCTAAAGCTCTGTATGTCTCATGTGATGAAACTGGAGTGGATCCTCGGAGTCTGACCTTACATTTGGCCTCTCTGTAGTTTTTCCTAAAACAAAACCAGTTGATTTTTATTTTTTTTTCCTGTTTATCCTGAGGGGCCACTCCTTTCCCACCATGCCTGGTGAGGTGTCACAGAGCCAGCACCAGAGCAGTGTCAGTGTGGTAGTGTTCACTTTCATCCATAGGACTGGCCCAACCTCTTTCATCTTCACAAACTCAAAGAATCCCACAGAATCACAGAATGTCTTTGGTTGGAAGAGACCTTTCAGATCACCCAGTCCAACCTGTGATCAACACTGTGAGCTCACCACTAAAACATATCCCTAAGGACCAGCTCCACGTGACGTTTAAATCCCTCCATGGATGGTGACACCACCACTGCCCTGGGCAGGCTATTCCAATGTCTGACAACCCTTTCAGAGAAAAAATACCCTGCCTAATTAGGAGGTTTCCTAATACGCAGCCTAAATCTCCCCTAGTGTAGCTTCCCCCCATTTCCTGTCACACACCACCAAGGAGAAGAGGCTGTCTCCCTCCTCACTACACCCTCCTTTGAGGTGGTTGAAGAGAGTGATAGAAAAGGTCCCCTTCTCAGGCTCCTCTTTTCCAGACTAAGCTCTATCTTTTAAGATTCCCTCCTTCTCAAAGTTAATTAGGCTGCTCTGCCAGAAGTGATACACTCCACCCCTCCTCCAGCTCCTAACTCACCTTTCCCCCTCTTTGCCCATACTCACCACCCTTCCATAAAGGACCCTGCAGTTTCCTAAACCTGGCATTTCCCAGGAGAGCCAGGAATCCCCTCAGATTTTTACTTCTCTTCAGTTTGCTTGAACTCCCTTAACAATTCCTCCTCTTTTGAACTAGCAGCAGCCACCAGCTTGGATCTACTAATGACAATTTTTAATTAGTTTGAGTTGCTTCCTTGCCTTTTCCATGGAAAGCAGTCAGTCGTGTTACTCCACAGATACATATGGAAAAGGAGGTGATTTCACTCTACAGCTTGCCTTGAAGCAGCCTTACTTCAAATCCTTGTTTGGATTGCACTGGAAAACATAAACCCAAACCAAGCCCACTGCACAAGCCCAGACTAATACTGCAACACACAGAAGTAAATAAAGAATTCTGTGCAGTGACTTCTTGCTCAGTGTTCTCCTGGAAGGGCATTCACTCCAATCCCAATTTTGGCTCCTCCACTTTCAGCCTTTTGAGTGCCTCCATCTATACAAGCCCTGTGAGAGCTAATATGAGTCTGTGATGAGTTTAAGAACAGCTTTGGGGTTTGTCAAGGCTCATCACAGAAGAGGGTGACCAAAAGACCAGGAGGATGAAATCTCTCTCCATAAGCAATACAGAGAGAAAAAGTCTCTTTGAATTTAAAACATCCATAACCCAGGTTCCTCTTCTGACTCCCAGTCCTCTCTCTGGATTTGTTTCAGGCTCTGGGCAGTCATGGGGGACAACAGTGCCAAACCTCAATTATTTAAACAGATTTATTTAGAAAATGAAAAAGAAAAAAAAAAAAAGTGTGAAGGATCTCCGACAGAAACTCTTATTTCTCCTTGATTTGTATAAGTTAGTGAAAAACTTCTCTTGCAGAACACTGACATTTACACTTATTAGGAATACAAAAACAAAAAAACCCAAGTTATGAACAAGAACATTCAACAGAAACCCTGATCTCCATACAAAAAGGAAGGCAGCAATTTTGCAGAATTTTTTAGAAAGGTGAATAAATAAATAAAATGCAATTGAGATGTTTCAACAACTATCAAGGCAGTCCAATAAACACACTGGGAAAAATATATTTTGGTGACACAATAAAAATGCTGTGCTTTATTTGTGCTGAATTCCCCAAATTAATGACACAGCATGGTTTTTATGCTTCATGCTTAGAAGAAAAGTAGTTTTGGGTTCACAGTTACATGGATGTATCAACAATCTAATTTGGAGATCAGCTTTGAAGACAAAGCAGATGATTTGTGAACCCAGCTGTTACTTAAATCTAAGTTAAATTTAACCAATTTTTTTCATCCCTTCTATGAAATTGTCTAGATTGTCCAAAGCTGAGTTTCCATAATATTGTCTATTTACTTTACAGTATCAAATGATGAGTATATAATAGCTTCAGTACAGTTTCAAATGAGGCATAAACCACTGGTTTACCTACAAAGAAACCTATCAAGCCAATATCAAATAAGAACTCTTGAAGCTACCTACAAAAAAAAAAAACAAACTAGAATCAACTGCGAGTTCATTTAACCCTTTCACTCACCCTACAGGAAAGACATATTATTATGCAAACAAAATAATTTGTTATTTTCAAACATCAGGTAAAAATCCCTCCTTGCTTTTGCCCATTTTTGCTTTTCCTTCTAAAACAACCTGACTGTACCCTTGCCACACTGCAGTAAGGAAAAAACAATGAGGCTTAATTTTTAAGGCTTCTCACAACATCCACTGTACTTTCCCCAGTGAAGGAACAGGAGAACAGGTCATGTCCTAGATATTCCCAAAAGCATATAAATTGTTTATCTTGCTTTTTGTCAGCTGCTTTAAGATAATTATCATTAATTAGGGTGATTCATGTGAAAGAAGGAACATCCAAGACCTTCACTAAACACCTGATGTATAGCTGTGATCCTCATCATTCAGGAAAAAGCAACCCAAAATCTTCTTTAGGATATCCACCCATAAGAAGGGTGCCATAAAACAGATCACCCAAGGAAGAAATCATATGGCAATATGGAAAAAAAACAAAAAAACACACCACAAAACCATCTCCTAGTTGCATTGCCACTAGAGGACTCTGCTGGCACAGCGATGTTGTCTTTGCTACAGTCCTCAGCCCTCCTGTGAGCAAGCTGTAGACAGAAGGAAATGGGCTACCACAGGCTGATTTTGATCTGCCCCACTACATCATTTGGGCTCAGAATCTTAAAGCTGATGGTTGAAAAGATTCCTGACATACATAGTGAAAAACCACCAGTGATGGCTGTCCTTTAGCTGGCAAGGTGCTCTTAGCTGATCCTGCTTTGACAGGGGAGGTTGGACCAGATGATCTTTCAAGGTCCCTTTCAACTCCTAACTTTCTATGATTCTTAGCAAAAATAAACACACAGCCCCTGTGGCACAGGAAGACACAAAGCCCAGTGCAGAAAGCCCAACCTTTCCCAATTCTGACACTCTTGCATTATGCCTTTGATGGAACAGAGGTGAGACCACCTCTAATATAAAGTTTCAGGCTCAACCTGTACAAACTTTAAAACAGTAGCAGCTCATAGACTGAGATTTGGTATTTTTTGGCTAAGTTAAGACTAGTAATTAAAACTTATGAAAGAGAAACCAACAGACAGACAGGCAGATGAACTGTGTCATCATATATAATTTGTTCCATCAGGGAACCAAGCTGGAAGCATAGTTTAATTGCAGATACTGCCCTATCTGACATGGAGGAACCTGGTTTTGGCAAAGCATTTGGGTTGGGTGTTTCTAGCAAGAAAAAAAAATTACCTACCTCCATCATTAACTGCTGAGGGACAGC
The DNA here is from genome assembly GCA_023637945.1 of Phaethornis superciliosus. Lineage (NCBI taxonomy): Eukaryota > Metazoa > Chordata > Aves > Apodiformes > Trochilidae > Phaethornis > Phaethornis superciliosus. The sequence goes on from JAJQWJ010000009.1 coordinate 24,549,030, forward strand.
TCAAGGAAACTTTTTTGCAGTTCACCTGCTGCAGCATGGTGTCATGATACTAGAGGAGGGGTAAAAGTGGAAACTACAACTTCAGATGTACTAATTACATCATGACCACTGCTCTTGACCTGGTGATTTCTTTTTTCACTATAAGCCAGGCACAGTTCCTGGCTTTTGTCATCAGAAATTTTGTCATCAGAAAGTCCACACGTAATTTTCTGTTTCTTCTGTTTTTGTACTGAATTCAGTAGAGCAAGGGGAGCTTGTAACACGTGAGAACTTTAGGGCCAAGTCCCTTCCCATTTAATAGGTATTCCCTTCCTCCATCCCACCCTTCCACACTGAGTTCTGCCTCAGAGAGTTGTTCAGGTGCTTCCTGCAGCCAGTGGTAACAGACAGGCATCTTCCAAGGGACACACTTGCTTTCTGTCCTAGACATCACACTTCCTCCTTGTATTATAACCATAATTTAATCTTCAAAAGATTTTAATGGCTAAAGTTAGATTTTTAATTATTTCAAGTTAGGCAGGTGAACACCACTCCATGTGTCTACATAAGTATGTTTACAAAAACCCAACAAATCACTTTTTAAGGCAGCTTAGAAATGTTTCTCCCTTTCAGATTTTAAATGAGATGTGACCTAACGAGCTACTGTTAAATTGGATTGTTTTAGCAGCATAGCCAGAAAAATTGTAAGCCCAAATAACATATTAAGGGATTAGTTTCTTTAAAATAAATGAGGACTTTTAGAAGCAACATCTGCTATAGAATGCTGCTGCATCTGAACTACAACATTTTAATTGTTTAAAACACAAAGCATTTATCCCAGAGCTTTGATGAAGGGAAAAGAACATGGTGATGCAAAACACTGTGAAGAGTGGGATGTCAAATATTGTCAACTAACAATTTTGAGGAGACAATTGGCTAAAAACCAAACAAACTCAACAACAACTTATTTCATACCAGTCCTGTACTGCATTGAAAGAGTCTTCACTGGTGATATCATACATGAGGATGAAGCCCATGGCTCCTCGGTAGTAAGCTGTAGTGATGGTCCTGTATCTTTCTTGTCCAGCTGTATCCTGGAAAAAAAAGGAATATTTAGGCTTCATGAACTGAATTCTAATAAACAGGACTTGTAGGTAGGTCCCATACCTAAAACAAGGCAACCACTTTTTGTTATTAAATATTTTTAAATTCTCATTTGCTCCCACTGAAATGAACTCCACATACATTGTAGCATTAGTTGGGCCTTTAAATCAGCTATGATTTGTTAAATGCCTTTTGACACAGGTACTATTAAAAAATAACACAATATGTCAACCCTTTAATTGCTACTCTCTGTCCCAGCCTCAATGCAATAATAAAATGTTAGCAGAGTTCACTGAAAGCTTACACTTCAAAGCAGAGGCAATGGGAGACAGTCCAGGACTGTACCAGGCAAGACATTTACATGTTACAATTTAGTGTCACAGTCAGGAAGATGAGATAGATGCTGCAGGTGATTCAGTCTTTACCTCAGGTTAGAGACAACAATTAAAAACTTGATGCAATGAAAATTATTCTACAAAGTGAATTTAATGTGAAATGCCCCAATCATAATGTCTGAGGTCCACACATTAATTTGAGATGTACTAATCCTCTTCTGTTGGTTCAGCTTAATTTTCTTTACCCAAGCAGTGCTGTAGAATACTCCTACCTGCAGTTCTCATTCCTGTTGCCTCTCAGCATAAAGGTGAAACTCTGGCATTTGCAACAGAAGAATTTCAAACGACTTATGACAGCAGGAAAACATGTCAGCTACCATCTGTTGGACGTCAACAACATTTATTCCTCACATTTGGTGTGCCATGCTCTTAAACTGAGGAATATTCCCACATCAGATTAGCAGCTGTGAGGCAAATTCATTCCCTCTGGGCCTGCCACCTGAACCAAGGAGGGAAGCCAGGTGCATCTCTCTCATTCAGGAGGTATCTATCATCTGAACAAACACATTTCATCTTTTGGCAAGTGGCAAGTCTGTGAAACTGCTGCAGGGAGGTAAAAAGGCTGTGCCTTCAAAGTACAGGTTTAGGATAAGGTGCTGACTGTTTGTGGGTTAGCAGTTCTGTTATCAATGGTCCTCTGGCCCTCCAAAACTCACAGTTAAGAAAGCATTTACTGTAGCCACTGGCTCAAAACGTGAAATGAAAGTCTCTTCTCTAGAGAAAAAGACCCTAGAGGACTTATCAATCATATTGCTAGTAGGAAGAGTAAAAAACAAACCCATGTAGAGCACCCTTGCAGGAGTACAGAACCAGCTTCTGACCAGCCACAGCACACCACCAACACCCCAGAACAAGGTACAGTGGGTGGGAAACTACCTAAGCTTTAAAAATCCCCCAGTCCATCACTCCCATATATGCAGCTTTGGTTTTGCATGCAGGAGGCAGTGTTGGCCCCTCCAGGACACAGGGTAGCCAGTCTGCTAAAGGGGAAAACATCAGTCATCACCTGTTGTTCTGCACCAGAATACCAGAGGTTCTCCATAGGACGAAAGTGCTTGTAAGTCAGCTCCCTGCAGCTTGCTTAAGCAGCTCTGCCCATTGCACCACTCTGAGGCTCTAACACACAGCAAATTTCCATGAAAAAAATTGGAGAAATTATGCAGCAGTGATTTTGCTGTTTCTCCACCGATCCTCTGGAATAAGAAAGGATTTTTTTTTTTTTTTTTTTCCTTGAAAATCATGCATTTATTTCAAGACAGGGTGGCCCATCACCGCGAGGCATTGCACACTGGCTGAGAAATAATCCTCCTGCTCCCCCCTGACAGAAAGTGTCACAGTAACATGGACTACATCTGGAAGCCCAGCTGTGACCCTTTCTGCTGCCATTGACAGATCCATTGCAGAGCACTCCTCCTGCTCACCTCCTGCATCCTCACTCAGCTGCTGGGCAGCTAAACCAGACATGCCAACAAGATCCTGACCATACCTCCTCAAGTGGGGAAGGTGTCAGCAGCAACAGTATTGCTCTGTTTATCCAGGGAGACATTACAGTTGCTTTATTTTAGCCTGATTAGTACATGAGGCTTATTAAATACATGCCCATGCTCATTGTAACTCTGCTGACTTTAGATCAAAATTCATAGAATCATAGAATTGGCTGGGTTGGAAGAGACCTCAGAGATCATCACCCAAAGGGAAATGCTCTCAGAGGTCTGTTCTTACAAATGTCAAAAATAGTTGGTGGGGTGGAGAGATAAAAAAAAAAAAAAAAAAATCTTAAGTGGGGAAAAAAAGTTAAGTACAATGCTTATCTCTTCCTGATACCAAAGGATTCACAGGGGACAGGCGTTCTTCATGCCTCATTAGGAGAAAGACTTAAATCAGTATTGGCAATTTCTCAGATCCTGCAACCAACAAGAAACAAATCCCTAGGGAGTCAGACTTCTTCCATTCTCACACTCGGAGTGTTATTGTCTTAGACCTCAGTTCCCAGGTTCTTCTACCTTCCCAATCTCATCTTTTGTTTCCTGCTCTGCATTTAACACATTTTGGCTTAGGGCATGAGGCTGTGACCAGGCAGCAAGCAACAGCAAGACAGGTTCTATAGCTATATGCAGAATATTTTGGAAAGAAATTAAAGCTGACAACATCTCAGAGCAAATATGTCCATCCAGGCTGTCCTGAGAAGCAGCCCAAAGGGACTGAGGGCTTCCAAAACTTGCCCTGGTACCACCTCAGTGTCTCAGCTGAATGAGGAGCTGGATACAACCCACTGAGTTTGCCTGTGCTGAAGGCAAACTGTGCTATTGCTTGAAAGCTCTGAAATTTAGTAGGTCTGGTTTGTTGATGTCAATGTTCTGCCTGGAAAGCTCCCTGTGCTGGGGTTAACCCTGATCTATACATTAGTAAGAGTCAAGGATGTGGCTGCAGGAGGTACAGAACCCCAGAAGGGCTACATGCATTTGCTCAGCCACAACCTGCTCTCTGGTGGACAATCCACTTATCTCATTAGGCATACAATTTGCATATTCATTAGGATATACTTAGGTGCCTGCCATCTCAGGTAGTGAGAAGGGGTCTGCAGAGGGGAGAGGCATCCTATGTATCATGGGACAAAACCCTACCACAGGAGCCATGTGGAACAATGAGATGTGATTCAGCTCTATGCAAGTCACTGATGGATTCCTTGCTCTGTTTTTACCACCTAGGTATAAAGCATGTCATCTCCCCTCAAAGACTGTTAATTGCATTTCTCCAAATCCACCTGAACCTTTGTAATATTACCCTGAAGTTAATTTGTTCCTCAGGTTATGTCAGCTTCTTAGACAGCCATAAACTAGCTTAATTTTCTTGACTCACACAATATTTTATGCTAGCTTCAGTGAGCACCCCCCACCCCAGATACTTCAACATAAATAAAATAATAAAATAAATAAACAACACAAGAAAACTGCAAACCCTAGGCTCAGTTCCTTCAGCATTTACAGTAATTGCCTTTACATCAGTTTAGAACACCACAAACCTTAACTAATCAGGCATTTTAAATTTTTATGTTCAAGATATTTATCTAATGAAGGAGAAAATAACTGATGCAGTTGCTTTTTTTTTTTCTTCCACAAGCTGTTTGCAAGATTTCCAGGTAGCCCTCAAACTCATTAGAAGACAAGTAGATGAGACACAGGCAGGGATCAGCAGAAACCTGATGTAGCTCTAATTAACAGTATAGCAAATGCCCAGGAAGAATAACCTGAGCCTTCAGCATCCAGAAGCTTCTTGTCAATCCTTGATGAGGAATCAGAAAGCTTGGTTCTAACCAAGCATGGAAGGGTCTCTATCAGATGTATTTACACTAATGTGCTAACAACTCTCTTCTTTTATAGCTTGCATATGTGCCTGTCCTTGTTACAAACATAATAAAAAAACAACCAGCTGCTAGGCTGAAAGAAAAATTTGAAGGTTTTACATTAATAAGCAATCAAAATTCAGTGTTTATAAGAGGAGAAAAAGACTTAAATGCATTTGCATTATATGAAGATGCCCTCTACTCACAGGATCCATCACCTAAACATTCACAGCAGAAGCACAACCAGGTGTTCTGAAATTTTCTGTTTCTGCTGAGAGAGACAAGTAAGGTACTTACACAGAAGACATATTTGATATTTGAAACCATGACAGATGCTCTTTGCTGCAGATCTGAAAAATCTGAATCCCTGATTCTGAACCATCATTCTTCTGGTGAAGATTTCCAACCACAAATTCTTTGTTCTAAATAAAATGTCACAGGAACTTCTCATTTGTACCAGATTTAATCCCCTCAGCACCCTGATTGCTCTAGCAGTGTGTGTGACAAACAGCCTCTAAAGGAATAAACCCTTTGGGTTTTTTAAAGGATTGTGTTTGTGGGGTTTTTGTTGGTGTTTTGCTTTGTTCCTTAAGAACAATGAGATATAAGAATAAGAGTTGCCTGTTGTCCATCTGGTTGGCAGCAATCAGGAGATGTGTGTACTTAGCACCATCCTTATTTAAGCTGTTCAGAGCCAGAACAGAGGCTGCATCAACCCAAATAACCAGCACTGACCACAGTTTTGAGGCTTCATCAGCTGTGCTGAAGGAGAGACCTCTACTTCCCTGCTTTTTTAGCATTACATGGTGACACCTCTGCTATGGCTTTTTTTTTTTGCACCTTGTTCAGATTTTGGTCAGCCTTGGAGGCAGGATATTCCATTTCACAGGCCCATGGGCTTTGGGGCAGCAGGCTGTTAGACATCGAAGTCTCAGGAAACATCTTTCTCCCTGCAAACACAGCTTGGTTCTCAGCAAGACTGGCTACCTCAGCTCCTCTTCTCTACCAGGCAGATAACCTGAACAAACAAGAAATAAAGGCACATCCTGAAGGCAGAGGGATGTTTGTCCTGCTGGAGACCAGTCTGGGTCTCAGTAATACTCAACCCCCTTCCATCCAACACCTTTTTACTTTCCTTTCTGCACAGATAAGGAAACATTCTCACTTGCATGGGGCTGTGCTGGTGTCTGTCCTGAACAGTGAGAGTGACATTCTGTCATCCATCACCTCTGTCCCCTCCCTGCTCTCTTCCCATCTCCAGGCAGATCTCTCAAGCTGGAGCACAGCCCTGGCTCTGCCTTCCTTGCTGGACCTGGCAGGCAGAAAGCTGGGAAAGCAAACAGCATTGCCTTGTCTTTCTGGACTGTTGCAATGGGAAAGGTTGACTTTCTCACCCATCATTCAGTAATTTGAGCTGTTTTGGTCAATATATTATTATTGATGTTTGCTGCATGGAGAGTGGCACCTTCCAGTTCCACCACTCTCATGTCTGAGAATTCCTTGGCCTTGTGTCTGCCCAGTGCACAAGGGCTCTGCACTCAGAGCTCCTGGATGCCACATTAACAAACACACACATTCCCTTTGCAAAAGTAGATTTTTGAGTGGAAGCCACCAAGAATCAGGTAAACAAAAGCCACTCTGAAGGAAGTGGAAGAGGGGGGGGGGTGAAAAAACTCACCAAGAACAAGGATGAGTGAAGAGAGTGACCTTGGGCAGGGTAGTATATGCCATTAATAAGAAAATGCTAACATTGAACTTACTGTTCTCCTGCTGGCAGCTAGAAATAGGAACAAACAGACATGATGAGTCACTTGTTAAGACATGGAAAAGACTTGATGTCATGAAAAACCTGTGAAGTTTCAATTGCTGCCAGGAGAAAAATAACACCTGGTTCCTTCAGAGCCCAGCTCTGATTAAAATGCTCCAGTTCAACAGATCACATTAAGCACATTTTTTCCTCTCTTGTTACTGAGTGCTGCCATTGGCCAAGAGTCACTGGAAGCTACTCAGACACATTCAAATACCTTGAGATCCAGTTTCTCTTGAGCAATACTAACAATATGCAGCAAAACTGAACTGTTGTGAACAAAAAAACACTAAACAAACACAACACAACCCCCCTTTGATAAAAGGCTCTCTTCTTGCAAAGTGTTTTTTTTAACATTTTCCTACTACAGCTATCATAATAACCTCAGCTCTTTAGAGATAGTAAAACCAGACACCTTGGATGTTTTCAGTACAACCAGCTGCAGGAGTTTCACGTTCCCCATGCTTACTCTGCACAGAAGTTCCTACCACCCTGTTTTCTCTAACATTCCCACAATAATTGCTGTCACCAGAGAGCCAGAAATTTTACAAAAAGAGACTTTCAATACATACACAGCCCAGAAGGGCTCACCAGGGTCCCTTCAGGCATCAGAGGCCTCAGTCTTTCCCAACACACACAACACTTTTGAAGTTCTGCCCCATCACTTGGTGTCTGAGTGTCCCTTTAGGGGAGGCACTGGACTTTATTTAAAATAAAGTACTTTTGTAAACTAAGCTGATGGACAAGGAGGAAAGGTTGGTGAAGGTTGGCCTCATTCACCATTAAAACATTTAAGACAAAAAGTGAATCACTGACAATGCAAGAGGATGCATTTGCTCTCCAGAGTGTCATTTCCAACTGGACTTAGGCTAAGATGCTGTGATTAACAGTCCTACTCATCAGCTACTATGATGTTAAAAAAATTATTTCCATTTTCTCAGGTGCCTTGAGATTACAGTGAAGATTAGCAGCAGTTGCCCTTCCTGATAGGAAACTGAAACAGGGTTGTTTGCTTATATTCATTAGCTCCTCTTCTCATCTTTTTGTAGGTTTTGAGTTTTTCTGAGAGAGTATTTATAAGTCAGTGGCTGCAAAAGAGAAATCAATGAAGAGGTTCACACAAGGATTGCTTGTTGTGTACATTTCTTAAATCTTATAGAACTTGAAAAGTCTAATTTTCCATTAATTAAAATTAATACAAAGATCAGTCTGATTTTTTTTTATTCTTCCTGATCCAGTTACCTGTATGCAAAAAGGAAGAGCAGTCATAGAAATATGTGGCATCCAAACCATTTATCAACTTCTAAGTTCCACTTCTCTAGCTGCAAATAAACACCAAACAAAGTTCAAGAGATGTGATGCATTTGGAAGCCCATTCACTGTGGGCGAGTGATAAAACCATCACTGCTACAATTAAAAAAAAAACATTAAGAACATTTTAGGAAGCCGAGATCTTAAAATACAAAGCATTTTAGGCACTGAATACACTGTTATATAAGAATATTTTGCCAGTTTTGTTGGATGTTTTTAATTGTCCCAGATACATCCTTTAATTCTGTTACTGAACCACTCTGAGAACAGCTGTGCAACGCAGAGACGTCTGAGCAATGTTAGCCACTGTAAGCATTATTAATTAGCTAGGGTGGTTGAGGAGCAGATAAATTAATCACAGCCAGAGTACTTCAGAAGCAGCACTGCACTACTGGGAATGAGCAAGCACTGAAATCCTAAGTGGTCCTGTGGATGGATGGATGGATGGATGGATGAGCTCGGGTCCAGTTACCACCGTGTGGGTCCTCATAGGTTCTGCTGAGCCACAGAGATGGACAGCAGAAAGGAAAATCTCAATATCTTGTGAATCAACTGCCAAATGAACAAGTGCAAAACCTGTCAGGAGGAGGTTGTATGTACACACAAAGCTGTCCAAATGCAGTAGCTTGGTTCCTTGGTCTGGAAAGGAACAAGGAGAGGTGAAGGGAATTGGCGTAATAGTGCTGTCAGCCTCCCTCCCCCTCCAAAGCAGGCAAGCAAAACAGAGCAAATCCCAGCTCCGAGAGCAGCAGAGCAAGACCCAGACTTCCTGGAGCCTATTTCTAGGTGATCAAATGTCATGGTAACCAGCAAGAGAGCCAGGCAGGCAGAGGGATGCTCAGGGCAGGCTCTGCCAACATCCTCCCCCTGGTCCCCAGCCTGGGCCAGGCTGAACCCCTCCTGCCCACACCTTCAGCTCACTCATCTGCAAAGCAAAGATTTCCCATCAAAGGTGTTTATGAAGCTCAACGATTTTGTGTCTGGAAGGCCTGTTAAAAAGCCCTGACTGTGATAAAACTCAGTACTCTGCCACAAGCATCACTTCTAAAGCTTGTTCTTATCAAACGAAGATTTCGGCTCCTTTAGGAGTGGATCGGGGCTTAATCTGGGCCTCCTGCCCCACAGGAAACCCCTGGAGATATTATGTCAAGGGGGTCAATTCTAAGACAAAGTGTTGAGAAATTCTGGGAAAATGTTTATGGTATTTCTAAGACTAAAATACTAACTCAAATTACAACCAGGAGGCAAGAACATTTGCTTTAAATTGAAGGGCAGCATCAAGACAAAAAAGGAAATAACCAAACATAACTTATATTTAGAATCACACACTGATGGAAAAAAAAAATAATCATCTCTTAAGGTCTTTAGAACCCTAACGTTTAATTTTTCAAGATTTGGTGGAAACTAAGACTTGATTGGGCAACTCGCAATTTGGAAAAAATTCACAAATTAGGAAAAACTGATGAATTTAGGTAAGCATTAAACAAAATACAAAGACATTTGAAGTTCTCACATTCAAGAAGGCAGAGTCAAAGCTGAAAGACAACAAAAATACAAGAAAAATCTGAAGCTCATGCTTCAGAAGGTAAATAAAAAAAGAACAGAAAAAGGTATGTATCTCACTTCAGTCGAGTCTGAAATATGTTTTCCAAATATATATTTGATAGAAATGTGCACATACTTTGAAAAGCCATACAATAAATAAATTCAGTATGGTTCCTCACTGATGACATGAAGGGGGTTTGTTTAAATTCACAAAGATGTGAAACAACAATCAAATGGAAAATGAAACTTTCCAAGTAAACCCACATCTCTGCTGAGAATAGAAAGGAAAACTTTCAGCTAAAGGACAGCTATTTTGGAGTAGCCATAAGCATCTTAAAGTTGAGGCTTGGAACTGAAGTTCTTTGTCAGCCATGACAGTACAGGCATGGTGATGCTCTGTAATAGCAGAAGACAAAGAAAATAATCTGCTGCCATGCACTGCAATGTTTTTTTATTATAGCCACACATTCCAGATGTTAAACTAGAAATTTCATTGTGTAGCAGCTGCTGATACCTCTACTGCACTCCTGAGATAGTTCAGCAAGCAGCTGTGGGGTCCCTTTGGGAACTGCTTCTTCCTCCCTGCTCTAAGAGCAAACTGGGCTACAATCAGATTTTCCCTACCATCATCACCTGCTTGAGATGTCTCAATTACTTCCTCCATCAGCTGTTTAGAAAACTGACTTTTAGCAGCTTGTCTTGACAGAAGTCCCAGAATCATAGAAGGGCTGGGGTTGGAAGGGACAAAGACCACAGGCAGGAACACCTCCCACTAGAATAGGTTGTTCCAAGCCCCATCCAATCTGGCTTTTGCATTTCTTCTGAATTAAAGATACTGCACCTGAGCTCATTCTAGTACCAAACAACAACAAAATCCATTCCTCTAATCTTTTGGCTTTTTTTTCCAAGGACAAATGGTTTTGCTTTGGATAGGAAGCCCTATCCAAAGTGGTGAAAAAAAAAAAAAAAAAAAAAAAAAAAGACAAAAACCCAAAACAAAGGAAAAAAAAAATCTTCAAAGACCTGGCCTTTTGAAAAAGATCCCAAGAAGCCAGAATACATTTCAAGCAGATTTAGCAAGCAGACTACAGCTGGGCCAATCAATCACTGCATCCTCTGCAGCAGGCCACAACTCTGATAGTAATGGGAATACCATGTCAATACTTCAGTATTTCAGTGAGAAATCCCAGCCCAAAATGAGGTTTGTCAGATTCTGCCTGGCCCATCTTACATTGCCTTTGAGTGTAACTGGCTGGAAAACAAGCACTAATGGATGTTCATAGCAGTGTGAATCTCATATAGTTGAAGTCAACCAATAAAGAATTAATATTGACAAGAAAAATACTGGTGGAGAGCTCAATCATATTTCCAATGATTTATTAAGCCATGAGGCATAAAAACAACAGACCATTTCAAAACCAACTTGCTGCTACGCTAGTATGTACACATGTAGACAAGTGGTAAGGGACAAAGAAGGAAAAGGTTTGGCACAGCAGCATCATTTACACTTTTTAGAGGATCTGAGCAAGCTTCTACTTGAAGGCAACAGAACTACTTCCATTGTGGTCAGATATATGGGGCAGAGAAGATTGTGCTACAGCAACTACCAGTGTCCTACATCGTGCCTTTACCTGTTCTGATGGAGAGCAGCTATGTTGCTGTATGTCTTCTGGTTCTTCTTCTTAGCAGGACCACTCAGTTCAGCCCAGATTTAGGGAGATGCCATTTGGAGATTGAACTTTGATGTAAAATAAACCCTGAAGAAATCTAAGGTCCTGCCTGCATTCACTGACCTCAGTGAAGAATTCTGCATAGGCAGAAGCCCTGACCCCTCTCCCATGAAACTAAGTTTCTAGGTGAGAAAAGAAGATAAAGCTTTTTCCATGTTATTTGTTTCTCAAAGCATACAGCAGACCTCAACCCAAAGGAAGAATGCTGGAAAAAGAGCTGGTAATGACACTCCAGACCATCTTATTTAAAGCAAATTCAAATCCTGTGTGCAACAGGCATAGCACGAGATCATATTTGTACAGAAGATTAAATGCATGTGATGCTTGACAGATCAACAGAAATAAGGAGGCATCATTCTTCATTATGTTCTATCAATTTCATGTTAATATAGCTTATAAAATACACAAATTGCACGGGATCACACTAACAAGAGAAGGTCTATCAACAAATCTGTGATTGAAGCAATCACAGTATCAGGCACAAGAGAAGTACAAGTTCATGGATAAGCATTATGCTGCTCCCCAAATCACACCAGCAGAAAACTGCCAACAGAACCTCCAGACCACAGGCTCAGTTCAGCAAAGGGCAATTCTACACTCCATTATGACTCCACTTTTACAAAATACATCCCAGCTTGGGAATGAATTTGTCATGTTACATTGGGGAAAGCACATACTGAGCCATCCATCAAATGAAAGCAGCTGCCTCGGCAAGAACTGAGGTCTGGGCAGGTGTGAGCTCTTTTGCTTTCATGGATTTGGCTGCAAAAGGTGCAACATGTTGATGTTTTGAGGAATACAAATTATTTACAGTGACAGAGACAAAAAGAAGGCTCTTAGGACTTGTTCTTGGTCCCAGTCCAGACCAAATCATCCCCATTGACAGAAAGGGTTTGGCAAAACCAATCTTTGGGGGAAAGCATAAGGCATAAGTGAGCAGAGTAGAATCTGCCAGTGAGCTAAAGACATTTTAAAACTAAGGGGACACGACTTCAGCAAAAGCATAACTGCTTCAAGAGATTATGAATCTTCATTTAAATGAACCACACTTCCTGCTTGTCACTATTTTGCCATGCTCTGATGTCAAAGAATGGGAATTCAACACAGTTTTGGAGGCTCTAGAGCAGCAGAAGAAGCTTTGATATTGGCTTTTAGGGACCTTACCCTAATTCTTTATACTAAGATTCAGGCAGTGACAGCATCTGACCTTTCTGCAGAACAGCATGATTTCTGGTCTTGCAGGAAAGAGATAATTAGTTTCCATTTCACGGGTATACTCACACCACAATCACCATTCTCAGAAGAGAATCCAGAGTACAAAACGTATCTCCATTTAAATGACTAATAAAATTAATACCAAGAACTGAAAGTAAAAAAAGAGCTGCCTTCCTCACACGGCACACAGGTCTTTCTCCATGTGGTGTACCAAAGGGAAAATAATTTCCTTTGACCACAGGTTCTCTTCATCTTCTGAGTCAGTTGTAAAATGACAAAGGCCACAAGAGGATCCAGATCTCCTTGCTTAGGTGTTATCTTTTGTTAGGTCTTTATATGAAGCTTGAAGTGAAAGCAGAAGACTTAATCCCTATCCTACCAGCAGTCACTGCAGAGTGACAAAGCACAAGTGTGAGGGCAAGTGAATCCTCTCCTACAAACTGAGAGCTCCCATACATCTCAGGCAGCCTTAACCACCCCTTTCTGGCAGAAACTCTCATCTCCTGCCAACACTGAGGGAAGGGAATCCTAAAATTTAACCCACAATTGAGTCTTTGCCACAGCTGGTTTTTTAGCAGTACTTTATGCCATCCTTCTCATGTTTAGTGACCTGAAGTTTCCTAATCACCCTCCTCAAGTGGAACATAAATAAATGTGCTGCAAAGCTGAAGCCACAGTAATGATTGGAGTCAGAAAATAAGTATTAGATTGTAAAGAATATACACTGCTCTAATCTCAGTGTCCTTACACCTCTCTAGTGATTTCATACCAAATCAGCCCTGCATTCATTAGGACAATTACATCAACATATAAATATAAAATCTCTTAGAACAGGCAACATTGTGGCACATCTACTTCCTTTTAATTACTGAACAGAGTAGTTATAGTCTATTTTGTGAAATAGGATGTAAACATAAATGATCTCCACATAGGCATTATCTTTCAAAACAGCTTATTGAGCAGAACTGCAGGAACAACCTCTCATCCACACCTGCTTCAGTGCTATGTCCATTGCTCTACCACTTGGAAAATGGAAGAGGCTGTATTTTTATGCAGAAAGAAGAAAACCAATAGGTATTAAAGATGCATCTGGAAAACACAAAGGTTTCTCTCTGTGCCCATGAAAGAAAATGGGAGGGGTCATTCTAGAAATACACTGGGGCTTTTCCAGAGGGAACAGGATCTGCTGCAGAGACTGCACTACCAGGAAGGAGTCAACTCATGACACGTGGTGGTGGAGGAAAAAGGGACAAGCTGAAAGGAGCCAAAAAAAACAGCAAAAAAAAAAAAAAAATTACGATTGGACAGCTGGCTTATTAAAAAACATCAGAAGGGTGAGCTGTGTTTGGATGAACCAAGTAGCAGTGATCATCCCAGGGTGCTACAGGAATTGTTTCAGCAAAGGCAAAAGAAGGGGTTTCCTTGGGCAGAGGACAGGCTCCTTCAGCTCTGCCAGAGATCAGCATGACCAGGTCTGCAGGCAAGCTCTCCTACAAGCTGGAATGACTCTCTGCTCCTGCATTTTCCAAGGAATATTAGAAACTAAAGATGACTAAAGATGTTATTCGTGTCATAGTCAATCAGACAAAAGAACTGCTGTTGATCTCACTGGTTCTAGCACCTGTGCCCACTTCACTAACTTTCCAGTGGAGGAGGAAAACATTTCATTCAGTTATTTTCTTTGTTTTTTTCTTCCTTTGCTGGTGGTTTCTGGAAATCCGGTAAAGGTTATGACATTCAAAGTCAAAGATGCATTTTGTTCGTGCTTGGTTTGCATTCAAGAGCCTCACTCAGGTCAGGATTTGATGCATTGTGATATATGCTCATAGCATGCAGCAACATCCTTCTTGTTTTCAGCTCAGGAGGTTTTTTTCAGTACGTCAGCTGAATGATGAACCATTTCATAGCCTGGTAATGCAGATCAGCACCCAGACAGCATTAAGAATTATAAACACACTCTGGAGAAGCAGAGTTGTCAACACCTTTACATCCATGTGGTTACTGGAAAGCCATTCTCAGATTTCAGGAGCAAATAATGGAGATACAGTTATTGAAATTATCTAATGAAAACAGAAACTCAATTACAGGCTTCAAGTTATGTCTCAATTAGACTGTGCTTAGGTCAGAATTCTAAGGTGTTCACAGGATTGTTAAAACAAAGAAAAGGAACAAGTGGAGGAAAAATCATCAAGGCACAGTAATGAAAATGCTCATAATTAGCTTTTTTTTTTTTTTTACTGAAGGCATCACAAAGCTTCAATAGCATTACATACCATGAGAGAGTTTTCAAATACACCATTATAATAAAAGGGGAAACAAGAAATTCAGAAAAAATGTGCTATATTAACTTGATATTGCCATGGTAAACAGTTTTACAATCTTGTAAGAAAGAATAAAAAGATCACAAGTTACCATGGTACCATTGTTCCCTCCAGCTTCATGTTTTCAACACAAAACTGAATATTTTAAAGGCAACACAGAGCTGTACTTTCCCCACTGTAAACTCATTCATCCTTTTCTGTGAGAAGCTGCAATAACCAGCAGAGGATTTATCAGAACTTCTTTGTTCACAGGATTCACCAGCTCGTTATTCATAATTAATGAATCAGTTTCCATGATTTGGAAATTAAATAATTTGGGGATGCAGTTTTCCAAAGTAACATCAGAACCAGATTTTGCTCTCAGGTGTGCTGTATGCTGCCACAGAAGCTGGATTTTTCTGGGTTTGTATCATCTCAGATGAGATTAGCTGTTGATCTGCCATTTATTCACATGGTGAACAGTGACAAAAATCTTCCAGAGAGGCAGCTCAGGAAACAAGAAGAGAAAGAATGCCATACAGTGTTAAAGCAAAAAAAGACAAGAGCACATCACCAGGACCTTTTAGGGGTCCTGCTGAGTCTTTGCCGGAACCCTTCTCTCTTCACTGACCTTTTTCTAGGAGGTCTTTTCCTCACAACTATACAAAATCACCTTCCTGCTTCTACTGATTATTTCTGGACACTTCCAGTGCCCTGGACCAACTGGGCAAACTGTCCAAACTATTCCAACTATTGCAAACTATCCTTGGAGAGAGACCTGAATTTGGGGTATACGAGAGATGGGTACCTATAGATACAGGTATGATAAAGGCACATTCAGGGCTACTCTGTGTCATTCCTAAAGTAAGACAGGGATTCACTTTCCAGGAATTAAAAAAAAACAAAAAACAAAACAGCCTAGAGGCATCTCTGCGTTTATATTGAAATAGATTGTTCTTGCCCCAGAGAAACACTAGGTTTCATACATTTGTGTTAACAACACACTTCATTTGCCATTACTGCCTGTCTGGTTACCCATCTGAATGAATGCAGGTGTTAATTGACAGGCTATAGTTTCCAAATATCATATAGAAACTACCTCATGGACTTATCAAGGCTGTTGTCTGCTACACCCAGGAGGAGATGCCACCACAAAGTGACCTCCCTGGCACTGCTGCCAGTACAACAAGCACTGTGTTCACCTTGGAACTACCTTGGGAGATAAAAAATTGCAGCTTTGCCATTGCTGTGCACTCCCCACCTTTAAGTTTCTTCTCTGTGGGGGACAGTTTCCTGCCCAAGCACAAAGTTTGACCCTACCAAGGGACTTTAGGGGGGAAAAAAGCAGCAGAGCTCCTGTCCTAAGGCTCAATACAGGAGGCTCTTGTCTCCTGAAATAAACATTGTTTGTATGGCTCACCTTGGTAGCACAAGCAGTGTGATTACTCAAGTGCTGTATGAAGAAGATCACACAGAGGTAGCTGTAAAACATCCCACTCTTTTCCTTCCCCTCCTGCAGCAGCTGTGTCTATAGTGATTATCTACATAAGTCACACAGACCAGTTGCTATCAGTGACTATATGGTAGATTATCACCTGGTGTTCTTATTTATGTATGGTTTTCACCTCCTTGGTGAAGTGGGTATTTTTTGCTAGGTGGGAAACGGGAAAGCAGCTGACTTGCTATGACCCAACTTAATTTACTGCCAGTTTGGAAAGATTTTGATTTCAATACCATCTTCATATGGGTAAGGATAGTGGAGCTGGTTGTTCTAAAAAGAGTGAAGCATGTTTCTCAAGCATCTGTGGAACCACAGCATAGATATGTTGATGTGACCTTTTGGGAGAACAGGAGGAATAGCTTCTTCAAGGAAGGAGTTATGGCTTTTAATTACTTTACAAAGAAGAGCACTTTATACCTTGGCTGAGTTGTAGCCACACAATACAACAGGAGGGATTCCTACTTATAACTGAAAGCTCACAACAAAGTTTTTAGCCCCAGGTTGGAGATATTGCATCCAACAATCTGCTTTCTCTTAAAATTCTTTACTATGATATTCTGCTTTTTCTCTCTAAACAACCTGTACAAAAACATCCCAAACAAACAGGTTCCAGTAAATTAAAAAACTAAAGGATCAGCTCCAAAAGCATTGGATTAAATCAGACGCCTGTATCTCATGCACCATAGCAGGAGTTTGGCAGTGCATTTGAACAACCCCCTTCTGAAACCTTTTAGATAGGTTATTTTAGCACTCTGCTCTTACAACACAACCTCCTGACCCACAGTTTTGCTGAAAAACTGCACTGAGTTCCCCTCTTCCACCACAAAGGGCAGCAGCAAATGGCTGCTACTATCCAGCAGCTGGAGGTTTCCACACACATCACCAGGGAGGTGCAAAGCTCTGAACCCCCAAACTCCACACTTCTGCCAGGTTAGCAGGGTTGTTTTATTAAATGGTTTGGGGTTTTGGGGGGGTTTCTTAGGTTTTGGAGGTTTGGGTGTGTTTTATTGTTTGTTTGGTTGGGTTTTTTTGTTGCTTTTTTTTTACAGCTAGCACTATTACCAGTTTTCTGAAGCAAAGAAATTTATCTGTCCTAACTAGGAGAGATTCACTGTCTTAATTTGTACTGATAGAGGACTGTGTTGCCAAGCTGCAGTCAGAACAATGCATCTCCTCCCTAGATATCAAGGTGTAACCACTGAGAAAAATTTCAAAATACACCAACACTTTTTTTCCTGTACTTTTCATGCATGTCTAACAAACAATATGTATCAGCTGTGCTAGAAAAAGGATCAATCTTTCAGACAGGCTGGATTTTTTCTCATTAGCATACCTTAATGTCAGTAATCAAAATCAATCAACTTAAGTCAATTGTCCAGGTGTTCAGTTAAAATGTATACCATATGCTGGCTGAAATGTATTCTAAAGACTGCTGCTGTAGAAAGCTTCTTTCTGCATTACATTTTACAGCAATATTGGGTCAGCTTCCATTAAAATACTAAGAAAATCTTTATATTAAACTGTTTTCAACCAGCCTGGTAGCTCCAAGGGATCAATTGACTGAGTGGCTGAAACTGGTCATTAGTGATGTTACTAATGCAGTTACATGCTGAGTCCAATCAAGGGTTAAAGACAGATGACTGATCAAACAGATTCTTTGAGAAATCACAATCCAGAAGCTGTATCTGCAGTCTCAGCTTCATGAGCATTTGCAAGATTTATATGATGGTATTTAGAGTCATCACTTCCTCTACCTAGTTAAACATCTGGCTGCTGTCAAATTTTCAAGGTATGCCAGGCTGAAATGCACCTGCTTACAACACCAACTACTTAACACCATTTGAGTGAGCATTTGGACTCTTCAGTGTGAAGGCAGTGCAGAAAGACACCTGAGACTGGAAGAGCTGATGCTGGAGATGCACCTGGCCAGGAAGATGATCCCTGAGCACTCCATGGGGCTGCAGGAACCATCACCCCAATCAGCACCCCAGGTATCTCCTCCCTGCTGGAGCCTCCCCTTTGCCCACAGCCCTTCACTCATCTGTCTTTGCTTTTTATCCCACAGTTTAACTCTGGAATCAAAGCCTAGTATAAAATCACACACCACCAGGAAACTCCCACAACCTGAAGGCATTGGGTGGGGACCCTTACAGACCACTCAGCCTCTCTGTTCCAATGGATTACAAAGCCCTGAAGTTGCCTGGGAAGTGGATGTATAGACTGTTCTTCTATTAAATCCATTTCAGTTATTTTAATGGCCTTGTTCTTGCTTCATTTTGAACAGCAGGAAACTTCTGCTTGCATCTCCACACTCCTCAATTTGTGCTCAAGGAGATGACTCTCTTTTTCTCCCAATGGAACACTGCCATGTGCCTAACTAAATGTGTCAAGCAAAAAGTATTATAAGAGATTCATAAATGCTAAACCTCTAAGAGGCTTAGGAATGAGAAACATAATAGTGTGTCATGGCCAGAGGCAGAAATGTTATTTATGAATTCTGATAAGCACCAATTCAGCAGATATTAATTTTTATGCTAGTTAACCAGAAACAGGCAAGCTTTAGGAAACAGGAATTCTTCCCTGCCTCTGATTCACCATGGAGTGGAGATATCACCAAGCCACCTCAGAGTAGCAACTCAAGTATTTCAACATCTGGCCCTGTAGTGTGCAAGCTTCTGATCCAGTGATCAAAAATCAATGTTTCTTGAACAGATATAAAACTGCAATAAAATTTACCTAATTTACAATTAGGTAACACTTAACCAGCAGAGGAAACATCTTCCTAACTTAGAAGCAAATCACCAACAAATCAACATGTACTGAAACCTCTCCTCCTCCCTTTCCTATACACCCAAACATGTGGCATCAGTCAAATTCCACAGATTCTTTTTATGACATGATGCTCTCAATTTAATTTTTTTCTTAACCCTATGGGTGTAATTTAAAGGACCTCACCCCTCAGAGGTCCCTCTCTCACTCGTAAAACTGTATACTGTGACTACAAGACATTCTATGATCATTCTTGGTCAGAAGCCTTGGAAATCCACTGTCATCACACACATCAGGCAAGTTGCCTCATAACCCACTGGCTAACAAATCTTCAGTCAAATTATCTGTCACCATTGCCTCCCTTTCAATGGTAACCAAGGAGGCAGAAGGAACACTGAAAACTGAGGGTGTTTGGTGCAATCCCCAGCAGGAACCTGTGGCTGGAGACTATAAACACCCAATTCCCTGGGATGGGCTCACACTGGTCCCCCCAGCACGTTCCCTGGGAGCAGCACCTGTACCTGGGGCTGTTCCTCTTTGGTGTTTTTATTCACAGAACACTGTTCACAGGCTTCAAAAACCAGAACCTCTTCCTTGCACTCTTGTCAGCTTCAAAGCAAAAGCAGATTTTGCATTGAGTAGCCAGCTCTTCGTTACATCCCTACTGAGCTCCTACTGGATAGCTGCAGGTAAATCCAGACTATATTTGGTCTCTAAATTGGCAGCAGCATTTCCTGTTTATTTTCATACTGGCCTTGACTCTGATATTTCATGCAGATGCTATGCCACTGATTTGTAAGCTGAGTTCTCACAGGAATCTGTCAAAAGTTCTTCCCAGCATTCACCTGAGCATGGCAGCACAGGTGGCCTGATGGTCACTTTGCTGTCCTGACCTAGTTAACCAGCAATCAGATTACCTTCTCCTTCAGTACCTTTGGGCTCTCTTCCCTTCACATTGGTCTCTCTGAACATGACACTGTTTTATCTGCTGCTGTAAGCTGTTCTCCAAAACAAAGAGTTTGATTTTACAGAAGTCTGAAAATCTTCAACTCCTGTCTCACCAGTGGAAACATACAAAACATATCTAGACTTAGAGTGATCACTGCAGCACTATTAATTAACAACTCCATGCAGGCTTTCAGTGAACTGCTTGGAGGAAGGATAAGGTAGTCAACAAGCTTATCACTTTATCTGCCAATTTGGAAACATCATATTCCATAAAGCCAAAGCATGCACACAGATAAAAGCATTCTGCCCTGATCATCTAATAGCAAATAACCTCCTTGTGGTTTCCACAAGGAAAACATTCTTTTCCTTCACTCATTTTTTGCACTGCTCTCACTACATCTACAGGAAGTTTCAACAGCATCATTAAATTGTTCTAAAACAATTCTTAAGACATACTGACTTGCATTACTCTTAGCTACTTGCAAAAGACTGTCCTACAGATAATCAAGAAAAAAAATCTCTAGATTGATAGTCCCCTGTAATTTAAAGGAAAAAATACTTTGCAATGCTACTTTGAAGGATGAATTTTGCAAAAGTATAGCTGGAAAACTGAACTGTATCCTAAGCTGGAAAAGCAGAGAGCATCTGCCATTCATTTTAGTCACTTCCAAGCAATTTCATTTGAATCTGCTGAAGGCAAATTTCAGTGTAAAGTATGAAAGCTCGAGATCATCTAGTTACTGAGATGAATGCCTGTTAAATCTTCAGTTGGGACTGTTGCCTTCATTTATAAAAAACACAATTTCTGCTCCAACAACAGAATTAGCATAAGTGCCCTCACAGTTTTGCTCACAGGATCTGCCAACTATATCTTCTTTCTTTTTTCAATCTGAGATTGACGTCAGCAGCATTCACAACCTTTAGAGAACTCATTCTCCAGTTTCTACTTAATTTGATGTCTTAGAACATTTATATGACTCACAAAATTTGGTGTTTGAAGCTTCAGGGCACAAAGATGGAAAGACATCCAAAGGGGAGAATTATTGCGTTTAATATAGTAAAATAATAGGAAAAAAAAAAAAAGGCCAAAGAAAACATAGTCAGGTGCTATTTTTGGCAATGATTGTGCAGTAAAAGAAGCAGAGTTTTCTTTTTCATTGCTCAATAAAATAAACACAATTTTCTGTTCCATTCATTGCTCAGAATGAACAAAGAGGTCAGTCATACAAGTGGTGTTAATTGTAGAGGATTTTACAGCAACCTGTAAAAGATTCAAAGCACCAAGCCCCTCAACACAGAACCCACGGATCAGGCTCGGGGGGAAAAGCTCCTCCGGAATCAGAAGCCCCTGCTGGAAACTGCTCCACATTGCAAACCCGAATTGGAAGTGAATCCGTACTCTGCAGAAGTGCAAAACTCGAGATCTCCTAGGAGAGGATGTAAGCACTGATGCAGATACAGAGTTCATTCTTACAGCCCCCTGCTCCTCCTTTTGCAGATACACAGGAGCTCTGCACTCTGCAGATCCACGCTCTGGAAGAGGTCCCTAGTTCCAAACCTGGATATGTGGAAATCTACTTCAGGTAAAAAACAAACTATCCTTCATTTTCTGGAAAGAGAACACCAATTATACAGATCCCTCAAGCCCTGACACACTATCAAGTTAACATTATCATGTTATTAATCAGGAATTCAATAGATGAGAACTTAAAATTAACATGTCTTGGGAACCTTTTAATTTAAAATAATGGAGATCCAGTGAGTCATGACTGAAAAAGTCACTCAGCATCTCCCTTTGAGAGACTATTTTGAACCAATACTTTATTAAGCAGATGGATTTTAGCAGAACACATGTGACTCACAGTGGCATGAGGGCAATTGCAATAGCTCTTTTAGAAGCCACACACACACAAGAGGGTGAAGCCTGATTTTCTTCACACTTTTGGAAGTTCTACAGCCCAACAAGGGCTGAGAGAGGGTAAGAGAAGTGTAAAGGTTAAGGGCCATCATTCTGCTCTTAGCAAGAGAGATGTAGAAAATGCATTCCTTAACTTGCCTTGCTTGGCTATAAATTTCCAGGGTTGTTATTCTGTGCAATTGATGCACCAGTATGCTATCTTATAGTCAGAATATTTCTCCTCTAAAAAGGAAACAAGTAAACTGACTTCCTCTTTTTTCCCCAGGTCTTTCTGTTCACTCTTAGCATAGCTCCATTATTTCAAATTTTGTTACAACAGTCATCTTATAAGAACTATCCTTACAGTTAATGCTGAAGTGCTTACAAAAGTGCTGTCTGATTTCACCAAGGGCAGACCAGAGTCCATATCATTGAGCCAAGAGTAAACTATAGGAAAAGCATTATAGCCTTACAGAAATGTGTACAACATAAGGCTAAAAATGCACAGCAATGAAGCAGTGGTGGTATTTCCATTAGGAATGCATTTTTTAGACTTTCAGTAGGACAGTTTTAGAGCAAAAAATAAAATCCAAAATATATTTGATGTGGTTTATTTCACTTCCTTCCCTCTAAATATATATATACACACACACATATATATAAAAAGATACTTCCACCGACTTATAAAATCTGACTCATGCCAGTCTACCACGATTTGGCACTCAGAGCACTTCCCCTCAGAACTGGGAATGGCTCAGTGCCTGCTGGCAGTCAGCAGAGCAGGATGCAGTTTCCATGGCACTCCAATGCTTGGTGACTTCAGAGCTGCCACAGCGTTTTATCACCCATGTAGGGACCAGGGGAGAGGAAGCAGCAGGTGGATCTTTGAGTAAGCACATGCAAAAACTACAGCAGCATTAGGGGGAATATTTTGCCTAGTAAAAATCCTAAGCACAGATTCCCTGTGTGTTTCTCCTTTATCACACTGGGTACAAGAAAAGCAGAGAGACAGTAACACTTGATAGATACCAGCTTATGTGCAGACACATATCTACAGCCACCACTCTCCTTGACTGTACCCCTCCAGCACCAGTACAAATGTTAGTTACCAGTTTGTCAGAATCTGGCTGAGAAAATACCATCACCGAACCTTCTCTAAGCACTACAAAAAGTTTCATCACTTGAATTTTACACCACACAACGTTATTTCAGCTAATGAAGCACAGCAGCTCATAACATAGTGCAGCTCTCTGCTCCATACACCTCTTCCCCCCACCCCAAGTTTCAAACACTCTTTCCATCTCCTGTTCTATCCTGATACACAATTAGCAAAGAAATCACATGACCCAGAATTAGCAAAACTAGATGACTTTTTGAACATGATGCAAGTGAACAACAGAAGCACAGGATGCTATGTGTGAGGTAGGTAAAACACTTGGGACCAACAGCTCCTAAATGTTGCATGAACATGATGCTGCAGCAGAAAACATAATGCATGAAAGCTACAAATGTGAATAAGACCAACAAATAGTTCTATTTTCTCATTTGACCAAAAATTTATGATAGTTAAAGTGAGTGCCCACTGGAGAAAAACAGCATTAGAACTCCTAAATTCCACCCACTGTATCATCTCATAACTGACCACAGTGTAACCAAGCATATTTAAATATACAATATACATAGTTTATTCTATATTATTCTTGTGAAAGAAAATCATAGGATGGGTGATTCTGCTAAGACAAGGACAACTGAACAATGTTTTGAAGTTTAAGATCTTATATAAAATGATTACTAAATATCTATCTGGATTTCTGCTGAAAAAAAAAACATTAAATGCAAAATATCAGGAGGCCAACAACCTCTTTGTCCTTTCAAAGCTTACTACATCCACTGATAAATTTCCCTTGACATTTCTCATGTACAGCTTTTCCTCTACTAGACATGTTAACATTGGCCCATTTCCTCTAGAAGAAGTACAAACCTTTGAACTATCAGTAGCTCTTCATAACACAAATGCATTCAGCCTTCCTCTGGATACAGGCTGGCACCTTTGAATGCAATATTCTAACTTCTTTCATTCTACTAAAATGCACAAAACAAGGGCAAATGCTCCATATACTCAGTAACTCTGCAGGACATGAGATACAACACCTTGCTGTGAGAGCAAACCTAATATTACAAGCAGGAATAACTCCAGCAGTAGCAGAGCTTAGGCTGAAGTTGAATTCAGCCTCCACTGTAGAGTAATAATGAGATAACAATGGGATTGAGGTGATTAACTATAAACAGAAATAAACCTTCTGTGCCAACTGTTTAACTGCAAACACAGTAGTGTCCTGCTCAGCAAGCTTATAAATTTAATAATGAGTGGGATAACTAACCACACAGGATTTTATTTTTAAGCTATTTGTCTCTCTTGTATCACTCTTGCAAGTCTGATCCCCAAAGACCACTGAGAGTAGCTCAAGCATCAAGCTCTTCTCAAAGCAGGAGTATTATTCCTTCAGATATAACCAAGACCTTTGAACTGGTACACTGTTAGTTTATCTCTTCTCCAGTGAAATATTCTGCATTGTCTTTCAACATCAGAACAAGTCCTTTACATCCATTCACACATGATTTTTATTCCTGGAACCCAGGGAGCCCTCAATGCTGCACAGAAGATGAAATTATTGCCTCTTACAAGGACCAACCTGCTCTTTTCACTATCATGAGTATTTCAGTTCTTTTGTCTAAACAGCAAATCAGAGGATTTCACAACAGCTGTAAATCTAATGACTATAATGAGGCCCATTAGATCTTTGGAGATATCCATTGCTATTGCATCTATATATCAAATTGTAGAGCACTTATTACCTCTTTTTTTAGAAGCAAGTTTTGTGCAAAGCATTCAAGTTTAAAGTCAATGATGATAAGGAACTTTGCAACATGATGGGAATGGGATGCCAGGGGAATAGATGATTCTCTCATCTGAAATGCATAATTAGCTTTTGGTTAAGTGTGCAATTAACATTAAAATTTACAATCAAGTAAGATGGTAGTGTTCTAATTTTACCTCCTTTAAATGGAAGAATTAACTTAGTTACCAGTGCTGCTGCTTTGAATCTCTTCCCTATGAGGTGAGCCACACAGTAATACCTTGTGGTACAGGAGACAATCAATAAAAAAAAAAAGCTTTTGTGCCTTCTGGACAGCTATGCAGCTTAGGTTTTATTTTGGCTTACACTTGTAATTGGTTTGTAATGGTAACTGCCATTCAGCATAATTAGCAGTTGTCATATTTCTATTTGTAAAAATTCTTCCCACAAAACCAGAGTGATGTTGCTTTGCACACTGTTCCCAGCTGTGCCCAAAAGCTGTAGCACATTTCAGACATCCACTATAGATAATCTCAGACCCCTACAGGTTTCAGCAGTTAAGCAACAGAAACATTTTTGTTCACGGGAAAGAAAAAGCTATGCTCATCCTATAAGTCTAAATCTGATAAACAGCACTTTAACAGAAAAATCATACTGCAGTCTAAATATGCTACCTCCATATAAACATCATATTCTTTTTGCCTTCATGTAAATGTTTAAATTTAATCCCTATTTGCCTTTGAAAAAAGAGGTTGAAAGTAGTTTCATCAGCTGCCAAACCCTGTATTTATCTATGTTTATTATTATTCACATATACACTTATAGTATATACAACAAAAATGAGACCCATTGTGTAGGGTGCTGTACAAAAGTCTAGTAGGTGTAATGAAATTCTTCACACAAAGCACATATTGTGTGGTGTGCAAGTGCTTTGAACTAAACACTGCCAATGATTTTCCATCAGTAAATTTGTGCTACTATCCACAGAGCTCACGGAATTAACCTACACTGGGCCAGTGTGAAGGACCAGAGATAAACCCTCAGCAGTTAACCTCAACACTACATTGCTCAGGAGTTCTGCTATTATCACCACTTACCACCATTCCTACTTGTCACCAAGAGAAATGCACAGAAGGAGGAAAAAAGAAATCTCACTGTTGCTCTCACCTAAAACCAAAATCACTTTCATTCATTCACCCTGCTTCCAGCTGGATCTGGACAAAGTGGCCAGCTCTAGCTGCTAGGCAACCTGAATGCTGCATTGAGTGTTAACTGCATCCATTTGCTAGGAATAAAATAATGTTACCTTTGAGATTTCTTTATAATTAAAAACATACCTAGCTGAAAATGTAATAGCTTTCCTTCAGTAATTAGCAACTCTGGGAATAAAAAACTGTTGGTCAAGAAAGAAATAATTCACATGTTCCCCCCACACATGCAGAGAGATATTATAAATCAGCATCTTACAAATATGATAATATACTTATTATCATAAGGGACATGCTTTATATGAAAGCATTATTACAGATGTCAGTGGCATTAAAAAATCTAATTTAATAATTACACTTATGTAAATATTAGAATGCCTACATAATATATTAACATATGTAAGTAATATTTGAAATTAGACCAAATTAGGTACCAAACCTTACCCAACTACAAAACAAAGTTTCTCAGTAGATGTTATTTGATATACATAAAAGCACTATTACTAAACAAGACAGAAAAGACTTGAAATTAAAACACAGTCGACTGATCTTGGAGTTCTTTAATGAACAAGGAAACCCACAAAACATTATTTCACATAACCCCTCTCTGGATGATTTAACTCTTCTCTTCTCTAGCAGCAGATCTACCATTCTACTGTAAAAACACCATTTCTATCTTTGCTGTGTCCCATTCCTCTTGATTTCAAAAGAAGAAGCTACTCTTCTCAAGTCTTTTCAAAGCAGGTCATTTCCCAGACTGCTAGGTCACTAGCAAATCCCTTTAGAATCTTGTTAAAGTACCAGTTTGGGTGATGGAGGTTGCTGATGTCACCAAAGCAAGGGGCCCACTAGCAACACCAAAATTGAACAGAGCAGCATTTTTTGACCATTAAACCTGACAGCTTATCAAAACCTGAGTCACCAAATCCAGAGCTCCTCAAACTCAGCACAACCAGAAAAGCTAGATCTGTAGGTTAAAGTGGTCATCACTTTCTGCTGGAGACACCAGCCATGAGACAAGCCAGAAAGATGTTCACTGGCACAGCAACACGCTCTCAGCCTTGAGAGGTGCTGCTTGGCACCTCAAGTTGTGTGATTTTTTTTTTTTTCCTTAGCTTTAAGAAAGCCCAAGGCTTCTTTGTAGCTGAAATCCCAGATCCAAATATTCTGCTTTTCTGTTGAAGACAGCAAAGGTCAGTGCAGAAAGTCCTGATGATCACTGATCTCTGGATCACAGCACAACCTTGAGTTTTGTAATGACCCAAACCAAGGTTATCTGTGCACAGACTTTGAGCACCTCCAGTCCTGCCTCAGCTGCATACACTTTAGAACTCCACAAGCACCCATGAACCGAAAGAACCCTGGTTCTGTGGAGCAGAGAACATGAGAGGTTCCTAGAAGTGCTTCTCTCTGGATTTTATACATTTGAAGTGGCTCATTTAAACACTTGTACCCTCTCCTTCTTCACTTCGCTTCACACTAGACCTGATACAGGTAAGACTTAAAATCAATCTTAGGGGGAGCATAATTGCAAAAATAAGTCAACATTGTTGTAATAAGAGCAAAGTGTTCAATAGGGCCACAGGGTCCCACGCTCACAGAAACTCAGCAGCTGCTGTAAATAATTTTTTTAAGTTACTGGTTGGTAAGAAAACTCTTCCTTCCTAACGAAAAACACAATTTTGCTATGCTAACAACCCACTACAACTACATCTGTCCTGGAGAATACACTGAAATGACAAGTTTAGTCTCAGAACAGGCAGGAGTTTATAGAGGTAAACACTTAATATTTTCATTAAGGTCCTTAGACCATGACTCACATCAGGGATCCATGCAAAGTGCACAGAAAGAGAGAAGAAAATAACATGAGTGACTCCAGGAACTGCCAAACACTTCCATGAAACCATGGAAAATAAATTTAAAATCAACAGTATTGATGGTAACCTCAGTACTGCAGGTCCTATAGATAGCACCTTGTGAGGAATCCATCTGACATTTTTTCATAAGAAGTTTCAGGTTTTGCCCCCCAAAAAAGCTTTTAAACATATCTAATTAAGATTATTGCTTAGTCCATTTTAATCCAAGTATCTTTGGAAAAAAAAATTACATTTGTTTAATGGTCCTTTCTGTCTTGCTTTTACACAACTTATTAGAGAATTTCACGTTCCAGGATCAACAAAGACAAACTGGATGGAAATGATCTTTTGTTACTTATAGGGCCTGAAGTATTCCTCTTACCTAAACGTTAAATTAAAGCAGTTTCATGTTAGGCTCAACATTACTTGAAATGCCATAATTTTACTATATGAAAAGTATCTTTTATCAAATAATTTGTTGTACCTTACACTGAAAAACACAGAAATAAAATCATATTGCTGCAGCTAAAATTTAGATTCTCACTAACTCAAGGTCATCACAACAAATTTTTTAAATGTGATTACCTTAATACTACATTTAAATTCAATAATAAAATCTTAACTATAAACTAAGAGTATACAGATCAGTTAGGAGCCTGTGCTCCTAGCTGGGGCAGGATCAGAGCTGAAACTCATCTTCAAGGACTTGACTGTCAACTCATCTTCAAGTTTGAACTCAGCTCATCCTGTAGAAGAAATCACTAAGTAGGCAGCTACTTTGAGTTAGGTAAGCTAACTACTGAAATTGCTTAAGATAATA
The DNA here is from genome assembly GCA_023637945.1 of Phaethornis superciliosus. NCBI lineage: Eukaryota > Metazoa > Chordata > Aves > Apodiformes > Trochilidae > Phaethornis > Phaethornis superciliosus. The sequence goes on from JAJQWJ010000009.1 coordinate 24,577,616, forward strand.
TTAACTTAATACCTCCTATTTGAGATATTTTTATGCAAAACAGAGAAGAAACCTGCTAACTGGAATTGCAGTTAAAGCCCTGTGGTACTTCAAAACATGGCAATCTGAGCCTGGCTTTTTCAAACAGGCTGAGTAATTCACTGGGACACAGGCAGTTTAAACACCATCCAGATAAACTCCATAGTCATTTGCCAGCAAGCAGAACAAAAGAAAACATTGCTTTGCATAAAAAGGAAGATCATGAGCTACTGACAACTGCTTGGCCTTAGTCTGCTACTCTGCATCTCAGGAACATTTTTTTTTTTTAAAGTAGATTAGGATGTTGTTCCTCAATAGGACAGGAAACATCCCATGACTGGGTGTTTGAGCAGAGGGAGCCTACAGCTTACCTGCAGAAGCTTGTTTCCTATTTGGTTTATCAAGTAGTGTCAGTAGAGATGGTCTGAAGCCTTCACCCTGAGGGATCCTGTATGGAAGCAGTGAGCTGGCTTGGTGCTGCTCAGCAGGTTACATGAGATGCAAGAAGATACAAGAGTCATATTTGAAGGACAGAAGCTAACATGTGTAGGGTTCACTCACTGAGCACTCAATTTCTTCACAGAGTAGTGTTCTCTCAAAAAACACTACTAAAGGGCTCCACAGGGCTATGGGTTTGGAGCAAGTTTAATAGTACACTGAGAACATAGAGCAGATGCTTAAGATCATATCAGGAGTCCCACCAGTTGAGCAAGACAGCAATACAAAGAGAATACAAACAGTACAGCCCCACAAAACTGAGGAACAATCAAAATCTATATTAATCCAGAAATCTGCCTCCAAACAAGATATTTTTTACCATTGTATCTTTGCTGGGATTAATAGAAGCCATTTTTGAAAATGCTGGCACTTACCCAAATCTGCAGTTTCACCCGCTTGTCATTCCTATAAACTGTTTTCACTTTGAAGTCAATTCCTACTGTGCTAACGAAGGCTTGTGTGAAAGTGTCATCAGCATATCTGAAGAGGAAGGATGTTTTACCCACGCTGCTGTTGCCAATGATCAGGAGTTTGAACATGTAATCAAAATTTTGATCTGAAGTATCTTTTTGCCTGTATCTGGCATCTGTTACTGAAGCCATCTGAGAAAATGACAAACATGGAAAAAGAACAGATTTAAGAGCAGTTCAGCATTTGTTTTCCTTAACTGTGCACCATATGTTTAGCTTATCTTGCTCCTTTCTAGTATCATAATATGATATATATGTAATATGTACTATATATACATATAATATCTGCTGAATAAAGAGGAAGACACCTTAAAAACTTCTTTTAAAACACAAATTTAAATTTCTGTTATCTCTGGTAAGATTATCTGTCCTGGTAAGATTTCCAACCCCCCAAGAATACACTTGTTGCACTGCTTTGTGTTTAAAAGAATAACAGATGGCTATTGCAGATTGGCCAAATCCTAGTGGGGAAACAGCATTCTTTACTCCTGTGGCAAGGTGCCATGACTGTTGCTCCAATAAACTGGAATACTGCAACCAAGAACTGAAATATTTGATGGTGCATCCAACTGTGCAACTCATTAAGCACCCTCCAAGGCAGGTAAACTTTAGTAATTCCTTCTCCTAGGGAAAGAGACTGCATTTCTAGCACATACACCACCACCATTTTATCCTTCGAAAAGTTCTGTCCTCAGCATTCATAGAGGAGGAAAAAAAAACCAAAAAAAAACGGGAGAAGATGAAACACCGGGAATTTCAGCTGAAAACTTTGAATTCATCCAATACCTATCTGCTCTCAAGACCGCAATTAAAATAAAACAGCACCTGCATAAAACATGAGGGCTGAGCAGGGCTGCAGGCAGCACTTGGAATGGATAAATTATCTCTTTTTATTTTAGAGATGTAAGAGTTGGGGATGTTTGTGGGGTGGGGAGGAAAGAAGATGCAACCTCAGAGATTTCTCCTTCTCTTGTGACTCTGCGTTGGATTCAGAAACAAAAAACAGCTGCAGAGTCTGAAATATCAAGGCAGGTGGAACTCACTGAGCAGCACTGGCTGCTTTAATGTATGCAGCTCAGACACGCCATGGGAGAAAGCAAGGCCCTGACTTTTCATCTCTGTACGGAGTGGAAGACAACTACACAGACCAAATTATTAAGAGAAAAGAAAAAGGAAAATTCACCTTTTAGCAGATACACCACACTTCTAATCTATAATGCTGTTTCAAAATTTGACCCCCATCAAACAAGCAAAGGTCTCAGCTCCTTATAACCAGTCAGGGGGTTGTGCAAACTGGGGCAATGACAGCACAGGTCTGATTAGCAGCTATTCATCTAAACTAGGACATCTGCTACTTGTGTGCAGTCAGAGAGCACTGACTAGAAACCAAAGTCTCTTCTTCACCTGACATCCAAAGAAATAAGTTAATTTCCCCCTCGACTCACTCATGGGCATATTTAGGAACAAAACTCCCATCAATGTCACCTCTGAACATGTGCCCCAAATATTTTCCTTCTTAGCAAGTCTCATCTGTACAGAGGACTTTACTCAATTAAAGCCAAACAAAACAAGAAACAAGCTCAAAACTCACTGTAGTTTAACAGCTATAAACCAAAAATGCTGTCCAAAGGCAGTTTAAATTGGGATGACAATTTAACTTAAATTCACAACCAAGGGGAAACAAACCAAAGCCAACCCATTTGAAACTTCAGCAAATGAAACTTCAGTAAAGCACAGACTACAAGGTTATCTCTGATTAAACACATGCAACTTTCTCAGACAGAAAAGGGCTGGTGCAGCAGATATTTTGTTCACAGACTGCTTTAACAAGAGCAGTTTCTGAAGAACTTTGTCAGTAGCTCAAGAGTCAACAGCTGCACTGAATGCAGGAAAATCTTCCCACAAATGATTCTCTGTAGGACACAATACAATTCTGATAAACACTCTTCTGAACTTATTCAGTAAGATGACAGTCCTTTACCAGCACTCCAGGAAACCCAGGTACAAATTTTCTTTTCACCAGTGTTATCAGAAAAGGGCTCTCTCTACCTATGGCTTGTGGTTCTTAAGAGGAATTTCTAAAACAAAGAATTTGACATCCAACTGACTTCCAGGCACACACTCAGACCAATGCACTCACTGCCTCAGATCAAATATTAGAAATCTGAACTGCAGAAGCAATGAATCCAGAGGATTAGTCAATTCATACTATCACCAACATGGAAGACAGCAAGAAGTTACCTATTTAAGTAATTTATCTTCCTCATAGGTATACAAAACTTCCATGGTGCCATTGAGAACACACATGAACTTGCTAAAGAAAGAAAGAAAAAAAAATTAAAAACTCTACTCCACTCAGAAAGGCTTGAAAAAAGTGAGATGCCCTCATCACTTGAAGGCTGGTCATTTAAAGACTGAGAGGCAGACCCTTAACAAAGAAGTATTCCACTAATCATCCAGGAATCAGTATCTTCTTTCTTACCCTGACTTGGCAGAATCCACCCACACACTCCAAGATGATCTTTTGAAATGAAACACTGCTGCTTCCATTGACCCCCCTAGATTGCTACAATCAAAAGTGTGCAGGGCTACAAATGGGACTTTTGCATCGCAGTTGGAAAAAAAAAAAAAAAAAAAAAAGGCAATTACAGGATGCTTCCAGCTAGTGCAGCTTTGTTAGAAGCACAATGCAGAAAATAAGATCAAATGATACTTGCAGAGAGAGCGGGGCTGTTGTCATAGAAGCACAACAGTCGCTGGTCTGCCTGTGTCACTGTGCTGTGCTGAAGGTGCTGCAGGACGGCTCCTTCCATCATTACAGGCAGTGCTGGAGCACACAGATTTCGCAGAAAAATTCCATCCCCTCGCTTAAAATTTACTTTTCCCTTTCCTCTCCCTCCGGTCAATAGAATGAAACTGAAAGGACTTAAGTACTGATTGCTCCTCTGATTGCAGATCATTAGTTGAAGCTGAAAGTGTTCACAGGGCTGCCCCTCAATTTGTGCTTGAATTCTGAAGCCAGGAACCAGCAGGGCATCTTCCCAATTCTCCTCACCACCCTTCTTCCCCACTTGTCTGACCCCTACTTCAAGCCCTCCCTAGTCCCCAAGACCACTCGGAGAGCTGGTTCAGAGAGCAGAGAAGTCCAAGTTTAAAATAAATCCTCCTCCAACTTCTCCTGTTTTTCAGGGCTGTTTATAAGTTGGTTCAGTTGAGTTTGGCACAGCTGAGGGAGCCAAGTGGAGGGGACCGAGTGCTGGGAACTGATTGCTACTGAGGGCAAGGTCCATAAATTCACAGCTCCTGAAGACCCTCCACACCTGGTGGAGGTTCAGCATCAGAAGGAAAAGGCCACAACATTCTGATGTCAGGCAGCTCCCCTCCCAGGCATCAGAACAGCTGATGCAGCTGTGGCTCCCAGAGGGTTTTCTTTCCTCCTTGGTGTAAGGATGTCCAGCTGGCAGTGCAACTCCCTGCTCTCTGGGGACAGCTACAAACACTCTTTGCTTAGGATGACTCCAAATCCAGCAGTATCTCTGCTGCTTTCCAAGGACATGCACACTAACCAGGGCTTTGGTACAGAAGACCAAGTCAAATAAAAACTGGCATGCAGGGCACAAAAAGAGAGGCTCGTGGCCCTTTTCATTTTGACTGCCCTGGAATAATCCTCAAGAAAAATACCTATATAGGCAAACATTACAAAAAAACCCATTACACATGGATAACAAGCTGCCAATCAGAGTGTTCTTAAGAACACTTCAGTATGAGACCTTGCATCTTTTAATTCTTTGTCTGAGTTGCCAACCTTTGTACCTAAGAGCCTATTAATGTTGACAACCTCTTTTGCCCCATACGCTTTAGCAATGGGAACAAGGTCTCAAATACATCCAATTCCAACCCATTTTGTGAGAACAGGCAGTACTGTAGCTATGAGATACCCTATTACTTCCCTGTTGAGGAAAAAGCCTGCAGTGTGAGCTCATCTTTTATTAGACGGAGAAACCACATAGGAGGAGGATGCTACAAAAGCCCTAAAGCAATAAAATCTTAATCAGAGATTATTGGTCACCAAGGAGTAAGTTCCTCAGTCAAGGTGGCTTTCCTGCCTTTATTTGCTATTTTGGTCAAATGAAGTTTAAAAAGAAGAAGGCTATCACCCTAAGACACCTTCAAGGGGAAGGGCCTTTGCTCTTTCAGTACTCACTGAAGTGCACCATCCAGAGGGCCCCACACAGATCTGCTCTTTAAATCACAGTGAGGCTAAACAAAGGTGGAAGTTTAAAAAAGCCCCACCTTGTACATAGTGCTAAAGTCAATACATTGTGCAAAAGTCAAATAGATCACACATGCTAAGGCTTGTCCAGAAAAACAGGACAGAAGCATTGTAGACAACTCTGAAGACCCTAAAAGGCTGTGGAAGCTATTCTGCAAGTTATGTGGTTAAGAAAGAAACCAAAAAGTAGCTAAAACAGAAGATTTCTTCATCCTCAAGAGATATTACTGACATGTGGGGTAACTTCTTTTCAAGAGTTAATACTTTGTGAGGTTTATTCCCAAAAAGAGTCTTTAAAAGTACATCTATGTGAGCTAGAATATTTTTATAAATTACACACCTATGTCAATTTTCTGTTTTAAAAGCTCACTTTGTACGCTCCATCACCTAAAAAAAAAAAAAAACTTTTGCTGCTCTTTTTCAGGAATTAAATTAAATCCCGAATCAGATTTCTATCAAGTAATGGATTCTTTTTTACAGCCAATATAGGCTGCCCTAAGAATAAATCTTATAAAGGAAATAAGGCTGCGACCTTAGAGAGTGTTAAAGAAATGTGAGAGATTTATCAGAAGCAGAAAACACAGTATGAGCAATCAACATAACTGCTAATAAATATTGCAAGCAAGTGGCAGTTACCAATTTAGATCTATGAAACAGATGGAGACTTTGCTGAGAGTACATGAACCCAGAAAGCAGTTGCACCATTGAATGTACAATGCAGAAGCAAGAGGATTTCAATGTTTACAATAAAGATGGATAATTATAATATTATGAAAGGGACTAATGAGGAGGGAGGTTAACCATGAACATAATGCTGTGCAAAGGTCTGAGCTTCCTTCAGTGAAGGGGAAAGGGCTGTTAGGTTCAAAAAGAACAGAAACAGTGCTTGAGTTAGTGACATATTAAGATAACAGCAGATATTTGGAGCCATCAGTTTAAAATTTATTGAAGGGAAATTATCTGGATTAATCTAAAATAAAAGTGATAAATCCTGTAAGTGGATGCAAAACCTCAGAAGGCAGCAAAGTAAATGGAACCAAGGAGCAGATGAAATATATTTGTATACATGGGTGCATCCTGGTGGTGGAAAGCAGGGCACAGCTATGTTTTGCCTTGGGATACAGCTCTCCATGGAGAAAGCCTTCACCATGCCCTCCCACGGTGGTGGAAGAGGAGGAAAAGTTCAGGGACACAATGGAACTCATATTATCTGGAGACAGAGTCAGGCCATACACAGATTCAGGCAGGCACCCCTGCACAGCAGACAGGAGTTACAGATTTTCCTGCATCACCAGGTATAAAACCCTTCACTGACAGGTAAAAGCAAGCTGCTGTCCTGACCAAATCAGGTGACTGTACTGTCTTGTAGCACCCACCTGTAAACCAGAACCACTCAGAGACAGGGCCAGCTCAGGATGCGCCTGCAGTGCAGAACTTGTTTAATTTGCTGCCTTTTGTCCTCCTCCCCTAAGGAGAAAATCTGTGGTGAGCAAATTCTTTTGTATCTCTGTGCTATGATGTTGCCTGTGCTGCAAAGTAAGCCACCTGCTAACTGGGATTAGAACAAATATTCTCACAATTCCCACGTCTTGAACAGCACACTTTTATTACCACACTGCATTAAGCTAAGCATACATTTACAAGAGCTCTCTAAATACTGCAGAATTTTGAGCACAAGATACTTTTCACAGCAAGAAGCATACCTTAAAGTACCAGTTCAGGACATTTCTCAATGTTAGTCATTGAGAACTGCCTCAGAAAAAACCCTATCTCCTCAGGCCAAACTAGTAGCAGATAAGAACTTAATGAGGAGAGTTAAGTGGACATGAGTGTCCTTCTCTGGCACTAGGACCAGCCAGGGTGATGCAAGACCCTTGAAATGTGATGCTGTGACCTGCCCATTTTGACCTGAGGCTGCATCAGATCAAGTGGATGAAAGAAAAAGTGAACTGAAACACATACAAGTTAACTAATGTGACTATTACATGACATCTAGCATATTAATGAACACTACATATATTGCTTTGCTGCACATAGTTGTGGCAAGAACTACTGTTACTAAAACCTAAAACCTGTAAGTTTTCTCAATTTGTTACCCAAAGATTTATCAGATCTGCAAAGAGGGCAGCAGAGTTTTGTCAAAACTGCAAAGAAAGCTTGATTTAAAGATTGGTTTGTTTGCCCCTCTTCTGACTTACACTACTAATTATCCTGATAAAACAGCCCTGAAGGCAGTAATCAGATCAAGGCCTCCGTAAATACATACACAACCACTTCCCAGAAGAGCAAGCACAAATAACAGGAAATAAAATCTTTATAGTTGTACACTTACATAGGGCAGCATATGGTCCTGTACCCAGTATAATCCAGTATGACTGCTCCTATGATCTGAGTACAAAACACAGATCAAGATTTTGGTTCCACTGACATTTTTACCTTATGAGGCAGAGGGAGGAAAAAGCCCCACTTAAAAAAAAAAATAAAAAAATGTTTATTTGAACCCAGAGCTAACCCAGGCTACTACAAAGCCCATGAACTGTTATTACCACAACAGAGTACAGCCCTGTGTCAGGAGTAAGTGATGAGGAACAAAACAAGGGAAGCTAAAACCAGGTTTGGCACCGAGGAAGCTCACGAAACATGATTTAAGCTTCAGAGGCCACAGTCTTATATTATCTAAAGCAAAGGGAAAAATCCAGCTTAAAATTACCTTTTTTTTTTTTTTTTTTTTGGTCAGGTTAGTCTTAATTTAGGTCAGATCAACCTGATGCACTGCACAAACACACCACTGCTCATGCCGGGAGAAGAGAAGAGAAACGTGGATGGAAACAGACCCTCAGGAGGCAAAAAAAAGGTGCAAAAGCCTGTGGGCAGTGTCAGCAATATCACCCGTGGCCACACAGCAGGATGCTACCGTGGCACATCAGATGACACTGCCGGGATGCTGTCAACCACAGAGACCAACATTGGGGGGGTTGCTAATAGCCTCAGAACATATGGCCAAAAAAAAAAAAATTATAACGTGTTTATTTTGTATAGCATAAACTGGAGAAATCGGAGAGTTTGTACTTTTTCTGAGTTAAATCGCAATGACTGAGCCGTTTGGGTCCCGGGGAGGAGGGGATGGACACGCAGCCTCCAAGTCCACTCTGCCACCTGTAAAGCCGAACCCACCGAACCTCCGGGTCGTGTCTGGGCGCGGGCAGCACCAGATCTCTCCCCTTCAAAGAACAGCAACAACACAGACCAAAACCCGGCGTTTCCCGGCAGTTTTTGTTTTTTAACAACTGCTGTGAGTCCGTCAGCAGAAAACAACAGCCCAGGGTGACAGGAACTGACAAAGGTTACACACCAGCTGGGAAACGGCGAGGAAGGCCCCGGTCTCCAGCCTCCCCCCGCCCCTTTCCCCCTCACGGTATTTTAAAGATAAAGCAGTATTGTTTCACCTCTCATCGCCGACAGTTATTTTAGAGATTTTAACTGAGCTGTTACCGTCGCTTCTCAGGGTCTGCATTTCACACCACACCTCAGGGACACAAAGCACCCACCCCGCCAGACGCTGCCCGCCGGGCACCCACCGGCACCGTACCCGACGGGGGTTCCTCGGGGCCGGGTACCTCTTACCGCCCGCCCGCCGTCCCGCGGAGCCCGGGGACAACCCCGACGCTCGGTACCGAGGAGGGCGGGAAGAGCTTTTGGAGCCCGGCGGGGACGCTGAGGTAAAGCGCGGGAACCCGAAGGGACGACGCCCCGGCGCCCGCCACCCCTCGCCGTTACTTTGGACGGGGAAAGCTGCGCCCCGACGGCGCGCAACGAGGCGGGAAAAAAGCCGCCGTCACCTCTCCTCACCCTCCCCCTCCGTCTTTCCGTGCTTCTTACCTGAGGCGGAGGAGCGGTCAAGCCGAGACCAACCGAACCGAACCGAAACCAAACCGTACCAATCCCACGGCCGCTGCTCGCGTGGCGGGAGCCGCCCCCCCGCGGCACCTGAGGCGGCCCCGGGGGCGGAGCCGGGGAGGGGGTGGGCTGCGGGGACCGATTGGGGACGGCGGGGCTGGAACCGAGCAGAACGGGTTGAGGGGTGTCCCGGAACTGCGCTCGCCGAACCGCCCGTGGAAGGAAAGCGGCGGTTTCAGCCCGACGGCGACCCGGTTCGGTAGTACCCTCAGCCCCCGTGTTCCGCTGCCGGGGATGTGGCTCACCTCAAGCGGTCCGGGAGCCGCGGTGTCAGGGAACGGCGTCCCCGGTGCGACCCTAACTCGCCGTTCTTGTTGCAATGTCTGGAATCACTGCAGTCGAACTGTTAACTCTGAAGCCTACTGATGGTGGCTGTGGCATCAGGGACTACACCTCTGCTGCTAAGAAGACAAAAAAATTCCAAGGGAGGCAGTGGCTGAGATCTCGCCAAGTTGCTTGCCTGAAGGAGGTCTGATGAAGAGGCTGCAGCTGACTTGCTTGGCCTTCAAATCCTACAGACCCCAAGTTCAAGGTCAGAGACCAAATTGTGTGATGGTGATAAAGTTATTCCCTCATCCTGCTGGCTGATGCTCAGTCTAGAAAAGCATTGTGAGCCAACAGTCCTGTGAAACACCAACTTGGAAGGCCACGGGCAGATGCCTTCACTTTTGATCCAAAGGGCACATTAAGACTGAGGCTCACTTTGGCACCTCCTTAGTCATCCCTTGATCTAACATCCCATGACCACAGCCACAAGTGCAGAGCCACTGTTCAGCCCAATTTCCAAAGACTTTTCCAGATTTCGTGCCTTCCCTGAAAAAAACAGGGTTTCTCTCCAGCTGCACTGGAGCATTACAAAAGCCCTTCCATAGTCAGGGCTAACCAAGAGAAGAAGTGATTCATCCAGGTAATAAGGAGACAGGAGAAATTGTAGTGATTCTGTCTATCATTTTGTTTAACTACATTTCTATAATTTATAGTGAATGTTGTTAGCTGTACTAGTGCATTTCCCTGCCAGAATTTAATATTGCAAGGTCCTGAGTTGCTTACACAATTTCCAGTGAGGGTGGTCTGTATTATTTTTTATTTATAGATGGGCAAATGAGGGAATGAGAGAAAAGTCCCAGAAGCCCACGGAGGTGGAAAGGAAGAGCAGATGTTATGCTTTATTTTGTTTTCTGACTTGTGGATCTATCTCTCTCTCACAGCAGTCATGCAGACAATGTGCAGACATTTATCAGGCACAATATGCATGCTCTGCTACTCTCCCAACATTTCTAATTCAAGTTACTGCATCCTCACACAATGCAATTGATCTAAGGAAACAATTTACTCTTTTCAGTTCCCCGTTTTCTAAAAACAGGTTTTCGTTTATTGATTTACTCATTCCTAAACCAAAGCACTTAAATCAAGGAAGATGGTCTGCTATGTGTAATGCTCTATGTAGTAATAATACCAATGACCCTCAGTCTAAAAGACTCATCATGTAAGCTCATTATAAGCACTGGGCATACACAGCTACAATTATATCCCAAAGAACAACAGTTTGCACACAGAACAGCAGTTTCAGCTGCTTACCAGCCATCATCCAGGGCAGCTAGGTGAAAACTTGCCTGCTAGAAGGAGAAAAAAAATCCTCCTTATTTGAAGAGGTTGCACTCACCCAGGTGCTTCTTCACTTCAGTATGGAATAAAAAAATGTGTATGGCCCATGCTGTGTCCCCAAGATGTGTGTGAATTTAATTCAGGGTTAATGCATATACAAACAATCTATAACCAGTGTCCAGTTACCTATAGCCTGAGCCCAGATTTAGTCCAGATGGCCCTGCCCCTGCAGCCCTATCCAGGCTCCTCCTGCAGCTCCTGTGGGCCTTCTGTCCCTTCCTCTGGCTTGGAGAAGGAGGCAGCAATGGGATCAGGCTCTTTTGAGGAGGGAGAATTTCTAGGAAAGTTTTCTCCCCGTCATCCCCCACATCATGGCAGGCACATAGGAAATGGAGGAGGAGACACCTGTGCTGGAGCAGCTCAGAAATGTTTTGATTGTTTTTGCAGGACCCACCCAGTCAGTGATCCCATGCCTGGGATGTACCTTGCCTGCTCCCCACACCTTGCTTGCTCTGCCCTGACCTGGGATGACTGCCAGCACGGGGTGGTTTGCAACAGCCTCTCTTGCTGTTCTGAGTCAGAACCTGGAATGCTGTAAGCACAGGTCAGCCAGTCCCTCCTTCCAGTGTAGTTATGAACTGAGAAGACTGGGCTCTCTCTCTGGTTTTTGTTTATTTTGGGGGGTTTTGGGTGGTTTGGTGGTGTTTGTTTTGGTTTGGGTTTTTTTGATCCTTAATCAAAGGAACTAAATCACTGCAGATTTAGCCATCACCAAATTGTGCCATGACATTTGTCACAGCCTGAGGAGGGTCGTGCAAGCCTTGCACCCCATCCCCACTGCCTGGGACAGGCCACAGGAACTGGCTGTCAGCTGCCAGTGGAGATTCCTCCTCCTGGGCACACCTGAGGTGGTGGCACCAGGCTGGTGCTGCCAGAGTGAACCACCACCTCGGTGTAGGAGTGGTGCTTCCTGGACAATGGCAGTCCTGGGAACTGTGTGCAGCCACTCCTTTATGCTAGACAAACTTTGAAAGGAAAAGCAAACTGAGATTATTTGACTAAACTGCTTAACAAACCAGCACCTGTTTCATGGAGGAAGAAAGGGGGAATGAGGTTAAATGCCAAATAGTTTTGAGACAAAGTGACTTTCACTACTTTCACAGACCTTCATGATTGTTTCCTGGTTCCCTCCAGGCAGAAAGCTTCCCTGCCCAGTTAGCCCCACAACTTACACAGCAACCTTTTAGATAAACTTCACCCTTGGGCTTTATTTTCTTTGACCTGAGCATAAACTTGCAGTGAAGTTCCCCTTTTTATCCTGCTCTCTGGATAGAGTTCTGCTCAGTGTAATTCCACCTTTAATGCTTTCTTGATGCTCATCCTCAGGTCTCAAGTTTTGATCCACGTATACCCACAGTTGCCAAAGAATAGCCCTGGGGTGGTTTTCCTGCTTGGGCAAACCCAATTAGGCATAATACTGGGTTAGCTGTAAATAAATATAACAGCATAATGCCTCTCCTCTTGCCAAAAGTTTTAAAAAGTTTCATCACCTCCAAGGATGTGACCTTGCATTCATCCGTGTTTAATAATATCTCACTTCAGAGCTGTTCATTACACAAGCTGTAAGTGAGAACTATGAATGAAGCTCATTAAAGGATTGACACAGGCCACATATGATGGCAGGAGAACAGCCACGGGGATAAAAATGAATTTTGAACTAGCTGACTCCTGAGCTCAGCATGCCAAGATGATGGATAGGACATTTCTGGCTGTGCTGGGATTCTTGGTTGTTGGACTTTTGTTCCCTGCTGCTAAGCATGGCAAAGGAAAGGTTTCCTGAGTCTCTAGCTTGACTTCCTTAAAGCCTGTTCAGCCTTAGGTGCACAACTCCTGCTCCCAGGCAGCCAGATGGTGAGCTGCAGTCCAGTCACTCTTTAATTAACTTTGGGCTTTTTTTCCCTCAGTGGGTTGTTTCTGAGAGAAAGGGAGCTGACAGCATGAGATTGCTTTGGCCTGCCAGTTCCCTGGGTCTGTACTCAGAATTTGAAAGTTGTGTTATCACCATAAAAGTAGAAGCTGAGAATCCAAGCGGATTTCTAGGATGTGTCTGAAGAATTTGTGTCTTATTGCAACTCATATGCAAGTGGACAGCACATGAAACAAAGCTGAGGGGGCAAACTCATCTGAGGCCTTGGTTACTGTGCACTGTTGAGATGCTACAGTGTATAATACACTTTAAACTCAGCTACAACGATCACTGACCTGTAAGCAGCTCCTCCAAATCCTGTGAAGTTGCTTGTGTGCATGGTTCACAACATACATAAATAAACTGTTGGCTGGAAGGTTCAAGACATATCCCTCTGCACAGATAAAAATGCCACCCTGCATTATCATCCTATCCAGATTAAAAAAGCAGGAGGGTGTAAAGAATGCCAACTAAAATGTCCAGGTCTAAAACTAACGTGTAGAAAGAGAAAAATATATAAGTAACAGATCCAAAGTAAGTTTACCCTGCAATTCAGAGATGTGAAACAGCTTTTACATTTGTTGAACAGCTGCCCTTAGCAATCAAGAGACCCCAGTGAACAGCAAAGGCCAAGCTCCACCTTGCTACAAGCACAAAAACATGGTCTAGAAAAGAACAAGCAAGAAAGATGGCTAGGGAAGGTGTATCAGCTCACTGAGCCTGAATATACAGAGGGTAGAAAGGATTAGAAAGGAAGCAGCCAACTAACAAAAGAAAAATGATTGTGGAATACTTTTCTCCTTCAGAAGCAGCAAATCTGGGAGGCAGAAAGTATTGGAGGATGGATGCATCAGAAAGGAGGTGGAGGAAAATGATGCTGAATCAGAAGAGTTTTGAATCTAAAGGATGAAACACATTTCCTGCATCTCTCACTGAAATGAGATTTCTGCAGATGAAGAACTTTAAAAAAATTACTTTGAGGCTACGTTGCTTCTGACATAAGAACTTTTTGCAAAGCAAGACTTTGGGAACAATGACATACATCTCACAGGCAGTAATTTCACTGCAGAAATGAGACAAGGGCAGAGCTGCCTGGAAAGCAGTAGAGGTGCACTCTGCTACTTTGCATCAGAAATCGTTTTGGGGTTTTTTTTGTTGTTTTTTTTTTTTTTTTTTAATTACTATTTGTTGAATCATATCCCAGATGAACAAGTAGAGTCCTCCCCCTGGTGGCAAGTGAAATAAAAGGATCAATAATTTTTTACAGGCATGTCAATCTAAGGATATAAATGAAATAAGGAGCATCAGACAGGACCTATTTTTATTAGGTCAACTGATACAGCTGGGAAAAAAGGACAATTTTACAAAACACAGATCCTTTTCAGGATTTACACAGAATTATTTACTTTGAAGACCGATACAACTTGAGAATAGTTGTCGAGTTCAATTTCATTGTTAATTTATTAGACAATTTGCATGAGAAGCACAGGATAAAACCTGTGGAATAACTTCTAGTGGTGGAGCAGCGCAATGGTAATGTGCAATAATCCCATTATTTCCAGAGTCCTCGTCTTCTAGTGCCCAATTGAATTTTGGTATCTAAAATCCCTTGAAAGCAGACTGTTGGGAAAGTAATGTTTATTATGATACTGAAGAGTAAAAATGGACCCAGTGGACAAGTTTAGTTTATTGTACACAGCAGTTTTCCCTATCCAATGTCCTCAGAGAGCTCTATAAAAATTATCTCTAGAAAATTATCTGTCTTTGTTATGGGAAGTCATAGCAAGTCCCTTTAGAACAGGATTTTTTTTCCATTTGGATGGGATTTTTTTGCTTTTGATGATTAGTTTGGTACATAAGGGGAGAGCCACATGCATTTTTTTGCTTTTGTCAGTGCCTCTCATAGCATCCTCATAGACAAAGTGGTGAAGTACCACCTAAATAAATGAGCAGTGAGGAGGACTGAAAGACTGAAAACTGGGAGAACTTGTCTGAAAGGGGCTCATCACTAGTTGAGTACCCCTGGGGTTGATAATTTAAACGTCTTCATTAACAGCCTGGATGAATGGACAAAGTCCACTCTGGGCCAACTGCTAGAGAAAACAACACCAGAGAGAGCAGTTGATAACCAGATGGCTGTGCTGCCATTCAGAAGGACCTCAACAGGCTGGAGAGAGGGTTGTCAGGAAGTTTAACATAGGGAAATGCAAAGTCCTTCACCTGAGGAGGAATAATCTATGCATCAGTGCAGGCTGGAGGCTGACTGTCTGGAAAGCTGCTCTGCAGAGGAGGATGTAGGAGTCCAGGTGGAGACCAAATTGACCCTGAGCCAGCAACATCCCTTCTGGCAAAGAAAGCCAACAGCATCCTGGGCTGCATTTGGAAAAGTGCTACCAGCAGGCTGAGAAAGCTGATCTTTTCCCCTCTGTTTTTTCTTTTCAGCTCCACTGAAACACATACACTAAGTATGCTCTTAACAGTATAGACAGTCCAAAAATGGCTGAATTGTAATTACATGGAAAAATAACTGTTGACTTTGTAATGGTAAAAAGGAGAAACCTTTTTCAGCTGTGACATTCAACATTAATAACCACTGCAACATAAACAAAACCAGACTCAGGAAAGCTACACCTTCTATCACAAAACACTGTCTGCATGTTTATGTTTAAAAAGGTTTAATTTTACACCCTGGTACAAAAATACAGTACAATGTAATGGCAAGGCTTTAGCCAAAAAACATTCAGAGAATAAAAGGGGAACCCCCATAAAGCTTTGACATAACCCACCCTCACTTCATGAGACAATCAAAAGGTGAGTGCACAAGGAAAAAATTAAATCTCTGCAAATAAAGGCAAATAAAGATTAATCACACGAAGTTTTACATAAAAACATATTTGCAGAGCTAATAAATTCACATGCTTTTTGGACATTCATGAAATTCGTATCACTTGGCTTAGTGGCAGAATTCATGGTTAAGGATGTCAACAAAACACTGCCCAGGAACATGCCCCAGTCATAGGAATCCCCAGTAAAAATAATGGCATCACACAACACCAGTGAGAAAGAGGGATCCAACCCTGATAAAGCATTGAAATGTCAGCTACTTCTAGTTATTCCAACCACACTGTTTGTCTTCAGCTCAGCATTTTGCCTTACACACTTCCTTTTTAAAACCAAGTATTAGTGGTTGCTCAAGTGCACAAATCAATGTGTTTGCACATTACCTGGATGCAAACAACCTTTACAGTGCAAACTGCCATGCAGAGGAGGAGATAACACTGTGATTGATGCATGAGTGTGAACTCCAAACAGGGTTTAACCTAACATTGTTGACAGGAGAATTAAGTCCCTCCAGTGCACCTACATTCTTAGTCTGTTTAATTTCTTTTTTAGAGTTTTGAAGTGATGGGAAAGGATCATTTGGTGTGCTCATTATAGTTCATCTCCCAGGTGTTTTTGTTTGAAAGCATCACCTGTTAGCTTCTCCTGGGCTTCCTTCATCCCTTGGACAACTAGAAGATTAGACAGAATTATTTATTAATCTCCAGATGAAAAAAACAAGGTGTCTTGGTAATGTGTTTTAAAATAACACAGTTACAGAATGTAGCTCTATAAATTTACCTGCAAAAGAAACAAAATCACAGCCCCATGCCCCTTTAACAGGTGTTTGTGTCTGGATCACACAAATTGCATGGTTTTCCATGCTACATCTGGAGACAAAGTTTAGGTCCTGTAGACATTACAGTAGGTATGAAGGTGAATCATGATTCTGAACATGGTTCCTCAAGGCATAAGAGAATCACTCACCTGTGTTGATCTAACAGACCCAAGTTATGCTGTAAAGTATCATTTTTCTCCATCCAAAAGTGAAGGTGTATCCTCTACTCAGGACATACTCAAGAGTTTCATCTCACTAAAAATACACCTCAAACTACTTTGTACACACCTTGATCAGCATTGGTATAGAAATATTTGTAGCTGGGGTTTCCTTTCTCATTTATGATTTCTGGGTGGACTTTTCCACTGGGGTCTATGAAACATAAAAACAAACAGGAAATTTAGGTGGCAACAATGAGAACACATTCTTATGAATGGATACAACTGCTGAGGATGCCTTACCCATGAAAAGGATTCTGGGAATGTAACCTCCATCAGGACTAAAAGCTTCATCCTTTGGCTCTTCATCATCCTATCAAAGCAAGACAAAAGAGAAGGAACATATTAGCAAGGTATTTTACAAAACACAGCACACATGTTAAAGAAACAAGCAGTTGTCTCCAGATTCCATTTACCCTGAGTAATTTACATCTTGAGCAAACACTAGGTAACTGCAGTATCTTCCACTCTCAAAAAGAAAGAAAGATACTTTCATCAAAACAAGTATCACTTGTAAAAATAATTCTGTTTTTTTCTCTTCTACCAATTTGCAGTAAACACTCCACTTTGGTATGTTTGTTATGCCATGAGTGAATTAATATAAATTTCTTTCTTACAGCAACAGAATGACATAAGGTACTAACTGGTAAAGAGACAACAGCAGTTTAATTTAACATAATTATAATAACCAGACTGAAAAAAATTATTTTTAAAACAATCAGTTGTATCAATCAGTCCTGGATACCTATTCAGGACTGTGCAACTTAGGATGCACATAAAACAGGATGCAACCAGTTAAGCAGGATTACAAATGTTTAATTACAAGCCAGTAACATGGATACAAATAAGAGGGCAGCCTACCTCAAGGTTGACCATAACAAAATTATGGGCAAGTTCAGAGATCTCCTTGGATTCTGCAAACTTTGGCTTTAAAGCTAATTAAAAGGGGAAAAAAAGAAAAAGAGGAGATGCGTAAAGACAGTGGAAGAGATTTCAGGTTTTCAGGTCAGCATCTCAACTGGTACTTTTCAAAAACTAGTGAGTAAATGGAATATATGTGTCAAACATATATACTATATATGTCAAACCATTTAAGCCAGGCTCACAACTGCAGGTAACTGAAGCAACCCTTCCTGAGCAGCCATCTGATAATGCCTGCCCAACATACACCTTCATATTTGAACCAATGGAACAGAAGTAAAAATCCTAATGTAAACCACCAGTTCTTACTGAACTAGCTCATCCTCTGGGCTTAGCCATCATATTGCAGCTTGTTTGTTTGCAATAAGGAAAGAAAAAAAACCTCACCCTGGAAGAATCACCAGCTGAAAGTAAGGCAATTTATACTTAATTCTTGAAGATCACTCATCTTGTTCCATTTTTTATTTCCAAGTGCAGGAGAGATTGCAGCCACTACAGAAGTGCAGTATTACAGCTTTCAGTTTGCTGCCACTTAGGTGTGGCTGGCTTTGGGCAGTGCTACCAGGTAAAGTCATGCAATATTATACTGCTCTAAATGAAATACAAGTAGTGTTAGCTACATTTTATATACAAAAGTTCATAAAAAATATCAGCAAAGTCTAGTATTACATCCACTTACCTTTGCAAGCTCCACACCAGGACTTGTGGATGATAACCATAAGAGGCAATCCACTAAAAAAAAAAAAAAAAAGAATTGTTGAAGAAAGCAAAATCCTCTAAATCAAATTCTGCCAGGCTTGTTGGTATGAAATGAACCTGTGACAAATGTGAGAAGTGTCAGGAAAAGGAATCAAGAAAAGCACACAGAGAACATACTCTATGGATACTTCTTTCAGGGTATGCCAAGCAAAGCAAAGTTTAAGCTTTCTGTTGTTGTAAACCCTGTTACCATTTTGGACATTTAATATTAAGAGAATTTCTAACAAACAGAGAAATTACAAACACCTTGGACATGATGGCAACTAAATTACTCACTAACACTGAACTGAAGTACAAGGTTTTCTTTAGCTGGAGATGGATATGAAAGAAAATCTCTACTGAGCAGCATCCAGCTATGGCCTTCAGAACCAGGAAAGGGTGGAGAGGAAGCAATTAACATTTGGAGTAGTTCAAACAGAAGTCTGCTGTTTATAATTAACCAGTATGTCACCATCTTTACATAGGACTCTGCAGTAAGAAGCAAGAATTTAAATTTCCCTAGTAAAGTTTGTATTGCATCAGCCTCCTCTCCCTGATGACAATAAAATTCTTATTTCCCCATATTTCCATACAAGATTTTGCCTCTTTCTTGAGGACAGGCTGATTTAAGTATGGAAAATACACATTGTTTTTATCATCAAGGATCAGTCCTTCATGCCAGAAGAGTCCAATCATAGGGTAATCAGTAGTGCAACATTTTTTTTTAAGTGAAAAGAGATTTTCAATGCAGATTTTAAATGGAAAATCTTGCAGTATTGAAATACCAACTCTTAGCCAGTGCAAACTCACAGAAATTGTGAAGCTACTGAATGCATTTTCTCAGCTTTATTTTCTTTACTTTGACTGAGAAACTAAACTTATTTACATCAAAACATTTTTGTAGTCATTTCTCAGTTCTGCAATGCATAAGTCCACCTAGTAGCTGGTAACAGTCACTGTAATTACAGTAGCCCTTCCTGCCCCACTTTACTTTCTGCTCTCTCAGAAACATGCTACACATTCAATTAAAACCAAAAGCCACAGTTTATTAAAATGAATGATGAAGCATCAACCAGAAAGTGAAAAGTTTACAAGAGCTACATATGTGGTATAGCAAAGGCTGAAATTAGTTGAAAAGAAGCACAAAGCTAAGTGACCCATCACAGCATGTGCACATCTGTAAGTTTACCTAGAACAGACATTGCCATTTTAGCTGCTTCTTTGTATGAGGGCACTCATTCTCAAACAACTGGTGGTTTTAAAATGAGCACTTTGCAGAAAAAAAGACACAGCAAATCATTCCAATAATACAGTCTCGTAGTAAATAAAGACTTTACTCCACTTAAGGCACAAATTTTATTGTAAGACCTGAATCAGAGAGGCAAGATTGCTAAGCCAGCACCTTTCTGTTGTGCAGTCTGCAAATAGCTCCCAGGTTGAGGAAGGTATTTTGAAACAGCTGCATCCTAAAAAATACAACTTGTTCCAGTTTTGGACCTGAAGTTCTCTCCTGCAGTTTGACATTATCTGGAGATAGTACTGAAAAAACAATCTTCCTATTCAAGACATACACAAGCCAACGCAGGGGATAAAAGTTTTTCCTACAGTCACCATTTTTGGGCTTTCATGTTCAGACACCATTTGATTACTGGGGTGTAGGTCTCCACTGGAGACTTGGCTTGCTTGGGGATGCAGCAGTAGCTCTCCTGTTTGAAAGATGTAAGCGAGGAGAATTCAGGGGTGGGAGAACAGCATCCCTTCGGGTCCTGCACTTTGGGCACAACAACCCCATGGGGAGCTCCAGGCTGGGCACAGAGTGGCTGAGAGCAGCCAGGCAGAGAGGGACCTGGGAGTCTGGATTGACAGGAAGCTGAACAGGAGCCAGCAGTGTGCCCAGGTGGCCAAGAAGGCCAATGGCATCCTGGCCTGGATCAGGAACAGCGTGGCCAGCAGGTCCAAGGAAGTGATTCTGCCCCTGTACTCAGCCCTGGTGAGGCCACAGCTCGAGTCCTGTGTCCAGTTCTGGGCCCCTCAGTTCAGGAAGGAGATTGAGGTCCTGGAGCAGGTCCAAAGGAGGGCAACCAGGCTGGTGAAGGGATCCAGCACAAGTCCTGTGAGGAGAGGCTGAGGGAGCTGGGGGTGTTCAGCCTGGAGAAGAGGAGGCTCAGGGGAGACCTCATCGCTCTCTACAACTCCCTGAAAGGAGGCTGGAGCCAGGGGGGGGTTGGGCTCTTTTCGCAGGCAACTTTCAACAAGACAAGAGGACATGGTTTTAAGTTGTGCCAGGGGAAGTTTAGGTTGAATATTAGAAAGAATTTCTTCACGGAGAGGGTGGTCAGGCATTGGAATGGACTTTCCAGTGAAATGGTGGATTCTCCATCCCTGGAGATATTTAAAAAGAGACTGGATGTGGCACTCAGTGCCATAGTCTAGCAACTGCAGCAGTGGGTCAAGGGTTAGACGATGATCTCTGAGGTCCCTTCCAACCCAGACAATCCTATGATTCTATGATGCAGCTTGTTCAGCTGCTGCAGGGATGAGGCCTCCATCTTCCCAGAGCTGCTGTTGCTGCATCTGATTAGCAGCAGGTAGGACCCAACATGCAGGTTCTTACTGTCCCCAGGACTTTGGGAGAGGACCACGGCCACCGCCGCCTGTGGCACAGGTGACAGGGCTCACTGGATGCTGTGGCACAGGTGACAGGGCGGGCTCACTGGATGCTGCGGCTCAGGTACTGGATGAACATGCTGGCCAACTGGGGCAAGTTCTCCTCACTGGGCTGCATCTTGGTGTAGCTGATGAACTGCCTCCGCAGCCGGCTCAGCTCGGCCATGCTGAGGGGCCGGCTCAACACCAGCCCTTCGGCGACACCGGGGACAAGAACCACCTCCCCGGGCTGCGCCCCGCTCCTTTGGGCGGCCATGACGGCGGCCAGAACCTCTTGGGTGACCCGATCGAGGTGATGGAGGAACCCGCTGGACTGGAGGGGCTGCGTGCGGGTAGCGCGGTGCGGGGGAGGCGGAACGCTCTCGAAAAGGGCTGCGCGGATGGCGGAGAGCGGCAGCGGCTCCTCCCCGTGTACCGTGAAGAGCGGATGGTCCCAGCGGTTCCGCGGGTCGGGAGCCTCGAAGGGCGGCTCGTCGGGGCGGCCGGGGCCTCCGGTGCAATGCAGGAGGCAACGCGCCGTTCCCGCCTGCCGCGCCGCGCAGTACAGCTCGTAGCGGATACTCCGCACCTCATTGCCCGCATCCACGATCACCACGTCCCGCCGGTTCAGCCGCCGCTCCACTTCGGCCCGCAACGCCGCTCGGCCGCCTTCAGCATCGCTCACGACGTGCACTTGCCGTTCCGGCCCGCACAAAGCTTCCCGCAACTCCGCCGCACGCCGGCTCTTCCCGCTGCCCGCCCGCCCGCACAGAACCACCAGCGGCATCCTCCGACCCGACCCGCCCCGCCGCCATGCCGACCCGGAAAGCCAAAGCGAATGGTTCCGTTCGGGTCACACACACACACCCGCCCCCCGCCGTCACCCGGGCAACCGCGGCCTGCGCCGGAGTCGCCCCGGGGAGAGGCCTCCCGTGGAAACCCTCCCCGGGGTGCGGGGCTTTCGCCACGGCGGGCACCCAGGGGAGAGGGGACCGGCGGGGACACCGGGCAAGGGGGGGATGGGGTCCTGATTAAAGGTTCGATTGTGCTATGGTTGTCCCCAAAGCACTCAGTGAGGTGATGAGCGCTGGATTCCCACCCTCGCCCACGGGGGACTGAAACCCAAGACATCTCCGAGGCATCCGGATTTTTACAGAGTTGAAATCAAAGTCCTGAAAGTTCTGAGACACTGCCTGATCCATCTCACTCGGTGCTTAACAGAGAACTATGGATAATTTTTCATCTTCTGACCTAACACCAGACTTAGATCTAAAATACGCTTTTTAGATTTTTTTAATCTTTTCGGTGGTGATTTCTCACAACCCTTACATTCACAAGCACTCAAATCAGCAAGCAGGTCTGTTGTTTCCAAGAACAGAAGTCAGGAGTATCCATTACCGCTGACCCTTACCCCAGGTCTTTTTTTTTTTTTTTTTTTTGAGCAGAAATGCTCAATCTTGCCTAAGCTCCACTGTCTCATTTTAATGCTTCCTCTGCCTCACTGCAAAGTGATGCTACAACTATTCCTGCAAATACCAATTTTTTATTTTTTTTTTTTTTTTTGCACGGGTATTTAAAATAAATGCTAAAATATCCAGCCATAAACCCTCGTAAGACTTCTGAACTGTACCATCTTGGTGAATTTGGTGTCTACACTAGAGCGAAGAACTCACCAGATGGATCAGTTTGAAAGGAAAATTCAAACAAAGAGCAAACCTGGAAGGCATAACAAATTTCTGCCCATGTCAAGATTGCTAGACCTAGGTTTTAAATTTAAAAATACGAGAATCTACAATTTTCCTTCTCACAGAATGAGAAAAGGAATAAATTCAGAAGAAAAAAATGTAAAGCCATAATTTTTTACCTTTAGGATCAATACAGAATCTTTGTCAACACTTTTAAAGATACTTCTGGTCTTTAAAGCTAAGAAACATACCTGGCTGCTGCCTCTTTCTTCCCATCTTCTAATGTTCTCCAATGAATGTGATCTCCAAAACCTGCCAGAGATAAGGGTTTATAAATGCTGCATAATTTAACATCAACTAACAAACAGATAAAAACAGTCCAGCTCTTAAGAATATTTTCAGCCTATTTTATATTATTATTTTTAAATCAAACTATAATCCCAGTCCCCAAAAGACTTCTGCAAATACAATTTATGTAGTCTTATGAGGAATCCCACTGACATTAACAAAACCATACCACACTCATGAAAGTTCATTATATAAATGCAAACATCACCAAAATACCCCCGAGATTAAACTTGATTATTCCTCACCCTTTCCCAATCTGTGAACATTTATTAACTAACTAGTGACAAATTAAACATGTCAGCGTTTGGCTTCCTAAATCCCACTGAACATGAACTAACACAAAATTTTAAGATTCCTACCCCAGCCTATCATCATGAGTTGCCCTGCAACTATTATGCTGACTATTACTGATGATGATAATTATCATAAAAGAGTAAGGAAGAATGCCAGTACACAGATTTTTGAGTGTTACAGTGACTGAACGAGGCAGGAAATGTTTTATCCCATTCCTAGATTACAAGTGTTGCTGAGATGAGAGCAAGGGAGCATACATTTAACACTGCAAAGCAGGGACTGACAGGTTTTTTGACCTGGTAGCCAACACAGCTCTACCTCACATGGCTGAAAGCCACACAGAGAGATGATGTGAAGGAGATTTGGGGAACTATTCATTGGAGAACTCCCTTGGAAGACCTTCTAAGAGGTTTAATTGTTCCAGTAATGCAGAGATCTGCTGAATGACCAAACATCAGCCTCAGTTTGCTCCTTTCCAACGCTGAGGGTCTGCATCAGTCAGCAATTCCCAAGGTGTTATGGGGGGAAGATTTTGGGAGCTTCACAGGGGTCAGGAGCCACACACTGCCAAGTGCTTACACAGGGGGAAGTGGACATCGTGTCCAGTGGACAACTATGGGAAAGAACTTGGAGGAAAACAAATTCTGGCGCAGCAAAATCTTGTGGCATCCTAGTTCAGCATCCGGGAGGTTTGAACTGTTGGCACAGTATTTTTATTACCTTATCTCCTCTCCTGATAAGAACAACTGGGAACATACATGATGCAACACATCAAATATTTGATTGTGCTAGCAGTAAGGTGGGGATGCCTTGTCCATGTCCAACCACACACAGGTATCAGCTGCAAAGGCAGCTTCAGACACAAGGCTACATTTATACCAGCTGAATGCAGCAGAGTAAAAAACAGTTGGGTTAGCAGAAGTCATGTTTGCTCAGACTATCAGCACATCAGCTACTTCATTCAAATGCCAACATGTTAGATCAGGGAAAAACCTTCTTTTGTTCTAGCTAGGAAAACGGTTTTTGAAAGCTTTTCTTTTTTTCTTTCTTTCTTTCTTTTTTTTTTTTTTTTAAACTAAAGCCCACTTTGTGGGGAGCTTCAGTGTGTTTTCAGAAGCACTACACAACACGGAGTGTTTCCTTTTGAATGAAAGTCATCTGTAGAACTGACCATAAAACAAAAGGGGAAACAACTGGGGGTAAGCAGTACAAAGTTTTGTTGCGATTGATCAAAAACCGCGTTTACTGACAGCCCTGAAGAGAGGGTTTCTCTCTCAGATTAAAGCCACCACCGTCTGTGGTGAAGCTCAGGGCTCCGGTGCTGCCTGACTGCACCAAGGTTTCAGACATGGCAATCACACCAGGAGGCCTCGGAGAGGAGCCAGAGGAAGGGCGAGGAGCGCTCAGGAGGGATAAAAGAAGCCGAGGGCGAGCGGGAAGAACCATTCAGAACCGGCCAGGTCTCCTCAGAACCAGGCGGGGCGAGAGGGACACTGAGGGGCTGCCCCCCCCCCCCCTCCTCAAGCCTCCCACACACAAAAGCGGGAGCCCTCGAAAAGGAAATTCCTCGGGGTTTAGCCGGAACAAAAACACGACGGCCAAAAAAATCACCTCAAGATCCCCTCATCTTTAAAGTCACAAGGCAGCTGTCTGCCTCCTCCTAAGCGTGGCGGCAGTGCCAGGCCGGCCCGGCCTCCCCCCGCCCCTGCCTTCCCCTCTCCGCCGCGGGCTGTGAGAACCGGCCCGGCCCCGGCGCACCCATTCACGGCAAAGGCAAAAGTTGGGAGAAAAGCCCAAAGAAAACGTGCGCCTGACCCTTTCCGAGCCCTTCCGCGGCGGAGGCTGCGGAGGCCGCCAGCACCAGGCACAGGCAGAAGATGGAGGCTACCGCGGGCTGAGCCTTCATGGTGTCGGCGCGGGCAGAAGCAGCAGCACCCCGGGTTCAGCCTCTGCGCCTCCGGGATGAGCTTGGGTGATTTTTTTTTTTTCTTCCCGTCTTTTTTTTCCCCTGTTTTTTTTTTTAAAGCCCAGGAA
Source organism: Phaethornis superciliosus (assembly GCA_023637945.1). Taxonomy (NCBI): domain Eukaryota; kingdom Metazoa; phylum Chordata; class Aves; order Apodiformes; family Trochilidae; genus Phaethornis; species Phaethornis superciliosus. The sequence goes on from JAJQWJ010000009.1 coordinate 24,602,945, forward strand.
GTGATGTGAAGCGGATGTGGGCGGTGCGGAGCCCTCACCTCTCGGTTTGGAGGTGTCGGGAGAGGGTTGGAAAGGGACTGCTGGAGGGGCTTCTATCCCCAGCCCTCTGAGGGGTGTTCGGACGTTTCCTTCTCCTTCAGAGGACATCGGTTTCGTGCAGGTAGCCGAGGCCTCTGGGGCAGGGGTACCTCACTCACACCGTGTTCCCAGAACCCTGGCTCCTTGAGTTACCCCGGGCGCGGGCAAGGCAGTGAGGGATGGGTTCCAGCTTTATTCTCCCAAATAAAACCTTTTGTCTCTCTGCTCTCAAGAGTTGCCCAACCGGTTGGGAAAGTAAAACCGACCGCAAGCACTCGTGTAATGGACGAGGATTCGCCAAGGGGCAAATCGCGCTGACAAGAGGCCGGTGACACATTCGGAGCCGCCGCGTCCCGGGTTTGTGTTACCGGGCGTCGCTCCCTGCCCTGGGGCATGGGGCCGTGCCTGGCCCCGGAGACTACAACTCCCAGGGGACACTGCGCGCACACCTCCCCCCCCTCCACCCCTCCCCTGGCGCTATGCAAATGAGGCTCCGCGGCTCAGCCAATCCGCGGGCGGGCTCGCCCCGTCACGTGGCGCGAAGCTTCCTTTCTCTGTGCGCCTCTCTTTCCTCCCTTGGCCGCCATCTTGTTCTCACCGCGTGTTGGGCAGCGGAGCCTCCGCCGGCCTCAGGTGAGACCTTTCCCCCCTCCACCGGTGCCCCTCCACCGGAGCGGCGGCTTCATCCTTCGTCGCCTCCTGGTTTGGGGAGGGCGAGGAGCCGCCGCAGTTCGTAGCTGTTCTGTCCCCATCCGCTGCGCTGGGCCGTGGCGGGGCCGCAGGCGCCGGCCGTACCCCCAGGAGAGGACGAGGGAAGGAGGCCGTGAGGCGGGACTCGGTGTGGTGGGGTCTGCCCTGGCGTGGGTGGCCTACGGATCTCTTACGAGGCCGCGGCGCCCCGTCCCGGAGGGGTTCTCCTGGCTCCCGGGGGACGAGGCCTTCATTCCTCTCCCCGTGCTTTGGGAGCAGCCAGCGAGCCGCCCTGTTCTCAGAGCCTTCGCCCACCTCCCCTTTGAGCCCCTCTCCGTGAGGTGATCCCCCCGCGGTGCTGGGGTCTCTCTGGGTCTCCCTCTTCCCCGTGGCTTTCCTGGCACAATGCAATCGCAGAGGGAGTTTCCCCCTTCATTCAGGGCATCACTGGTGACTTCACGAGGCAGAGCAGTGAAATGCCTTCCCTATACTGGAAGGCTGGAGCTGTTTTTCCACCCCTTATCGATTACAGAGTCTTCCGTTCTTTTAAAGATCCCACCTAACTCCTGGAGAAGCCACTGAACTTCGTAGTCTTAGAACTGGATGAATGAATAACTGCCAGAGGTTCATAGAGGAAAATTGTCAAGTCATGAACTTCACTGACTTCGGAGATCTCTTTTTAGTTAAAACTATCAAGAGATTAATTCTTTGGAAACAGTGCTCAAAGTAGTGTATTGTTTTCCTAGAAGCAGTCGTGCTGTACGTGCTGGTTTGGGTCTGTACTGAGTCAGTACTTGAGTCAGATGGTTCCAACAGTGGCATACTTGAAAACTTACTGTTAGTACCCTTGATGTAAATTCAGACTGTGTTGATTTGCCTCATCATTGTCCAGATGCTTTGGCTGAACAAACTGCTGCTAGACCACTTTGTATTGCTTAGGTGGTGTGGCTTTAAAGCATTTTGTTAATGTGTATTTGTTTGATGCACTGTTTTTGGGAAATTTTCTCTTAAGTTTAAAAATCTATTGCAACTTTAGGCATACTTCTCAAACTGCACTGTGGATTTTTATTTTTTTTTTAAGTGTTCTAATAGTTAACTTGCATTTGTGTCTCATTTTTAATCTTTAGGCACAACACTATGAATCAAGAAAAACTAGCCAAGCTTCAAGCACAGGTCCGAATAGGAGGCAAGGTAAGAAAAACATCAGAGATGCATTCTTTCTGGTAATCTACAGGTTAAAGGAGAATCATGCCTAAAATTTATTTTTCAAAATGTAGGCCTTAGCTCCTGTGAGGGAGGAAAAAACATGTATGTGTCAGGCCTGAAAAATACTGGGTTTTTGTGATTTGGATCATAGTACTGCTGCCTGACATGCAGTCTGATTCCAGTTCACAGGTGCTGGATGAGTAGTAACCACAGTGTGTAAGCTTTCTTTTTACTTCACTGACTTGTTGTGACCTGCTAAAGCTCAAGCTAAGCTTACCTGTTGGTTGTTCCAGTTCTGCTGTTCTCTTCTCCCTGTTGGAGAGTTTCTTGCTTTGTGCCAGCTCCAGGGCTTATCTGACTCTGCACTGAGCTGTTGATTTTCTCTGAGCCAGCAGGTAGCTAACAAAAAAAGCATGTAGTTAGTCAGTGGGGGTGTTCATCTCCTAACTGTGGGCGGGGTTGGACAAAAGTTTGCAGAGTAGGAATTCCAAAATTGCTGTCTGTGTAACAGTTTAAAAATGTTAATTACATGGTTATGAAAGTGAACTTTTAAAATCAGTGCATTTGTGTTGTCTCTTGGAAAACATGGGGTTCTTGCTTAATAGTAGACAGTATTTTATAATCTACCCTATGTGAAGGAAAAAATACTAGTCCTGTTCTGTCTTTTGCATCTAACTTTGGTTGGATGCAGTTATTTTAAGAGGTCTTTTGCAACCAGGACAATTCTCTGAACAAAAACTTGGAAGTTGAGACTGACATTTAAAGCTGTAGGTGAAGGGGAGGTGAGGTGAAAGGCATCTTTGACTGGAGAGCTTTCTGAAAGCTTATAGATGAGTTGCTCAGACCATGATGCAGCTTTCAGAAATTGAAAGGCTGTGAGATTTTTGAGAATAGCTGACTGTTGTGCCTTGATTCTTTTCCAGGGAACAGCTCGCAGAAAGAAGAAGGTGGTGCACAGAACAGCTACAGCTGATGACAAAAAACTTCAGAGTTCCCTCAAAAAACTGGCAGTAAATAACATTGCTGGCATTGAAGAGGTACAGTTAGAAAAATGTGCTGTTTGAAATCAAATTCATTGTGGTGTCATGGTTTTTTTGTTGAACTTTTTTCCCCTCAAAAACTTACAGGTCTGGTTACTGATAGGTAAAATTATTTGATTGTTGTCTCATTTCTGTTAATGCATACACACATACCTAGAGGAAGAAGGACAAAGTGATTTTAGAAGCCAGTGAGCTGTTCTTTATTCTTGGCTTCATGAACTCGATTACCTAATTTTAAGACAAGAGCAGTAAATGCACATTTACTCTGCAGGCATATCTAAAGCAAAAGTTGTGTGGTGCAGAATATAAAGAAAACCATAAAAATACCTGGAGTAAGAACTTGCCAGTCTGTATTATCAAAATTAGGTCCTGTTACTGCAGAAAAACTCCCAGGATTGTTTGTGGTAGTCATAAGAGAACATTTCTTGCAACGCATTGAAGACTTTGCACAACCAGCTTCTATGTTAATGTAAGTAGGAATACAAAGGTTTCAGATATTCCTTGAATACATCTGTTTTATGTGTCTAAAACATGAAGTGAGATCCTACAGAGAGTGATACATGTGTCTGTTACATGAGGAGATGTTCCTTCATCATCAAGTCAATATTATTGTAGTGCTTGGTTAAAGAAGTGATTGTATTTAATGTGTGATTAGTTGAGCAGGATTGGGAGCTGCCTTCAGAGGTCACTTAGTGTATACTCCTTTTTCAAAAGTACACAGAGGTTCAGTGTAGAAGTGTGGTTGGCCTGAAAGTTTTCATACCTCTGCTACAGAAACAATTCAGTTTGGTTCTAAGCTTGATATATATATGCTGAGCTAAATGGACCCAAGACAGTTCTGTTTTGGGATGGGTTCCCTGCCTGCCCTCCACACCCCCCGATCTTGATACAGACACAGTGAAGATTGGTAACTTAGATGTTTGTGTAGTTTAGATCTCTTCCTTAGTTGTCAAATTTTGGTTTTCTCCCTATAACTACTAAAAAAATACTTATGCATTCTGTGACCTAAGTTTATCACTGCTGTTTGGTTGAATGGTTGCTTTTTTTTTCCAGAAAAAATTATTTTCCACTTAGCCATAGTTTAGCCATGCCCAAAAGAAAAACTTGTTTGGTTTTCCATTCTGCTTGCCTTTACTATAAAAACCAAAAGGCCATAAAAACATGCCAGTATAAACTTTGGCAGAAGGAGCAGAGCAGGCTGCTTTACTGGCTGCAAAACCAGTAGGGTGATTCAGAAGACCAGGGAAGAGAGCAGGGTGACTGAAAGATGTATTAGAGTCATCATGGAATTACTGGGAAGGCACCAGAAGCCTGTTCTGTTGTGATTGGTACACAAACCTCCAGTTCTGCATGTATCCCTGCCTTAGGTTGCTTCAGAAACTAGGTCAGATTGTGAGTTTTGTGCTTTTGCCAATTCTGCTGCAGAAACAATAACATGTTCCTGATAGGTGACACAGATAGCTGGGAATGGTGATGTCTTAAAGCTTTTCTGTTAGAGTTTTTACTTTGTAAAGAGTTACCACAGTGCTGAAGGGCTTTGCCTTTTGGTGCCTTTTTCCCCTCTAGATACTGCTGATGTTTCCTGCTCCATGCCTTACAGTTTAGTAACTTGTGTATGTTTTTTGCATTTATTAAAGATGGACATGAACTTTATGATAACATATAACCTTACATATTTATTAATTAATATTTACTTGAGCATGTTTTATGAAGAATCACAGTTCTTAAAATCTGCCTTTCCATATAGTATGTGTAAACCTGTATTTTATCATTAATTTATTTTACTTCTACTTTAGCTGGTGATAATTCCAGGTGTTTTTATTGTGGTTATATTCTCAGGAGTAGGTCTCAAAACCAATAGGAGTATTGGTTTTGAAATTTTTCATGTTTAACAGTTTAAATCTAGTTTTTGAACTTCCAATCTATCATGCTTTCTCAACAAGATGCTGCTGCATTTGCTGCATTTTGGTGAAAGTTACTGTTTTTGAACAGGTGAACATGATTAAGGATGATGGAACAGTTATTCACTTCAACAACCCCAAAGTTCAAGCTTCCCTCTCTGCTAACACTTTTGCAATTACTGGTCACGCAGAGGCCAAACCGATCACAGAAATGCTTCCAGGCATCTTAAGCCAGCTTGGTGCTGACAGCTTAACAAGTCTCAGGAAGTTAGCTGAACAATTCCCAAGACAAGGTAGGTCTTTTCTGGAATCTTGCATTGTTGATTTAAGGAACATAATGAGGTATTAAAAGTTCAAGAATTACTTAAAAAGCACATATGTCTTTGATCAATTTTATGTATTTTCCACTGTTGTGGAAATATGAGGGGCAATGACTTTTGTATTTTCCTTTTTGATTCAATATTCTATCTGAGAAAAATTGAAAAAAACCCCAAAAGCTGATTGAAGAAAAAAAAAAACCAAACCCCAAACTGGTAAATTGGTCACACCAGTGGATGTACATGGAATCACAGCTGTGTATGACAGATACTTAAGAGAGCAAGTTTACATTTTCACCTGGAAAAACAGGTCAACAGTTTTTTTGTTCTTTTTTTTTCTTGGGGGGGGGGGGAAGGAATTGGTTAGGTTTTCTTTGTCTATAGAGAGTATGTATCTATTGTGGATACAGATGAGGAAACATGATTCTTGATGTTCTACTCTGTAATTCCCTTTGTAATTAAACCAAGACTTAAAAAAAGTAAAACCAAGGAATTTACCCAAAATAATAAAATTCAACTGTTTTAATGTGATTCTCTATTTTATACTTATCTTGAAGTGATGGGAGAATGGTGCTTATGTATATGTATGTGGTATAATTATTATTATTGTAATTTTACAGAGAAGCAATTGAGCCTAGGAACAATCCCTTTAATAAAATACCCTCTTTAGGGAAGCACTGTGGCACATTCTGTAGAGGGCTAGTTTTGATGCAGGACCCTTTCCTACAGCTGCAGCTTCTTGGTGACCTGAGTCATGTGCTAAGTTGGTCCCTGATGGACACCACATTACTGTTGCATTGAAACACATGACTTCAGCTAGATGAGCTACTCAAATGGAGGTGTTTTCAGTATCATTTGATCTCTTCCCAGTTCTGCATTAATACCCCTAACCATGGCTGTGCTCCTAACTTTGATACAAGAGTATTCACAATTGGACCTTTTGGTTGTGCTGATTACCTTTGATACTCAGTCATTTGTAGATTTGTCACTGTTGGGGGTTGGGTAAACTTTTTTTCACCTGTACAATTTACAATTTGTCTTTTGTTGTTTGGTTGACCTGAATTCGGTATACTGAGCACTCTACACCAAATTTCTTTTTATAGTGTTGGACAGTAAAGCACCAAAATCTGAAGATATTGATGAAGAAGATGATGATGTCCCAGGTAAGTACATGCATGCTTATATGTCCATTAAATGTGTAAATATTTCCACTCACACTCATAAACACTTCACTCTTGATTTGATTATACTTCTCACTTGACTAAGGAAGGCTTCATGTACAGGGCAGCATTAAAACATGGATTACTCTGGATTCCAGCTTTTGCAGAAAAGGTTTGCTTTGTGCAAGTTATTTAGTTCTTAAGCAAAAATAGGTTAAAATCCTTTCAGGGAGGTTGAACTGGTGATCTAAATACCCAAATAGGGTTTTAGGGCTGTAAAATTGCATGACTGATGTAGTCATCAGGTTGTTTTTAATCAGAGTCTGGAATGAGGCTTTTTATTTCTGTAGTGGAAGAAACAAAGCTTATGTCAGTGTCTGAAAGTTTCTTGCTTTCTTGTCTGAAAGCAACTTGTCAGTGCTTAATTTGTCAGTAACTCTTGCCAGTAACCACATTCTTCTGTGTCCATCAGTGTGGTATATTAGCTAAACTGGTAGACTCAGATGTTTGATTATCCCTGCACTGGCACTGGTTTATTTCTTTGTGACCTCACATAACAATTCAGTTCTCTCCAAAATTTTCTGTTTCATGGAGTATAGCAGGTAATGGGTCTCTTAACTTTTAAGGCATTCTTAAAAGAATGCTGATGATTCAAGACTCAACTGGAGGTAGTAGAGCATTTCTGAAAAATTAGATCTTAATCACTTCATGATAGAACATCCACTCTTCGGAGTGTGCCTGCATTTATAATTCTTTGTGTGTGTTCAAACCCTGTTTTCTAAAGCTCTTTGAAATCTGCCCATAATAAATGGTGTACATGACTCTAGTTTAAAGAACTGCTTAATCTTTCCTATGCATTATCATTGAACTTCTGAAGGTAATATTACTGGGAATTATTGTATTAAATATCTTCATCTCTTTCAGATCTCGTAGAAAACTTTGATGAAGCATCAAAGAATGAAGCTAACTAAATCATTAATAGTTCTGGAAGCTGGCATGGACTAGATTTAAGAAATCAGCTATGTGGTTCCAAAGTTTTAAAGAAACAGAGAACATCATCTGTTAATAGTTCAGTAATATAAATATTTTGTATTTTTATGATGCTGTTTGTTCAGCATTTTCTGTCAGTTGATTTTGCATTTTGCACTTACTCCCAGGATCTACTCTTTTGGTCAAAAAGAAACGTCAGTGCAGTTCGAGGGGTGTGTGCATGTGCGTGTGTGTATGTGTGTGGGTGTACATACAGTGGAGAACAAATTGGAGAACACTTATTTAACCTCTCCCTTTTTTCCTTTGGAAGTAGAAATAAAATGAATCTTAAGCATTGTTACTTCTTAATTATCACCAAATAACTCACAGAAGGTAGTTAAGATTAAAATTTTGTCCACATTTTGCCACCCAGGGGAGTTACACCATTAAAATTTGGGTTGAATCTGCTGTTAAGGATCGTACTTGCAGATGTGTTTCTGATCTGTGCTGAAATGTACACACATTTCTTGTCAACCTTACCTTGATCCCAGATGAGCTGTTACACCAGCTTGTTTGTGGTACAGTAACTTTTTTTAGAAAAAGACTGTCTCAGAAAAGTGTGCTGTTTCGTTTTTTTTTTACCTTTCTCAACTTTTTCTTTTTTTCTTGTCTCTTTATCCTTCTGAGACAAGATGATGTTTGACTCCTTCCATGTAGGCGTAGCAGTATGTTCTCCTGTTGATTATGTAGAGTATTACCCATGTCAGAAGGAAAGCAAACACCTTGGTTCTCTACAATCAGGTCCTTTCTTAAACTTGGAGGTCTAGTTGGTAACAGTCCAGTGCACCAGTTTTGCACAGTAACAGATTTTTGCTTGAGTAACTTCAAGCTGTTCTCTTGGCATGACTGCATTTACTAGCAGCTGATGATCCACTGTCATTCTTATGGCACTAGGAATTAAATGCACTGTGTGAGCAATGTTTAAGGTGGGAGGCAAGAGTTGTTGACATTTTGCCTTGCCTCCTGCTGAGCAGTTTGTGCAGTGACTTAGCTCTAAAGGGATTTATTTTTTTTTTTGCCTGTAACTTACCTTTGCCTATAACCTACCTCTAGGTTTGGTATAATCTATGTAGTAGCTTCTTAAAAAACACGAATGCTCCTCAGGCATAAGGAGGACATTGGAAGTACTGTTGGTACAGTGCAGTATTTATGACCTTTCTTTAAAATGCTTAATGTGAACCCGTTTTCTCAGAGGCTCTTTTAAGGTTCTTGATGTAATGTGCATTACGGTATAGATAGACATCATTGTAACCTGTGTCAAGGGCAGCTGTGGCTTAAGAAAGCCTTGGTTTTTTTCCTCTACATCTGTCACTTAATTATGGCTTAATTGGAACATATCAGCTTCTTCTGTAGGTTAGTATGCTAGAGAACTGTAAAAAATACAAAGTAAAGAGTACATGAGTTCTGGTGACACCATCAGAACCACAGAAGCAGAGCTGTAGTGGTTCATCATCTGAACTCAATTTATTTTATAGGCTTTGTTCAGTTTTTCCTGTTGTATTTTATATACTACATGGATCTTGCTACAAAATAAAACAACAGTGCAAAAGAGGAAATGCTCCCTCTTCATGTATTGTCTCCTCCTCCCACCACCACTAGCTGAGGGAAGGACAGGTGGATGCAGCAGCTGTTTCAAACAGCACCTACATTCTTGCTGACAGTGGCTGAGGAAGATACACACAGGATTAGGGAGAATCCTGTTAGAGCTTTAGGATTCCACACTCTGGTATACCCACTCTCCTATTTCCCCTGCAGCATTGAAAGAAACTTTGGTTTGTTGTATGGCTAATCTTAAATTGGCTGCAGATGCATTTGTTCTGTTTTCTAAGGAAGAGATGTCTGGGTCTGCACAGGCACACCAAATTGCCTTTTGCTGCCTCCTCAAGCTCAATGAAGGATTCTAGGAAGCAGGTATTTGCAGTGTTCTTCCATTTGCTTTAGGGGGATAAGTGAAGAACACTTAAAAGTAGCAAGTGTACTGAGTTTATGTATGGGCCATTCCTTCCAACTAAATACTAATCAAATACTGAAAATCTGTACTCATTGGTTTCTGATGTAGGAAGTATGTCAAAAGTAATTTTGTGAGAGATTAAGAGTAAGCATTAGAAACAATGATTCTGTAAGTTAGCTGCTCAGCTTTCTGATTCCTACAAAATACTCATTTAATTTTTGCTCTTGGTCATGACCATTTACATGTTAAACCCTCACTTTTTTCCTATGTTTGACGACCATTAAACTAACTAAATATGCTAGCTTATGGAGTTATACTCATTTTTTTTCACTGTATCTGAAAACAGTCAACCACTTAGGATTTGCTGCTGGAAATACTAGAGCTTATCAATCATTAAACTGATTATAATTAAAAGTAACCCATCGAGACTGTTGTGGGAAAAGCTATTTTTCTTATTTATTTGTGGTATAACTCTTTAACAGTGTTTGAACATGCTGATGGAAATGCAGTTACCAAGAGCAGCTTCGGGGAGTACAAGAAAAACTCCCCACATGAAGGTGAACATTAAAATATTCTTTGCCTGGCTTGAAGCATGGTAACCCCTGTACTTCTGCATCCCTTGAGCTTGCTAATTAAACACCATTGACAAAGTTATTTGTAAAGATACTGACATATTCAAGATCTTGGCAGTGATAGGACAGAATGGAGGTTGAAACATCTCTTGATGTGAGAGAATCAAAGTTCAGTCAGTGAAAACTGAAAGAGTAATAAACTTGGCAAATGTGCAAGGTGGCAAACATCAAGTCTTTCTGCTCTAAGAAGTTTGATATTTTATTGATTAGGAATCCTGGGACTGGATGGCTTCTCTCAGGCAGGAGGGCAGGTCTGTAAATACCTGCAGTTTGGGTGCATTTGAAAAAAAAATGTGCAGGATGGCAGACTCACAGCCAATGGTGCTGGAGACTTGGTACTGAGTGCTGGTAAGGGATTTCTTGTGCAGCACTCTTCTAGTTTGCAGCTAGGAGTTTTGGTAGGGTGGAAGGAGCTGATATGCAGTACAGACCTTGGAAATAGTTGGGCTTTTTTAACTTAGATGTGGGAATATGGGAAGTATGCATAAGAATAGGGAGGAATTTAGAACTGCTACTGAAGCTATACTGAAATATATTGATAATTCATTAGTATTTGTCAGCTTTCTGTGGGAACTATGGGTTATGTACTCCCTTCTGCCAGGATCTTCACAAATAATGTTTTGGATTTGATGTGTAACAAAAGGAATATGGAAGGCTTACAGATAATTTAATTACCAAGCAGTGTATTGATTGACCAGTGTATTGCAGTTGACAGGAAGGAACTGTGGAAGTTATAACAGCGCAATAAATCTGTGCTGTATTTAAGAGAGAAATTTGTGTCTCTCCTGAGGAATGTCCCAGGGATTCTCCCAAGCTCCCCTGGTATCAGGCTGTGCTGCTTCAGGCAGCTGAGATATGCAGAGGGGCTGAGCAAACTGCCCTGTAGGTGAAGGTGGGTGAATGCATTCTTCCTCTGGCTCTTAAAATAAATCTCCTTTTATTATTTGAAGACAATGCTGGTTGTTCAACAAAGTGAACAGATTTTTTTTTTTGAGATCAAGATGACACTAATTAACTGATCTCTGTTTTGTACTTGAGCAAATAAAGTGATGCAGAGCAGAAGTACATCACAGTAGCCACTGCAGCTCTACAGAAGTGACAGCAGAAGTACAGGGAGTGGTTATTCACATTCAATTGTTTGCTTTCTCATCAAGTAATTTAATTTTTTTTTTTTTTTTTAATTTCCCCTCCTTCAAAGACCAGTTTGCAGACACTGAAGAACTTCATGGATTTACTCAGAAACATGGGGGCTGCATTGTCAATCCAGGATTCAGGTAGCCAAGCAGAGCAAGGGAAGAGAATAGTTCTAAAGTTGGTCATCGTGGTATGTTTGGGTGGAAGCTTGGGTTGATATCTAGAGCAAGATTATTGGGAACTGGGCTCTCAGTTTGGTCTCTGGTACTTTGTATTTGGCAAGAAAAAAACAAACTTGTACTTCTTCCAGGGCCTTGGTTTGCCTTTATTTCAGGAGTACTGCTCTACCTCCTGTGTGTGTTATGTAAATTAATGAACACAAAACCTGGGTGCTTCTTGAGAAATGACTTGCACAAGGTGTGAAAAGCTACTTTATTTCCATGTGCTAAACACACACTATTTGGTGGGCTGTCAGTACTGTTAAGAGCAGACCCACAGCTTGCTCAGATGCTGTTTTTTCTTGGCATCCTTGTATCTGTCAGATTCTGAAATATTAGGCAGCATTTCCCTGAACTTTGAATGCAGATAGATTTTGCAATTGCTGAATTAGTTGCCTCCTTGAAGTAAAAGGAGACATTATCTGCTCATTTCATTTACTGAAGTTATGTGGTATTTTTTGTAAGGTATCAGTGCTAAGGCAAACATAGAAACAGACAAATAACATTCCGAGGCCATTTGTTTCAGTGCACAATATCCCAGCTCAATAAAAGTAGTTATATGACCTGTTGCCCTTTCTTGCAACATCCTTGCAGCAGCTACAGTAACTGCTTGTGTCAGAAAGTAACATTAGAAAGTATTTAATGTATTTTTAGATTCTGTCTAATGAAACTTAGCTGACAAAGAAGAGTCAGAGCCGCATGACCAGCTTTCAGCAGACAATGGGAAATGTGGTGCAAACTACAATGTGAGGCAATGTGAGAAGCTGGAAATTTCCAGGCGATGGAAATTACTGCCATACATAGGTAAGTGAAGAGTTAAAATCTCAACGGATTGTCAGTGGGACACCAGACCCTTGCACACAAACATTGAAGTTCCCTGAAAGGTATTCACTGATTTCAGGCTTCCCTTTCCCCAAGGTGGAAAGTAGAAAGTTTTCCCTTTCCTTTGCTTTCCCCAGCACCAGCAGGAGTCACTGATGTCTGAGGTCACCCAGAGCAGTGTGCTCATCTTGTTTGTAAATAACTTTTTGTAAAGTTAGTTTTCAGATAGTTTTCAGCTCACCTTACTGTTGAGGCAGACTGCAGTTGCACACGTGCTAAAAGCTTGATGGTCACCTTTAAAAGGAAGGTGTTGGCACAAAGGGCTTGGTAGAGATCCCACAAACTAGGCCTGCAGACTCACCCAAAAGCTGCTGGCTTTCCTTCCTAGGCTTGTCTTGACAAGAAAGTTTGGGGGAACTTGTGGTTCTGCTGTTAGGGTCATCCTGAGTTTGGGAAAAAGGGAAGGATTTTACCATTTTTGCCTGGGCAACCAATCTGGTCAGAATGCTGTAACCTGCAGTTTGTTTTTAAATTTTTAATTGTGTAATTAGAGGCTCACAATGCCTTGTGAGACACTGGCATTGTGTGCACTGTGGGCTGATCTGCTGGAGCATGTGTCCCCAGTGTGCAGCCACACAGCAGCCAGCCCACTGCTTTGCATCTACACAGCTTTCCCCTGTGAGCCCAGTTGGTACATATCTTTTTTTAGATTAAAAGTAATTTTTGCGGGGCAAGCTACTGAAGTTTCAATTCATGCTGCAGATTCTTGTTCACTGGAAATGACTTTATTTACTGAGACTTTCAGTAAGGAATTTCCATGCTATTTTTACCAGATCTGGTTTCAAATGGTCTGTGAAACATGATCTTTAGTTGAAAAGAGGTGTAACTTGCTTACAGCATTTTTACAGGCTCTGGGGGGTCGTGATGCAACTAAAGTTTCTGCTCTTTTTGTTTTGAAATGCTTGAGCTGTTGCTGGAGATTGGTCTGCTCTGTGTGATTGGCAGCTGTAATTACTGATGGCTCACATTTTTGTGTTTCTGAAGGAAAGCAGAGGGCCTAAAATAATTTTTACTTTGAATAGGATTTTTTGCCCTGCCTGTCTTCAGTTTCCCACAGCCTGCTTCCTCTGGAAAAAAACATGAAATGTTACATTTTCTAGTATTTTTTAAAATCACCTTTCTTTCAGCCACATGACTTCTGTATTGCTGTAAATTATTAACTTTTGAACACAGTGATATTATCTCTGTCTTCTCTCCCACCCTTTGAGTTGCAGTGTTACTTTCGTTGGCAGCATGAAATCATGTTGGCCACTTCCAGCCCTGAAACTGTAATAGTTTATCCCATTACATGGTGATTTTTCCAGCTCAGTTGTCTTGAGAACCTTGAAATAGGCTTTCCATAAAAATATGCCATCCACTATTTTCTTTAAAAGGCTATAGTCAAATTTGAAGGGATAATCTAGCTATTGTTTCTAGTGTTATGTGTGTTCTATCCTGATGATTGTTTTAAATTATAGAGGATTTTTATAGTGCAGTCTTGATCACTGAGAACTTGGTGACTTCTTTGAACAAGATTGCTTGGTTCTTTGCTAATGTGTTTCCATCTTAACTGATGGAAACATTTCCATTAGAAAAATTATACAGTATTTCTGGTTTTAGTCTGCACTAGCACTCCACAAGTTTGCAGTAAGCTGTAATAAAAGGCTTAGGTGTCTTACACCCACATTTCCTCAATGCTTCACAGTACCATCACAGAAATATATGCCAAGTGCATTTTTTCTTAGTCACTTCTACTTTTGTCATCTTTCTTTCTCTATAACTGTTTCAACTATTGTCTGAGGCATCTGTTGAATTTGGGCTCTCAGGTTCATTACAGCTTGGGATGGCCAGCATTTGATTTGTCAGGAATGAACAAATGGACTAAGTAGCAGTTCAGAACAAGACTTCACTTGCATTGAATAGAAGTGGTGAGAAATTCTTTCTACTAGTCTCTCAGATGAGACATTAATTTGTGTTAAAATTTGTATGAGATGTGCCTCAGTTCAATTTTTGCCCTTCTGTGTTAACTCTTAGGTGTAAGCCAAGATGAGAGAGGAGATTAAATACTTGTCCTCAATTAGTCTTACACTTGTAAGCAGTTGTGTGAAAAATGGCTGTGGGAGGAATTTCCTGCATTATCTACTTGCACAATAAAACCAAGCTTTACAGTTGTTTATACCATAGTTGTCATCCTTTTAAATTAAAAGTATTAGCAGTTTTTATACTCAGAACATCTCTCTAGCTTGGTAAAAGCATGATTAAAGACAGATCTCAGATTTTCCCCCCCCCCCTTTTTTTTTTTTTTCCCTTCCCCTCCTCAAGGAAGCAGCTTCCTGCTACATGTACTGTGCCTACTGTGCCCTGTTCTATTGGCTGCTGTGTTTAATCCTGTATCAGAGGCAAAATTGTTTTGCAAAGGTTCTCTGTCAGTTTGAAGTGGGCTACCAGTCCTTTTTTAGCAAACTCAAAGCATTTCAGCTGACTGATTTCAGAATTACAAACCTGAACAATTTGCAGACATCTCTCATTGAGATGTTGGGGAAATAGCCTTTGACTCACAGCACTCCATCAAATCTCAATCATGTGATTTAGCAAGGCATAAGTAAGCCTTGACTGGGTTTTTTTCTGTGGACTTAATTACACCCAGTTGAAGCAATGTCCTTTTGCTTGAGCAGGGAGTTGCCACACTGCTATGAAGTCATTGCTAGGAGAACAGGAAGGTTCAAGCAGAGCCATGAACTTTGTAAGAGGAGCAGAAGGAGTGTGTGTACTTGTGACCCTGTGCTCTCATGTGCACTTCCATGGCATTTAGTGGTGGGATTTGTCTGTGACGGTAAGAATGAATGATTCCTTCTTTGCCATCACTGCTGACTTAATAAATTACATGATCAAGGTAAGCATATGTCTGGCTTTTTTTTTTTTTCCTCATATATAGTAATGAAAGAGAAAAGAACTGATGGGGAAGGGGTCAGATCTGCCTGGAATAATTAGTGACTTGTATTCAGCAAGAACTTGACACAATACCAGTGAAATTACTGCTTCTTTTACTCATTTTGTGTGTGTGTGTGTGTGTGTGATTTAGTGTCTGTGTCAATGCCTGTGGGTTTCCAGACTAACCCAGTTCATGTTCAACACCATGCCTGTCAAATGGAAATTTTAGGTATGTTTTCTTGAATAAAAAGGCCAGCACAAGCTGATACCCAGAGCATTTGGTGAGCCAGTGCAGCTGCCACCAAAGGGATAATTTCCACCATTAATGGAAGCAAATGTAGCCAATGCCATTCCAGCCACTCCTGGACTAACACTTGGATCTCAGGAATTGTCTGTTAAAAGCTGAAGGTGCTCAGGGGAGAACAGAGTCTGCAATTAATGTTGCATCATCATATTGTATAATGGGTCCTACTGGATACTAACTCCTTCTGTACAGTTTTCTCTAAAACAAGAGGATAAAAGATGGCCTGTGCAGCTTATTATCTAAGGTATAATCAGATTTATGACAACTGACTTTCAGTAATTATAAATGGCAGTAAAATGCATTTGCAGGGCTTGGGGCTGCTTCTTTGCAGAAATAGTAGTAGTGTCCATCTTGCACGTCCTCCCTTTGAAACAGATTGTTCAACAATTTTACAAAAATTGCTTTGAGATATTTCTAATCCTGGCAAATTGAATCATTCTTGTTTACTGCTCAGCTTTCATTTTCATGGCCTGTTATACTAAATGGCATTTTTACTGAGCTCAAGTATATTCTTAATCAAAGTCTTTACTAAGAAAGAGCACTTTGAACTCCCCTTAGGAAGCCAAATTGTTTCTCTCTAGTATTTGAAGTTCTTTGCCTGTTTTACAGGTCTAACAAAAGCCCTTAAGTCCCACACCAAAATTACCCTGAAACTCAGTCTCTTCAGTGCCTCATTTGTTGATGTTACATCAACGTTGCCACAGTCATGAAGCCAGGAGCCTGCCACAATTCTTGTGGCCTTACACTTTTTTATTTAAGCATTCCCCCTGAAGTGTGCATTTCCATGTCTCCATGCCACCTAAAGTTCTGGCTCAGTTTCAGTTTAGTTCCTTCATTCATGAGTTTCTTTATTAAAGTGCTCAACTTTTTGCAAACTACAGGGGGAGATGTTTGCTTTCAGTTTTGTTTTTTTCTTTTTATAGTATGAGGCATTTGTTTTTCACAGGGGAAAAAAAATCATAACCTTTTTTCCTGCCTATCCAATGAAAACACCAATTTATAACCAAAGAGAAAATGAAAGAGAAGGACTGCACTGTTTCAATTTGGTTTCAAGATGCTTGGCTTAATTCTGCTCTGCTTTTATGCCTGAACCACCCATCAAAGGTTGAGTATGCTATCCAGTCTGCTTTCTTGTGCATTCCTCTCTTGCCTTGCTACAATTTATACAAGATTTATCTTGCACAGTTTATACAAAAATAAAAAGACTGTCCTATGAAAAGGAAAAGGGATTTGGTGCCAGGTATAATGAATGGGTAAAACAATTCCATCATTCTCCAAGTTCATTCAAACATCATTCCACCTACAGAGAATTTATCTGAAGATGTTACTTTTTAACATCTTCTCAACATGTGTTCCTTGAGAATTAGTGAAAGTGACTTATTTCTGAAATACATATGCAAAAAAAAGTTATTTCTCCAAGGCTTTTCTTGCTTTACATTTGCTTGTGTTGTAGCATTCTGAAGGTAAGGTGCCAAGCCATATGCCTAGTTGTGCAGACTGCAGCTACTTAAGGCTTCTTTTTTATAATTTTTAAAATTATACCAGTTTCAGAAAAATAGTTCTAACACACACACAAAATCATGTGAATAAGATCTTCAGAGAGCAAATTAAACAGCTTCTATCTGCCTTGCCTAGTGAATTTATAGTGTGAGGAATTCCATGTCTGTTCAGCTGACTGCCTTGTTTTTCAAAGCATTTCACTCTGGGTTTTACCTTTTCAGTTAAGCCAATGCTATTTAAAAAGATTATTTCCGTGTCATTTGCAAAGCATGTAGAAGCTGGAGGCAATTCAGCATTTTGACACTCTTAATTAACTGATAGCCTGTCATGAAAGTAGGTTGTAATTAAATGATATGATAATTCAGTCACGCTGCTTTCCAAAGTATCTTTCTATCCTAGCATAATAATAATTTAGGTGGTGACATCAGGCCTGTATATGTGCTTCCCCTTCCTCAGTGCCTATTCAATAAGTGTTGGTCATGGTTCAAAATAGCCTTAAGAAAATAAATTACAATCAGGTTTTGGTGAAAGAGGAAATAGACATTTTTTTTAAATTGCTGTCACAAACTGGGACCTGTCATCCTGTTGTGAAGATGATGTGTAGTAGATGACAGCCTACATGTCCTGTAAGGGATATTCACACATTCAGAGGTTTGCAGGGTTTCTAGGGCAAGCCAGTTGGGTTTCTGAAAAATGATCTGAGGTCATTTTGATGGTTTCAAAGCCTGTGGCATGCTTGTTTCTGGGGTATTGATAATGATTTGAGTGAGACTGGATTTCTGGTTGCCCCAGAATATTTTTAATTAATGAAGATTTTGCTGTCTTCAACTAGAGGGGTGAGTGTTGAAATGGGAGTGCTTTTACTGGGTAAGCAAACATAGTTTTACAGAGGTATTCCAGGACAGACAAGTCCCTAACACAGCCTGACAGTGTTACTGTTCAGAAATCAGGGGGATTTGCCAGAAGCCAGTAATACCCGTTGCATTTTGAGCCAGGTTCTTTTGACATCCATTTTCTGATGTGCTGCCCTGGGGAAATCTGCCCTCTATTCATCTCTTCAATCCTTTAATAACATCACTTGTGCCAGGAACATCATAATGCTGAGTGCCATGGCAGAGACATTACTATGAATATGCTGAAGATCCTTGCTTGGTGTGTGATGAAGTCATCTTTGGGGAATAAGTGAAACAAAAGCATGTGTAGGATATCCTCTAATTCAATGAAGAATGTGGGTGGAGAAGCAATTGAAATGAACAAGATGCTCTGGACTTTCATTAATGCCTTGAATACTTCAGGGTGCACTTAAACAAATCTTAGTGTGTGTGAAAAGTTTCACTACTCAAAGAACTAAATCAGGAGGAGCTCGTGGGGTTTTTTTAACTTGCCTTCCATTGCACCTTTGCCCTGAGGGATGGGCACCATGTTCCCTGTGGCTGTTCTGATGGAGGAGAAGTAACCATACTGAGAAGTTGAGACCTCTGTATGACTGACTGACTGACAAGCTGTATGCTGCTTAAATGTGGTAGAGCTGCTGCCTTCCCTCTGCTGTGTCCTCAGTAGTGGCTGTCACCAGTTGCCTCTTTCAAGGCTGGCTGAAATTGAGCAGGATGTCCCTGAGTTGCTTAAGGGGACAGGAAGATGTGGCTGCACCTGCAACACAGACATGTAAGACTTTCTTCTTGAGAAGACATAGCTTTAAAAAAATGGCATGCACAAAGGATGGTGGTTTTGGTGCCCAAGCACCCATTGCCATTATGGAGAAGTAGGATGGAAAAGGTCAGCATGCCAACAGCAGGTAACCTGAAGCAGCACTGCAAAGTGGTGCCTGCCAGTTTCCTTCAAGGATAAAATCCCTTTTGATGGAGTTTTACTCTATGCAATGAATGATTTAATTACAAAAAAACCAAGAGCTTGAGAGTCAAGCGTGTCCATGCATAACAGCTATTCATTTATCTCCAGGACACAAAGAAGGGAAATGCTTAAGATAACAATGAGCCAACTATATATACCACTTCCTTCCAAGAAAGTTTCAGTTCTTTTCCCCTCTAAAGGAAACCCAGCTCCTACTTTGAAAGCAGAAAGATCTAAAGGATAAATTACTATCTACGTATTAGATTAAACCCTTCACTTAAAACACTGATAGAAAAAATATGTATATTCTAAATTAAGGCTTATACTCTTATATCAAAAAGAAACCCAAATAAAACCTACCCTTGAACACCACCACCAGCCACACTGGAAATACATAACTGCACATTCACAGACATCTTAATATCTGTACAGTTGGACTGAGGACTTTTTCTGAGAGGTATTTCCTATCTCAGTCAGAAGCTACGAGCTTCTTACAAGATGTGTGCCTTCCCACTGCTCCTGCTGTCCCTCATATGACAAAACTCATAGGG
Source organism: Phaethornis superciliosus (assembly GCA_023637945.1). Lineage (NCBI taxonomy): Eukaryota > Metazoa > Chordata > Aves > Apodiformes > Trochilidae > Phaethornis > Phaethornis superciliosus. The sequence continues at coordinate 24,622,299 of JAJQWJ010000009.1, forward strand.
CTCCTCTCTTCACAAAGAGCAGCAGCTCTCTCCCTCTTCCTCCAGGTTCACAGACCTGGTGATGAAGGAAGGCATTGAGAAAAGTTCTATTGCAGCCTCTCAGGGCTCCCCACTGCAGAGTGTGGATGTGTCTGTCTGGTGCTGCTCTTCCAGCATGTGTTCTATGAGAAGGCAGAAGTGGTAGATTCTGGCCTCATTCTCTAAAGAGAGAAGGTGTCCTTCCACCTTGTTCTTCCATTTATATTTAGGTTCCTTTCACATAATCACAGAATGGTAGAGATGGGAAGGGATCTCTGGAGGTTGCCCTGGACCATGCCCAGTAGAGTTTTAATGTAACTCCAAGGGTCGAGCCTCCACGACCTTTGTGTGTGTTTGGCTGCCCTCACAGGAGAGAATTTTTTTTATGTGTAAGGTGAATTTCCAGAATATTAAATGGTTTAGAGAAAAGCAAGCTAAAGCTGTCTAGGGCTGTTCCAGAAGGATGTGTTAACTTTCAAGTTAGGTCATCCCAGAAGAAAACCTGTTTTTTCAGCTGGTCTGGTGAACGTGTGGGTACCTCTGCTTGTTGTTGTATAACTACTGTTCCCCAAAAAAGAAGGCAGTAGCACCAAGGCTATGAGAGTGATTCTCCAGCTGGGTGACATGGCCCTCTCAGCAATAACCAGTTTCAGAAGGATTACTGCCTCAGCTTGTCAGTAAGGATCTAACAAGTTCTAAAAGCTGAAAACGTCACCATAAAAAGATGCAGAGAACTTCCCATTTAAAGAGAAATAGAAAATATCATAATTTCTGAATAATAAAGATGAACCAGGAGGAGCATTGAGAAAATAAACAGAACAGAGGATTATACAAAGTAAAATTGATTGTTCCTATATGAGAAAAAAAGGGGATTAAGTTAAATTGTGCAGTACAGCATTTACATTCCATTAAAGAAAATACTTTTAAAGTACCACAATTAGTGCATAGAACTCACTGTTACAAGACATCACAGATTAAAACAGGATTTTTAAAGGATTAGATTTTTTCTGTATAAAATATGTATCCATTTTTATTAGATAAGCACAACAATGAATGAAGTTATTTAATTTGTATACAGAGTCTGTGATAAAATCTGACAGCTTCTTTGGTCATAAAATACAGTTATCTTGAAAGAAACAAAAGACTTGCATCACTTCAACATTCTTAATAATGCGTTATTTAATAATACCTATATTTATATGATTTTTCAATTTCATTTTGTACTACATATAATTAAGCTCAAGGCAAGCTTAAATTGCAGTGTTTTGATTTTTTTCAGATGGTTTTGTTCTTAGGATTTTCCATGCATGTTAAGTGTTGACATTAGAGGGAGTGGGTTTCTGTTCACAAAAACAGTCATTCATAAATGCTCCACAAAACAGCCTCTGTGCTACTGTTTGCTGATGGAATTCCTTTCTGAAGGGTCTGATGCAGTTTGTTCTCAGCCAGCATATGGAATAAGCCTTTTCTCTAGGAGTGCATCAAGCACTGAGTACCTTCACTGAAGCCCACACAAATTCCTGAGACCAATTTTATGAGCTTGTCAGCTCCCTTGTAGACCTATATCTGGTCTAGCTTTTAGAAAATCTTGGTTGAAAAATCACCAGATTGTGATTTCTTTTGGCCATGAAGTATGGCATTGTTGGTGGCACATATGGAAACGTGCATGTGGTATTTTAGAAAGGGCTATCAACAATTTAGAAACTTCTTTCTAGAAGTGTTGAGGTATGCTGGCCCCTCCTTCCTCATCAATATAGCACACTTAAGGCAGAATATTTTTTTTTTTAAAACAAACTTACATGAATTATGAGTTTTATCCAAACAATTTGAATCTCAAGTCTTCTGCCTTCTACCATGCTCTGGCAAAGCTCCAACAGTATTCCTGGGCTACTGTCACGTTTGAATGATGGAAGGTTTTATATGATTGAGGAAATCAAATAGTATCTCAGCCAAGTGATATCCCAATATACAAGGGATGTAAAATCAGTTCTATGATTCTAGTCCAAACTCTTAAATGTATTTTTTTTACCAGTATGGAGCAGGTTGCTTAATCCTCACAGGGGAACTTACAGGCTTCAACTAGTTGTAATGTGCTTTTAAATCTTCAGATGGAAAATGCATGTTACTCAGCATTTTAGAAAGATGAAGTTGTCTAGATGGAACTAGCCTTTCAAATTCCTATTCCTTTTTGAATCTGAGAGATCTTTTATTTCAGTGAACCAGAGAGCACATATTTAGGGGGTGATTTCATATCTTCCAAATTATTGTTTTTCACATATTTATCGTAATAATACTTCTCATAGGAGGCTCTCCAGGTGGTTTCACAGACCTTCATCAGGCCTCATGCAATACTTACTCATGCTGTAAGTATAACTACTTGTAATGTACACACAAGGAGAGAGGATCAGATGAGTTAAATGAGCTAAAGTGTTGAACAGGAACCTGTTTCTCCCGATTCCAAGCCCTGGTAGGTTTTTTTAATACTGAGCACAGACATGTTCATTTGGAACAACCTCACAAATACTCATACCTCTTGGGTATTCACTAAAGGCATTTTCAGCTTCTGGCAAGACAAGGAATATAATCAGAAAGCTACATATATATTTCCAGGGCTTCCAAATACAGATGGATAGCAAAATAAAGAGTAAGAATGAAATTATCCAAATGCTTATTGTTAACAAGTACTACTGAACGCTGTAATTTGACCTCTTGCTTAGTAGATGTTTTCAGATCACTTAAGTATCACATCTCTGACTCAAATACCGAGTCCAAATAACAACCTTTGAAAAGTTGTCTTGTGAGCACTGGAAAAATAGCCCTTGTTTGCACCTGGATTTGTGTCTTCTCCCTCTCATCTCTTCCTTGCAGTAACTCCAGCCCTGCCACCTCTGTGATGACCCTTCTCACACAGTGACCTCAGCTTCCTGCAGCATTCCTAGGCTGAAACACCATGTGCTGGGAGCAAGGCAGAGCTGTGTCCATGCTGCAGTGGGGTAACAAACCAGCTGCTGCCTCACTGACCATCCACTGGCTGAGCTGGACTTGCTTTGCCTTGCCCCCTCTGTGTCTGGCCATGGTTTGCCACAAAACTCGTAAGAACTTAATTTCCTTGGAGACTTACCCCTTTTTCAACTGTAGCAGAAATTGGACAAGAGATCCTCAAGATACAGGACAAGGGAGGGAAAGGGAAAGACCAACAGTTTAGCTGAGTGTTGTTTCCTTATGAAGCTGGGACTAGTAAAATAAAATGGTGCCAGAGGGAGAGAAAAAGAAAAAATCGAGGTGTAAATAAAGTCTAAAGCCCTTGTTCATGCTTACACAGAAATTCAACACAGATACAATGATCTTTTAGAGCCCCAGATAGGCCACTGTCTGGAATATGGAGAGTAAAGTGAATGATGTTTCAAGATGTTTCAGCATACACAGTAAAGAAGTTGTCCTCTTTTACATGATTAGCCTGAGTTTACTGTTGGGAAGGATTAACATGATACTTTTTTTTTTTTTTTTTACTCCTTAGAATACATGGCATGTTTAAAATTTAAAGTAGACAAAATAAGAATAGGTATTCAACATGGCATGACTCTAAATTGCCCCAGAAAACACTGTGATGACCTAGCAGGTCTTTTTCTTTTCTAGAGATCAAGTTACATCTGGTGGAAAATGCATCATAGATGAATTAAGTGCCCATGTATTAGTGTCTTTATTGTATGACTCACTAATACTGAATTAACCTTAATATAGGATTCTGAGGATGTTTAGCCAAGCACTTGTATTGATTCAGATTGTTCTGCTGGTACTTAAGGATAATGCATGAAGCTTGCACAAAATTTAAAAAAAATAAAAAATCAAAGATCCAAGATTGATGAGGTAATAAAGATTACAGCCACAGGAGCTGGTCTTGTGACTCAGCCACTAGATGGCAAAATCAGGACATTGTAACCTTCACTGCAGTTCTCTTAGTGTCTTTCCAAGGGTGTAATCGGCGAGGTTTTCTGTTTTGGTGGGGATTTTGTTTATTTGTTTTTAGAACAGAAACTGGTTAAATTACCACTAAGCACTCTACTACAAGTAGTGCTGGTCATGAACATTTACAGTTATGTTTTTGTCAGAGTGTGGAATGCAAACGGTTACGAGCTACTGCATGGAAAACAAACAAAAAAATAATTTTATTTCATGGAATTATGAATAAAAGCTTTGGTCACCCAAAAAGTTCGGATGCTTAGGTTCACAGCACAGGTCTTTTCTACTCGAGAGCAGTAGAAGACTGAGTATTTGTATCAGGAACTACATTGGGAAATTAATGAACATTTTGCTGCAAGGTTTCCTAATTGCATGATGATACAAGATCAGAGCAGCAGCTTTGTGAAAGTTTCCATCAGTGCCAGATTCTGGAGAGGTCTTGAGTGTCATGTAGCCTCCTTTATCCAAGTCAGTCTTTCACTTGCTAATATCAAGTATTTCTGTTCTTCTCTCCCCTGGTTCTTATCCTCTCCTGCACAATGCCTGTTTATCATCAAGCATCTCTTCTCTGCTCCCACTAAAATTCCCACTCCACCGTTTTAGAGACCAGGGGTGGGTCAGCTTTGGTGTGGACCTAAGAGACTGCTTGGCATGAGCACCATCAGTACCCTGCCTGTGACACTGGACAGAAGCAGGTGGCAGATAAAGAGTTTAGTGGCAGGATAATCACAGAGTCATGCTTGTCAGCTGTAACCTCCCAGATTCCACCAACCTACCTCTCAGACTTGCTGAGTGAGTATGCAGAAGGCTTCAAAGAATTTGCTTTCTGTCAGCAGGTCCACCCCATCCCTTCATCCCATGTAAACATCACCGTCCCAAGGGCTGCTCCCATCATGTGCTCAGGAGCACATGATGTGTGTCAGATGATGCTGAAAGGGATTGTTTGGTTGATGGTAACAGGTTTTTACTTTAGTGCCCCAGGACATTCACTTCTGCATAGAAAGTAACCAGAATCCACAGCTGTGATCAGGCAGTTGTATCTCTTGGGTAAGAGACTTACAGGACTGAACCCCTGTTTGTCTTAAAATATGTTTTTTTAAAGCACATAATTTTTATTTTGACGTTTCCAGTGCTGGGAAATATAACTTCATCCTCCTTAAAGTGTCTCAGTGGTTAACTACCTTCACTCACATAAGGCCTCACCAGAAAGCTGAACACCTTTGCCGTTCACATGAAGTCACTGAGTTTTGGAAGTACCTGTGATTGAGTCACCCTATCACCTTCTTTTTTTTAATCTGAAATAGACTGAACATTTTCACTTTCAATCTAGATCACTCTTATTGGTCTTCTCTGAACCACTTATTTTTCAGCTTCTATAAAGGAATTAAGGAATTTGGGTATCAGGCTTCAGAAGCAGTTGGACTACTACCAGAAAAACAAATAAAGACATCTTTCTATATTCTCCTGTTAATGAAACTAAGGACTGCATTAGCCTGTTGGCCACAGCACCACACCACATGCTCATTTTCTTCTGGCTATATGTGATGACTCCTGAGGTTTTTGAGCAAGAACCTGCTAGAGCACAAATTCTCTCCTATAATCATGGTCTTCATTCTTTGGTGCGTGTTTTTACATCTGTCTGTACAGAAATGCATATTACTTGCTATCAAGTTGCCTCAGATAATTTACATCATGATTTGCTATTTATCACTTCCTGTTGCTTACATCACTTGAAAACTTTTTAAGTGATGACTTTATGCTTTCTTTAGAGTCGTTAATATCAATATAATTTAGTGTAGAAATAATTACTGTAGGACCCAGAAACACATTATTTGTTGATGACTTCCTATTTCTTCCCTCCGTAGCTGTCAGCCATAGTTTGAACAATTTCATATATGCTGTGATGAGTCTGTATCATTTGAGCATGTTAATTAAAATGCTGAAAGTTACCAAAACAAATATTTTGTACATCTGCTTACCTTGATCAACCAAATTTGTAATGCCTTTAAAAAATCAGATTATTTTGGCAAGATTTGTTTTCCACAATAATTGCCATTTATTTTGTTTCCATCCTTTAATAATTCTTTTTAAATCATGTAATGTAGATAATGTCCCATTGAGTTCTTGTCAGGCTAGCAGGTGGTAATTACACTGGTCACAATATTTATCATTTAAAAATATTGGTACAATATTTCATCCAGTCCTCTGGAACTTTAACAGTGTTCCAAGATTTATTGAAAATCAACATTAATGATCTAAAGATACTCTGTGCCAGTGCTTTTAGAACTTTTGGATGCAAGTTACCTATACCTGCTGCTGCCCAGCTTTATTAACTTCTGATTAATATCCACCCTGGTGCCTGTTGTAATGGAATAAATTTCATCACCATCATATGATATTCATATATTATCTGGCTCTTCCCCAAATACAGACCAGAAATGGTTATTGAGCTCTTCTGCCTTCCCTACATTCATACAACCGTTCTATTAAAACAAACTAGCAACCAATCAAAGTCTTTACTAAGCTTCATTTTTCACCAAGTTTCTGCCAGGTTAACCAAGTAGTTTAAAAAATCCTCTTATTTATCCATAACTCTGTTGTTCATAGATTACTTCTCCATCATTTTGAATCCTGTATCAGTTGTCCATAACTCCTAATTCCCAGCGTATATATACTGCTACAGGCACACATCTTTTAATTGATCCTGTAACTCTTTGCTCCCCCTTTCAATCCTTGTCTCATAGTTTTCTCTCACCTCTCTCACTGTGGTCTTATCCATTTTCAAGTTCTCTCCCTTTTGCAAGCTGGAGTTTCCTCTTTCATATGCTCTCCTTCATTCCTTGGTACTTTCTCATACAGAGCTGGGCAAAGATGGTGAGAGTCTTGGGTAGAAAGGTGGTAAATTTATTATCAAATGTCTGTGCTATCATGTAGGGTACTATTAGGTGTGATTTCTTATCAAGAAGCTGTGGAAGCTGACTGATGTGAGGCTGATGTATGCAGAGGGGTTGAAGATATTTTTTAGAAGATTTGTAACCCTGAGACTTGCACCCAATGTGCAAAGCAGAAATCATGGTCCATGTCTCATAGCTTTGTTGGGACTTGAAATGGAAATTACTGATCTCGTTTGTATATTATTTTTCTCACTGTTCATACCCAAATATCTCCTGTTTGGACACTAGCAGAGGGAGCACACTGAGAACACAGGATGGGCAAACTTCCTATTAGCTCAGGTGCCTGGCACCACAACTGCCTGGAGCCCCAACCTTGAGTTTTGCTGAGTTCCTGCTTCTCTGGATACATCTTCATTGGGAACAAATCCTGTGGTATCCAAGATACATACAGATACCAAGAAGGGACAGAGCATCAGACCATGGTTGCATCACCTGAACTCAGAGAGAGGTTTCCCATTGCTCCTAACTCATTTTTTTGGCATGCTTTCATAAGACAACCTTCTCAAAAAACAACCAATTATTGCATCCTTCAGGTAAAAACTTGCAGTATTTGATGTAGATATGTAGATAGCAAACCTTGCATGCATTTGTCCAGAGGGTACAAAGTGTTACCTTGTTCACCTTTTAATTTATTTCCTCTTTGTTTGTCAGGCATAGTGTGTGTTTAGCAGTTTGAGGTGTTGCATGAAATTTGTCTTGAGGATAGTCATTGTGTATGGAACTGATCTGAAATCCTCATCTGTACTTTACAAGCGTGACACCACTAATTGCTAAAGAAATTGCAGGTTGGGGGTCACCAGGAATGCTTTATGGGAGCATCCCGTCTCCATTAACACGCTGCTACCAGCTATGATGGATTAACATATTTTAACTCCTCATTTCTTTGCCCATGGACTGATGACTCAGCTGATTTGGAGTATCTTGTATTTTCTGCTTGAAAAGCACACAGTTCTACCAGAATCAATGAATAAACATTAAGTGCTTGGATTTTATCACCAGGGCTCATTACACCGTGTGTGGGGAATTCATGGAGAACAGTCTAACCTGCTGGAGAGTGCTGGCCTGGCAGAGCGGAGGCCTGAGGAGTGGGAATGTCGGTGTGACTGCATTAGCAGCACACACACACATGGCCTTCCCGCCCTACCTAGAGCTGACCCGGAGCCCCGCCATGGGACCGGGCCAGCACCGTCCCAAGGTGAGGGGACAGCGGCTCTCCCCCCTTCCCAAAGGCGCGGGGAGACCCATTTCTGAGGGGGAGACCCATTTCTGAGGGGGAGCCGTAGCGGGGTGTTGCCTGAGAGGGATTCCTGAGGAGAAGGATTCCAAGGGTGGCTGGGGCGGGAAGGGTGAGGTGCTGGAGGGGCAGTGAGGCGCCGCTGCGCTTCGCCCGTCAGAGAGCGGCAGCGCGGGGCTGAAAGACCGCTCCGCACCTCTCGCCCCTTCGGACCCGCAGCGCTGCTGGAGTGACAGGCGGGGAAGTGACATTTCCTTGAGTTCCCGAGTGCCCTCATCCCGGCGGGAAACAGGCCCGATCCCGGCATGGGCGCCGCCGTGGCCGTCTCCTCTTAGAGACGATCGGTGAGGCTCCGTGCGCATACTATGGCTTGGCAAAACCTGTCAGTTTGCCATCGAGAGTGCTCCTCTGAGGAGTGTGTTTCTTTTTTTTTTTTTATTTTTTTATTTCTGGAATCTTGCTTTGCCGAAGACTTAAAGGCGTCGTCCAGCGGTGTACCCACGCACCCCTCAGGGTGGCCGTGGGTGTCCCACAGCGTTCGTCTCCCTCTCTGATTTTCAAGGCACTCGACACGAAATGGCGAAATAAAACCTGAGCGGCTCCCAGCCACCCACCCTTCTGCCTAAAGAGCAGCCGGTTGCGGGGCACATCTCTCGGCCGAGGGCACACCGGCCACATCGTTTGCGGCTCCCCCCCCGGTGCCGCCCTCCCCGTATGCGGGGTGTGTGTGCGTGTGCGGGAGGCCCTGGCTGCGGGACCCCAAGGGAGGAGGGAGGGTAAACCGTGCAGGTTCCCTCAGCGGCGCGTCCCCCCGCGCCGGGTGACTCCTCCCGCTCTCCGTGAGGAAACCGAGCTCGGAGGTGGCGGCGAGGCCTGTCCGGCCCCCAGCTCCGTGGGGCGGGGGTGCGGCAAGCTCCGCACTGCCTCCCCGGCGGTGCCGCAGTGCCGTGCGCTGCCTCTGGGGCCGGGCAGGGGGCGCTGGCTGCCGGTAGCTGCGGCGGCCTTGGCCGCGGAGCCAGCGAGCGAGCCCGGCTGGCAGGCGGCGAGGGCGGGCGCCGGCCCCTCCAGCGCTCGCAGGGTCTGAGGGGCCCGCCCGGCAGCGAGCGGCGGCGGCAAAGAGCGGCCCCAGGGAATCCCCCTCGCCATGCAGACCCGGCGGCTCCTGCTGCCTTCCAAGGTGAGTGAGCGGCGCTCAGCCCCCAGCCCCCAGGCCCGGGAGGCCGGGGTATCCCGCTTCCCAGGCCCCTGCCTCCCGGAGCGAGGCCCCGCAGGCGGGTGGGGAGGGCTCCGATGCCTCAGCGGAGCCGTCGTCTCGCTGCCACCGCCCCCGGCACAGGGCCTGGGGTCTCCGGCCGCCCCCCCTCACCCCGCCGCCCTTGTCCCCCGCCCGCAGCCCAGGGGAGCGGCTCCTCGCCGCCGAGGAGGAAGGCAGCGATCGCCCCTCAGCCTTCAGCGAATTCCGAGCCCCCTTCCCCGCCATTCTCCCCGCCGTCCCCGGGTGCTTGGGGGGTGATCCCTCTCCGGCACGGCCGGGGGCACCTTTTTCCCATTGGTAACTGTTCTGGAGAAGGGGAAAAGAGCTCTTGCCGCTCTTTACTGAGGGTCCCCTCGCCCCGTCCCCTCTCGGGACCCTCCGTGTGAGGCAAGGGAAGGCGAGGCTGTTCCCGGGCCCCGCCGTGGGGTGCAGGAGGCTGCGGGCATCCTCGGTTCCCGGCCCGGAGAGGGGAGGATCCCTGTTTGCATCTCATGTCCTTTTTTTTTTTTTTTTTTTTTTTTTTATGGCTTGATCTCCCTCCGGTCTCTTTCCCCGGGCAGGGAATGTGAGGAGTTGCTCATCGCGATGTGTAACAAGTCACTCCTGCCATGGTGGTATTGAAGGGGGGAGGGGGCCAGCGGGCGGGATGCGTTTTATAACAACTCTAATTACGTGAAACTGTGGCCATGGCTCACTCTAAGAATAACCGGCACTCTCGGCATGCCTGGATTTTCTGCAGAGGTGGGTTAGTTGCCTGCTCGTAAATGTTAGGGTTAAAGAGGTGCATGTGATGGAGGGTGGCTGGAGAACTGTTTGTAACCAGAGTGAGGAACAAGTAGCAGGCGGGAATGCATAGATTTCATGTTTTCCTGTTAACTATCTTATTTACAGACGAGTTATTACCGAATATTTTATGACAGAGGCTTTTCAGAGGGTTTAATTTTTAGGCATATGTTAATTCAGTTCAAATAGTAGGTGATGACTGAGTATGGAATCCTAATATCTGGTATTTTTAAATTAAATCTGATTGTCTTAGATTAGAATTTCTGAATAACACTATCCTCAAATTTTGATCTGGGCTGAATCCAAAACTGGAAGAGGTCCTGTATAAACAAGTAAAATAATAAAAAAGGTGCTCTACTTGAATAAAAACTTTTCTTTAGGCAATATTTTACTGACTAGACAGTGTTCTAAAACATTGTAATTAATTTTTATTAGCAAATAGTTTTTGATTGCGTGGAAAGAATCCAGGTTTTAGGTACATCTTCAGTGGCTGAAATCAAAATCCTTTGTTACTGCCTGAGCCCAGTAGTACACTTCTTTTTATAAAGTTATGGCACGTGATACAAAAAGAGAACAGTCTCCTTGACCCATGAGAGACAAAATTAAAAATCTCTTTAGAGGTCTGGGGAATCTGAAATGGAAGCTGGATAAGGGCTTAAAATCTCAAGCAAGCCTCTCTCTAACTCAAGCCCTGACCCACACCTAATCAGTTACCATGTTCTGACACATTGTGTTTGATTCTCCAGGTGTCCATTGCTTTATGGTGCTTGCTTAAGTGTGTTAAAAAGGAGAAACACCACAAAACTGCAGTGCTCAGTAACTGGGTGTTATTTTTGTGTGTTAGCTTTGAGTCAGTTTATTGTGCTGGGGATTAAATACTTTCAGACGCATATTTCAGGATCTGAAGCCTGGGGCTAAGACTGAGATGAAATACAGTTTTTTTTAGTATGGCATAAAGTCTGACTGTGGTTGTGTCAGGGAACAAAGGTGGAGACTGAACAAAGGTGCAGTATTAAAACTTACAGCCAAAGAATGATAAACTTTTAGTGTCTGTTGTTGCTTGTCCACTAGCTGTGCTACTAACTTCAGGAGGAAATAGCTTGCTGGTGTTCCAGATGGCTGTTTATAAAAAAATTACTTGGAAATTATCCTCTAGAGGATAAATTGAGGTTCTGCTTTTGAAGAGAAGTTGGCCAGAAAAAAATATATTTGGGGAGTAAATTTGTATTCGTGGTTTGTTGATCAGAAAAATCTTTTTGATGCAATAAGATGAGAACCTTCCAAATAAAAGTGATTTTCTTGACAGAAAATCAGATGGGGGATAGTAGTTTCAGCACATGGTTGGTCTGTGTGCATATAAATTGGTCTTTTCCAGAATGTTGTTGGAAGAAAGCAGTATATTCATGGACTACTTTGAAAGTTTTATATAGAGGTTACTGTTCATTTTTTTAATGTGGTTGAGATTAAATTCTCTAAAGAAATGGAAAGGTGGCCTGCTTTAGAGTTCTCTCTGTGATTCTTTATGAGACTTGAACTTTGAAATGAACAGGCATGTGAACTAACATGTTTGGTTTTCCTTCCTGTTGTGTCTGTACAATGATACTAAAAGTGTACTTAGCTTTTTGTATTGATAAGAAATATATAGTCAAGAGTAAATGGCCAAAAGTAAGTCAAAGTTAGTAGAAACAGCTTTTACTTCTGTGTTATTAATGTAGATGGATGGGAAGTTTTGGTAGATATGTCGTGGAGTCTTCACTGACATTGTAGGTTGTACTTAAGTTAGAATTCAGGATACATATTCACACAGATTTATTTGACTAGTCACTGCAGTAAAGCATGCTATATAGCTATCAAAAGAATAGCACATTTTGGAAAATAATTCCTAAGAGTGTGATAAAAGTGAATGACCACCATTATCACAATACATTAAAATTTATTTTATGTATAAATAATAGGCTTTTTATTTTGTAGATATAAATGATTGCATATTATAGACAAATATGGTATTTTCCTACTTAATGCTTGGTTGACTGGGTTTCACTTAACTGAAACTAAAGCATAACACAATTGCTTTTATTACTTTGTCTGTTAAGATTCTTTTCAGACATCAAACATTTCCAGAATTTAAGGTGCCCTGTTAAATCTTAATGAGTGTAATTCCCAGCTAGTGTTTGTGGGAAGGGATGAGTCTGAGTGTCATACTTAGGCTGTTTAACTATGTCATTCCTTTAAATGTTAGTTTCTAGAGAAAATTACAAGACATTGCAGATCCCAGGACCCTTTCATTGGAAATAATGGAATGCTGCACTTGGTGTGTTTGTCTGTGCAAGGTATTTATTTCCTGAACATACTTTATGAGGCTTTCTCCCTTTGCATCATACACATGCAGAGTTTGGGATACTTAAGCACGTTACTGTTCAGACTGCCATAGCAGACAGGTGGAATAGGAAAAATGGTTCTAAGGTGAGTTTGCATGTATGCTTTCACTGAATTTTTCCAGTACTGTTTATTACACTAAAGTTAAGGATAGTGTATGGCCAGGAACTTGTATCTGACAACACTGTCAGAATTGTTCCTTGCATGTTTTTTCATCTGAATTTGCTCAGTGGGAGCTGACTTAAAGAGGCAAGTCAAATCAGTTAAATTTTAAATATGCATAGTTCTGGTAGAGTAAGTAAATTGGAAAAAAAGAAGATGAAAAGTGTTAAACTGTGTAAAAAAACAGGTGTGGAGTCACAGTCTGTAGATTTTCTGTGTTTGAGAAAGTGTGGAGCTAGAGTGCTCTCTGAATAGCTTGCCTGGTATCTTCAGTCTAAGTGTAAACTAAAGCAGTAGCTGTCTTAGTTATGAAGGCCAGTGAGGAGAGAGCTTAAAGAAACCAGCATTGCTTTGCTTCCATGTAAACTTTGGGAATTTGGAAATGTCAGTATGTGGCAGTCTGACCATATGTTATGTTTTGAATCAGTGGGGCCACTGGAGTATCAGTTGTCTAAGGCAATACCTTGAAGGTTCAGAAGCACATTCCAGTGCTCTGCTGGGATTGTCTAGGTTTCTCTGTCAAGAATTATATTGCACGCTACTCATATGTGTTTTGCTTCTGTTTTCTATGCTTTCCCTCTTCCTTTTAATATCAACAGGAAGCTTGATAAATGTTTTTTGAGAGATTGATTGCCTCATGAAATTGACTAGGACTTAACAACTGGAAATGGTATTGCCAGTTAATAATTTTTTCCTGAAAATTGTTTTGTTGCATTTGTTAATGGTTTGGTTCCAATACAGTTAGCAAAGGTGGGAAGATTTCTAGGGAAAGCTTGGGATGTCAGCTGATAGTTAGGATAGTAATGCTGAGTCCTGGTTTAAGGTATAGCTTTGTATATAAAATAATGCGGTAATGTGACTTTGCTTGTGTCTTTGTGGTTTTGGGGCTGGCTCAAGCTGAGCTGACATTTGCAGTACTTTAAAAAAAGCACTAAAGCCTAATGTGGACAAAGCTGTAATTGTGAGGGTTTTTTGCTATTATCTATGTGGGAAAATACTCCTGTATTGTAGATTTTAGTTTGGTATCTATTTTAGTTCTGTTCCTTAGCTGTTCTTCACTAGTGGCACAGGAATCACTCACAATCAGAGATGGTGGAAGTGTTTTGAGCCTCAGCTTTTGTCCAGTTTAGAGTTGGAAAAGAAATGCTAACTACCAAATGATGACTGTACTTACTGGTAATGTTTCATTGTGAGTCATACTTACTGACTTCTTGAACTTTTTTTTTGCCAAGGAGAAGTTGTAGGCTTGCATAAAAAGGCAAAATGTTTGTCATATATCTTAAATCCAGTGCCTTTTTTTTTTTCTTAGTGGGATGAACCTCTCCTTCCCTCTCCTCAGTGTACAAAGAATCCAGAGGTTGTCCTATCAGGTGATAATTTGAAATTAGGCCATAATTCTGTCAGAGATTCACGTGTGCTCTGTCAATTACAGAAGTGTCATAGCTGCCCTAGTAATACTTATCAGCCTTCTAGATTCATGCAATTTAGTATGAAAGCTTTTGTTTATTTCCATGCTATACTGAAGCCTTTCTTTATACAAAATATAAATCAATCTTTATACCTGCACTCTGATTACAATATTTTATAATTTTATTTGGGACAGTGATACAGGTGAAATAGATGAGGAAATTCATAAAAGATTATAACTGGAGGAACATACACTGGTACATTTTTCTAAAAAGCTGTATGATAAATTTAAAAGGGGTTGGTAATGGTAAGAAGCAGATCAAAGAGCTTTCTAAATCGCGTAATAGCTTCTTTATCTGTGAATGACACTGACTATTAGAGAAGCTTTTCTATTTCCAGATTCAGTTTTGTAGTGTCAAAACTCTGCTTTGAACTCAGTGTACATGTTGAGTTACCTGTTTGCACTCCAAGTATGAGCTAGATGATTGATTTAGGATTGCTAAAATGAAGGCCAAGCTGTTTGAAATGATGAATTTCTAGTTTATGTAGTTGTTACAAGTTCTAGAAGAGCTGGAAAATCATGTGAACATGCATAAAATTTATTGCTTGCTCAATTGGGAAGTCAGATTATCAGAAATTTAGGAGATACAACAGGACAAATATTGCAGATTTTTCCAGATTTGTAAGTTTTTTATTTCTTAGTTATTATTTACTGCACTTTTCTTGCATTTCTTTTAACCCACACAATTAAACTGTTCTCTCATCTGTTTCCTTTACTTCCTCAACAGCTTTAAGTATACAATTTTTTTTTTCTTCTTCTCTTGTTGTTCTGAATTGGTGGTTTTGAAGAGGAAGGTTTAAGAATGGTGTCATTAGTGGTAGGATATGGGACCTGGCTTCTGGTGATCTGGATTCCTCTGGTCTGTGTTGTGCTCAGCCCTCATTCTGGTCTAGGGTGTGCCACACATCCAATATCTCTGCTGATCTCTCTGAGGGTGATTTAGGTAATCTCTGCCTCAGTCATCTGCTGAAGATGCCTGGCAGAATTAAATTTGTGTTCCCTCTTCAAGTTCTGCAGCTCTGAGCTTTGCATATAAATTTAAACAAAATTGTGACTTAAGAGGTTGCAATTTTGCTTTTTTTTTCTGCTTGTTAGGAGAAAGGCAAGCGGGCCTCAGTAATCTATAGCAGAAGAGGGGTGACTGTCTGGTGCTGGTGATTTTTTAAATAAATGTGGTATGAAAGAGAAGAGTGTGTGTCTTGGATCTCTGTGTGTGTCAGTAGCACTAACTCTTGAATAGGGATCATGTTCACTTGTCTTTTTAGAGCATCACAGATCCAGGGAGCATGTTGCCTGATGTCCTGTAAGACCAAGGACAGAGAACTGGGTTTAATTAAGCTGATGCTCAAATGAGCTCAGTGGGTCTTGGGTTGAGTCAGTGCAGTGTGCTGGTCCAGTGTTAAAAGTAGCTGTTATCACTCTAGCTGAAACAGTGGGAATCTAAATCCAGATTAGTTTCTGCTGGCTAGGACTAATGTCCCAGCTATAATTCTTTAGAACTTGTGAAAGATTTCATTCTTACAGGATCTGGTGGTAGAGAGCACTGTGTTTTGTTTTGGATTAGAAAATGTATTGAATTATTTTTATAGTGTAAACTGAATCTGGTGTTCTAAGTACCCCAGGCTTTTGAGATACTCTAGTGGTAAGCATATTATTCTACCACCAGTGGAATGAAAGAATCTTCTATTTCTGTAGATTTAATTTACTTTTGCCCCTCGTATCTTTCCCCTTCCTCCCCTCTCTGCAGTAGCCCCAGCTTTCTCACATAACACCATAATTTCTTTTTTTCCAGAGCTGTGCGGGTATTGATTGCCTAGCAGGTTGCTGCCAAAAATACACACAGCAGCTTGCTTTGCCCACAAATTTTTTGTTTTTACTGGGCAGATACTTATTCCATAAGCATACATTTTTTTTTTAATGAGCATAAAATATAGTAAGTGAACAATACAATCCCATAATCTTGATTTCTGTGGGAAATCAGACTAATGGTACAGCACTTGAAAAGTGATGGTAACTGATGACTTACCAGTGCCTGAGTCCCCTTCTTACTTGAGACTGTGAATGTTGAGTTTTTCTTTGTAGGGTGGAGGAGACACACAAGTTACTGGTTTATAATATACCCAACAAACCAGTCATGTTGATATAATTTTTTATTCCCTATCTGGACTGTAATGCAGACAAATGAACATTTAATATGAACTGAGATAGTGTAAGAGAAAATCTCCCTCTTTGCCTATTTTTTTTTTTTTCCTATTTATCTAGCAGTCATTTTGAAATTGCATGTTCTTCTGCAGTACAGTGGAACTACACACTGTAACTTGCTTCTGAGACTTGGGTTGTGTGGAGAAGGCCACAGGTATCTGATCTCCACCCTTTTGGGGTTTGTACTTCAGCATAGAGTTACTGTTGCTCTTTGCTGGCCAGTTTGGTAGTCAGTAGAGCATGGTTGTCATGTTACTAAGTTACATTGTGAGTGCTATATTGGTTAATTCAAAATTAGTATTTTAATGATCTCTTATTTGGAGAACTTGAAAGTACCTGCAGAGCCCACATTTTAAGTTATATTATTAACAAATTGCTTTAAATAGTGTATGTAATGAAACAGACTCTTAGCTGAAATGTCAGATTGTATTGATTGTAGGGTTCTCATACTGAGTTTTTGTATAAATGGTGGAGGCTGAATGAAACCCTAGTATACTACATGCATTTTATGGTTCTTTGTTGATTCTTTTATAAATGTAACTTTGAAATGTTATTACTTGAATTTAAACATCAGTCTACCTATGCACTTGTGTTCTTTCAAGTAATTGTGTTAGTGTACCAGCATAACAGCCTTTGTGCTGTGTTTACCTTAGTTTTAGTTAACAAGTCACCTGTAAAATGCATTTTAATCTGCCAATGAAATTTGCACATAGATTTTCGTGCATATATATATATATATAGTTCTGTAGAATGAACATGGGGTTTATTATGACAAGAATTAGAAATCATTTCTTGGGACTCATGGGCAATAGATACATTAGTATGTAGTTGTTTTGTTCTCTCATTCTTTTCCTATAGTGCCCTTTGTGGTTATATTTTCCCTTTATTTATTTATTATTGTTTTTTTGCCATTAAGCTTCATTTCTGTACAGATGTCTTGTAGATACAGTTGTACCCTGTATGTATAAATAGTGGCAACTACATAGATGATAAAACTTGTCTTAACAAGAGGTTTCAAATACATAGATGCTTGAGGTCCTAGATGTAAGCTACCCAGTGTGTTTATGTGTCAGAAATTGTGTTTTGCAGTCTAGAAGGTTGAGGGTTTAAATGAATTAATGAAGGAGCCATGGCATCAGTGAATAATGATGAGGATGTGTGGCTGCATCACCACTGATACTGGATTTGTTCCCATCATTCTTAGAAGTGAGGAATAACATTGTGTGGTTACTAAGGTCATTTACAACTGGTTTACACCAGGGGATCTGAAAAGTGATGCTGAAACACATGAGAAGCCTCATGTGTTTCAAGAAAGGAAGCATGGGTAGGGAGAAAGAAAATGGATGCAAGAAGAAGTAGGTGAGGAACGGAGGTGTTTTAGAGGGGAAAATAAGAGTAACAGATGAAGAAAATAGAACATAAGAGTATACTACAGCCTAAGGAGGAGATGTCAAGAAAAAGAGGTTGGGATTCAGGGCTGAGCAGAATCAACTACTGCATCAGTGCACAAAAGTGGCTGAGCTTTCTCAGTTTTGGACTGTCTGAGAAGCATTGTGCCTGAGTTTTGGAAGATTTGGTGTTTTTGGTGTTACTAAAGCTCCATAAGATTTCTGAAAACTACATTTTGACTCAATAATAATGATTTCTTGTGTGTGTGTATGGTTTTTGTGTTTGTTTTTATCTGTTAAACCTTTATTTCCCATGGCTTCCAACAATAGTACAGAATCATGGACACAGTTTTATAACTAAATCTTTTCTTAGTCTGATATAAACTTTAAGCAAATGTATCTTGTACCACTGGAGCAATGAAAAAAAAGCTTTACGGTGCATCTGAATGCAAATTACTCACCTTCTCTGTTGGTAGTGCTTAGTCCCTTTGGCACTGTTAAAAGCATGTTAATGGACCTCAGCATAAATGAGAATCATACTCAGAAATAGTTGTTTTAGTACACACTGTTGCCATGGATGTATTGAGTTGTACTGAGTGAGTTACTTATTGCAGTTACAGGTGACTTGAGACATAATGCACCCTGAGCTTCAGAAATGTTGTTAGATTATGATCACAAACATGGGAGTGAACTTTGCTACCTTTGATCAGTCAACCATATCTGTAATGTGTTGATATTGTGTGTGTGTGTGTATTTATATACATATACAAGTTTAATCTTGCCATGATATGAACAGAAAGAAAGGTCATCACAATGGGAGAAATAAAATTGCTAATGGGAATGAAAAAGTTCTTTCCTTTGAGATAATTTCAAGTTGGAGGGAGTATGAGATAAGAATTCATATATCTGAATTTATTTTCAGGGATGCATGGTAATTCAGCTTGACATAAGATAGGATGTGAGAAGTAGTAACCGGTTACTATCTATCCTTATCACATTTTGTAAAAATGTGTGTGTGTAAGATTTTAGAACACTGTTATGTTACATAGTTATCAAATGAGTAAAAATGACCACAGAAGTGTTGGAAGGAAAATGTATCCAAGTGTGTTGATAAAGGGAGCTTTAGTTGCTGATTGACTGCTCTTTAGCAAAAAGTCACTGTAGACTTTCAGAGTTTTTCTCTGTACAGCTTGTCCTTTCTCTAAAGAGCATCTGAGTACATAAATTGTGTCACTTCTAGCAGCTTCTCCCCCCAGTGGGTACAACTCAAAATTGATGGGCCAGTAAATGGTAGCAAAGCAGTTTTCCCTCTTTGCCTGTTGTCCTTTTCATCTGTCCTGTCCTGGCTGTATGGCAATTCTGGCTTTTTATTACCAGAGACAGATTTGCTTCAAGGCACCTGCAAGCATCATCCCCTGGTGGTTTTTATGAAAAGGACAGTTCCTTGGCACTTGTAGGCATTTAATTAGTGATTCTAAGGGATATTAGGCATTTTTTCCCATATTGCCCAATTCTCTGAAACAATGATCAGTGTATTTGGGATTAATTTGTATTTCTGCCCAGCACGGGAAAGAAAAAAACCTCACAAAGTATTAGAATACAGGATTAATTCACTCTGAGATACATAACATGTGACTTAATTTTATCCTGCAAACCTGCTAAATGTTAACTTCTAATAGTCAAACCCTTGTTTCTAAAATACAGGAACATAAAAAGTCACCTCATAAACCTATTTATTCCATTGGTTTTATTTTAGTTATAATAACAGATTCGGGTCAGTATGTTAAATGTACTGTTTTTTAAAAAAACACAGTTACATTGATGACATTACATGGAATCTATGCACAGATTAAGAAACATTATTTCATATTAAATTTATGTTTAATATACTAATTTTTATTTTGTTGGTTTACAATATTTAAACTTGGGAGTTGTATGAGACAAAGTGTTACAAAACATGAGATTGATAAAGCGTTGAATTTTGAAGTGGGCTCTACACAAATGAGTAAAGAGTAATAAAAATCTCAGGAATGGATTTTCTCTTTTTTTTTTCTCTTTTTTTTCTTTTTTTTTTTTTTTTTTTTTTTTTTTCCCAGCTGTATTCCTCTGGAGTAAACTTACACTGAAGCAGAACTGTGGTGTAAACCTATTTATCTGTTGTGCCAGAGAGTCAGGGGATGGACACTGCTCAAAGTAGTGATCTCTGAAGGATTTGTGGTTCCTGTCCCCTGGTGCTGAGGACCCTACCTCTACAGCCTTCTCAGGGCTTCTTGGCAAGGATGGTTTTTTTTGCCATGAAAAGAAATCAATTATTTTCTCCTTGAAACAGTAAAAAGGGGTATGATACTAATTTAATTTCCCACTATAAAGTGGTACAAAGCAGGTGTCCTTTTCAGCTGGGCTGCTGTCTCTTATTTACTGGAGGACAAGGGCTGATAATGCTGCTGTAATTTTTCTTGTCTTGCTGCTGCTTTTGACTGTGGTACTTTCTGTAACATTTCTTGGAAGTTGCTGATCTTTTGCCTGCCCTGCTGCTGCTCTGGCATGCGTGAATGTCTCCTTATGGAAACTTCTCTGGAGACAAAAGCCAAAACAGTGGCTTTAAAATAGCATGTCAAGGGAAAAGATGCAAATATTAGTGCAATAATTAGAGAGACTGTATTCTGCTGGAGGTGTTGTCCATGCCTGTTTGTGCAGCTGATTGGGAAAAAAAAAAAAAAAAGGCAAAGCAATGCAAGACTGAAATAGTTTATGTTTTGTCAGCATTGGTGGGTAGTGAGCTAGTACAAAGTGTTGTGTTACACATATACAGCCTGCCATGCCCCAGTCTGTTCTTCAGTTAATTTACATTGAGTAGTAGGAACATCAGCAAATGATGGGAGATAAAGCCAAAAGATACTCAGTCATCTCAGGTTTTTGGTGCAGGAAAAGGATTAGTGGTGATTGTGTCTTGTTTATATTCGTGCTGCTGTCTTTAGTATTTCTTATTAAATGGATTTATGGCCAGTTTTAATGAGATTTTCTAGTTCTGAGCTATTTCAAGGTATTCTTGAAAAATTCATTTCTTATTTGCTGAGTCCCCTTTAACAAATTAGAATTTAAAAAACAATTTATTATTTTTTCTGGTAGCTTTGCATGGCTGTTAGTTTAATTTAGAAATAGAACAGCTAGTGTTGAAATATTTAGTTTGGGACCTAATCTGGAGTCCTTGGCATCACAGGCATTCTGATGTATGACACAGATATTGCTACTGCTGTGTCACAAACATTTTATAATGCCTGCTCTGCCTTTTATTTGGGACTAGGTAGAAAGAGCCTTGTACTTTGTACAGAATGAAAAGCAGTTTGAGCCAGTAGAGTGTTCAGGAAGCTTTATTTCATGCAGGTAATATGAACATACTCTGTCCATATAGACTCTGAGTGCTGTTATGACAGCAGGTCTGGAGGACTGCCTTTGCAGGAGTGTTCCTGCCCAGTTATTTAGGTTTGCAGTAATGCTTAAAAAAAAAAATAAAAAAATCCTACAAGCACATGTTTGTGTGCAACATGACTGGAAGTTGCTGCTTCATTTGAGAGGAGCCTGCTATGAAGTGACAAAGTTGTTGGTCACATAGTAAAGTACCATAATTCACTTGAGTGAATAAACCTCACCTTTCCTACTTGTGGAGATTTAGCTTCCAGATTAACTGATCACATAAAAAAATCATATAATTCAGATATTATAACTGCTTATAACAAAGTCCTGAAACTTTCTATCTGTTTACCTGTGTCTTCCTGTTTCCCCTCCTGCTTAAGGAGGCTGTTTTCCTATTAATGTAAGCTCCTGCTATAGAATTTCTTGGGTTTATGCTTGCAGAGATGGGACCTGAACAACTTCCCCTGCCTGCAGTGTCTCTGGATCTCCCATCTGATAGCTCCAGAGTGCAGACAAGCAAGAAAGTTAAGATCCCAGTGCTGAGATCTGGGTGTGTGTTTAAGATAATGCCTTGTTCAACTCATCTAGCAATAATACAGTGCCTTAAAATGGCTGCAAATGTAATCCTGCCTACTCAAAGACATCTCACTGGTAGCACATTATAAAGGATCTGTAGTGTAGTTAAGAGTTGGGTCCTTGCCAGTAGATGGAAGCATTTTTTAGCATCTCTTCATGCTTTGAGCTTTTTCCACATTTTTCAATCTTGTATCAAAATTGCTTCTTTTTCAGTCTCTTTCCATTTATTATAAGCTAAACCAGTTTGTGCCAGTTCAGATTATTTCCATTTGATGTTGTAAACATTTTTCACATTCTTTTTCTGTGGAAGATATTTCTAAGTTTGTATTTTTAGAGCTCTTTTCTTCTGTTCTTCGTGCTCTGTTCAGGGCATGCCTCTGCTTGTCAAATATTTCTTCAATTTCTGTTTTGCTTTTGCAGTAATTGGCAGTTGCCCTCTTGGAGCTCCTGAAGAAAACCATACATGTAGGGTGTAACCAAAGCAGCACCTGAGTGATACCACTGTAGGGCAGAAGACACAAGAGTTCAGCCAACCATCAGCAGAAGAGATAAGAAACAGTGAAATGCTCAAAGTAAGGGAAGTGGAACAGCAGAGACATTAGGCCTCCTTCATTTAGAGTCATCTTAGGTCCCAGCAAACACATAATTTTCAGGTGAAAATGTATTTTAGGTGAAAAACCACAAATGCATGTGTGTTTTTCAAGTGTGATGGAACACTTGTTTAGCACTGTGGATGATCTGTGAAAAACCTAATAACCACATAGTTGTTGATAGTTTATACTCTCTTTTGTAGTTTTTGTCTTTGATTTATTTTTTAATACAATTCTTTTGCATTAACTTCTCATTGGATAAAGGATTTAGCTTTGTTACCAACTTGTTAATTTTTTTCAGGAATCCATACCTTACAGTTAACTTCTTAAAAACTACTTCTTGTTAAAATGTATTGCGTTTCTATCTGTTAGTGTCCTTTGATTTTTGCATTGATCTTTGTGCAGGGAAATGCCTGCCAAGAGTAAACGCTGAATTGTAAACAAAAAGCTCTAAGACCTCCAGAGCTTTCTCTCTTCAAAGCTCTTTTTGCAGGCTTGTAGCATTTGATTGGATCTGTGTTCTTCTGCATTGAATGGTTTTGGACAAAAACGTTATTACCTGGGAAAAATGGAACAAGGAAAGTGAATCAGACCAATGAATAATAAAGCTGTACTGGTGCCCTGAATATTGCTTACCTACAAGGCTCCTTGGCTTAGGGCACTGGTGACAGCACAGCAGTTTCAGCTCTAGGTTGCTATATTTGATTCACTTCTAATCAGTAAAGAATGAAGTTTTGGTTAATGTATGACCCAGTGGTTCATGTAAACCATGTCTCATGTTCATGATGCAGTTAACAGGCCTTGTCATAAACCACAAAATGAAATGCCATTAGTTGTTCCATCATGAAAAGTGAATTATTTTCCTACAGGCCAGGGGGTACATGGTGGTGGTACAGATAACCTTGCCTTGTTCCCATAGGTATTTCAGATCCCTTTGGAAAAGTTTAGCATTCTGAAGCCTTTCAGTACAATTAAATTTTCCCTCAGCTCCATTTTTGCATGCATATAAAGCCTGTATAAAGAAACTTATAATATAATTTCTACTACTTTTCAAATATCCAAAATTCCTCTTAGTTTCCTCAGAAATTTTATTTGCCTACAGGAAGGATTGTGTTGGCATACAAAGCTGTGGGATTTTATTCTAAGTTTGGGAAGGAACAGTACTACTAAGCGTTGTTACTGTTCAGTTCATTAGTTTCCTGGAATTATTACTGTAGTTTATTTCTGAAAAGAATAATAAACAACCCTGGGAAAATTGTAGTATAACACTGAATACCACTTTCATGCACAGAGAACTGATTTGTTTTTTTTTTTTTTAAGCTCTGTTAATTTTACTGAAGTTTTAAGATTTTTTTTTTCCCTAGAATATGCTGCTGCTTCATCAGAATACTAACGAATACTTAAAATACCTAAAATACCAGCACTAGAAAACCTTACACTATGAATTTAACCTATCTCACTTCGTGTTCTTTGCCCTGTATGTCATAAACTGCTCTCTTTTCTCATGGCTGTGTTGGTTTTTTGACCAGTGTTGACTGTTAGGATGCAGCCTGTGGAAATGAGTACTTGGCCTATAAAATTGCTGTGGTTAGGAGAAGAAGAGAGTTGCCTCTGAAGACTTTTTTTGCTTTGGTCCTCCCTGATTTTGAAGGTTGATGCCATTGTGTTTTTTGATAGATGCCTTTAGGAAATGTAGGGAGCCTAAGATTGCAGGGGGAATAATTTGAAGACAAAACCAGTTGTGCAGCTGTAACAAAACCAGTGGTGAGCTGATGAATACAATTTGGAGAATTCAGAAGCCCATGAATTTATGTTGAGTATCAAAGCTACTAGCTTTTTATTTTTGGAAGGCCCATTGTAGTGTAATATGATTGACTTCAGAGGGTAGTTTTACAAATTCAGTGTTGTAGTCAAGGTCATCAGGAATACAAGGACACTTGGAGTTACTGCCTCACTCTTGGGTTTAGAGTTTAATGAAGAATAATAGTACATAGGTAGCAATATGTTTCTAATTAGCAGCTTTTTTCACTAAATTATTGGACTCCAGTAGTGGCATAGTGCACATATTCAGATCACTGAATTTAAAGCTGCAAGTGCAAAAATCATTTGAAGGCTTGCAGCATTTGCCAAATGTGCTAGCTGCAGTCACCTGCTGAAAAAACATAATTTGTGGCAGAATTACCAATCATAAAATACATCTTTATATTTTCTTTCTAGGATCAAGTAGAACACACTGATTCAGCAGAACTGGCTGGTTGTGCTGCAGTCATCATGAGTAGGCACAGGGTCATTCGTTTCTTAACATATGTATAAGAGAAAAAGGTAAGAGGCAAGTTCTGCTTCAGAATATAATGATTCAGGGGTATGTACTTGAAATGCATGTATTTCTATGTATGCTTATGGATATATATTTATATACATATACCTCTATATATGAATATATAGCTTATATAGGAGATGATGGAGTGTTTTTAGCATTTTGTTGTTCTGGTTTTTATTGAGAGTGATTGCTTGTTTTAGAGCAAAGATGTAGCTTATTTTGTTTGGGGGAAGGGAGAAGTGGGCAAAATCTTTCCTCCTCAGTCTATGCTGTAGGCAGATCTCATCAGTTAAAAATACAGCTATTGCTGAACTCTCTTGAGCAAGCTCTTCATTACAGCAGAGGTGCTTGACTTCTTCCTCCCAGGGGCAAATAATACAAAGATCACTGAAGGGAGCCAAAACAGTATGTGGGCTTGACCATTGTTTCTTGGAGTCAAAGGAAGTCCTAAGGAGCACTACATCTAAGAAATTAATTTTTCCAGTTAATATGTAGTTCCATGTTGTCATACCATGGGAAAACTACATTTTCTGGAAGCCTGACTTTTATCGGGATGAATAAGCAATGTTTGGTTTCAGTTTGATCATGCCCCTTGTGACTTTCATCTTAGAAGTCTTTCATATTTATTCTCAGTGAGGACTGTAATAAGCTAAGTGTATTTTGTTTACTAAGAGTTTACTGATGTGTGTGTGTTCACAGTTTCATTTTGAAAGAGTAGTTTACACAGGACAGCACGATAGAACGTCCTAAGATTTTACTCTGTTTCTTTACATACCCTTTTATTTTTAGGCCTTTGCTGTGAGCCTAATAGTTGTATTTCCTTTTGGTGCATCTTTAAATACAGAGTTTTAATGTGATTGTGTGCTGGTCACCCACTTTTATGAGTCAAGAAAATATGAAAGACTTCACGCTGTCAGTTTCAGTGGTGAAAAAATTTTGAATGGTAATTCAGGATGTGCAGTGCAGAAGATTATGGGTTACATAATTCCTTATTGTAGGGACCAAACCAAATAGAGTCTGGTGGCTTTGCAGATTAACATAAGGCTTGTCTCTTTGTATAGTTCATTTCCCAAGAAGAAGCTGGCATGTGGGATATCTGAGCTGTCTTAGGAGACTGTGTCCAAGGTTAAGCTTCAGAATACTGTTTAAATTTAAGGAAGGTTTTTCTGTCCTTCTCTCTTCTTCCCTTCCCACCAGTCAATTCAAGTTTGTCTTGTGCCTAAGTGCTGTGATGACTAGGATAGTAATTCTGGATACACATGACACAGACATTCTGGTACATAGTTGGTATGTATCTGGTACATACGAGATGTGATCCAACAGAAGCTTGAAAATAATCTGATTGACAGGCTGCATATTTTCATTACCTTTTTGCCATCAAAGACAGGAGATGACTCTGCAATAGTTTTAGCAAGTGTACTTGAGTTCTGAATTTAGTGTTCCAGTGGGTGGATGCTCTTGTATTCTTCTTTTTGGTTAAAGAAAAAAAAGGCAAGCTTTTTAATGGAGGGTTTTTCCTATAAGTAGTCTTTTCTGTCATATCTTAGTATGGAGGGCTGTATTTTGGAAAAAACATCTTATGCTTTTCACTAGATTGATGATTTCTGTCTCCTTTTCCTTGCACTGGAACAATATCCTTCTTCATATTGTTCATCCCAATATATATGTCTCCTTTTTGGCAGCATACAGCTAAAATTGCCATTTAAAATTCTTCCTGATTTACCCGTCTTTTTACTCTCACTTTTCCAAAGTTTGAGTTGTGTACTTGCTCATCAGCTTCTCTGGATGCCATGGCTTGCAATAATCAAGCAACACTAAAGAGTTTCACAGCTATCAAGGATTCTTATAAATGTCATGTCAACCTTTATACTAGGGGGAAGCTTGTGACTGGAATAATTCTATAAAAGTTTGGAACAGTTTTAGTGGTACCTGTGAGTTCCAATCAAAGTTTCCAAAGACCTGTAAAAGATTATGTTTGGTTTTATTTATGTTAGATTTTTCAAAAAACTGTTAGAAGTAAAATTAAATTCTAAACTATCTAATTATTATGCTCTGTTAGAGCATTTTATATTTTCTTTTTGATCTTGAGTTGCTGGCTACTGGCAAAAATACGAGTTGCTGACAATGTATTGGTCAAGAAGCATTGAGGGCATCTGTTAGGAACATGAGTACTTGTTCTCCTTTTCTGTCAGGAAGAGGGCAGTAAGGACTTGTGGGGGTTTGGCAGCATGTTTTGCCCTTGAACAGAAAGTTCTGAAAAGGCTTGGGGGGATTGTTGTGTTCTTTTATATTATAGCAATAATTTTAGATATTAGACCTGAAGATTTGCAGCTGCCTTTTCTGGGAAATACCTACATGCATGGACTGTGAGATCTCATTTAGAGAAGCTGTCAGCTTAGTTTAAAAAGAAAAGATTTTCTGTATATCCTGGTACATCAGTAAGTGAAATAACAATAATGAAACAACAATTTTCTCCCTTCAGTGTGGACTGTGAGCACCCTTCAGTCTGAATTTTGGCTCATTGCATGTTTGTATTTGAGCTTCTGAGTTCATACAGTTACCTATATGTGTTTTATGCATTAGTTTTATCTACTCAGAATTTTTTAAAAAGTCCCTCTGTCATATTGGATGAAATTTAAACTCACAAATATTAGGTATTTAAAATGAAATGATACAGATGTTAATAAAATAATTTCACAGAGATGCTATGAAGTATTAACCCCAAAATTCTAAGTTTCTTAATATAGCATTGTTATTAAACATGTCATCTCCTAAATCTGAATATTTGTTTTTTTAATGCTATTACACCATTTATAAAATCTAAAACCAAAACCCTGACTCAAGTAAATAAAAATTTTTGTATTTATTTTGAACTTCCAACACTGCTTTATTAGTTAGGCATCTTCTGTCCCTGATTTGTACGATGGTAAAACAACAGCTAATATAGGACTAAATTTAGGAAATGTTTGGGGCAAATGTAGCTTTTATTCTGCTTACTCCAGCGTGTATAAATTTGAGCTAGTTCTGAAATAAAGTTATCAGCCTTTCAGTTGGGTTTTGAAGTTATATGAACGGTCAGGTCAGTTTTTCTAAACTTTTAAAGTTACACAGAACCAAAATCCAGAGTTCTTAAAAACATGTTTTTAGCAACTACATAATCAGCATAGCTTCCTTTCCCATCAGCTTGTTTGTCAGTAATCATTATTTTCTGTAAAAAACAAAGCATACACACACATACACAAAAAAAAGAAAAAAAAAATAAATCAATGCTTGTAGCCTATTTCTTTGGGGCTACCCATATTGCAGTTTGTTTTTATTTCCTAACAAATGCCTTTACTGGATACCCTTTTTCACTATGGAAGTGCATGGAAATCTGAGTGTGCTGGCTTCAGATCATTGCAATTTAAGGAACAAAAAAAAATTTATATGAGACTTTTCAGTCATGCAGATCTACACTGATAAATAATCTGCACCACTGACCTTGGTAGCAGGACTTTGCCTAGGAGTAAGTATTCACATCTTCATCAATAGTTTGCTAGACTGGAATGTTATCATTATACTATAAATCAAATACATGAGAAATGGATGTGAAATTATATGATATTTTGTAGAAAACGGTCCTACTGTAGTGAGTCAGTTACAGTTTCTGTTTTGAACTGAATGGAAAAAAAATTCAAGTGAAATATTAATTGGGACAGACTATTAAACTTTTGAATATTTGATACTTAGTGAGCTAGTAAGGAGGCTTCCTATTAAAGAGCTGAAATGAGGTGGAGGGAAAGCTGCAAGAGAACCTCCCAATTCTCACAGTTTGGATACTGTCTGAGTGAATTAGTATTTGTATGCCTAAGAAACATCTTTTAAAAATTGGTTTGGTTTAATTGAAATGTATGTGTATAAATGTGATTGGTTTAGTTACAATGGGATGAAAAATTTTAATGCAATGACTTAGTGGGCAGATTGGGTAGGTCAGGAACACGTTCCAGTAGTTATTCTAAGGGATCAGAGTATACTTGGCCAGTTAGAGGCCAGAACCTGGCTTTTGAGACTATAAAATACTGATCTGTTTTAGACTTCTGAAATGCAACCTTTGGCTACTGGGTGAGTTGGTCAGCTTTTCCACTGCTTTTGCTATAATCTGTGTACAGTAAATGATACGGCCAATTATCCATTTTCCTTGCAGTAGGACTTAATCACAAATCCCAGAACAGTGGACAAGTCTGGGAGTTTGTAAGGTCTAGTTTATGTATGAATTTAAAATGGTTTTTTTTTTGAGTGATGCTTCTTTCAGTTTGTAAGCAGTTGTTACACTGATTTTCTTCAAAATTGACTTTTTGTATATATCTTTAAAACATAAGCTTATTTTTTTTTAAGTAGCAACCTATGTATCTTGTAGCATGATCATATTTTAAAAACAGTGTTTCAAATTTGAGGTCAGCCTTAAAAACCTGAACCATTTTGTGGTATTTTAATGCATGATCCTTTTGTACCAATAACCTCACAGTAGCTGTTGCCCACGAAAAGCCGAGGCTGTATTTAATGTTGTAGTAATTGAAATAAAACTGGTTGATATTTTTGTTAAATTCAGATACTGTGGAGGTAATGCCAAAGTCTAGATTCGAATTGGAAGCTTTTTTTTTTTTCTGATGTGTTTCTTGTGTCTGTTATATCTCTAGTGGAAAAGAGCAAGTTTTTAATTGAGCTGGACTCTAGCTGTCAGGTCAAACACTGTTTCTAAATGCAAAACAAGGTTCTCACCCTCTCCTTTTCCATTTCCTTATTTTACAACATTGAAAGCGAACTCTGAATAAGGCTGCTCTGGGATGGTGCTCAGAGAGCAGATGAAATGAAAGTCTCTTTGTATGGTGTATATATAGGTTATGGCACACATTTCTCAGAGAAAATGTTTTCGTTGGTGGTGAATCTTTTAAAAAAATTAACTGGGGTGTCTTGTTGCTACAAGCCTTTGAGAGCAAGACAGCCATACTCCTACTGTTAGGGCAAAAGTGTTGTTCATTACATGAAGTTGTGGAAAGTTACTTAATGACAAGATTGTTTGTTGTTTTTTTCTTTTTTTCACCCCTCCTATGTCATCTTCCATTCTAACCTAAGAATATTATCTTTTGATGAGACTGTTTACTTCTGTGCAGTTTGCCAGATTCCCAGTGCCTGCCTTTCAGGGAAACATGGGTTATTAAAGAAGGCATTTGAAGAGCTAGCACAACTTAGGTCCTTTGAGCCACCTATTAAATCCTTTAACAATTTCTCCAAGTGTGAATCTTTGAAACATCTCTGGGAAATGAGGAGTGACTCAGAATACTGCTTGCCTAATACACACTAAAAAATCAGAAGCATGGAGAGTTTAAACTACTTGTTCAAAGCCACATGAGCTAATTGGTGGTAGCAGGGAAGTGAAAACCAGATCTTCAGGTAGATAGTTGGCTTTCTGGTTCTCTAGACTGCTGGATTCTGACTGGTGTTGGGGCTGTTTTGTTCTTGGGATGATGATGATCCTGATGGTCAGACACATGAATGGTGGCATCTCACTGCCATCATTTGGGTTTTGGACTATCTTAAAGGCTGTTGCTGGCTGTGATGACAATTCAGTGTAAATGGTGGAGGTGATTTTTTTCCTTGAGTGTAAGAAGCTGAGGCTATGCCTTAAAGTGCTTAGAGAAGCATTGATAAGGATCTGTGAGGGCAAAGGCATGTGACTGGGCTTGATGTTCAGTGCATGATTTTTAAGCTTATCTTTCCTCATCTGACATCTTTGCTCCAACTGATGTGGGTTTGCAAGCTCAAGTTTGCTTGGTATTCTTTTATTCATTTGATGAGGATATTTGATGCTGCTGTGACAGCCAGCATGTAAAAATTAATCTGTGTTTTTCAAATATTGTTTCCTCAGACACCTGGTTCACATCAAAACATTTACTTTTTTATTTGTATGGGGGAGGATTTTGAAACACATTATTTTGCAAGTGTTTGCAAATATTATAATAAAAAAAAAACCATCAGGATTTTGCTTAAAATTTAGACACTTTTAAAAACATAGTTACAAACTAGGGAGATTGGAGGTAATAAAATCCAAAGCAAGTCTGGGGAGGTTTTTTAATCTGAACTAAGCAAACTTAAGCACACAAATAATTTTTATACCTGGAAAATCCTTTTGATTTATGCATGTAATGTATGTAAAATTTGATTTGTGGATGACTTCTTTTGCCATAAAATGAGGACAACATGTAGTTGAACACTGCTGACTGAAGGGTAAATGTCTGATTGTAATTTTTTCACTGGCAGGTTCAGACAAGAATCTGGTGGTCTTTCCCTGACAAATGGAGAACTATTTCCAAGCAGAGGCATATAACCTCGATAAGGTTTTAGATGAATTTGAGCAAAACGAAGGTGAGTCACTTTGAAGAAGTTTGTAGGTGCACATTAGATGTGTTCCATAGAGAACAAAATTGTAAAGGGACAGATCTGTGCTACCCGTTTTGAGATTGAGTTGCAAATTAATCTTAGAACTTGCAGATATCTGTCAATTTTGCATGGTGTATCTGCAGTATTTGTTAGTAGTGTTTTCTTCTGTTTTTATTAATCTTGATTACTTGTAAAATTTTTCTCATTTGTTTATAAGAAAACCATCCATATAGTTTTTAAAGAAAGTTTTTGTGAAATTTAATTTCAGTGACAATATTTTAATAATTTATTTTAAACAAATCAAACAAAACTTATTTTAAGCTTCTTTTGCAGTTTGGTGAATCAAGCATAGAAGTGTTTTATTAGGTTACATAAATCATATAATGAAATTTATAATATTTGAAGTTTTTTTTTTCTTTTTTGCTTAGTCTAATTGCTACTTCTATGCTGTCAAAAGAAGCTGGGCTCATTTTATATGAGTGGGAATCTTTCTAGGCATTTCTATCTCTCTAAAATATATTCATCAATAGTTTAAAGTTGCTTGTGTCAATTCAACCTGATACTAATTGATGTTACTCCAAATTTTCTGAGGTCCAGAAGCATTGTGCAAATATAGTACTAATGCTTGACTGGGGATATTGGTTATGTCAGACGTGTTTTACTGTTGTACCCATATTTGAACATTTATATTTGGGTCATTAATGTTGACAGAACCTGTAGCATTAATAAGACAGTGAGCTCTCTTAGTTAAACATTTTTTCAGATGCTGCTGTTTCACCTACTCTACTGGGTGCAAAATGGAATCAGATTCTAGATCCTCCTTCTCGTCGCCTCTCCTTTAACCCAACTGTGGCCAATGTGAATGAAACTGCACCTCCTAATGAATGTCAACAGAGATTAAAGTCTTTTGCCTTGTCTCGTTCAGTGACTACACCATCAGGAGGAGGGGATCACTGTGCTAATGGAAAGGATTTTAGCACAAGCCCTGAGACCCCAGTCATGTGGATTGATGATCAGACAGCAGCAGATGATCAACTGATTAAAAGAAGCAGTAATCGGGATGATCAGTGTAACACTGTGGAAACAGGAGAAAAGAAATGTGGAAATACAGCTTGCTTGCCAGAGGAGAAAAATGTACTAGTGGTGGCAGTCATGCATAACTGTGACAGAACACTACAAGGTGATGATGAGCTGGATTGTAAAAATTACAACAGTCAGTCCCTAATGGACACTATTAGCTTTACACTGGATA
Source organism: Phaethornis superciliosus (assembly GCA_023637945.1). Classification (NCBI taxonomy): domain Eukaryota; kingdom Metazoa; phylum Chordata; class Aves; order Apodiformes; family Trochilidae; genus Phaethornis; species Phaethornis superciliosus. The sequence goes on from JAJQWJ010000009.1 coordinate 24,654,668, forward strand.
ATGAAAACCAACAGAGGGATCAGTTTAGTGTTACTGTAAATGGATCCACAGAAGAAGATCTAGATAGAGAAAAGGAAGCAGATCAACTGTGCACTGAAGATGACTCTGTAAGTCATTTGATTAATGCTTCATCTGAAAGCTTGACTGTTGCTTGCCCCTCCTCTCGATTAAAGGATGATTTTAATATGAGCAAAGATTCACTGTTTTCAGAAACTACAACTGCAGGGATTAATGCAGTGACTCTCTTACAGAGACCAGTTGATGGCACCGTTACAGTGCAAGAAAATTGTGTATCAATTGGAAATTTTGGTAGTGAAGTCATTCCTCAGAGAACGGATCTAGAAGCTAAACACTCTTCTTCTGTCTCAAGCAGCGGAAACTTAGTTGTAGAACAGGAAACAACTCAACAGTTACAGTCTAGGCTGTCTGGGCTCCCCGAAACCTGTCAACCTAACGTGGCTGGAAGTGGCATTTACAAGGAATGTGTTACAGAACATTTTGCCCCTGAGGATGTTGGTGCCACTGAAAGCAAAGTCGTTGAATGTGATAAAAAACGTGGCACGACGGAACTGCTCAGCACGGCAGAGTGCTGCCCTGAATCTCAGGAGATGACTAATTGGGAACTGACAAAGTTGAATGAGATGAATAATAAGCAAACTCTGGGAGAGAATGAAAGACTTTTGCAGACAAAACAGCCTGATGAGGCATGTTGTAACAGTAAAGAAGGTGGAGATGGGAGGATGGACGCAGGCATAGACTTAGAAAGGGCTGGTATGGATGAGCTTGAAGGGTCCAGTCTCTCTGATGTCACGGCTACATCAGATGCAAGCTCTCTGTCTAATGGTTGTGATTCCTATGGAATGCAGAACCCAGTTGTTGCTCATGTTCCAAAGACTTTACCCTCCAAGGAAGACTCAGTAACAGAGGAAAAGGAGATAGAGGAGAGCAAGTCAGAATGTTATGCTAATGTTTATGAACAGAGAGGAAATGAGGCCACAGAAGGGAGTGGTCTCATTTTGAACAGGTCTGGTGACCACATAAAGAAAAATTATTTACTTAATCTTTGTAGTCAGGTTTCATCCATTCAAGGGCAAACTTCACCAAAACCAGTGACTAGTCTGCAATCTATCAGTGTTCCTTTTGGTGGTGCAAGACCTAAACAACCAACAAATCTTAAACTGCAGATTCCGAAGCCATTATCAGACCACTTACAAAATGATCTGGTTCCCCCAAATTGTGGAGGTAACAGTAAAAACAAGAACATGTTTGGTAAGACACAAGTAGGGGATACAGCAAACACGTTTCCTGGTGAAACATCTGCTTGTGTTACTGATGCTAATGGGGAACACTTGGAAGAGTATGAATCTGGAGTCTCTAGTAGTTCGTGCCTTGCAGTAGCCCCAGATAGTCCAGACAATGATCTCAGAGCTGGTCAGTTTGGAGCTCCAGCCAGAAAGCCTTTTACAACTTTGGGTGAGGTGGCTCCAGTTTGGGTTCCAGATTCTCAAGCACCAAACTGTATGAAATGCAAGGCCAGATTTACATTCACCAAAAGAAGGCACCATTGCAGAGCTTGTGGGAAGGTAAGTTTGTATTTTGTGAGTGAACACCCTTTTTTTTTTCCCTGGTACTGCACAAAATCAAAGCACAGGATTTCCTAAGCCACTGTCTATAGACTTATGTGTGACATCTCTTCCTAAAAAGCCATGTTTGAAGTGTGAAAGAAAAATAGGAGTTTCTAAGCTTTAAACTATTGAGGTTCTAACAGAGAATAACTAACTGACATTTGTAACATAAAGAATTATTAGCCTGTATGTGCAGTGTATTTGTTGAACAATCAACATCATCAAATTCATGTCAAACTCCTATAAAATGGCAAAGTGCAGGAAATTAGTTTACAGAAATTACTGCATCAATAATCCCATTAAAGATACTGAAACAAAGCAATATGAATTGGAAGCATGCTGTTGAATTGCTGTCATTGCTGCTGGTGTAGATGGTTCATCAACTCTGCTAAATCTTCTTCACTAACTTTTCTTATATTTCTCTTATATTATTTTAAAGAATATAGTTTTGAGTATACAGTAAGTTATCTGTAACCTGATAAATGTACACACAGGGAGAAATTTTCTAATGAAGACAACTGAAACATAATTTCTGTATCATTTTGTGTTGTGTAAGAAATATTTTATTGTTGACTTTTTTTTTTTTTAAGTTTTTTTATGTGTCCTATCTAAGTCAACACCATTTCTTATGTGGCAAGTTTATGGTAAATGATTATGCTGTAAAGTATTTCCAAATACCTTGTTAACCAGATATCTGGTTACTGGTTATCTCGTTCCCTACACGTGGGAATTAGGAACTTAGGGAGAAATATGATGATTCAGAAATGGTCAACCCTTTTCAAGTCCATATTCCTAAATATTTTTAAGATTAAAAGAAATCCTAAACTCCTCCCAAAAAAACAGAGTAAGAGAAACTTTGGTTCATTTAGTCCCTATCCAAAAGTGTTTGAAGTTGATTGAAAGACCTCCTGACTGCTATGGGTGGTATCTTTTGCTATTGTGAGAGTGGAGGGAAGCAGAATGACCTGAACAAAGGACCAAAAAGAAGCAAATATATCTGAAAAACTCAAACCCTTCTACCACCTGGTTCTGGAAGCAGCCTTGCAGAAACCCCAGGCTTGCTGCTCTGTAATGGACTATGGATGTGTCCCATTTGTCCCCTTACTAGCCAAAATGAGCAGCACTCAATCTCTTTACTGCAACACCAGATAAGTAGATTTTACTCAAATTTAATTTTGAGACAATGCTGTAAAGTCTTCCCCAGAACACTTCTAAAAGCTAAGCAGACACTGACTGTGCACTGGTCCAGGACTTGCAGTTACTTGCTTATTTATGCCCATCCTCTTACAGGTTGGTTGCAGGGGAAGTCCTCATGTGGAGCTTAATAAGCACAGATGATTGGTAGCTGTCATATGAGGTACATGCCTCATATTAGAGCCTGTAAAGCATATAAATTAAAGAACTATCTGTAATTTTAGCTTTGATATGTTAACTTACACTGTTAGTTACTTAGGTCATGCATTTGGGGTTTTTATGAGTTCAACAAGCAGGACTAGACTTTCTGTTCAGAGTGATGTGGTCTGCTTACTTCTGTGTTTCAAACAAGTTCATTGCTTGGATGTAATTATTTCCCTGTAATGACTGAAGCCCTGACCTACACAAATGAAAAGCAGAAAATGAAAATATCTGTAAACAAAATGGATAGAACGTGCTCAGTAAGAACAAAGCCAAAAAAACCCTCAAGGATGTTTGTTTTTTTTTTCCTTCTTTTCTTTTTAAACGACTGAAGACAAGCCTTGAGAAGAACAACCAGCATTGCTTTGGATGTTTTGGATGATATATGGGAAATCAACAAAATAAAACTTCCCTTGGTCTGTAGACAGACTTGTTTCTCAGATGTGAAAAATACATAATGCATTAGTATTTAATATTCTCCGAGGGTTCTTACAATAATCCTCAGAATTACTTTTTTCTAGAAGCTTTTGTTGTGCACTGTTATCTGGGCCAAATTTGCACACATGCAAGCAAAAGATGTGGCAGAAAATTCTGTTTTTTCATGCCTCTTTTCTTATTGTCTCAAAAAAATTATCACTCATTAGTAAACGCCAGGAATCAGTACAAGTGAAATAATGCTTAGCACTTAGTGCAAATTGCTTTGATACACTTAATTTTTGTAATAATTCCGTGAGGAAAGAAACTAAAGGTTTTGATAGGCCAGCTCTGCTACATCTGACTGTGGTGGCTTGAGACACAAACTCTTGTCAGCTGTCTGCTCTTGCCTTCTGGTTAAGGTAAACATCCCCAAAGAAAGTTATGTTAGGTGGATGAATCTCACTTAAAGAATTTGAGAGAATGTCTTCAGCTCTTGCAATTATTTGTTTCTAAGGGAAGTCATGGGGCTGTGATATATGTTCCTGAATTTGTATTCCTAAGAAAATAAAATTCAGGAGCACACACAAGCTTTAGCACAAGTTTCTTTTTAAGCTTTGTAAGCATCATGACAAAGGACTGTGTTAGGGGTAGCTGCTTCATTTGGGAATTAATACTGCCTTTAAAAATAGGTGAGTGGCACCTGGGAAGTCTGTCTCAGTTTTTAATTTCAGGATAATAATTGCAAAATTAATGGAAGATATGAACCTCAGGGGAGTGGTAGAAAGTAATACACTTAGAGTAAATGCTGAATTAAAATTAAGAAGCTGAAGAATGTGTGTGAACACATTCATAAACTTCATGTTATGTATTTATGTAGTTCCTAATGTCAGATGGAACAGTCATCCTTATTAGGAAAACCAGAAAATTTGTATGTCATCTTTTTAGTGACAGCCAAAACCACATTATTTTCCCCATTACTGTATATAAATAATCACCAAACTCCCTAGAAACTAATGCCTTAACAACTCTGAGTGAACCTGGAAACTCTAATAACATAAAAACTTGCTGGCACTGTTATGTTATTTTTTTCATAGCATGACACACTAAGATAACAACTTGGTGATTGTTAATAAGACTGAATTGTCAGTTGTGCTGAATTGTGTTCTTTTTCTGCACTACTATTGCTAGAAGGCTGGTGCAGCCTAAGAGAGGAGGTGTTGATGTTCTGCTTCTCTATTTTAATATTTAGATCATTGCACATTGATTTTTCCGTGTTCAATACTGAACTTCTGATATGAAGTTTCTCCCAGAGAACTGAAACGAGGTCAAATGTCTCTAAACTATGCTGTGATGTTGTTATTAATATTCCCTAGAATGCTTGTAAATTGGGTTAAGGTATAAATGTAGAAATCAGATTTTTAAAAAACAATTATGGTGGGTTTTGGTTTTGTTTTTTCTTTTTTGATTTTTCATGTATGCAAGAGGGTTGTTTTTATTTTTGTGTGAAAATGGCAGTGTATACACACTTATATTTTGTTTCTGAAATGTTTAATTTGAAATAATTAGGAAACATTAAAACTGTTTGAAATGAGACATGGTGAGCTCTTCACATTTGATTTCCACCAATCATGGTGAACTCAGAGCTTATTTAACATGTGCTTATTTTAAACACTTGCCACTAAAAGACTGCAAAGGTAACAGGCTGCAAAGGGGCTGTAATTTGGTGTGGTCTTTGATTTGGCTGAAATTTAGTTAGGTTTATATGTATTTCTATATGAGAATCCTATGTAATTTCTTGTCTGTATTACAGATATACTACTGTCAAAGCAATGACAGAATAATTTTTTGGGTTAAGAAAGCATTATAGATCATAATAAAGCATAGTGAATTGTCAATATCCACCTATAATTAAAATGCAAAATTATCTCTTGACACCTGAACTCATTTGTCAGGTAGCTGCTGCTGCTTCTAGATTTCCTTAGTGTGACAATACCTTCCTGCATAAAATGGGTGTTCATCAGTCTGCCCATGTCACCTGAACAATAACTCTGAGGAAACAGTTTTGTCTCTGTTTTTTTAAATAAAGAAATTATTACTATTTCAAACAAATGAGAAATCATTAGGGCGCCCTGATTTTTATGTTCTGCAGGGCTTTGAGATTGCTATTGAAGGATCATATCTGCATGCAGGTGTTTGGTTTGGTGCATGCTCATGTGTTAATGGTTTTGCTTGTCTGGAGGAAGCCTCAAGACTGTTTTCTGCCCAGGACTGGGTCAGGTGAGCAGCACCAGCAATGTAACTGCATCTCCCCAGCAGGACAGTGTGCATAAAATGCAGTTCCTGATTTCTTTGTGAATTCACCTAAATACAAGCTTTTTATGTGTATATTAACAGAGCAAGATTTTGTCGCAGTACCAGTGTCATTCAGCTTTCTACAGTAATCTTGTTTTATATGTTGAACACTTAAACCATCTTGATACATTCACTTAATTCTCAATTGAGGAATAGCTTGTTATATAGGAAGAGATTAAACAAGGAGAATTGCTAATATAGATGAATTGTCCTGCTGCAAATAAAAATGACCTCTTTGAATTAATCTGTGCATACCAATCTCTTCTGTAGAGAAAACTTGTGTATTTAACCAGAGTTGATTCTAGAAAGTACTCATACGTTTTCAAGGGCTGAAGTGAATTCTCAACTCATTAATTCTGTGAGGGATTGCAAAGTGGTAGGGAATTTATTAACCTATTGTCATTTGTGTCAAACATGTTTCAAAGAACACCATAGTGCAGTATCAGGACAACTTTTATTTATGTGCTCCATGTAATCCTGCTTCACCAGGGTTAGAAGGAAGCACCCTGGGCAGGTATTGGTCACTCTGGCTTTAGTGGGAAAATACTGATAATTTTTCTCCTTACTTTGCATGTCTAGAGCTTTACAGATACTCTCTTGTCCAAAATCATCAGTTCATAATGTATTTTTGAGCAACACCTAAGTTGTTTCCCCTTTGGTTCCAGGTTTTTTGTGCAGCATGCTGTAGCCTGAAGTGCAAATTGCTGTACATGGATCGCAAGGAAGTGAGGGTGTGTGTAATCTGCCATTTAGTACTGATGAATGGTAAGTGGGAAAAGAATCTTGAGGTGCAGTGCTTCACTGCCATTTTTCTAGTAAAAATAAAGAAAAATAAAAAACCAAGACACTTTATTCGCATGGGTAAGTATTGTAAACAAGCAAAGGCCCTTGAGAGATCAGTGTGGAATCTCTAAACTAAATACAGTTAACAAAAGGCAAGAACTGGTATGGTCACAATGAGTTTGAATTATTTCCTTTGAGAAAATCCTGTGCCAGTATTACAGAAATGGTGATTTTTTGGTAGATTTTTGCTTTTTATTTGGGAGCCTACTGCCTGTCCTTTGATGCCTGAGTAGATAACCTGTTACACTTCTGTATTGGATGCCAAAGAGAAGATTAATGCAGGTATTCCTCTTCTAGACCATGCACTATAGGAAAACAGGAAAGTAGTATGTATCCAGAAATAAATCCAACTCTCCTTCTTCCTTAAGTCCTTGGTGCTAGAGTAGGAGCTCTTGTCTAAAACCTGTCCACATTTGTGAGCTTGGATACAGTCTGTCAAACCCAGCATGGTGCTGTGGCTGAAAGCCAGGACATGTGAGAGTGAACACAAGTAGTTATGACCTTAACAGTAGAACAAACAAGAAGTTACATTACCTCTGCTTCTTGTAAGTAGAGACTGTGTTTGGTTTTGACCAGAGAGCTATGGAATCTATTTTATATATTGTCCATTATTGCATTAACTCTTTAGTTATGTGATATAAAAATGGGCAATGTTCTTCCCATTGTGTCTTGAGGCCTCAAATTCTGTAACATCCTGTGCTTGCAGCTACATTTGGGTGGTTATGCTGTCCAGTTGACTTCTGTCCATGACACTGAGAGAGCTGTTGCTAAAAGACTCAATGCTCAGTTTTCATATCTGGAATGGAGAAGGTCCAAAAATTGAATTAGTTGAGAGAGGATCCGTGCGAGTGCTAAAATAATGAGAAAACCTTTCTTATCATGAGAAGTTCCAGGTACTCTGTCTTTGGTTTATTAATGGAAAGCTGAATAGGTGACTTGAGGTATAAATACATGTCTTGATAACTGAGACTTGGTGAAAGAAGTTACTTCAGTTAGAGAGGGAAGTGTCATAGGTGGAATGAGAAGTCAGACAAATTCAGGTTCTAAATGCAGACTTTTAAAGGTTGGTATAGCTAACTATCCTGATAATTATTGAACACTCACCACTGAATTTCCATTGCTGCACTTTGATGACTTTGCTAAAGGATTGCTGCAGTGGACTTTAACAAGAATTAGTTAGGAAAGTGGTGTTATATGTCAGGATTCAAATAAGGTAATTTTGACAGTATCTTTACATTTTACTTGCATAGTAGATTATTTGGTGTTTTCCCAAAGATCTGTTAATTTTTGGGGCATGTAACTGAACTTGGAAGCTCATAGCTATATTTTTCTTTCTCCAAAGTAGTTCATGATTATGCAGGTTTGGTTGAAAGTAACAGTGTTCTTAGTCTCGAGGTGAGCATCCAAACTAAGTAGACTGTTTCTGTTATTAAGCAGAAATACATTTTTTTCTGTTTCAAAAAGCTTAATCAGTGTGCAGGGGTAGGTATTACTAATTTAGTTATTACTACTTCTTTGCTGTAGGCCAGATGTGTAAAGTCACAGGAAATTGTAGGTTGTAATATCTAGAAATTAAACCCAAGTCCTGCTGATGATGTTGAAGTGGTACTAAAATGTTAAATTTTGAGATGGACAAATTAGCCCATTTCAAGGTGTACAAAACCAAGGAATTACACATACACTTGGCAAGAGACTGCTGGCTCCTTTGGGTGGTGAGTAGGATTTATTTTCATCTGGGGGAAGGGAAGAATCTCAAAATGTTTCAGTTGAAACCAGAAGTGTTCTTGTAAAAAGGCATAATAAAATTGATCATATTATAATGATTTCCTTTTAAAAGCATTTCTTTTCTGTTGCCAGGATGGCTGCACACTAATGGCAGTGAACAGTGACACCACTGCTTGGGTTATTATTGGGAGAGGGCTGCCTGCATGCTCAGGTGTTCTTGGTCCTGGCTACCTCTCTGTTTCAAACCCTGCTGCAGTGCTTTGTGATGATGCTGTTGGTCACTGGTTGGTTAACCTGTAGCCTGATCCTATCAGATCCCTCCTGATCAGTTTTTTTGTTGTTACAGGTTTTGTTTTTTTTCCCACTCAGTGCAGCAGGCTAAGCATTAATCTTTGTAGTCTTGGACCTAGGAGTAGGAATCACTCTTTTAAAGTAATTTCTCTTGGTTGCTTGGTATCTGGTTTGTGTTTCACTGAGGAGGGTTGTATGTTTTCTGGCATTTTTCCATGGCCAGGCTATGTGTTCACTAAGTTTCCAATGCTATTTTTACTGTATCTTCAATTGGTAGTTATGCTGAGTTGACATTTTGCTTGATTTAGAGAAGACTTTAAAAATGTTCTTTTACCATGCCATGAATTTTCTATTAAAGGGATCTTAGAGATGTAACATTCCTTTGTGCATTTTTCACACTTCCTTCTTTCAGGACCTGTACTTTAAATTAACATAGAACTGCTCTATAAAAAAAACAAACAAACAACAACACTTCAATTTAATTAATCTTTTCCAATGGAAATGTCAGTACCTTTTCTGTTAGCAGGCATTTCACCCTACTGGTTTTGTGGGTTGATGGGAGGAAGCAGGAGGGGTTTGTGTTTGGTTGTGTTCTGTTTGTGCTTTTTTTTTTGCTCTTGGGTTTTCACATTGGTTTTCTGACAGCTCATAGCCAAAGGAACCTAAAGATATACAAGGTTTATTCAGTCTTGATAGCTGCTCTGAGAGGTGGCATGATATTTATGCCTGGCTGGAGGAATGTATTTGTTTGTAACATATTAATATGATTGAAGATGCAAGCACACGTGATTTTTCTGGTGTCTTGCATAGCTCAAAGCCTTCCTTGCAGATGAAAAATAAGTAGTACTGTGGAGATAGAGTCTGTTTCACTAGCTAGAGGAGAGATTTCCCTGAGATGGATGTTGCTGACAAAGAAGTTTTATGTGTTATTGTTTGGGCAATTGAATTAAGGCTCAAGTCAAACCTTCAGAATTAACAGTGTAAGGTTTTTTTGTTTGTTTGTTTGTTTGTTTTTACAGTTGAGAATGTAAGTTTTTGATCTGTACTGATCTGCCCTAGATATAAAGAAATGCAGGGTGCTTTTTCTCATATGTAAAAGGTAAATCTGCTCAAGTGTCTGGTAGGTTATAAAACATTTGTAATGGGAATGTCCATCTGTTTGTATAGTGATGAATTTACATATATATGCATATACATGGGTTGAGTGTTTGCAGTTAAATCTTTGAAGAGAACACAAAACAAAGCATGAGGAACTTGGCATAATTGAGATCAAAATGTGTTATAATTTTCAGATAATATTTCTGTACAAAGTGATAATATTATTGCACAGGACTGTTTCTTCTCCTGCTATCTGAATTTTCTTGTTTAATTAATCTTCTGAGTTTTTAAATAAAGGAAGAGAAATGATCTCAGAAAGGGGGCAGGGTCCATCCCTACTATAGACAGGAACTTAACACAATGTTATGGACTGTTAAATTACTTTATCCTGCTCATGTTTCTTGTTCCTTGTTTACTTTAGCTCAAGCCTGGGAGAACATGATGAGTGCCTCAAGCCAGAGTCCTAACCCTAACAATCCTGCTGAATACTGTTCTACTATCCCTCCTTTGCAGCAAGCTCAGGCCTCGGGTGCCCTGAGCTCACCACCTCCCACTGTCATGGTACCTGTGGGAGTTTTAAAGCATCCTGGAGCAGAAGGTAAGAGTCCTTCACTCTCCTCCTTCAGTTTAGCTTCAGTAAGAATATCTGCAGTTCATCCATTCCAAATATTCCAGCTGATACCAGTTGTGGTATTCCTGGCCTCAGCAGGGACATCAGGTTTCTAAGGATAAGTAAACTATTCTCAGTAGATGTGTTAGTACATGATGGAGGCATAGGCATTGCACTAGATGATGTGTTAAGTCCCTTCCAGTCCACCTGTTTCTATATATAAATTTTTAAAGCTTTGTTCTTCTGAACTGAAATTTTCCAGTCAGTGTTGTGGGATCTTAAGTCCTGTTATGAATTACTTTTCTTTCTTTCTTTCTTTCTTTCTTTCTTTCTTTCTTTCTTTCTTTCTTTCTTTCTTTCTTTCTTTCTTTCTTTCTTTCTTTCTTTCTTTCTTTCTTTCTTTCTTTCTTTCTTTCTTTCTTTCTTTCTTTCTTTCTTTCTTTCTTTCTTTCTTTCTTTCTTTCTTTCTTTCTTTCTTTCTTTCTTTCTTTCTTTCTCTTTTCTTTTTCTTTTTCTTTTTCTTCTTTTTCTTTTTCTTTTTCTTTTTCTTTTTCTTTTTCTTTTTCTTTTTCTTTTTCTTTTTCTTTTTCTTTTTCTTTTTCTTTTTCTTTTTCTTTTTCTTTTTCTTTTTCTTTTTCTTTTTCTTTTTCTTTTTCTTTTTCTTTTTCTTTTTCTTTTTCTTTTTCTTTTTCTTTTTCTTTTTCTTTTTCTTTTTCTTTTTCTTTTTCTTTTTCTTTTTCTTTTTCTTTTTCTTTTTCTTTTTCTTTTTCTTTTTCTTTTTCTTTTTCTTTTTCTTTTTCTTTTTCTTTTTCTTTTTCTTTTTCTTTTTCTTTTTCTTTTCTTTTCTTTCTTTTCTTTCTTTTCCTAGTGGCTCAACCTAGAGAACAAAGGCGTGTTTGGTTTGCTGATGGGATATTACCCAATGGAGAAGTTGCTGATGCAGCAAAACTGACAGTGGCTGGGACAACTTCCACAGCAACCTTAGCAGTGTCACATGATCCATCAAAGCCTGTGACCAACAACACTTTATCAGCAGAAGTAAGGAAACTTTATCCTATTCAGTGCTTAAAACACCATGATTGCTTTGGTTGTGAATAGCATAATAGATTCCATGGTGATTTCAGTAAAACTGATCTAAGAAATGTGTTGAGGCTTCTCTTAGTATGTTGATACTGAGTGTCCTCAGATATTTAAATTTTGCAGAGTGCTGAAACAACTATATATTTTCAGCTGAACTGAACTATTATGGGGCAGTGCACTAAGCAGTGTTTGAAGTGTGTGTGCTAGGTGAGTTCCATATGTTCAGCTGTGCAGCCTCTGTATGAAGAATATTTCTTTATGAAGAGTATTTCTTTAATGCATTTTTAAGAAAAGCTGAGACATGGTCAGTAAGGACTTTGAAAAAATAAGATTGGCATAGCACAAAGCATAAAAATAACTTGCTTGTTGCTTCTCAGAAAAATGATGTATGCAGGAAAATGCAGATATAATCTAACGATGTTAAATCCACCATAACCCATGTGAGTGGAGTTGACACTTTGCTAGAGGTTTAGAGAGGCAGAGGTGCACTTAGATTGTGTAAAGAAATGAGTATGTGTGGTGCTAGAGAAGGAGGTGCCAGTCTCTGTCTAAGCAGACTTTTTAGTAACAGCTCCTGTACAGGAGTTGTCATGTGTCACCAAAGTACTTGGTGCTTCTGGTTCTCTAGCAGACACAGCCTCCTTCACCTACATCTAGTAATCTTAGTAAGCCAGCTCTTATATTTTAATCATATTACTTTGGTATAATGGACTTTTTGTCCTTTCTTGTTTGGTTCCTATAGATGGATAATACTTCTGTATTCTCGGGAAATATAACTCAGGTTGGCATTCCTGTTGGCAGTGCAATGAATCTAATTCCTGAAGATGGTCTTCCTCCAATTCTCATATCCACTGGAGTAAAAGGAGGTGAGGATATAATTTGGCAGCTAGCTTTTATACTTACCACCTGCAATTAACCAAATAGTTACTGTGTCTATTTTAAAAATAAGATGCTGGCAATATGCTGAGTACTTGAAGACATTCACACTAAGTACTGGAGGCTAAATGTTGTGACACTCATTTGCACTACTGGTCCTAACTAGCTTCAGGAAGAACCTCATCTTGCAATGAAATCACTGTAAGAAGTAAAACACAAAGCAGAAAGAAAATTAACTCCAGTCCTGCAATATGTGCTAATTTCTTCACTAATCGGACTGAGGGGAATGTTTCATACAGAGGTATATTTTAATTAGACTTATGAATATTCATACTTCCCTGTATGGCATCCCCAAGTCCTGCATTCAGCAGCACTATTGCACTGCTTAGCCTACAATGAAGCTTTTAGTAGCTGTGATGTCCTCCTCCCAAATGGAGGAGGATTCCAAAAATTAAAAACTAATTTTTAAAAGGCAAAAAAAAAAAAAAAAAAGTATGTATTTGTTTATCTGACTATTGTTTCTCACAGTCTGATTCATCAAATCCTTTGATACATTCAGGGATTAACTGATTTTTTTAATCTTGATTTTCTTTTCCTATTAAATATTTTGCTGATACTGCACGTTTCTAGTGTTGAGCTGAAAGTAACCTTTTATTGCAGGATAATGTCAAAACCAAAATATGAGCAGTGTTTAATTTCAAAACAAATTGGTTCAATCCTGTGCTAGCTATTCATGTGGGTGCCTGATTATTCAGTATCCTCCACAAAAAAGAAGTGAAAACACAAGATACTTTTCAGCTTTTATATAGATAACCTAACAGAAATCATATTTTTTAATGCTAAGTTGATTTTTTTTCATATGCTGTCACATACTGATTTTTCTTTGCTGCATTTAACTTCTGATATCTATTTTTAAAGATTCCAGAAATATTTTTCACATCAGAAAGCAAAATTACCTTTTTTTAAATAGATAATTTTAGCTGAGAAGATAATACATTTCTCTCAAAATCTGTTTCCATAAGTGTAACTATTTTTTGTTAAAGCTTAAAAGCACATGTGATCATAATCATGTGGATAAAAAAATTTAATTTCCTAGTCATCTGGATCTAAATGTAAAGGGACACTACAGATATCTTTGAAATTTCATGTTGGGATCCACTTACACTAGATTTAGACCTTCTATATTTTATAAAAAATGTTCATTTACATAGTGTTCCCCTCTCCTTATTTTCCTAGTAGCTAATGCACAGAAAGTATAAATTATATGACATAGGGACAGACAGTGTCTTGGTCTGTGTAGTCCAGGACTTTTTACTGTGATATAAATAACAATTAAAAGCTGATTTGTAAAACAAGCTGCACTTTTCCAAAGGAATCACAGAGGTTGCACACATATATGCTATCAAACTTTGAAAATACCAGCCTAGGAAACAATCAAACCATCAAACTTAAATAAAAGGTCAAAACAGCAAAAATCACCAGAATTTGGGTTATTTGATTGGAATGCAGAGTACTGTGCCAGTAAGTTAAGGACTTGACTGTGCGTTTGTTTCTTTCAGACTATGCTGTAGAAGAGAGACCCTCTCAGATCTCTGTCATGCAACAGCTGGAGGATGGTGGTCCTGACCCTCTTGTATTTGTTTTAAATGCTAATTTGCTGTCCATGGTAAAAATAGTAAATTGTAAGTTCATATTATTAAATAAGGCTTGGGGTATGAGAGGAGAAATGTTAATATATATTGTTAGTAGGAATAGCAGAATTTTTATCTGGTAGGACACTCTTAAAATGTGCATGGATTGAAAAATTTACTTGGCCATATTAAATTACAAAAGGCTCTTTTCCAGTGCTTCAGACATCAGTACATATAATTTAATGTAGAAAATGTAATCTAGAGCCTCCAGTCTTGTGTTTGGACATCAGTGTCTTCTCTCCAACTTAGCAGGGCAAGGTATTTTGATGAAAAATTTTATTTCAGTAACAATATTCTTATGAAATGAACTGTGAGGCTTAGAGTGTGTCTCATCACTAACATTCAGGTGAGGCTGAACACAGTGACATCTCATGAAGACACTTGACATCCATCTGTCCATCTTCAGAGAGAGATACCACTGTCTGAAGCTTGTTCAGCTGTCAGGATGATGCTCAACAGCCTGGCCTTTTCCTGGCCTTTAATTTGGATACTGGGAGCTGGAATGCTCTGTCTCTTCCTTAGCTGTAAACCAGGAATTATTGAGCTGTTGTGGGGTTTTTTTGTTTGTTTGTTTGTTTTTTGTTTTTGTTTGTTTGTTTGTTTTGTTTTGTTTTTTATGTGCTTGCTTGCTGGATTACAGATTTAGAACTGAATTTGTCTGACAGATGCCACAGTCAAACCTGCTGTAGAACTAATTCTTGACAGAGCTGTCTTCCTCTAGTGAAATTTAGGAAAATTTTATGAAATTCTGATACACATTTTTCTCTCTGCAGATGTGAACAGGAAGTGCTGGTGCTTCACCACAAAAGGCATGCATGCAGTGGGGCAGTCAGAGATAGTCATTCTCTTGCAGTGTTTGCCTGATGAGAAATGTTTGCCTAAGGACATCTTTAACCATTTTGTGGAACTTTACCGGGATGCCTTAGCAGGTAGGAAAGCTCTCTGCTAAAACTGACTTGGAGAGATGACCACACTGGGTCAGGTACTCACATTTCTGTCATTTGGCAAATGTCTGGTTTTGTGTAAAATTACATAAAAAGAGAATAAGGATCAAAGCTCATAGGGGACTGAAAAGTTATTGGATATTAGTGTGCAGTGTTCTGTTTGTCTTGCCAAGTAAAACCATTAATGAGGTGCTGCTCCAGAGATCTTCCAGTCTTCCTCTGGGTGCCAGCAGAATGAAGAAATTTGGGCTCTAAAGGCCATAGAGTGGCACAGCAGTGGAGCAGGAGGACTCTGCCTACAAGAAGTTTGTGTACAGCAGCCAGTGCTGACTGCCTGCTCTGCCAGGTGCTGGGGAAAGAGAATACACAAAGCTGGCATATCTGAAATAAGTGCTGTCCTTCTTTTAGCAGTAACTGTAGTGGGATATTCAGCTCATTCAGGGCTCATGGGTACAGTAATCACACTGCTTCTAATAATGTGGGTTGTTGGGGTTTTTTTCAGCCTGAAGTCAGGGTAGCTTTTTTAAAGATGCAGAAAGAAAAATTTGAGAATCCTTAAGTATAGTATGTTAAATATCCCCAAACCAGGTAGTTCAGAAATTTGATTCCCACAGTGTGTGTGTGGTCTAATGACACATTATGAAGATACTATTTATATTATAAAGTATTTTAAATATACATGTATATGTGTGCCTGTAATGAATTGTAGGGCATTTCATTATCCCTGAAATTTTGATATCTCAGCTGGAAGATGGTATTATATAAACCTTTACACATTTGAAGTGTCTAAGTAAATGGACTTCCACTTTTAGCTGTTGCTGGTCCTTAAAATAAAAAAAAATTATTGCTTTTCAGAGGTGAAATTGGATCACACTTAGGTTCTATACTGAAAATACATTTAGGAAGGGTTCTACATGTCATTTGCAATGCCTTTGGGGTGACTGAACCCAGCACTTTAATAAAATAATGAAACCTATCTTTGTTTCCTAAAATGTCTGAATACAACAAAGGTGAGGTTGCCAGGTTCAGAGTGCACTGTTACCACATATCATAATGGATCTTGTGTACACTGGAAACAGATACCTTTACGAACCTCACTTCATTTGCAGTGCTTTATCTTCTAATTATGATGTTATTCAGACAAAGATAGATATGAAAAATTGTGTGCGTGTGTGCATGTGTGTATATGGCACATATAAATCCAGCTTGAGGTGTGTATTGCCATGAAGGTTTGTATAATTACACTACAGAACTACATAATTTATAACTCCTACATAATGTATTTGGATTTCTTTTTTAGTGCTGTAGTGGCAGTAATTTGATACCCTACAATTGCCCTGGCGAAAAGAGCTTGCTTACTGTTGTACAGTTCTTAATCAGAAACCAAATTTCACTGTTTTAAGAATTCCACTGTGTAATGTTCTTTTGGTATGATTTTGTCTGTGTTGTATTTCAGATGTGTAGTAGGAGTAGAAAAACACCTTGAGTTGCTATATAACACCCAGCCACCCTGAAGCTGTTGTAGAACATAGCACCTTGTTAAATTCCCATAGCATTTTGTAATGCACTGTCTCAATATCCATCCTTTTTAATTCCCAAGTCACACATGTTTGGGAGGAAGAAGTGTATATTAGCATATTTGCAGCTTTGCCTGTTTTAATCAATTTTCAGCCAGGGAGAAGGGTTATGATGCTGTAGGGGTTTCATCTGGTGGTTGTAATCCCTTGGAGGTTGTTAGCAGTTTGCAGGCTGTTGTAGATGGAACCACACTTCCAAAGTGGTTTGTTTCAGAGGTACTACACCTCTCCTGGTGATTACATGATGGACATTTAGAGTAAAAGCAAATTCCCATTAGAAGTTAGAGACTGTTTAAAACCCTGCCTCATGGATTCATTTTTTATTGTATAATATGTTGGTTGAAATTCGTTTTGCCATCAGGAACTGAAATAAATTCTGGGGATGTTTTTTATTTATCTCCTTTAGTAAATGTTTTCTTAAAAACAGTCAGAAAAGAAAAAGACACGTACAATATTTTTTATTGGAATGGAAGCAAGAACTACTTTTAGTGATATTGATTTTGGTTTAGAGTGATTTTAAGTTTCTTGTTGTTTTCATTTTCAGCTAAAAAAATACAGCATTCCCCTCTTGTTTACTGAATTAAAGGCCATGTCTATAGCAGTTTAATTTTTCATGAGTCACACTTACTTACCAGCTTTCTTACCTTGCTCTCTTGAGCAAACTTGCTCAAGTTTGAATCCTGCATCCAACTCTAGAAGCACAACCTTGTACACCTGCTCGTGCCTCTTCCCAGGTGGTTCTGCTTTCTTCAGAGGGTGACCTCTTCTCTGGTGGCCCCGTCCTGTCCTCTCTGCCTGGTGTTGCTCTTGGCCATTTGCAGACAGCAGCTCTGGCTTGTGCAAGGGGTTGGCAGCAGAGCCCAGGTCCTCTCCAGGTCATCCTTCAGATTCAGCTCCTGGCTCAGCACAGGGAAGGTGTCAGCACTGCCCTCAGCCTTCACTTTTCTTACTGGGAGTCCTCAGCCTCACTGTGGCCTGGTGTTATTTTTTTTTTTTAACTTGTAAAACAACTGAGAAATTTTGAAAGAACAGTGGCATTTTTCACTATAGATTACATGCATATGAGTTACAAGAAATTGTAAAATTGTTAATTAAGTAAGGCAAGTGTTCATTACTACTTGGTTTCCATCAATTATTTTTTTTCCCCTCTGTCATCAAGCTCCCTGTCATGTTGTTTTTCTTGTTTTGAAATTGAAAGCCAGTGATTTCTGTTGTGGCTGTAGTAGTTGTAGTAGTAATCCCATGATTATCCTTGTCTGTTGGCTATAAGCCTGGCAGGAGCTTGTGTGAATGAAAAAATGAGAGCTTCTGTCCCTCTGAATAGGTGCTTTGAAGCAGCTGGATGTGTTAATACAGAGCTGCCAGATATGCCCTAGTGAATCAACTCTTTGGTGGAAAACAATCAATGCTACTGTCACTTTTGTAGTGAAAATGCAAATCTGGCAACTGCTTGAAATGGCTTTGGGATCACCCTGGTTTTGGGGGTATTCCATGTGAGGTTGGATCTCCCAGGCCCAGTTTTGTGTATTTTTTTTACCCAGCCTGGTTTTAATTACTTAAAGTGGTAGCTAATACAGACCAGATCTAGAAACAAGCCCATGTAGATGTTCTGAATGAAGAACAGGTGAACTGCATGAACAATACACCCCTGCAACTGTGGTGTGGAAAGATGGGTACAAAATCAATCATCGTATAAGGTGTGAGAGTGATTGTTTGGAAGACTGCCAGAGACCAGGCTGAGGAAGTTTGGGATGCTGGTAATTACTGATAGTGAATGAAGCATTATGTCCCTTGCCAATATGAGTGAGTTCTTTCCAAATTACTAGCTGATGTGTTCCCATAAAAAGATGCTGAGGATGGTCAGAACTTTGGATGTTGAGTTTTTACATGTTTTTTCTCAGTGTTGTCATGCAGATGTGTTGTGCCATCAGGTGAGGTTCACAGTCTTGTGTCTTCTGTGGTGTGGTAGTGACTGGGTCTGTATTGCTTTTCCAAAGAGTATGTGCTCATTTGCTCCTGAGGAAAATCCAACTGGCAAAACTGTCACCAGGTGAATATTGCCTTGCATCTCCTGCTACAGAACTGGGATGCTTTGAGTTACAGAATGCTGTGGCATGGTGTTTGGTACTTGGCAGCTCTTGGTTGGTATTGATGGCAGAGGAATCAGGCTGAACAGATGGAGGTAACTTCCCCAAGCCACATACCTGTGCCTCTCCTGAAACTGGGTGTTAATTCCAGCTTTTTGGCTTGGGATGAACCAAAAGATATGAAATATTCAGTAGGAATTTAACCTCACTGGTTTTGGTAAAAGCACCTTACTGGCATCACCAAATAGCGAGCTCAAGAAACAAATGCAGGATCTTTTTTTCTTTACCTTTCCTGGTATAAACTATTTTATTTGAGTCCAGAAGGGATTGCCAAAGTGACATGCAAAGTTAACTGCTCATCAGAGTCAGGATACCTAAGTGAAGAATTCAAACAGCATGGATCAGGACTGAAGAGAAAGTCACATCAGGGAATAAATTCATGGGGTTTTAAGGGACCTAAAGTCAAGGGTAACCCAGCATAACTGAGAAGTACTGACCTCTTGCAGAGCTGCTTTAGATGCATGTGATAAGGCACTTCCTAAATGATGTCAGTTGTCTGATGTCAGGTGCTGGAATTTAGTATGTAATGGCAGCTTTGTGTTCAGTCTGAAGATTACCTCTTTTTTTTAAAAAAAAGGTGATATTTCATAAATTACATCACATGCTTTTGAGAAGGATAGCTGTTTTTGAAGGGTTTTTTTTTTCTGACAGTTCAGTTTCTGAGTCAAGCTCCTGAAACACATTTAGCTGTGTGCTGGAGATGTGTAATGGTGCTGTGGGTTGGGTTTGACCATGTCAGGCTGGGAACAGCAGCTCACAAGTCGAGGCCTAGACTTGGAACCACCCTCAGAGATAGAACAGAACAGGCTGACAGCCTCTGGTCAGTGCAGAAATGTTTGTGGAAAAATCCCAAAGTGGCTTTTTGACTTGATTGAAAAGGGAATTAGTGAACTGTGTAGGAAAACACTTGCTCGATTCTTCCCATGGTCTCCATGTAGCAGGCTCTTGCATGCTCTTAGAAATAATAAATTGCAGCACAACTCTCTCATCCTAATTGTTTGTCCTCTTACTAGTGGTAACCTCCTGAAGCTTGCTCTGGGGGAGCTGCTTGTGTCAAATGGAGTAATTTACCAACACTGTTCTGGCTTACAGGTGCAAAGTGCTGAACAGCAGATTCCAATCTGATGGTTTTGGGTGTTTTTTTCATGTTTCTGTTGGCTGAAAAAAAAAAAAATTCTTGTTAAGGCATCCCAAGTGTGTGAGCCTGAAAGCTCCCATCTCCCAAAATGGAAAAAATAAGTAGTTGTCCCCTTCTGCTGCAGCACTTGGCATCAGTCAGAAGTGGAAGTGACTGATTGCTGTGTCATCCCTGTGAGCAACACCACACATCTCAGAACTAGAGGGTGTTGTACAGCTTCTCTTTGCCCAACCTCTTCCACACAGAACAAATTTCATAAAAGGGTGCAGAATTCAATTCAGTTCGTGCACTTCATGGATTTTCAGGTTAGAAAGGATTATTATGGTCATGTTGTTGGAACTGAGAAACTCCCTAAGTAATCTTACTATCAGGCCTGTAGCTTCTATTTGGGTAAGAACAGATGGGAAGGGAAAAGGGAAGCATAAATGAAGAAGCAGAGATTAGTGAGGGTAGGTGGGAACTGCAAAAGGAAACGGGTGGAGTTGAGATAGAAAGGTGCCAGCAGCTATTTTAGATAAGGGAAGATCTGCATGAAAGGATATTAATGCATTGGTTTGCACTCACTGGCAAGATGCCTGAGTTGGTGCATTAGCCATGTGTTCTCTGGGCAGGCAGTAGTGTCACAGCACAGGCTCAACAAGAATTGCATTTGCACATGGACAGGATCAATGATTTTCAGCAGCTGACAATGTCTGGGGTAGCTCTGTTGATCATGTAACTCCTTGTAGCTACTTTTCACCAGGTATGCTCAGCTGAGCATTACAGAAATTGTAGCCACTATTAAGAGTTCTGGAATTTGATCTGGATTGGTGGTGTCATCAGTTCTGGCCTGTCTGTACCTCTAAAATTACAAATCAGCTTCTCTGACTGCAGGTAGGGAAGCCTGGAATTACTGCAGAAGCCCAGGAGGCCTGCATGAGTGCCTCAAACCCCTGAGATTCCATGGGTGGTGTGATCATCCACACTGTGCTCTCTGAAACTACTCGTATTTTTTCTTAGAGAGCAAATCAGTGCTATTAATATTCACATGGTAAATTGTGATCAGTGGTTCTGTACGTTAGTTGCCTGCTGTTGCTGTCATCTGGAAAAAGGCATCACACCATGGCTCTTTGCTTCAATGTTAAATGCTGTGTTGGATGCTATAATCTAATCAACAGTCAGATTCATTCAGCCATTAAAGTGTAAACATTTTTGAAAATTAACAGCATCAAAGAATAAAAAGGTGAGTAAAGATTAGTGATGTTTCTCCCCTGCGTCTCTCTCAGTTCTGCTTTACACTAAGTGTACTAATTAAATAAACATTCTTGTGCAGTTCTTAAAAAGACCCAGATCTTCAGTCTGTGTCTGGGCAGGCACCCCAGGGCTTTGCCTAAAGGAAAGGACAAGCAGTGGGTGTTCATCATTTGGCTGGGTGCACATCTCTGCTTCAATTGCAGCTGGGTCAGGCAACAGCAGCTTCTGCAGCAGAAACCCCTTGGATATCTGGGAGACACAGAACACAGGAGTTGTTTGGGTGCTCTTGTAGTGCTAGGGGGAGTTTTCAGGTACCACTCTCTTAGCAGAAATATGGACCTGAGCTGTCCTTGCTCCTCCTGGCTGTCCCTGGGATGCATCATCCCCTCCATGACCCTGCCTCTGAGGCAAATCTCAGCTGGTTGCCCTCCCTTCTCCCCCAGGAGAGATGGCAGCTCTGTGATTCTGCAGGTCTTAGGAATAGTTCTGGCTGTGGCTCAGCCAGTCAAGAGGTCCACGTGCACGTTCCTACAAAACTGACTTCCAACCAGTAGTAGTCACTGGGTATCTCCAGAGTTGGATTCATATGGAGATACCCTGGCTTTGGTGGCTCTAGCCTACAGCAGCTATTCCATATCAGGTTTTTGCACTTTTGCAAATGAGGTCACCTGAGCCCCAGTGTGCAGTCAGTCATGGTTTCTTGTGTGATTAGTTAGACATGAATGCTTCAGGAACCAAAGTGAGTTTGGTATGGATTTTTTTTCCCTTCTGGAAAACTGTTTAAATTCTTAACACAGCTCTCAAGCTAGTAAAATAATGAGCATTTTTGTTCACAGGTAATGTTGTGAGCAACCTGGGGCACTCCTTTTCCAGCCAGAGCTTCCTTGGAAGCAAAGAGCACGGAGGGTTCTTGTATGTTTCAGCTACCTACCAGTCCCTGCAAGACCTGGTGCTCCCAACCCCACCCTACTTATTTGGAATCCTCATTCAGAAGTGGGAGACTCCCTGGGCTAAAGCATTCCCCATTCGGCTGATGCTGAGACTTGGAGCTGAATACAGACGTAAGTAACATTCATTCTTTTAGCTGCAATTATTTCTGCAGGACAATATATTCTGCTTTAGAACACACACACACTCCCAGCCCTAAATTGTTACCTGTCAGAGCCACACAAGCCTAAGCAGGGAAGGAAAAATTGTTTTTCATACCCACTTTGCATCCTGTTAAGAGCACAGGAGCCCTGAGGCCGTGGTGTGACCTTCAGCCTTTTTACAGCTGTGCTGGTTGATCAGGGAGGTTTTTGTGGAGATAAATCTGGTTCTGAGCAGCTGTTTGGACTTCACTTAGTGACCTGAAATAGTTACTGTGCAGAACAAATCTGATTCAGCTGATGTAGTTAGGACAAAGGACAGCCTTTGAGATATTAAGCTCTTTCTCTGCTGAAATGCAAGAGTGTTTGCTTTTAGGTTTTTAAAACCAGGCTCATTTTGCAGAACATAACTATACATGTGCAGAGGCAACTAATGTGGCAGTTTGTTGCAAAAATTCAGTTGAAACTAGGAGCAAATAGTTAGGAGAGAGTGTTTAAAACAGCAGTTAGCATGAAATGCAGAAGTCAGGGGAAAGTATTGCTCAAAAATTGTTTGCCATCACTGGAGCAAAGAGATTATTGGAAGTCTCTCCACCAATCATAGGACAAAAATTTGCTGCCTTGCTCAGCTACTGGTTTAATTGGCACATTTTGTAAATTTGAATTGCTATGAAAATGGTCTGTTAATTTTTTTTCAAAAAACTTTCTAACAAAATAAGTTGAATATGCTTTTTAGGGATTTGTAACCTTAATGTTTGATGTTTAGGGAACATTGGGGATTTCTCATAAAATGTGTGTTAGTGGAGAGGAAGAAACTTGCTTTGTGTGGACTGTAGGTTAAACTTTTCTGAAGAAACATTTGTGTTAAAGGTGTGCAATTTTTTGTGGCTTTTTAAGTAGTGTGTTTATTCCCATCAGCATTTAGAAAACAAACCAAGATGCTCATATTTTGGGTGTGACATCTGGTTTTGAGCACAGAAACAAATGTTTTGAGATTCACAGACAGAAGTAGCAACTCTGAATATATTGGGAAGCTGCAGTTTGAGTCACTTCCATAGCTTGGAAGTTGTGGTTTTGATTCAGGCATATTCACTTGTGCTGTGACAGCTGTGGCTGTATTTGTGTCCCAGGCTTCCTTGGATACACTCTCTTTTCTGCAGGAATGGCCAGATTCTGTCCATTTGCCCAATGCTGCTGAATGAGCAGTGGATCAGATGCAGGAGTCACTCTGGGTTGCTTCATCTCCAGAAAACATTTACTGACCATCTGCAGATCAACTTTACATCTCAAGAACTGGGAATTCAGAGCATCCAGGCTGCAGCTGAGAGCAGCCAGGGTGGCAAACTCTGGAAACTCAGCACTCCTTGGTGCCTGGGGGCATGAGTTGGAAGCTCTGTGTGTGTGTGTGTGTGTGTGTAGGAGCTGGGATGCTTTCCAGGTCATCAGTGTTGCAGAAGCTGGAGCTCATTTCTCTCAGGAAATCCTGATGATGTTACTCAAACCTGCTGAGCATTTGCAGCCCCTTCTGACTGCACCGGGAACTGTGAAGCTGTGCAGAATTTTGGGAAGTCAGGCTGAGTGTCTGCCTGAGGGTAGTTTAGGAACCTTCCTTGGATCCTGTGTTTAGAACCCTGGCATTACATCTTACTGCATGAGTCATGCTTCAAGCACTGTTATGGCTTCTGCTGCAACAGAATGTAATGCAGCCAGAGCCATAAACTGCACTTGGAGTTGTGTCATAGATGTTTTACAAATATGCTTAAGTCAGCCAAGGAATGGCTGACATACCATAAATGTAATTTTAATTCTTTTTGACATATTCCTGTCAAGAGAACTGGACACATTCTTAGGAAACTATGAAAACAGAAAATGAATTATTCTCAGTATTATGGCTTGAATGTCACATGTCAGCCATTGGAGCTAAAGGCTTGTGATGCTGTAGTGGAGAGCAGCAGGATGGCCATTAAAAAAGAACCCATTTCCAAGAAGCAGCCCCAGAAAACCATTGAGAAAAGTCATCTTTGCAATCAGTGTCCAGAGAGCCAGGGTTCACTCTTGCAGTGTGGCCCTTGTAAGCATTCAACAAGGTTCTGCCTATTGTTTCTAGCAGGGTGGGCAAGGAGCCATATCACACTTGTAAGGTGCATTATAATGTTACACCCTTCTTCCCTCTTCCTTTTTAAACTCCACACTCTTTTCCAATCTCTTTATTTTGCTGCTGCTTACCTTCTGCAACTGAGGGGATTGTATGCAAGCCTGGTTTTGTAGAGTCTCAGTATGCAAACTGGAATCTGATCTTTCCCATTTTTGTTGTTTTTTTTTTCTTCTAGTTTATCCATGCCCACTTTTTAGTGTCAGATTTCGCAAGCCGTTGTTTGGAGAGACTGGCCACACGATTATGAACCTCCTTGCAGTAAGTGCTGGGGCTGAGTTTGCACCCAAACCAACATGGGTGATGGGTTCAGTGTGGGGAGAACTGTGGGGAGCAGCCCTGCTGCACGGAGCAGCTGGAATGCATGGAAGATGACCTGGGGAATCACCTTGGGGTGATGGTGCCTGCTGTTCCTGATAAAGGGGGTTGGACTCAATCTGGATTTGAGCTTCCAACAAGATGGTGAATGGTTAAAAAGGTTCCCAAATCAGCATCCAAACCCTGGCTGCCTGAGAATGTCTGGATGCAGCAGCAGGTGCAGGAGCTGCTCGGATGCTTTCCTCAGAAGTGCTGGGTCATCACAGGGTGCAGTCCCAGCTCTGTGATTACACAGAGCTTCAGCTGAAGTGATTAGCTCTTCCTCCTTTGCTAATGTTTTCAATGTAGAAAATTCTCTTTGATGCATGACTTAATTTCGTTGATAGAAAAAGTAATAACTCTTTCCAGTAATAGAACACAGAGAGCAAATTTTCTTACATAAAGTAATGACATTCAAAGCTGGGGAATATTAATTTTGAAGAAAATCAGTGAAATGCCTAACTGCCATGATGATGATGGTTTTTTATCTGTGTACTTTGAGGTTACAAGCAGTGATGTCTGCCTCCCTCCCTGCCTTTCAGTCACTGATAAAAATTATTTTAATGGGCTAACTAGTAATCACTAGGATGGTTATGGAACCTACAGTGTTAGTGATGATGATACCTAACTTTTAAAAACTTGTTTTAATTACCAGGACTTCAGAAATTACCAGTACACGCTGCCAGTGGTCCAAGGTTTAGTGGTTGATATGGAAGTCAGAAAAACCAGCATCAAAATTCCTAGCAACAGATACAATGAGGTAATGCTTGTGACAAATATGTTTGTGCAAAGTTTCTTTGTGGCTGGAGAACCTGGGGTGTAAAGGAATTTTATTCACTACCACTAGGGAAAACTTCCTCAAAAGCAAATGATAAATGCATGATGCACACATGTTTTGAGAGCAGCTCCATAGAAAAAATGTGGTTCTGTTCAGCACTGATTAAACTTTTAAACTGGTTTGGGTTTTTTTTTTTCCAGTTTACATGAAGTGTAATTGCAAATAAGAGAAAATATTGTTTTAATTTGAGCAAGTAAGTTGACAGACTTGACACTTGAGGTAAATGAGGAGGAAAAGGTATATTAGATTTTCTTATCTATGTTGTGCACGGATACTTGCAGCATTTATTGGTATTTGTTGGATTGCTGTTTGTTTTATGTAAAATGCATCTTAGCATCTCACACCTGATTTCTGGTGCTAGAAAATCAATCAGTGTCTTTAGGATTTGTAGAGAAAGCTGAGTGACAAAATACTTGAAGTAAAAGGACAGAGAGCAGTGGAGAAGGTGATTGATTTCATGGGCTGTCTGAAGAGAAGGGGGTAACCTGGTATTCTGAAGCCAGTCTGCATTCTGGGGAGAGCAAAGCTGGTAGGCAAAATGGTATTTGGAGAAGTTCTTGTAGTATCAGAGCAGAAGACAGATTTATCCCAAAGAGAATTTCCCTGCAAGAGGCATTTGAGTAAAATAAGAGTGAAAGTAATTGAAAAAAAAAGTGTTCTTAAGGGAAGTTTAAAAAAGATGAAACTGAAAGAAGGAGCTGTTAAAAGATGTGTTAATTCTTGGTGCAGTTGTGAGAAAATGGGAAAGGTCAGTAAAGTTTGCATGAATTAAATACAAGAAGCAATTTAGTGCTAGGTGTGCCTGGCATTTGCAAGGGTGTGCAAGGGCTTCAGTCCTGTTTAGGAGACTGCAGGAAGCTGGGCTGTGAGGACATCCCTGAGGTGCAGCTTAGCAAAATCTGCATCCTGCTGGGGTTCTCTTCCCAGGGTGAAGCAAGGATTCTGCTTTTTAAGCGGAGAAAGTGTTACTTACGTAACATTATTGCTTGCAATCCTGGTGAAAGATTGAATTACTAGAGATTTCTCATCTGAGCATGGTTTGAATTCAGATGAATTAAACGACAAGACCTTTACTTCTTTTTCTCATGTAAAGCAGTATTTAATTAGAAGAGTGTCACTCAAACTCTTTAGAAAATGAAAAACTTGCTTTAACTTTCATGGATGGATTTAAATGTGGAGAAATCACATGGTAATTAGCAGATTAAGTATTAATGTATAATTTTTTTATTAAATACATATTTTAGCTTAATTCCTTAAATTTTCTACACCTTCTAGTGACACTTGGTTGCCTGTTGAGTCCCTCAGCAAAGGTGACTGACATTTTTTAATTGGTTTCCATGTCCAGTTGCTTCTTGTGAGAGGAACAGCAACTCCAGGCTCCATAAGGATGGTTGCTGTTGAGCTAAAATCTTGTTTCTGCAGCATGGCATGATAAACTTGATAATGAAATCCACTGTTGTCTGAAGCAAAATCTTCATTAAGTTTCCTTCCCAAACATTACACCTATGCACGTTTGTCAGTAGTGAGAATCAGCTAATTTTCCTGGCACTGTAATTAAGGTTTTGTTTTAGACTGAGAGAGACAAATGTGTTGGGTATGGCACACATGCTCATCAGCTACAGGAGGCAGAGGATGGGAGTATTAATGCTGTTATTAGATGTCAAATAATTCAGCCTTTTCTTTCTCATCCAAGTGTTCCTTGAAGGGGGGGTGTAATTTAATTAGTCCTTTGTTTATCAGTTTGTTTTGTGGGTTTTTTTGTTTGCTTGTTTGTGGGGGGTTTGTGCATTTTTTGTTTGTTGGTTTTTTTTAAAGCAAACATAATTTTTTGTTTTGAAACAAATTCCAGTGATTCAAGACTCTCTGTTTTCTTTTTGGATCAAAAAAATCTCATAGTCTGAGCTTCCATGTAGAGGAATAAGAGGAGAAAATGAAAGAAGCTGGTTAATTTACAAGAATATTTTGTCGAGGCATGTAACCAGATGTATTTTAAATAATAATTAATCAGCAAAAATGAAGTGCAGATATATCACAAATGTTTTTGTGGAGGCCTCCTTTGCAGAGAATTACAATCTTTTTTTTAAGATAATTTTTTTTTTCAATAGAACCTTTTTAAAAAAAGTCTTCAAAATGGAAGCATGGATCCCAGTTCCCCAGGTCATGTGGGTAAAGCACAGAGACACAAAAGCTTTGGTGTTTGGTCCTGGCAGAACCAGGGTGAAATGCCCTGAGTGCCAGTCTGGTGCTGACCCGTGGAGGCAGCATTTATGGTTTAGAGCAACTGCAGTTGTGTAAACAAGACAGATATTTCTTCCCAGAGTTTTTCTAATGTCTTGGTTTTGTTGTTTTTTTTTTTTCTGCCCCCTGTGAATTTGTGTTTGTTAAAACAGTTAAGAGATAGTGGGTTTTGCAACCTGTAGCTCAGCATATCCCCTTACACCATTTATCCTAATTACATAAGAGATGTAATTACATGGAGATGACAGAAGACCTGAACCCTCTTTTCAAAAGCAGCTTATGGGTCAGAATGCTAAAATTCTGTCCTTAGAATACAACAAGCAGGTTGAGAATCCCTCTCTGATTAAACTGTTCCAGAAGTCACCTGTTCATGGCAGTGCTTGGCAGAGAGGATAATTTTTCTATTTCTTTTTTTTTTTTTTCCAGATGATGAAAGCCATGAACAAATCCAACGAGCATGTCCTAGCAGGGGGAGCCTGCTTCAATGAGAAAGCAGACTCACATCTGGTGTGTGTTCAGAACGACGATGGGAATTACCAGACACAGGCCATCAGCATCCATAACCAGCCCAGGAAGGGTGAGAAGGAAGGGGAAGGGGGGGA
Organism: Phaethornis superciliosus; assembly: GCA_023637945.1. Lineage (NCBI taxonomy): Eukaryota > Metazoa > Chordata > Aves > Apodiformes > Trochilidae > Phaethornis > Phaethornis superciliosus. Next base: position 24,682,985 of record JAJQWJ010000009.1, read on the forward strand.
GGTTCACCAGGGGCTGTTCCCTTTGTGACTCCCTGAATATTTGTGTTACCAGCCCAGGCAGAGCTGGGTTTGTCTGCATTTCACCAGACACCTGCCATGCACCGTGAGGAACAGCAGTAAGACCTTGCTCTGTCTGCCCTCTTGGTGATTTCTTCTTCATGATCTCGTGGTTTCCATCCTGTGCACAGTCCCCATCACACTTCCCTAGGTCAATGGGGATGTTCTGAATTTGTCTGAGAGGTCTTCTGGCAACTTCACAGATGAAGCAAACATAAATCACTGCTTGCACAATGCAGCTCAGGACTTGTGGAGCTCCAGAGGCTGCAGTGCTGCAACTGGGTTAGGCAACATCTCTGTGTTAGCAATGAGAGCTGGTGTGGGCATGGAGACTGCAGCTGAGCCTGGGGCTGCTTGTGCTTGACCAGTGCTGTATGAAAGGAGGAAGATTAGGTTTAGTCCAAGGGAAAAAGTAAATAGGAATAACCAGCAACAGCAGCACTTTATTTAGGCTTCTTCAAAACTCCTTGTGTTCATCTCTGTTAAGACATTCTAATTTCGAGGCTTTATTTTTCTAGAGTAGGCCAAAAGCAGCAGTGTGTTAAGAATTTACATGGTGTGGGTTTGGGGAAAATTTCTGGCAATTACATTCATACAATCTCCAAATGAGAACAAGCAAGGCAGAGGCCAAGTTTTATAGTTTGTAAGCATCCCCTGTCACAGCAGTGAGCACATTGGTATGGGATGGCACTGAGGACTGATGGGGTTTCATGAGTTTGCAGTTTACATGTGGGACAAGAAGAGGGATTTCCACCAAAATTCCATAATGTTTAAGTGGTTGTTTAAAAGAATTTTACTTAAAAGTCAGGTGGCTTTCAGCTGTGTCCTTGCCAGTGGGTTGATGTTCCAGTGTGACCCATAAACAGCTCGCTCACAATATTTGCCAGCTGTGTGGGATCTTTAAGAAGATAATGAGATACCTGGTTACCCTAAATTAGTAGTCCTGATACTTAAAGGTGTGTATGGGGAGAGGAATGAAAACGAGCTCTCATTAAGGCTGGCAAAACTGTTGTCTAGTTTAGAAAATAATCAGGTGATTTGCCCTTCCAAATCCAAGCCCGTGATGTTTGTTGCAGTCACCAGAACTCTTAAGCAGCATTTGTCCTGATTTAGATTAATCACCTCTCTGGATGCTAGAGCTGTGATACCTGATTCTCCTGTAAGGTGTTGCTTTGACAAAAGCCTCACTAAATTACTCCTCTTGTTGTTGTTGTTGTTGTTGTTGCAGTGACTGGTGCCAGCTTCTTCGTGTTCAGTGGAGCTTTAAAAGCCTCTTCAGGCTTCCTTGCCAAATCCAGTATAGTTGAAGGTAAGAGCTGAACTGCTTGCTCAAAGCACACAGCTCAGTGCTGTGATTATCAGGGCTCTGCTGTTATGCCTGGGGCATTTGAATCATGCTGCTGCTTCAGCTTTAGCCTACTTTTTAGTCAAAATAACCCTGTTTCTTTTAATGAGGAATTTGTCCAGAAGCTGTAGAACAGGGACACAAGAAAACGAGGGTAAGATAGAAAATACCTGGCTTGTGAGCCTGTGATCTATCTACTGGTTTGGGCTGAATTAGGATAATTGTGAGCCTAAGAAATCTGGAATTTCTTCCAGGGGAGGAAGCCCTGCTGTTCCCAGATAGCTCTGGATTGTGCAGGATCATCAGTGTGCATTGTTTATATACCTACACGTGGGCAGAGGAGAACATGACAGATTCAGTTTGTTGAGCTGGTACCTCTCTGATGTGTTCTTCCTTTACCAGTTGTCACATCACAGCAATAAATGCCAGCTGTGTACACTGGGTTGAAAGCCATCACTGCTTGTTAGCTGAGCTACAGAGCTTTGCAGTCAAACCCTCTTACACCATCTGCTGTGCCTGGATTTTAGTTTAGTGCCAGACAGAGGTACAGGTGGATTCAGGCAAGGAGACTGCACATTTACACTGACCCAGTCCAAATTCTGTGTCTTTTGCCAATGTCATGAGAAGTGTCACCACTGGAGTGCTGCCTCCCGTGCCAGCAGAGGTGACAGCTGAATGCTGTGGGCTTTACATGGGGTTTCTGAGGGTTGTCCAGAGCAGGTGTCAGGCTGACTTCACTGTACATGGAGCTCATGTCATCCTTGTGTTTTAGAATCACAGAATGGTTTGAGTTGGAAGGGACCTTAAAGATGATCCAGTTCAACTCCTCTGCCATGGGCAGGGTCACCTCCCACCAGCCCAGACTGCTCACAGCCCCATCCAACCTGACCTGAGACACTGCCAGGGAGGGGGGCAGCCACAACTTCCCGGGACAGCCTGTTCCAGGGTCTCACCACCCTCATAGTAAAGAATTTCCTACTAATAGCTCATCTAAATCTCCCCTCCTCACAGTTTTAGACCATTGCCCTTTGTCCTTCAGCTACACCACTGTGCAAAAAGCCCTACCCTGGCTTTGTTGTAAGCCCTCTTCAAATATTGAAAGCCACAGTAAGGTCACCTCAGAGCCTCCTCCAGGCTATTATTTTATTTTTTTGTACTCAGCATTTATCAGTGCTGTGTTTTAGGAATCTGAGGTCAGAAACAGTCTTATGTTGTGCTGCTGCCAGTGGCTCTTAAAGTGGCTGTTGAACCTTTCAGTTGCAAAAGAGGAAGGATGTTTGCCTTTTTTGTGGGTTTTTTTTTAATATAGACTCTGTTCACTGTGGCTTATCTAGGCTAACAAGGATTTCTTGGTTCCCTAGATGGAGTAATGGTCCAGATAACTGCTGAGAACATGGACTCCTTGAGACAGGCCTTGAGAGAGATGAAAGACTTCACCATCACATGTGGCAAAGTGGATGCTGAAGAGCCCCAGGAACACGTTCATATTCAGTGGGTGGAAGATGATAAAAATTTCAATAAGGGGTAAGTAGAGGAGCAATTGCTTGACACTGAACAGTGACTGCTCGACTGTTATTTCTTAAAAATTTTAATTGAACCTATAAGGTGCATGAATTTTCAAATCAATAGGAATTACAAGTCTGTGCCTCTATTGGGAGTGATAAGATGCAATTAAGGGTAATGGAATCGAGATATCAGAGCTCTGGGGCATCAATTTAGAAGGCTGTCAATGCTATGGATTTTTTGCTATTGCTAATATCCAGTTACTGGAAACCACTAATCTGCCACCAACACTCACTGCTGAACCCAGCATATTGTGGTCACTTTACTCTCTTGGTGCTTAGTTTGCATTAAGTAGTGCTGGAAATAAAGTTGCTGAACATGAACAGTGTATTTGGGCTCTGGATAGTTAAGCCAGAAGAAAGGTGCATATGGCAGCTTAAATATTTATGGCAGTACAGTGCTGTACTGGTGGATACAACGTGTAAGGAATCACCATCTAGAAAGCAGGGTATTTCCTTAGTTTCAGGATCTGCAGGTCAGTCTTAGGTTCTGTAACTAAATCCCAGGCTGTGTAAGCAGTGTCTCGGGTGTGTCTGGCCTGCACTGAAGGTTACAGATGAATAAAAATGTATGAAACACCTCACTGCTGTGCTAGCACCTTACTAGAGCTCAGGTGCAAAGCTCTCTTGAAAAGCTTCAGAGGGTCCCTCCTGAAGAGGCTGCTCACTGTTAGGAGCAACACCCAGCACCATCCTCACCAGTTTGTGTTTCACATCACTGAGAAGCCTTTGGGTTCTCTTCTGAGGCTAATTTTGGTCTGTGCCCCATTAAGCTGCTGAGGTACATTGCTGTTTAAATCCACAACACTCAGCTCTGAAAAATCCTGCAGTGAAGCAGATGGAGAGTGCAGGTGTACCTGAGGAGCTGCCCTTTGCTCCTCACGTAGTTCTTTTTTGCAGTGGTCTCTGTTCAGGTCATGACTTCAGCTGAGCCAGAGCTGATCCTATTCCCTCCATTTCACAGGGTGGTGAGCCCTATTGATGGCAAATCCATGGAGTCTATAACAAGTGTGAAGATATTCCATGGCTCAGAGTACAAGGCAAACGGGAAGGTCATTCGGTGGACAGAGGTAAAGGCATGGAAACCACCTTGGGGTTTTGGGATTCTGCCTCATTTTCTATAGCTCTGCCCCTCCCACTCACCAGAATTAAGGCAGCCAATTCTTCAGAACAAGCCTGTATTACCTTTCCTGACATCAAGGAAAGAGTCAGCACAGCACCATGCAGAACAGAGTATCACATCACTGATGTGCAGCTCGGGCTGCTGCAGCCCTCTCTGCCTTGGCCACCTCTCCTTCCCATGGGGAGCAAGAAAAATATTTGCTCACTGTGTTACCCAAGGTAACAGTTGGTTTAATCTGCATTTGTGTTAAAACCAAGATTTTTAATGGAGCAATATCTTGGTGTTTTAAGTTATTTTGAGCCACCTTTTTAAAAACGCTGCAAGCTAAAAATGAAGTTGCTGTGGCATAAATCACTTGCAGCATCTGCTCCATTAAGAAACTGCTGGCATGGCTGATGTTAGCTGTGACTCTGCCAGCACACAAATGCTAATGCTGAAAGATTTCTTGAATGGTTTCACATAACCTGCCCAGGAGGAACCATGTTAATTACTCCACAGCTTATACCTTAGGATCCTTTTTTCCCAGGTCAGCTGCGCCCAACAGGGACAAGTTCAGTGACAACAACAGTACAAATATGTAGGGTGGGATGGCTTGTACTAAAAATGTGAATCTTCTAGAATTACCATCTATTTATAAGCATTTTCTTAATTTAAAAATATATGCAAGTACCAGAGTGAAGCTTTTGACCAGAACTGAGGTTTTTGAGAACATGACCATTTAAATTTTTCTTTTGATGAGTATTTGTTGCTTTTTTTTTTTTTTTATCCCCCCTAAGCTGGCTTGTCCTCAGGGTCTTTTGCTGGTGTTCCTGGAGCAGCCCTGCTTTAATGTCAATTTGTAAAAAGTTTAAATGGCATCTCAGTAACTTTATTTTCTGGACAAGCCAAGTGTTGTGTCTTACATTAACTTTCCTTCAGGTGTTTTTCCTGGAAAATGATGAGCAACATAATGGCCTGAGTGACCCAGCAGATCACAGCAGGTTGACTGAAAACGTGGCAAAGGCTTTCTGTTTAGCTCTCTGTCCTCATCTCAAACTGCTGAAAGAAGATGGAATGACAAAGCTTGGGCTGCGTGTCACACTCGACTCAGATCAAGTAAGTCTTGAATAGCTTTGGTTTAACTGGGGAGGGGGTGTTGGTTCTATTGTTCTTTCTCCAAAAAGGAAACCTAACACTTAAACCCTTCTCTTGGTTAAAGAAATACCAACACCAGATGCTAAGCTGGAGGCAGGGGCTGTTGTTGGGTGTTTTGAGCCATCTGTTAAAATTAGAGAGGCAGTGCCCAGCCTGAATTAACACCAGGCTTGACCCCCATATGCCACTAAGAGCACCTGCTGTGTAGCCAGAGTCCTGTGAACAGCCTCACGTGCTCAGAGGAGACTCTGAGTTGGCCTTTTTAGCAGAAGTTAAAGACAGGAGTGAATTAAACACATTCTGGGGTGAGCACACAACACTGTTCCCAAGCATGGAGGGTCTTAAAAGATCACCCTGCACGTGAGGTAGAGAAACAGATGGAAGGTCCCCCTGAGAGCGCTCTGCAGCAAAAGCTACAAGCAGAGACAAGGGTCTCTTGGCAGCCCAGCTGGCCTTGTCTTGGGGTGGATGTATTCTCAGGATCAACCAGCTTTTAAATACTCTGTGACTTAATCTGGTAAGCAGGAGGCAGTTCCTGATGAACTATATGATCTGCTTTGACAAAGCCATTAAAAAAAAAGCTACTTTTGTCTAGGCAGCCACTGGAAACATACAGAAGGACAAAAATGAGTGGAAAAGTTTTACTGCCTGCTACATCCTTGTCAGATGTTGACTTCCCTGGGCAGCAGCCACAGCACCCCACACAGCTTGTCCTCCTGCACAGCATTTATCTGACTCCCCCCTGAACCACAGCCTCTTGTTCTATGATTTGTAAACCCCACTCTTTGTATTTTTTAGGTTGGTTATCAAGCTGGGAGTAATGGACAGCCACTGCCCTCTCAATACATGAATGACCTGGACAGTTTCTTAGTTCCAGTGATTCATGGAGGGGCATGTCAGCTGAGTGAGGGGCCAGTCATAATGGAGCTCATCTTTTATATTCTGGAAAACATCTCATAAGAGGACTTCATTTTCTGTTCAGACCTGTTCCAGCAGCAGTTGTATCTGAATCATTTGCACTTTAAAACTGGAAAATTAAGCTTTTGTTAACACTATTGGGGAAGGTGCGGGGGGGTGGGGGGGAGGAGGGAGGGACAGTTGTTCCATAATTCTAAATCTTCTATGCATTGTCAACAAAGAGAGGATCAGGGCAGCTTCTATACTACAACATGGCTATGCTATCCTTGCAGCTAATACACTTCTGTTACTGTTTAGAAAAAATGCTCATGTTTAAAGACTTACAGTCATGTACTCCAAATGCTCAAACGGGTGCGAAGATCTCTGGGGCGTAAATAAAAAGTGGAAACTCCAACCTTGTACTGTTTGTAGATGGACATGTAAGCAACAACAAGCAAGAACCTCCATTCTGACCTCATCTTAATGTGGTTATTCTGTAGACATTAAAAAGTAACGTTTACATTATTTTGACCAGATTTTTTTGGTTGAAATGCATCTGGAGTAGCCCTTGAGAGACAGGGGAAGATGACGTAGCCATAACTACATTTGTGTATGTGTTGAGCCCAGCAGAAGGGCTGGCATCTCTCTGAAAGCAGAATTATGTAAACTGCAGTTCTGTGTGTGTAATAGGCTAGTTTACTTTTTTTTTCCCCCCCCTCTATTTACTATAAAACCCCATCACCTTGGCAGATTTGTGTAATCTCCTAGAATAACTCTGCTATTCTGTCCTTTTGTTTACAGACTGGTATGAAGCAGAGGAAATCCTAGCCCTAAAGTGCAGTTATCTCTCATTCCTCTTCCCCAGTAGGTCCTGCTTTTTAGAAGACAAGTAACACCCAGGGCAGCTTTTAAATCTCCTCCTTGCTGTATGCTGTAGTGTAATGCTAGTGTCATGTAATCCAAGACAGCTTGCACTCCATAGTAGCAGCACCGTGTAAAAGCTTACCTGTGATAAAAAGTGTAGAGTGGCTGTTTTTGCATGTTCTGCTGAAAAAAGGCTTTCTGGTCAGCTCTGAACACCTGCACTTGGCCCAGTGCTCTTGGTCTCACCTGAGAGGGCATTAGTAAGGAAAGCAGCTGCTCACATCTGCCATGAGGTTGTGAAGCTGGAACTGAGGATCAGCCAGAGGAAATGTGGTTCCATATTCTTACTGTCTCCATGGAAAGCTGCTAACCAGGGGATAGAGCTGCAAGCAGGAGAAGGGGTTTGGTTTGGTTTGGTTTGTTGAGCCATAGCCATGCGAAGCAGCTGTTTGAGTCCCTCCCAGGAAGAAGGGGGTGGTGGTTTCCCCTCCTGTCTATACAGAAAATATAGGGTGAAGGCAGTATCTCAGACCTTAGACTGTCCCTCCTCACAGGCAGTTCTGGTGGGTGCAGCAAGGGTTTTGGTTTTACTGTATGTAACACAGGCATCCTTCCAAACACAAAGGGAAGTGCAAGGCTGTTGTGAGACTGATGCTATATTTTTTTAAACAGATACACAGGGTTAGCTGGGCAAAGGAAAAAGGTAACTGTACACATAGCAATGTATTTTATGTAAAGACAGCACAGTATATGTACAGAGTGCATTTGTGAATAAATGGCTAATGCTTTTTTTTTTTAAAAAAAAAGCAAATCTAATAAATCCAATATGTCCAACAACAGCTGCCCCCACCCAGCACTTGTGGAAGGTAGGCCAGAGAACAGGGCTCCAACTCCAGAAATAAAAGCTGGCCAGCAAGATGTGACACCAAAGTGTTAGACCAACGTGACACCTTACCTCAGGCCCTGGGGACGAGGGGGCTGTCTTAATGCAGCTCACATTGTGTTTCAGGATGGAAAACCCCCAAGCTGTGCCACCTCCCTCACTCCCCTTCCCCGCTGTGCAGAGCAGGAGCCCCGTTCCCTACCTTCCAACTCCCCCTGCAGGCTCCGTGGGCTGGGACACAGAGCAGCAGGAGGCAGAGTCTGGAGAGTGTTCCAGAAATGAGTCAAAATCTCCTCCCCTCTGGAGCCTGCACTCCCAGCTTGGCCACAGCAGTGGTTTTCCAGTTACCTGAAGTTGCATTGTTAGGCTTAATAATGCAGGGAAAGGTGAAAAATCTTTTATCTTCTTCCGCCCCAAAAAGTCTTTTAGGTTTGGATTATGTTTGTGCAAAACACTATCAACTGGTGACTGACATGTTTGCTTCAACCATAGCCTTTTAAATGACCTTAATTACCATGTTGTTAAGAAATGAGTACTTGTTTTAGGAAAAAAAAAAAAAATGTACTTTTAAAATTCAGTTAGTTAACACTGCAAAAAAACGGCATATTATATTTTTATTTTCAACATGTAGTTTTGTATATTAAATTTATTGAAATTAAAAACTAAACACTGTATTGTCTTCGTGTGCTCAGGAAGACAGAGGCAGTGCTGCCTTACTTGTCTGGACTCTTTTCTGTCTACAAACTTGCCCTTCCTAAGAACAGCTGGTGCAGGAGTGCTCTGACTTCTCAGCACAGGCACCTCCTCTCCCTGGAGATCACTCATTCCTCTTAGCTGACAGAGATTTAAAAACACAACATATTTGGTACCATTTTTGTGTATGCTGCCGATCAAAAGCATTCCCAAAAATAGTCATAATCTGTTTTTCTACATGACAAAAGAGTGGCTATTTTCCCCATCACCTTGAAGAACTGTAAAAGCCTATTTCTGTAAAAATACAAGGAACATTTGGGAAAGCAACAGAGCTTAGCATACTTTTTTTTTCCACCTGTTTTGAATTAAAAAAAAAAAAAAAAAAAAGAAAAAAGGCTGAAGGCACAGTACCAGGCTGCACTGAACAAGCCGTGCAGCAAGCATGGCAGACAACTGGTAGCCAGCACAAAAATAAAGATCTGTAAACACCTGATGCTAAGAAGTCTCTTGCTTCTGAATGCCTTCCTCTGAAAGGCAACATCCCACTGAACGCCCAGAGGAGGGACAGGCTGCTGCTAGATTGCTGCCAGAGTTCTCTCTCCTCTAATTTAGGAAAGAAAAAAAAAAACCCAAACAACCAACCCTTAACAGGCCTTGATGAGAGATCAGAAAAAGCAATAGCAGGCTGCTCACTGAACCACGTTGGCTGCTTGTACACTTGAGGATGAATTCAGGTAAAGGTCTTACCTGTGACTTGACTGGAAAGTTTCTGCACTGCCTCAGGACATTGTTAAGGGGCTGAACTTTTCACACACCACTCTGCATAGTTATCCCAACATTCGTCCTGGTGCTACCTTAGTAGTCCCACATTAAGGCAATTCTGTCTATTTTGTGTAGAAAACTCACAGTCCCCTGCAGCAGCAAATTTCCAGAGCCTTATGTTTGCCTTAAAATTATTAATAAGCACTATGGCTGTTATCAAAATAGACATTAGGGTCAGTAGTGCATTCATTTAACGTCTTTGGTGCTTGCAGCTAGCAGCATCTTTCTACATATGTTCATCCCACATCTTTTTAACAATCCCACGGATCTGGGGAAACAAACAAACAAAAGAATAACCAAATTACTTGATGCAGTACTTAACAGATGTTCACAATTCAAGGTCATGTTACATGTAAAATGTTGACATGGATGGTCAACTAAGAAAAAAAAAAATTAAAAAAATCAATGGAGCGAAATCATTAAGCTCCAGCAACAAGAAAATGCTTTGGTGTCAGGGCACAAGGCCAAGTTGTTACTTCAGATATGGCCCCTGGATGTGGCCCTCACAGCCTAACTCTGAGGTTATAAACCAGGTCTGTTCCATGCCACCACAGCACAACTAATACCTGCTGAGGGGGACTGACATAGCCAGGCCCAAGCACACCCCAAGTGAGAATCTACATCTCAGGATGCCAGTGATTGTGTCCAACTAATCAGAATTTTATGTAGAAAATTATTTTTATAAAAGAAAACAGAACATTAAATAAACAGGTATTTATTTGTGATACCTACAAAGCAGAGCGTGAGAAAAGGACAAGCAGCTCCAAACCCAAGCCTGGTAAGAAGAGGAAACAAGAGGAAACCTACTGCTTGTATCCTTCTAATCCACAGCACACAGCTCCTCCTCTGTACTTGGTGTGAGCACAGTGGGCACCAGGCACAGTTCTTTAAGCTGCCTGTATTCACCTGTACAGTTTCTCCCTGTAGAAGTCTCAAGTATCAAGAAGAAGCACCTGTCTCCACCAGCCTCCATTTCAGATGAAGCCAAGCAGACTTCCACAGGACAAAAAAATGCCCTTCTCTAGCTTCTGCCAGGGGAGGAAGGGTCCTTGCTAACTCTGGAAAATTCTTTTGCTAACAAGGAGGATGGACAGAAAACACCCTCCCTCCTAGAAAAGACCTGTCAGTCTTTCCTAATTATTATTAATAAAGGTGATGCTAGAAGTTCTCTCTGTACTTCAAGTGATTGTGAAACAGCATCTTTGATACACAAACTAAACAGAGATTCTGTAACCTCATTTCTGAAATTATGTCAACTCACCACTACAAATATGAGGATGAATGGTATCAAAGCCAGAGCTATGTAATTAGGTCAATGTCAGCAAAAGACATTATTCAAGCAGAGTTTATCTGCAGCCCTTTCAAGTTCTGACCAGACCATCTTTAGGTGCAGTGTTCATACCTCAGACAGAACTAATGCTCAAGGACCAGCCAGTTTTCTGTTACTGTTTGAAGATCTTGACCACTGAGGGGCTCCCTGAGTCTCACTTTTACCTCCAGTTTTCCTCCAGTGGGCTTTCTGCCATCAAAAATCTGAAAGAACCATGAAGAGAAGAGCAGTTAGGGCACATAAAAATGCAAATGTCAATCTACAGTCAAACTGAAAGATTACAGAGATCACCTGCAGGTGACTGCAATGCTGGGAGGAACCCTGGATTCTGTGATTCATAATTCAGCAGAGCAGGTGCCCCACACAGCCTGTGCAAGGCAGCAGCACCAGAGGCTGTGCCACTTCTGCTGGCATACAGATGGACTCAGGGGGCAGCTCAGAGGATGCCAAGGGCAGTGGAGCTCTGGGCAAGTCTCTGATGCAGCCCAAGGGAGTATTTTTTTTTTTTTTAAGTTTCCACTTGGTCATCTCCTACTGGATCTCACAGCAGCTCTCCAGCCACTCTGTCAGTCTTCACTTAACCCTTTGATCTGTTAGCTACTGACACAAATATTTTTGGCAATCACGTGAATTCCTGACAAAGAAAACTGTCTTGCTACAGAAAATTTGCAGAAAAGAGCCCCCAAGAACTTCCCAGCACCAGAATGATCACAGCTAAAACAACTTTCAAGAGATGAGAAAGAACAGCCCACTGTTTATCAAACTCATCCAATACAAACTTGTCACTTGTATACAGATATATTTATACAGTGCAAATATTTCCCCTTTGTCATACCTCAATGATCTCTCTAACTTCACATTCTGATTCCAGCTTGTCCAGTTTTAAATGTGCTGTCCCCACATGCTTGTCACTTCTGAAAAAGGACCTGTTTCAAAGAAATCTTCCTTAATTGAATGGACAAGATTTTTCAGAACATTAAAGAGAAAGTCAGCTAAGAGATCATCACTGTTTGCACCCAAGAGGACGAGTCAAGACCTGCTCCTGGAGTCCTACCAATCAGGTTGCAAGGGGCAAACTCTTGGCAAACTAGACTACAAGGACAAGATGTGGAAGCACTCATTTTTCACTATTCTCTTGCAATCAAATTAAAGATGACAACAGAAGAAGCAAACCAATCAACACCTGGAATGTCATTCCTGCAGAGGGTGACCAAGGAGAATGGCCTAACAGCCAGGGCAGGCAGTGATCTTCTGCAGTGGGGTGTTTAATAGAACAGGCTGAAAAAGCTTCCTAAGGAAGTCACATCCCTCAGAAAAACAAACATTTCACAGGCACATGCTGCTTTGGGCAAACTACTTATTAGGAAAAAGTAATATGAATCATTCTGGTTTATTTTGATAAATCAAAGCACACAACTTCAGCAAGTAAGAAACACCAGGGAACCGGGACACTGATAGAAGGGATAGAGAGTCTGCAAGACCACTGAGTGCACTGGAATGTGCAGCAAGTCACTGTTAGGAAGTAAATCTCTCCCAAAAACCTGTTGCTGAAGGATGTGAAGACTCCAGCTCCACTGTTCATATTGCTTTTTATTCACTTAAATTGCTGCAGTACAGAAAATGTCAAGTACCTGAAGGGCTGATAGTGCTTCCTCCAAACACGCTGGCTATGAATTTAGTTGACAACCTTCCAAAGATGAGAGTGTAGTCTCCATCTATGAGACTACTGTAGGCTCACAAAATCATTTAGAAAAGTTCAGACTTTATTAGTTTACATGCTAGAATAATTCCTTTACTTCACAAGCACCTTAAAATGAAGGATTACATAACTGTACTGCAGCTTGTCGGACACTTTGTTCATAAACTTAAAAAGAGAACCAGCAATTTTTCTAACTGTATTTTTTTAATGCATTTTTCCATTTTATATTTCAAGCAACAACAAAGACTGGTTCATCCCTGATCAGTTTTAGGGGGGTTGCAGTGAAAAATGTGAACTTGCTCTAGGCCATGACTGCAGAAACAGCTCTGGGGAAATCTCCTTTTATCTTCAGAAGCTTTTAGAGAGGTTTAAGAAGAGACTTTTCCTTTGGAAAAATTCATTGCTGGGTTTTTACTTGGAAGTGTTTTTTGAACTAAAATTTAACATATACATGACCTGAAAGAAGTCTCCTTTGCTCACTGAGAAAATAATTCTTGGGATATGGTGAAAGAGCTATCAAATACCCCAAAACTGATAATCTACAAGCATTTCCCAAGTATTATTCATTTATCATCCTGAAGAAAGACGGGGAGCAGGTAGGCTTTATGAAAGTGCCTGGATCATTTAATTCTCTCCTTTCTCCTGAGCAGATGGCTAGGGGGAGGTGATCAATAAGCATTTTTTTCCTTTTCTCCTTCCTTTTTGCTATTTGCCCACAGTAACTGCCACCTCTCCACCCCAACCCTGAAACAAACTTTCTATTGAACTTGTTAGATTCTTGTTCTAGGAACAAAAAAAATTATCTCAACATCAGGAAAGACAGAACCCAGTCAAAGGACAATCTGGAGCTGAAATACAATTCATGAATCATGGAAGGTGTTTCCAATGAGGGAACTTAAGCCTGAGCCCAGACTTCAAACACAAACACAGTTCCAGCTGGCAAGGGAAGAGGATACTCCCCATATGAGCAGTGGAATGCAAAAGATGAGGAAAAATGTTTTAAACAAATGTAAACATCTAACAGTTCTATGCCAAAGAGGTAGGATCTCTAATGATGAAGTTTTGAATAACAGAGCACGCAGGACTGACAGAGAAAGTGAAGAAAATCTGACAGAGAAAGTTTTTTGAAGCTTTTGCTTCAATGGAGATACAACTGGAAGATCTGGAATAAAACCAATGGGATTTAGCTTAAAAATTAAAACATGCATCTCAAAGAACCTCTGGATTATTGCTGCAGGTCTCAGCAAGAGAAAAAGTAACAGCACAAAGAGTCACGGAGACAAAACCAGGTTATCTACCATCTCATCCAAGGCCACTCTGATTTTTTAATAAACCAGTAATGAATCTAGACATAGAATGATTTCCCTGAAAGTTACTCATTATTAACATCCATCTCATCACCTTGATCTCTGAGGTGAAGGGAGTCTGTCTCTCTTAAGAAAGTCAAGCAGTTCACTAAATATTTCTATCATTCCTCAGAATGAAGCACAATACCACAGCACTACTTCTGCCATCATTTGTCATGTGCTTTACTGCTGTTCATGTTTTGCTGCCACTTGTACTTCATTATTCTGCAGTTATTCCAGAAAACATTTAGATCTTTTAGTCCTGATGACTAAAACCACCAGAATGGGTAAGAATCAAAACAATCTGAAGCTGAATCATTACCTTCTCAGTCTCATCAGTTCCTCTTAATGGACTCATCCTCAGCTCATCTGCCAGTTATGAACCAACCTCACTGAACTTCCAACCTGAGCCAGTCTGTGAATTTCTGCCTTCTTTTCACCCTCAACCAGGGAAGATACAGAGCTCAGGCATGTTCTGAAGGATGTTCTCAGACATGAGAACAAGACAACTCTTTATTGCTAGCTTAAAGATTGTCCTTCATCAGTTTCTGCCACAACATTACTTTCAAGTGCTACCACAGAAGCAGTGAGGGGGGACAACTGTAGACTTACCCTTTATGATACACTTCAAATTTAATTCCTTTGGACCGAATGGCTCGTCGGAAACCTCTGTGGTTCCGGTTGATGTTCAACTTAAACAGCTGGTTATATTCTACAGCCAGGGTGCAGAAAAATGGAAAAAAAGTTGGAAAGTTACACTACGTACAGTGCTCTGTAACACACACACACATACTCAGACCTCTGTTTCTCTTGGTTTGGCCCATTTGTGAAAGACACTTCACATTCTCCTTCTCAGGAGGTTATTTCAGTCCTTAGTGTCCCCGTGCAGTTCCATCTCTGTCATCCCCACTTCACAGGGACAGAAACCCAACTGCAGGAGAGCCAAGGCATCATGAGAAGGTGACAGCAAGTTTTGGAGAGCCAAAACTATGAATCTGATGTCTTGCAGCAATTAAACAGTGTCTATGGCTAGGAAAAAGGTACAAAATAATAAGGAAAAAGCATTGGAAGGCTGGAATGACTGGAAAGGGGGTTTTTTATAATGTAATGCTGATTTAACAGCAGTTTCATTGATGAGAATGACAAGAACTATGCCACAGGATACCTTTTTATCAGAAAGCCTCATGACATTGTACAGCTCATGTTTAAAGACTTATGCTAGCCAGGAGCACTCCTCTCTGCTGGTCAGCCTGGGAACCCAAAACATTACAGCTAAGTGGCTGCTCAGCAAGTGCAGAACAAGTAATTGGGAAAACACAGCTCTCGGTATCAGAGATTCAGGACTTCTATAAGCTCAAAAGTCTCTCTTTTGAAATAAACTCACACATGGTAATTTGGATACTGAATTCGAAGTTGTTTTGATACTAAATGGCTTACTGCAAGAATTGAAAAAAATAATACAGGAATGAACTGAATTGAAGAGTGCAAGATGATTATTTCTAAAATGCATGATGAGTCTAATAGCAGTATTTAACGGCTAAGTACAAAGGGGTATTTTTCAAAAGGAACAAAGGAATTATTTTAGTTGGTTCCAAGACACATTGTCTTAATAAATCAATTTCTGCAATGATACTTTGTTGGGTTTAGAAATGCTGATTAGCAAAAATCAGGACAGAGCTGGCAATCTCACAGGAGACAAAATCTGACTGAAAAAGACATGATCTATGGAGAAACTAAAATTAATAATTAACTTATTTAATAAAGAAAATGTATTTATCTGGCCCATCTCACAGCAGGTCTGACAGCAACAGCTGGAGCATGACTGATTTCACTCATCTCTAACACCAGTACTGAGATGAAGGTGAAGAAACTGCCAGCACAGTTGAACTTCACCATCCAAGAAAGAAGAAAAAAGGGCGGTGGGAGGCCCTCCAGCCTGATTCACAATCCGAGACTAGTTTGTACTCTCCAGTAATTCCTAAGGTGCAACATTTTTCCCTCTGTCCCAGAAAAAGTACTAACCTGGAGAATTGTTATTGTTAATTACAGATGTTTTACTCTTTTGAGGTTGCTCCTATTAAAAGAGACACACATTACATAAAACCATTAGGCACTGTTTCAAAATACATAGTAGTAACCTTTTTTATTACCAGCTTGTTTTTATACCTACATAAGAAACATAACATTTAGGTTATCAGAGTGATAAGAAAAGTCATAGTGCATTCAAGACTAAAATATTTAGATTTCATTGTGGTCACATGTATAATATTGGATAAAGAATAAGCCAAAACATTACATTAAATTACATTAAGAGTCACAGATAAGCTACATGTGCACACTGGAGCCAACCCAATCATCACAAAGGTACCAACTGTGGCTGTTAAACTACATGAGATAAACCTGCATATTCCATGACACAGTAATTCTGCATTAGTTGGAAGAATAAGCTGAGAAAGGAATTCATCATAAATTGTTCAGGGAATTGCCCTACTATTATTTTGCCTGACAATCAATCTGCCACCAAAATGAATTAACTTTTAACCTAAAGCAGAGTACAAACTAAATCTCTGGGGACTGAACAAGGACAACGTGGCCTAATTATTGCAGCTACTGCACAAAACTGATTTCAGCTATGAAGGAGGAAGGTGGTGTATTTGACTGTTGGCTAAAAAAAAAGCCTGTAGATATATGGCTTTTTTTTTAACCAAAGAGAAATAGATTAAAACCACCGATGCTGATTCTTACTTATTCCCCAGAAAATTATTCTCTCAGACCAATTCTGTTTTCAGCCACCCTAATATGAGGGGGGGACTCCACCAGTAAGACCCCACATAACTCAGACCTAAACACAAACATGATCTGACCACCACCAATTCTTCATGGATAACCAAATTTATTTGAGTGAAACTGCTGCAAGATTTATTAGGAGGTAAAAATATAGGCTCTTCACTCTCACAGGAGTATTAGTCCTGTAAGAGCAAACTTCTTTTTGCCCTACTGGGAAAGCAGCTGGAACCCTGGCACTTCTACTGACAGGAAGACTACCCAGCACTCCTAGCTCAATGGCTTCAGTGTTTGTCAGACCAGAAACTCCTTTTAAAGGTGAGGGGAACAGCATTGACACTGATGACTTCTAAGGAAAGGAGCAATATATATATGTATACCTATTTTATAATATATATAAATATTAAATATTATAAATATATATTAATTAGTAAGGTCAAGAAATTTGTATGGTCTAAATGCTTTCTCCAGATATGCATGTATCTATTTGCTAATTAAATCACCAGGGGTCACGTGCATTTACTTGAGGTCAAAGATGAGCCTTTTCAATCCATTTCTGTAACTATAAGAGGTGTCCAAAAGTAGAATCATAGAATCTTTCAGGTTGGAAATCATTGGATCATCGAGTCCAACCATGATCCCTACTCTACAAATCTCTCCCCTAGACATATCCCCCAACACCACATCTAAACAACCCTTAAGCAGATCAATTAAGGCAGGAGTCCTAGAAGTGTTTGCCCTGTCTAGAGGGAAACCTACACAAGCCCTCACAAGCTAATACAGTGGCAAGGGTCACAGGCTGAGGGACAGAAGAGCCAGGACATCACACACTCACCGCACTTGGGTAGTGAAATTCAAACTTCACAAATGGATCCAAATCTCTTGGGGATACACCTGAGTGAGACAAAACCCAACCAATACAGACATTGTCATCTCATCTGTCATGTTGAGCAGGATTTTCAAGAGCATCCAGCTGCTCGTTTCAGTGGGACTCATCACATGCCTCTTTGACAACTTAAAAACCCATCCATCAAACCAAAACCCATAGAAAGCTGGAAAGGAAAATATCATCTTAATGCCTCTGTCAGGCTTGAGACAGCCTAGCAGAGATGGCTTCCAAGCTCCCAGAAACAAAGACTAAAAGCAGTAATGTTTGGAGGAGCAATCCCTTTTTACCAAGGGGTCAATACACATGAAGGTGGTGCAGGGTTAAGGCACCTCCTTAAACCTTAACTCCTTTATCTCCTAACAAAGTGGGAGATAAACATGAAACTTAAGCTATGATCCAGTTATGAGCAAACCCAGGACAATTTAAAGTTATTCCAGATTCTCTTTCTTCTATGGTTTGTTTTTTTTTTTGGTTGGTTGGTTGTTTTTTTTAAAACCCTGTTTATAGCTTTTGGGGAGGCTTGAGCCTGAAACCTGATTATTTTGTTTTAATGAATAAAGGTTACAATGGTCTTGACTCTTCAAGAGGTAGAAGAATATCATTCCCCATTACTTTCCTTATCTACTCAGGAGAAAGCCCACAGGCTCTTTTAAGTACATACCTGATGGAGCTGGCAGGTTTATTCCCCTGACAATAAGAAGGTGCATTTCTGTGCTGTTGAGCTCAGAAAATATCCTGTGAAAAAATAAAGACAAAAGAGTCTGTTCATCCCAGGAGCCCACCACCACCTGAGCCACTGCCAGACCAGGATGCTACTGGTATTTGTCAGACCTTTTGTGACAATGCACATAGATGAACTTTATAAATTACAAGAGAGCAAGGAGAGAGCACAAACTGAGATAAAAACCACCTCTGGGACATAGTGAAAAATGCCATGAACAAAATCCAAAGTCAACAGGATCAAGGGAGAAATACAGAGGAAGGAAGAGTGACTGAAGCAGCAGAATATAAGAAATGAAGTTGGTGATATGATGACCCAGAAGAGAAGTTGAAGAACTACAACATTGTATTTAAGTTGCTGACAGGGTCATTTCAGGGATGCTGAGCTTGACCCGAGGTGCAACCCAAGTTTGCTGAAGCCCCCAGTTCCTAAACCAGAGCTACAAACCAGAAAACTCATTCCAGCCTGCCTGAGAAATCCCTTAGTTATTACACACCTTATCATTTTAAAGGTTCTTTCTTCAAAGTGATGGCTTGGAGGATCCTTTCCTTGAGCTCGTGCAAGCTGTAGGATATCCATGTCCTTTCTACAACCTTGTGCCAGTCTCTCAAACCTATAGAAGCAGCAAACAAACAACAGAGAAGCTACACACGTGCTGGAACAACAAAGACAGCATTCTGACACGTACAGGCCACAGAGTAAGTCTCATATCAGAGGTCTGAGAACAGCCTGGGAGAAGCAGACCTCACAGTTACTGACCCTTTCACACAATGAGAACCTTAACAACCTGAACCCCATCATCTTTAGGGGGGTGAGGCAGCCCCCAGCCTGAGGTGATCACGTTGTGGGATGACCAACAGCAGCAGCAGGTCTTACCGAGTTGTCTCTGCTACATTTCCCAGATGCATGAATTGCTTGGAATACTGCAAACACTTCTGTCAACAGAAACAAAACCAAACAAATACAGATGCAGTCAGTGATTCACACAGATTCACACAGTATTCACAAATACAGATGCAGTCACACACAGATTCACAACCAAGAAGAGACTTCTGTGGTTGATAACAACCTAATTTAAGAAAAGCCAGGAATCTTCCTTCAGCCCACAGTCCTTTCAGCCCAAGGCTAAGCACAGTATTTTTTTGAGTTGTTCTACCCTATCACTTCTTAATCTCTTAATTTCTAGATATGAGGTTCATCCAAGGGTAAGTCTTAATCATTCAGGTACTATTTTCAAACTCGAGTGCTCATATTTAATAGTGATAATTTGATAGTTCCAGGCCTCCAAGTTGGCTAAAACACTTGAAAAAAGAAAACAGTTACCTCATGCTGGTCCTTTAGTAGTTTTACAAGTTGTGCATATACTTCATCTGCTTTCTGAGACAATCTGACATCTTCATGATGTATGAATATAAAATCACCCTCATCATCTGTAGGGGGTGATGGCAGCTGCAACACAAGAACACCACACATGTCAGAGCCCTTAGAGGAAAAAAATGAAGTAGACAGGAAGCACAGCAATGTCACTGAGGGCAGATGGGTTGTTTTTTTTCTCAAGGCAAGTCCAACCCAACCACTACATACACCACTGCTGAAGTCATGAAATCATGAAAAATGTCTTGCAGGCCAATTCCCTGATTATTAAGCTCAGAAGAACTACTGCAGAGCAATTTGGCTTCCCTCTACCAAATACAAAAAATAGACCAACCCAGGGTATTGCTGTGCCCCATGCACCTGATCCTCATCTCAAAATGGAGTTAGGACACAGGTAAGAGATGCAGTCCAACCCTAAGCTCAAGGAAGACTTTCAAGCTGCATGGTTTAAGTGTGCCACCTGGCACATCTGAAGAGCAGCAGAGGAAAAAAACTGAAACAAAAATAAAAACATAGGGTAATTTCAGAGCTTGATATCCAGATTTGCCACTTGAGCAAACTACCTGAATTTAAGTCAATAAATATTTATTAAATCACATGCTGTTTGAAGTAAGCACTTTGATGCTTAAGAAAACAAAACAAAGCAGAAAAATAAACAGTCCTACTAACCTTGGAAATATCAACAAGTTTGCCAGATTTTGCTTGTTCAATCTTTACATCAAAGCTTTTAGCTGTTCTGAGATACATCTTAGCCTGTTCAAGGTTGTTTTCCTTCTTTGCTTTGATGGCTGCCTTCACGTATTGCTTCTTCCTGTTCTCCAGAAATTCCAGCTGTTCCCTAACTGAAAAACAGTTGTATAAAAACTCTCACTCATTTGACACTGCCATGTGTCTGAAACAGGTTTATTATGTTCAGTTTATAGCCAAAAAAAGGTTGGTAAAAGTACAAATCTATCTACAAATCTATGATGGCATCCTTCATCAAGAAGCCTCACAGCACTTCACAAGTGTCACAATAGTAATTACAGCTCCTTAATTCCAAGCTGGAGACAGACTCCAGTACAGCTGACTGGTCCAAAGCAGAATCTGAATTCAAACTTCCAGCTTGACATGTTAACTTCTAGAAGACAGCAAATATCAGCATCCTCTGTGCTTACTTATTTCCCTCTCCCCTCATCTGTCCTAAAAAAAGCCAGATGAATAAATGTGCAGACACAGTCAGACATATCACCTCTGCTTATTTGTATCTCCCTGCCTTTTTGTTTTCTTATTATTTCTTGGGTCTCCTCTTTTCATCCCAAAACGGGAAGGACAACCACAGAAGTCACAGAAGATTGTTTTACATTGCACCAGCTCAGTGCATCCTGCCCCTTTTCAGACCTCACTTAAGGAAATGGTAGAGCAGGAGCTGGTAACAGCCATTTCCAAAGACACTTGTACTCACCACTGCACTCTACTCATGATTACACAAGCTAAACAACCCTTGAGAGGTGCCTGTCTCAGCAGTTAAATATACCAAGGACTCTCACACTGTGTTTTCACTGCTGTCAGATGACCATCAGCTTATTCCTATCCTTAGACAAGCCTGCTGCTGCTGTTAGCAATTTGCCCAGTCAGACAAAACCAAACTAATTATACAAGGTAGCTAGCCCCAATCCCACTGTGACAAACCCCACAGCATGCTCTGTGAGGCTGAGACACTGAGCACAGGTGTTTTCAGAAGAAAATGTGTGGAGAATGGACTGAGCAAAGCTATTTATCCAACTGATCTCAGCTCCTTGACTTTCCTGGTATAGGCCTTGGGTGCAACTGCTCCACTCCCACACCTCCCCAGCACCTAGAAGACAGCTTTTTACAGTTGATTTATCAGCTACTGGCAGCTGTAAGATGCATTTAATAATTCTGGGGGGAAAGAGGTAACATTTGGATTACAGAATGCATTTTGGTTAGTGAAACAGAGCTTTATAATAGTGAAGGACTGACATTTTGTTGTGAAAATCATGTCAGCATCAATCTGACCAGGTTCTTGTAGCACCTATAGGTCTTATTTAAAAATATTTAGGAGAGATTACTGGTAACACCAGAGACCAGATATTATAAATCCCTTAACAGCATGAGTCAAGGGTAATTCAGGCAAGAGACTAATATATCAGCTAAAATTCTCCCCCAAAAAGCCACCTCCTGAAGACTCAAGATTTTTCAAAGCCAAAACAGACAAGCAATACATTTCAGTTGTCTTTTTAAAACAAGTGGTGGCATTTTCTAGAGAGTAGAGTTATAAGCTAATCACAGTGGCACTGTCAAATGCCTTTGCACTCTGCAAAGCAACTCAGGTCAGCCAACTTTTGTCCTGAGGGATCTACCCAGGGCAGAATGGAAGGAGGAGGATGGGATTATTGTCAAGGCATGACAACAGAATCCATGAGAGCCTGAGCACTGCTGGTGTGTGCCCAAATCACAATATGAGGTGGTGGCTGTCACTTAGTATCTGTACAATTGATCTTGCACAGACATTAGTGACATTAGTGACTAGAAACTGATGAACTACTGCCTGTTTGCCAGTTTGAGATCCCTGGATGAAGAATCAGACAGAAACCTCTCTTTAATGTAGGAAGCTCCATTAGATCAATGAGCAATTCACACTGACAAGCTGTCCATTTTAATGAGAGTATATGTGGAGTTCAACTGTGTGCAGAGTTAAACATCATGAATCAATACACTTGTTACATCAAAATTAATTAAAAACCCAATCACCCTTATAATTACACACACTGCCTCTGTGAAATAAAGCTGCATGGCTGGTCTGGATCTGCCCTCCAGCAGACACATATATTGAGGCTCCTGTCAAGAGGAAATCCATGCCACACATTCTCAGGCTCATAGCTAAACTATAATGAAGAGAAGTTTTTACCAAGGTATTAAACTAAAACAGTGCAAACAACTTGCACATGGATCAGTGGGAATGATGATCCCCTTTATCTTACCAGCTGGAGGGAGATGATCCACTGACTCTCTCTTGTGAAGGGTGGAGGGTGATGCAGCTTGTTTCAGATGCTCAGGAGAGCTCTCCTCCTCAGCCACAGCAGATGGCACTGTAATTGGCTTAACAACTTGAGTGGGCTTTCCAGGCAGCTGAGCAGGCTTCTTGGCAACTGGGGCCTGTGTCAGAGTTTCATTCTAACATAACAAAGAGAATTTCATATTAAATGCATAAAATCTATTCTAGAGTTGAAGACAGCATCTGAAACATCAACAGCCATGGTTATCACTGTTATCAGCCTTGTGGTACCACTAATGTGGGGAGCATAATCTTCCACATAGCAAATTTTCAATGGGTTTTTTTTTCTGAGGGTTTAGAAGCTATGCCACATATGCCAGCAGGAGCTGACCTACACAGGCACCAAACCTTCACCTGCAGAAGGGGCAAAAAGAATGTCCAACAAGGCATTCGTTTCAATAAAAGCAGATGCATGCAAGAAAACCATCATCCAGGAATTCTCTTCATTAAAATGTGAGTCTGGTTTAAAGCACAAACAACCAGCAACGAAATCCAGAGAGCTAAAGAAATTAAATCAAAGTCTAAAGGCTGCCTGACAAAAAGCTCTAAGTGTTGAACATCCTGGGAAAGTCCAAACACAGGAGCTACAGGGATGCAAGATCAAAGTACAGATTTAAGTATCTAGAACAATGTAAAGCAGTGGCCAGGATATGAAGTGTTTGCTTTGAAAAGAAAACCCACATACAAGACAGGTATAAAAGAGCCAAAGTCTAGACTCATAGACCCTGTAGGTACTGACTTCAATAACATCTCTCTCTGTCCCTCCTATACTATAATGCAAACTGAAATTATTACCAAGATCCAGTACTTTTCAGACTTCTAAAAAATGTATTTCCTCTCAGTACACTTGTTTGACTGGAAATTCAATGGCCTCATCTCTGCAATACTGCAAGAGACAGCATTTTAATTTTTGCAGATCCTACTAAGAAATACCAACCTCCTCCTCCTCATCATTCTCCTCTATGTTTGCCAGCTTGCTGGCACTTTCCAGAACAGCAGCTATCGTGCTGTCACCATCCATTCCTCCAACACCAGGAAGAGGGGGAAATCCTGAGGAAGAAAGGAATACAGATGAGTTGCATGAGACCTATATCCTGTCTCCAGATTTCTTCTTTTCTGTAAAGCTATTCCTACCCAAGTATCTATTATCTAATGTATTTCAGAATTCAGCATAATTAGACTGAAGCCAAGGCCACAAAGCCTTGCTAGATAAAGTCTGAGTGGTGGGCTTAAGATCAGATCTCTCACAGATATAAAGGCTTAGGAGGATGATGTTAAATGATGCAATAACAAAGCATGGTTTTACAAGTTCAGCAACCAGCCAAGGAACCTCAAAACCTCAAGCCTTTGGTAACAGAGATGCCCCCAGAACCAGCCAAGAACTCAGTCTCTTGTCTGCACAAAAGGAGAGTGGATTATACAAAAAATTACTGGCTCTTTTTTTCTGCCCTCTTGCTGTTGCCTCAGCTGGTACACAGTCCAGCAGAAAATCCATGCTACACCACAGAGTAATAAAGAGTACAACTCTGACATCTGAGTAACACTGTAACATCAGCCTCTGCAGAAAACCTACTGCAATGCAGAAGCTGCAAAGGCAGAATCCCAGTAATTAAATATGAAATATATGAAGAATAATCCTTTTGATTATTTTATTATTCTTGTAAGGATGAGAGGGAGACTTCATGATGGAAGATACACTCTCATTTTCATGTTATCATTTCAGTGTCAGCTTCAAACAACAGAGAGACCACAGGCAGGCAGAAAAGAGAGTCCTGTGCTGCTGTGCCTGTGTGACATCTGATCCATTACTCAGCAGCATTTCTGTCATATTTATCAACATCCAGATGCAATCAAACAACACTGCCAATCCATTATAATCTTTACTGCTGGTTTCAGTGACTGCCTGATGGCTGCCTTCACTGTAAATCTAAATGATGGCTGAAAACCATGCAGCCAACGTGTAAGGAAACTGAGGAGTTACCTGTATTTTCAGAGGTGTAAATATGGAGTACTTCACTCTTACAGAAACTGATATTTACCAGGAAATGAATCATGTTGTAGAACAAGGGATGCTAAACTGCTTTCAGGAACAGTATCAAAGTTTACCAGAGTATGTGACCTGACAGAGCTGGCACTGCCTACCTTACTACTAGTCCAATGCTTGCCATAGCCACATTTGACAGTGATAAAAAAGCCACAAGGCCCATGCCCCTTTTCTAACTTAAAAAATCCACTTCACACTGCTCAGTTTATCTTTTCAGATGAACACACCAGACACAAGAGAAAAGAAATTACGCTTCCTAGAGGAGAAACTATCATGCAAACCAGATGTGGAACAGTCATAGAGAGCCTTGCCCCAGCTTTTACAAACACACTACATGTGCTCAAGAAGATAAGAGGCATGGAGTGTCTCAAAAAGCAGGTTCAGCTTCTGCACTGTTACTGTCTCAGTGTTACCAGAAGCATGACTTGCTTGACCTCTGTAGGCTACTTTTACTTGCCATGAGAACTGAAATACTGATCTGACTTGTGAGGGACTGCAAGATGATGATTAATTACAGTTCTGAAGCTCCTGATGGGAATCAGCAGAATGGGAAACATTAGACAGATTTTTTCAGTTAAAAAAAATCTCCTTCCAGTAAATTCCAGTTTTTTCCTCTAGAAGAGCTGATACAGAGGACAGACAGGTGACACTGTCATCACCTGCCCGTGGTTAAGTTGTTAGGGCCAGTTCCAAGTTCTGATGCTGTCACTCAGTAGTACTCAGGTATATTCACCAGAGTGAAAGTTTGGGAGCATATTAATAAGTTTCAGAACACCATCCAACAGCAAGGCCAGCCTGCTCACTGAGAAAAAAGAGCTGCTGTTCCACAGGATTAGGGGGAAATATCTACACACTTCCTTCAGAGCCCAGTAGATACACAAAAGTTTGCATTAAGACACCATTTTATGTTCACACTTACCAGGAGGAACAGGCAGCTCAGAAAAATTCACTTTTCTCCCTGCTTTATGGGCTCTTATGGCATCCTGGTATTGCTGTAATCAAGGGCACTCAGTAAGACATAAATGCAGTTGATTCTAAAATAGCAATCATCTGTATTTAGCCAGCACAAATGTTGCAGAATACACAGTATCATTATATAATACATGCATTGTCTCTATTTCTCCTTCCTCCAAAAGACTTACAGCCTCCCTACTGGAGCTCTTTTTAAGGAGAAGAATACTACACACATTATCTCAGACAAGAAAGAGTTTTCAGCAAAAGAACTAATTCAAGTGGCTCTGTGGGATGCAGGCAGCTTGCTGCACTTTCATTTTACCTTGGCTATCCTCTCGTGCATCCTGCCCTTCCGACCATCCCCGTTCGCTTTCGCCTGGGCTGCTGCTGATTTGTACTTCTCCAGCCTCTGCTGCAATGCTTCCAGCACTGTTTTTGGCTGTTGCAGGGAAGCTTGAAATAAGACAGACAATGAAATGCCAACATGATTCAAATTTCAAAATATGGACTTGCCTTTTCCCACCCATTCCTTACCTACTGCAGAGGCAAAAACATCATTGTGAGGTCTTACAAACACAAGTCTTCTAAAGAAAGTTAATTAACTTCTACTTCCATTACTGATCCAGAACAAAAGCAGATGGGATCAGCAGCACACAGTACTCAGGAACAATAGCGAGGTTTACTCAGTCCTGATGGACCTCAGTGGGATAGCACAGACCATTAAGTGCCTTCCAGCCCTGCAATTTTTATTTTTTGCCAGAGAAATCCTGAAGTCCTACCTGAAGCTTCTTGGGTCTGATGTTCAGGTGCTGGAAGATTCTGGGAACTTCCCACTGCAGCTGGTACTTTTTGCTTGCATGCCTCTTGTACATTTCCTTGGTTTTCAAGATCTGCAAAGCAAAGAAAGCAGGGTGTTTCACAGTATGTTCCACAAGCAGCAAATCAACCCATATAACATATCTGCATAGCTGGTTAAGTCTGAAGTTCCCATTATTCACAGAAAATGCTTTATTATAGACAATCTTAAATGCTGATTCAATTTAGGTTAGTTGCTGCTTGTGAGAAAAGAGGAGGAAAAAAAAAAAAAAGTAAAAAGTAAAACCCATTCAAGTATTCTAAGAAATCTCTTCCCAAAATATACCTTGGTATCTTGGCAGATGGAAAGAAAGAACAAGATTGCTAATTGATTAAATTATCCTAGTAACAAAAGATGTGCTGGAAAAGGGAAGCAATTAACACCACCTATTCAGACACCCAGGTTTCTGTCTTTGTATAACAGTGGTTATTTACAAAAACTACAAAAATATCCGCTGCAAAAGTCTTGCACTTTTAAATAAAAAATTGTATCAAAGGTGAAGTTTCTCTCTAATAGCATTTGGTGATCAGTTTATAACTTAGAGCGTCATAAATCTCATGCTTTAGTAAGAAACTAAACGGCAGATCAGTTTAAAATAAATAATCTATGAAAGTTGTTTAAAACACTGAGCTGCACAAACAAAATTAATTGTTGGTGGTGCTAATCAATATATTTTTAAAAACCTTTCTTATTGAAGTATATTTAATGTTGGTAGCTTGCTTTAAGATTTAGACTTTAGTGCAATCTGTTTTCTAATCTCTTTATCTGAACATTATGAAATACAGCTGAAACACAATGCCATCAAATATTACAGTAAACTTCAAGAACGTGCCACTTCCTTCCTCCCCTTCCACTTCACATACTGGCTGCTATTATCTAAAGTTATAAAAACAGGAATATTAGGCATTAATACCTACTTGAACTTGTCACCCACAGAGAGTAATTTCAATAAATAATGATACCTCACTTGTCTTCATTGGTCTTCATTACAACTTGAAGCTGAAATTAGCCTCAGTGTAAGTGATCTTCAACTCTTCTTACAGTTTTGCAGTCCAATTCAGGATCATTTCATTACAGCAGAGAGACTTATAAAAGGGTTTTTATAAGGCAAGGCTTACCCCAAGGAGAAGGAGGCATATTCTGGAGATCTATTGGCAGCCCACTATCCAAAGCTTCCAAGACAATGCTAAACTTCTAATGCAGAAAAAACAAACCAGAACATTTATGCTAGTATGTCCAGGACTTGGTAGGTGTCACAATGAAAATCTGATACTCAACACATAGGTACAGCACAGAGTATGTTTAGCATTCAGAATTTACCTTGCCTGCCCTCATGTATTCCTTTGCTTTCTCCAGGTCTCCTTGCTGCTTTGCTTTTAGAGCTGCTGATTTATACTCCTTCTGCCTCCTAAGTAATATTGCTCGTGTGCTGCTGTCCTGGAGATCTGTGAGAATGAAACTATGTTGAGACTTATAGAAAGCATGGAAAGGATACAGACCATGCTGTGTCCATCTATTCCAACCTGCAGCAGTCCTCTATGTTTTGAGTCACACACTCATCTTACTAAAGTTCTTTTTCCTCCAGTCTCCAGAAGCTGTACTGGATATAACAATGCCACTGTTCCCAATTAAAAAAAACAAAAACAAAAACAAAAGCAAACAAAAAAAGTCTTTCAGTGAGTATCTCAAAACTCTTTCTAGCTTGGAATTCCATGTGCCACAATACTGAAGGAGAAACTGAGGCAAAGTTACTGATGCAGTGTATAGAAGAGATCTACAACTATAACTGATTGCTCTACTAGAAATTCAGCATCCCACTGCCAGCCCTATCTGAAACACCCAGCAGGGAAGTTCCCACATAAGCAGTGCTTTGCTACACAACACAAATACAAGAAAGATGCAGTGGTGCAACTGTCAGATCACAGTACCTGTTTCCAAGGTAGGACTAGAAGCAGCATGACCCTGTAAAGACTCGGCCTCCTGAGAGGTCCTCTGCTTATCATCTACAGCAGACTCATCTTTATTCTCTGGCAGGACACTGACTGATTCTCCTGAATTCTCTGGTTCCACCCCTGGGGCTTGAGAAGAACTCTTTCCTGTTGCAACAAAAGGTGGTATTTCTTCCTCGTTGATTTTTTTGCCTTTCTTCACTGAAGCCAGCATGGTTTCCAGTGTCTGGTGGAGATGCAAAGTCAACAGGCATTTTCATCAAACATCTCACTAGCATAAAATCATTAAAACACAAATTCAGTCCCATATCCATGATGGGGTCTACAGATTGCTGGCCTTTACCTTCCTATTTTCCTGCAAGGTCAACTTCAGTGCTAACGAAAGGTGTCCCACCCATCTGAGAAACACCATGCAAAGGACTTGTTACCAAAGCTACATAATTACAACTACCTCAACACCTAGAACTATTGGATAGCTGACGTGGTCCACTCAAATTTGCCCCAAAAAGTCACCCAGGAAGCCCTTTTATGCCAACTGTAGACACAGCTGATGTCTTTAAAACAAAATAAAATACACTACTCTGAAATAGTATCACTGCCCATGTGGATTCAGAGAAGGAAGGAGACTGCATACCTGCCTAATGCAATGAGAAAAGCCATTAAATACTAACAGGAAATGGAACTTCAGCTGGTGATTCATGGCAAGAAGCTCTTGCCATGTGTAAAATGTAAGCTGCTTCTCACTTGTTTTAAAACCAATTTTCCTCCACCACAAGTATTTCCTTCCTCAGTATTTTTTTTTAATTTAAGGTTCAGAGAGAAGACCACCATGTACTTCAAGCCAAAACAAAAGTTTTACTTCTTTCATCTTCCACAGAAACTGAAATGGAAGCACAGAAAAGAACTACAACAGAATCACATCAGTGCCAGAATTACTGCTATTTCTGGTTACCCGTGGCACTGTTTGACCTACTAAGCAACAGTGGTAGAGATACTTTGGTTCTGTCTGCATGAGAGATTTGGATTCAGACCAGTGCAGCAACCCCCACACACCTCTCTTATCTCCACGTGTGGGATGACAGACTTACTGGAAATGGAATTAAATGTTGAGATTAAAGTTCACAGTTCCAAGAACTAAATGCAAGAGAGAAATGTACACCATTTGTCAGCATGTCATTTTGCTAATTAAAGACGCATTATTATCCTTGGTTACACTGCTCAGGCACGGGGAAATTCCGTACCCTGAAAAATAAATGAAGTGGCAAACAGTGCACTAAGCTTTGTCACTGGATGCAGTGAGCTGGTTTGCCTATCCATCTTGCTGTCTGGAAGGTCAGGTGGTTTCATGCACATTCCTTTCAGAGCCAGCAGGTTGTGGACACATACAGACACCTCCTTTCTTGTGCATTTCCTCCCCTGGATTTGGCCAGAAATCCCTTTGTGCCCTGAACACCTGATAGGGAATGAGACATTACATTCTACCCTCAGTGGATAGGACTGAGTTTAGTGAGCTATAAAGCTTTGCTCGACATGAGAAGAGCTGGCTGAGGTGAAGCAGACCAGATAAAGCAAACAGGGAAATAAAGGCACTCTGCACAGAGCACTACCAACTCACTGCAAGCACGCCACCTGGCTGAAAAGATGCAAAGTTGAAGAATCCTTTGCAAGCTGAAATTGGCTTCATGAAAAATCCTGGTCAAATCATTTCCAGGCACAGCCAATACACTCAGGGAAAGGTATCCCCTTCCTTTGTCTCACAGACCTGAGTGGCAGGTTAGCATCTAGAAGAAGGCATCAGTGATGAACTGCAGGTGTATGTGCTAGGAAAAGTCCTTGACTTTGCTTGAAGGTAACAATCAAGTCATCACAGCTCAAATTCAGGTCTAGTTGGCTGAGTTTAACATCAGCATTTACCACAAAGCCTGCCTCCAGCTACCCCTAGCCACATCCAACAGAAACAAAGTTGATGCACAAAAGGCATTTGAAGCTGCACTTCATCTGTGTATTCGCTACATCACATTAGCAATAACAAGAAATGTTTTAAAAGGAACTCAAGGCAGAATTTCTCTCCCCTTTGAACAAGCTGACACATCTGGACAGACTCTGAACTACATCCCAGAGAACTGTTTTTGCTCCCCCCTCATTCAGACACCCGATGAGCCCAGCTTACCTTCAGGCCTCTTTCGTACCGGCGTATTTTGGCGCTCTCACTTGCCTCCTTTGCGTTAGAAATTGCTGTCCTGTAGTTAGAAATTCTCTTCTCTATTGTCTGTTGCAGCTCACTGGTAACAGCAGGAAGTGAGGTGGTCTCAGAAAAAATAATAAAACAAATCAAGAAAACTTATTTCATCCACCCATACAGGTTTTCCCACAACACTGCAAAACAAATACTCCCCTTCTACGCACACTCCCCTTAACCAAGACTGGAAAGAAGAAACAGTCTCTAAAACAGAGGAGCACTTGTGCTATGCTAACAGTCTCTGGATCCACCTCTGGGCTTTCTCTCAAAGCCTAATAGAGAAGAATGGGTGGAGACATTCAGAAAACTCCCAGTCAGAGAGTAATTGGAGCCATGTGGTTAGGGAGTAGGTGAGGAGAACAGTAAAGCCTCTCAAACACTGCACAACAGAGGGTGTGAAGAGGTATTTTGGCACAAATCTTGACTTTTCCTCTCCTTATTTTTAAAATATCATAGTTTTTTCCCCTTCCAGGCTTTTTCAACCTGGTTTTACTACAAGAGCTCTTTTTTCCTCCTGCTATAGCATGGAACTAGTTGAGTGTCAAAAAGCAGCCTAAACAAAGTTATGAGCAGTTACTTAGAAAAGCTGCACAGCTACAGAGACTGTTCAAGTGGCTACTGATGTCATTATTGCCATTATTTCTACAGACACACTCTCAGATGTATTTTTTAACAGGAATCTTGTAGCACACAACAGAAACATGGCAGTAACTGAATAAAAGGATTTGACTGAGTGAGGACTGACAAATTAAGCTGAGAAGGCTGACACTACTGGGAAAAATTCCACAAAGATGCTGAGTTATAACAGGTCTCACAAGTTCAGCATGCCACACAGTACTCTGAGGGGGAAGAATACAAACTCTGGAAGTCTGTACTGCAATCTGCATGCTCAGATGTATAATGTGTGACAAGACATACTTGATTTCCCTCAGTTCTATGCTCCCACTGAAAATCATCCTATGAAAAAAAGAAAAAAGTCCACTTATTTCAATACAGCACTGGTATCCACAGAGAAGATAGCAACAGTATAGTTCTTCCTTCCTTGGAGAACAAGAAGACCCCTCTAGATCCTTGTTTGTGACTCATGTAAGATGCATGACAACAGTGATTCAGAACTCAGGAACATGAAATGCTTTCCTACCTGTGGCTGCAATTCAGGTTGCTGATTTTCTGCTTCATCTGGGGAGGGCTCCATTGCTATTGTTTCATCCTCACAGCTTCCTGTCTCACCTTCCGCTCCCAGAACTTCTTGCAATTCTGCCTAAAGTAAAAGCCAAGAAAAGGCTCTTCTTCAAAATTTTCTGCTTCCTCAAAAGACAAAATAAAAGTCAAGTCTCAAGCTCCAAAACCTTTGGATGGACCTTGAACCCAAACAAAGAGTCTACACATTTCACGTCCTGGTAATTTCTTTTTATCTTTAAATGAAACTGCTTCTTCTGGTTCTACTTGTATCCACAACAGAAACCCAGATACTACTCAAAAACCACACTACAGCTCCAGGATCACCACATAAGTTTTTGAATAGAAATCTGAAGCTAAAGAAGTTCAGAGAAATAAGTACTTTTACAAAGACCATTCAAACCCCCAGTGTGAAATTACCAAAAAGCATCTATTAACAATGGAGGTAAAACACACTCCTTAACAATCCTTCCTTAAACCCTGCATACCAGACCACTCACAAAGAATTACTTGGGAGATTTTCTCAGGCCAAGCATGTCTCAAAGCATTAGCAAACTGG
The DNA here is from genome assembly GCA_023637945.1 of Phaethornis superciliosus. Taxonomy (NCBI): domain Eukaryota; kingdom Metazoa; phylum Chordata; class Aves; order Apodiformes; family Trochilidae; genus Phaethornis; species Phaethornis superciliosus. The sequence goes on from JAJQWJ010000009.1 coordinate 24,715,346, forward strand.
TGACAGACATCCCTCTACAGAGAATATCCCTGGCTGTACTTCACCAGCTCGCCTGGAATGGGATCCCTGCACTTCCCCAAGACCTTCACACATATGAATGTTAGCCAGGAAACTCTTGTGCTGGTGTGCAGAGGGCTGGATCCTGCAGTTTTATATCTAATGGAATGCTTTTGCAATATTTTAGCTTCACACTGCAAACCTAGCAGGTATCATTGCTAAACGCAGGTCCATTAAGAAAACAAATAATAAAAAAAAAGCAACCCAAAACAAACAAACAAAAAAAACCAAGAAAAAAGCCCAACAAAGGCATACTAAAACTTTCTGCTAACACAGGTATGCATACCAACAGGTCTGTGTCTTCCTCCAAGTCTTGATCATCATCTTCCTCTTCATCTTCATCCAAGTCTTTCATACACTCTGCAGCCATCTTCTCAATATGATGCATGGGCAGAGGAGCTGCAAAAAGAAACCAAAAGAAGCCCTAAACCCTAAATAACAGTTATGTAGTCACTGGATACAAGTTGTAAAGAACTTGGTACCAGTTATAAAAGAGCAGTGACTTCTCCTCTTGCTTTCCCTTTATCACCTAGTGACATAGGTATCCATGAATACATGATGACATTTAAAGGACAAAGACTGAGGAAGTGATCATCCAGGAAAAAGCAATAGTAGTCTTTAAAACTGACAGTAAAGGCAGACAGTAAGACAAGGAAAATGACTGCATCCAATAAAGTAGATCAGAAATTAGATCTCTGAGAGAAATAATGTCTGCTTACTGCTACAAGGAGCCTGAATATCAAAACCATAAGCACTGTGACAGACAAACAGGTATGGTGCAACACCACAAAGCTCAGAAAGCACGGCCACAAAAGAGAAAGATACTGTGGTAGGCTTGCACAATGACATTCAAGACTGAATAAGAAAGGTAAGTAGGGCTAGAAGAAACACTTGCTTCAGGGAAAAATCACTAGAAGTCACTGCAAGTGACTTGGCTGATTTAAGATATAGGTAAGTACTTCTGTGATACTGTTTATAGAAATAACTAGTAACAGAAACTTGGTCATTATGGAAGATGAACACTTGCATTAAACATCCCAGCTCACCTGCTGGTAAAATTGTTCACCCATACAGCCATAAATCAGAACAAAGTTTAAGGCATTTATCACAAATAATGCTGCGTTCAGAGTTCCCTGTCAAAGTACTACTAATTAAATGCTGGGGTTGTGTACAGACTCCAACTGCTCATCTTCTTTCTCAGTCTAAGCACAAGAATGTCTTTCTCTCCATCTCTTGTTAAACTGGGTACAAATTTATCCTTTGAAAGAGATAATGCACATTAACGTAATTCTAAAGACATCCTCAACAACATAACCCATGAGCCAAAGTACTGGCTGTTAACAGGACAAACACAGAGGCACAGCAAACTATCTCTGTGTTAAAAGATGGCAAAAAAGGCAGACAGCATCTTTCTGCCTTGAGAAATTACTTGTTTCATACAGCAAACACTACTGCAAAGTCACACTTGGCATACACAAATAGAATGCTCTAAATCAAGGAACCATATTTGTCCTGATCCCAAGAGCAGCAGCAAAACACTGGCACAGACATCTGCTAAGCAAATCAGAAAAAGTGTTGGTTCTTCTGCCTCACTACCTACACTTCTGCATTACTGTCTCCAGCCCATGAGACCTTCCCTTTCCCATATCTTCCTTGGCAACTTTCTCTTGCAATTTCTCCTTAAGTTTCTGCTCTTTACCCCGGAAACTCTACGTAAATCCTGGTTGTTGTGTTCTCATCTCTGCTTCATGCTGTGCCAACCACATCTTCCTTAACTGTCAACTTTCTCCACACACTCTCAAAGGTGAAGTTATTTGCCCACAAATCCCAAATGTCTACATAAACGCCTCTGACACTTTCCTATGCAGACATATGACTGTGACTCATCAGTGTCAGAAAATGTTGAATATACTTCTTCAGGACGGAGTTTTGCAGTTTAAATGCTCTAAAACAGATGCCATCCTTCTCCCTGGATTTGCTGAATGAGGTGAAATTAACCTAGGTACAAAGGTGTTTCTGTCCACATCATCTTATTTACCACACTGTTGCTTCTGAGCTTCTATCAAACATGTTGGCCATGTCTCTAACCCTTAGCAAAACTCTGCAGCCAGGATAGTAGCCCATAGCCAATGGCAACTGGCTGTACTTAAGGGTCAGAGTGTCCCTTACATGAAGCCCCACTAGAAGCAAAAAATCCAACTGAGCCTTCTCAGATGGTTGGTTCAGTTCTAATCCAGTCTGACAAGTCTATGATTTCAAACATCCCAATGGCTGACCAACTAGCATTTATCTGTCACTGACAGCAGAGATCTGTGTACTTAGGATGTTGCAAAAGTACAGCATCTGGTGCCCACATCTTCAAACTAGAGGGAGAGAACGCTTCCCCCCACTGGAGCTTTGAAATGTAAATCCAGGAGTCAATTATTGCACCTTGTACTCAGCCAAGAACCAACCACTAGTATGCATTGTACTGGATCCCTTTTTTCTGTCCTCCAGACAGGATCTTTTTCTCCCCTGTCTTTACTGTACCCTTCTCCACCCCAGGTGCCAGCCTGCAACCTGTCCTTACCATGTCCCCATCACTACACTGTACAAGGTCTCATGAGTCCCCAGCACCACCTGTCCAGCTGTTCATCTTCCCCAAGTTTCTCATCTATATACTTCCTGTTCTAACAGGAAAACATAATAGTTGTAAATTATTTTGGAAAATAGTTTAATGAGCTATATAACACATACCTTTAGAAGGCACAGTAAATGTTGACTTTGCCCTCTCTGAAATTTCATTTCTTGTTATGAATAAAAAAACCCCATCAGGGCCATAATGAAGTCAACACCTGAGAAGCTGGCAGCTATTAATAAGCTCCTGATACCCAGATTCCTCCTCAAAACACAGTACCACATATTTTAGCCATGAGTAACATATCCAATGCCAGAAGTTCTGCAATTGTGCTTATCACCATAAGGAGTTTACTACAGTCTTGAAATCTGGACAGTGGCAATTATTTAGAATTCAGGTAACACCACTTCCTCTGTCATCAACTGCTGTGTTCAGACAGCTTTAGTATCTTCAAATTCTTCATTCATTACTGTGAAAGTTCCTTCAAACACTACAGGCAAATTACTGCAGAGCTGGTAATGAGGCTGTAGCTGAACTGATTTCTTTCAAGCCTCTGCTCACACACCTGTAGCAAGGCTGGGTCCCACTCTCCTTGTCCTACCTCAACCACTTGCTGCCACCCCTCCCTTGCAGCCACAGCAGCATTCCAGTAGGCAAGCAGAAAAGCAGATCAAGGAACTGATTCAGCTGAAAACCTAACACAACAGCAGAAGTTTATTTTTATAGATCAGTTTCCTGAACCAGCTCACCCTGCAGCTCCAGAAATATGCATACCAGCTCAGAGGTAGAGCATGATCACAAGAGACTGCCCCTTTTCAGATGCAGCCTTGATTTATAGCAGATTACAGCAATCCTTTACAACACTGCATAGCTGCATGCAAACACTAGCAGACAAAACTTAACAGATGCTTAAAATATCAAGAGCAGTAATGATCCCTTCTAAAAGACACTCTAACCTCCTGTATAACACAAGCTATAGGATTCTCCCAGTAATTCCAGGATTTCCCTCTTAAAAGGGTATTCAATTTTGGTTACAGACTCCCAGTAACTATGAATTCAATTCTCATTCAGGAAATTCAGTCTTTAAACAAAAACAGAACAGCAGCCAAACAACAAATAACAAACCCTCCACAAGAAACACAATTTCCATTTTTAATTCATCTAACACCTGCTACACCTTTTTATGACTTCATATGCAAAACAATCATGTCTTAATTTAGTCATTAAGTTGGCTAGCCATAATATGTCTTTTTTCTATGTCTACAAGAGGATAGAAAAAAAAGAACTTAACCTTTTAGTGGAATAACAACCTAATCATTTTAAAGTAAAGGAAAGAGGAGTTGCAACTTCAGCTTCTACCAGTGATTACTAATCTATTAGATAAATCAGTGTTTTATACATAGGAATCTTTATTAAACTATTCATGTTGTCAATAAATAAAATCCAGATACTTTACCTTTCCCTTTTGGTTTTGATTTCCCTTCTGTCACCTTTTCTCCTGTGATTGCAGCAAGCTCTGCCTCCAGGTCCCCATCATCTGCACATTCCTCTACACCCATCAGCATCTCTTCTGGGTTAAAATCTACAAACAGCCCCAGCTGGAGCCAAGGGAAAATAAAACATAATTTAAAAAATACTGCAGTTAGAACAGAGGTGACACTCAAAACCATCACATTCTGGATTCTGTTCATGTTTTCAAATCCCATTATCATACTACTTCCATTACCAAACCAGTGCATACCAGGCACCCACAACTGACATAGGATACATGTCTTAGGAAGCCATGATACTCCCTCTAAAACTCTACACTATCAATGATTTCTTCAAATCAAGTATGTCTAATAGTCTGAAACAACAAGGTAAAACTAAATTATGTCTGCTATACTGAGCCTCATGAAGCAGATATCATCAGTGAAGCTCAGGGAAATTCCTATACCAGCAAAGCTAAAAAAATATTTAATCACTGCTGACAGAACACAAGCCTGACATTCCTACAGTGCAGCTGTTTCATCCTTATCTCTCTGAAGAAGCTGTATTTACAAGTACAGAACTGGTCTGTACTTCTCATTACCTCCCTTTGTAAATCATAAGCAGAGGGAAAGCACACACAGAGAGAAACATTGCCACTACAAACCCAGCAATGCCTACACACTGCACTGCAGAAAACAAACAACTGCCTGAGCCTCTGCTAAGCAACAGCACACCTCAGGGAATATTACTGACAACAGTAACCAGATTTGACAAAGCAGTGGGAATTATCACTTAGTTGTTACAAAACATGCCAAAAGACAGAAGTATCAGAGAAATACCTGAGGCCTTAGTCTAAAGGATATTCTTCTGAGATTCCATTTAATCAGGATTCTTATATGGCTGGTTAAGACACTAACTGCCCCAGAAATATTCTTAATTCAAAGTATGACAGACTTTTTTATGAACATGAGTTAACAGAATCAGATTCATTCTGTGAGGTAAGTGGGGGAGCTTTCCTCAAACTTTTTCAAAGCACAAGGCCCAGCTGACTTACTGGTCTTCAGATGGACAAGCAGGCAGCAGTTCAGCTCTCCGCCAGCAGAGGAATAAAAATCTGTAATCAGTATTATGAGAGTTGTCCTCTTGCCTTGGAGGATCTAAGTGCTGCCAGAAGCTGAGGCTGCCTGTCAGTTTAGTGTGAATCAGTAATAACAACTGTCTTTTAACCCCAAAGGGACTGAGATGCTGCTGGCTGCTGCCTTGAAATATTTCACATCCCTCTTCGAAACCTTTTATAATTCCAGAGAAGAATGTGAAACACAGCTGAGAAACACCAACTTCAACGACCAGGAACAGTATTCAAAACCTGCAGCTATTTCTTGACTAACTCTGATCCTGCCCTCAACATTCTGTAAGGCACTGGGCAGATCATTTTGCCACCCTATGCCTTATCCATCTCTCATCTGTAAAACAAAACTACCACATTAGCAGCCTTGGATAGAATGGAAACAAAGGGTCAGGAAAAAATTTAATCATAAAATATTTATAATGATGATCTAAGCATTCAGGTTCTATAGAACCTATGTACACCTTTATCAATGTGGAAAATGGGTCAGGAGCACAGGTGATCTGTTCACTGCTCCATTGCAAGAGTAGAAAGAGAAACAAGGGTAATCATGACTGAAGTCAAGAAGAGAATCCCTCACTTCTTGCCCTGATTCTCTCAATCTGTTCAATAAGGCACATTCCCAATGAAAATAACAGCATTAAACAAATGTGTAATAAAACAGAAAAAAACAGGTTATAAAAGACTTGCAGTTGGTACACTACATAGTACAAGAACAATTTAAATCGAGTTAATTTGCAAGTGAACAAGTCATTAGTGTATTTGTTTCCAGAAACATCCTGTAAGACAGGCTGAATAATGAACTATAATTGAACTAGAAATTAGTAAATTATGTTAGTCAGATCCTTTATTTACTCTATCTTTTTAGAGTTTGCTTTCTTGTCTTGGGAAGTGGAAAAATACTTTTGTTTGTTATTTTCTCACTAATGAACTAAATTATATATTACCTCTCCAACTGAGAAATGCTAACTTTCCATTTAGCAACAGCTAAATCATGGATCTCTAACAAAGCCCTTCGTGCCTCTATCTTTAAAGGTTTCTGAAGTTTCTTTCTGGTTCTAACATATTCTTTACCTAACTGCACTCTCTTTTTCTTCTACTGCTCTCTGCAGAATATTGTTTTGGATGCATTTCTGATTTTGACACTTTTACCTTACTTCCTACACCTGCCAACCATGGCTACACCATAGAATTGCTCAGGCTGAAAAAGACCTTAAAAATAATTTCATGTTTCTCTTCTCAAAGCTTCTGAAACTACATCCAAAGGCAGAGCATGAAAAAAAAAAACCCAAAACCCAAACAAAAACCCAACACACAAACACATCTAAGCTCACTTTTAGCTACAGGGAAGGGACACAGGCTTACAGGTCTGTCTGTTGCAATAAAAATTAACCATACAGAGAGAAATTAAAATTTACTGTCTCTAATGTAGTGTCTTAACGTTCTCCCATGTGTGCCCTTGAATTTGCCAGATGATATTCTGGTCTTTTCTCAGAGCTGTCAATAGACATCTCAGAAAAGTTCAATACAGGTATTGGAAGTTACTAATACATTTCAACATAGCTGGGGTAGGAAACTATCATAAGCATGAGTCATGAGGTCTCATGCACAGATTACAGCATAACAACACTGTGGCTTCCCTGACCTCCACTGCTGCATATCAGATATTTAAAAACCACACACCAAAGGAGAAAGCAACCAAACAGGCACGAGACAATTTAAATTCTTCCATGGTCCTTCCATATCTTATCAAGGCATGGGAGATTCCAGCAGAAAAAGAGCAGGAAGAGCTCTGAAGAGGAGTAGGAGGTTTCCCCACCTGCTCTGCAAACACATCTCCCTGGCCCTTTGCTTTCCTTACCTGCTTTGCGACTGCAGCTCCCTGGCCTTTTGCCGGAGGGCTTTTTTTAGGTCTCCTGCCCAGCATGCCGGCTTATGAATTTCAGCGGATCGTGTCTCTACGGGACTAAAAAAACCGAGCGTCAGTACCACCGAGCGCACCGCACCCCGGGCTGAGGCGGGAAGCACGGAGCAGGCTCCACCTTTTACCGACACCGGGAAATGGGCAGGAGGAAGGAGGGACACACACACACACACACCCTGTACCACACTCCCCGTGACCCAAACCCGGCTCTGCCACCTTCCCAACAGGAACGGGGAGCCCGGCCGGGCCCGGCTGCTCAGCTCCCTCCTCCTGAGGCGATCGCACCCGCGCTTCCCTCCCCCCTCCCACAGCCCGGCCCGGGCTCCCGCCGAGCCCTCCCCTCCCCGCCCCGGCGCAGGGAGGAGCCGGGAAGGCGATGGGCTGAGCTCCGTGTAAATAAACGGCAAGAAGGGCACTGCAGCCCGTTAGCGGGCAGACCTCCGCCTCACCTCGGCCGCTCTCGGGGGGAGAGCTCGGTGCAGGGGAACCCGGGGCAGCGGTGCCCGCCCGGCCCGGAAACGCCTCGGCCGCGGCTCTGAGGCAGCTCCGCGCCTGCGCGGAGGAGGAGCCAGGGGAGGAGCGCCCGGGGGTGAGGGGAGGCCCCGGCTCCTCCGGGGAATCCTTAGGGCCGGGATCCCCCCCCAAACCCCCAGGCTGCCGGTCAGGGTGATCCCGGAGGTCAGGGGAATGAGGCAGGAACAGTAAAAAACGGCCAATTATTCACCCCCCGCTTGCTTACAGAGCCTGAGGTACAGGGCTGAGATGCCAGCTCTGCGGTAACAAGGCCGGCACTGACAGACAGATGGAGAATGTAAGCAATACACTGCAAGAAGGAATACCGCCGACATGAATTGTGGAGGCAACTCTTACAGGTTTCTGACGCTGTTACAAAATTTTTGTTGGCTTTACAAACTGCAGCCCCGGTGCAGGTGACATTGTTTGCCAGGGTAAGGGGACAGACACATGCACATTCATTGCCCAATCTTGCAAAAAAACTTCTCTGAGAAGCCATTTTTCTAGCACCTGAAGCATAGGCCACTCAGCAACAACAGTTTGTGGAGCCTGTTCCACAGCAACAATTTAAAAAAAATAAAAGTTTTTTTAAACTACCCATCTCCAAATGACTAACACATTTTGCAGAACACTTCAATTACCAAAGCAGATTTCAACAGACCTGCGTTACCTGAGGCAATTTATTTAAATCAATCCTTGGTATCAATCAATCAATGAAAAACCTGAAGTTGGTTACTTGAATGACATATTTCTTGAGGTAGATTTTACTTTCCTGGTAGCAAACATTCTCCTAAATTGAACCTCAATTGCAAACTGAAAGTTCTTTTTCATTACACCAGTAATGTAAGTTAAAGCAGATTTTAATCATGTCTTTTATATTTAACCAAACAAATGCTACCTAAACTGCAATGGCACAAAAATACTGCTAGACTTAACAAAAAAAGCTCCTCAGCATTAGCGGTGATGCAAGTACTTGATAGTTCATACACCTCAGCTGAAAGGGGATGAAGAGTTACCAGCACATAAAAATATTTTTAAAAACCAGTTTGATTACAAATATTTAAGATGCTCTGAAGCAAATGTTTATTATATAAAAAGCATTTTAATGCAATTTAATGCATTTAGACAACGTACTTAGAAAAATACATTTCACTATTTCCATTTATCAGCAATTATAAAAATTAAAATAGACAATATAACACATTTGTACATATTAAACAAATAAAATCTCTATTGCCTTATTCATCCTTGAGTGCATACATGACGTCGTCCTGGCTGACATTCAGTCGAACCCGCATGTGAAGATATTTAGTACTGGACTCCACCAGCAACAGCCTGCAGGCACCAAGTCTTGAACAAATTGCCATCATTTCTGAGACTGTAGGGCTCTGTATGCCTTCAATTCTGCACAGTGCTATGTACTGATGATAGACCTATTAAAAAAACAGAAAAAAGGCCACAGGTTATGTTTACCTTATTGTTTTTTAAAGCAAAATAATTAACAACACTCCTCATCTGTAGTCTTTTAGTTAGATTATTTTATCTGCTACACCTCTTCTTCCCTGGACTACATGCACTAAAGTTTATCCAGCAGATTAAGAGCTGACATACAGCTAATTACACATCAATCCTCTGCTCAGAAGTGATAATCAGGCCCAGTGATGAGCAAGCTTGAGTTACACTGACTACAAACATAAAAGACCACAGCTTTGAGAGGCACAATTCACCTTTAAGCACTGAAGAATGCACTTGTCACAAATCATGCAGATTAATAAACCAGTAAAAAGAATCAGTTGCTGACTTCTGTTTTTCTATCTAGAAAAAGCAGAAGAAAACCTTTTTGCTGCTAGAGAAAACCAGAACAAACCAGTCTAACAAAATGTTCTTTGAAGTTCAAGAACCAACTGCCCATTGCAGCAAGAAATCAATTGATGCAGATCCAGGAGCCAGCAATAGAAAAAGCAATTAAAGTGCTAACTTAAAATCTGTAGAAACAGATAATACTGCAAGATATTTTTTATAAATATGTATATATAAATAATACTTCTAAAAATGTTCAGAACTATAACATTTAGCTTCCATAGTGTGAATCATAACATGGACTCTCTGCTCTGCTGAAGTATTCTATGGGTCTACTAAAAATTTGAAGCCAAGAAGGATATACCTGCCTCTACTGAGAAAGTGATACAGAGGTTGGAATCAACTTTCATATTTCCACCTTTAACTATGCTGCCTGGTATCTTCAGCTTCTCTTTTATTTCTCCTGTTATGACACATGTTATGTGGTGGCACATGAGGATTTTCAGATGCAGGCCAAGGAAAAAAAAAAAAAAAAAAAAATCCCTTTGTGATCCAGACAACTGGTAGTAACACAAAGACAACACCAGGTGTTTCCAGTTTTAAGTCCCATTAAAAAATAGGGGGTAGCATTTCATTAGGCTTTACACCTGGCCTGGACAGCAATGCCCCAATTTACCTTGTCATCATCCTGTCTGCTATCAAATTTTAAGAATAAAATCCACAAATATTTAAAGATTTACACTTTTGCTTTTTTAACAGTGTTCCCTCTGATTTTTAGGTGAATAAAAAACCCAAGTCCTCTGAAACACAAACATACCTGTTGAACTGTTGCCTCCTCAACTCCTGCCCTGCGAAACTCTGCTAAAATTGCTTTCAAAAAGATTTTTTCATGCAGTGAGGCATTCCTGTATATCAAAACAAAAACAGATGAAAATCAGTCTGTGAAGTTTAGAACTTATGAAGCATCAGGAAGAAGTCTGAAAGGGAAATTATTTGGTAACCACATGTATAAATGCAAGGTATTTTTCTGCCTGAGAGGGGCAGTTTATATCAACTACCCATTGCATTACAGCCTGGAACTCTGGCACCACAATACACTGCATTTCACTTCACCTCACCTCTCTCTCCAGTGTATCTGAACACGTTTCATTCCATACACATGTTCTGCAGGGTGTTATCCTCAACTCACATTAATGAATTAACATTCAGGTTTTCAGTCACAAAAAAGCCATACTTGAATATGTACACAGTAAAAGCCATACTTGAATATCCAACAAAATACTATATTTGCACCCATTAGTCCCTGCCTTTGATGAAACAGATTCTCTTCTTTTTGACCAGGAATTGGTAAAGCATTTACAACTTAGGCAGAGTGTTGAGAATTCCCTATAGGTACCCCCCTCAGGAAATCTTTCGGAATTCCTAACAGAATCTATTTATGCTAAGACAGAAATCAGTTAAAATTTGAGTCTTGCATTCTGCTCAGACATCTGCTGCTGCATCAAAGAGAGCAAAGACAGTGAAATAATACAAGCAGATATGTATTGAAGTTGACTCTTGAGGATCCAGTGCCCACACTGTTCACAGCTGAGTGGTTTCCCCTTCAGTCTAGTTCAAAGTCCAGTGTGCTGAATGACCAGTAATGGTTGTGAACTCCCAAGTTCATCTTCCAGATTTAGTTCCAACTGGAAGGAATTCAAATGTATGTACCTGGAAACTGCTGGTCAGAGAAATCAAGGCACAGTAAGCAGGGACAATCAGGAAATTTCAGAAGCCACTTTCTGATCAGAGCTAACACACTAACATGGAAACAGCCTGTGTAAAATTTTACAAGTGATTTCTGTGCCTTGGTTTCCTCTGACTTGAATTCCAGTTTTGCACCCCTCTCTCCTAGCGTGCTGCAAGGTTTGTTTTGTATCAGACTTCAGGACTGACTGACTCTTTTTGAAAAAACAGCTCAGTGAAAAAGACACAAAAGCAAGGAAATTCCTCAGAGAAATGTTTTTACCTGATTGCATTTATATATGGTGATGAAAACATTTCATCTATGGCTTCTGTTATGTGGGCCATCCTGACTATTTCAAGGCTCCTCTTTTGGCTAGCAAACTCACAAATCTCAGTGGCCCTTCTACAGATATCAAGGCAACGCCTTGCATCACCAGACAGTGCAGCAACCTGAAAGTGAACATGAGAGGTTTGTAGCAGTATTGCCTACAAGTTAAGAGTTTCACAAGAATCAATAGACTCACCACAGTCCAGGAGAGTGATGCTGTGAATTATGTCACTAGAATCACAGATTTTAAATAACAATCTTATTGACTAACAGCAACGGAAGCAACCATTTAACACCCCCACCTCAACACAGTCATCACAAATTCAAGACTCAGAACTTTGCATAACCGCAGAAGTCAAGAGATTATAAAAAAATAAAAATCCAGAATATTCAATGTGAATAGCTCAGTTCAACATCAAAAGCTGCCAGAAATGTTATCAATAAAGACTCTAACACAACCCAGGTTCATGCAGAGAACAGAAACAATAAACTCAACTCAGTTTTTCCATACACAATAGAATATTGATTTTAAGTATAAACATTTTTCAATAGGGCCCAAAAGAAACATCTGGGATCATGAATATGCCTGAAGATTTTTAGTGTCTGAAATTTCTGAAACAATATACTTCTTAAAACGCCACTTGTGGTTTATAATTTTAATAAGGCTATGAACATTCACTAGACACAGTACTGGCCTAGTTTTCCCAGTAGATGCTGACAATATATGAATTCCTCAGAATGCAACTACAGTTAAAAATGAGAAACCCTTTAGAAAATCTAATTGAGAGTTATTTTTTGAGAATTTCTGAAGAAAAACCATACTAGAAAGAATGCTACAGATTATTTGATCTGCAAAATGATCACTTATTCTTATAAAAGGTGGTTCCTTCATAACAAAACCAATGCTCATATTTACTTCTGATGTATTTATCAGAACTCTTTTTAAACCTACAATGATGCTTAGCAGAGGAAGTTTTAGCATATATGTTTGATATATGTTCTAATGTAATTTTAATAGATCATTTTAATATATGATTGCTAACATATTACACTATGTATACATCTTCATTTGATAAACTAATAGCAATGCATTGTTTATGTTTTGTACAACTGATTATTAACACTGGCAACATAACAGGTACTATCTATTATGCCAAGGCTTTAAACATCTTGAGAAAAAAAAATTAATATGGATATTTACAGTGGCATACTAGTTTTTTTTTTTAAAGATCATCCAGTGAGTCACATTATGCCACACGTTGGAGAGAGCTGACATCATTATGCATGATCACGATTCCTGTTGTCATGCCTCCAGCTCTAGGAATATACTGCTGCCTTCTCAAAGTAGGTGGAAAAAGCAAGGACACTGCTTTAAAAATGTTTCCTGTGAAGATAACCTCTATACTCACAGAGAGCATAATGTATGATCAGCCACTTCTGCCCCACTTTGCCTCCAAGGACACACACCCCTGTGCTGTGCTTACCTTTCTGCAAACCAGCTGAATTGCATCCTCTTCAAATGCCTTCACACTGTTCAGTCTGGATGAAATAATTTGCTGTAGCTGCTTGTAGGTGTAGGGCTGGAAGGACATTCTGGTGAGGCCCTATAGTAAATAATACAGTAGTGTGAGAAGTATTTGTAGTGCTTGGAAACTAAACTGCTCTAGCAAAGCTTGTACAGTTAGTTCTATTTTCTTTGGTAGGAGCACTCTATCTTTTACATACTTCTTCTCCAAGTTATATGCTTTAATCAGTTTTTCTGCTTCATATGGTGAAATAAGCATGCAAATCCACAAAACTGTGATGAAGCAAAAGCCACTGGTTGGATCTCCCCACTGGAAGACCTGAGGAGCAGGTTGCTGCTACTAGAATTCAAATTTTTCTTATAAAACTTGTAAACAAATCAGAGTATTTTCATCTTTTTATTATAACTGTTTACACTTTATTTTTTAATAAACAGAATCTATGAAAAAGTATTAATCATCCCTTTAGCAAATCTGTACATGTGTATAGTCACACTATTGACCTATTTTGCAATCAGCCAAGAATTAAAAATTAATCTTCTGGCTCAAACTAATTAAAACTGCTTTCAGATGAGAAGGACAATGTTATAGATGGTGCAATGCCTTTCATATTTTCCAGGAGGCCTGAGCTTTGCATTTCTTATGCAAAATTCTCCTCCTCTTGTGACTATATGGACTCAGCTGATGTGCAGGTTTAGTGGGTAGGGGGAAGCAATTCACAATCTGTGGAACTATTTTTGAGTCTCAGCAGGATGAAGGCACAGAGCACTGTTTCTGAAAATTGCTTTTCAGAGCACTGATGGAGAGATGACCTAGGAAAATGTACAGAGCTGCAGAGTGCATCCAACTTTCTGTCCAAAGGTAACCAACAAATAAAATCTAGCAGCTGGTGATGGCAGAGAGAGCTAGGTGCCAGGAATGAAAGGGGAAAGAGGGAATGCAGAAGCCAGTTCCTCTGAATCTCTAGGGCAAGCATCTTAACCATGGAGCATGGAATTTGATTGTCCAGGTCTTACTATGTTTAACAAGGCATCTGCATTCTAAAATCATTTTTACAAGAACACAGGGTATTTAAACAGTGTAACATCTGATTAGCAAGCTGGTTCCCTAGACTTGCTAAGATTTGTGTGTTCATTATTGGCCCACTGGAGAAGGAATTATTAAACCTCTGATGCAATCAATCCTACCTTTTGCCTGGATTACTTTTGACTGAAGGAAGTATTTAATCTGTTCTCATTTTATAGCATTTATAGCATTATAGAACAAAACTGTCAAGACATACCAGCCTGCTGGCTACTCTGTTTGTCATTATTCTCTCTGGCAAGTCCATGGTGTTTGCAATGGCCAAGATGATTAACTTGGAGTGCTTCTGAGTTGGCCAGTCAAATAAATTGTACATGACATTCTGTTTCCGGGTCCAGAGAAGATCAAGCTGCAAAGAAGAAAGCGAAGAACTGGACTTTAAAAATAATGGCCATGTATTTACATTACCTAATGGGGATTTGAGAGCATTAGCTCTGCCACAGAAGACTCCTTACGCGACTCTGAAGAAGCTGACTCTACTAACAGGAAGGACTGCATTTCTGAATTAGGCTCAAATCTCTTTTGGAAAAGTACAGTCCTACTAGATGCTTGAAGAGTATTAATCAGAGTAAAGTGGTTAAACAGCTGGAGTTTTTTAATACTGTGATATTAACACTACATCTAACAAGATTAAAAGACCCTCCATGTGAGAACTTGAATTAGCTTACAGGAACAAGTAACTGTGTTGTTTGTTACTGAATATAGCACATTTAGGGAGTTTCAAAGCTGGATTCAACTTCTTTCAGCATGAGTTCTTTGACTAGAACAGCAGTAGCTTCCACACAAAATGCAGCTGAACTCTATAGTATTTAGGACTTGACAGCACAGTTCATTCCATGGCTTGGAAACAAACAAATACAATATAAAACCAACATAAAGTCCAAGGCAGAGAACAATCTAGCAACATGATACTGGGCTATTTAAATTCAGTTTCCTAGTAAGTCTAAGAGGAACTAAGTCGTGTGTCTTCTAAATCTATTCCTTTTAGATCACATATGATACATTCCAGCTGTGTATAATTCGTCTTTTTCCACCCTCTAAAGTTCATTTCTGACAATAATTGAAGGAAAGAGAACAAAGTATTCTTTGTCTCACCTCATCCACTATCAGCACTGTGGTCTTCCTCTTTGGTCCAGGTGTACTGAACAGTTTTGCCAACAGTACTGCAGCATGGGTTGCTGTCACCTTCTGACCTGTCAGTAACTGGAGAAGGATTAAACAATGTTTCAGGTTAATCAGGTTCCTGAGAAATAGGAATTTTAATTCCTATTTGGTTTTAACTTTCTCTAACAATCAACACCAAACATATTTTTTTTTTGCCATGGGGAGGGGCTGTAAAAACAGAAAAAGTAGCTCATAAGACACTCAGGTATACCAGAAACTGTCCATAAAGGAGAACGGAAATGAAAGAATTTATAACTAAAAAGAAAGGCAGTCAGAATTTCCTGCAGTTTGTCTTAAATATAGATTCATTACATAATCCTGAACTCACACAAAAGGCCCACTGAAAACTTAAGTCAGTTGACAAGAATAGCCTGACTTCACTAATCTTGGACTCCCATTAACATATTAATGAATCATCAGTAGGATCTAGAACTAAATAATTTATTCAACTCTAGACTAAAGGGATAAACAGGAACAGCATCTGCAGTAATTCATGTGGCAAACCAGATGAGCTGACTGTATGTTACTTCCCTGGCAGATCCACGGATACACTGAGAATTAACAATGACATTTCACAATTACACTACATGATCCTGTTTCTACAGCTCTGGATCTGGGCATCCGATATACCACATATTATCCAAGCTGTGTTTGGGTAACAGCTGAGGCAGAAAGAATAAGAGAAATAAATGGTTCTGCCTGTATGCTCCCCTGGAGGATATTGAACTGAGCTACTTTAAAGAGTTCAGGACTTGGGGGAGCAAGAAATTTTACTTCCAAATGCCTGCTCTTTATTAATTTTAAAATTTTATGCTGAACAGGATAGCAAAAAAGTGTTAAATAAATAAATTTACCATGAAATAAGGTAATTTTTATGAAGCTTTTCACTATGCTGAAGAAACAGTGACCTGGCTACAAGACTCCCTCAGCAAAACACTGTCTATGCTAGATGAAGGAAAGGATGTAAATTTGTTAATTTAACTTCCACTTATGAGGATAGGGATATTAGAACAATGCATGCCACTTCCTGCTCTCATAGGAGAAGTTGAACTTAAATAATTGGAGCAGAAGTCTACAAGAAAATGGAACAGATGCTTCAGGAAACCATCAGTTAATTTCCAGGTCACTGGCTTGAAGTTAGCCTAGACTGACAAAGGTCTTGAGCAGTTACTGTCTAATGGTGATCTAAATCCAGTGCTCAGGTAAATTCACACCTAGATAAAAGCAAGCACAGTCAGTAGTCCCAGACTAGTTTGTCATGGAAATGTGAAATACAGTCCTGTTGTCAGAGAGGGCTGCTCTTCAGCTGGATCGCTATAACACACCAATTAACTCTTAACATGCCCTTAAATAATTATATTACTGCTCCACTGATTTCCAAAGTTGTAACATCAATAACTTCTAAGCATACAACTGGAAAAGAATTTATGGAATAGGGAAATATAAAAAGAATCTGGCTTATTTTTTTAAACCTGAGTGGATGTAATAAATCAGATCATCTCTCAGCCACTGCCCTTATGTAGCTGAAAGCAAAATAGTTCAAGAAGTTGACCACGGCCTTAAGTCAATTGTTTTTTAACCCGCTCTGACATAACAGCAAACACTCTTGGAGGGATTACATGGAAATAATGATACTTCAACTGCTTTGAACACTGTAACACATCAGTGATCTGATGGCAAAGCATAAGATGTCTTATTTCAAACCAGAAAGCCACTGAAGAGACTTTACTTACCTCTAGCATCTGCACATAAGCTTGGTGAGGGTCAGTCAGCTTCATACCATTGATCTCTACAAACTGGAATGAGGGAAGGTCATCATTTTCTGCAGCTTGCTGAAGACTGCGAATTACTTCATGAACTGTTGCAGTTTTACCTGTTCCAGGCACTCCAGAAATGTACATGCACCTAAAAAAGGAGAATACCTTTTCAGCACCTTGGGTAAAATGGTATCACTCTTAGGATTGATGAACTGGAATTCCTGGGCTCCAAAATCAGCCTCAAACACTATTTCTCTGTCACTTCAGGCAATTCCCTGTATTTCAGTTACTGGGACACATAATACATTGGAGGATCATGAGGATTTTTTAAATTACCGAAGCATTTAACTACCTAAAATACTTCATAAATTTAACCTATGTCTTAAAAAATAAAAAGGTTTCCCAGAAATCTAGAATTGACTGGTTATATTTTGGTCTGTAATTTGAATCTGTACAGTAAAGGAGCTCACTTATTTCCATGTACAACCCTTCTTAGGGAAATTTAAACTAGGAACTTTTATTTTAGAAGTTATAATTTGGCTGAATTAAAGTAGTGTTGATTGTTGAACTCCTTTTATGACATAGATGTGATCTCAGTTACAGTCTCACCAAACTTACCCCCCTGTACCATCAATAAGTTTGCTTTCCACAAAATTATAGATGTCCTGAAATTCTTCCTCACGACAAGGCAGAGATTCTGGGACAGCAGAAACATGCAGCCTTTGATTAAAAAAGAAAAGAAAACTGAAATAGGAGAGCTAAGGTTTGTATTTGCATAGTTCTACCTGAAAGGCCTACTGAGGAAAAAAACAGCCAGAAGCTACACCTTTCACAGTTGTGTGCAGTATTGCAAACCCCTCTTCTGTGCTTTAAATCTTAACACTCCTGTCAAGTATCCCAAAAGAAATGGCCTAGTGTCTCTATATGTGCTTTTAAGTTTTAAGAGGGCTGAACACTCATCTTGGTAAACTAACAGCACGAATATGTGACAGTCAAGATCTAGCTGGTATAATTCACAAAAAACCAAGACAAAGTAAAACTAGGATGAAACAGAGGACACCACTTTAAGAGAAACTGAAAAACAAACACTCAGTTTTTGTAAGATGCAGTCAGTCCTGAACGTATTTTTTCCCCACTGTGATCTACAGTTACCTGTAAAGCTTTTTTACATATTAAAGAGTAGATGGATATTGTACCTTTACAATCTAAAGCTATAAGAGTGGATCTTTGTTTTTCTAATGTTACACAGAACATTAAAGACAGATTCCTAATTCTGAAGAACTTAGCATAGACTGCCTATAACAATTTGAAATTGACACCATGCATTTTTACCACATTTCTTCAAAATGGTAAAGATGACATTTCCTTATTTTAGCATAGCCTACTACTATGCATACCTCATGATAAAAAGATTGTTTCCTCCCCTGAGAACACATTACCTTAATCTGGCTTCTTCTAGTGCAGTGGCTGGTTTCTGTGGTGCATGGCTGCGCCTGGGAATTTCAGGAGTTGCATTCCGGGGTGTCTTTGGTGTTTGTGGCAAAGGCTGCAAAAAAAGTTACAGCATCAAAAAGATTTTCTACATACTGCAATTTCTATTGGAGACTGATCATCCATATAAGTTTCCCAAGCATTCCTTAGGCTCAGAGACTACCTGAGGATGCCAAAGTACAAAAGGAAGAGAGAAACAGTCTTTACAAAGGGAATTACCACAAAAGCCTTATGCTCTTTTCTTCCTAATGGAAAAAAAAAAATTGGAAGTGGGTTGGTAATGCAGACAACTACATCTTTTAGCTGTCTATAAAGAATTTTAAAACTGTTTAAGACTTTCTGAAGTGCTGTGTTACAAAACGATCCACTTCTTAAGAAAAAAATAAAACAACTAGAAATTGATCTGAATTTCCAGACAAAAAAGATTATCTTAAAAAGGTTATCTTACAACAAGGAAGAGTGCTTACAAGTTCTAGTTATGGTAGGATTTCTGAGTTAGACATTGAATAAACATGGAATTAAAATTAGCCATTGACTGTATGTACCTGGTTATGGTGCTGTAAACAGCCACAATGAGTCCAGGCAGCCTGGTATTCTACCTCCATCAGCAGCCATGAACACTACAGATCATCCATTTTGTGCTGGTAAAAATATGCACAGCCTTCAAAAATCAGGACAGCTCTACTGCCAAGCACAAAGTTGGCCTAATGGCTTCCTGTTATGTGTATGTATTTATATATACATATATATATGCACGTATATAAGTGTATATATTAACAGTACAGAAATAGAACTGAAATGCCTCAGTGCACCGATGACAGTAAATGGATTCATCAGTTTGTTCAGCTCCATCCCAGTATCACAACATTCACAACACACCAGTGCTTTACAAATCTGCAAACCTCCTCATACCAAAGTTTGTATGAATCAAAGTAACATTTTCAATAAATGCTTAGCTTTGGGACACAGCCATCAAGCACTCAAATCATTAGCTAAGAAATAATAAAAACAGCCTTCTAAAAAGGAATCTTACCGTTTTTTTCACAGTCTTAGCAGGAGTATGAACTGAGGACTTGGCTTGGTTTGGACAAGACTCCCTTGAAGATTTTGGGGTGCTCAGTGTTTTGATTGATTTAGCTTTCTTTTCTGGTGTACAGAGCACATCATTTTCCTCTTCCTCACTGCTTGAAGAGTAAGAGCTATCTGAGCTGGACAAAGAATCCTCCTCCTGGTTCAACTCTAGTGCATTTAAGATGCTATAAGAAACAGAAATTATATTGATTTGAAAAAAAACCAACAAAACACCACTACAAGATACAACTCTACACACTATGAAGTATAATTTGATAAATTTTCAGACCTTCCTGTAGTTAATAAACAGCAAGCCAACATATTTTCAACTTGAACTGCTACTTTTCCATGGCTACTTAACAGACTGGTCACTTTTCTGACTAACAGTTTCTGAACATGACATTTTTCACTCATGCTGCAATTACACTGTACCTCTAGAACCACTGGCATTTGAATATTAAGCTAAAGAAACTATCAAGACTTCAAGCGACCAATAGTAATCTGAATAAAATATCCCGAAATCAAAAATTTACCTTATTTGTTCTGCAATGAGGGCACTTGTCTTGTGTGCACATGTTCTACGTGAGCGAGGGGTCAACACAATGCTCTGAACACTCGATTTCTGGCGTCCAGCTAAACTGTAAGGAAAGAACACAAAGCTGGTTGCACTTTCTCAAATTATTTTGCAAATATAATACTGCCTAACTGAAGGGGCAAGGGCTCACAACAGTTTGGTTGTGGGGAGTTAGGTCTTTTTGTCTGTTTTGGGGTTGTTTGGCTTTTAGGGGGTTTTTTGAGAGAAAGAGAAAACAAGTATGATTTATTTTAGGGCATCCCTTTGATCTGCCCTTTGGAGTAGATTTTTTCTATTTGTGTTTTGAGATTCCTTAGTTGCCTTCTTGGGCACTTCATCCCTACCACTGTAACACTTTAATGTTAATACAACTTTCCTATCAGTTCAAAGGACACAATGAGATGAATTGCTTTAACTAGACAGTTCTCAGAACTTTTTTAGATTTTTAAATACCACTGAAATGCCAATATCTTATAAAAGAAAACACTTTTGCTGTACAGTAAGTGAAAAAAATTGGGTGCAGATCCACCAAGTGCTGCATCCACATCTTTACTCTTTAAAGGAGGAACACAACTTGCAACGTTTTATACAAGAAAATCTGATCCATCCTCTTCCTGTCCCAGCTTAATGCCATTTTAAAGGCTCTGTAAAGATATACTTCAACAATTACACATTTTAGAGTTTTGATTTCTTTTCTACACAAAAATTAGCATGAAAGTGTACATACAATTATCATGGAAACTCTCATGAGTTCAATCACATCCCTTTCCACACCTCAGCACACCTCAATAGTCACAAGAAAGGCACATTTGAGCCTGTATGACATAACCTACTGCAGGGAAACAATTTTATCCATATTGACAACGATAAAAAATGGCTTCAATTTCCTTTTCTATCATCTTGTTATTCCCACTTACATCATCATCTCTGTTCTTGAAACCACAAACTGCTTCTGTCCGTGCTTAAAGAAAGTTCCTCTTCTAATCTCTCCAATCATTTATTCACCTCCAAGTAACAAACCTACTAAAGCTTCACCAGTAGTAACTAGCAGTAACTAGTGAGGCTACCCACCCCCCTCAACAGCAAAACATGGTACACACACAGTACACCTGCTTTTCTCCTTGAAAGTCTGTCTCAAAACATGCTTTAAGAGGACTAGGTACACATAGAAATCCCACATAATTATAACAAGGTTATCACTTACACTGTGGTGTTGGATTTTTCACTGGAGTCTTTGCTCTTACTATAAGGGGATAATCGAACTGTATCACTAAACTTCTTCCTGTCCTCTGCAGCATCAATTGACTTCAACTTATCACTGCTGCAAGGTATTTTTGGTGGTGAGCCTAAAACACCAGTGAATTTCACTTTTCTTTTAGTAGCTGATGGGTCCAACGGTGCTACAGCATCACAATTATCATCCAAAAGCTCCAAAACTTCAGATCCCAGGAGCCTGTGTTTAGGAGATCTTGTGGGACCTGGGAATTAAAAGCAATATGAAATTCTGTCATGCTTTAATATAGCTGCTCTGGTTAACCTTCAGAAGACATGGTACAACTGGCTTGGTGGCTGCATTATGAAAAGCAATGCCATTACACTCCAGGAACAAGGAGGTGCATACATACAGAAGGCATACATTCCCTGAAAAAAGATGACTAAACACAATATCAACCTCTTTTTTTTTCCAGTTTTCTTACCCACCTCCATTACTTACAACTTTACACATACTCCTGCTTGAAAATACAGCATGTTACACAGGAGTACTGTGCTTATTCACCCAGCCCAGTGTAAGCATTCCAGTGCACTATTACTCAGAAGATTAAAGTGAGACATTTTGAGGTCAGTTAGACTGACTGGTAGCAGTTCAGCCAACAAACACTTTAAGTTAAGACTTTACAAATAAAACATTTGCAACAGTAACTGGATATAAGGAGTACAGTTGCTTGAAATAACAGGCATAAGACAAAACCAAATGCCTTGGGTGGACCTCAAAGCCTGAATAAGATAGCTAAAAATACTGATATTGAAAATTACTATTGTTTGAACTACCCAAAATAGAAGAGGCACAAAACATATTGCATTCAAAACTGGCCAATGGACAGAATATTGCCATATACGTACTGTTTAACTGTAACTTCTTCCTTGCTGTTGGAATTTTGAAGCCATTAGACATTCTTTGTGAATGTTTCTCCTTAGAGATGGAGGACTTGGAAGCAGAATGTTTTGATTCTATTTCCAACTCAACATTTTTTGTAGCACTCTGAACAACTCCCTCTGTATCTTTTTTCATGGGGGAAACAGTGTCCAAAGGAATAAATGACTTTGTTGAGTATGAGATTCCACCTCCTTTCTTATTAGCTTCTTTCAGCTTGGAGAATGTTTCAGGGGACAAATCCTTAAAGCATTTCCCATCCCAAGACTGTTTTACATAGAAAACTCGTTCCTTGTTTAATGTAATAGGCTGTTCCTCCCCTAGATGTAGTGGCATTACCTGTAAAAGCAGAAAATACCAAAACACACATTCAACTACTTTCTGTCTACAAATCTTATTACTGGAACTCACGCAGTCCTTCATTACACAGGGCTACAGCTTCAACCCATGCTTACACCACTTAAAGTTTACTTTAAGTACTACAGGACTCCCATCATTGTCCTTCCTTTTGCAAAAACCTCTAAATGAGCTGGCTGCCAACAGCCAAAGTAAATTTGGGATGGAGGAAAGACAGGATATTATAAATTTTCAGCTATCCAACCCTCTGTTAACTGTCTTAACAAATATACATCACACATTTAGTTTGGGAGGCAGTAAAGTAGATGCACTGTTCTGTTATGCTTTTCAAATTGTTTCTTTCTTCCCTCTTAATGTAGAGAGGTTGCAGTACATACCATGACACTTCTAATAATAGTCTCCACAGCTATATCGTTGTCATAGCTAGAAACTTGATCTAAAAACACCTCTTGGGGAGAAATCTGTCTTTTAAGCAGCTTCCGTTTATTCTGAGGTATCTCTGTAATATGAGTGAACCACTGAACAACTGCATGTTTGTGCTGAGAACCTGTAACAAGGAAAAAAAAAAAAAAAGTCAAACATTAAGAATTTTATTGTATCACAGTTATTACCAGAGCTTGATGACTTCAGCCAAAATGCCATCAAGGATAAAAAAAAACCTCCTTGGAAACAAGGTGAGAAAGCATCTGGTAAGAGGTTGCAATTTCCATTTTCTAAGCCAAATTAAAAATGTTTGAGTTGAGACTTTTAAGAACTAAGATAACACCTGCATAGGGTCTCAATCACAGGACCCCTGCAGACCAGCTGATCCACCAGTTTACTATCACAATTAAGTTCCTTATTTGCATAATTATGACCTCATCAGACCCCACTTACTGAAAATAGTGACATAAAAGGAGAAGTGAGAAATTTCTGAGCAATATTTGTAATTTTCAAGTTATTTTAGTGGTAAACCAGAAACGCATTCATTAACTGGCCTAACAAACCAGACAATCCTGTAGAAATGTCCAGAAGAAAGTCTGAAAAAACCTATGAACGGATTCAGTCTGGAGAACTAAAAGAAACATTTGAAACATATAACAACTAAATATTAAATTTCTCTCCACATTTTAAGGTGTTTATCTTAAAATGAAAAACAAAGCCACATATCTTTATCATAGTTGCCAAAGGTACATAATAACAAAAGGCAAATCTTGTTTTCAAGGAAGTTTCAGAGGCTTCATTACAACATGAAAAGAATATTCAATTACCATAAATCTGCATTAGTCAATAAACAGGCTGGAGTAATATGTATTTATGGTTTTTAAAAGTAAATAATTTTACAAACTCAAAACATTATTATTACGGCACAAAACAAGAAAAAAAAAAAGCTCTTCAGAGAAATCAAACATAGGTAATGAGTAGTTTTCTGCTCACAGACTGTTTATTGGTAAAGTAAGATATTAAAAGATAAATCACTCATCTCATATCCTACATAATTCTACAAGGGAAAAAGTAATAAGCCCCTTGTGCATTACTGCTACAGTCCCTGACATCTGATAAGATGCAAGTTCCAGGGCTCTTGCTCCATTCTCCAACTTCTAAATAAAGCATGAGCTCACACTGTCATTCTCAAGATCCATTCCTTTTAAATTAGACAGCTAAGCAAAAAGGTTGTAAAAATGTAATTTTTTTAAGCTAGCACATTTAGTTCTGGGCTAAATACACCTTAGTGAAACAGAATTAATCAGAAAATGAATCTTTAGAACATTTTAGTGGTCTTTCCCAACCATGACAATTCTGTGATTTTAAAATTTCTCAGGAAGCAAATTCTTGTTTGTCTTTACCATCTTCATATAAATCCAGGAGCTGTGCCACGTAAGGTTGATCTGCATTCTCCCCTTCTACTAAAATAAACTCTCCAACTTGTATACAGGTTTCTGTTCTGCTTCTTTCCGATTTTATAAGGATTCCCCTAGAAAGTGATGCACACATTAGCAGGATTTCATATTATTTACAATTCACATATTAAAGCTGATTGCCTGCCAGTCTACAGCTCCCTCTAGCAAAGCCTACAACTGAATTTCCTGATTGAAAGCTTTCATAGCTATTTCAAATAGTTAGCAGTCATGCACAGATTTAAACATTTTTATGTTACCTATTTTATCATCTATGAGCACATCTTTGTTTACGTTGTGTATTTTACCATTCAAGAGCTTTGTGACATTTTTGTTGTCAAAAACGTACAGTATCATAACACAATGCTCAAAACCTTACTCATATCCTTACCAATTGCCACGTTAACCTAAATTATGTCAGAAAGGCAAAGTAGCCTTCCGTGATAGTTTCCCTGAATAAGCCAGAAAGAAACGTTTCCTTACTTGTACTGCAAAGTCCTCAGTTTTCTGTCCGAGTGCATGGGTTTTCCATACCAGGAGTAGGTAACTTTGCTTTGCTGCCGGGTATTCATGATTCCCAAGGAAAAGCTAAAACAAATAAACAAAGAAATGCCATCAATTCTCTCATCCTGGATGAAGACCCTGGCATGTCTCTGGATATTCCCAGCAGCCTACCTCCCCCCGGAGCCTCCAGACACCTGAGGTAAGCGGAGAAAGGGAAGGCGTTCAGCAGGGAATTGTTCCTCAGTTCCCCTTTTTTTTTTTTTTTTTTTTTTCCCCCCCCACGTCCAACTCTCGAGTAACCCGTCAAACACACGATTATCCTTGCTGTTTGCTACTTTGCCTGATTACAGCGGAATTATCAGCTTTTCTCCGCTCGTTCCCAACCCTCCCGCTCTCCGGGGCACGCCGAGCGCGGGGCCGCCATGGCCGTTCTGCCGCGATGATTCCCCTCCAGCCCTCAGCCCTGAGGCGGACGGGACCCCTCAAGAACGTTTCGTTTACACTTTAGTTTTATTATAATTAATTAATTTTTCCTCTCAATAACGAATTCTCTCTCCCTCGGCAAACAGGCTCTGCAAAGAGAGACGCACACGCACGCAGTGTTCGCCCTTCGCCCACCTCACCGACGAGATCTGAGGTAGCGGAGAAGCCCGGGAATGGCTCTGCCTCAGGGAGCCCTCTCCGCAGGCGGCATGCAGCGCCCTGCTTGGTGGATGGGGGCCACTAGTGACACCGGCTCGGACCCGCACACCCCCAATATCCACCTCCCCTTACCTCCCAGAGCCGCCAACCCACCCACTCACCCACCCACCCCCTCCACGGCCGGCGGGCCCGAGCCCCACTCACCGCGGCACCTCCGGGAGCTCCGTGGATGAAGGCGGCAGCAGCAGCAGCAGCGAACCCCGGGAACAGCGGTGGGATAGAATCTCGCGCCAATGCCCCCCGGAGCCCCACCCCTCAGCTGCGCAGGCGCACAGGGCCGGGGGAGGGAGCAGAGTGTGGCAAACGGGGGAAGGAGGGTGTCAGGGAAGGGGACAGCGCTGTGCGAGCGCCATGATGGTGCCTGGCATCCCAAAGCCGTGTCCGGAAGGGATGACACTGCCCGCAGATAAGATGGCGCCCGGCGGGAAAGCCCCGGAAGCGGAAGGCGCTGCCGTCCCTCAGGGAAGGGAAGCGGAGGAGCGGCCGCCGCGGAGGGGAAGGGGGAGAGGCCATGGCGAACCGGACGGTGAAAGACGCGCATAGCATCCACGGTACCAACCCGCAGTACCTGGTAGAGAAGATCATCCGCACCCGCATCTACGAGTCCAAGTATTGGAAGGAGGAGTGCTTCGGCTTGACGGGTATGGCTGGGCTGGGCTGGGCTGGGTGAGGGGGGAAGGCCCGGCGGGGAACCCGCGGTGACGGCCCGACCCCTCTTTTAGCCGAGCTGGTGGTGGACAAGGCGATGGAGCTGAAGTACGTGGGGGGCGTCTATGGCGGGAACATTAAGCCTACGCCTTTCCTGTGCCTGACGCTGAAGATGCTGCAGATCCAGCCCGAAAAGGACATCATCGTGGAGTTCATCAAAAACGAGGACTTCAAGTAAGGGGGTTTGCTTAGTTTTCTGCGCTTTTTGGTTCTCGTGATGAATGAAACATGGATCTCCAGAGCAGCCGGGGAAGCCTCTGGCCAGGGCTCAGCTTCTTGCTAAAAACCCTGTCCTTCCTTAGCTCTCAAAACTACTCTGTCCTTGTCACTGGGGCTGCTGGAACTGCTTGACTTCGTGGCCTTTGCTCTCCGTGATAATTAATACACCTCTGCCTGAAATACTTAGAACAAGGTGCATTTAGGGTACCGTTTTAATCCGATTTTTCTTCAGTATTTCATTTCCGTGAGTGGTAAGGCAGTTCCTGTATGTATAAGCAACCCATACGGTGCTTGGATGCATCTACTGGAGTACTTGAAATAGAAAGTCTAAATGCTCAGTTGTTTTGTTGATTTTAGTGTACTGATTTTCCTCAGAAGCTTACAGGAAGAAAGCTTTTATCTAAATGACCAACCGTGGGAGAAGCTCGGATATGTGAAATAATTTACTTTTCAGGTATGTCCGAATGCTTGGAGCATTGTACATGAGGCTGACAGGCACTGCCATTGACTGCTACAAGTATCTGGAACCACTGTACAATGACTACCGAAAGATAAAAAGTCAGAACAGAAACGGGGGTAAGCAGTCTTACCTGTGGTTTCTCAGTACTTCAGAGATGACCTTTTGTTAAAAAAATGCATCATGATACATGGAATAATCTGTTCAGTGATGCAAACTTAAAAATTGTAGCATTATCTTCTTTTTTAAAACTTGTTTATGCTTTGGTTAGTCTGTTGCTCATCTACTGTGTACCAATGAGAACTGCCTTGCTTATGTGTCCTTCCCAAAGTGATTCTCTTTTTTGGTGGGTGTTGAAAGGCAGTTCTGTAAATATCAAAGCAACACCATTTGAGTGCTGGTTTAACCATGCTGAATCTGCCAATCTTAGCTGTGCAAGTTCTCTTTGCAAGATAGGCCTAATGATTCTACTCGTCTTTGAGAATTATTTTGGAACTGTCCAGCCCCCCTTGTCTGAAGCATTTAATCTAGCCACCGGCATTAATCTTCTTTGTCTTCTAAATGTTATTTTTGCCCATCCTCAGAATTTGAACTGATGCATGTGGATGAATTTATTGATGAACTACTCCATGAGGAACGTGTATGCGATATCATTCTGCCACGATTACAGGTTTGGAAAAGTAGATAGTTGTTGAATTCTTAACTGCATCAGATTCAGTAACTGTTATCAGCTACTGGCTTGTTGCACCAAGCCATGATACAGACCCTTCTGGCACATGAGATGCCTCCTCAGGTGTTTGTTCTTACTTAAGTTATGAAAGATAAAGTTGCAATTTCTCCTAGAAACGGTATGTTCTGGAAGAAGCTGAGCAACTTGAGCCTCGTGTCAGTGCTTTGGAAGAAGACATGGATGATGTAGAATCTAGTGAGGAGGAGGAGGAGGAAGATGAAAAGGTTGGTGAACTGTTTTGCAAAAGGATGGTTAAAACTGTTGCTGAACTACTGCAAAACACTTTATGGACTATGAGAAATATTTGAGGAGAGAAACCAGGAGCCTGCTTGCAATTCTCTCTCCCCTTAACATAATTTCATAGAAGCTGCTTCTGAGAACTTGTTAGACTCTGTTAAGCAGTTCTCAACTGCTTTGTGTTGGTCATGCTTTTCTGTCTCCTGAAATTCACAAATCTGGATCTGTTCTATGTTAAACATAATTCAGATTCGTATGTATATAAAAGAGAGAGCTAAAGATGATGATGAAGGTCATGACAACAATGACAGCATTGTCAGTTCTGAACTTCCTAAGATCTGATGTGGCCACTTGGAATTGGCAAGCTACGCATTCATTTCTGCCCATTAAATCCTTGATCTTGGGAAAACCTGACTGCATCTGTGATTTATATTGGTTGTTCAGAAATCTTGACTATGATGAAAACCTTGATGAAACAAAACTCCCCAAACCTTGCCTTTGTTTCCAGCTGGAGCGAGCGCCCTCCCCTGACCACCGCAGAAGAGGCTACAGAGACCTCGATAAACCTCGCAGATCTCCAGCTGTGCGGTACAGGCGGAGCAGAAGCAGGTCTCCAAGAAGGTGACATGGCTCTTCTTGAGCAGTATTTTTACCTCTTGTACTGCCCAGGGCTGGAGCAAGGCACAGAAGAAAAGATGACAGTTCAGCCAGAATCTGTTATGCCTCCCTTTAGCCACTTTTTTTCAAGTAAGGAGTTGCAGTGCACAGCACAACCCATCTGCCAGCTTTTCTAGCCCTTGCTTGTCAACTGCAGCCCAATTTGACAATAGTGAAGGACAACCATAAGCCAGGAACAACATTACTGGCTCACTGTATGGAGCAGTCCAGAAGCATGTACTGGTTCTTATGCTGGAGGACAAACACATGCTGACTGGGGAGAAACCCTGGTGCTGTTGCTGTAGAAGGTAGGAAATGAAAGAGCTGGTTCTGCTAATGATGTTTAATAAATTTTTCTTTTCTTCTCCAATTACAGACGAAGCCGCTCTCCAAAGAGAAGAAGGTAAGTCTTTTAGTCTTAGCTAATTTTAAAATGTGTTCATTTTTATTCTGTCTGTCTTAAAAGCTTCTGTTCTCTCAGCCCATCACCACGCCGGGAGAGGCATCGCAGCAAAAGCCCAAGACGACACCGGAGCAGATCCAGAGAGAGGCGCCACAGATCAAGATCTAAATCTCCAGGTATTTTTGTCATTTATAGATTAACTGGCAAGTCTTCTACCATCCAGTGCAAGAAAAATGTGTCACAGTATCAAGAAGGTAGCATAGGTGCTTAATCTGGCTCTTAAAACTGCTAGTTATATGTTAGCATAGTTGGAGAACTCTTTTAGTACAGGCAAAACTGCAGTGAGTACATTTTCAGGTATTTACCAGGAGGTTAATTTGAGTGCCTAATTAAGGCTGGAGTTGTTCTGGCATTATCTAGGACACTTAGTCACTAGAAGCAGATTACATTAGCAAAATAAAAAAGAACTACAGGGTCTATGGAAGTAACTGTTACCTTTTTATCTCATAGGGCATCATCGTAGTCACAGACACAGAAGTCATTCCAAATCACCTGAAAGGTAAAGGCTTCGCCTCTTGTCTTAAGGGTGCTTGTACTGCTGTAGGAGCTTGCTCTTGTCATTAACTCTTGAGTACTCTTAAGTTTCTACAATGTTGGAGATGAAATATATCATTTGCTTAAATTGCCAGCCCAACATTAAACCCTGCCCTCATTAAACCTCAAGTCACATTATCCATATTTGACTATAGAAGACACCACTTACTGCTGTGAGTTACCTTGGTCTTTCAAAACAATTATTACTTCTGTGTCTTAAGGCTTTTTTTTTTCTGTTTCAGATCTAAGAAAAGTCACAAGAAGAGTCGGCGAGGGAATGAATAAGAAATTAAATCCAGCACCCAGTTTAAGAACCTTGAACTGCAGTCTGATACTGTCCTATTTGCTTTACAGGACAGCTGGACATGTACTGGCTGCTTTAGCAGTCTTATTTCTTTAATGCTCCTCTTATACAAGTTTGTTTGTTCCTTTTTTAATTAAAAGAAAGCTAAGGATACTTTTAATGTAGTTCATTATACTTGTTCTTGTGATAGAATCTGAGGATTGTTTTTTTAAATTGTTTTTCTCAAAGCCTGTAAAAAATTGTGAAGAGCAATAAAAAAAAAAAGGGAGGGGTTGTCTTTAAAGGCTCTTTACTTGTTCTTTCTTAATTCTAGTTGAAGCTGGCTTTAATCTCAAATCAGGGCATTGTTTTGAGAAACAGTCACTGCATTCAGTTGCCAAAAAGCGAGAGTAGATTTGAGTTAAAAGACCTTGTCTCTCTCAAACCTCCAGGCCAGGATTGGAAATAAGACTCTTAAAACCCAGTGTGTTTACTAAAAGCAAGAGCTAATTTAAACCATCTCTCCAGCCAGCTGCTGCTGGTTCCTTTGTAAGAGTCATGCTTGCCTCTCTTGATACTCTGCCTCTGATGCATCAGGCAGTTCAGAAGCCTGGAGCAGTACAAAGTGCTACTTAATTCTATTCAGGCAAGAAATTACTGAATATATTTAAAGACAGTAACCCACTCCTTTGAGCATAGTTTGTGGCCTACCTGTGACTCAGGACAGTATGGCACAATTATGCTCAGCTCTGCCTTCTCTGACATTAGCGTTCAGCAAGTCCCTGTTTTTCAAACAAGGAATAATTAAACTCTTACTCAAGTTACAGTTCTCATCTTAGTACATTTAATTATATATTGCACAGGCAATCAGTTGTGTTAAACCCCTTGTGTACCACCCCCTTTATTCACAGGCTTGCTTCAGGAGCTGCAACTGACAGGTTTATCTCCTTAACACCATGTTTATGGCTTAACTACTTTCATGTACTACCTACCTAATGAGCACTGACAAAGAAAAAGTACTATGCCAAATGAATTTATGGAAAGTCCTTTGTAAAGTTAATTCACAGTACAGCCTGATTTCTCTATAGTATTTTTGTATTATTTTGCAAAGCTGATGAACAGAAAAACAGGTGTGCTCTTCCCTCAGATCAGGTACTTGACAAGAAAGACACACTGGCTGTGAAAAACAGAATGGGGAAAACCAGGTTATATTGATTGTATGACTTAAAGTCATACATACAGTCTCATCTTGCATCTCTTCTTTAACATAGCTAAATGAAAGCCATTTTTATTATTCTGGTTTCCTAATTACACTTAAATGCAAGCATACATGCAAATAGGGAAAAGGAGAAAGTCTTGTGTCCTTTTTTTTGTGGTTTTATTTTTCTTTTAAAAAGTTTTTTGGCACTACATAGTTCTGTAAAGAATAGAATTGACAAATTTTTAAACACATGAAATCCCCTTCTAATTTTTATTTTTTTAGAACAATATATATAAAGTCTGAAGCAACCAAAGTATGAATACAGCTAATAGAAAATAAAGAACTTAATTTTAAAAATTCTCTCTCTTTACAGTTTATCAAGATAAAACAAAACACAATTCCCCTTAAAAATAGGGTAATAAAATAGATGAAATTTGTATCACTCAGTTTCGTGATACTTGTAAAAACTATACTTCATATCTATGTACAAATGATACAATTTAAAAACAGTCTTAAATAATCTTGTATCTAAACATGTTGCATTAAGATTTTAATCAGAACCTGATTTTTTTTTGTCCTCCCCTCCCCCCACCCAGCCACAATCCCATTAAATTTCACTTTTTCTGTTGAATGTAATTCAGATTCAAGTGTGGGTGTCCTTGTGACAGAAGCGGGAACCGCTGGTTACTCTGCATCAGTGGACCAGCTAGAAGAAAAGGGATTACAATTACTTCAGCAAATTAAATACATTTAACAGTGCCTGGCTATATTCAATGTATTAATCTAACTTAGAAATAAAGCCATTTACTAGACTGACACAAATGCTATCTGTACAACTAACCCATTTAGTGGGACAGTACATTGTTACTTTATTCCTATCTCCAAATTTCCCTCAGAATCATCATTTTGTTGCATTAAGTTATTTAAGAAAAATAATTTCAGCATTCCTCAGCATGGGACTCACTTGGAAACCTTGCTGCAGCAAGTAGATTACATTTTGAAAAAGGGATTTGGTGCTGGCATCTCTTGCTTTATATTAGGTGACCCAGCAAAGCCTCCATGTAAAATTTGGGCACAGTTTCTCTATTAGTGGAGCCACAGGTTTTTTAATATGGCCTTTCCCAATCCTGCCAGATGCTGAATACCTAACTTACCATTCCCTAGCATCAGAAAGAGCCATGATGAAGTCAGTCCTTCCAAGTACCCTGCATAACTAAACCTAATTTAACTTTAAAGTTAGTGCTGCTTTGACTGAAGACAGGCAGGACTCTGTAACCTTCCAACCTGACTTTTAATATGCTCTTGCAATGTAAATTGCAATTATAATTTTGTAAAATGTAGTATGCTTTTGCTCTATGTAAACTGTTCTACAAGGTGAAGTACAGAAGCCAAATAAAATTATTAGGGCAAAAATGTCTTCATATTCTCAATGCGCTGATGGGCAAATCATCTTAACCTCTACTGGAAAAGAGGTGGCTCAACAGCTGAGACAGCAGCAGTGATGAAGAATGAAGCTAGAAGTGCAACAGACTGCTAATTGTCTCAGACTGCAGAATCTGATTTAACCCCTCCCCTCCCACAAAGATTTTCATCCCTCCATACAGGTAGCTGAAGCACTGCTTTGACTCTCGGATTCGTTAGGTAGCTGGGGAGCCTAGCAAGTGAAACATGATTCCTTGGCTTTTAAAGCCCCTGAGACAGTAAAGAGACATGTTGCATGAGCTGTTGATTCATATACTAGTTCTAGTACCTTGAGGGTAGAAAGGTTTGTTCGGTGGGTAGCTGGCATTTCCCTGCTGCATGTAGTTCTGAGGCATATTGTAAGGCCACGCTCCTCGGAGGAGAGGAAAATGGGTAGGGGTCCCATGGTCCCAAGGGACAGAAGGAGGGTTCATTTTACCAAACTGTCCTTGGAAACCCTGATCTATTTTTCAATCGAAAGGGAAAAGCACATTGCAAGTTGAAATAATTAAACAGTAAGTCACAAATACAATTTACATCCTAAATAACACTTTGCAGGGGACTTAATGTGATTAAGTGGTTTTGGTTTTTTTTTTCCAATATGTATCAATTAAAATTACCACCTAAATTACTTTGTTATTCACTATAGTGGAATTCATTGGGGAGGAAGACAGGATAATTTCCTATGTCATTCTCGTGCTGAAAAACATTATTACTAATACCTGATATCCCACAAGATACACACTGTTACTGATATAGCTGTGACATGGAAGCTGTTACCCTGACTTCAAGAAATAATTCTCAGATGTACACTGGAAATCCACTAATACTTGTATACTTAAGAAACTCAGTATCTAGATCATTGGACCAACTTCAAATAGATTTTGAGAGAGAGAATAAAAAACTTTTGAAGTAAATACACAAATTGTAAGCTATTCCATTTACAAATCCAGTACTGCTGCAGCATTAAGGATGAGAAATCAAGCATCCAAGGAGGAGGCAGGACACACATACCAATTGATGCCACATCACATACTGTATTACTATTTCTCTCTTTGTAGCTCCCACTCTTATAAGACATAGCAATGCCTGCTAATTGATTAATATACATTCTAAAATAAATAAAATTAAGGAATTATCCATCTCAGTGTATTAGTTCCCCTTCAGGCTCATCATAAAAACATGTGCAGACAGACTTCTAATTAAATAAAAGCAAGCTATGCATTTAAAAAGAAGAGTAGCTTTTATACAACAGAACAGAAAGCATGGCTTTGGAGTAAGCCTGAAAAACCCTGTCTGCCTAAAACTTCTAATGATTATTCTTGTGATCAATTGTCTGTTGAGAACACAGTAAGGTCACTCATTTGAACTCAGTTATATGACTCCAAGGCAACGTTTCCACATACTTAAGTGTTCTCAAATTGTCCTAAGCAAGTCAGAGAGCAGGCTTCAAACAGAAAGCAGACAGCTCACCTCTGCAGTGTGCTGACACAGTGACCCCACCTTAGTGGCATGTAAGCCAGAAAGGAACCAGAGCTTTTTAAAACACAAAAAGGGAAAAATACCAAGACTGGGATCTAGGAAATGCAGTGTGATGAGACTGGAAAGAGATAGAAATTGAAGGAAGGGGGAAAAACATGCTGTGACAAAACAAGAAATTTGTGAAATCTGTGTAGGCACAAGAAGAGTGAAAACAAACAGAGAAAAAGCCTGAAGACAGGGACTGACTGTGTGATGAGAAACGACTCGTTAAGGAAGCATGGAGCAGAAACTAGGATTTGGGGAGCTTGTCTGAAAGAATGCAGCTACTTGGGTAAGAAGACTTGAATTGAATCAGAATAAATCAAAATACCATTATGATTTAAAAGATCACAGTTAAAATTTAGGGGCTGTGATGTTTTATGTTGCACAGAAAACTGTATGGGCTCTCATTACCACTTACTTTTCTCAGCCTCAAACATGCAAATATACTTTGCTTTGGTATGAGGCAGAAGGCTGCTGTCTGCTTGTTGCAGGTAAAATCTGTATAACGTTTTCTGAAAATAACATTGAGTTTAAGGATGCTAAATGTGGCAGAAGAAACTATAGGAAAAAAAGAATGCACGAGATCATTGCACTAAATGCAAGGGAGTAATATTCAACTTGCACAACCATAATTCTTCCAGTCTCCAAGTTTGTAGTTGCAGACTCAGCATTCTTCTAATAAATGACAAAACAAGAGAAATGGAAACCACATTTTAAAGTGTATTCACAGTAATGTGCTTTTGACCCAAACAATTATTAGAACTTTGCCTAGTTGAATGCATGACTTCTCATCTGCCAGCTGTTAACGACACATAGGACCTCTACCCAAAAATTACGGCAATCCAACTTGCCTCATTTTTTTTCCTATGAAAATATTAAGACAGTGAAAGTAATTACTTAGTTTCTTAAGTATTGTATTTTTAATCTAAAACAAGTTCAAAGAATTAGCTGTTTCTGTAACATTTAACATTTGTACATAAAGTGCAAGAGGTTTGATACAACAGAGAAGAGTTACCTGAATTCCCCACAGTGCCATTGTTGACCAGTGAGTTTGGAGTCACAGGATTGTGCCAGTGTCCCTCATGAGAAGTGCTGGGGATTCCCATGGGCCTGGCAGCAGGCTGTGCAAAGATGATACTGGGATCATTCAAGCTTACACTGCTCTGGTTATTTGTGGTGCTGCTGCTGCCAGATCTCATAGAAAATGGAACATTTGTAGAATGAGGAGGGTTACCCGGTGCAGAGTGAATAACGGGCCCATGAATAGGCCAAGAAGTGTTGGGAAGCTGAATTTGGTGGTGATGGTGCATCTGAAGTAGTCCCAGGTTATGCAAGGTGGAATACTGACCTGGGGGAGATTGGGGAAAGTTAAACAAAGGCAGCTGGACCTGATGGGGTGGCTGCGCACCCTGCTGCGGCTGCGGAACGTGCTTAGACTGGGATATTGGTTGTGGCTGAGTCTGGTTAATGGAGGCTGGCTGAGAGGAATTCTGTGTAAATTGTTGAGGTTGTGGAGAGTAAGATGACTGATGCGAATCAGACTGGAAGGGGAAAAAAAAGTATGTATTTCTGATTAGTTCACTAGCTATTTAATGGCATTTCTCTTAAATAATAAGCACCTGCTGCATTAAGACTAGACATGAAAAAGGCAAAGCACTCCCCAGCAACACCTCCAATACTGTGCCCAAGTTTCTCATGCTTTATTTAAGTCCAGTTCAACTGACAGTGATTTTCACCATCAAATAACTTGGTCTGCTAATGTGGCATGTCCCACCAGCAGAAACATCATTCTGAGCAAATATTAGCCCCAAGCTCTTCGTTAGACTCCTCACATGTTTCTGATTTTTAATGTCTTCCCCACCCTACTTATTTACAGCCCAGAATCTTAATTAACTCATTACCTTACTTCTAAGCAGAGTGGTTCTTATTACTACAGACATTCTAAGTAATTCCAAAATTAGCTCCTG
The DNA here is from genome assembly GCA_023637945.1 of Phaethornis superciliosus. Classification (NCBI taxonomy): domain Eukaryota; kingdom Metazoa; phylum Chordata; class Aves; order Apodiformes; family Trochilidae; genus Phaethornis; species Phaethornis superciliosus. The sequence continues at coordinate 24,751,602 of JAJQWJ010000009.1, forward strand.
TATTTTAAAAAATTTATTTTATCTGTTAAACAAGAAATTTAAACACCAAAAGCCCAATTTCAACATCCATATCCTGACATTAGGCTGTGGCTGGAGAAACAACTATTACTACAGGCTTTACAGAGTTTTCCCCTCTCACCAACAACAGACAGCCTATTTCATCTGTTTTGTATTTCAACTAAGAACTGGGATGCCTGGTAAAAGAGTTCCCCAGATTATCTGCCCATTTTTTTTTACCAATGTCTGGACTAACCTGATCTGGTTTTAAGAGATGAGACAAGATGGATATAAGAATAGTGCCTCCAAAGGGAAATTCAAACAACAGATACCTAAACCTGAGATGATTACCTGAATCTCAGATCTCAGTTCCCCCCTGGAGTTGCTTGTTCACCTCCATACACTATAGCAGACAGTTCCAAATGACTCAGCTGCTGTCAAGCATCTTTGAAGCTTGCCACTATCCCCAACTGCTTGCCTGTCTGTTTAAATTGGCAGTCACTATTCAATGAAGAGAGGTCTGCAGGACTTCTCCATGCCAGCCTTTCAGAACCTTCCTTACAGAAGCATGCTGTGTGCCTTTGCCTGAGCAAAAGCCCAAGCCCAGATGCTGGGATTACTCCCTGCTGCTATTCCAACTGCTCCTTTATGGGTGCCTCCTATGCCTTTCTATCAAACCAGGAAGAGAAGGCAAAACCTGGGATTTGAAAGACATCAACTAGTTTAACAGTTTAGATGTTAGAAAAGTAAGAGTGCAGCCTTCCTGCAAACATTAAACCACCACAAGTATGCACTGGATATGCCAGCAGCAGAACAGAAACGTTAAGCTGTAGCCTCTTGGTCTGCCTCCACACTCTTGCTTTTCCTTTTCTTCCTTGCTCCACAAACATTCCCTTTTTCCATTCTCTCCAAACAATCCCTGGACAGCACATATTCACCAAGAAATCCTGGCCAAATGACAACCATGCAACACACACAGAGAATCCATGACATCCAGATGACACAAGAATGTGCACATGCAGCAGGTCCAGTGTACATGATGAGCCTGACCATTTGTGCACCCCTATGTCCAGCTGCAGTTTCACAAATAAAAATGCAAGGTTCCTCAAAGATACTCCTGTGTCATGGGATAGCAGAGTGGCAGTTCAGCCCTTCACTTAGATTAGGGCTGTATCAGTCCCTCTTTAAGAGCACATTCTTATAGTAAAATGGCAAAGTCACTGTTACTGGAGCAAACATTCCAATAACTGCTTGTTTAATATCTTAAAGTAGTAAACTGCACAAAGATCATTAGTGATCAGCAGTCCTGATTAATATGTTTGCTTACTTGGCCAGCCTCATTAGCTGGCTTATCTTTTGCAGTACAATACATTAAAATTAACAAATTTCTGCTGTATTCTGTATTCCACACAATTAAATGCACATAGGTGTACTTGCTCAAATATGCTCTGCTATCTTTCTACACTTCAAAGCAGGATAAACATTTTTATCCATCCTAAAAGTAACCACCAAAAATTTCTGTTGTTCTTTTTGTGCTTCTAGTGTGCTCTTGGCATACTTTTGCCCTGTGTATCACAATTGAACTGAAGTATGACTCATTTGTGTTCCCTGCCTGTTCACAACAGTCCCTTAAGAGAATTCTCTTAAACCAAAGAGAATCATAACAGCCACAATCCTGTTTCCAGCATGTTATCAGTGAGCTGTGCTTTACTTCCTTTAGCTACACCAGAACACTACCAGAATAACAAGACTTCAAAGGGCATCCTAGCTTAGATCTCAAAGATGGCTTGCAGTTCTGAAAGGCCAGCTTCACTATCTCATGAAAATTTGACTATGAAGCTTTCATATCAAAGACAACAAACGCTCTCCAAGGGACACTACATTATAAATCAAAAGTTTCATTAACTGGCAGAGTGCAATACTGTCATTATGAAGTCCAGAATCTATTGAGAAAAAGACCTGTGCAACACTGTTCCCAGCATGGCACAGGTTTGCTGCTTTGCTACATCTTACTCCAGTACTACAGCTAATTGGAACTTACACATTCTGATGACTGTCTAGTGCGCAAGGGCCGTTCCACTGGCTGCTGACTCACAGGCACTAGCTGTGAGTTTACCATGCTTCGGACCAACTGGGTGCCTAATCAAGGAATAAAAATGTTAATAAAACCCACAAGGTTACAGATGACAGAGTAATGAACACAGAACTGGGAGTCAGCAGTACCTTAATTCTCATGAGATGCAGAGCAGGTCAATCACTTCAAACTGTCCTGGAAGTGGAAAACTTTCCCTCTACTGGCAGCAGCTGATATTAATAGGTAGAGCAGGTAAACCCAAAATCTGATTCTGACTACTGAATATTCTAGCATGAACAAAGCTCACTTTGCTATCAGGTGGGAGTGCTACTTTCTGCAGGCTTCCACGCTACTGCTGTAAGCAGTGGGAGTTTAAACAGCAACAGCAGAAACTTTTTGGCGAAGAGAAGAAAATAAATAACTAAATAAAATAGTAAGGGATATGAGAACATAAAAAAACAGCAAAGTTCTCTATGCAGTTCATTTATGATTGCTTTCTCTACTTTTTCAAATACTGCAAGCACTTAAGAGCCTAATTTGAATGACTTTGCATTTAGATTTGTCTTTAAATTACTAGCAGTAATTTGAAAACTGGATCTAGCTTGCTAATGCACCTGTATGGTTTTGGAAGTGTTCCTTTAAGAACACTGATTTTTGATGAAAATATATTTACTTACCTCTCCCAGATGACGAAGACTGCTAACATATGAGGAACATTTGGAAGAGGAAATGCATTCAATTATTACTATTATTACTACTCCTAAATTGTGAATGGAAGGCAAATAAATGCAATATCCTGAAGTACACTACTGTAAATGCTGCATACATTTATACCAGGCATGCACCCATGCAATGACTTTACTTCAGGAGGCATTACTCCCTTTGAAGAAACCCAATACTTATACCAAAAGCTGTATTTGCAATGACTGAAATCACTACTTGCAGAATTTTCTAAGACAATTACCAAGCCCTGCATGGAAATCTAGAGAGAATGGTACTCAGAACTTTCAAATTATGCAAACAACAGATAAATTAACTTACCTGGCACACTATTATTTCTCTGACGAGTTTGTTTGAATTCAGGACAATCTCTTCTAACATGACCCACATCCCCACAGATGAAACACCTTTTCTCTCTTGTTTCTCTATCATCTTCTTTCACTTCCTTTTCATCATCTTTCTCATTCTCCTTTTTCTTCAACCTGAGTAACAACTTGTATTAGCAATATCACAAGCCACAAGAAAAAAAAATCTCTGTAGAGTTGTCGTATTTGTACAACTCAAAGCAAAGGGATACATAATCAACAGCTGTACTTGGATACAAGTATCTAGGAACCTCAGCAGAAGACTTTTAGAATCTGGGCTGGTTAATGACCTGTTTGTATAAACAAACTCAGAGGCTCTGTGGAATTGTCCAGAAGATATCTGATTGTATTAGTGAAGAGCTGTACCTGCAGGTAAATAGACCAAACCTGCCAGTTAGTTTGGGAGTAGTTCTATGCAACCATCCCCCAAAGTCTGAACAGACACAAAACAAGCTAGCTGTACCTTGTAGATAAACCTCCCCCTGACAAGAGCTGTCATTTTTTCTCTCTAAGAGTGTGTTAGAATCCTGAGTCTAGATAGGATATTAAAAAGCACCGAGGCTCTTTCAAACACTCAGTACTAATAAACAGGAGGAAAACTAGTGATCAGGAACCAAGACAAGAAATAAAGGTCTTTTTCCACATGGTTTCTAAAGGATTAATACCATTTTGTGAGCTGTACGTGCAATTTGGGGGAGATTCTGTGTGGTTGTGCTGCAAACAGCAGTTTGTATGAAGAGCAGATCAGTTTCTTTTCCTGATGCAGATGTTGGGAAAGAGGTGATGCAACTCAGTGTGCTGGTGCTTGTGAGAAAGAAGTTAAGGAAGTGGCTGAAAGATACAGTCAACCTGAGAACTTTGTGTTCTAGTCCAGTTTCACATATCTTGAACTCTGCTGACTGAGCAAAAGGTTGTAAATAAGGACCCCATAGCAGGAAGGGACCATGAATCTTCTGAAGAATTATGGGGCACAAAAGTGAATATAAAGTGCAAATGGAAAAGCCCAGAGTTGAATATATATTTTACAGGCTTCAGGAGGTTTTAGGAGTTAGGCAACCCACTGAATGGGTTGTAAAAAATCCAAAGATTTTAAAATGTGAGAAGTGCACATTCCCTCTCAGTTCCTGATAAACTCTTGGAAGATGCTGACATGCATGTACCAGGGACTCCTTTTGCAGGACTACTGGATCCATCTTAAGTGCAATTAATGTACAAGTGCAAGATCACTAACTGATCAACACTGGTCTGATGTTACAGAAATGCAGCTTAGCAATGTACATTTTGATTACTCCTAGATTTTAATAAATGACTTTTTACTTGCCTTGCAAAAGTACATTATCAGATCTAGCAAGCAATTCAAATTTAACACTGTCTTCTGAACAGTGTGTTCAGAAATCAGGACAGAAATCACTACAGGATTACCCATTTTAATACTTTACAAACTGTGCAGTCCAGTAATGTGGTGTCCATCTGAATTGCTTACACTATAAAAAGATAATTTAGTGATGTCAATTTTAAAGTAAGCAGTAACTACAGATAGATTGTGAAGGAAAAGTATTAAAATATCTTTGGCTTGATTTTATATCGTGTGTGCTTGCATAAACACTCTAAAAGATGACCAAAAAACAGTCTTTAGAAAAACAAAAATACAATGGGAAATGGAGAATCAGATAGGAAGCTTTGATTTTACCTGCAACTCAGCATATTCCTAATTTCCATTGAAATTTCAAATATCAAAATCTCTCCTAAATTAATCTCAGAGATTTTACATGAGCTTTGTATATTACTCACCTCCTCCTCTTTGGGCAGTCTTTCATGTAGTGACCAATTTTTCCACAGACACGACAACATCTGTCATTGGGTGCCAATTCCCCATCTGTCAGCACTTTTGAGTCAAAAAAGTATTCCTATCAAAACATCCCAGACAGATACAATATATAATATTATATACAATATAGCATTCACTTGCAAGGCTAAGAAAGGAAAGCAAAGTGCACAGTTTTTATCTCCTATTGTTCCCTAAATTTTACTGCTTCTGGGACTAACACTTAGACCTTTTCTTCCACTAAATTACAGTAGCTTTTTAAGAGATGTGGAGCAGTGTGGATTAAAAAGGGGTATTTAGTCTTAGGGCCAGAGGCTGAATTTGCAGAACAGCTTTTTTAGGCTCCAGCCTGCTGCCTACCTTAGGCTTTGCCAAAAGCTCTTCAGAGGGCAACTTCTGCGTCTGTTCTATTTTGGTTCTCTGCGTCACTGCCTGTGTGCTTTCCAAAGCAGCCTTTGTCCCTTCCCAAATGCCATGATTATATCCCCCTAGACAGTACAAAGCTCAGGTGGGAAACTGATGGAGCATCTGCACACTGACCTCTATCCCTCCCTTCCCCTGCAATTTGCCAAGGACAGCAGCAGTTCTGATGTGTGTCAGCGCAAAGGCTGCAATTTACAGCCTCTGAGCAACATCAACACTGTGGAACTATTATTTTGTGAAACTATTATTTTGCTTGAAAGACTAAAAAAGAGGTACAAATCGAAGCGTCCTAACCCCACCTGTGGAATGAAGACCTACTGTAGACAGGTAATTTACTGAATGTGTTTTTGCTAAAGTTTCCTCTCTGTAACACTAAGATGTAATACAGGGCAGTGGCTTAGGAAGGAAATAAAGAACTCCTTCTTGGTTAGGCACTTTGGAGAAACAAAATGCTGTGTAGGACATTATTTCCTTTACAAAAAAGACAGCTCGTCTGCATGCTAAAGCTGCTTTCTGTCTTGCCTTTTATCCTTACATGAAATGTTCAGTGAAAATCTCAGATGAGGGAGAACAACACAAAAAAGCAAATATACACACAGTGTATGTGTGTTTGTTTGTGTGTATATAAGCACTATAGTCTTGTGTTGAACATGTATACAAACAGTATTTTTTTTAAAAATCACCTTATTACCAATAATATTACATACAGTCATGTTTTTGTTAGTTGCAGATAGATACATCCACACAGTAATTCATTATTATTTGCATTACAGTGGTATTCAAAAGCCCCAGCAAAAACAGGTCCAATTTTATTAGGCATAGCACAAAACAGAACATGGTCCCCCCATCAAAGAACATTTAATACAAACTCAGACAAAACACAAATAAAGTAAGAAAATGGAAAAGAGAAAGATAGGGAAGGATGAGGGGAAATAAAAGCAAAATCTCTTAGAAACAACAACCCTGTTGAACACCACTGGGAGGACAGTTTTCTAAACTGCCTTAGAAAACATTTCTCTAAGTAGGTGTTAAAAACACTAATTTCAAACGATTTTTTTTTGTTCATATAGAAAAAACCCCAAACTGTTGTCTGTTACTGGAGCGTGTAGCAGAAGAGTACTTTCTCTAATATGATTCTGCATGAACATGTTCCTGACCCTGACTCACTCTGCAGATTTTGAAGGTCAGATGACAAAAAAAAAAAAAAAAAAATAGTGGATCCTAATTTTTTCCCTTCCTTAAACAGCAATCCCTACTTTCCCCATAAACTGCAAAAATAAGTAAAATCCAACACCTCATGAATCTGTTGGATTTAGCTCCATGTATAGCTAGTAAAGTTCCAAAAAGCTGTTTCTGGCTTTTGTAGATGATTTTGTAGTTTTCTTTTCATACACTACTACTTCATGTCATACAATGAAAAGTTCTATAAAAACCTCAAACCAAAACAAACTTACTTTCCCCAATCCTGCCAAAAATACCTGTCATCTATCCAACTACTCCTCTGAATTTTATGTAGCAGGAACCCAATACATAATAACATGTTCTACATAGATAATGTTTAATTACATATTATGGGCGTTACCAAATTGATAATTCCATACAACTTTTTTTTTTTGGAAGCATTAATTCAGTGGATGAAGAAAACTAAAAAATACACTAAAACCTATGAAAACTTACAGCTTCTCTTCCAACAGCTGGGTAGAATGGGGTGCCAAATAATTTTCTCCCATTGATAAATGCCTTCATAATGAAATTGGTCACTATTGAAGAAAGACAAAGTTATTGAAAAACAACAGAAAAGACACAATCCTTTAGAAATCAGTGAATATTAATCATTAGTAGACAATAATAACTTACTTTTCCTAGAGACTCCAGCACCAAGATTGTGATTCAAGTCAAAAGGATCTGTGTTAAGGATGAGACAAACAAATTAGAGATGGAAAAATATGCTGCAGTTTTTTTTGTTTAACACAGAGAATGCGATTTTTTAAATGCACTCACAGAGCAGATGACAGCAGAACAATGCTGAGTGTTTTAAAGATGTGACTAATCATAATAAAGTAATAACAATGTACAGATGTATACTATAAATTCCAAGTCTAATCTCATTCTGTAAGCTGTAGGACTTGGAAAACATACTTTTCTAAAGCATTGATGGTAGTTTCCTCACGTAAAGAACCTGTGCAACAAGAACAGGTCCTCAAGCAACAGCATTCATCACTTGTTCAATAATGGAATAAACATTTAGAACACACATACCTTCAATGGCAATACATTTGGATGTCCACTGTTTCTCAAATGTTGTTAAGAGCTTCTTCTGCCGGATGCTGATCACATATTCCTTGAAATCAAATTCTTCAGTGTAGAATCGCAGCAGCCCCAGCCAGAGTTCTCCAAGTGATTCAGTGTTCTCACCAAGAGAAGGCAGACGCTTCTTCTGCATGCAATTGAACACAGTTTCATCAGCTGAAGTTACTAAAGTACTTCTCCTGAACTCTCTCTCTCATTATTAAGTTTGTCTAACAGTTTCACTTGGTTAAAGTATGGGTAAATCACCATAGTTCACACTACCTCAATCACAGATTGTTTATCAAGAGTAAAAAAGTGTTTTTCCTGATTTATGCTATTTAGAAATTTTTAAAAATAAATGAAGAAAAAGCAGACAAATATTTCAGCAAAACAGGACTTGTTTGAGAGGTTATAAAAATATGGATAAGGAAGTTTAACTACTTAAGTTTAACTGCTTTTATATATTACACTGCTAGAAAGCTATTACTTTTACATAAAACCAAGATTAAGTTTTAGCGCCTCTTCTGGAATTAGAATATTACCAATTCTTCCATGTCATCAAAGAAAAAGGCATTCCATCCATCCACCATTCTTTGTGGAATCTGTTTGCCATCAAATATCTGCCAAAATAGAGAGAAACACAATTACCACTCTAATCCAAAGTCACCACAAAAGACTTGCAGTTTTCCTGGTAAGAAACACCACAAAAATAAAAGCCTTTTAATTTTAACAATTACTTCTTATATAGTCAGGATTTCCCACTGGTAAAAAGTCTGAAAATCTTTGTGCATTATTTCTATGCTTCGCTGAAATTATTTGGATATTTTATTTTCCCTTGTTCTTTGCAACTAAGAAGATGACTGATTTACCTCATCAAGATTCTGATATCCCTCTTGACCACAAAATCTCTAAGGAGATTTTGTATGACTCCTATTACATTCTGAGTTTAGCAAAGCCAAGGGGAAATTCCACTGTTATTTAAATGAATTCTTAGGCAGCAATAAAATAACAACCCCCAACCACTACTGAAGTATCAGCAAGAAACTCTTGAGTCTCAACTGCACAGTTTAAACCAATTTTCCTCTTGCACACAGACAAAAAAAAAGTCAGAAAGGGATAATTTTCCTAAGTGCTTGAGAGTTCCAGAGTGCATTGAGGAAAAGGTAGATAGCTGACTAACTATATGTTCCACACCCATGCAACTGAGGTACAGAATGTTACCCAAAAATTAATAAAGTTTTCCGGCATACATAAAATAGTGTATTTAAAGCATGTAACAAAGCATTAGTTATTATTTTATTTTTCCCTCATCAAATCATAAAATAAACTTGTTCACTTACAGATGAGGTGTTAAGTAATAAATATGCTTCTAATAATAACTGATGGAAGGGTTGGACTCACACCTCAAGAGCATCTGGCACAGTCTCATAATTACAATTCCCTTCTCTCCATACCAGCAGCCCATTTTTTCTCTGTCTGTTCAGCATATAAATATCACCATACAAACAAAATCCCATAGTAAATGTGACAGCAGGACTTGGGTAACACAAATTGCTGATTTTGTTGACATTGTGTTGGTAAATTTTATGAACCAAAATGAAAGAAGCCTTAGGAACCTGTTAATGCAGAAGGGCCCTAATTTCATTCATCTCACTGATCCTTCATTCTTGGCGTGAAGAAAGAGTGGATCTACTTTCAGAGCCTCTTTTTTTTAAAACCTACCTCCTGAAGAACTGGAATAACTGGTGGATTTCTCTGCTGTAGAAAGTACAAAACCATAAGAATATAGGCGTATGAAGACAGGCTGCCACGGGATGCATCACCGATATCACAGCGCTGAAAAATACATTTTAAAGAAAATATTGAATTTACATTTTATCATTCAAGACTAACAAGTGTGTCAGTGAGCACACAGAAACCCCACCAGAAACAGCGAGCACATTCATCTCAGAGCTAAATATTGTTTTGTGTAGCCTGAAAAATAAATGTCCTTCAAGTCAAGTGCCATCTGGCTAATTCACTGCACAATTTGACTAACATAAAAACAGAAAAGCTTCTCATAGCCAAATGTGGGGTGGTTTTTTTAGGTTACTAAGTGCCAAATTGAAAAAAACAAACCAAAACCCACAACAAAAAAACCACAACACAACAACAACAAATCAAAACCCCAGAACAGAAATCCCAACAAACTTCCGCCTCTTGAAGTCTAGGTTTAATTCACCTTAACTGATGTTACTAGAGCTATTTCTGTGATTCCTTATTAGTTTGGTTCCATTCTTTTTTGTTGTTGTTGTTCTTTTTTTAATAACTAGTTAATAGAAAAATATTTCCATGCCATACTGACAACTTAGGCAATACCTGGAATTTTGCTAGCTTACATACACATACCTAATTAAAACAGACTGCACACCCCAGCATAAAATAAACACCAGTGAATTATTTTACTGTGTTTGAATACCTTAGTACAGTATAATCTTTCTAAAGCACCTGCTTCTAAGCTATACTTTGTTTCAAGCATGTGTCATAACAAACAACACATTTGTAACATCCTAGAAAATTCCTGGAAAAACCAGGGATTCAAAAATTACTTTCACATTAGCAGCTGTGACACCTGTTCCTGTTTCTTCTGACAGAGCAAGCAGAGGAGGAAGCATTTGCTTAAACAGAGTATTTTTATAGCTATGAAGTCTCCTCTGTACACATACATTCAAGAGTGTATACCCAAAACTTGGAAAGTTAGTCTTTACAGAAAGATTACTAACAGTAAGCTTTATTGTTATCAATAGAAAGCATTTTTAATCAGGATACAGAAGAGACATGGCAAAATTCTGCACTACTGTGCAACACCAAACAAAATCATTACTAGTCTTGGTGACAGTATAATGAACATTTTCATTTCATTCTGAAAAAAAGTTATTTTATACATTAACATAAGGTAGCATGATACACTCTCTAATTCATTTCTTATTTGTCCCTGTTTCATTAAGCTTTCTTTGTATGTGTTTGAGGTAGTGCATCTTGAATTAAAAGAAACACCATGTTTCTGTTATCAAAGGCCATATAGTAAAACACTGTTAGAATATTGTAGAAAAAAACATGCAGGAGACTTGGTAGTTGAGATTTCCAAACTCCTGAAGTCAACTGTCTGTCCTAGGCACAAGTAAACACTGAGGCATTCATTCATCAACCCTTACCTACTCCTGACTTGTACAGGAAGCATACCAAGGCAGGCAGGCTAGAAAAAAACTGCAGTAATCTCTGACCTGGTCCTAGCTATGGAAACTTGGGAAGGCCATGCACAGCCACATGGCCCTACATCTTACAGTTCCCATTCCTTTCAGATTTGTTTGGGGTTGGTTTTTGGTTTGGTTTGTTGGTTTTTTTTCCGCATTGTAGCTGGTTTGAAATTGGGGAAAAAAAAAAAAAAAAAGGACCTTAAAGATCAACAAGATCCAACCCCCTGCATCAGCTTTTCCTTTCATCAGCTTCCTCTTAGAAATCTTTCAACAGATAACAAAAGATACCAGACTAAAGACCTTTATTCTGACACACACAGCCAGATGGAACATAGCTTAACAAAGTGCACTTCAGATTAATAGCACTCTATTGTCTCTTTTCCAGTTGGTATCAGCAAAAGCAAAAACTCAGTGGCTGTATCAGAAAATACTCTATAATACAAATAAGCACCTTCCTTCTGTATTACCTTTGCAAAAACTTTCATTGTATAGCCGAGATACTGCACTCTAGGATCAATTGCTGCATATGTAGCCAGCATCCTTGTGTTGTGCTGTGCCTGGGAAAAGGTGGAGAAAAAACAAAACAAAACCAAACAGGTGTTTCAACATAATTCATAGTTAAATCTAAATATAATCTGCAATTCAATTCACAGGAGAAATGTAATACAATTGGAAGAAAAAAAAAAAACCACAACAATACTCTCTAAAATTCATGCAACGTTTCCTGCACAAACATAACTGAAAGCTGTAATCACAACAGTATTAACACAGTAACAACAATAAGAACTTTGGAAAAAAATCAGCAAAGGAGTCTTCAAGCTGACTCACACTGGAGCAAACCCCACAAACTGCAGCTTCTTCACAAGTGTATTATGGCAGAGATGCCACGGTGAACGTGGCACTAACTGATTTCCAGGATTATTTGCAATAAAGCTTTGTGTCTCATAACACCACTCTGCCACCAGGTTGTACAGTTAACTGGGCTGGGCTGAGGGTGTGAGCCAATTAACTTAAATAATGAAGAAAAAGCACTCAAATAAGCAAAAGCATTTTAACTTTGGTTTCAAAATTATTCCCTCAACCGATTATTTGAATGAGTTACAATGAATTAAATAAAAATCTTTATCTGAAGACAAAACAAACACAAACAGATGCTTACCAGTGTATTGTATAAACTGATGTCTCCTTCTAAGCCACTCCGTCTGTGTTCAAATTTTACTATAGGCACTTTGGCTGTTGTTATAGGCAAGATGTTTCTCAGACCTGGGAAAGCAACACTTTAGTACATAAAACATCTCCATTAACTACATATGTAGTAAGTGTAAACACAACACCATTAATACTTTAGAACACCTACCTGGATGCTTCTTAAGAACTTTTGCCAGACCTTCTATTATTTCTTTACAGTTCAGTTTCTAGGAAAAACAAACACCACAACTTCAGATGTTTACACATGGATCCTAAAGAACATTTACTATCAAACACATATTTCTTAGAGGAAAAGTCCACATACAAAAAGAATTAAGTACTAGGTCATCACGTGGACTTATGTAAACTGGTGACTCACTATGTGGACACTTACAGTACATTTTATGTGTCTATAGGGCATTAAGAGTAAAATAGGCTGTATCTTGCTTCAGTTGTGCATGAAACAAGCCAAAATAACTACTAGCAAAATTCTACCTACCATTTCAGTTAGGAATCCTAACTGAATTAAAAAACCTTAAAGAATTCTTAAATTTGAAATAATAAATTTTATAAATTTCAAAACCCTTACCTCTGCATTTTCATGGCCTTCCAGAGTCATGCAGATATCTAGATCACTGTCCCGAAATCCAAATCCATTCTTTGAAGAGCCAAACAAGCAAAGTCTGGCTTTGTCTGATTGAAAGAGTAGACAAAAAAAAATATATATTCTTTTATACTTAAATAGTAAGTGCTTACTATGGGATATTGCTCAACTGAGATGTGTAGGTGCCCTAGACAGGTGACCTTTAAGAGAGAGCTTACAATGTCACTAAGAATTCAGCTTTGATAGAAGCACAGTATTTAAAAAAAATATTTATATCAAGTAGAGCAGGATAAAGCCCATGGAAATTTTGCAAGAGAGGCATGTTACAAAGTTACTATAACCTTTAGATGGCATCTCTAAATGTGGTGCAATATTTTGTGGTATACTTTCCTGTTTTAAATAAAGCAAAATAATGTGCAAACCCAGTCACCAGCACAGCTTTACTACACAGATAAGACAGAACTACTCTTGGTAGTCCAAGCAATACTTCTCATTCCTCTCATACTTTATTCAGGTTGCTTATCTTCACTGTGCCTGGGTAAATCTGGTCAACCAGTAAGTTTCTGCAACAACAACTTACTGTTCAGGAAGGCACAGCAATAAGATTAATACACTTCATGGAACATTCTTTCCTAACTGTTTTGTTTACATTTTTGTTTGAAACACAATATTGTATTTTCATTCTTGTAAAGGAAAGCAAAACTAGGTAACTGAGAGGAACCAATTTCTCCCTAAGTGAAAAGAATACATTTATCTGTTCATCTGACATCAGTGCTAGGTAAATATATATATAAGCACCTATTCACAGCTTCTTCCTAATCTTTAACATAATCAGAAATCTTAAGTCCTTCAAGATTCTGTAACAGGACTCAATCCTCAGCTGCTCCCAGTAAGTGAGGGGGCACAGCTGGTAGATGGAAGAGGAATCCTTGATTCCAGGCTAGCTACAGCAGAATAGATGGCTTTCTGTGATTAGGCAATCAGCTGGAATTGAGGAACCAGGGTTTGGTACCTGGCTCTAGCACTGCTTTACACCACCCACAAAAAAAATGAAAAAAAAATCACTTTGAATCTCTCTGGCTTGATTTCCACCATTCTACTGAGACACTTCTGTCTCCTTTATAACAGCAATGTGATGATAATGCACTCCTCATTTTTTTTAAGATACTTAAACACTGGTGAGTAGGCAACAAAAGTACTCAGTCCACAACCCAGATAACACTAAACCCAACTGGCCAGGACCTATTCAAAACTTTCTTTTTGTCCTGACTGCAACAGTTCTTTATCTGCATTATTACCCTTGCAGCTCTTCCTCCACTCAAGAGACATTTCCATGGAATAGCACTGAGGGATGTTGTGTTTAGAAGCCTGCAAAATAGCTTTACATACAGAGGGAAAAGAGATGCCACTGCTTTAAGAAAATAAGTAATAATGAGACAAATTATATCTTCATGCTCTGGACAACATGAATGAAGAAAGTATTATCAAGAATCACTACCTACTGTTACATACCATTATACTCTTTTCGAATAAATCTTTCCAAACTTGCCAGAATTTGTTCTCTGTTTTGTTGTTCAGATAAAGGAGGGGATAATTCATCTAAGTAAAAACAAGTTCAAACAGAGTCAGATGTCATACACAGCTACTTCAAAAATACTTTTCAACTAACTAGAAGTATTGGATACCATTTTTAAGAAATATCTTTACTTAATATGTGGGGATTTATCTTATCATTGGAGTTGTTAGCATTTCATTTGTCTGTTTTTTCTGCAGCAATTAAAAAAACAGAGCAGCTTGGTGGACATCTGGTGTCCAGCCAAAGTAACACACCACAGCACCCCAAAGGAGCTTTTTCAAAAGAAGCCACATAACCTGTTTTTTCCCTGAGCCTAACTTCTGGAAACAGGAGTAACTTTTTACAAACCCTGTGAAAAATCCTGCATAGTACTGCTTTCTCAAATCTGTTATAAGCATTTGATATCTTGATATTTAGGTTATATAAAAATAAAAATATTGGTGAATTTGTAGTCTAGGGAACCTGGAAGAGTTTCTTCCCCCTGAATTCAATGGAATAAGTAATTAACACTACAGTTTTTATTTTTTCAAGATTGCAGTTCACAATTTACAGCAGAGTACAAACATTTTTTGAACTTACCAAAACATCTTTTACACACTATATCAAGTATTTCCCGGAATCTGTCGGTCATTGGTGGTAGTGGTTTAAGATCAATTTTCTTGAAATCCTCTGGGCAGTCATTTTTGGAATGTCCATCCCGTTTGCAGATGCTGCATACTATAGTTGGTGGCTTTTGGACAAAGCAAAAAAAAGTGCACAAATGCAATTTTAAGACAGTTCAACAGACCTAACATTTCCATGCAAGTCGGGCAACCAAGAACATTTAACATCTGAACAGCAACAGAGTCTCTATGAAGAACAGAAGAACATCTCTCAACAATCTGCATTTAGTTCTCACAGTGCATAAGAGCACCTGGAAATGCTAAAAGGAAGTAGGAGAGGAAGAGGGGGAAAAAACCCCCCAAGCCAACCAAAAAACAAAACCCAAGATTTTTTTTTTGTTCTGTGGAAATCAGAAAGCTTTGCATAAGATGGGGCAACAGCCCATCTTATCAAAATGGCACAGTGTTTGGTGTTTTCCAGTCCCAAACAACAGGTACTCTAAAAAGGGTAGAGCTATCAGTCATAACAGACATTGAAACAATCACTGGGAATATCCTGTCATCCACTGACCCTTAATTTTAGTGATTAAGAAGTTAACTGCCCACAGATACAAGCCCAGCATTCTTCACATAAACAGCTTACCTTTCCTGAAGTCAAAATAAACTTATCAAACACATAATGCATTTCTTCTGCAGAGAGCCTGCCTTCATCTTTGAGATCATGAGCTTCCACCATTGCTTTGCAGTTGGGCGAGGTAGCTGGTGTGCCAGTGCACTTACTCTTCTGAGAAGACTCTGTTACCAAACTCTGTCTACTTTCAGCATCAGAAAATTCATTACTAGAATTTGTGTCATAGGGCTGATGGTCACTGCAGTTACAACGGTGGCTTAGCTCGCCTTCAGTTATACAAACTGAATTTTCTAAATCATCCCTCTCTTGAAGTAATTTTTGCTTTAGTTCACAGCATTCCTTCGAAATAAGGGATAAAGCTTCTTCTTTATCTTCATCATAATTAGAGTCCAATGTTGGAAGTAGCAAAGAGTCTGTGTTCTTGGAAGTATGTCTTTTGGCTACAGCTTCTACCACTTCATTACATTCAAGCTCATCCTCCGGTATGTTACATCCACTTCCTACATTTTGTTTATCTACAACTTTTTCCCCTTGGGGAAGGCAACAGTTGGCTACAGGCTCTTCAGATCTTGAGGATTTCTTATTCATTTTCCCTTTTTCTTTCTTCTTGGTATCTGGCTTGGATTTAATCCCATCTTTACTTCGTGGACATGCAAAATATTTATACGCTGTCCTGAATCGCTCCAGGATGTACTCAAATACCATCTGGCTGTTTAGACTTCGTGCAACATTCCTCTTTAGTGCAAAAGGATCTAGAAGAAAAAGAACAATTCCTTTAGTAATCCTGAATTTCTACATTTTGACAAAGAAGGTGAAATACTTATGTTCTGATACAGCAGTTAAAAAGATATTCCTATAATCCAGGATTGTATTTGGAGATACTTAAAGAGAACACAGGGCCTGCAAGGCTTTTTGGACTTCTTCCATACCAAACACAACACACATGTGGCCACGAATGGTTGGCTATCATGCACTGTTCTGAATAGTGTTATTTAAATAAGAAAACCATAGGTATATTGTACCCTTATATTATGGTCAATTTTAAACTGTAAATGAAAATAAACATACAAAGTCAAAATAAACGTAGGCCTGCCTGAAATGGTTCCTTTACTGAAGGTGTGATTGAATTTCCCTTAGGAAATTAATTTCTCCAAGAGTAAAATTAAGTTGTAAGGATTATATGAACCAATCTCACCAGGTTTCATTCTTAGTCCTTCCTAGCGATTTCTAGATCAAACATGATTTCCAAGTAAAAAGAGCACTTGCATAGTTACTACAAGTTTGCCTAGGAAGATAGTATCAAACTGAGATTCTGTTACTTAGTAATTTCAGTTACAAACTTTAAATTTAAAAACAACCAACCAACAACAAACCAAAGGAAAAGAACCTCAGACCAACAATAGCACCTATCAGAACCAGAATGCAATCTGGTTTTGAAAATTATTTATTGGAAATTATTTACCCTAATGTTTCTTCCTCAATATTTTGCCCTTTCAACGTATAGGTTTTATTTTCCTACATGCTGAATACACACTACTTTAGCTTTAAAACTCTCTAGTCAAAAGTGACTGAAGAACTGGGAGGGGAAATTAAAGCCCAAGGAGTGATCTCAAGAATTGCTACTCAACATGGGCCTCAACAATTCACTGCTTTTTTTCCTTCTTTTTAGCAGTGAAAGCACAACTTCCTCTGACAGAACTCCAAGTATCAGGTAAGCAAAGATAACAATGACTACAGAACTAGGAAAGGGTATTATCCTACCTTCAATGGCTATTCGCCTCTTAGGCCAGTTTTTATTCTCTCTGGTTAAGAGTTCTTGTACCCGTATGCTGATGACATATTCCTCCAAAGCAAATTCCAGTGTGTAAAACTTCAACAGTTCTAACCACAGTTGCCCCAGTGAAACTTGGTGAGGGGTTTTGAATGCCAAGAGAGACTGAAACACATGGACAAGAATGCTCAGCTGCAGTGAGAAATGAAAACTTCCATTTTTTTTCCTAGTTCCATACAGTATTAATGTTTAAAGATAAAAAGCAGGAGTAAATGAGAAATTATTGTTTTCAATGAAATAAAGCTATGACTTACATTGCCATGTTTCTCCTTTGCATTACTTTGGTTGTCTGCTTCTGAGCTTGTTACCTTTTTCCCACCACCTTTCTGTTGTTCAACTTTAGTTTTATTTTCTGCTCCAACTGAGTTTTTTGCTGCACCATTTGTTGGTGGTTTGTACTCCCACCGTACAAACTCCTCTTCTATACCTTTCAGCTGGTGGTCATCTGGCCTCTTCGAATCAAAGCCTTCAATCTAACAACAATTAAAGTAACTCTGAAATAAGATTGTATATAATGCAAACAACCAGAAGTTTTCACCAAAGGTAACACTGACAATTGTGGTACTTATCCCCCTCAAGTGTAACTGATACCAGAGTTATAAATTCAGAGAATTAAAGAAAATATTTGCCTTTTTTTCCAAAATACAGTGTGAGACAATTACAAAGGCTACAGCAGCGGCCTTTTTTAAAAAGTCATCAGAATCATCAGGAATCAACTGTGTAAGGACTAAGTACCCACGTGTTTTATTCACAAATTTCTTAGGCAAAAAAAAGTCTGCACATTTTATAAACTTGCAGAACACAGAAATAATGTCAACAATTTAACAATAAGGTTACTATATTCCCAAAGCACTTACCCAGTTGCCCAAATAGGATGGTAAAATACGTGGTTTTCTTTGTTGAAGAAAAAATATCACCATTAAGGCAAAGGAATATGATGGAATCCCACCTTCGGCCTGACAGTCAATGTGACAGAGCTGTAAGAGAATAAATCATTATTTTTCTGATGTAACATCAGTATTTTAATACTTGTCCTTTTATAGTAGATTTTAAAAAGGCAAAGAGAAATATCAAAGTGAAAACAGACAATCCTTTATCTCAGAAACTGCAGTCATAATGCCATGCCACATAGAGATAAAACACAAATTATAGTAATTTGTACAGTCTTTGGTTACACGATTTTCTTATGTGTTATTTTCTTCAGCTTCACCACATTTTGTGACTGTGGGACACACTTGTGTTCCTATTTAGAATTTCAGCCAACCACCATTTTTTTGTTACTGTGTGGTATCTTGTATACAGATTTTTCAATAAAGCCAAGACATCTTAAGTCAAGTAGAGCTGGGCAGCAATTTCAGGACTCAATTACTGGACAGTTAAACGCTGCCTGGGAACATCATAAATTGGTTTTTGCCATCACTGTTGATGTCTGTAAGAGGTACAGCAGGGTATGATGACAGACCTTTTTCTAAGCATGTTAACTTTCTTCAATGTGACCTCAACAGCAGAAAGTCTGCCAAACCCAGTTGCTCTGTTATGCTGCTTTTCAAGAAGCAATTAAGAATTTTTAAGGAACTAGTCTATTAACTTGCTAGCAGAAGAGTGAAAACTTCATAGATGTATTTACAGTTTAACACCAAAAATCTTCAGTCTTACTCTGGCTTGTTAAGGTAAAAGATGAACTTGAGGCACAAAGTTCTTTTCTACAAATATATTGATGGTATATTATATACTACATTGTATACATTACATTGTAGTCTGCTTAAAAAGAGAAAATAAGCATATTTAATTATCCTCAATATCTATAAACTTACTCTAGCCCAGTAGCGGAAAGCCAAAACCAAGGGGATAAGGACAGGTTCCAGTTTACCCAGTGCAGCCAGGAGGTCAGTTGTAAGGCAAGCCACATCATTTCTAGCACTTACTTTGCATGTCAAACCACTGTAAGTACAAATGTAGAACAGATAAAAGGAGTTATTGCCTTGTGCATACAGATGGTGCTTGGGGCAGGGGAGAGATGGGGCATTACATCCACCATTATAAAAGCATGCAGCAGTGTCTATGTAAGAATATAGACTTTTAAAACAAAAGCTACAGAATATAATCACATTTTATTAATAATTCATCAGTTGGATCTAGAATTTACAGCTCATTACAGCTAAAAATGTAAAAGAGCATTAAGTACTTGCTCTAAGTTTTACAATTACTTAACTGTGCAATCTGAACACAACTCAAATTCTAGGTATCCACCTATCAAATAGATTTTAAAAATCCCCCAGGCCTGCTGCATACTAAGACTTGCTAAGTCCACAAAACAGATGGTGAAAAAATTCCTGTTTGCTGCTCAGAATAATTATTTCTATTCTCTTAGTAACTACAAGGCATTTGCATAATCTACAAACACAGGAAAATATATGTCTACCCTTTGTTGCATTTACTTCATCAGAGCATCAATTGTGTACCTCCAGCCCATCAAAGCAAGGCAGACATCATACAGCAGTCACATTTCATTTTAGAGGCTGTTACTTCTTAGGATCTTACTCAAAATGTCAGATGATGTGTCCCTGCTGGTAATGTGCATCTTCTAAAATGTTTTTAAAGCCCTGGATTAAACTGCTAGCAGAAATTTTAAGTATCAACTGAAAAACATACCTTTTTCTCTAGTTTAACTTAAAAAGAGAACTGGTATTTTCAGACTCCTAGAAGTAATGAGCTCTGTGAGGCACAAAACCAAAGGTAATCTCTCTTTCTAGATTGTACTTTCAAGTATGAGCAACTCCCCTTTAACATGATTGTCAGCTAAATGTTCCAGTAATACTTGTTGTCAGGAGTGCAGGCAAGCAGTTACTATGAACAAGCAGAGTAGAAATTGGTATCTCATTAAGAATGTTTCTCAATTACATGTACCTTTTAACATCTTTGCAAAAGACCACAGGAACTTTGGCATGGAAATCTGACTCCACATCTGAGTAGACAGCTAAGCAAGGAGGAAAGAAAAAAATATTTTATCTCAAAGTCTTCTACAGGTTTCCCAACTGTGTTTTTAAAACTATCACATTTATACTTTGATTTTTACATAGTAACTCAGTATCACACAGCCAACAGGAAAAAAAGACAAAACCAAAACTACAAACAAAACCCAAACCCTTGTCAGGAAGCTGAGCTGGCTTTTCTTCTAGAACCCTTTTGTCTCTGACAACCCATCATCTGAGACTGACTTATGGAGCTGACCTAGAAAAATTTCCTGAAGGATCAAAACTGCAGTGCTACTTTTGCCTAGATGAGTCTTGTAACAAAAGTCCTGTCTTGCAGTACTTCTCACTGAGGGTCGTAAGCAAGGCTTTTGGGTTTCCTGCTTAGAATTTCTCCTACTAAGTTAAATAATTTTTAACCTGGCATCCAGCACTGTTAGCATACATTCTGACAATGTGACCTGAACTACCCAGGCTGCCATTCTCCTGCTGCAGGTTCTCATCTCACTTACACAAGCACTGGTACTCATAAAAATCATTCATGAGAACAGGTGAGGTAGTTTCAGATACCTTGGTTAAAAATGAAGCCATTTTTTGTGAGTTTACAGAAAAAATGAAGAATAAAAACAAGCAAAAAGCAATGGGAATGTTAATTAAACAGAAATTATATGCAACTAAAACTCACCACTATTCTTCAAGATTTCAAGCACCTGTATCAGAACATCTGGCTGACTCATCTAAAATGACAAAATTAGAGCAGGTTACATTATTCAGACAAACCTACTTTATTTTATACTTTGTTTAAAACTACTTAGGTTCCACCAGTAATGCAATGCTCTTCCACAAAAGTGACATCTGTGCACACCATAAAAACAGGTACTAGTAAACAGATCAGCCACCTTGCTTTTAG
The DNA here is from genome assembly GCA_023637945.1 of Phaethornis superciliosus. NCBI lineage: Eukaryota > Metazoa > Chordata > Aves > Apodiformes > Trochilidae > Phaethornis > Phaethornis superciliosus. The sequence goes on from JAJQWJ010000009.1 coordinate 24,772,845, forward strand.
CCTAAGGCTACTTTAGTTGATACAACTGTTCTAGTTCTGTATGAACACACTCCATAAAGTTAAAACAAAATACTTGTGATATATTCAACAATTTCCATGTCAACATTTGCCACTAGAAATGCACAGCATTAAGAATTTACTATTGGTACTTTCCCAAGAGTTTTTCAAGGTTGTAATTTTAAAATGCATTTTCTTTTTGGCCCAGAAATCAAAGATAATCAAAGAAATCAAAGGTGTTTCAAAGATAAGCTATAAACAAAAATTAGCACCACCTTTGAGCCTCAGTGAAAAAGTGACATGCTATACTTCACATGCAAGTGTCTGCAAAAGGACTCAGTTTTGCTTCATAACTGCAGTATCATCTCAAAATGCTACATGTAAGAATTTACCCAAAACAATTATCTTGAATTTCATATACAGTCAAAAAAAGAGCAAGTTCAGCAGTTGTGACTCTAAGACCATGGTGCTAGTATCAGATACCTAACATGAACCAGCAACTTCCATGTTTAAAGATAAATTATACTGCTTTGCAGGAACTCTATACCACAGTAAACTGAGATGTGACATCTACTTAAAGGTGACTAAAACATAAAATGAAAATTGTCACTTTTAGCCTCACAAGCTACAAGATTTTCCTGTATGAATCATAAGTACAATTGCCCAGAGTTACTCTTTCCATATTGCTCCAATGTTAGACAAAAAATTTAAAAACCCTAGAATAAGATTGTCCAATAAATCAGAACTGAAGTTATCTAATAAGCAATGAAAACTTCATCCACTTGGCACTTTATCCACACCTGACACCAAATCAAAGCTTATATGGTTTATGCAATTCTAACATCATATGCCCCAAAAGATTAAGGCAACGGAGTAGAGTTAAGTGTCAATGGCTTGGATTTAAAAACCAGGTTTAGTTAACACAAAATAACATCTACAAACCTTAGGGGGAAATTTGATATCAATGTTAACATCACTGGTCTTAAAAGCAAATCTTGTTAAACAGGAGCCATACATCCTCAAGGAACAGTCTGGAAGAAGGAGAAACATAATTATTTAACAGCTAGTAAATAAATTATTCTTTAATGGATGATGTATACCTTGCTTTAGATACAGTGCCTCCCAGATTAATGAATACTGAACTTTCTCACTCTTGTGAAGATTTGCCATTGCCATTACACAGCATCACAGGAAAATGGATAATTCAAACAGCATAATCAACAAATGCTCAGAATTTTTCAAGCTGTTTTAAAGTATTCTTGCAATGAAGCCTTTTGTTTGTTCTTAATAAAAAATTAAATGTAAAATGGCAATAACTCTCACTTCCTGAGTGAAGAATTTTATTTAACAGCTTTTTTTAGCAACAGCTTGATTTCACTGCAGCAATTAGCCAATTATAAAATTCTTTGTTGACAATTCCTTTTAAACAACATAAAGCACTCAAGCAAGGAAAAGGCAGGCAAGATATTATACATGATTAAGTAAATTTAATATTTTTACCTACTTAAGACAACTTCAGAGACTCTGAGAAGCTACAGCTGATCTCAAAGTATTCCTCTACTCATTTTAGGACCCACTAACCATAAATATACATGAGAAGATGGATCTGTTAAACAATAACCTTTGCTGACTTTAATGACTTTTAATACATAGTTACTGATCAGTAGTTGTAGATATTTCAGATCACAATTAAGAACTGAAGATATCTCATGCTTACCAAAATCATTCATAGCTATTTTTTCTTCCTAAAACTATGCTTTAAAAAAAAAAAATTATCATGCACCAGCTTTTATCTGCTCTGAAAGATGTTATAAACTACTGAAGGACCAGTATGAAGAAGAACCAAAATATTTCAAACTTCTGTTTTCTCTCTCCTGCTACATTTATATTAGCTTAATTAACTGCACTTTAAAAAAAAATCTACTCTAACAGCCACAAGTATTGAGCGATGTTAGGTATAGGTGGAAAGGTTTACAAGACTAGAGCTTGAGGGAAATCCTCAGTGGCTGAGGCTTTAACCATGTCCAAGGAAGTATTTCATGCCTGAGAAATTTATAATCTTCATCAGAAATCATCACTTTAAAGAGGACCAATAGCTTCTATCAACACATACCAGAAAGAAGCAAAAATAAGCACAAACATATTTTCCACTTTCTGTGGGTTTGTTAGCTCCTTCTAAATCAACTGCTAGTCTGTATTAAAGTGCCTGTATATAGTAATAAATCTGTGTAAAAATAAAGACAAAGAAAAATGGGGCATACTGTAAATACCTGGTAAGGGCTGTTGAATAATTTTCTCCATCTCATTTACAATTTCTTGACGAATTCTGAAGTCATCATCTGATATGCCTTGTTCATTTGCTGCCTCAATGAGTGTGAAACTCAGAGCAGCCAACTGTGCAGAAGAGGGAGGTGGGAGGGCACGCAGCTCGTTCTCTTCTTGTTTTTCCTGAATATTTGTTGGAAGATAAAAGCAAAAATGGCTATTTTAGGCAAAAAATGTTATTTCCTACTATTGCATGATATTAGAATGCACTGTTTGCTGTCTGTTCTTCTATTTACATGGTGTCCTGACCAAATACTTTGAAAGGCAGGAATTCTGCCCAGCCTAACTGGCAAATATACTCATGTGGCCTGCAGAACTGACAGGAGAAGCCCAGTGTTTAAAAGAACATGTTGCTTCACAGCTGGCAACTGGAGAGGAAATCTGCTGTGTTACATTCCTGAACGACATTTCCTGACTGTTTTGAAACAGAATTCATCCAAGAAAATTAAAAGCTGTAATTGTTCCTGCATAATAAAAGTAACTGAGCTAACAAAGTTTTTCTAGACTCCCATTTTTTTTCAGAGTGGGCTGTACTTGAAGGAAAGATAGAGGCAGAAAAAGTATTTCTAGTTCCAAGAAATTTTGGGAAGTTAAGTCCTGTTGCTGCCTAAAGAGCTGGTGTCATTAAGTGCTTTTTTAGTGCATCAAACTAGAGTAAATTTAATCCAACAGCAAGAAATATGGCAGATGCACAAAGTCATTTGGGAGTAAGTAGAACAATCCCTTGTTTCACAAATTCCTCAGCTAGATGAAATCTCTGACTGACAAGAAATAAATACTAACCCGTAAAAAATTCTGCCCAAAAAACCCACAGTCCAGCATGAAAATGTTTGATTAGTTCTCATCTCTCAACTCTTCTATTCTTATTTTAACAAATTTAGCATAATAAAGAGCTTTTTTTTAATGTCACTGTTATCTCAGAGCTATAAATAGGTCTATTTAATGAAGTAACAATTTAGACAGTTACATACTACTTTTCCTGCAACATGGTGCACAATATAAAGCTATTTGAAGACAAGAGGGAAAAACTGAAACTGTTCCAGGTCCTCTAGCATTTCCATTCAGTTGTAAGGAAACTTCACTCCTCAGTTCTCATCTCCATGCTCAGATAAAAAACACAGCATGAAAGTGTTTCAGTATCAAACATGGGGCTGGTTTGTTGTTTTATCCTTTTAGCTTTCCCCATGACAGTTTAAAAGAGAGGAAGAGAAGCATTTACAAATAATAACTGAACCTAATAAAAATTCTTAATTTCTGGGATGTAAGGATTTATGGCATTCAGAGTGGTGGCTTGCATGTATGATAGAATCATACCATTAATTACAAACAGAAGTATGCTAAACAATACATGGAAACAGGAGTAAATAACTGAATTTTGGAGAATGGCTGCAGGAAGAGTAATTTTTATCAGCTGGATCACAAAGCCCTACATATTTGGCAATCTCTAGCTTTTTATCAGCATTTACAAAAATGGGTTGGCAAGAAAATCTGTGTGCCTTTTACTGGATTTCATGCATGTAACAAATCCTTAAAGCAACGTGAACAGCAGCACTTGTGGTATCTGATATGGAAACTGCTTTTCTCTTTGAAGGCCTTACAACCATTTTTGTATTAAACATACATAAGAGCAGGGAGATGATGAGTGACTTAGAACCTGAGTTCTAACTCCCTACTTTAACATTCTCTTTCTTTTTTTGTCTAGACATACTATTGCCTCCACCTACCCATCACAGAATGGATGCAAATAAAAACTTTACAAGTCAGACAAAGGAGAAAAAAAAACCCACAAAAAACCCAACATCTCAAATCCTACCTGAAGGTCTTGTTGCCAACAATATTTTTGGAAGAAATAGAAAAACCAAATAGTTTTCTCACCTAAGTTACCTCACCTGCTGTTACCAGAAGTCTGATGAACTGCCCCCTACTCAGAACCACTAATTCAGAAGCAATGACCAAAAATTTCCCTCCCTGTCTGGACAGATCATCAAGCCTTCCTCTCAAACAGAAAGTGAACACCAGAAATTTGTGGATCTCTTCTCAGCACACAAACTTTCACCTAAACTAAGATGATCAAAGAAAACTTACCACATAAAAAAAAACCAAAACTTTTTTTTAAAAAAAAAACAACTTTAAAAAAAAAATGTATTTGTTAACTTACCATTATATTTTTCTTATGACGTTTTTCTTTAATATGCTTGTGAGCTCCCTGGATATTTTCAATGTGAACTAAGCAGAGCTTGCATAGATACTGACAGTTGGTGTATTCTGGGGAGCGCTGAGGAAAGAGAGCCACAGATTAAAAGAAATGTTTCTGCCAAAAGTGTCAGAAAAACTCAATTTTTTGAATAATAAATTGTATTTAACAATTATTTAATACTTGTAACGTCAAGACGCTTTGATAACATTAAGTAATGGAAATGGATTTTTACCCAACTGACTAGAGGGGAAAGTGAGGAAGGGAAGTGAGATGACTTCAATATTACACTTCTAAAAATTTTAGTGAGACAAGATTAAGACTGAAGAGTTTACACCTCTTCAGGCTGACCTAAAGGCCTGTAAGCCACCAGTAAGCCATTCCCTTGTCAGCTCAGGCTCTTAATAACTATGGGGATTTATTAAATCTCAGCATCTATTTTCCTCTCCCTGATGAGAAAATGAGAAAGATTCATCATATTATCTACTATAGATGTTATGACAGATGGTGTGGTTGTTTGGCCAGCATATTTACAGTGCAAGTGCTCCATTTTTTGTTCTATTAAAAAGGGTGCAGCTGGCCAACAAGGAGGAAGACAGCCAGTTTCTAGCTTAGTAATGACTATAGTCTGGATAAGGTGGGATCCTCTGGCAAGGAGTAAGATTATTCCATGTGGATGAGCAATTTGAGATGTTCAGAACTGAAGAAACACACAGAAGAAGTTTCTTTTTGTACAGCCAGGCTGGGAGAGACAGAGTACACAAATGGAGACCCCTTGAGAGTCTGCAAGCAGCAGCCAAGACTCAGAAGATGGTGGAGGTGGAAATCACTGTTTCCCTAGGGTTCAAGGGCTCACTATGGAGTTTATTCAACCAGGAAACCACCAAGAACTATCACACTAAAAGGCAGAAAGGACCACTGCTGTAAAGATGAGGGGTTGTTAACAAACACTGCACTTTAATCTGCAGTTGTATTTTCTTCCTCTAATTAAACACAGCTACAAAGACTGGAAACCTTTTGGCATGCTTAGTGCAAAGACAAAAGGGCCCCAACAAAAAGCCTTACTTTTCCTCCAGACTTGTCACCATTTTTCCAATCACTGCTATTAGTTATAAATGGGAAATACCCTACATAACATCCTAATTCTCATAGGTCTGTTATTTACTAAACCCAAAAAGTATACTGAAAACACCAGATGTTTAAACAGTGACATAACAATGAATGGACAGAGAACACCATTTTAAGACACTAAGGTGCATTATAGATCAGCTAAGCAAATTTAACTTACTGTACAGTAATGCTAAATTTGGGCAAGTTTTTCCACTTACTGAGTCTGATCTTTGATTTTTTTTTGGGGGGGGGGAAAAGAAAAAAAAGAAAAAAAAAAAGATGCTGTCCACCTACATAGTAAATATCACTTTAAAGTAACATGGTCATTATGCTTTTACTACTAATTATCTTCATCCTTATCTCCTATGAGATAAATACCTAATAAGATGATTAACATCCATTTGGAAAACAACTTGTATACAATTACACTTGGCCAGTTCAGAAGTTTCAAGTATTTGGTATCTGATGATTGAAGCAGATCAAACACACTTTACCACTCTTCTAAAACTGAATGAGTATTAGCAATAAAACTCTTTTTTAAAAAGATGGGTATTTCTCTGCAATAGTGATCTGCAGTATTATGTCAACAGATGTTGCCAGAAAGGTTGGTGGGGTTTTTTTTTTTATTTACCTTTATTATAAAAATATTTTTTAATAAATTAGTTATGCTTACCACTAACAACAAAGGCAAAAACTCAAAACAAGAAAACAAAAAAAAGCTATGGACTACTACTAGAATAAGACCAATGCATCCAAACAAGCCAGGCCTCATGAAATTTGTGCTTGGATGTCCAGGAAGCATGTAAGAGCCCCACTATCTCAAAAGAACTCACAGAGAATGTTCCAGATCACTAGGAAAGAGAAACTTAAGAATATCCTTAAAAGGCCAAAGAGGGTGAACCAAGGAATTAGAGACCAGACAGAATTAGCACTCAGAAAGGTGCTGTAGTAAGTTACTAATAAGCACACAAAAACAGGTCACAGATGACAGACTGATCTGCTACAAGCAAACTGCACTAGACCAATTTCATAGCTGCTTTTTTAAAGATAAAATCATAGGGCCTGAAGAAGCAACAGAAGATGCTGCATCTTGAATTTTAAAAAAATTTTGTCACTTGTCATAATATCAGTCTCAAAAGGACACCATAAGTACTATACAAATGAAGAACAGTAAGGTGGGAGCAAAACTGCTCAGAAAACTGTCCTCAGAGCACACATACCTGTCCTGGCTCTCCACCAGTCTAAGATCATATGCCAGTTATTTTTCAACAAGGTCCTTCTGAAGTCAAGTATTTGCTAAAGATTTAGGAAATGCAATTTTAGTCAGAATGCTGACTAAAAATGTGAAATATACCAAGTTGGCAGAGGTTACAGAAGATGACAAAAATTTAGAGATCACAACAAATTAGAGAAGTGGAATAAATCAGCTGCAATTAAATAATATCAAAACAAAATACCATTCCTCCTTAGGTGTTATGAACTGCAAAAAAATACAAGACTGGGAACACCTGACCAGGGATTTCTTCAGAAAAGGGCATAGGGATTGTTGCTGGTCAAAGTAATATCCAACATTCTATTGCTGCTTACAAAGCATGTTTCTTAAACACAAATGCTGCATTTCAGACAGATGAAGTCAGCTTTCCTCTTTACATGTAAGACCTCAGCTGAAACTGCATGTCCAATTTTGGACACCAGTTACATGGTAGATGCCTACAGAAAAGCAACAAAAAGGAATCAGCAACTAAGAAACCCTCAGACCAAAAGACCAAAGAATGAGTCTAATGAACCTAAGACTGCAGGAAGAGTAATGACCTTAAAATGTGAGAAAGCTGCTGTAAGAAGTAAAAAGGTATGGTTATTTTCTTAAAACAACATGTAACAACATTAAAATGCTAGAAGAGACACATTAGACAGTAAGAAAAACTTCTGGGTTACCTACAGTGAGCTTGAAATGTGTTTCACTGGAAATAATATTAAGAACAGTTTAGACTAACATTTTTAAAAAGGCATCTTTAATATAGGTGATTTGGACTGGCAGAAGGGTAATATACTGAAAATAGTGCAAAGTTTCCAAGGTAACCTAAACTTCTAGAATCATGGAAATCATAGAATGGCTTGGGCTGGAAATGTCAGGTAAGTAATGGAACTGTAAACCTTTATGTCTATAGAATTAGAAGAAATTATTGTTCTACAAAGGCCACAGGTGCTACAAAAGGAAGACTGAATTTCAGTCCACATCATCTGCCACAATGAATTGAACACAATATCCCTAGGGATAATATCTTAAATCATTAAGTGATTAATCATAAAGAAGAAAGATGCAACAGGCTCTAGCAGAAATACCACCTAACCAGAAATATGGTGATGATAATGAAAGACACCTCCTTTCTTTTTTATCTGATAAATAACTCAACCTACTTTTTCAAGTCGGGAGATATAATCTCTTTCCAGACGTTCTTCAGCTTGTTTCAATCCCAGTTCCTGTTCCACTGTCAGATTAGATTCATCAATAGCAGTGGTGCTTTCTAAATAATCAGCTTCCAAAGCATGGTCTTTACTTGATTCAGAATTCTTTAGTTTACCTAAAGAAAGAAACAGTTATTTTCTTCACAGTAGCTCAAGCAGAGGACAACTCAAAGTACAGAGCAGTTAGGAGCATTTCATTAAGGTGCCAGACACAAATCAGAGCTAGACTCCAGGTTTTTTTGTCCAAAGGCTGGCCAAAATCACCTTAAATGTTAAAATCTTTCCAATATGTTACAAAGTATTTTGGACTTCTTAGACTACAAAGTGCTATCAAAAAGAGAAAAAGTACTAGACCCTGATGCTCTACAACAAAAATAAGAAAAATGTGGCTTAAATCTCTTTACACAGTCTATTTTAGTAAGGGAACAGTCACAGAACTGACTTACAGACTTTCACCCTAAGGAAGTTACAGAGCCACTCATCAGGCATCCCAAGCCCTCAATTCAGAAGGCTGCTGGTGTCCCATCTGAGCACCTTGCTGCCCATGGGTAGCAACCATGGAGCTCTGGAATGCTGCTGCCCACAAACATGCAGATCCATTCCATAAGGCCAGTTCCTCCAGATTCCTATGAATTGTTCATAGTCCACCAAGGCATACAAACATCTACATCTTAAATTATTCCAGTAGTTTTTACATCAGCAAAACTGAGGATTATTTGTGGGCTTTTTTTTTTGTTTGTTTGTTTAATTTTGGATTTTTCTTTTTTTCCTTCCTCTCAATTGAGATCTGTGCTCCTAGATAAGCCAGGAATCAGAACTGAGCAAGTTTTCAAGTCCTGGTTTCTCAATAACAGATGGTCCCTACAGTACATGATGGTGGTCTACAAAGAGCTGACTGATCACAGGATGATGCCACTTCAACTTGTTTTCCCTGTTAAGATTTTATGAAGATAGCTAAAAAAAAAAACCAACTAAAACCCAAACTAATATTTTCCTAGTATTTACATAGATGCTACTGTTGTAACTGAACAAAGGGAAACACTTCAAAGCAAAGGCCTGCACTGGCATGCCATCTTAAAACAACTTTTTTAATAGAAAAAAACCTACATTTGAAGAAGTGTGGACAATTCTGAACTAGGGAGCTAACCTGGAGTAAGACATAAATCCATCATTTTAATTTTGAAAAGGAAAAATATGTTTTAGAGTAAATACTAAAAAGGATAAACACCAATGGACTGTTTTTATTCCAGAGCTCCCTAAACTGAAGCCACATGCCAAAACTATTTTAAATGCCTTTATCAACAAAAAGAGTAGAAGTATCACAGAAAAACAAGGTAAATATTTTCCTCTCACCTACAAAAAAAAGTTTTCTAGCAGATTTCTCCCCTAATCTTCCTGAAAAGCAGTAATGTCTGCCATTCCTGTAAGTGGCAGTGATATGATGAAGGGTTCTCCCCTCTCAAAGACACAACTTTGACAAAATCGCCCACATGCAAAAGTGTAAAACCCACATACAAAGCATCTTGCAAAGATGTTTAAGTCTTAGATATGAGAAAAAAAGGACAGCTATTATCACACTCTCACATTGTCTAAGTCATATGCTTGTATCAACAGTATGGTATCTCTAAATGCAATCAGCATTATTACAGGTGCAAAAAATACACAAACAGAAACATTTCTAAAGCCCATTTTAGTTGGTTCACAATTTCACCAGAAGAAAACTGAATAAAGCAGTGCTGAATAATACTCACTCAAGTCATCAGGCTTATGTTCCATTCTTCTTTGATCTGAAGCAGTCTTACCAGGGTCACCAGTCTGATCAACACTCGTCTTTGAAGCATGAACTCCCACTGGATTTTCCAGCATCAGTTTCCCTTTCTGTGTGGCTGTTAAGCTTTCCACACTGATCCCATTCCCTGCAACATGGGAGCCTGGAAAGTTTTCTCCCACTGGTTGAGGTTTTGTCTGTTTCAGGTTTTCCACTGCTGATAAATTAGAAAATTTCTTTGCTTTTCCATGACTTCGATCCTGAATGTTTGAGCCCATATCTTTAGTTCCAGGCATACAACTGTTTGCTTTGCATGATTTGTTTTCTCCTTGTTTTTCAGAACAAACATCACTTTGTTTACCTTTTTTGCTGCTATTCCCACTTGGAGAACTTCTCCCAACATCCTTCACAGATTTGTCATTTCTATTATGTTTATAATTTTGATTATTTGTAACTTTGACTGCTTTGCCTTCCTCACAAACAAGACGGACAGACTTCCTTGGGTCATGATTTCCATTCTTTGAGCTCTTGGCCTCTTCCATTATAGTGAAGACCTGCTTCTCCTGTCTCTTGAGACCACTTGAAGTGCAATTCTTCAGCAATCTGCAGTTGATTTTAAATCCACTGTGCAGGCAAGGATCGTAGCTGATTGTCTACTGAAGAAATAATCAGAATTTTTTTTAATGAAGGAAAGACATCAAACTTCTATGTAAAAAATGCATTAAAATAAGCAACTCTAAAGAAAAGTCTAACTAAAAATGATGATAAGAAGGACGTTCCCCTCATAGGCATAAATGAATTTTCATAATACATTTCGCACTAAAGTAAAACTCATTATAATTTTTATCATCCTCATCTCTATTTACAAGAGGAGATAGGAAGAGATGAAAAATGGCAGAACATGGCAAAAAATCCTCAAGTGATAAACCTGCCAACAGCTTGCTTTCTTCTTTCCTTCCTATTTTTGGCTTTCTGAAAAAAACAAGAACCAAGATGTCTGCAACTACAGTGGAAAAAGAAAAAACTGTAACACACCAAAAAGTACCACTCAATAAGCATATTGCTCAAATTAGCCACTGTAGGAAAAACTAATTCAGCTTCCAGAAAGTAAGCTCGACTTCATTAACTTATTTTTAAAAGTATTTAGAGATAAAACTCAAAGTATTATTAAACCTGACCTATCACCTGTATCCACAGATACTTAAGCATATTTCTGACAGATAAAATTCTCATATGTTAACTGCCACCAATTACATAATATTTTGTTTATCCAAAAAACCAAAACAGTAAATATTTTGTTTAGCTACAGTTTAACTCTGCTCATCTAAACCTCAGTCCTTTAGGTGGTGTATCATCTGAGCTTTCTGTTGGCAACAACTCAGAGACTGTTTTGCCAATGGGAAGCTAAGCATGAGTAAGTGGGTCTGTTTGTAAGCAATTACTAATTTAGAAAATGAAGAGGGACTCTATAACAAGAATTTGTATTTACCTTTTTTTAAAAAACTGTTGAGATACCATAAACAAATTATGAGAATGAAGTATGAGACCTAGAAGACAATTAATTTCATAGAGCTATAAGACACAATGTTCAGGAACACAGAGTTTCTCTCTTTGCTGTCCACCTCCGTATTTGGTTGATAAAAACATGATCCATGACACATCAAAATAAACAGCTTGTAATTTGGTGAAGAAGTCATAGACAAATCAATAACTTACAACTATCACAAGTATCACAATGTACTTTCATAGTTAAATAATAAGAACCAGAAGGAAGGATCAAATCAAAATGTATGGCTAAAAAAAACCTAAATAAACCCTATTTTCTTATACAGGACAATTTTTTTTCCAGGCTATACAATGTAATCACTATCTCTCTCACACACTTTGAAGGGAAATGCATCAAAAAGTATTTCAGGATACAAAGAACATAATGAAAATGGTACTTAGCATCTACTACCATAATTTTAAATACACATTAACTTTCAATATTAAAAAAACCCAGACAAACAAAAAAACCGCATAAGAATTTTCATGAAGTTAATGTCAACACCACAGTCCTCAGTAAAAGAAAACAAACACTTGTATTACTCAATTCATTCCAATGCCTAAGTATTTTATCTCACAAATACAGTTAGTTAATATGACAAATATTTTCTATTAAATAATGATTACACCTGGTGCTTACTTCTAGACCAAAAGTCGAAGACCAAAAATCAATAAGATTAAATAGTAATTCTTCCCCATAGCTCAGCAATTGCTGCTCACCTCTACCAGTGCTGCTCCAGTCTCAGTGTGAGCAGAACAACCCAGGGTCCCTACAAGGCTGCCTAAATTATTCTGGTCTGTGACCCCCATGGTGTATAAAGCCCTGCTCTGCAGATGGGTGAGATGGGAGCTACACACACAGAATGTCACTATCTTTAAACTCTGTTCTACTGTGAAGGGTTTTTTTACGTTAAAAAAAAAAAAAAAAAAAAAAAAAGAGTAGCATTTTTCAAATTCTAAACTATTCCTTATGGTTTAGTTTCTTGACCTGAAAAGGGGGGGGGGGGACCCCCACAAACAACCAAAAACCCAGATGCACACATCGGTCCCATTTCTGGTTTGCTTCCAACATCCCTGCCCTCCTTCAACTCCATCCTGGTGCAGACTGAGGTCACATTTCCAGGTTCACTGAAAAGCAGCCCAGGTCAGCACCAACCCTGCCAGGAGCAGCAAAACCCTTCCTCCAACCCTGGCTACTTACTCCTCCGGCTGCTCCCTCCCTTGTGCAGTTCTGCAGTGAACAAAACCAGAAAACCAATCCAGCTGAACATAAAGCTGGCACAGGGGAGGAGGAGGAGGAGCTGGTAACAACAACTAGTAGGGTGGGGACAGCTTCTCTTGGCACCACTTCCAGCTTAAAGCTACCATGAAACCCCAGCACTGGAGGAAAAAAGGGCTTCATTTTGCTCTTTTGGATTTGCTTTTTGGAAGTGTCAAATTGTTAGATCTGTATTTTGCAAGGAGGTTTTAGGAAAAAAAAAAAAAAATTCCATAAAAATTATACTGAAGCCTCGAATTATTTGGTCCCATCCATTCAAGAAAACACATAATTATATAAGGAGATATATAAGCTTTAATCAAATGAACAACCGTGATGGGAAAAACAAATGGGGAAACAGCTAATAAAAACTGTCTTTATAGCCTAACTAATAAATGGGGAACTGTAATAACATTAAATATTAATCGAATGGGTGTAATCAAATGCAAGTAGTTGAGGTTACAAAGCACAGATACATTCTTTACGCCCAAGAAATACGAATAAAGATGAGTAATGAAATTTCCTAAGACAATAATAATCACCTGTACAAAATAAAAAGTGTTCCACAACAAAATTCAGACTATGAAATACAAGTGCAATAATGTTGTTGTACTTTGGCATTTTTGTTTGCTTTTTATCTTCTGTTCTTTAATACCAAAATTATTAAGTCAACAAAAAGATGACCAAAACTGCTGTAACATAGTCAATAGTGACCACATCCCATCTCACAGAAGTGCAAAGAACTGCAAAGTAAACCAACTAAGGAAACGTCACATTCAAAATGAAAAAAAAAAACCCAACCACCACCACCAAAAACCACTAGTAAGCAAACGACAGTCTCAAAAAAGATCCTTCCTCTTTTGTTAGATATTGGCACCTACATAAGAGAGAGGGGAGAGAGGGAAAGGAGCACCTCTGAAAAGAATAAAATGGTTGGAAACAAAACACTAGAGTGGAGTGAATCAGTGCTGAGGTGGCATCTTTCTAGAAATCTGGATGGCAGGTCTTATTCACAAGCTCAGGCTCAGAGCAAACTGTGAGACCCTGCATCAAAGAAAAACTTTCTTCCTGGCAGGCTGGCAACAAAACCAGTTTTTCACCTGCATCTGCAAACTGGGGTATGATTCACCTGTTTAAAGCATTTCACCATTTTTCATTTGTTCAGTATCCTGGTGTTACAGGGTACTTGCTTTCTTCTGCTTTCTGAATGTACAGTGCCAGTTACCCCTCTGAAATCTGGCTCAGCACCCTGGCATTTTGTAGAAAAATACCCTGGTTGAAATACAACAGCTTGATGGCAGAGAAGATACCATCTAAAACTCTAGAAAATTATTAAGCCTATGCACACCTACAACAATCTAATTAAAAATGTTTAAAATCGGTTTCTATTTCCCTAATGTAGAATTCATTTTAGGTTCACGAAACAAGGAGCAAGGTTGTTTCACTTTCATTTCTGCCAGCTTCTTTTGTTTCCTCCTTTTCTCAGACTAGCATTAGAAAATTCTGCATTTGAATTGCAAAAACCCAGGGTAAGGCTTACTTCCAAAGTGGAAAAAAACAAACCACTTTCAAGAAGCTCTTTCTACCCATTCGCCCTTCTACTTCTTCCCCTCAAGTTGTTCAACTTACTGAACTCCTCCAAAAGCATACATTTAGGGTCAGGTTTTGCTATAACAGGGCCTCTTCAAAGATAAAGGCTGGAACTGAACTGGGAGCTCTTGCATTCTGAGTTGTCCTTTTGCAAAACATCTCTATTTTAATCATTTCATTACCAGCAGAACTCAATATACCTCATTTCCTAGACATTAATTTGGAGCTCCTCGATCACACCCTTGATCACAAACCCATTGGGCAAGCAGAGGAAATGTGTTGGAGCATACACACTGACAGGTTCTTAGCTACTCCCTAAGAGGGAACACAGCTTCCTCCTGCTTTCCCCCAGCAGAGACCCCTGCTCCACCCAGGCATTAACTCTCCAGAAAACACACATGCCCAACAGTCTTTTGACATGACTTTGAATATGTTCTAAATTTTGGTCTCAACTGGATGAAATGTCCTGAAGTATCAGGAGCACCGAAGAGCAACTAAAGGGGAAAAAAAAAAAAAAAAAAAAAAAAAAAAAAAAAGTAGAACACTCTGGTAAGTTTTGTTTCCTCTGGGAGTACTACATTAAATATCAACAGCAAAAGCACTACAAACATAATTGCTATCACTGTTTCTATAAAGCACTCCCTCCTTTGAGATAGAGAGCCCTGTATTTTATCTTAGACCTGCTTTTATCTGTTTCATTATGACTGTCCCTTAAGCTCCAATCTCTCCAGCCAGCCTACCAACAGTCAGTGGGGTGATTAACCTCATTCCCCCCCCAGCTGATTACCAACATAGCCTTGCTGAACTTCCTCAACAAAATTAAAAGGAAATTCAGCAAACAAAGGTTACAGCCATGGACTGAAAACAAAAGGCAAGGTTGTCTTCTGCACTCTGCTCAGACTGCAGCACAGGTAACATCTACAGACAGTCCTGAGGAACTTGGGGGATGTGTGGGATTCTTTTCTGAACTGAGCCTCAGGCCCGTTTTTGTGTCCAAGAACTTGTACAAATCAACCAAGCTTCTCCCATATTGTATCCCAAAAGTTAAAAAAGGTTATCACACATTTATGCCAGTTTCATGGTGAACGTGACTTAGGACAAACCAGTATCAGTTCTTGATGCCTTTCCAAAATACTTAAAAGTAAAACTATCAGAGATTTCTGGCCTTGGGTTCCACCAGCAATAAAGCCACAGGTATCCCTAGTAACAAATATGAATGCTATGCAGTGTTCCAGATCTTCTAGTTTCTACAGGCTATTGAATTTAGGATAGTAAGCACACTACTAGCAAAATCTATCTAGAAGGAAGCCAGTGCAGTGCATGCAAAATCTAACACAAACCAGGGAGCAGGAGAACAAGCATCCTGGGCTTAGTGAAGACACATAAACCAAAAGAAAGCCCTGATGCTGTATTTGCAATGTGATGGACTGAAAATTTCTAAGGGGTGATCACTAGATAAACAATGTGTGTGTGTTTGTGCATATAAACAAACCTGTAACACAGATGGATCTTCAGCTACTTTTTGCCAGTCACAAACCAGTTCACAAACTACAGCTAAATAAAATGGATCTTTGAAGAATACATCCATATAGCTGACACACAGGCTGGGTCAAAATCGTTTGTAACACAAAACTGATTCCAGATTCCCAAGTCAAGCTTTGCTGACACATAAACCTAAAATCTGAACGTTACTTCTTGATGGAAATACTCTGTCATCCATTAACACAGATGAAAAAATACAATCTAAGAACATCTGATAAACTGTTCTTTTCCAGAGATATTGTTAAAATATCAGAACAAAAATTATGAACCAAGGATACAGCAGGAGTACAGATACATATATGCATGCCTCCGGCAAAAGGAAAAAAAAAGTAAAAATGGGATTCACATTGTTACTAAATTTAATTAGCAAGTTCTTAGTACTTCTCAGTTAAAGCTACCGGTCTCTCATTTATGTACAATTAAACAATTTATCAAATATACAATATAGTCTTAATATGCCAAAAGCATCAGAAATGTTGACTTCCCCTGGATTGCTTCCATTCTGCAAATTAATCCACCATGCAAATTTCAAGATCCTTCTTTCTACAAGTTCTCAGTCCAAGTCAGTCTCAGTATTACATTATTTCATTAAGATAGGGACAAAATTAAATTTAGTAGAAACGCTTCATAAAACTTCAAAAGCAAGCATTACAACTGTGAAACAGGACACGATTTCAGCTGGGCAAAATTCTGAACTGCCTTATGGTATCAATATGAATACACAATCCAAAGCCATTACTGAGAAACAGATTCACCAGACGTTTAAGAGGAGCTCCCCAGGGACGTCTTGCTTTCAAGTAGGACACAGGGAAATCCTGCTCTCCTTTCTCTTTCAGTTCCCTTCTGAGGAAGAAGCAGATAAATGCCCCACATTGTGCAGGTGTCCCTGTGGCACCTGGCAGTTGCATTTCCACTCTTAGCTGAGGCATGAGAGAAAAGTCCCAGCTGCCTCCTGTGCAAGAACCAAACACGAAAGGAATTTTCTGATCCCTCAGTACAGAACTTCTGGAAATGTATTCCAATACATGTTCTGGGAAACGGTGGTTTCATCCCAGAATTAATTTTAAGATGGTATTTTCACTACAGTTAAATAGAAAATTTCTTCTAAAAGCTCACTGCAAAGTTGATGTTTGTAAAGACCTGTCACTCCTAATTGCACGTCCTCTGCCAGATACTGTAATTAAGTCATAATTCCACGCCTGGTTTACTTTTCTTGTCACGGAAATAATTACATCATTACTATCTGAGGTCAGACTATCCAAAAAACACCTACTGAAACTGGGAACACAGGTCAAACAAAACCAGAAACAACACATATCCTCTGTTTTGAAGCAAATGCAATGACTCTCAAGGCACAGTGCTCGGGAAGCTAAGCAATGAGGAGGTGGCATGAATATAAAAAATATTATTAGAACCATACTTAGATGCAAATATCTTTTTTTCACGTACTGCTCCCTCCCCCAGCCTAAACCTGTTTATATTGTTTTCTCTGCGCGTTACGAGCTTGTCCTCCTTTGATATACCCAGAACCAACCATAGAAGCAGCAAGGCCTCAGGTAATCTGGCACATTCAGCCAGCTGGCAAACCGCAAGGCACTGCAAAAGCAGAGAAGTCGTTCAGCTGTATTTGTATACGAGCTAAGCCAACAAAAGAGCACAAACACACAGGGATGCCCGTGTGTCATTTCAAGTACATCACAACCCACAGAAAGGAGAACCTTAGGCTTGGGCAAGAGAAAAAACGACGGAGGAAGGGGGGACAGCCCAGGACAGGGGAGCATTTCCCGGGGGAGCCTCACCAACCGCAACGCTCTCCCCTTCTCTCCCCCTCCCCATATTTATTTTAATTCCGCTGGCTGATAGAACAACACGCACCCAGCTCCCGCCCGGCAAACACCCACGGACCCGCAGCCAAGGCACTGCCCCTCAGGACTCCCGCTCGCCGGGATGCGGCCGTCCCCAGCTCCCCGCTGACCTTGGGGCCGCCATCCCTTCCCTCCCCCCCTTCTCCGGGGGCCGTGACCGACACCCCCCAGCCGGGAGGGAGGGGGGCAGCCCCGGCGCCGCCACCCTGCCCGGGCGCGATGCCGGGAGGCCGCGATGAGGCCCTCCATGCGGGGCGCGGGCAGGAGGGCCGGGGCAGGGCGGAGCTGGGGCGCTGCGGGATGAGGCGGGGGGCACCGGCGCGGAGAGGGGGCCCCCCCCCCGAGCCCTCCTCCTTCCCTCCCTCCTATTCCGCTGCGGGGGGGAGAGAGCAAAGCGCTCCCCGACACCCCCAGAGGTCGGGGCAGGAGTTGGGCGGGGATCCCCCCGGCCCCTGGAGCCCGTACCTGGCTGTGGCGCTAGGGGTGCCGGGGCTGCTCCCCCGCCATGCCCGGCTCCAGCTGCTGGAGGCCCCGACGCCAGCGGCTCAATCCGGCCCGGCCGCCATGTCAGCCGCGCCGCGAGATGCATTGTGGGGCGAGGGCGGGCGGGGGAGCCGCGGGGGCGGGCGGGGAGGGTTCTGTCGGTCCGGTTCGGTCCGCATCGATCCCGGCTGCCGGGGGAGCCTCAGAAACTCCCCCTCGGTTGGGGTGGGGACGTAGTCTTCCCGCTGCCCCTCGGCCTCTCTCCCCCAGCACCGCGGTAGGAATGGGGATGCGGGAATAAGCACCTCCGTTTGGGTTTTTTTTTGTTATTTTTGGCTTAATCCCCTCCACAGCCTCTCTCAATTTTTTTCCTTTTTTTAATTTTTTTTTTTAATTCTAGCCCATTTGTCAGCTCCGGCCTGCACTCTCGGCTCTGTGGAGCGGGGTTCGGGCCCGCCTGGAGTCTCTGCGGCCTCGGCCTGATCCCCCGCACCCCGCCCGCTCCCGGGCTTTGCTCCACACAAAGCAGAGGCTGAGAGGGGGAGAAATGGCTCCTGGCTCCCTGACCTTGGCTGTGAAGCTGGCCCCAGCTGCAGCTTAGGGACAGCATCTTGGCCATCGTGTCTGCTGGCAGTTTCGCAGGTCTCGGGGAAGGAAGGGGGGAGCTGGCCCGGCTCTTGGCAATGCTGGAAGGTGACCTAAAGAAACTGGCGAGTGTTTGGAGGATGGCAAATCTCCCGGTGATCTGGTACGGTGCTGCTCTTCTTGGCAGTCAGATGTCATGTTGTTGGCACTGGAGGCCTTTCCAGAAGAGGGAGGAACATAAAAAGATGGTTGAACTAATAAAGGGGTTCAGAGGAAAGCGTGAAACAACCATGTGCAGAGTAGTGCTGGAGACACTACCTCAGAGCGGCTTAGGTAGGTATAGGTAAAGAAAAGTTGCAAAATCTGTAATGCTGGATTCTATAAATCCTGGCAAGGCATACTTCTAAATGTACTGTGAAGTCAGAGTGATCCTTAAAGCTAATCTGCCTTTTTGTGGTTCACTTGAAATTCACATTTAATGAAACAAAGACTGGGTGTCTCAGGATATTGCTAATGGGACAAGCTTTCACCTTTAGGAATGTGGGCCAGTCCAGCCCAGGTCAGCAGTGACAGAAACCACAGTGCTGCAAAGCTGTTTGGGGACAGCTGGTGGTTTCAGCCCAGTCCTATTTGACAAAGATTTTTTAATAGGTTTACTAGGCCAAAGAGTAAATTGCGAAAGTAACTAAATTATACTTGCTTCTGGAAACAGTCCTCCTTGATCAACATTTACACATCCTAGTGAGCAAACACACGCCAGTTTGCAAACCTGACTGGCATTTTTCCTGCAAGCTGAAATTTTATTAGAGTATATCAGATTTGGTTCAAATAGTTGCATAGACTTTCATGTGAAATGTTCGTGGAGTTTGGCTCTGAAAACTTGAATCACTATAAAGCCAAGTCTTTGACATAGCGTGTGCATTCAGAAACAATTCTCCCTTTTTGCTGATATCAAAGAAGTTGTCATTGCAGGGAGCAATATAGAAATATGGAAGAAAAAGAGGAAGCTGAATTCTGTTGCCAGCTGGCCATTATTTAAAGAATTCCCAGTTCAGTGCCAGTGATCAAAAACTTTCAGACTCTGGGCTCAGTTGCTAGAAGAAAATAAAATTCTGAAAGCCACTGAATTGTATCTAGACATCAGAGACAATACTCCTAAAGCTGTAGGAAGCAGATTTTATAGGCCCTTTGAAGAGCAAAAGCTTGCATGTCTCATGTTGTAGCATGATACCTCATTTTAGTCCCCTACCCAAACTACTACGTTGTTATGCCTCAAAAAATGCGTGTGTATTGTAGATTTATTTTTAATATTCTGCTAATTAATGCCTATGTTGAATTATTTTAATCACTGGGATTATTTTTTAAAACAATTTTAAGGGTTTACTAGTTTTGGGTTTTTTTAATGTGTTCAAATACTACACTTAAGCCCTATTCCTGTCTCCAACTCTCTGAAGGAACTCTAAAGCTTCATAGATAATTTATTTATAAAATGAAGAAATCTTGACTGTATTCTAAAGGAAAGGTTCTTGGTCAGTACTACAGCCAGGCAAATATACAGAAACATCTTTCACAGCACTTAGATGTGAAGATGAGACCTTCAGATTCTTAGCACAGCATAGCTTCCCCATTGACAGTGTGGTAGAGGATTTTCCATGTTTTTATAACATATCACGTTATTCCTCAGTGCTGGGTGTCTACTTAAGCTGAAATGCATTTTAAAAAATGAAAAATATGAAATGTTTGAAAATTGTGCAACTAGTTATACATGGCTGCTTCACTCACTGTAATGCCACTTACAATTAACTTCCCTAACCAAATTTAATCAACACAAAGATCTGCCAAAACTCAGTTACAGAGAAATAAAATCACCAAGTGAGATTGCAAAATATAATTTGCTCTTCAAAAGATAAATTTCCAATACACCTTGGATGTGCTACTTATTTTTTTTCTGCAAATCACTACATTTTTCTTTCCTTTGATAAGAATTATTGGAGTCATAGGCATGACCAGTTTCTCAGTCTAAGAAGAAATCAGTGACCATCAAGTGCTATTGTGAGGTTATATATACAAATACTTTTCTTCCAGCAGGCATAGTAGCAAATGGTACAAATGGCTATTTTTGCAGACAATCCAAGAATGGAATCAGTTTGCTGAAGCAGTGGTTTGGCTCTGTATAGCTGAAAGCTTTTTTACCAAATTAAGTTCTTGATGTGTAATGCCTCTTTCTTGCTTAACCCTTTGGTAATGTGGGTTCTCCCAGATCACACTATCAAGACCAGTGATCTATCCACTCACTTGTTGCAAACCAGGTGTGTGTAGGGAAGAATTTCCTGCAGGCCTGGGTCATGGTTCTGTGTTTCACATGATACAGTGCACAGCAGGATTGTAATTCTGGTTTGCTGACTCTATGCTGTGACTTCTTCACAGCACTTGCATCAGTAACCAGTAGCAACCAAGCCACTGGTATCCTTTGACATCACACCACAGTTACTAGATGCTATAGGTAGTATAATTTTTAAAAGGCACTGGCAAATCCACCCAAAATCAGTGTGACTGTATCCCTTAGTTGAAGCAGCTCTCTCCATCTGACCGGACACACGCAGCATCCCTGCTCTTCAGCCAACAAGCACTTTCATTTCTCTTGTACCCATAAAGGTCTTACTTAATATACCACTACCACCACCAAATACTCCATTTTAGAGTATCTGAACCCTCCACCCTCTGCAGCAGCCAGACTGTTGCAAAAGCTCCTGGGTTTGCAGCATTCCCTCCTTTCCGGCAGCGTTTTCTTTCCCTTGGTGGCAGGAGGGATCCCTGCAGCATGCTGGATCCGGAGGGCAGTGTGGAGCACAAGCCTTCCTCTTCCTTCCCCAAACTTTTCCTCATCCCTTTAGCCATGCTCCTTGCAATCGCCGCCCTCCTGCTCTTTGCCTTTTCCGCTCAGAAAGAGCCTGATTTTTACACTTTCAAAGTTGTAAACATCAGGGGTAAACTGGTGTCTCTGGAGAAATACAGGGGCTCGGTAAGTCTGCACGGTGCTGGGCAGCTCTGGCCCAGACTCACTAACCAGTCAGTCCTTGCATGTCTGGAGAGGTTGTACATTAACTGGGTCCGGGTGGGTTCGGCTTAGGGCTCTTCCTTAACCCAGCTGGAGCCCTGCCCGGACCTTCCCTCGGTACCGCTCCCTGGGTCTCTGCGCTCTTTAAATAAAAACTTTGGAGTCGTAGCCTCTCGGTGTGGATGTGTAGACGTGGCAGGCAGGGAATGTCTCTGCCTGCCTCTCAGTCAGCAGCTGGTTATTAAAATTTGAAGCTCAGGAAGCCTGGACCTTTCCATAACTTACTTTTGGACCATATTTCTGCCTTTTAACTGCATGACCGATAGTAAATTATTTTTACCAAAATCCCAGTTCTTTTGAATATTCGGTGTTAAAAGAAGATGGGATTTTATCAGTGGCTAATGGAGTGGATCAGATTTCATCATAATTAGTAAAAAGGCAAGAAACGTGATAAAGTAGTTACTTTAGTATCAGGGAAATTGTAGTATAGGGACTTTTGTAAAAGGAAATTGCAGCAATACCATGCCATTCCAGATGTCACTTTTTAGTGCAAAAGAGCATTGTGAAGAAAGGTGTGTAGACACACATAAACTTTTATGATATCTTTAAAATTTTGTTTACATATTACATTCAGCAGTTCTATGCAGATCTTCCCATTTTAAGAACTATTTCCTTGAATGAATCCTGAATTTATTTTTTTCATTTTTAATTTGGGGTTTTTTTGTGGTTTGACCATCTAGGAAAATTAGTCAGGATCTGTGGAAGAATAATGCACAGGGTGCACCCTGCATGATACATTAAAGCTTATAATCTCTTATAGTCACTTGTACAAATTACAGGAGGTAAAATCAACATAAAGCTCAGAAGTGCCACCCTTAGCACTCAAGTGATAGATCTGTGATACAGCCAGGATGTTGCTCAGAAAGGCAGGCACCACTTCTCACTTCATTGATCCTCATTCTCCAGCTTTGTGTTTCCACATTCCTTTTCCCCCCTCCTCAGGTGCTTCACTGAGGAGCCTGAGCCCCCCAGTCCATCACAGGTCACTAAAACAGGAGGGTAGAAAGCAGGAAGGCCCACGGGAAGAAATGTACCTTTTCCTGAGCTCAGAAGAAAGGGATACAGGTAGACTTGGATGAAATGAGAGGTCTGACTGAATCTTACCTGGCTGAAGTCCTTCTCCCCCTCCATTTGCAATTCAGATTGAACAGAAACAGCCCAGTGGGCACTCAAGTATCTACGTTGGAAAAACAATGAAATGCATTTACTATTAAGCAATATTTGCTTTTTTTTTGAAGGAATTCCAAAGGCTCTGTGGATGAATCCTGTTACTGGGGCACGTTTTGTCTGCAGGTCATCTGCAAATGTGTCGAAATAAGCAAACAAAAAAGCTTGTGGACCTCAGGGCCAGAATCCACTTGGAAAGGAGTAAAGGGGGAACTTGGAGGAATTTCTTACAGCCACCTTGAAGAGAGCTGAGAGTGTTCATTCCATCTGGAACAAGCTGTAGATCCTGCCCTGGTATCCCATGACCATGCCAGGTTAGGGGGGTGTGTCTGTGTCTCCAGTGGTGCTGTGATACCACCCCATCCTCCAGGAGGGAATGGTATCCTAAGGGAGAGCTCTAGAGCCATCCCTTGGAAAAGGTAACACCATTGGTGAACAGTACTCCTTGAGCTCTGCTAGGCCATATGGAATAATTTACTCCAAAAAAGTGATAACCAGCTTCTGCATGGAACAAAAAGATGTGAAGTTAGGGAGCTTGTTAATGTTGAGGCTTGCTACTGTTGGAGAATACATGTGCACAATTTTAAAGACAATTATAGCAATAAAACACACCCTTTTCTCTCATTTTGTTGTCAGAGCTCAGTATCAAGGTAGACAAAGGCTAAAAGTATGCTAATTGCTAAACCTGATTTTAACAGCCATAAGCTTTCTGGTAGATGTAGAGAAAACATTTTCTTCAATCCTCAACCAATTTAGTTAAATAACTACTTAATTTGTAGTGGAGAAACTAACCGGGAATTGAAAAAATGCAAAAGCTTCAAGAGTATTAAAAATAAAGGTGCTAATTCTAAAAACACAAGAGCTAAGTAGAAATAATCTGTGCAATTAATGACTTGTAGAATCTTTCTTAATATAAATTATTGTGTATTCTGATCACTGAGATAAATTTTCTTATTAATAGAAAAGTAAGACTGATGGGTATTATTTCACTTTCCATTCAAGTACATCATGATACAAATCACAAGTACCCTCCATTATATAGTAAACAAGGCATGTACTAACAATTCTGAAATAACAAAAATTAATATTTTTTTTCTGAAATAGATGGGCACAGACATAAATTATCCTCCACTTTAATTAAAAAAAGAAAATAATCAAAACCATGTGGGAGACTCCTCCCTTTCTATGGGGGCATATGAAATTATCTTGCAAGAATGCTAAGATTTGGTATATATACTACAAAATCGAGTGTGATATTAATTACATCAACCTGAAAGCAGAGAAAGGGAGGAATATTGCAACTGAAAAAAAGAGTACCAGAAATTAAATAGCTCAAACAGGTGTCTCTTTTACTGGCCTGCACAAGAAGGGCTATGAATTTTCCAGGCTACCACGCTGATGCTGACACATCTACCTGCCCAATGGAGAGCAGTGATGTGTGGTTGGAAAAGAATCAACAGGATTCAAATAAGACTCAGTCTCATCTATCTACCTGTCTACTTCATTAAAGCTTATATTCTGTTTTATGATCTCTGTAAGGTATACTGTAAGAGGCAGTATTCTTACCAAAAAGTCAGAATTCCCAAGCATGAGCTGTTCCCTGCTGTCTTTATAGCTGTCT
Organism: Phaethornis superciliosus; assembly: GCA_023637945.1. NCBI lineage: Eukaryota > Metazoa > Chordata > Aves > Apodiformes > Trochilidae > Phaethornis > Phaethornis superciliosus. Next base: position 24,797,479 of record JAJQWJ010000009.1, read on the forward strand.
AAATATAATAGTACCTACCCACCACAGCTAAGTACAGTGTGCTGAGGTGTAATTAAGCACTGTTAGTCCAATGCTTTGGAAATCTCCAACCAGAAGAACTATAATAACATAGAAGCTTTATGCATTATAACAGTGTAAGGTATCATTTTACTATTGAAAGGAATGTGAGGCACCTTGCATCACAGCTTTCAGCAATCTGGGAACATACTATTACTGAATGTGAATAAACACTGGGTATAGCTACTTAATTACCAGATGAAGTACTGATATTTTTTTTTTTCTTTTTTTTTTTTTCCTTTTTTTTTTCTTCGTATTTTTTTTCCCCCCATTAAGTAGCTACTCTGTGAGCTGCTGCAGTCTGACACCTGTGACTGGTTCTTCCATCAGTCCAGTGGAGCCAGTTAAGACAGATCTGAAAACCTGAGTAGCTACTATCTCTGCTAAAAGATTCACAAAGGGTTACTCGAAGCTGACAGATTCATCAAGTAAACCAAGAAATACTTTTTGCAGTGAGTGTTTTTTTTAAGCAAAGGGGAGGATAGTAATAAGAGGTCAGACACCAGCTGATAACAGAATTCAGCTTAAATAAAGTAATTTTTGTAAGGTCCACAATGAATCATTTGCACACTAGGTGGTGTACTTCACTTGCACACTCAGAGCCTGGAGGCAGTCAAGAGGCATATAGAGCTTAGTTTAAATCATTCATACTCATAAGAAGTCAAAGTATAGCCCCTGTGAGAACAAAAAGAGCAGCTGTTATTTATTAAAAATAAAATACAAAATAAAAACACAAAAATCATCACATGTAATCACTTCTTTTACCACGTGAATAATAACTTGGTGAAGATTTTTAAACAATCGTTTTAAACATTCCTTATGAAATACTAAGAAATCCTGAAAGGTTTTTTTATAATTATTCTATGTGTTAGTTCTGCACTATAAGGTATGGAGTTCAGTAACAGAATGCATTTTTCTAAGGAAAAAGGAGAAGCATAATGTGTCAGCTTTTCTAAGAAATGCTGAGTGTAATTTCCTCCAGTTTTGTGAAAGAATGTTTGGAAGTCTGCACCAGCTGCAGCATGAGGTCTCATGCCTTTCACCACCATGCAGAATAATAATTGGCTTTAAACAGATGTAAATGACAATTGGTTCTTTTGGAGTGAATCCTTTCAGGCCTTCCTGACTTCAAAATCAAGTAAGTTAAATATCCTCAACTGATTTCACTAGCAAGTCATCTTTCATATCTGTTATAATTTAAAGATAATACCTACAGAACCTTGTGTTCCCCAAAATTCCAACATTGAATCCTTACATTACTATTGTATTTAGGATAAAGTACCAATAGTTATGAATACATTAAGGTAAATGAATATTTCTGCATCAAGAGAATGCTGTCTTAAGTTACAAAAAAAGCCACTTAAAAAGCCTCTAGAATTTCATATGAAAGAACTAGATGTAACTTCAACTTTTAGTGATACAACTCTACTTCAGTCACACTAATCTACAGTTATCACTACACTTGGTAAATACATATTATTTGAAAAGAACTGAACTTCTAATAGTTATTTTTAAGTCCAGTATGTAAGCCTGATTTGAAATGCTGACTGTCTGCAACAGGAACACATCATAAAATCATTAACTCTTCTCTAAAAAAAAAACCCCAATGATACATCATAACTTTAGGTGTTTTAGGAGACTGAATTTAAAATTCCATGTGGAGGTTGTAAATGTTGTCTGAATAAATGTGATGCTTTGGAAGTTAGCTAGATGGCTCCAGATCATATTTCATAAGCAAACGTGGAGGGATTGCTTAGACTTCATTCTGCTGACACACTACACCACAAAGAAGATCACATCAACTTGTGCTTTATAGGATTACCTGACGTAAGAGTATGAGACCTGGAGTCAGGATTTTTTTACTTCCTTTCTTTACCCTGCAGCTATTTGCTGTGCAATGTGATCAGGTCAATTCATGTGTCCAAGCTTCAGGCTTTCCTCTTGCAGAAAGATCCCATGTACATCCCATGCTCCTGTTGCTGCACGAGCACTGGGGAATGTGTTGGATAGTTTGATTGGATTAAAACTGGTTTTGCAATTTGAGAATGAATGACCAGCTTCTGGACTGATGCATAATCTCTAGAAACCCAGCTGATGTAGTGTGAACCAGGTAGAATTTCAGGTCACAAATCATTATTCTTTTTCTGCACTAGGTCTGGTTTTAATCTAGGTGGGGAGAAACACTCTTAGTATTGTAATATTTGTATTGCCTTATGACTTACAAATTGGCCTAAAAAAGGCATAGGTTGTAGTTACAAGTAAGAGGATCAGAGATTCACAGAATGTTAGAGGTTGGAAGGGACCTCAAGAGATCATTGAGTCCAATGTCAGGGCAGGATCACCCAGTGTAGGTCACACATCACTATAAAGTGCATAATGTTATTTTTATTAATAAAATAATATTGGATCTAAAAGATACTTAAAAGATATCTAAAAGATTCAGCTTTAACTGGCTCTCATGAAAATACAAGAATAAACTCAATTTATGTAGAATGCATGACAGATGAGACTTACAAAATTTGCAAGAATAATAAAAACCTTAAATCTATGAATAAACTCTAGAAGTTATTGAAGGACAAACTATCTTAAAGCCCAAATGAAATCTCTACAGGGCCTTGAGAAACTGTGTAATATGAACTGTGTAATATGTGTCAGCCTAGGTCATTTCATTTCCCCAACAAATTTTTGGCAGGATCTGCTCCACCATGTATTCTCCTTCCACATGGCTCCACTTTCCTGTAGTGGTCGTTTGTGTCTGGCATCTTCCTCTCTGCTGGGTCTGCACAGGCAGATACATGCCTGGTGGTAATGTCTGAATGACACAATGCACACAATGTCAAAAATGATCAGTAACAGGAATTACTTTAAAGAATACCGACCAGAGTCTTCTTAAAATCTCTAATTGAGGCATTATATCTTCATGCAAAAAACTGCTGTCATTTTTGTCACAACTGACTAGATTTATTGTAGAAATGGTGGGAAATTTTACAGTGCATACTGCATAGACCAACCCAAAATATTGTAATTGCTTCCATGAACTTACAGGTCAGGACATCTACACTTGCACTGATAAATGGATCAGACAGTTCTGAATGGATACTAAATTCTGTACAAGAAAAGATGCTGCAGAACAGATACTTCACAATAAATAAACTACCAAAATTACATTAATTTTCAAGTTTATTTCATGCAACTTGGTATATCTTAGCTGGGTGGTCATTTCTTAAATATGCTTAGAAACTAACCAAAAGGCAGAATGGAGAAAAGTAGATTTTCTGTAAACTGGGAACTAGGATTCCTTAGCTATTTATTGATTTAGTTTCATGGCTGCCAAATGGGAATACATCAATATTAAATCTTACTATTGTGAACAAAACTCGATGCAGTTTCAAACATAAATGTCCAGTCACAGTTCTCTAAAAATTCTCATTTATTGAAAATAATCCACATCCCAGCCTGTCTGTTGGAAAACTGACCTGCAGCATATTTTTTAATCTCCCTTGTTCTTCAGGTGTCCCTCGTGGTCAACGTTGCCAGTGAGTGTGGGTATACAGACAGCCACTACAAGGCCTTGCAACAATTACAGAGAGACCTCGGCCCCTACCATTTCAATGTCCTGGCCTTTCCCTGCAATCAGTTTGGGCAGCAAGAACCAGACACCAACAAAGAAATTGAAAGTTTTGCACGGAAAACTTATGGTGCCTCTTTTCCTATGTTCAGCAAAATTACAGTCAGTGGAGCCGGTGCAATTCCTGCATTCAAGTACTTAATTGGTGAGTAATTTGGAGTTGTTTCCTCTGTGTAGAATTCCTCTGACACAAGAAAAGGTGTCTTATTAAGTTCACAGAATCATAGAGCAGAATTGTCAAACTCAAAGAGGTCAGAAGGCATGTAGTCCATCCTCCTATACAAGGCAGGATTTCTGTCTGTGTCACCCCTGACCGCTTTGTCTAAGATTCTAAAGAGGTCTTCAGGGATGAAGGCACTATGACCACAGATGCTCTGTAAAAGCTCCTCTGACAAATATTGACACGGAATGCAGGTCTTGAAATGCTCTCCTCTATGCATACAACACCTGATCTTTCTTTTTCCACTTTGCAGTCTCATAAGTGCTTCTCCTGTGACACAACTGCTGCAGGTTGAACTTGTAAGATTCATCTCAAGAGCTGTAGGCTAAGTGGAAGCAAAGCACCACCATAATTTAATTCAGCAATCAAAAAGTGAAACTGGGCATGAAGAGATGTCCTTGAATACTCCCTTCTGCCTCACCAAGCATTGGAATAGCCCTCTTGTATAGTTCCTGCACTTCTAACCTGCATTATAGCTAGAACTGGCAGCTGAGGAGGGTTCTTAGCAGATAACAAACAAGATACACTGTAAAGCAGGATATTCTCTGTCAAGGCATTACTTTTTCTCCCAAGGCACTACTTTTCTTGCACTGAAAAAATGCTAACTGCCAGCTAAATGCCAAACCAAGATGTCCAATATGAAGGAAATGTCTTGCAGCAATGATATCTAATAAAGCCTAAATATGACAAAGTACCACTTGAGCTGCATTCTGCAAGGACCACATTGCTGCTGCTTCTCTCCATCACCAGTGTTCTCCAACATACCACTGAACTGAGGGGTGTTGGTGGCATTACTTTTGGCTACCCCAAGCACACCTTCTTCCAGATGTCTGTAATGGATCTTCCAGCTAGCCAAACTTCACTCTCATCCTCTTCACAATCTTCCATTTCTGATTTGCCCAGTGGCATTACTGCTGCAGACCTCTCAGATGAAACTCGCAAAATCTTTGTTTCCCTGTTGGTCCACATGCAAAGGGAGGCATATCTGTGCAGCATAATTACAAGATACTGAGCAGTGTAGGTCTGGCTGTGTCTTGATGATTACTCTAGAGTATCTTCTGATTCCTGATGAGATTCCAACAGCTGACCAATGAGAAAAGATGCTAATTTGCCTGTAGCATCAGTACTTGAGAAGGTAATCATCAAATTGAAATGAACAAATGTTAGGAACTGGGTAATGTGATCTTCTCTTCTAAGTTTCCTTTTTTCCTTTTTTGTTTGTTTGTTTGTTTTGTTTTGTTTTTCCTGTAGAATCTACAGGAGAAGAACCAACCTGGAACTTCTGGAAGTACCTGGTGGACCCCAATGGGAAAGTAGTAAAGGCCTGGGACTCTACTGTCTCTGTTGAAGAAATAAGACCTCATGTTACAGAACTTGTAAGGAAAATCATTCTGAAGAAGAAAGATGAATTATGACTTTCACAAATTCCAGCATGCCAATTACATCTTTACTGAGAATTAAAGCTGTCATTTGTCTTTTCATATTCCAAAAGAGAGTAGATGGAGAAGGGAAATCATGACCAATAGAATCTGTATTCGTGATCCTAAGAATGTAGAAAAAAGCAAGTTATCACAGTCAAAGTATTTTAAATCTTTTCTCCCACTGAAATCAATTTGACCTTTTTTTGAAAAGTAGAACTCATCAGTAATTGTTTCTTCCCCAATTCAAATTAATTGTTTTGACACTAGATGAAGTCAGTGCTTGTGCCTGTAGGAAGAAGGCTCAGACTAACAAGAATTTCATGACTGGGATCTCACTGACATCTACAGTTCTGTCGTCACACTTTGATCTTTAAGTGAATGAAAAAATAAAGAATAAAAAGTGCATGATTGAATTAAGGCATGTGCTAGCAAGAAGGTCAAAACAGATACCTTCAGACTAAGCAGACTTACATAGTTACATGAGCTTCTAGTTACCATGACCAAATACATTTCATTTAAGCTGCCTAAAAAGTAATTTAAGAATGGCATGGGGATAAGACATCTGTAAAACTTAAATTAAAGAAATGGGAAGACAAAGTCTCTGTAAAAATTCTCCAAAAGCTTTGAGAAGAATTTCTACATCTTTTTTCAGCCAGTAAAGATTTTCAGACAATATTTAAATTGCCATTTAAACATCTTTAGGACCAGAGCCTAGAGAAATGGCTATGTTTTTCTTCTATAAGAAAGATAGAAATTAGAAGAATTCCATAGAAGAATTACTCCTGCCTCATACAGCTGATGTTAAATTTAATTTCCAATCTGTAACATCCTGCAATTCCAAACATTTGAGAGTCAACATTTTTCCATTGAAATAATTTTTGACATGTTTAACTGTTGCATAATGTTACATTGTTTAATACCAAATTAATGTTACAAATTTGACAGCTCCTTTTTCAAATGTAGCAATCAGCCATGGGCCCAGACTTCAGACTACAGAACTTCTTAACTCAAACTAAAATAGCTCACTACCAACTACAGCTTCATTGTTCTTTGACAGAAACCCCTTAAAAATCTGGTCAGTAAGAACTCTTTTTATCTCAATAAAAACATGAGGTACAGGTCCCCTGCTTTTAACCCTGAGATGCTTTAAGACAGTAATCTTGTCCATTTGCAGTACTACTGATGAGTGAAAGCTTTAAAGCTTTTTTTTTTTTTTCCTTTGGCTTCATAATGCCTTTAAAAGCAGCACAAACAATATCTGACCATACAGTTGTTAGTCCTCAAGTGTACAAATAAACCCTAACAGACTTTACCATGGTAAGTACTTTTTCCAATTTACCACTGCCATTATAGCACTTTAGTGTCCAAACAGGCTCTAGTTGAAACCAAGGGCAAGTGTTATGGCAAGTTCTGCACTGGCTTGCAGAACAAGAGTACTGAATAATTTCAAATTTTGCAGAATATTGCAAATTTGAAGAATATTGCAAATAGAAGGGTTGATCCTAGAGTACATTACAGTTCCCATGCTTGAACAGCTGCTCTCTCCTGAGGTCTTGGACTCATTCTGTGGACTGGTCTAAGGAAGTATGAGCTAGAAGTACTTCAGGATTTGCACAAAAACTTTGCAGGGCAGATTGTGAATCACTTTAAAGAAATAATTATTAAGGATATCACAAAGAAAGGAAAACAATTCCCATCTGATACTGTGCTGGGACAGAAAACCCAGCTACTAGAAAAGGCCTTTTGTCACTCTATAGGCTGTTTCTCTTTTCTCTGTCTCTTGACACTAATGCAATAATGCCCTGGCACACTGCTAGCAAGTGCTGCAGAACTTAAGATGCTCTCCTTAAAAAGTTTCTGTTTTCTAACTGAAGCCCAGATCAGCCCAGATCATTCTTTGAAAGACATCTTAAGCCCTCTCTGTTTCAATGTTGGGTGTCCAGCTTCAAACAGAATTCTGTCTTTACACAGATAACATCTTGCATTCTCTCGTAGACAAATTCTAGAAGACTAAAGAGATATAATGGCAGTGATCAGTTGGAAAGGGTTCACAAAGGTTCAAAAAGGGACAAATATTGCTTGTGCTGCATTTAAAGGCATCACAAAGAGAAAAAGAAAAAAAGAAGAAGCAAACAAAACAGCAACAAAAAACTTTCCCTTGCCAATAGTACTGCAATTGGATGAGTTTAGATTCTTCTAAAGTATCCTGAGGTTAGGAGCAGAGGACTTGAACATTGTATTTTTGTTGAGATAAAGAGTTCTTGCTGACAAGATTTTCAAAGGGTTTCTGTCAATGAACAATGAGGCTGTAGTTGTTATTATTTTAGTATGAGCTAAGAAGCTCTGCAATCTGAAGTCTGAACAAATGTCTGATTGCTAAGAATAGCTTAATACTGCTGTTAAAAGTGGTCTTCTTACCAGTCTGGCAATTTAAAGGCAACTAAGGTAAGTACTACATATTAAAGCTTTAAAATAATAACAAATCTGATCAGGCACATGATTTTAAGCACATAACTACCCTCTCTGAAGAGAAACATTTTTATGGTCAAATTAAATATGTAGCATGTATTCCATCCTTAGCCTCACTGGAATCAGTCTGTGGAACATATGGTATTTTAATAAAAGTTACAGAGCAGAAGTAAATATTCTCAGCTGTAGATTAATACATATCTAGTTATGCTGTAAGCACTTCATTACTTTCTGCTCAGAAAAATTGCAAAGGAAATTGCACTGGGTTGAACTTGTTTGTTGAGACTCCATAGAGGGTATGCAGACATCAGAAATTACTTTTTTGGCTCATGACTTCCAATGCTGTTTTTATCTAACAGAGATCTTTTCTACAGCAAGTCCCTAGATCTGTAAAACAGCTCTGAATATATAGCATAAGTCTATTTTCCTAGCAGCTTCTCTACTTTCCAGAGAAAAAAAATAGAGTGCATTAACAGATGAGCACATTTCTGCATGGAGAGTGATTATCTTGATCGTCTAAGATTTGACCTCTTACAGTTTGCAACACTGAAGGTGTAAACTTTGGGCATGTTGATTTAAACAGTAAACTAAGCACATGATTGTAAGGAGTCATGTGCCCCCTGTGGCATGACAGAGGGACAAAAAACAATTTTAAAGCCTAACTACAATTTTTTACAATTTTTTAAAAATTAGATAGGACACTTTCAGTTTTCAAAATTCTATCACCTAAAGAATGTAAAATCAGATCTACATATATCCAGAGCTCTGTTTTGAAATGGAATATGTTACACTGAAGTAGTGCCATTGAATGGAGCCATAGAGAGGGATTTAAGCCCCATCCTTTTTTTTGGACACTGAGAACAAAACCAATAGCCACCTCTAGTATTTTAGGGATCTGCTAGGAACATTTTAGTCAGCTTTCTGCTGTGCTTCTGGTCTGAAACCTCAGTAGCAAAGCAGACACAATACCTCTCTACTTTCACTCTCTAATTTCAAACACACCAGCATCTGGTTCAGTAACTGACCATAGCCAGTGCTTTCAGAAGACCAGGCATCCCTTTGATTAAGAAAAAAAAAAAATGCTACCTTCAGTTATTGGATCAACCAAATACGTCCTATACACACGTAAATTTGTACTGCAGAGACACAAATGAAATTTAACAAGATTGCCTCTGATTCATTCACAGAAAGAATTGAGCAAGCAGAGATATCAGGTATTCTCTGTGACATGATTAACAGAGCCTGGAATAAAAACATCACTGACAAAACACAAAGGACTTTACAAACCCTTTGATGAATGAGACACTGAAAGCACCAAGAGATCTGAGAACTAATTTTGAAGCATATTAAAGCTCCATAGCAGAGAAATGCACAGAGCAGAAGGAAATAACTGAACTGTACCTGAACATCCCAGAGAAGTGGCTCTCTGATATGCTACACATCTACCTCATCTACCTAGCCAGCTCACAGTGTTGGAGGTGAAACAGCAAAACTCAGCTACATCTTTTATGTCAACCCTGCAGCAACCAGGCACAGCAGTGGGTGCCTGGCTAGTGATAGTGCCTGACCTTTTCCAGCAGGATCTACACAGGAGCTGAAGTCAGCTCTGAGTAACTTTCCATTCTTAGCCCAGAAAACCTGATCCAAGCTGTCCATCTACAGCTCTAAGTGATAAAATGTGGATTTATCTCAAAGCATTGCATGATACCTGCTCAAACAAGAAGATCTAAACTAATTCTAGAAAATGAGGACAGTTGAAGAATTGTTGCATTTTAGGTAAGCAGACTTGTATTTGGGAAAGTAAGCAGAGACATAAAAGGTTTTGAGGGGATTCTGCTGATGTAGATGCTTTTCCTCCACTCAAACAGAAGTAGCAGCAGACACTGAGTCAGGGACAGATTCTTTCCAAAGCACTAACTGATGGAACAAAGACAGTAAAAGGAAATAATAGTATACTAGCATGATAGAAATCATTGAAGTACAATTGAGGAACAAACTTCTGTAACATCTAATCTATGATTCCAGTCCTGTGGAACACTTTCCCATCAGAGAGAAATTACAGAAATCCTACCTTCAGGGAGGTGTAGTTTTACTTTCCTAGGATGCAGTAAGAAAGCTATTATTGTATTGTACAAAATAGTCATCTGCCTTTCTTTTTGTCCTCATTTCCTTAAAGGCATTGTTGTTTCATCATAATTAGTGTCTTCATTTGAGTTATATGATAAACCACTTTATTTTTATTTAGCAAGCAAGTAAATCTGATAGTGATAAATAAAGAACAGCTGCTGAGGGAAATGTCCACATCCCAGACTTCAGTCATCCTTTAAAAAAGGGCACAATAGTCAAACTATTCTTTTAACAAAGAGCTTGCTGAATTCCCTCTTTATATTATAAATCAGCTTCTCTAATCCTTAATTCAGAGTCTCACCACTCATTCTGATTAGTCATTATTTCTGTATTCAAAATACTAATTATTTTATTACTGGTACTTTACTGTCCTCTGGAGACACCATTAACCACTAGAGATATGGAGGGAAATGTCTTCCTGTCATAGAAGCATTTTACTTTTGAAATCTCCTCTTCCAGATGCAGACCAAATATAAATATTAGATGTTTTCAAGCAAAAGTAACCCCCCAAAGTTTAGTTAAGACGAAACATTTTGTTTGTATACAATTGACTATAAATGTTTGAAAGCTAATATTTTCAAACTCAAAAATATAAGTAAAACATTAAAAGTTAAAATAATTTAAAACCAAGAAATAAAATCTAAATATCAATGTAGAAAATTTTGATGATTTTAAGGCTTAAAAACTAATACTGTGAAAACTGTCAAAACAGGTACTTGTCTGCAAGTTTCAGTTTAGGGAACAGTTTGGTTAAAAAAAAATTGACAGTTCCTAGTAACAAAGTATTCTTTTGACAAAGTCTTGCCAGCTCAGGAGGCTGCACATAGCTATACTGAAGTAAACAGGAATAAAGCATTGGGTAAGACTGCAAGATCAAGACTCTGAACTATATGAATAATTTAGTCTTATTGAATGCTGGGAGTTGCAGGACACCCATTCTAGTTGTTAACTGCATGCACAGTAAATGTGTTTGTCAAGCCTAAGGCTAAGGAAGTGAAGCAGGAATTCATCTAAAGTTTTAGAAAACCAAAACATTTGAAAGAGCTGACTTAAAAATAATGTAACATGACTACTCCATGCAATAAACAGGTAAGCAATATAATATGAATAAATTTACTAGAGAAAAAAAAAGTAATATATAGTAGGGATTTTTTAGATTTAAGAAGTTAACAGGACGCTAATAGACAGCCAACTCATTAGGGAGAAATCTTTCTTGAGTTTCAGGTGTGAAGTTTTATTCAATGAAAAGGTATCATTGCATGTGCAGATAGGAAGGTCAGGGTGAAGTATTTCAATGCCAGAAGAAGCTCATAGAGCAGAGGCATTCTTTTGTTATCATTTACTAATAAAAAGCAGTATTACTGCGAGTATGGCAAGTATAATAATTTGTCATCTAACAGGAAATTGCTTTGCCCTCTGACTGCTTACCTGGTCTCATTTATTTCTCTGCCAGTTCTATCTCTCAAAATGTTCATTGCATTTCAAGCCTTTTATCTCTAACCACTTCTTTTGATACTTTTCCTGATGTCTCTGACACAACTTAAGTTGAAAGCCTCACTCTAAGAAGTATCACCATACCTATTAAAATGTATTCTTAAAACATCTGTTATTAGCTCAGAACACAGGCCATTAAATTAGGAAAAGGGGCTCATTGGAAGGTCTTATAACTTGAGGCCACTTCTACTTTCTCTTCTGGTTTAGTTCATAATCAGTGTTGATTTTTTTCCTTTCACTACTAGGACAACAGAGGATTTAAAAAAGATATTTAGGATGCTTCTCTTGGCAGTGTTTTGAAGGGCAATCCCATCTTCCTAGAGGATGCAATAGTATCATTCCAGTTTAGTTCCAGGAGTAGTGGTAAACAAATTTTAGCACAATGGACTACTCTTACCTGATAGCATCACTCTGACTTGGCTCTCAAACAATGCTTTTGTGCCATGAACCTCAGGAGATGAGCTTCACCTTCCTCTTCTGTTTCTGCTAGAAAAAAACATTCCACTGATGTAGATGAAAATCAGGTGGCCAGGATCAAGGTTAAACAATTTCTCATGAGTCTGTCCTAAGATGCTCCTCCTTCATTTCTGTACCAGACACACAAGCTCTGTAACTGCTACAGCTACTGCTAACAGCATCAATGAACAAAAATTACCTGAGTTTACTCTGAATTCCAGTCTTACAGGGAATACTTGGCTTTGTTTATTTCATATCTTCCAAAACATAATTTCTAAGCACTTTAATATTTATTATAAATCCCCATAGAGAATCCTTGTTCAAAATAATTTCTGCTAGGCTGAAATGCACCTGTAGTGTCTTAAAAACATGCAACCCCATCTAAGCACTAGTTATTATTAATAGCCTAAATCTGTTTAATGTTATGAACCATCTCATTAAATCATAGGCTATGATAGATGTTCCTAACAAGAATAATACATTTTATCTTTCCTTTGGATTATCAGCTTATGTTGGACAACTGCTGACATGAAAATGGATTTGAAACTGAATAAGGCTTTTTAAGTTCAGTCAAAGGCAGAAGGGCTGTGGAAACTGATAGTCTTCACAGCATCCCCAAATCAGGTAAAGTTCCAAAAGTATAAAAAACCCCTTACTTTCAGCATCAGAAAAGAGGCAAAAAATGAGCTTTTTTCATCTAGAAAACAAAACTGAAACTCTGGCAAGAAAACAATTGCTAAGAAAGCATTACTTGTCACCAACACTATAATACCAGGAATGAAAAATCCAAATATCCATCTTACTGTTAATACATTTAACACACAAACTAAGAAGGAATACACTATTTTGACTTCCCCAGCAAATTTAGAGCACTGCCATCAGTAATGGGTTTGAACTGACACTTGCATTATGATTCTGATTGCTTATGGAATGTTGCAGTATCTTGGCTTTCTTAAAAAATGAGAACACTTTAAAAATGCATTTTTAAATGCAGAGGGAGAAATTCCAGATGTCAGCCAAGTGAGAGACAGAAAAGTCCCTTTTCCAGGGTTAGAAATGTTTTTGCAAGTTAATAAAATGTTGTAGGAGTTAGAAGCAACACTTTGAAGTTTTCTGCAATTTTCTGCTGAAGGATTTAATGCACTTTACAATAATAAGTATCTCTTCTAAGCTTTCTTACCAGAATAACTTTTGAGACATACATTAGACATCTCTGCCTCTGGAGCCAGGTGTGAAAGACAGGTATGTAATCAAATATTGGATCTGCAAATAGATCTAGAACTGATTCTGAAAAGTTCAAACAACTGAAATGTTTTACAAGTGCTATTTCTGGTTAATATCTTGCTTAAATGGTCTGAAACAATAGGCCCATCATTTTCAACTTCCTTGCAGTTGAGTAATTCAGTTTCAGAATTATCCCCATAATCATCCCCTACATTCAGAAATTACATACTTAGCAGTGTCTTTTAAAATTTGTATACTCTTAAAGCAGAAATTGCACTACAATATATAACATTATCTCTAAAATTACAAATAATTGTATTTTACAATCAGGATAAGTAAAAGCAAAGTTAAATGCTCGAGCCAGTGCTTGATTGATAAGGAGAATGGTATTTTTGTGTCTGAAGTTCAGCTGAGTGAAAAGAATTTCTCCCTCTGACATATTCTTAAGGTCCAAATCACTAGCTCTTCCTGGAAGACCAGGTCTGTGTTTTGTAATTGGAATGGGAAAATAAGTTTAAGTGGTATTCTTCTGATATAAAAGACTGCACATGATCCATTGGCCAATGAAGAATATCCCACTCCCACTTCAATTCCTGTTCCTCAATGTCTCATCAAAAGATAATGTTTGTTATTTCAGTCCTCCAGCAATCACATAGTTAATTCAGTCACTCAGGTAGATAACTCAAAGTTCATTTCTAATGTTTCATTTAAATAATTACAAATAACTGGAACAACAGAGCATTCTAATTATTATCATCCAGCAATCATGGTAATCCATTGTTGGATCTATTACCTAGAAGGGTTATACCATAGGATCCTTGAGGTCCCTTCCAACTTGACATTCAATGATCTGATTAAATCTGATTTTATCTGAACAGCACAGATCATGAAATTACAGCTTCCATAAAATCTCACAGTAATCTAACCTTTTTCTTTGTTAATGTTCAATAATCACTGATTCACCCTGGTCTCCTCTTTTTTGGAGTCTTTGCTCCAGCCACTTCACTTTCATTCATCTTCTTTCTTTGTGTAGTGCAACATGAAGTTGCATTGAGGTCCCTAAAGTCAAATTCTTAAACTGCTCAAGCTGAAGGCATTCAATAGTTGAATAATTTGAATCTTCACTGGCTGTCCATATATACAACTAAGTACTAGGAAAGCAAATCTGTAATTCAGCAGACAGACACTGAGTGAATTTCTGAATTCATTTCAGCAGATGTTATGTCAGGGTTGATTTCACAGAGTAAAATATAGAATTTGTATTAATATTTATACCTTTCAGCAAGTACAATCAAACACCCTGATGTAGGGGGACTGTTTGTGGCACTGGATGATACCAGTGTTGGGATTCTAGGTGATGACTAACAGGCCCTGACCAGCATCACCTGGGTCCTTACCACACCATCAACCTCTGCTCATTGATCCAAAAGCCATATATAAGCTCATGCCAGGGCAACATGAACTTCCCTAAGATATGCCAGAGGTATGCTGGTGCTCAGTCCTGTCTGCTGATGGCCTGGATAGCTTGTTGGTCCTTCTGGATGAACTTTACACCTATGCTGTAGGTAACTTGCCTCCTGTCTTGTCTCCTGGTTGGACCCTGACCTTGACTCAGCATCTTACCTTGCCTGGGACTGCTGATGGTGCCTGTCACTGTCACCAGCCTGGCCCTATTCAGCTCCTGCTGGACTGTGCCCTGGTGGGTGAGGACACTGCATCTCCCTATGTTACCATCACTCCTGGCTCTTGCTGTTGCCTGACAGAAGATACCAAACTTCCACTTTCCTGGAGTTCATCTCAAGGTAAGACCTGAAATTAAAATGTAAAGTTTTAGCTGGATTAGTGTGGTCTTATTCATTTAAGTCAAACTATTGATAATGTAACTCCCCTTTCACTCTAAAGCTTTAACTTTTCCTTGAGGTGGTCATTTGTGTGGCAAAGCACTTGATCCAAGCTCTCTTGTAATATGGAGACTGGCAGAGAACCATCTCCTTGGAAGGGGGAATATCTCCTCACTATTTCCCCGCAAGCTTTTCGTCATACTTTTTTTCCAGGAGCCACATCCCATGCAGAGATGTACACGACGTGCATGTGTGTTGCCATCAGCTGAGATCTCACCCCCCTGTCCCGCAGGGGAGGCTTTTTCAGACGGGTACCGTGACTCTTTGATCCTCACTTTGGTTGGTTGGTTGGGGTTTTTTTTTAGCGGTCTAAAATACTTAAAGGAAACACCCTCTAAAATGTGTAGGAGAGTGGTCTCTCAGAAAGAGTCACTATTTGTGGAGCGTTTAGCCCTCATAACGCCAAAGGGTCCTGATCCCAGCTGTCACCCCTCTCAGTTACCTCCTCCGGCTGCCCCGAGATCCCACCGCGGCTCCGGGCTGAGGGCGGACCCTTCAAGTCTCTCCTCGACGTGAGACAAAGCTCTGAGGAGAACTCAGCCCCCAGCTGCCTTTGAGGTGAGCAGCCCCCCTCACAGGGACAGCCATCCCTTCTCCTCCCCGAAGGACGAGAGCTGCCCCTCTCCCCCCCTCACCTCGGGCTGCGGGCGGCTCCCGCCCTGCGGCGACCCCAGGGTTGTGAGGGGGGAGCGAGGGGAGGCTGCGCTCCCTTCCCGCCTCCTGCTCCCCGCTCTTTGCCGCCGCCAGCGCAGCCCCCTGCCCGCCCCAGCTCCGCCCGCTCGCCGCCCCACCTCCCGCCCGGGTGCCGGCGGAGCTGAGGCGCCGGGCAGCCCCACCATGAGCGGGGAGTGCAGCAGTTACCTCAACGCTGAGAAGGTGCTGGTCAGCGGCTTCAGCTGCCCGCGAACTGGCGGCGACGCCCGCGCCGTGTACTGCTGCGGCTTCCAGGACGTCAAGTACTGCTGCGATGACCCGCACAGCTTCTTCCCTTACGAACACAGCTACATGTGGTGGCTCAGGTAAGGGGAGAGCGGCGGCAACCGCCCTGACCCGGCACGGCGGTGCCTCCTGGGCCCGGTCCCGCATGGCGGGCGGTGGGGATGGCCCCGGGTTGTGTTTCTGAGGTGTTTGTAACCCGGCACTTCCAGCAGAGCTTTGTCCCGCTGAGAGGAGTGACGGAGAGAGCTGCAGCTGCTGCCCGGAGGGACTTCTGCTTGTGCCAGGGTGGTTTGTGAGAGGAGTAACTCGTGGTCTTGGTGAGGAAGGCTCCGTGCCTGTTCGCAGAGCACCCCGAGGGTCCCTCCGTGTTTTGGGGGTGAGGGGAGCGGCAGTGGCGGGGCCTGAGGGTGTGCGGTGCGGCCCGGCTGAACTTATCATAGAATCATAGAATCGAATCATAGAAACTTCCCGGTGACTTTCCCGTCTACTTTCCTGTGCAGTAGGATCAAGCCCTACAGAAGCTTCCACTTGGAAGACAGCGGGTGATCAGGCTTGGGCTCTCCTGGCTCAGGGGAGGGTTTGTCTGTCTCTGACTGGATCTCCAGCGGTGATCTGGCTGCTTTCTGTGCCTGCTTCCCTCCAGGCTCTCCAGCATCCATGCTCGGCTGTGCCAGGTGTTGGCACACCTCTGCATGGGGCTTTCACTGTCTTTTTTGGACTTGTTATCCTTGGTTTTGTCAAATCTCTTCCCGCTTCTGCAGCCTCAGTAGCAGCAGTCAGTACCACCTGTTTCAAGTTACGTCCTTTTATTCATTTTATACTGTTTTCTGTTAGTTTTCTGGAGTGCCCAGTGGTACAGTATTGCAAGATCTGGTGAAGAGCAGTTGCATGTTCAGTTTATAAACAGTGTTGAAAATTTTGTAAGTGTTTGGTGCATAAACTCTCAGCTTTCACCTCTCCAAACAGTTTGTCCTTCTGGTTTATCACTGGGGCAGATGCAATGTCCCACTAAACACTTTACTTGCCTCTCATCTGGACTCTCTTTCACTCCACAGCACTGCTTTTGGAGATGCATAACCTGGAGCTGCTTGCTCAAGATGTGGGTATGACAAGGTTTTATATGGTGGCAAAATGCTGCTAATCTTCAGATTTGCTCTCAAAATCCTTCCTTTTGGTGGGCAGCTTCTCGTTGGTATCTTTGGCTGCTTGATACGTACTGACTCTGATTTCAGTGACCTGTTGCTGATGCTTTGAAAACTTTTCTTGAGTTCAGAACTGACAGTTCCTTGCCTTGTAGGCTGGGTTTTGTTTGTTTATGTATCACTTTTAGCTGCTCATTCAGTTTTCCCCAGGTCTTTTGGCATTCCTTGCACTCATAGAATATGTTTGCTTGATGGGGCTCGGGATCATCTGAAACTCAGATTTCATTCTTCTTCAGGTGAAGGCACTGAATAAAATCAGTCTTATCACTGATCTTTGACTTTATTCAGGAAGGAGACCCTTTGTCATATTCTTTTAAGCAAACTTGAATCTTTAACAACTTTTCCCCTAAACCTGTGTCAGTTCAGTCTTTTTTAGTCCCATCCTCAGCCCGGGGCCTTGCCAAAAGTGTTCTGAAAAATCTGCTGAGTTCCTTTGCCCACCTGTTTATTGACACTTCACAGGCTCCAGCAGGCTAACAAGGCAGTGTTTTCCCTTCACCGTAATGCTGACTCTTTAATGAAAAATTTTATGTCAGGAAGAAGAAAGCTCCAGCAGCCTCCTGAGGGCAGAGTATGGTAATGAGGTAGATGGGGTTACAGGCTTCACATCAACAAATCTGTGGCTTGTGTCCAGGTATGGTGAGCAGGCATCATGGCTTGGGGATTAATAACCAGGGTCAGATGTAACCCTGTCCAAGCCAGACACAACTAGCATCCAGACACTGTGTTTGTCTTGATTTAGTGATGCTATTCCTTTTTTATTACAGGTTTTGCTGTCTTGCCAGAGATGGATGTCAGATTTTAGTAGTCTGTAGTTTCTGGATTCCCCTCTGGAGTCCTTATTTAGTCTGGAGTTACACTCCCAAGCCACCAGTCCTCTGGCCTTAAGGTAATGTTGGTTTGCATGCCTTGGCCAGCAGTTTTATAAATTAATTCCTTCAGGGCTCTTGGGTGAATGCTGTACAGCATTGTGAGCTTACTCTAATTTATCTTGTCTAATATTTAGTGTATAATTATTTAAAATACAGTCTGCCTGGTACAAACAGTGGGCTGAATGCTGGAATTTCCCAGCCATCTGCAGGTGTGATTGGCACAGAGTTGCTCAGTTTCTGTGGTATGAGAAGACATTCCAAAGTGCCCTTTTTCTGCACTTTCCTCATCAAATACTTGTATTGTTTTAATGTTAAATGTTGGGGGTTTTTTGCCTAGTCTTTTGCTGTTTCGGTCCCAGGAAGCTTTCTCAAGGTGGCAGAACTACTGAAAGATTTAAATTTAAAAGTTCTGCTCTTGCATCTGGATGAGATGTTGTTGGGAAGACTGTTAAAGCTTGATCTTTTCAGAAATTACCTCAGAGAAATAAACCTCACGAGAGGCTTTAATAAGGCACCTCTCTGAAGGATTTTCCTTTACAAAGATTTTCTAGGGTCTGAGAAGTATGACTGCTCATAGCCTCAACCTAGGTCAGAAATTTGGATCAAACTTTGAAACTTAAAGATTTTTTTTCTTTTTTTTCTCTTTACAATGCCCCTCAGCAGCTGAAAGCATCTGAGGAAATTGCAATTGGAGGGGGTTTGTTTGTGCTTAACATCTGGCACATCTGTCTTAGAGAAGAAGTGATTTGCTTGTTGAAACAAAGTTACTGAGTAGTTAGAACTGACATTTCTGTTATCAGAAGTGATTTCCAGTAGCAAATCAAATCACAGTTTTTAGTTACTAACACACTGGAAAGCCTAGGGTATTACAAGCACTTTGAAAATTGTATACATTAGCACATGTTCTTTCAGGAGTTTTAAGAAAAACATAACATTTTCTGGTCTCTCAGAACATTTTGGTGATAACTCCCTCCCTTGCCATTTTCTCAGACTCTTTCTTGTATCAGTATAACAACCACGTGTAAAAATAATCCTTCAAATGCTTTTTACAACTTTTAAGGACACAGTTTTAATACTTGAAACCTTTAGGACTTAAATCTAATCAGGACTTAGGTAAACTAGTCTGGAGACTGAGTGTACTGTGCTTTACTCCAGAGCTTTAAATTACTTACCCTGAATCTTCATTTCCTTGACCCTCCCCATTAATTTGAAAGCAGTGACTGAATGGACCACCAAATAGTTGATGATATTTCAGGGATTATTTCTGTAATCACAGAGGTGATCTGACACACCAGGTAGAATTTCAGGAAGATATTGCACATTTTTCTTATATTTTTTTCCTGCTGTGGGAAAAGCATTGCCAGACCACTTGGCAGCCAGCTCTGATGGAAGCAGAAACCAGCAGCTGAGGCAACCTGAAGCAATAGTTGTTTTCAGGCCTGTGCTGTTCTTTTTTTGCCAAATCACTGCTGCCTGTGCTGTATTTAGGGCCATACACTGCACTACCCCTTAGCAAAATGAAGCCATCTTTTTCCTCTCCTGCACCTGCAAAAGTTGCAGTGTTTGGCAAGTGCATCCTAACATCTTCTGTACAGGGAGCTGGTGGACAATCATAAATAGTAAAAATCACAACCTTTGAGCACCTGTGACATTTCATACTTCCCCCTCTATTTATTATCTGTAATATTTTCACTTATCCTTTCTTTTTTTTTTTTTTCCTGGTGCTTAAAATCAAATCGTATCCATCTTTTGTTGTTGTTGTTGTAGACAGGGAGCCTAGGTTTCTCTATTTCTTGAACAGCTGATCTCAGCAAAGAAGAGTGAAGTGGGTTTTTTCTATCTCTTATAGCAATCAGGATCCCATGGAACAGGGAAGTGGGTATTAGTAAAAGGCAATAGTGTACAAAATAGTGTACAAAACTCATCAGAAGG
This sequence comes from Phaethornis superciliosus, assembly GCA_023637945.1. Classification (NCBI taxonomy): domain Eukaryota; kingdom Metazoa; phylum Chordata; class Aves; order Apodiformes; family Trochilidae; genus Phaethornis; species Phaethornis superciliosus. The sequence goes on from JAJQWJ010000009.1 coordinate 24,817,421, forward strand.
TTCTATGACTTTTGAAACCAGAGAACACAGATGCTATAACACCACTGAGCAAAATGCTCACCCTTCAGAGCCATGTGGTGTGTGTTCCTGAAGTCATCATGACATCTATTTTGCCTCCTAAGTTGAGTGGAAGGTGAGAAATGCTGAGCATCTTGTATTTGTACTGAACTGTGATGCAGTTGGGTTCAGTCAGTACCTTTTTTTCCCCTCATTGTTCTAAAACATCTTAGAAATATTCTTGTCAGTGTTCAATTAAGTTGCTTTATTTAATGCTTTATTAATTAATACCCACAGAACCATGGTGACCTGATGCTTAGCCAAGCTTTGCTTAACTGTACAGATTTCCAACAGTGTATTTTGGCTTTCCAAAATAACAAGTCTTGTTCCTATCTGACTGTTCTTCCAGTTTCCTGGGAATATTTATCTCCTCACTTTGCAGGTGCTCCATACAACATATCACTTGGCGTTAGAAACATTTAATTCACTCAGGTCCAGATGACTCACAAGCTTCCTTTTAATCTATCAGTGGACTTACTTCATCTGCTTAGCCAATATTTAAATATTTTCCTAGCTGTTGTTGGTGTGGGTGGACTCATTTTATGGACTAAAAATAACTGTAGGTGTATGATGCTGAGCATCCACCTACACAAATGTTAAGGACCCAGTAAGCAGCAATTTGGACAGCAGCATGGGGAGCCCCAGGGGGGTCTGACAGAGTGGACCCTTTCTCAGGAAAGCCTTTGGCTGTGCAGAGCATCCATGTTCAAGATATGTGTGGCAGCCTTGCAAGTGTGGGGGTTAGTGCAACAGCAGTTGTATGTAGAAAATAACTTTGGAGGGGTTCTGTTTGGTCTTGTGGATCTTCTACCCAGCTTGGCATTGCTCATTTTCAAATCATTGTGTGTCAGGGTTACCCCTAGACCTGCACTGCTGTTCTTATACCAGATAATCTTTTTTGAGGTGGGGGGGTTGTTAATGCAGAGCTTATTCCTTGTTAATAAGGCCACAGCTTTGGGCAAGAGTGACTTTTTAGTTTGCTTATTTATTATCTCTTCTGTCAAAAGACAAAAAAGCACAAATGCCTGTTTCTGAAGAGCCTTTGGGTTTGTATTACTTCCTGAAATAGATTCAGCTGTGAAGATTATTCTTGGTTTTATGGCTGCTCATCTCAGCCTCCTGTAGTGTATTTCTTCTGTTCACTTGGGTCAAGGTGTTCAAAGTAAAAATGCAAAAATGAAGCCAGAACCCAGGTGAGATCTCTCTAAAGAAGAATACAAGTTCCATATTAAGCAGAATATTGTTTGCCTCTAAGTTTTGCTTGAGGCAAGCAAAAAGTTGCTTAATATATACATATGTGCACAAACATAGGGACCCTTTAGTTCATGCAGATGGTAAATACTATGAAAAAATCTTCATAAGGGCAAACCTGTTTTTTCCAGGACCAATCATTTTGCTGATAATGAATGATTCTACTTGTGCATGGAGCAAAATGTTGCACAAACTTAATTAATAGATCTGACTAATAATTAATAAGAACTGCATCTTAAAGTCATACTGATATCTGCAGTTCTGTTCCTGCTGATCTTGAGTTACTCCTATGGACATATCTGTCTGTTGGTGTAATTGGAGCTTGTAGAGAAGCTTTGCAGTAGGTTGAATGTAAAATTGATAAAAATATCCCAAGGCACAATTCTTCTTCCTGCAAGGTCACAGCAGAAGTGACTGCTTACTGATAGCAGTGATGTATAAAGTAATTTTGAACACTGCAGGATTGAATTCATAGAATATAAGACATTCTCTCTCTGCTGTCCTTCTTGCATCTGTCAAAAATGGTAAATATCTAGAGTAGTAATATAAGGATCCCCAGTCCTCAGACTCTTCATCTGTGATAAAAATCTGCATATGCTACTGTTCATTTGTCCTTCTGAATATTCATTTACTGCTCCTTTGCCTTTTGTATTGTGTGTAAATTAATTAATCTTTAGTTTTTGTTTTACCCTGACAAGATCATGGGAGATGTCCAAAACTGATTGGAGATTTATTGTATTAACTCAAAGGTACAACAGTGGTTGTAGTACAGCACCCTGCTTTACAGAGCTGCTAACAGAACTGAATAACATGACTTGCATGGTTTTTCATCCCATTTTTTACAGGCTTGTCATCCTTGGTGAGAAGTCCATGACAAATATGAGCTTTGCTTAAGGTGTTTTTGTAGGCTTTTGCTGCAATGAAAGTGGCATTTCAGATTGAAAATACAGCTTTACTAGTCACATTTGAGAAAAAAAAAAAATCTGTGGATTTCCTGAAGCTGTAGAATTCCTCTTTGTGACCAGGTGTATTATTTATGTGATATGATGCTTATCTGGGAAGATGCACTGCACTGGAGAAGTTTTTGATTTCACTGATGCCAGATACTACATGAAGTTATTTCTGATTTTTCAGTAATGGCTTAAATCACTCAGGAGTGGTATGCATAGGAAACATGAAATGTCACTGAGGGCCTGATATTCAACTCCTGTGTAATTACATTAATGTTTCTGAGGGCAGCTAATGCAATTTCAGTATTTAACTCTCAACTGTTGTTTACAGTAGAATACACAGTCACTCCCCTGCTCAAGTGCAAGTCATCTCCAGATATCATCATCCTGGTGATTGTTTTAGTGGGTACTTCAGGCAGTTTGTACACTTCAATTTCTTTGTTTTTCTCTCTTAGTGTTGGAGCACTTGTGGGGCTGTCAATAGCAGCAGTGGTCCTCTTTGCTTTTATCATCACTGTGTGTGTTCTCTGTTACTTGTTTATCAGCACAAAGCCACGCAGCAAACTGGACACTGGTTTAAGCTTACAAATGGCAGGTAAGACCAATTGTTGTTGATGTACATTGTCCTCCTGTAGAAAAAAAGCATTTTTCTGTCTTTAAATGGATGTGGAGGAGTCCAGCAAAGTGTATTTTCTTTCTAATGGGGATGTCAAGATGTAGTCAAGCTAACCTGCTGTTTTGCCTTTTGAATTAAGTCTGTACCAAACTCAAATGAAAAAAAAGGTATGAGCTCATTACTTATTAAATATTAGGGGGGGTGTAAAACTTCACAGTACTGCATTAGGAGTGTGAAAAATGAGTCCCTTTCTTAGGAAGAGGCTTAATGAGTTGCTCTGGATTTCCTGTCAAGAGTATATAAACATGGTAGTGACTTCATTCCAGGAAATCTCAGAAGATTATTTACTTGTCCTAGGGAAAGATAATTGTTTGGGTTTGGGGTTTTTTTTTTCTTTTTTCTCTTGACATAGGATCCAGTCTTTGAAATCTAAGACTTTTTGCAGTAGTCCATACCTTTGTGCCCCAATTATGCTGGCAGATGCCTGTAGGAACAGTGTCTGTAGCCAGCACTAGCCCATGGGCATGGGGAAACCTGTGGCTGCTGAGTTACATTTCACTACATTTGTGAAACCTGGCTGCAAGCTTTGATGACAGGATGGGGTCTGATAAGTTTCACCCTTAGTCTTGGACTTTCTAAATGTTTAAATGTGACTTTAGCAGTTCAACCAGTGAAGCTGTAGGAAGTAAAGGGAAAGCTGAGCTTGGCCTTGTTGTACTTATTTAGGCCTTAGAAGTTGAGCAAGTTGAAAAGGGAGAATAAGTCTTGAAATAACTCTCTAGCCTCAATTTTTTTTACTAGTTTTTAAAGTGGTTCTATACCTTCATGGCTATATAGGACTGATTAGTTATTGTGTCAGTAGGCTAATATACAGCAGTGAGCCCCCTCCTGAGTGTCTCATTAACTCCACTTCATTAAAAACTTCTACATCTTGTTTTCTTCTCCAGAAGATGCAGGCTTTGGTCTAAAAGTGGTTCGTAGAGCTGTCAGGAAGTGCAAAGCTGCCTTTTGGAGCTGCTTAAGCTGAGCAAGGTGCTGAAGTGAAAGTCACACATTCAGCAAACTGCTACTAATCTGCAAATTGAAAACTTGACACCTGCCATGGAGTGAGAGAAAGAAGATCTGCTACCTAGGACAGTCTAAATAAACTCTTGGGTGGGATGAACGAGATGCCTGGTGGTCTTTTGCAAGATGGTGGTTTTCTAATTGTTAACTGGCATTATGCTGTGTTTAACTTCTTCCCTCAGGTTTTCCTGCTGTGGCATCAGCTCTTAATCCATTGCCAGGGCAGCAGTGCTGTTTTTTCTCATGCCTGATAATTTTATGCCAGACATGTTTGGCCTGTGGGGAACTGAGAAGGAGGCAGGTGCTACTGCACTACTGCTGCCAAGTGATTCCAGCTTTTTTACTGTCTCAAACCCTGCTGCAAAACCACATCCTGCTTTGACATTAAGGATCATTGCTTTCTTCCAATCATGAGGTGAACAGCATCCCAGGCTCCCTCCACTGATGACCTGGTGTGCACATAAGCATCCTATTGTTCCTGATTTCAGGTGTTTCAGGCTCCAGGAAACTGAGAAAACTTTGCTGACCATATCTTGTGTTGTTTTGGGCTTTATATGGACTGAATTGCTTTGTGTTTAAACACTGTTTCGACTTTGCTTTCATCCTGTTTTTCATTTTAATTATTCTGCTGTTTTGGCTGCTCTGAATGACAATTATTTCACATCTAAATTCTGGTAGCTTTAGCTGTTGATGGAGGTGGGCTGCCAGAAATTGAAAACCAACTGCTTTGCCAAGGTTGAGAGATCTTTGAAAATGTTGAAGGTTTTCATTGACAGGCCTGAGTGTTTATCTTCATCACACTGGGGTTTCTTTTGCATGGAATTAATGCAGAGTATAAGTATCTTATGAAAGGGCTGGCTAGGTGTTTCCAGGCCTGAGGAAGCATCTGAGATTTTAGCATAATCACATCTAGGCAATAAAAATTAATTAAAAAAATTAAAACAGTTTTTAGAAGCTTCAGAAAAAATTAGGCCTGAGGACTGTGAGCTCAGTTCAGCCCTGCTTTTCTCTAAACTAGAAAAATCTTGCCTTTAGGAGAAGCCTGTGTCACATGGTAAGTGTTGTGCAATGTCTGTGCCCCATGAGCATTCAGAGAGCACTCAGTAGGAAAGCAGTATTTTTATTTTATTAATTTCACCCATAATATAAATGAAGCTCGCTTGGAGCTTTGTATTTCATTAAAGACACAATCAATTATTGTATGCCTTCCCTCCCTCATGTAATAATCAAATCTGGTCCTTGTTCTTTGGGCTCACCTAACATCTAAATATAGAACTGGAATTGTCAAATATTTACAAAAATCATTTCAAGTGCAATCATAAATCAAACACATGCAAAGGCAGATCAGCTGGAATTTGCCTCTATTTAGTCTTTGAACCCATTGTTTTAAATAGCATCAATACAGATGTTACATACAGGATGCCCAAGTGAGCTGAGCATATTGTTATCCCTATCAAACAATAGCATTTTTGGTCTGAGAACTGAATTTCAAGAAAAATAAGCTGAGCTCAGTGGTTTAGACTGGGTGTACCTACTTACATGTTGGTGGGGTTACACTGTTGTAAACTTGTTCCTTATTACTGCTGTAATAAGGTACCACAGTGTAAAGTGGTACAGAGTAGATCCTTTACATGCAAAACAGAATATAGAAGCAAATGAGAAAATCCAGTATCTCAAGGAGTTTAGTCTAGTTTCCAGTATTTCTCAATAAAAAGCAGCAATGTATTTACCTCTTAATTAAATTTTCTCCTTTTACAGTAAAACTATCAGATCTTGTATGTAGCTTTCTTATTGTTTGCACTCAGAATGTGAGGATGGCCTAGGGTTTGGCTCATGGCTTCACAGGTTAAGAGTTTGCCTTACTGAAGTGTAAAGTCCTTCACACTTTTTCCTCTATGTATCCTCACAGCTATTTTTCTGCAGTAGGCAAATGCCATTTACCCCGTATGCCAAGGAGACAGAACTGCAGGGAAGTATAATACAATTGTTACTCTAAGCATTAGTGTCCAGTGGCATTTTGAAGGGACATCACTAACCAGAAGGACTTTGTCCTTTTGATTATGATACTTTTAAAACTATGGCTCACTAGCTTGCCACAGGAATTCTGTGGTACAGAGAGCTGGGCCATGCTTTGTGACACCAAGGTGAATATTCAGATCATTGGAGCCAACTTTTTCTTATTATAGGGAACTTGTTTTTTTTAATCATAGAAATTGCTCAGTAAGCTCTTTCTGCAAGAGAGGATTTTTCACTGAACTTATTTTAGGCATTTTGTTTCTCCCATTTGAAGGCTGGAGAACAAGAGAAGCATTTCTTCTTAGCAAACAGAGGCCTCAAACAAATGTAGGCCCTGACAAAGCATTGTGGGTTTTCTCAAGATGGAAGGGAATTTGATCATGTGCATTGTTCTTCTAACCAAAAAACTTCACTCTGTGCAAAAGGTTTATGCTCTTCAAAATGCAGGGAAATAAAGTCACAAGACTGCAAGTGGTTTTTTGTTTTGTTGTTTGTTTTTTTTTTGAAGTGAACCAATGCTGGAGCATCTAGGGGAGATGAGGATAGCTGAGTAACTAATGTCAGGAGAAGAATGGTAAATAGGCAGAAAAGGAGGAATATATGTGGCATATCTGCTTCTCAGTTCTGAGGGAAGGTGCACATATGCTTCCCTTGACCAGGCAGCTGATGGGAGAGGAGTAGTTTATTCTGCTGGCCCCTTAGGATGGGTTTTGCCATCAGAGGTAAAGATATCACATTTTCTGATTTTTTTCCCCTTACGTGCCAGTGTTACTTTAGGAAGAACTTTGAGGCAAGGTGTCTTATACTACTTACTGCAAAGTGAGAATAGCAAATGACATTTTTTATGGTAGCAGTTTCCTCTAAAACTGAGCACAGGAAGACCTCTGTAATAAATTCAGAGTCAGACAGTCAGGAACCTTTGGGCTGGAATGTAATGGTAATAGTGTCCCTTTAAATTTCTCATAAGTGTTGGGGAAAATATGCTTTAATAGAATAATTCCTTATTCTTACAAAGCAGTGACATCATAGTATGCAAAAGTTCACAATTTCAGTTTATTATAAGGAAAAACTCAGTGCAAAAAAATAGCCAGGTGGCTATTCTTTCCCTCTTTCTTGTCTCAATTAAATGTCAAACAATCAAATTCCATCTTGATATTTTGAATCCAAACTGCAGTTATTTAAATATAAACAAACTACAGTGTAACTTTTGGAATGTTTTTGTTTCAGGTTTTTTAAATGAAAATACTAAAATTCTCCACTTTTCATCCCTATTGGACATTAGCCACCGTTTTTAATCCCACACACTTGGACAGAAATACCCTGCCCACTCATGATCCATCTTTTCTCCTTGTTCTGTGTTGGCCCAAGCAGGGGGAAAGTGGAAAATGAGGTTAAAACCAGTGTTAGATTAGGGAGTAATGGGAGATAAAGGGAAACTTGACCTGGGTGGAAGGTTGATAATCTCCATAAGGAGACTTAAAATGAGAAGATGGAGCAGGGAGGGGTTTGAAGGCAGTAGATAAAGGAGAAACTGCAACTGAGCAAGGACCTGGGTGTACCTGGGGAGCATGTGGAAGAAGGAGGTAGCTAATGGGGTTGAGAACAGCAGAGGCAGTGATGCCTGAGAAGATGGAGAACTCCTGAGAGGAGTCCCAGGGAGTGTGACAATGGCTGTGGGGGGGCTGGAAAGCAAAGGTGGGGAGAGTGATGAAGAGGGAGCCTTGCAGATGAGAAGCTTGCACAGGGTGGGAACAGCTGAGATTTATGGCAGAGAACAGAGAGGAGGTTCTCAAAGTATGAACTGAGCTGTTGTTACTGGAGATGGGAACTGTCATGGGGAGCATAGTAGCAGGAAATTATGACTGGAAACAGAGTGAGGAAAGCAGGAAGGGAATGAAAGAATGAATATAAAGCAAGAAAAGAAAGGAAGCTCAAAGTGTGGTCAGAGAATTCTTTATTTCTAGAGCTTTGCATTCTCTGCTGTCAGCAGGTACCAGTGAAAGCCACTGGCAGGGTATCTGTCCTCTCCCTCACTGTGACCCACTGCAGGTTGCTTTTGCTTTGTTTATTTTGATTGGTTTGAGCAAACTCAGACTGTCTGCACTGGATCTCCAGATTACAGGTCTCCGAGTCCAACCAGGTGTATGGATCTGTTACCTGGTGGAATTATAATGAACCATTATTTATTTTAACCCATGAAGTTTTGCTCTAAAAAACAACAGTGGGAGACTTCTAAGCTTCAAAACCAAGCACTCAGAAGATGAGAGATGCAAGAACTTAAGATTTTTCCAGGCAGCTAGTGAAATGCCAAAGTAAAAATTGCTTTAGTTGTTCTTGTCATCTCTACAATCTTTCTGAAAAATAAGGGTGACATTTCTTTCATGGGAAGTGCTGTGAGCCTCTCCTCAGGCAGGGCTTTGGGATGACTGGATGGAAAGTGAAGGCAAGAGTGACTGATGCAGGGGGGTGACAATTTGAGATTTTGGAGCAGAAATTTTTCTGCTGTTTCATTTAGGGGACTGATTTTCTGCTGCAAGTTCTAATTATGCCACAGTGCTGCTACGTTAACCTCTTCTTGATGCTTATTCCTTTTTAACACAAGTAAGTTAAATACTGCATTTAAAGTTTTAGTCCTTTAAAAATTGTAGAGGAGGGTTACAGGAACTGTGCTTTTTTCAGTGCATTGTGCACATTTCTGTATTACTAAGCGGGACTGAAGGAATAATAATGTTGATTTTACTAAAAATGTTTCTGTTTTACAGACAGTGAGACAAGAGGGAGTTCTGTATGTTAAGAGGCACTGGATGGATTCTACTGATGCTGTAATGAAAGCAGGTACAGTGAGGACATTTCTTTTCATCTTACTTTTTTTTGTGCTTGTGTACCCCCTGCTCTGTCTTATATCTGGTTATGCAGATGTGATAAGCATTTCTCAACATGCTGTGATTCTTCATGTGGGATTTTAGCTTTCTGGAAAGCACTAGCAAATTCTGTTTGATTTAGTTACATGTTGCCCTGAGGCTGCCCTTGCACAGGAAAGTATTTGCCAAGGCTTGAACAGAGGCATTCTACAGAGAAATTTCTTCTTGATTTACTTGTAGATTAATACTCCTTCATGGCTGTGTGCCAAAGATTACATTCCCCTTATGCTTCCTTTGTCCTTTCCCTGATGTTGTTCAGGATGCATCAGAGCTTACTAAAGAGGCAGCCATTGTAACTTATAAATCAAAATAAATCCTTTAGTGATGAACTGCTTGAAAGGCTGCTGTGTGACAAAGGGTAAAAGCAGTGAAGTATCTGGTGGATAGTTTAAGCATCATCTGTTTCTTCTTAAAATACTCCCTACAAGTGCTGAGTCAAGTCTGATAAAAAACTGAAGAGGGTTATCGTACAAAAAATGAAGTTTTGTCTGCTGACTTGCTTTTTAATGCTGAAATAATATTTAAAGGTCAAACTGTCTATGGCACAGACCATGCAAAATAGTCTATAAAACATAAGCCATTGCATTTTAAATAGTACTGTACTTCAGATCTAAGAGGAATTTATGAATAATGCAGAAGATTTGAGATGACATGAAACATGAGTTTTACCCTCTGCAGGAGGTGAAAGCTCTGGCCAAGCAGCCACAGAATGTGAGAATAGCTGTAGGTGACCAAAGTCTGTCACAGAAAAAAAAGTGGGCCTGTTTGCTCAGCAGTTGTACTTAGCTCAGCAGGAAAATAAATGTGTCAGTTCCCTGCTTTGTGTATTTTCTTTGTACCCTTAAAAAAAGCCATCTTGTGCATCATTAGTGCAAATGCATCTTTCTCAGTGTCCTTTATTATCAACATAAAATGTTGGTTTGGGCTGCTTGTCCTCATGAAAATACTGAAGTGTAACAAAACTCATTTTGAAACTCCTAGCCACCTCCACACATTTTATTTTTATTTTTTTCTGCTGTTGCAAATGAAGTGCCTCGTGGGAGAAAAATGCCATGGAAGACTAAAAAAAGGTTTCTGTACTCAGAAAACAGTCTGTAGTGAGAAAACCCAAAAATACCTGAGGCAGGCACTAAGTACTGAGGTGAGACCTTGGTTCAGGTCTGTGAATGAGGCATTGATTTCTGAAGGCCCTGAGCTTCCCATTTCCTCATGCTTCACTTTGCCTGCCTTCCATCATGTTAGAGAGATTAATGTTTATGGAGTGTCCTGTGGTGTAGCCTGGTTACCACTATTGCTTGCAGGAAGGGCAGGAGAGGATTGAAAGGACAGCTTTTTCTTTTTTAGGCCTTGCATGCATCCATTACATAAAACAAAAAAAATTTAGAAGTGTGTTTTGTGGGTTAATTATCCAATCCTGTTTTGTTGGCAAAATGAGGCTGGCATTTTCATGAAGACTCAAAATACTTGAGACTTTTTGGGGGGACTAAACCCAGGAAACCTATGCCCTCAGCCTGTGAGCCTTTTTGCTTCCAGATGCAGAATGGAGCAGCTGGGAACCTTCTGTGAAAATTGAAAAGGTAGCAAGAATATGTTCTGAACTTCGATAGAAAATCTGGTTAAAATAGGTAGAAAGGTTGCTAATTGTACTTTGTCCTCTGCTTTTCATGTTGTCTGCTTGTTGCAGATTTCATGCCTGATTTCTGGCCTGTTATGGGGAACCACTTCACAGTGCAGTGGTAATCCTGGGAATCCACCAGTGGCTGCAAACCTTCCCCAGCTGTGAGAAAGCTACATGTAGCAATTAGATTTGGTTTAGCATGCACAGTTCCTCTGCCAACTTCACTGGGTTTTAATTAGGAACAGGACTCTATACACCATTGCCACTGGTGTAGTTCAGAATGCCATTCAAGCTTGTTTGCATGGGTTTTTTTTCCAGCAAAAGGGCAAACACAGCTCTTGGCTTTAAAAGAGGAAAGGAGAGGAGCTACACAGCTGGAGGCATGGCTTCTAAGTTGGAGTGATCATCTATCAAATTACTAAATCAAGTTATGTACAAGAAAAATTTGACACCAGTGTTGAAGACAAATCATGACAATCCAGTCTAATTTCTCTTTGTCAAAGCAATTTTTCCTGCCAGGTAAATAGGAACAAGTGGCTGTGACTTTTACAGGTCTTTTGAAAATGCAGTCAAAGGGAAGTTTTCAGAGGCTCATTCTCAAACACGTTTTTGGAGGGAAGGATGTCTCAATTGAGTGGTAAGAACTTGGGTGAAGGAGTAAAGAGCATATGCATAAAATTTATGGATGACACCACCCTGAGAAGATCAGCAAGATTCTGAGAGATGAAACTGCCTTTCAGAACTATCTTAGTGCCCCAGAGAAATGGTCTGAAATCAAAAAGGTGAATTACAATAAAGATAAAAGCAAAATGCTGTACTTAAAATGGAGCAATCAAAACCTCAAATACACCTAAGGGAGAATAACTGGCTAAGTAGGGGAGGGAAAATATCTGGAGATTCACTGTATGTCATTAACAGTGCTGCTGTTCTGGGCTCTTCTTTCAGTCTGACATATTAATGAGAAGAACTGTATAGGATGTGAAATAATAATTTGTTCCAGTTAATGCTGGCAATGCCTCTGTTACTCTAATGCTCTTGGGTGTTGACATACTGGAGACGAGCTAAAACTGAGAAAATTATAAAGGTTTTAGAACAGCAGGACAGGCTTAAGGTGGCTTAAGTCCTGAAAAGATGAGTGACAGTGCATAGTTATGTAAAAGAGAGGACAGAGATTATTTTCCATGTCTGTAGTTGGCAGGGTGAGTAAAGCTGAATTCCACACTGAAGTAGATGCAGATTTAGAAAATCTTTCAAGCTCTAAGGCTAGAAGTAGTACTGGATCAGCCAGTGAGGCACTTTGTGGGACTTTCTTCCAAGAGCATCCTGACCTTGTACTTTTCAAAAGTGAGAGAGATGAAGGATCTGTAGAGCCTCAGTGTTGGGAGGGCTGTGTCTTAGCCCCAGGAATCCCTTAGGCCACATCAGCAGTCTGGGCTGTGTCCAGGTCTGGGAAGGAAATATCTGTCAGTCTGCTCTGAGTGGGTACAATCTTGGGTGCTGTGTCAGCCTGTGTGGGGGTCTGCACCTTTAATCTGGAGAGAAAGTGGTGGGCATCATAGAAACAGCTGAGCTACCTTCTGATCCAGTATTTAATCAGAAATTCTGTATGTGGAGGCAGAATAGGATATTTCAGTTGGAAGGGACCTAGAGCAATCCTGTAGCCCAACTGTCAGAGCACTTCAGGGCTAACCAAAAGTTAAAGCAAATTACTCAGGACATTATCCAAATGCCTCCTAAACACTGACAGGCAATGGGTGCATTGTCCACCTCTCAGGAAGCCTGTTCAGTGCTTGACCACCACCTCAGTAAATAAATTCTTCCTACTGTCCAGTCTAAATCTCCCTTGGTACACCTTTGAACTATTCCCATGTTTCCTGCTCCTGGGTACCAAGGATACTGGTCAGGATCACTGGGTCAGGATGCACTGCTGGCTTGAATGGAGCTGCCTCTTACCAGATGGCAAGTGTCACTGAGGACTCACACAAGTGTCATTGAAGGGATGTTCTTTGCTTTTTAGGATGCTCTTTGCTGCTAATTGCCATCTGCCTTGAAATTCAAGATTTCATGCCTCTGAACTTCTGTCAGTATCTGAATTCTCTGGGATTTTTCTGGCCAGAGTTCAGTGCATGTCCATTGCTTTTGCCCGACCTTGCAAACATCTGCTTTTAAAAGGCTGTACCAAGAGCTGTTGTGCTTAACCTCAGAAGCAATCCCTTTTTAATGAGCAGTAGACTGATTTTTTTTTGTGTGTAGCAATTCTTCAAGTATAGTTTGGACTATGTTTTGGTATCTTTCAGGATTAAAGGTGCACATTGTGAATATGTCTGTCATAAAAGAATGTGGTTTAATTTGGATATTAGTGTTGCTTTTTCCAAGAGGCACTGCATAGACATGTTAGATGAGTGACTCTCTTTATCTGCTAAGCCTTCTTTTGTTTTGTTTTAGCACCACTGTGCCTTGAGCCTTCATTCCATGCAAGGTGAAATCCTTGCACAGCAAGGGAGCAACAGCAAGTCTGCTCATCCACATACATCCCTAAAGGAGGCATTTAGTGTTTCATAGCTGTAGTGATGCCCTTCAGAGGTGTAATTCTTCACTTGGTAAAGGTTAAGAATATAATTAAATGATTGGAAAGAAGTAATCTTGGTGAAATGGATTGAGCTGTGTGGTTTGTTCTGGATTTGTTTGTAGGATCTCCTTATCAACTCTGCTGTGCAGCAGAGGGATTAAAAAAAATAAATAAATCTCCTCTTCAGTCTAATTCTTAACTGTGACTGTTATTTTGCAGATACGGAGATGCATCCTTCACAAGGCTCCCACCAAAACCAGCTGTTGACAAAGCCAAGTGGCTCTCAAGAGATTTCTTGAGCCACAAGGATGAACTGTGACTGTGAGCCACAAGAACCTGACTCACTCTTCTGGAGGTGTTTCCTAGCTATTACAACCACTGTTGAGATAGCCAGAGGCCAATCTGAAGCTGTGCCAGGATGGTGTATTTGTGTGTGGTTACTGTACTGACAAGTAGTGGATGTGGATGTGCATTTACCAGCTACTGCTGCTAGTCACTTCCATGCAAATTATTCTCTTCACCCTGTGCATTTCCTGTGAGGTAACACAGTTGTCAAGCAGAGCAGAATTTGGCACACCATGCTGACCAAGCTTTACTTTAAGCTTTCCCTGTGTGCCACCTTAATGTGGTGTCTTCATGTCATCAATATGGTTGTCTTTAACCAAATGTGATTGTTCTTTATGTGAATGCAGTACCTCAATAAAATCTGGTGTGTGTTTGTCCTGTAGTTTTCTTAATTTATCATTTTCCCCCGCTTCTGTTTCATCAGAAGATTTTAATGGATTTTAAAGTTACATTGATGGGAGAATTTTTCAACCAAAAAGTGAAGTTAGTAAGTAAAAAAGTGAATTTTTGTCGGGAAGTTATGATTTCAATAGCTGTTTTCATGGGAATAGTAAGCACCGAAATTAATTGAAATAAACATCCACAAATGTTTTGCAGATTTTACATCAAAAAGTGATGGAATATTTACTTTGAAGCAAACTTGAAAAAATTTCCAGTAGTGTTCCAGGTTGGAGTATTAATTTCTCAAGTGTTGAGCTTCTTTCAGGTAATCAAAAGAGTTCATTGCACATTTTATTTCCCCAGAAGTCTTAGGAACAACCAACATAGTCTTAACTGTCATATTTGAAGCTTTCAACTCTTTCAAGCTTCAAATTGTGAGCATTAATGATGATAATTTCTTTTTATCTTGTGAGAGCTCTTTAAGATCAGTGATCAAAAGAGTTTCTAAAATACTTAACAATGCTGTTTATGTGAAGGTAGTAGACAGATTATATCTTCCATTTGCAGATGAAGCCTGAGATATTTACCTACCTTATTTGTTTTGTTTCTGGTTATACTTCATCTTTCAAAGACCAGACCCCTGTCTGCTGCTTGGGAGTGGCATCTTTGTGCATGGTAGTGCTTGAAATTTAAGCTTCTTTACAGCTGTCTTGTATTATGCATCAAAAAACCCAAAGTGTTTGCAGTCTAAGCTACTCCTAAATCACATTACTTGTCTGAAGTAACACACCAGTGCCTCCAAAAGGAATAGAGAATATGGTATATGTTCTTTCTATAGCTGCTTGCATATAATATTCACTAAATTGGCATTAACTACTTCCAGAAAATTAAAACCACATTGGATGCATGAAGAAAATATTTTTATAATGATAGAACATAAACCTGATTTTCCAGCCTCATAACTTTCTGGATTGGGACTGTGAAAGAGCAGAAAGAAAAAAAGATGTATGAGTTTTGCCATCTGGCTTCCTTTGAGGATGGCAGCCCCGAGATACACATTCTGGAAGTGGATGCTCCATTTTAAACCACCAATAAAAGACTTGCAGAACATGGGGGGGGGAAAAAAAAAAAAAAAAAAAAAAAAAAAAAAAAGAAAAAAAAAAGAAAGTAGGATTTGAGTTATTTCGACTTCATACAAATTTGAGCCAGTGATTTTGCAGTTTTAAAATTTTATAAAAAAAAACATTCTATTATGTTTTGCTGCAGATAAATATAACTTTGGTTTTTGCCTTTTGGGCAATTTCTAAATGTTTGATTCTTCAAGTAATGGGTTTATTTTTTCCTGCAGATATGAGGCTTTTTTATTAATTGAGGCTGGCTTAATGTACTAAAATAACAAGAAAAGTGAAACCAGAATGCAAAAAAAGTTTCCAGTTCTTCCCCTGTGTCCAATGCCTGTGTGTTTTATGGTACTGTGTTAGGAAAATCCATTTCTTTGCCCTTTTAGCTACTTATTATATGTAATTGAGGGTTTCTAAATGTAACAAAAAAATACCTCCCACATTGGTTTGATTAGGGGATTCAGTATGCTGCCCAGAACAGCTTTCAAACATAATGTTCAGTTGCAACAAGCGTGGCTCCCTGTGCTTAATAACCATAATAAGGCTTAATGTACTTGTTAGGCATAGCCCTAATTTTTGTCCTGGGAACATTTTAAGCTTAAGTTGTTTACGTGACCATAGGAAAAGCAAACTCAGGGCTGTTCTTTTACCATCAGCTATGCAGAATCTGACAAAGCTCCCAGGATTTGCAATGAGCATTTTGTATTGTTTTTCAAAGTTGAGGAATTTTTCTAAGCGTGTAGGCAAAATAAAAATGGGAGGGAAATTGTGTAGTAGTATGCAACAGGGCCCATGGACTGTGGGAAATAGAAAGCATGCTTTGTCTCTGGATATTTATAAATACCAGCAGAGCAGCACAAGCAGAGGCCTTGGTTGATTCCATGGAGCAGACTGGCTGGATCCCACTGGTAATTGTGAGCCACGTTTTTCTTTGGAGCCAGACTGGCTGCTCACTCCAAAGTGATCTGCCCTTCTCATCCCTATTGTTTTCTAGATGCTTCAATATTAATAACTGGCTATGCACTTGTAATCTTCAATCTGACTTTGGGTCTGGGTAGAAAATACCAAATCAACAGTTCCACAATATCAATCACGTACTTAATGACTTTCCTAATTAATCCTCTTCTTTAAGTATAATTCTGAAAGCTTAGGCCTTCACAATTTCTCAATTATGGAAGACCAAAGAAAAGCTACAGTTTTACTGAATGAAAATAACATCTCTTTTAATTATTTTCCCAACATGCCAAATTAAATCCTTAGGATAGTTCCATCCTTCAAGTTTTGGAAAACATGAGGCAGGAAAAGGTTAAAGATTCATCTGTTTCCTAGGAATATAAATGAGAAGTATTTAAGTTTTCTTCTGTTACTCTGAATTTTACAGGAATCCCATCCCTCCTAATTTGAGGTAAGGAATGAAAAGTTCTGTCAGATAGATTTAGAAGTGTTTACAGCTTTGAAGTCAGAGGAGTGGTAACTAAAGCTGAACATCTACTTGCTCTTTTCTTAGACATTTAGAAGTTCAGAAAGTTAAGAAAAATATAAATTGACTTAATATTTTAACAGATACCGAACAGTTGGATAAATATCTATTAATATATTGCACTAAAAGCAGAGGATGAGAGAATTCTGCAATGGACAAGTTTTTGGAAAGTCAGTTCCTAGCCATAGGAAGCTATTTCTGGTTTTAAAAAAAAATCTGCTACACTGAGACTGAAAACATTTAAAGCCTGATCTGAACAACCACCAGCACCAGATCTGTCCAAGTTCCCAACCACCATTTATTTCTTTAGCAACAGGACCCTGGTTTCTAGTGGTCAACAGGATTATTGCACTTTGCTTCCCTTTTCTGTCATTCTGTTACTCTTTAGTGACCATGAGAGTGTGGTTTACAGGTAGAGATAATTTATTTTTATTTTTATATATATATGTGTGTGTGTATGTGTGTGTGTGTATACAGCACATTTGTGGAAAACGCCTTTGTGGAAATGGGAAGAATCTATCCAGGTATCTCTGAGTCCATAAGTCTTTGACCAATATACTCAAATTTAGATAGTGGATATGTCATACACTTGCTACTTAAAAGCATCTTTTTAGTCTTCTCCATTATTCCTCTGCTTTTTCCAATCTACATCTGTTAGAAAAACTGTTAAAGATCCTTGCTGTGTAACAGAAGTGTCTATTTTGATGGCAACAGTAACACAGCATTAAAAATAACTATTGAAGAGCTTGAAGAGCTTTTCT
This sequence comes from Phaethornis superciliosus, assembly GCA_023637945.1. Taxonomy (NCBI): domain Eukaryota; kingdom Metazoa; phylum Chordata; class Aves; order Apodiformes; family Trochilidae; genus Phaethornis; species Phaethornis superciliosus. The sequence continues at coordinate 24,834,572 of JAJQWJ010000009.1, forward strand.
TTGTATAAAGAAGGGTACATTTTGATGGCAAGAGCAACACAAAGTGTTGAAATTGATTAGTGGAAGCAGTGCAAGTACAAAGAGCTGCACATAAGCCCCTTTTTTGCAGCTGATGTTTCAGGATAGTCTCTCTGAAGAGTATCTTAATGAAACCATAGCTTCCCTTTTCCGCTTGTTAAAAAGAAGCTGTTGGAACAGGGGGGTTGGGAATAATATTAAAAGGACCATGTTTTTTCTCTCTCCTCCATCAGCTGTGCTGAGCATTGGATCAGCTGGGCCAAACAGTGTTTACTGGAGGTTTTGAGAGAAAATGGGTTGTTCAGGCTGTTGATGGCTGTGAATGGACTTCTGCAGATGAGCATGGAGGTACTGATAGGACAACATCCTGAGCTTTCTGAGCCCTCATTCAGGCAAATCTCTATCAATTCCAAAGGGGTGTTTGCCCCCAGAATTAGAGGGAAACAGCAAGGCAGAGCAGACATCTGAAGAACATAGCCTGTTGTCAGTGCTCCGGTGACACTGTGATAATCAGGTTTCCACAGATAACACTCTGCAATGACATGGTCCTATGCTATTATCTCTGCTTCTAAATCCTCCTCCTTTCATTCAGTGTATAGCAGATGGAAGCCATTCAGATGTTCATGTAGGGTCAAGAGAGCACCAGTATGGCTCTGCAGATAGTTTTCAAATACCCCTGGGATTGGAAAGTGGAAACCAGGGAAAAAGTGGAAACCAGGCCTCAGGTCAGAACTGTCTCTGCCCAAAGCTGTGACTTATCCCAGGGAGGGAAGTGAGATGTTCTTGTTCCTGATGAATGACTCCTTGGTTCTGCAGACAAATGTAAGGTAAATATGTTTCCCTTAACGAGTGCACTGAAAAATGGAATCAGTATTTTTTCCTAAATGCATCAACCACAGACATTTCAGTAAATTGAGTCTGCTCTTTTTACAATGCTGAATCAAAATGTCAAGCCAACACAACTCAATTATAGCAGAGGAAATAAAGCAACATACTGAATACCAGCAAGTTATTTATGAAATACTTCAAATTGCTAGTGCCATAACTACCTGTGGGAAATAAGAACAGACAAGAGCATAGATTCAGCTGTGGAAAAATTGACTCAGAGTAACGTGTTTGCAAAATTTTAAAATTCAATTTTTACCCCATCTGAGCTTTGTAGACTGGTTACACCCTTCAGTCTGTACTGGTTTTGCTTAAGAGATTTTTTAGGTGTGCAGAAGTGAGAGGATGAAAGAATCCATGTGTTTAGCTTTTAAAAAGGTAAAGAAACTTGCTATTTTTTTCAACAATATTTTTTTTGCATTATACCATTGTAAAAAAGATCAATCATCCCAAAATCCTTTCTACAGAGGACAAAATATCACAGTTGAATAATTTTTCTTTGCATTTCAAGGAGAGATAAGTACCTTATTCCTCACTTTAATGATGCTGAGAGATAAGGTGCAGTGATTTTGATGCCACATTAAGTTGCATCTGAGTGCTTCATATGGAATAAAAAGCCAGATATTTCCACTGAAATAAATAGCTTTATTTATAATGAAGACAACAAATTCTGACAATTAATGGGAGACACGAAGTAACTCCAAGAAATAAATTTTCTATTCATGTTACACACTTTAAAAAAGTAGTAACAGTTTGAGCCACAGCTGGGAAATCAATTACTAAAGTTATTTGCTTTAGCAGTTACATACACAGATCACTTCCAAGCAATGTGATTCTTCCACAGGACAAGTAATTAGATTCTGTAATTTGTGAGTATTTCCTGGTTTATTTTCTCCATTGCCATGGGAAGCCATGAGTTGGGAAAGCAAAGCTCATGAGGTCTAGTTAAATCTTTTGAAGAACTGGGTAAAATAGTACCTATGTTCTTACAGATGCTGATCTCTGCACCTTCACTGAGCCTGAGCACAAGCTGGTGGTAAAGCCAGTACCAGAATACTGAGGTATGACTGTGATTTTAAGTCTTTCCCTCTCAGATGTGAGAGGGAGTAAGAGAGGATGGAGCTGACATTCTTGGGCTGCAGGGGTAATCTCTTAATTCTTACATCCCCTTTCCCTGTGACTCCACTTTTCATTAATGAGCAGTGGTTCACCATTGTCTGTTATGATACATCTTTGCATGGATTTAAAGAACCCAATGGGCATGGAAAATACCTATTACATGAATGTCATCTGCTCTGTGGAGGAAAAACAAAAAAATCATAAAGTTACAGTAAATGTCTGCCAGCGTTACTGGTGAGTAACATGAAGGGATTTCCTTCAAGTTTTGGCAAGTCTTTGTATTAGTAGTTTTGCCTCTAATTCTTCACTTTGCTGCTGATAAGCACAATAATGAGTGGCAGTTGGAATGAAAATCTCTCCCATATTGGAGTCACAACTGACATGTTCCACTTGAGGAAAACAATATTCCTTGCAGGTTATCAACAGGTGATGTTTCATATTTATCAGCTTGGCAACAGTAATTGGTATGAGGAGCTGAAGAGTCCTTACTGGTAGGAGGAACATTTCCATAAAGTAATTTCTAAGTTGCTCAGTATACCACAATATCTCAAATAATAATAAATAATAATCATAATAATAATAGGTAAAGTGGTTGCACTGAGCAGCCACTCTAGTGTTGGACAGGGACTGTGAAATAATATTTTAATTCACCAGGTAACTGTTAGTTACGAGACAGCCAAAAATAAAACCATCACAAAACATGATGATTTGTGCAGTTGCTTGCATGTCTTTTTGGAACAGCATGAGGAAACATATAATATCCCAGGACAGAGAATAATGAAAGTGCAAAACTTTTTTTCAGTGATATAGTGGAACTAAATTAAATCTGGAAGTTACACTTGAGGAATCCAAATACCCAGAGAGGAAATTCACTGTCAGATCATTGGGCTGCATCTGAATGGTGCTGAGCATTCATTGCTAATTCCACAGGGTAACATACAGGAAAAAGAAAAAAACATACAGAAAAAAACATACAAAGCTCTCTCACTGTTGTACACAGCAGCACCTGCATTACAGTCACCCCTGTGACTTGCTTTTAATGACAGATACACAACAGCATGCCACGCTGTCAAGTGTTCCCCTCCAAATGTTCACACCCTTCTGTACTTTTTCTGGTGTGTAACGTGGCAACAGAAATGTGAAAGATTTTTGGGAAAGTTATTCTCAGCCGTTACAGGTTTCAAGTTCTTCCTTGTTTCTGCCTCAGGAGGGAACTGTGTTTGTGCAGATTTCAAGTCTCACAGCATAAGATGATTCAGGGAGAAGTATTTAGAGTTTTGGCTTCTGGCTCATACCTCCCCTAGCATTTATAGTTTTTAAATTTGTCCTTCTCTTTCAGGGACACTGTGTTCAGTTCAGTACGTAAAGCTCTGGGGTCTGACTGGAAAATGTTAGACTAAATCCCTGGTAGCTTTAGAAATCTAAACCCTTTTGAGTTTTTTTTTTTAAGGTAAGGCTTGAAAATTATTTTGAATATGAATATTTTAACAAATGTTTGGGTAACACATAGACATTCCAGTCCAGTGAGTAGGTAGAATAGGGTCCCACAGTGTCAAAGCCATATAACAACCTTTTATAGAACAAGTTTTTGGAGGCAGGAATGCAGCACATGCTTAAAAAAGGAACTGGAAGGAAACATTCAGCACACATTTCTCTGGCAGTTAAAGAGCAGATTTAACATACTGTTAAGCATAAATTTAGCCTGAGAATTAGATCAGTGCTTATCCATTATTCTATGCTAATGAGGAACATAAGCTTAGAAAGAAGAGTATCTTAATAGAGCAAAAATATAATTACAATAATTGTTTCTTATTTTAGTATAAGGAAATACAGTAGTTTCATGGTGCAATTAAATTAAATTAAGGAATTTAAGTGTAATCTTTTTTCTCTATAGAACATAATCCATACATAATACTCCAAGAATGTTTCTGGATCTGTTCTAATTTAATTTTCAAAGCACAATACACCTCGGAACACTCAGTAGCCACTATCTCTCCGTGTTACCAGAATATTGCTGGCATGCATTGAAATGATCATTTCTTGCTTCACTGCTTCTGCTATGACTGCAGTCACCAGGAGCTCTGAACATCACCTTCTGAAACCTGAGGGTGCTATTAGACAGGACTGTAAGCATTTCTTTGACTTCTGCTGTGTGTGTGTTTGCCTCTGTGCTCTTTCCTGCACTTCAAAATCCCTTGCTCCATAAAGAGACACTGAGTTGAAAGGCAAATGGAAGTGCCCAGGCCTCTCAGCACAGAGAAGGATCAGGCACAGGGCAACTTGGTACAGTAACTGTGGATGGGTAGTAAAGAAGGAAAATGCACATGAAAGATGCCCATAGGTGGTGTGTAACCAGAAACTTGGCTGAACACAGGGTTAGAGGTGCAATGAAGGATTCAGGTAAATGTAGATTTTTATGGTACTGCTGTCACAATTGAAGGAATCTGGCTATTCCTGTGGATGCCTTCTGCTTAATGCTTTGAGCTGCTTTTCTCCAGCTCCTCAGGTCCTGTAGCTGCTGGTTCCACTGCATATGTTTTGACTCCCTTTCTCCTGCTTACCTGCACTGGGGACGAACAAAATACTTGTGGACTACCAGTGAGGCATTGAATACCCCAGCCAAAATACTGTCCTTCATTTCCACAGCATTTTCAGCTGCAAAAAGTAATGAAAAGTACTTGGCAGATGGTATTTTCAGCTACATCAATTCAGTCTTCCAGAACCAAATGGTTTAGCTGGACACTAGAATATCAGAACAAAATCCTCCTTAGCACTCTGAGAGGAGCTTCTATTTCCATTGGGAGCTCTTGTAATATCTGTCAAACATTTTTCAAGTCTGTGTTTAAACTCCTAGGAAAATACACACTTGACTCACTCTTGGACAATGCTGCATGGCCCTGAGCCTCCTGCACTGCATCTGTAGCTCAAGAGGGCTTTTAGGATCTCACAGCTGTGAGCAGAATGGGCCTGATGCTGTCCTGGTAGGCACTGGTGTAAGTTGGTTCTTTCAGTACTCCTGTTATGAATGGCTCTAAAAAAATCTCAGAATTCAGTCCTGCATCTTAAATAAGTATTGTGATCCTTGAATAACTCTTAGCAAATATTTAATTATTTGTACCATAGGGATATATCAATATCAGGGCCAGGATGTCCACTCTGTTGTCCTTGGTGCTGTATAGTTCCAGTCCATTCCCCAGCTCTTCCAGCATGTTACAAGAGTAGACAGAGAAAGCACTGTGGGGTTTTTATAAATCCAGTGACTTAGGATTTTGGGGGGGAGAGGGAAAAAAGTGTTACTTGAAGTACTTTTATACAAAGGAATATTTCTGTTACCAATGTTTTCAAAGTCCCATAATTTACAGGAAAATGTAGAATTGCAGTAATAATCTTTTCATTCAGAAATTCCTGTTCACCAAGGACACCCTAAGTACCTACTTGAAACAAAAAAGCACCCAAGTGATGCATGTGAACATACAGATGGAGAGGTCCATGGGGACATACTCAGTGTGAAGTGTTTCACTGCAGTTGACTTTGGTGACGTTAGCACCCAGGTGCCTTGAGCCACCCTTAGGTGCTTTCTTGTGTCCTCTGTTGCCTCAAACATCTCCTCAAAACCTCATCTGTATGGGTGATGAAATAGCAGGAAACTGGGGGATGACAAAGCTCCTCCAGAAGCTTGAAATACTGGATGTGAACACTTTTAGAAGGTACTTGGGTTGTTTTCCTCTGCCCTAACCTCCCCATTTCTAAACAGGAGTGGTCCAAGGTATGCTGGAGTGGTAATGTTTAGTAGACAAGTGCTGCCTGCTCCTGAACCCAGTGATGGTTGCTAAGTGACAACAACCTAATTGACTGCTGTAACTTGGGCTAAGCCAAGCATTTAAAAGCAGGAAAGTGACACTGCAGCTCTCCTGCTGTCCATCTAACAAACCAGGTCTGGTACTAATCTGTTTTCTCAAGCAAAGGTTTGTTTACTGTTCCTCTCCACTCACTCTGTCATACCCAAAAGGATTACAGACAATTATATTAATTGGTATGGTAATCATAACAGGAAGCAATTACTTGCAGCAAATAATAAGTGCTTCACCTTCCCAGATTTGAACCACACCTGGACTTAATCCCAAATTTTTAACAAACATCTGGAAACTGAAAAAAATCCAGATAATTGCTTGCACTTCAGTGTGTAGTGCTTGCAAACCTACATGCCAGGTTTATTTACCCTGCCAAGCCCCAAGGACAGACACAGTTACTATGAAATCTCATTATTTTTGTAATCATCTAATTGTATTGTCAGGGGTAGCTTAGGACTGATTTTTATTTCTGATTTGTAGATTGGTGTAGACAAAAAATGCACAACACCAGGACCTGGGAGGAGGCTTGAATCTATTTAAAAACTGGCACCAGCTTGGTTTCATTTGAGATAATCCACTCCTGTTGGTGTTGCTTTCCTATCAAAACATTACAAAGATGGTACCTATGTGAATATAGATTTAGGTGAAAATCTTAGGGGAAAACATAACAGACCAAAAACGTTTGCTGTCTTAACATGATTGTTCCTGTGCAAAGTGATCAAATACTGTGGCATTAACATATTAACAACATATAACATTTAAGAAGTTATAGAATGCCTCCCAAAGGCAGTAAATTATGTCTAAAGATCAAATGCTTCAAGTTACTATTGGTATAATAGTTTTCCCCTGCGTCAGTTTTGTTTTATTTTGTTTTTTAAACAAGACTTGTATTTTACCCAGTACTGCTTGATAAACTGTTTTTTAACCTGCTATGGCTGACCTAGATCAGAAATTTTCCTTGATAAACAGCTACAGCAGTGTTTAGCTATTCACAGCCATGTTCCTCAACACCTCTGATATTCATTAAACCTGGCAGAATGAGAAATCCCCAAACTACTAATTATCAAGGTGCTGTGCTGTTCACATCAGTAAACCAGAAAACCTTTTGTCCTTGTCGTGCATGAAGAAGGATGGATGGAATTTTCTGCTCTGTTTGTGCTCTCCAGTGCAAGACCAGCACTGGGAAATACCCAAGGGCACTGCCAGCAAGAGATGCTTTCATCTAGGTGTGGATGGAGGATCGATAAGAATTGATGCTCTGTTTCCCACCAAGATTCAATGTTGAGAACTGTTCTTCAGGGCCTCCAGAGGAGCACAATCCATAGCTGGAGGCTGGAGCTAGCACAGCATGCTGAGAAAATGACAGGGAGCCACTATGCTGGCTCACTAAAATCTTCCATGTGTAAGGAACCTTGTGACACAGGTTCTGTTCATCATGACACAAATAGATCCCAAATCCATAAACTGTGTTTCATCCCTGTAGCAACTGTATTTTCTCCGGAGAAAGAGCTCTACGATTTTAAATAATGTTGATGTTTTTCACTGCTACTTATTTCTAATGCAATGATTTATGGTGCTGGGCCTGATAGCCAGACTAAGCAGATTCCCTGTGGGTTTGCTGGCTGAGAACATCTGCTGAGCCCTGAACAGCACAGCACATGAACAGAGTGTTAAGGCCATATTTGCTTTTAATCTCTGCTTCACTCTATGTACAAGCAGTTTGGAAGAATAATTGATGTTACCTTGATACCTAATGGTCTGTCTATGGGCAGACATGATTTCATTCAGTGCTTGCTAGGAAAGTACCATCTCCAAACGATTGCTTAGCAAAGCCCAGACCCTGTACAGACATCTGCATTTTTTCAGCTTCAGGGCTGTGCTGTCACAGCCATATGGCTCACAGCCAGCCTGAAACACAGCCTGGGAGAGCAGAGGAGAGGGATCAAGAAGAGGAAAGGAAGGCTGACCAGTCATAAGTGAAAGTGAGGTTTATAAAGCTGACTCCACCAAGCCATGTGAATTATGCACTACTGCATGTAGTAGTGTAATTAAAATGTAATTAAAAATCTTGATTAATGTGAATTAATGGTTCAAATGAGATTCCATCTTTCTAGGTATTTTCTTTAAATGAAATATAACCTAATTATACATACCAATTATCAGAGAAACTTTCTCATACCTCTCTTGGTACAACTCCATAATATGATCCTAGTGGTTTGGAGTTCTGGACAGTACAGTCCTGCAAGTTTGGGCACCACGTGATTTTTAAGTGACACAAAATGTATGTGAACTGCCATTGTATGCATATTGTCTTCCAATACCCATTTTTCAAACAGCAGTTCAGTTTTCCAGTTTTGTTTCTGTGTCTCAGAAGCACAAAGGGTGGAAATAAAACATCTTTTTCAACAAAGCCAGGTAATTAAAACCTGACACTCAGCCACTGAGGAATTCCCCAGTGGTGTAATGAGAACTCAAGAGTATTGAGGAATATTAGTGATGTGCTAAACCATACCTCATCCCCAAATCAGAAACAATCAGCATTAGTTGAGAAAAAAATAGCTTCATTCAAGTCACATTTTAAAAGGTACTGGATTACGAGAGTGAAGTAAATTCATGGGGAATGTGAAAGACAGCTGGGAATCTTATTAATTAGCAACATGGATATGTGAGTCATGAAAAAAAAAAATTGCTCAACAAAACTGTAGCTATGTTGTCTCTTTTTTCTCTTCCCAGATAATTAACAAACCAGATCATTTCTCCATTTTACCCCTGATTAAAAAAAAATCTGGTATTGCAAGAGAAGGCCTCCAGCTGCAAATCCTGGGTACTGCCACTGATAACTGCTCTGCAGCTGCCTCCCTGAAAACACCAGTACCAGGACATGGGCTCCTGCTACTGAAACTCTCTACATTTGCTGAGATTTCTGATCACCACTGTGGACTTCATCACCAGAATGAGATACAGGACTTGAAGCACAAATGATGGGTAAGATAAAGTGCTTAGTATTGCAGGGCTAATCAGGCAGTAGGCCACTTTATTCCTGAATGTATAAAATTAGGTTTAATTAACAGAATCTTATGCACCCACCAGGATGTGAGTGCAAGGCCATGTACAGTCCTCCCATGGGACTCAACCAGCACCCTCCAAAGATGAAGACTGAGCTGTTGCAAGTTATGCTAAAAATGTGACTGTCTTTAATATTGGACATAAAAGTCTTATCCTCTGGGGGAAAGGCACAAGAAAGCTTTTAATACTGGTAGACTAGTGAGTTACATCCACAAGAACTAACATCTGACTATGATCCTTTCAAATTTCCTAGAATCTTCCTGGAAGGAGAAGAAGGTATATAATTTCAGTAGCCAAACAGTATAAATGATAGTGAAGTAAATTATCCTTTGAACAAGCTAGTGATGCTTAATGTGTGCAACTACATTTTGGGAATATGGGAATTTAAAAAATGCTTGCTGAGTGCATATCTAGACTCCACAAAAGTGATTTCATCTTTATTTTATGCAATGCAAATATAATTCACTTCTGCTATTCATATTCCCTATTCAAGGGAATATGAAATAAATAAAAAAAAAAACCAGCAAACAGAATTTTTCAGATGATAGTACTAGCATGAAGAACAATGGGCATCTTTCTTCTGGCACCATGGGAAAGCTGCAATCACCATTTCTTTAGAGAAAAGATATAAATGCCATCAATCTAGATTACCAGGGAGCAGATGAGGAGGCTGGCCAACAAATCAACCATTGCTATAATATATAAGCATCTTTTAATGCAAATGAGCATCAGTGATACTGAGGTAGTTAAGATCACATTAAGAAGCTTAAGACCCATGTTCACTATTCCAGTTTCTTTACCAGGCTCTTCATGACTTTTAATTACTTTATCATGTCCAAGTGGTAACCTCATTATACAGTCCTGCTCCCAGTCTCTTCTGGGAATCCTCCTCTTCCCACCTTCTTTTTGACAGGAGGCTTGCACCAGGCACAGTGCTTATGGAGTGTGTCCTCCCTTCCTTCCACCACAGCTCATTGGTTTCTAGCACTACTCACCTGCTCTGCTCCTCCCTGGTCATAAAGCACATTTGACTGCTTTTCACATTGGTGACAAGGCTGGGTAAGATGTTTCCTAAATGCTTTGCTATGGATTATCTCCCAGGAGCTTGCACGATGTCTCTCTACAGTAGCTACACTGACAGTCTCCTGCTCAGCCATGTTTGTCCAGAGATTGATTTGTTGATTTACTTTTTTTGTAATCATTTTCACAAGTTGGTCTGGTGGAGCTGTCAGCCTCAGTGGTCTGTTAATTCCCTGTAGTTCCTCTTGGAATACTTCTTCAATCACTTTGTTCACCTGAGAGCCAATAAAATGACTTGAGCAGTTCTGACTGTCACTTCTCTCCATCAGAAAACAGTCCTGGCATACACTTGTGCCTCTCCCCCCCCCTTATATGCTCCCCATCTCCCTGCACCTGCCTCTAGCCAGAAAGAGGTAAATATGAGTGAGAAAACAAGGTGGAATCATACAATGTTCCATCCACAATAAAACCAAACGAGGCTAATTTAAAGTATATTAAAAAAAAAAACCACAACAACCCAAACCTTTCCCCCAACCCAGCCCCTGCTGTACAAGAAAATACATCTAAAAGGCAGTGGCTCCTCAGCATCAGGTGTGTGCCATAACATATGGCTTTCCATTATGAGTCTGAGACTCCTGCAAATTAACCAAAGTTAACTGCTGCTACCATTAGTCCCCTCTTTTTACAAGACTCAGGTTTTTCTCCTTTGTTGCATAGTGGGAAGCAATGATGAGAATTGCTGGGGCCTCCTTTTACTTTGCAGTTCTGCCTAAGGATTGTTGCACCAAGAGGGCACTAGACTGGAGCTGGGCTTTTCATATGCTTCTTTCTTTTAAAAGCAAAAGCCAGTCAGAGGAAAACAGCACAACACAAGTTCCACACTTGCTCCCTGCAGTGTAGCTGGGTGGAACAGATGTTCTTTCAAACTAATAATTGATGAAGGGCAAGGAATAGATAAAATGTAAACTTTTCAGCAGTGTGCTTGTGCATGATCCATTTCAAACATCAGAACTGCTGAATTTCCATCTTGAACTCATGCAAATTTTGATTTCAGTCCAGCAGGTGCCTCAGAGTGCCCACTATATACTTTGCAGGAAAGTTAAAAAACCCAGTAGTAGATGGCTAGGCAAAACTGATAATGAAGTTTCTTCTTCAGTCTTACTGGCTCTGTCCTGAAGGCAAGAGTCTTGCTGAGGTATTTAAAACCAAGCAGATCTTTTAAAAGCAAAGCACAAAAAAGCACTTGCAAAGGGCAGATTTATCTCACATTGCCTTAACTATCAATAAATTAGCTTGTTTCAGCTATTTGTCTCACCGTAGATTAACTATCTAAAAATTAGCTGGATTCAGCTTTTAGTCCACACTTCTCCTGTAGCCAATGGAAATAAGATAGCAAGAAGCAATTGGCAATTCATCCTGGTCCAGGAGAGATATTTTACCCTGTAGCAAGATGTGTTCCTGCTGTTTGCTGCTGGAAGGGACCCTGGTGGCTGACCTGGAGCATGGGACTACCTTTCAGATACTTAGAGGCAGATGAGATCAGTCCCAAATGGCAAGAAAGCAATGTGCTTACAGTTATTAACAAGAGGTAAACACTGAAAAGCAGAGAAATGCATAAAGATTTCATCCATCTCCCACAGTTCCCACAAATGTTTATGGAATAGATATCAAATGCTGATCAAGTCACACTTTGATAAATACCGTGTACTGAAATCAGCAGGAAAACAAACAAGCAAAAATCCATTGGTAGTGATACCCATCATGAAAGTTGCTGGTGCCTTTGCCTCATGATGCTCTTCTTGCTCTCCAACAAAGTCATCAAACATTCCCACAGGGAATGCCAGGAGGGAGGTAGCTCCGGGACATGGGTGCATCTATAACTGTGAGTATCAGGGGGAGGCATTTATCATATAAAGCACAAGCAGTGTGTGACATCCTACCAAAGCAGTGAGGTGGCACCACTCTGTGTTTGGAGTGTAAGGACAGAGAAGTTTAAATGCTCAAAAAAAAAAGTGTATATGTCTCTTTTAATGGAATATGATCCAGACATTGCATTGAGATAGTTTTTTTGCCTAGTCTGAAGAGAAGAAAAGCACTAAAGATGTATTAATTACTGAAAAGTGAATTAAAAAAACAACAACAACCAAGCAAAAGAACTAGTTAATTTAATAGGGACATGAAAAGTGAAGACAAACTTGCTTTTTAAGAATTACTATCACCCTCAACCTACAAAGTGTCTCTCTGCTTACGTGGACATCTTTTGAGCACCCCAGAAGTTTAGGCTGCTTTAAGGAGTGCTCTGAGATGCAAAGAGTGTGCAAAAAGCAGTGTAGTGGTCTGCTCAAGAAAAGAACATTTTGTCTTCTGACAGTCAGATTCTGACCATGTTGATCAGAGCAAATCCTTTGAGCAAAACTGGCTGCTTCCCTGAATTTCTTTGCCCAGCTTCTGTCCATGGGAAATGGACATTTTATTTTATAGATGCACATTGCACTTTTTCTTCTTCCATGCCATCTGCACTTTTCACTGCTTCTCACAGGTGATTATTACTCTTGAAAGGAAAAGATGTGGCAAATTAATGGGCAGCATTTGCCATGAATCCTTCCTCCTTTTCCTTTAGGACATTTGTAAATGGGAAGAACAAGAAATGGTTTAATCCTCTATGACAGCTGCCTTTGTCAGAGTTAATTAGACTCCATCAGGTAACCACATACTCTTATAGGGAATATCTTTGCTATTAATAAACGCATCTGGCTTGGATTTTGTAGCATACAGTCTGGTGATATGACAGAATAAAAGATTGATAGCTGGTATCAGCTTTCCTCCCAGCCAGACCTGACTCTTGCATTTAAAATGCATTAAGTGAGTTTGTCTTTTCTGTCTCGAAGCACAACATGTGAGCCAGATTCCCTTTGGTCAAAGGCTGGATTTGAATGAAGAGGGGTTCAGCATCTGCTGTGTAAATACGGTTTAGAGACCCTTACTTAAAATATCAATTTTTCTTCAATAATTCAAAAGTCATAGCATGCAAATTATTTTCTAAAGCTGCAGGATGAAAATGGATCATGAGCTTAACAAAAAGCCTAATCTAAACCAGGCAGCACTTCCCAAGCAAGGGAAATAATGGCATTGCAATGAAATCTGAGCTAATGGAACAGGTTATCACTGCAAAACATTACTGCTGTGAAGGGCATGTCTGCTTCTGCTCTGCAGTCCAGCAGCAGCTCCTCCCAGATGACAGAATTCCATCATAATCCTAAATCCTGGGGTTGTGTAACAGAACAACTGCAGGGAGGAGGAAGCAGCAGGGGGGTCAGTTTGAGGCAGAGAGCAGTGAATATGGTTCTGCCCAAGGGACTCAAGCCAGAGCATCCCTTGGCACCTTGGCAGTGCTCAGCCCTTCTCAACCTTCTCCACTGTGAGAGAAGGAGGCTCATTTCCCACACAGGACAGGAGATAAGAGAGTGCTACAACAAAAGGAAGCATGTGGGACATCTGGAGCAGATGTGGGAAACAAACATCAAACTTTCTGTCAGGCCTCTGCAACCGTAAAAAAGTTTGGATTTCCCTCGGTGCACTTCAATACAATTTGCACTCTGAAGGGTGTTTTTCTTCTAATGATTTCCACCTTGCCTATTAGGCCTGCTTACCCAGCAGTGCTGGTGTGGAGCAGGAAGGTTTTCAGCCTCTCACAGCTGCCATCAGGCAGCTCCATGGCATGTTCTGAGGGGGGACTGAGCAAGCTTCTCCATGCCTAATCTCATTACAAAGATTTTCATAATTTTTAAAAGGTACAGCATTACTACAGCATGGTGCTGTGGCAGAGAGCTTGCTGTTATTTCTTCTCATCAGAAACATGTCCTCTCAGATCAGTGCTTCAGATGCTCCAGGGGTCAGGCTCTGAAAGCAGGTGGGATCAGCAGCATCTAAGAGGACTAATACAGAGAAGAAAGTACTGGGAGACTCAGAGGAAGTTATTACCTTTCAGGAACTGATTTCTGCCAGGAAGCAGAGTCTTTTGCATCCCTTTCATGTTTCCCTCACCTAAGGTAATGACCATTCTTATTATCTGTGATAATGGATGAAAGGGACTTTTTGTTAAGAGACAGCTGTGCATGAGAAGCAGTGCTGTGTGAAGCCTTCCTGGAGAGCTGGTGTATGCACACTGGTGCTTCAAGCAAGGTTCATACTGATGCATCCTTTCCTTGCATTAACCACAATGGTTGACACATCCCATCTTGGCATTCCCAATGGACAAACATTTTATGCAGCACAAGCTCTTCACTGAGTCTGTGCAGTACCCAGAAGCAAGGTGCAAGGTGAGTGAGAAGGAATCTTGGGCTTTAACACTGCAATAAGTAAAATATTGTAGCAGCAAATCAGGGCCTCAGTTTGGCCATCTGAAAGGCCAAATCTCTGAATTCCAGATGCTGTAAGGAGTTGGGGTTTTTTCCACGATCTTTATTCCTTCACTGGTTGCAGGATTTTGGGAGATGCTCTTTGATGAACAAAACCCACAAAGCTGTCACATCTTCCCAGCCTGCAGGGACAGGTTTGCCATTTTGAAAGCCATTCACTGCAGATTCACCCTGGGAGGAAGCAGCTTCAGCTGGAGGTTGGAAGACTGGGACAGGAGACTGCTGTGATGGAGAGGGATGCAGGGAAGAGCTGCTTCTGCAGAGGGCTCAGCCACTCCACCTATGCTGCTATAGGGGCTTTAGTCCCTTGAGTAAAGCTCCTCTGAAATAGCTATGGGTTTTCCATGGGGGGGCCTTCTGCTTTAGCAGGAATAAAACTCACTTTCCATCAGCTGAAGGCCACATCCAGCAGAATGCTATTGTGAAGTGTTATTCCTGGGAAAGCAGATTGGGTTTCAGAGCCTGAATTTAGACCCATATGTGTTTCCAGTTTCCCAGACTGGGGATTTTGATTGCAACAACCCCTGCACAAAGTTCTCCTTTTCCCCTTTCTAACATCCCAGTTGGGCACTGGCAGGCAGCAGCTCTGATTACAGCCCTGCAACATTTTCATAAGAGAAGTGCAGCAATTTCCCTTGTCAGACTATGATGCAGTATAAAAAGCCTATTTGTTAGACTATTTCAGCTTAAGTAGTTGTGCACCATTCATGCCATCCTCAGTTAGAAAAGAGCACCATGCTGCATGCATGAAAAATTCCTAAGAGAAGGCAAGGTGTTCCATAAGCAAAACTGAAGATATTCTGGACAGCTCTGAAAACACAGTCACCAACTGAGCTTTGAGATGGACCAGATGAAAAGACTTTGAGATGAACAAATGCAACACCTCAGTGATATTGGGGCTAGTTTAAATTACTGCACCAAAAATCCTGTGGAAATGGGGGAAAATCACTACAGTAGTTGCAAAGATGGAGCCAGCTGCAAACTGCAGTCCTGTGCAGTGTGGTCCAGTTTAGCTCCAGCTGGGTGCAGGGGCTTCTGCCTGCCAATCCAGCTCCGAGTGGGGCAGATTAGGACAAAACTCCTCCAAAACACAGCATGTCTTTAGGCTGTCAGAGGTACTTGGCACTGCATCAGCTTTGTGTGCTCAAGTGTAAAAGATTTCCAGATCAGGATGCTGCATATTACAGATCTGTGGTGAAGATTTCAGTGATCACTTGGTGGGTAGAGCTTGGGGCAATGGTTATTTTTCTTGGTCATGAAAAAAAAAAAGGAGGGGAGAAGAAGTCAGCATTTAATTGGAGGTGGGATGAAGACAGCAGAGGATGGCTTTTCCAGGGCAGGGGGCTCCTGGGCCTTCCCCTTTTGCCAGGAGCCATGGGATGAGGGTCCTCATGTGTGGTGGGTGCTGCATGCCCTGGGTGCTTCATGCCTGAGGGGCAGAGAGCTCACCTGGCTCAACAGGGTCAGGGATCACCTCTGCTCTTCCATCCACAGACACAGTGCTATCCACTGAGATTCTTTTCTGGAATTTGTATTTTTTTTTTTTTTCTGGTTTTAACTTATCTTTCTGGTTTTCCTCTTCCAGCACAGCACAGGATGTTTCCCAGCTCAGAGCTCCAGAGCTCTGCTTCTCCCTCTGCTCCTCCATGGCCATTCCCTCCCACAGTGCCTGCTTCTTCAGTTCAGGAAACCAACAGAAGCAGTAAGTGTGTTTTCCATTCTAAAATCTGGAAATCTCCTCTGTGATTCGTTGCAAATCTGATTTATTTACTGTGTTTATTACTATATGTGTGTTTTCCAAAGCACAACTCATATAGAGACATGCAGCATATTTAATTTGTATGTATTCTCAGGGCTCTGCTGCAGACAGACCTCACTCAAATGAGTAAAGAAATAGATTTAATTCTTTAAAACCTAGTGGTTGCTTTGTTAGACACAGACATCACCCACAGCAAACATTTTTAATTAGGGGTTCTATCAGTCGTGTTACTTTTCTCACTTGCTTTGCACTGAGGACAGTTAATTTCTTCTGTATTTATCTGACCTACTTGGGATGTACATGTTGTGCTAATGAAGAGGGAGAGAACAATAATGGTGCTTAGCACTTGTAAGCACTTAATCCATTTAGCTGCACAAATATTAACTGATGAATCTTCACAAGAGCCCAAACGAATAGATTAATACTATAACCTTTCTATTTAGAGAAGGAGCAGCAGAGAGGTGAAAGACAGTATGAAAAGGAAAGAGAAGTACACAGATGTGTTTCTCTTACCATTTTTATACCATATGAAAGTGGCCTGTAGATGTTGTTTGTAATTCTGCTTGCAGTTTACATTTAAGGGTAACAGGAAAATTAAGTCTTGCTTTCCTTTGGCTTTACTGGGAACTTGACAAATGAGAAGCAGAAACAGCCTTAGAATCCAACTGAAAGGTGAAAAAGTTAAACTACCAGGAGGGATTTTTTTTCCAAATGTTTTATTTCAATAGGCATAAAGGATAGTGGGGACTTGGAAACAGAATAAATACAAGTCACTTATCTCAGTTCAGCTCTGTTTCCTTGCCATTCTACTTGCTTCAGAAGCAATCATCCTGCTCCTCCATGCACAGCCCTGATTCAGGACTGTCTGGGCTGCAGGTCCCCACACCACAGTCCCTGCACCCATGTTTTAAAACTTAAACTGAGCAAGACAAAAGCAACCTGGTTTTGGACACATCACTCTCTGTCATCCAGCCTTTCAAGAACTCTCCACTGCTTCTTTAGTGATGTTGAATATATTTAGTTCCATAAAGCAGAAATTAATCCCTTCAACAATCAAGGCACTTCATTCTCTAACAGAATTACATCTCTAACTGTATCTAGGGTAGCGTGTGCCACTTGTGGATTTCTGCCATGTCTGCTGCCTCCTTTGATGGAACTTTTTGCTCACAGCAGCTTAAGGCTTTGTGGTTTCCAATTCCAGAAGGAAACCAGTGAAATCACTTGCGGTGATTTCCCAATAAATTTTCATTTCGGTAAAATGAACTACAAGTGATCACAAAGCAAAGAGGCTGTTAGTGACTAACAAGGGCATGGGCACAAAGCACAGCACTTAAAAATCATTCATTTGAGCTGAACTGGCCCCATTCAATCTCCTGGAAATCAGAGGAACCACAAACCCCACCAATGTAATTTTATTTTCTTAAGTGAGCAAATGTGAGCAGGTACTGTGTCAGTATGCTCAGACTGAACCTTGCTGCATCTTCTAGTCACCCTGAACCATTCACAGGCAAAATTATTTCTAAGTCTTTCTCTACCTTGCAGTTCCCTCAGGTTCTTTAGGGGAAGCTGCCTTCCCAGTAGGGCTTGGTAATTGCCTGTGGTTTTCCATGGATCAGGAAGGGCAGGTGTATGGGACTCATCTCTTCAATGACCCCTCCAGCTTTTGAGAGAGTCTTCAGGCAGAGACAAAAAAATGTTAAAAGCCACAGGATCCTAGCAAGTATAAAGAACATAGTTGTCTCACCTCTCTGCTTTTTAGTGAAGATGGCTCCCTCTACTATATACAAATGCACTGGTTTCTCTTTTGAGTCAATGAAAAAATGTGTTTCTGCAGCTTTTCTGTTAGGCTCTTGTGTCAATAAATCATGATGCTGAGCTAAGTTAAAACTATGGTCTGTTACCCTGGAGCTGTCTGTTATGTCCAAGCAAAGCAGCCCATGGTCAGAGATGCTCCCTAGGAGGATAGCTGTACCTGGGAGACCCAAAGAAAGGGGTCTGGGAGTTTTTCCTGGTGTTTGCTGGAGCTACCATGCTAGAACTTGGCACTGTAAATTGTGTACTCTGAGACCTGAAGGATGAAGTGAATATTAATTCAGTTATGTATGACTGAAGCCCTTCTGGGGAGGGTGATAAGGCAGCACTGACCTGCAAAGGGCAGCTCAGAGTTTTAATGAAACTAGGAAATGGCAAGATGTGGAAATCTGGGATCTGGTGTTTTATCCCTTGGAAATCTGAGAGAATTTCAGTGTCAGTGAAAAGGGGTTGAAGCCTTCTGCTAAATGAGGTGCTTGAAAGGAAATGGGCTGAGTTTCTGGGTTGTGCCAAGAAATTTTTACTGAGCTGGGCAGGTGGGTGAGTTCTGTTTCACATGGTTCTTGGTGGGCTTCCTTAGAATCCCCTTGTCTGAAATGGAAGGTGTAGCTGAAAAAATGGGAAGCCATCTATGCAGAGGACAGTGTATTTTCCTCAGTTCCATCTCATCAAATAAAGGTTTTGAGTCACTTTTGCCAGATGAGAAAGAAAATCGGAAAAGAATGGAATCTCAGGAAAAAATGGAAAAGAACCTCAGGCTGCTCAGTCAGATCAACAGCTTTGGCCTCTTGGCTGTGCTGCCCAGGGAGGTGAGAGCAGGGCTGCCTGTGCCAGCAATGGGCATTACCATGGGCTCTTTTTTGGGGAACTGGACCACAGCCACTGGAGAACATTCCTTGGAGGCTCAGCAAACCAACCTGCCAACCACATTCCCTCTCTTCTTGGACTAAGCAGGAATGTTACAAATTCCTGGAAAACCAGCTAAATCCTGAATGCATCTTCTGCACCAAGGCCTCCCAAGTTCCTCCTCCCCAAGGTGCCTTCTCTTTCCTCTGAGCCTTCCTGGGGGGTAAAGCCATTAGCCCTGCTTACAAAGATGGGATCATTCAGCATGTGCACCAGGCATGTCCCTGAATTATCAGATTTGCTTGTATTTTCATTGGGCATAGCCACAACAGAAAACATGGGGGAAAATCCAAAAGCACTATTGCCTTTCCATGTTTGTGTTTTTTCCTCTTTTTTCTTCATGAGTTCTGACAGGTTCCCAGCAACCTAGTGTACAACTCTTCATCCACTCACCACATTTCTTGCCTCGTTTTCTGAACTTTTTTCTGAGATCCAATGGGATCTGCTCATCTGATGGACCATTCTTTCTTCCTCATCTGTCCTGTCATTAGACTGATCTCCAGTTTCCATAGAGACTGCAAGCCTTGCCCTCTGAATCAGGGTCCCTTTGTTTCCTTTCCTGACTGCAGAAGAACATTAGTTTGCTTCAGGCACTTCAGTAGGGAAAAAGATGTATTTGATTCTCTCAGCATAACAGTAATTTAAATGAGAACAGCCTCAGATTAGAGAGGGAGTGCAGAGATCAGGTTATTGTGCAAAGGTCACTGTGCAGGGGCTTTAATGAAGCCAAGATGCATAGAGCACTTGATGGCAAATGAAAGTGGGATCTTGAGGTTTGGAGAGGAGACAAGATTATTCATATTCCTCTAATGCAAAACCAATAACATCCTTAATACCAAAAGACAGAAAGATTAAGAGAGACTGATGACAGCTCCCAGGCATTAGCTGTGTCTGCTGTGAGCTGCCCCTCCTGTTAGCATGAGACTGGCTGTGCATGTTGTGCCTCAGGATGATGATGGTGATGATGCAGGTGGCTAAAAAGAAATACAAGGTGGCTGGAGCAGCTGAAGGTGCTGTGTGCTCTATCAGGAGGGCAAAGCAACAAGCCCCAGAGCTCACCTCCCATTAGCACTTCTCTGACAAGGCAGTGACCAGCAGAAATACAGAGATTTATAGGAGAAGCACTTGGAAGGTGAAGCAGGGTGAAATCTTGTCACTTGATGCAGTGGTTATCACCCAGAGCTGTTGGCTACCAGAAACCTGTCCAGTTGTGTTCCCTCTGCTCCTGTAGGACTGAAAGAAAAACGGTGACATTTTCATCCTTTTAGCTCCCAGTGCCTGAATGCCAACTATTAGAGGCCAGCACTGGTAGCCAAGGGAACAGTCCTCCTGCAGGAAAATAAGAAAAACACAGCTGAACAGCATGGAGAGAGGGCAGCACACAAAAGGCTCTCCAAATCATGAGAACATTTGGGTTTTGTTGTGGGGTTAGGGTTTCTTTTGTTAAATACAGATGGCTAGTTCTAATCTTTTATCCACTCTGAGCTCTTAGACCACCTCCAATCTGAAGTGCTGGAACACTCTTTAGCCTTCAGTGGGTTCTGGAAATGCTTCAACCTGTTATAGCAGTCCCAGCAAACAAAGGCACAGCTGGATCTCAACTAAAAAACTGGATCAGTTTCTAAAAATCAGACCTCTGTGTGTGATGCACCTCCCCTCTAGTTCAGCCCTGGCTGCAGACAGAAAGTGAAGAAGCCAGTGAGGAAAGACCACACTGCTGCCCCAGCCCTCTCCTCCTCTGCCCCACAGGGAGTTTTAACTCTGTGCAGGCCATAATTTAATAGATGCACATTAACAACCATGTGTTTGTGCTTTAGGGGCATATTCCTACTGGGAATTTCACCCCATATGGATTGTAGAGGAATTAACAGAGATCTTGAACTTGTGAATGACTCCTGTTTCAGGTTGTCAAGACGCTGCAGATATGTGAGAGTTAATTTGGCCTTTGACTACATTTCAGGAGAGACCTGATCTGAATATGTATGATCTGGACTGGTTCCTTTGTTAAATTAGCAATCTAGGCTTTAGATTGTGATGATTTCCTCTAGGAACCTGGGACCAAGCTCTGGAAATCATCACCTCTTTATCTCCAGAGCTAAAACAGATAGTCTAATGTCTAGAAGGAGTCTTAGTAAGCTTCCTGTTGCATACAGTGTTCCTATAGCTCTTGACCCATTCTGAAGACATTAGGGAATAAAGCAGTTTGATATGATGCTTTCCTGGCATCAGGAGATGCTTCAAGCACCAAATTGAATTACTTGTTCTTTTCTTTACTGACTGAACAATAAGAAAAAATAAAATTGGTTTTGAATTAATTAATCATTTGATCTCATTTGGTATATGGAGAGGTAAGTTCTAGCTAGAAATAATTTATCTCCTATACAATTTATTCTGGCTTTTTTTTTTTTTTTGTGAATCCACCCTTTTCTGACTCTCATACTTTAATCCCATTTTTCTTCAACAGCTCTGCTAAAAACTGTCTTATAATATTTAGGCCAAATTCAGTTACACTCTAGATAGTCTTTTAAAACAATTACATAGGTCCCAGCTGAAGGAAGCTGATGTTTGATGTGCTGCAGAAACTGTGCAGAGTCCTTTTGGTTTTAACTATATTCATAGGCTGAGCAGTATTGCACATAGAAATTTCTAACAAGAAACAACATTTATATTTGTCACTTATTAGTTCTAGCCTCCAAGCACAGAGTACTTGAATCAGTTCCTCTCCACACATTCATTTGATCAATTTGCAGTGTCAGGAAAAAATCAGAGAAATATCCCAAATCTCAGGCTGCACAAGGACCTTTGTGAAATAAAATTTTCCAGTATTAAGGTTCAATGAAATTAGTTTTCAACTTGTATCTGTTTCTCAGGCTCACAATATCTCTGATTCAGCCTAGTGAACAGGAACTGAATCAAAAAGCTTTGTTATTTCATAATTAACCATCAAAAGATGTCACTAACTTTCTTTCTGTCACCCTATGCATGTCCCAAGCAATGTCAATGCTTTTCAAGAGCACTAAGTGATGTATGAACCTTGCTTTGGCTTTTCAGAGGGCAACATCTTGACTGGTGCTTCTAAGGTGTAAAACTTTTCCACAATTTGGCTCGAAGTTTCTGTAGATTTTTGCAGTGTGTCTGCTTGTGGGAGGACAGAAAGTGCTCTGGTTTACTACTGCAAAATGCTGGGGGAAAACAGTAATTGAAATCAAGGGCATTTATTCAAATCATAGCTCAAAAACCCTTCTTGAAATTGCTCCCCAAATAAGATGGGGAAAATGGTGTGTATTAAATGTTTCCAGGGCTCTGCTATGGTATAAAAAGCCTGAGGTTGCAGGTTGTTAAATGCATAATGTCTAAGGCAGAATCATCCTGCATTACAAAGGAGTGAATGCTTTACAGTCTTACCTAAAGATCCCTAGAAACACACACAGGTACTGTATAAAGAAATACATTGTGACCACAGGCTTTAGTTTAATGCAAATACTAGGATGGCATTAGATCATGGAGAATTATTGATCACTGTAGGGACCACCTGTCTCCTGTAATATATAGAACTATACCAAGTAGCTTGTAATTTGTGTTGCAATTTATACCATCTGATCAGCATTATCACCAAGGTGTGATAGCATGATCTGGAAGTGTCCATAACCTGTTTTGGGAGCAATGAACAGGTCAGCAAGCATCACACTTAAGCATTTCATGCTCTAATACACAGGAAACAGAAATTACAATGCCAACGTCTGCAGAGACATTTTGGTTGAGTTTTTACTGCTTGCTGTAACAAAACCTTTGTGCTGCTCCTCTAGAAACCATCCCTTGCATTGAATCTGCTCACACGTTCTGTGGCTTTTGTAGCTATGTCAGTCCCTGGCATTCTCTGGTATCAGCCCCTGGGTTCCAAGGAATGTATAGGTCAAAAAACCCATCAGAAAATAACTTAAAATAAGCTCAGAGTTTCAAAAAGATCTGAAGCTTTTAACCTTAAGTTATATATAATCTCTCTGAGACCAGTGTCTGTTCATCACAAGTACCATGGTGTGTGAGCTGACAGGCTGAGGAAGGTGACAGCTAATGTCACTCTTTTCTAACCTACCCAAGAAGTAAGATGCTATATATTTCCTTTGTACCAGCTGCAGAACAAATAAGAAAACAATGCCATAGTGAAAATGTTCTTCTCAAAAAGGCTCACAAAATAACTTCCCTGAAGGCACTAAAGCAGGAGTGCTTGCAGCCTACAGTGTCATAGCTTCTTATTTTCTCTCCAGCAGCTACTTGTAACACTTGTGCTGAGGCTTTTGCATCTTTCTGGAATAATACTCCACAAATATTATCAAAATAACATTCAAAGGCCAGTTCCCCATCTTAGTGTTTCTTGGCTTGTAAATAATTGCAAAGTCCTTGCCATGCTAAATATTGGTTGGAGAGTAATCAGTTTGGGCTCCTCCCAATGTCGTGTAACCTGAAATAAGTCAATAACCATTTGGTGCCTTGTTCTTTCCTGAACTATAGAGATAATACAGGTTTCCTTCTCTGGAGTTTGTAGAAAAGGTTGTTGCAAAGCAATAGAGTTTCCTGGGCAGGAAGCTCTATAGGAACATGGAGTGCTTCCAGTCCCAGGAAAGCTGGAAGGAAACCAGCAACTTCTTTTCAGAGTTTTCGGTGAGATAATGAAATGCTCAGACCAGTCCATTAACTGTGGAATGAGAACTGTTGGAATAAGGAGCTTATAACTTGCTTCTAGCAAGTTAGCCTCCTCTTTTGAGTTATGAAATTACATCACGGCCAAGCAATTAACATTTTTCTTCAATGCCTTTCTTACAGCAACCACATATTGTAATGGCTCTGTGAGCAGAAAGCAACTGTGCTGCTTGTGACTCACTGGATGAAGTGCACGAGTGACAACTGCTGTATAACCACCCGGGCTTTTCATCTGCCTGCTTTCTTCTGCTTTACCAGATGCCTCTCAGTAGCTGAGGAAAACTCTCCAGGGTATGTATAAAGCACTGTATTCCAGTTTTGCAGAGGCAGAATGAGATCTTACAGAGAACTCCCACAGCACTCATGAATTGGGGTGTATGTATGCGTTATGCTTACGCTGTTCACAAATCCCCATCTGAAATCACCACTCCAAAGTGGCTTTAATTTTATAATTCCGTATCACAAATTTCTTACTAGTTGATCTAAGGGAAAAAAGGATTACAAAAGTGACTATATTACAAAATGGTATTAGCATATTACAAACAAAACTATAAAACAAAGTGTATATGTTAGAAGAATAAAATCTAATATTTGGAACAAATATACCATTAGCAATTGTAACTCATGTTAAAGTAGAGGGTAATAACGACAAATTAGAAACATGTGAGAGAATCTGAGATTAGTGCAATTATTGTCTTCTGGTTGTTGTGTTTACTTGAAGTATAGATACTGAAAAATGAAAGCACTGTGAAGCTACAGATTTGGTGTTTGCAATTATATATCAAAATTTTGCACCAGAATTTATCACTTAAGAGTCAAGGAGAAATCTTTTTTTTTTTTTTTTTTTTTTTTTTTTTGTAGATTCTGTGACATATCATTGATACAGTGTCTGGAAAATCCAAGCAGGATTCTAGTGTTTGATACTGAAACATGTACTAAGGACTTTGTACAACCCTCAATCTTAGACTGTGGGTCTCTGGACTGGAGGTGTCATTATGGGTGCAGACAAATGGCCTAATATGACCTGAACTGAACCCCTGGGTGATACCCAGCACAAATTATTGCAAACATAATACAACTGGATATATTGTTTATTTTCTAATCTGTTTCTTCCCGTGCCATGACTTTTCCTTTTCCTCTCTCTGCCTTCTTGCTTCACCCCCAAAAAAGCTGAACTGTGAGCAGAACTGTCTCAGTCTGAGGTCTAGTAGATGAGATGCTGGGAAGTGCAAGGAAAGGAGGAATTCTTCCCTGTCCATCTACCAAAAGAGGAGAAGAGCTACCTGGGAGAGTTCTCTCTGATGCAATAAAGTGAGAAATTGCCAACAGAGTGAATTTCTTTCCACACTGAACAAAACGTTTGCACTATAACAAGGAACAGTATTGTTTTGCTTTCTTGATGTGGCAATTACACATACAAAGTCTCCCAGTCCATGTCTGGGTGGCTACAGGTACAAGAACTACCTTCACACATCCATTGCAGAGAGCAGTTGTTACTGACAGCTGAATAAAGGCATGCAAGCTGCAGTATTCTTTTATTGCAACGTAGAAACAGAAACAGAACTACCATCACCACTGTTTTTCTGTTTCTGTGTCATGCAGCTTCTCCAGCTGACAGCATCTTTTGTCCAGAATCCATCCAAATGATATTTAATGACACAACATGTTGGGGCATCACCTTTTTTTACATCTCAGAACAAAAGCAGCATTCCACTGGCAATCTTTTCACAGCTGCAGGAAGCATCCTGCGGTGACTGCTTTCATCATTTAAAGCCATGTATTCATAAGCCTGTTAAATTAATTACAGTTGGTCACCATTCCTTCAGAAATTTATTGCTGCTTTATGAAAGAAGGTCAGCTGTATGCAAAGAGCAATACAAACAAATGAAAGAAAGCAGACAGTGGTTTAGGAGCTGTGAAGCTGAGCTGAACCCTTTTATTTCTTAGACAATCCTCTAATCCTAAAGAGATCAACAGGTCTTCCATATTTCCAAGTGGGTTATGATGATCACATGTCTATCACACTTTCTTTATGACCTCAGAGCCTTTGGAGGAACAACTTTCTTCCCAAGAGGACATAAAGTTTAGCTTTAGTAACATCAGGTAAAAAGAAAGAGCAGGAAGGTATGAGCTTTTTGGTAATACCCTCATAATATCAGGGCAAGATAAACAACCCAAGATTTGCAGTACAATTTTCACCTCTTAACTGATTTTTATTACATCTCTGGAACATACTCTCTACGTTGAGAATAGACAACTGTTTGTGGAGTCTGTAGGCTCTGCTACAGACTGCATTAACACCTACAATACACTGAAATGAGACCAGCTGGTTGTTGGGGTTCTTTTGGATGCTTTGCCATTCTGGGGGGAAAATACTCATATCAGAGAGGGCCTTATCCATCAAACGCATGCTACAGCACCACTGTGGTTTGTGAAAAAAGATACAGGTGTCCTCAGAACAGGCAGCAAAACAGCCTGAAAATGCTTTAAAGTGGTTTGGATGGTGTTTTAGGGTAACAAGAGTCTTCCTTAACTTGGGCTTGCCTTTTTAACCAGTGGTACAAAATTGGATGATACTGCATAAACATACCTGTGCTAACAGATTTGGCAGCTTCTATGGAAATAGTTCATTTTATAATATTTAAACTCTGCAAGTCTCCGAGTTCTCAAGTGCTATGAAAAAAAAAAAAGCCTCACAACATGAACTTTCTGTGTGGCTTTAATTATCTGCAATGTGTTGAGGATGGTCCCAGGTGCCTGTTCAGTGCATTGCCTGGAAGTTCCCTGGGGAATCACTGACAGCCATTAGTCCTGGTGGAAGCAACCCTGCAGGTTCATCTGGAGTGAGAATCTGAACAAGCCATTTGCAGGCAGTTAAGTTTTTGAGCATTACAAACTCAAAAACAAGATCAGAGCTTAAAATGTCACCCAATTCTCCAGTGCCTTGAGCCATCTGTAATTGCTCACTTCTGTACACATGGCTGTCAAACTGGTTTATTACTAAACTGTTACAATACACAGAGGTAACATTTACTCCCAAGTGAAACTAATGCCAGGAATAGCACTTAGCAAAGAATTGGGCAAAGTGTATTCCTCTAAAAGAGCTTTACCTTCTTGAATTGCCATAAAGGATTAGCTGTGTTAACAGAAAAATTAATCTCACTCTGGTCACCACTACATCTTTTTTTTTTTTTTTTTTTTTTTTTTTTTTTTTTTATAGGCTGCTGTAAACAAAACCATAGGCCTTACACCCCCAGTAGGGAAGAATGGTTTGCATACACTGCCACCTGTGGTTACAGCCTACCCACTTCATCACTGCACTGCACCTCTGGGTTTTTTATTCCAGCAGGAAGCATAACCCTTCCAACAAGTCTGCTAAAGGGGCAGTTAAGTTGGAAGAACTGCTTAAATTCATAAATGCCCTGAGGCAGCCTGCAATCAGGTCCTATCAATTCTACTTTCAACAGTGGCAAAAGCCACAGTAGTGTTGTATCTTTATTCAGATCATAGCCAGAGCATTAATGTTTTAAATCAGCAGTAAATTAGCAGTAAAACATAAACACACATCACAAAATTGGCATATATTTATACACAAACTTGGCTCCACCTAAATGCTTAGATATTTATAAAATCAAAGTATATGAAAGAATTTTGCAACACATTTACAATCAAATAATAAACACTTGCACAAATTAAAAAATTATACTAACAGTCTGTAAAACTTAAGAGACTGAATTGAGAAATAAAAACTTCTCAAATGAAATGATGACAGTAAATAAATAATTGAAACATGAGCAAGATATCAAATTATTATTTCTCTCTATAACAAGTCATCTCTTTTTTTTTCTCCTAGATAAAAATGCCATCTT
The DNA here is from genome assembly GCA_023637945.1 of Phaethornis superciliosus. Taxonomy (NCBI): domain Eukaryota; kingdom Metazoa; phylum Chordata; class Aves; order Apodiformes; family Trochilidae; genus Phaethornis; species Phaethornis superciliosus. The sequence goes on from JAJQWJ010000009.1 coordinate 24,861,993, forward strand.
GATGGTATGACTACGAAGAATCTAAATAAGAAAATTTAAATACAGCCTTAGGATAAGAAACCTTACCTTCAGCAAATAAACCTCAAGTTTCTCAAGCCATCCTGGTACAAAGCAGCCTTAGTGCAGATCACCCAAGTGTGCACACTATCAAAGTTGTAGAACTGTAAGAGAGATGCTCAAGTTTGGAATACCTCACAAATGTAAATTGTTTGTGTCTTAGAAGTGGTCTGTGCACAAACATTGACACTGAAACACTGGACACAAGAGGGCCTTTCATACATGAAACCATGGGGACAAACTTTCAAAAGGCCTTAAGCTTTTTGACTTCCTTAAAGAACAGGAGGGATCTAAGCAACACACTTAGGAACTTGTGTGTTCCGTTATGCAGAAAGGCACAGCAGAGCTTGTGTCTTGTTGGATCCAAAAAAATATAAGTTTATTTGCATATGCAAATACTTACAGGATATTTATTATATGTGAAAACTGTATGCTCACAATTTAAATAACAAGTTCACTTGCCATTTAAAACTGCAGTCTTGATCACTGCAACTGACAGTTTTACTCCCCAAATGTTAAAGACATTGAGGCTTCTTTCTGTTCTTTATGCAACTTCTTTGCCCTGTTTTTCAGTTCTTCTGCCTTAGCATCATTCTTCTCAACGCCATCTCCCAGCTTGTACATTCGACTGGCATTGGCACAAGCCCAAATGTGACCCAGCTCACACCCTTTCAGTGAGTACTTCAAAGCTTGGTTCATGTCCTTAGGGACCCCAGCTGCTCCTTGGAGGTATATTACACTGAGATTGAAGCAGCTAGGAGCAAAATTGCCATCACAGGCTTTTGTGTAATAGTCTCTAGCCACAACAGGATCAGGTTTATCATCGTTTATTCTCCCATCATGGGCCAAAAGCCCAACATTATGGCAGGCATTTATGGACTTCTTCCCACCTTTCTCACATGACTTCATAAAAGAGGTATAGGCAGCTTTCAAATCTGGGTCAAGTCCACCTGTCAGTCAAGAAAGCAAAAGATTAATGGAAGGTCAGACTAAAACAGGTTGGAGCTCTCTGCCCTGCAGCATGCTTCCCAGTGCACTTTGGGCAACACAGCATCTCTCACTTCAGATGCTACAGAAAAAAGTTAGGACTTGAGAGAAACTCTCATTGTCTCAGTTGAACAAATTTTGTTAATGTCTTTTAAGTTAGGAAGCCCTCCTACACTCCCCAGTGATCACAGCAGCTTACACAGACAATTAATAGCTTGCCAGGCAAATATTCTTTTGCCAGTATAGGTACACCAAAATATTGCTAGCTTTTAAGTGAAGTAAAAATATCATCTTGCTTTCTTGTCACTTGGAAGAAGACTCCCTGGTTTAACTGCTTCAAATCACTGTACCAGCAGATACACGTTGGGCAGACTTGGGGCCTACTTAGGTGTCTGTAAGCAGTGTTACAGGCTAAGTTTATTGCTTCTTCACTTTCTTTTTATTTATTTCTCTACTTCCTCTAAAAAAAGAAGAGCAAGTTAAGAAGAAATTCAAATCTTAGGAGCAGATCACACAGTAATATTCAGCACTGGACAAACTTCTCAGTTTTACAGACATAATGACTAACAATAATACACCGTTAACTGAAAGCTGATTCTTCAGAAGGCACAATCTAAGGTTTTCCCCCTTTCCCCAGCTTTTATTATGTGACCATAGAAGCAGCAGGCCGGGAGTTTTCAAGGTCAGGAGATGATACAAGTATTCAGCACCACTGCAGAAGCTGAAGTACTAAGTCCCCCCTCCCGGTAACCGCAGGGAGAGGAAACCAGGATGCCGGGGGGTGCCACCACGGACATCCCCAGCTCTGCCAGGCAGGAGAGGAAGGATTTAGAAGCAGCTGCATTCAACACGATGGCAGAAAAGCGAATCCCAGGGAGGGATAGGGGGGAGGCACCGAGAACTTGTCGGCAATGCCACAATCGCCAGGAACGCCCGTCCCCGGCTCTCACCTTTGCCGATGGCCTGGTAAGCCCCCAGCTTATAGCAGCTCTCGCTGTAGCCATGTTCCTCGCAGTTGTGCCGCAACACCCGCACGGCTGCCACGAAATCCTTCTTCACGGCATCCAGGTAGTCGGCGAGGCTCTGGCAGCCTGCAAGGCACCGGTGAAGAGGGGGCTGAGGCTCCCGCCGGCCCCGGGGAGCAGGGGGCCAAGCTGGGTCCGCTTACCCTCCGGGTCTTTCTCCTTGAAGCACTGGTAGCTGTACTCGACGTGGAGGTTCTCCAGGTAGGCCTTCACCTCCTCCTCGTCCTCGAAGTTGATGAAGCCCGCCATACCTCCAGGGCCGCCCGAGAGTGCCGAGAGATCGATCTGGTACCGCCCGCCAGACCCGGAACGCCGCTATGGCTCCGCCCGACGTGACCCGGCCCGGCCCGGCCCAGCACACCCCGCAGCTGAGACAGAACCCGGTACACATGTGTCCAGGAGGCAGGGGACCTGTGTTACCAACTCCCCAGCTTCTCGTTCTCTGGTGATGGCTGGAATTTCAGCCGGAGGGGATGTTAGGATACTTGTGGAAAAGTACGGCTCGCTTCCCGATTCCAGCGCTTTTGAGCTTAAACGGGATTTTCTGAGAACACAGCAGCACACGAGGAATTTGCGGGACAAATTGCTTAGAGTTAAAATAAATGTCAATCAACGTTTGAGAAAGCTTTGTCCCAAATTGTTTTATTAACACCAGGCCGGCCTGCTAAGCTTTTGGGATAAATAAAACTCGGTTAAACCCAGTCCACAGGTTCTCGTAGGAAGAAATGTGATTGTCTGTGAAAAACTATTGTCTAATATTGTCTTCAACAGCCCGAGATCATTGTCAGACCCGCGTCGCTCGGACTGGTGGCACCACCTGCAGGGCTTGGTACCGAAATGCCAGCGACAAGTGTCAATAAGTATGGAAAAAAACATCCTGGAAGCTCCAAAATACATTAGGAGGGGGGTAGAAACATCTAAAGGACTAAGAGTAACAACACTAAACCCCTCCTTTTAGTTATCTATCCATAATTATAGAAAATTTTTTCTGAGCAGATTGGATTAAATTCGGTCAAATTCCAAACACAAGGACTTTTGATTCTGTTCCTGTCAGATCCTGAGCATGTAATTTTTTTCCACGTCGACATCCTAATCTAAAGAACTGGGACTATAGCTGACCTTTGTTGCATAGTCCTCAACAGGAAAGTTGTGTTTGATAATGTTTGTAGAATGTTTTGTCATCTTCAAATGCCGGAAACATAAATTATGTTAGCAATTATTCCTTAATGTTTATTTCTGTGTTTTACTGGTTTGCAAACAAATACTGTTTAAAGCTGCCATGTGTAAAATCAGCATGTCCATCTAAATTTTAACTTAAAAGGTTTAACGGTAAACTCTTTATTATTCCATTTTATTTGGACAGGGTAACTTTTTTGCTTTGCTTTGCATTCTGACACAAAAAATAACTATATTCTCTTTATCGACACTAGATTGTACTATGTCGGGAAACGTTTTCATCGCTACAACTGTATCTGAAACCATAAATTATTTTGTATAAAATACGGCAAAGCTCCTCTCCAAGTTCGAAGCAGGTGCCACAACCTGGAGCCTAGAATTCGTATTTCCAGAAGGAACTCGTTTGGGCAGGAAACATTTAAATTACAGCAGTTAATCTGTGAGCAACAGGCAGAACGCTGACATTGTTTTTCCTGAGGTGACCCAGAGACAAGGACCCGCAGCATCTCTGCTCCAGGCCCCGGCGGCCGCACCGCCGCTCCCTCTGCTTCACCCTTGCTCCGGGATGGAAGCGACGTGGGCGTCAGGGAAGGTTTCCACACACACCGTGACACCCGAAGGCGATGCGCAAGGGAACCCTCCCGCTGACATTTTTAGTCTGAAACGTGGATTTTAATGTTCTGGCTCACCCTGAGTTTCCCTGGCGCGGCCCCTTTAAGGGAGGCGGGCTTGGCGATGCTTCCCGGCCGGCTGAGACAGATTCACTTCCAGGTCGGAGAAGGGGGTAAAAAAACGGGGGGAGGGAAAGGGAGGAAAAAAAAAAAAAAAAAAAAAGGAGCTAAGCTCCAGGACCCGGCTGCCTGGGCGCTCGCCTCCGGCACCCAGCGCCGCGATGGTGAGTGAGCTCCGGGAGGGTGCTGAGGAGGAGGCGGTGATGGGGGTCACCGTGGAGCTGGGGTGGGCGCGGAGAGAGGCGTCCGCTGGCCCCGGGGTGACAGATCCCGGTGGAGCGGGGCTGAGGAGAAGCCTCCCCGGTGGGGGGGCGAGGGAGGTGAAGGGGCCGTTATGGCGGCGTCAGGAGGGGGGGGAACGCGGGCGGGCAGGTGAGGCCGTTGAGGCAGGCGCTGGGCGGGTCCGGTTCGGTCCGGTCCGGTCCTGCGGGGCCTTTTTCCCTTCTTGTTCGTCACCCTCCGAGCCGGGCCGGCAGCCCTCGCTGCCCTCCCTGTTGTGTAACCGCGGTGGCTGCCGCCCTACAGATTATATAAAAGGGCGATCGAGAGTCGCCTGAGGGGAGCTCCCAGCCCTAGAGAGCAGTGAGGGGGCGGCAGCTGCACCCTTGCCCGCTGAACCCGGGCATCTCCACGGCGTTCCGAGGGTGACGGGCCGGACCGGACCGGACCGGACCGGCCTCGCTGCCTCTGACCAGCACCTTGGGGAGTCCAGGGCTGCGGTCACATAGGAGCGGGGGCCAGAGCCCCTCAGCCCGTCGGCATGAAGGGCAGAGCAGGGCAGGGCAGGGCAGCCATCTGCCTCCTCCAGCTCCTGCCCTCCCTCCCTCACACGCTGGGTGCAGTCCAGCACTCAAAACAGCGCTTTTCACCCCTTGGGTTTGCGTTATCCGGGGGTTGCCCGGGAAAAAAAAAAAAAAAAAAGTGTCAGAGAAAGGTGTTTTGGTGCTCTGGGTATTTGGGCCCCGCTGGTGTGTGTTCTCGGAACCGGGAGCTGGGCCACACTGGCGGTGGAGAAGCAGAGCCCGGCCCCGCTGAGGTCAGGCCTGGGAGCAGCACATGAGGGTGTTGTGTTTGGTTGCTTCTCCGCTTGAGAAATGAGTGTGCATATTTGCTTTTAAAGGACTAGAAGGAACTTTCTGGGTTATCTAGGCCCGTTCCTTTTAATCGAATAAATATTTGATCGTTATTTGAAAAGCAGGTACCTTTTGTGCCTGCTCTTGAACGAGGGCAGAATTGCATTGTTTGATGCTTTGGAGCTATGTACTGACATCTGAATTTATGGCAAAATTCTAATTGCTCTGCACCATTGTTACTGTGCTGGCATCGTGCTTCACCTTAACAGCTTGCTTTTTTTTTTTTTTTTTTTTTTTTTTTTTTTTTTTCCCCTATAGTTTTTCTTGGCTGTGCAGTATTTATAGGCAGCATTCATATCTCTCAGCTTTTGATCTGCTAGGCTAAGAAAAGCTGGTTTTGTTTCCTACTCCCAATGTGCTTTTGTTCCCTAGAGCATTCTAGTAGCTGCGATGTTCAAACTGCAATAGTGCAAGTATCTCTTCACATAAATAGCTCTGTGATATCTCCCATTGTCTTGAAAATGACATAACACTTCCTTATCATTGCTTGATGCTTCTCCCAGTACCTCTTTGGCTGTCTCACATTTTTTTCTTGAGGTTGAGCAAACTGTTAAGGCTCTTCTCTTCAGTAATTTCTAATTGATGAACTTGTATTTGAAGCTGCTGATGTTAATCTTGAAATACTTGACCTTACTGTGGAGTTTTTTATAATCCTTTAATTTTATACATCTCACAATCCCTGCTGACTTTGTATCACCTGCAGCTTTAAGCAGAATGCTTCCACTTGTTGTGCCAGAAGAGTTCATATTGAATTTGAGTTTTGAGTATAATAATTCAGTGTGAGTGGTTTAATAAGTATTTTCTACTTATGTGTAATTCCATTTAATTTAAGTAGGGTAATCACAAAGCTTTCTTCATAACATGCCACTGCACTGCTTATTTTTCACTGCCTTTTACTTCCTTTATTAGATAAACACTAAATTATCTCTTATTTCCTACTTACTTCTTGAGAAGAATAACAGCCATGATTTGAAAAGTCCCTTACCCTGTACCCCACCTCCTCTCTGAGATTTCAGAGAGGAAAAAGCAGATGGCCCTGGAAAACTGAAAGTTTGCACATTTGGGTTTTTTCACATGAGACTGCAATAAGGTATAAAAACTGAGGCCTGTGTCACAGAAGTGATTCTCATAGAGGTGAAATTAGTATTTGTCTTCCAGTGATTCATACTGGAAGGGGAAAGAAATAAAATAACTACCTATGCAAAAAAGATTTGTTTTTTAGTGAGTCTGAGACACAAAGGAACTGAATCTTCCAATCTTCCAGGCTGAAGCTGGTAGGATCACAATACCTGTAGTGAGGAAGGCCCACACAGCAGTGGCATTTAATCTTGTGCAAAGTCAGATGGCAATTACTGGTGGCAAACATTGGTTAAACCTGTCTTTTGTTTGTTTGTTTTTTAGTTATTGCTGTATAAGCAGGTGTTTGAATGGTGATGCTTCCCCAGAGTAACAAGACTTTGTTTTTGTATCATGCTCAGCCAGTTAACCAGGTATCATGTTGGGATTAAGATTTTCTAGTTTGTTTCAGGGACTGTAAAATGTCCCCTTAAGCTCTTTTTTTCTACTCTTTTTTTTAGCTGCATTTTGAAATATAGGGTCAATATATTCTAGCAATATTTAAAGGTGATTCAAGGAGTTTTTAAAAGAAAATATGGAGGCTGGTTTTCTTTGTAAGAACCTTTCCATCTGCAGTAGTGCCTGAGCTCCAAACTGAACTGGGTCACATCACACCAAAGCTGGTATTGCATTTCAGTCTGCTCATGGATTGGTTTACTGTTCAGATGCCAGTAGCTGTGCAGTGTACTCACCCCTCACCCCTCCAGACACTTTTTTAAGATTTATTTGTCTTCAGTAATACTAAGCACTTATAAAATTGTCTTTTAAAAAATTTGATTGAAATAAACCTTGAAATGCCTATCAAAATGAATTAATTATTAATTTTTTTTTACAATTCCATAAGCTAGATAGTTTTAGATGTGTCACACTACTCTTGTTTTAGTTAATGAAGACAACCAGGCTTTATCACGTAATGCATAGTTCTCTGGTTTGGGGAATTTATTTTCATATTTGTTTTCTGACCACTAGTATGATAAAGTGGAAGAAGCCATGAGGTTACATGAAATGATCAGATTGTTAAGATGGCTATGAAAAAGTAAAATGTACATCATAAAAGTTTTACTCAAAAATTGCTTAATGATCTTTTTTAAATTAACACACCCCCTGAGTCCTGCTCTGTGGTTGACACACATTTACAGTGTCTCATTACAGTATTAGAACCAGAAAGTCAAATAATCTGAAAACAAATACCAGGTTTGTTTTCAAGTTAACATTCAAAAGCATAGCTAGAGAAAGGAACCACTGAAATCCTTAACCTTGTAAGAATTTGAATACAACTGAAGACTTTTACTGTGAGTTCTTTAACTGGACAGTAGTCTCCTTAAGTAAAGAGAAGCTGAGAAAAGGAATGCCAGTGTCTCACATAAAATGTTTACAGGCTGAATTCAAGCTGTTCTATTTCAGTAGCAGACAGCCTAGGAAATTATTTTTATGGTGCTTCTCAAGTGACTTTACTAGACATAGATAAAAATGTTTCAACTCTCTGCCCAGGTTACCTTGGGAGCCTTCCTTAGGTGTGTTTCTTCAGCCTTTTTTCTATAAGTTAAAGAAACAACACAAATGTCTTCTGTAACTGTGCCAGTGGGGTTAATACAGATGACATTGTGTTGCTTGCATGGGTAATTAATCCCTGCTTGTGTATTTTGCTCCTTTCTTTTATGAAGATGTCCTGTAACACTCTCTAAAGTGATTATTTTATATGAAAGTTTAAAAAAAGTCTCCATAGACTAGTCAGTTAAAAGTAATGGTTAAAAAAATAGTTTTCTCAAGCAGCCAATGTGCAAAGCTTAAAATTCCTGTTGGGAGTGTGCTCACTGCTGTATAAAAGTGGTTTAGTTTTTCTGGCAGAAATGACAGAACAGTGCCAGAAGGAATGAAGAGAGCCAGTATTCTGGTTTTGTCCTATTTAAGCATCAAATCTGAAGTAGAAGATCTAACAGAAGAGGATGGCTTTGCTTCAGTGGCCATAATTTTCATATGCCTTTGAGTAGGGATTATGGGTTTTGTTTGAGTTGGCTGTCATATAATTCTTAGTCATGTGTATTAATTTCAGGTTAAAAAGAAAATTTTCCCTTTCTCCTCCGAAAATTATTTCTTTAAAATAGTAAGCTGGGTTTTTTTTCTCTTTATAAGTATTTCAGGCATTGTTGCACAGTGTAGAGAAATAAAAGGCATTAACAGTTCCAAATTCTGTTCTTTCTTTTGATGTCGGTTTAAGATTAGAGGCAGACAGAATTACTGGTAATATGAGCAAGTTGCATCACAAAATAAATTCTGTCCCTTCAGCAATTAGATGGTAATAATCAAGCTTTAAAAAACCTCACTAAATTAAGTATTTAGTGAAACTGAGTCAAAGGGGTTGGATGTTGCATGTCAAAAGCTGCAGAAAGAGCTTGTATTTGATTTGGGGTTAGTGGATCCCAGCCTGCACTTAAAGTCTTCAGGAGCTATTAAAGTGCAGTCTCTCATTGTCAGTAGGTGATTCATTAAAGATAAGCTCCTTTCCATCTTTGCCCTAATGTGGTACATCCCAGTCTTCAAATATATGCACCTTAATTTAGCAGACTTCTATAATTTTCTTTATAACCTTTTGTATATTTCTGTATTTTTGTCAGGCATGTATTAGGCAAATGAAGCAAAGGAAGCCAAATGGGCTAGGAAAGAAAGGTTAAATCACCCAGAGCTTTCAGTATCAAAGGCAAGCTACAGTTTTTGCTACAGATGAGATCTGGCAACAGTTGATGCTGTTATTTTCAAAATTGTCTGGGGGAGTATGTACCAGTCACTTGGCCTCCTTTTGTGTAGTGCTGGGATGATTCACAGTGCTGGGAGTCATTCTTTATGTTGATTAATCTGTGTGACAGAGAACAGTAGGCTATTACTAGGCATGGAATTAAAAAAAAAAAAAACAAAACCAAACCAAAACAACCCAAAAACCAACAAACAAACCAACCCAACAAACCTCTTGAGATTTTCATGTATCAGTGTACAATCTCAATCCCTGAAGGAAAAGTTTGAGTTTATATTTTGCCTTGTCTTTTGCACTCAAGGTTCTACTGTACAAGATTTCCAGATGCTTGGCATAGAAAGGAGGAAATTGGTATCTATAATCATGAGGACTACTCTAATAGTTGTTAATTTAATTCCAAGTTTTGTGTAGCAGTATATTTGAGTTTTCTTTTTTGATCTGAAGCTCTGCCTGCCCTTTTTAGTATCAAAAATTTGCTCTGAACAGCATATGAAACTGATCTACATTTCTCATGTAGGCTGGTAGTAGACTTCAGATGTGAGGTGGAAGATTAAAATAGTTTAAATTAAGAAGTAAAATTTGATTTAAATATTCTTTCAGTCTCTCTTGCATGCTTAATTCCCAGTAGACTTCATAAATTCAAATAATTTTATCAGGAATTACTCTTCTTCAATGCAAGCAATGCTTAAGCAGACCAGACCAGACTGGTTGTGGTTTGGAGTGACTGCCCATCAGTTCAGCCAGTTATTTATTGTGTGACCTCTCTTAGAAGGTTGCAGGGCTGTACAGGGGGTGTATCCTTTTGTAGTTTTTTTGCCTGTTCCAATGAGAATTAGACTAACAAGAAATAATGATTTGTGTAAAAGCAACATTATAGAGGAATGGAAGATCCGTAGACAAAAGGATTTGACTAAATCTCCTTTATCTCTTGTGTGTGACAGGAGGAAGCTTCTCCTTATTCTTTACTTGATCTCTGTTTGAATTTCCTGACTGCCAACCTAGAGAAGTTTTGCACAGAACGACAAGATGGGACACTGTGCTTGCAGGAGCCAGGAATTTTTCCTCAAGAAGTGGCTGATCGATTGCTGCAGACGATGGCATTTCATGGTAAAAACAATTATTGGTGGTCATTTGGGAGAATATTTTACTGGAATGAGATGCTGCAGTTCTGGTGTATTTTCTAGTAGGACCTGCTGTTGCTGCTGGTAAAACTGTGTTCCTTAATCTCTTAATAGAAAAGTTGCATTCTTTTGGCTTTTGCAGCTGAAGAATTTGTGTTAATTTAGCATTTGTCAGCTAAATGGTGCATTGCAACATAGATCTAAGTAGAAAGTTCTTTGTCTTGGTTTTATGATTTTAATTTAATGTTCTTTTAGTTGAACATTCTTTAATAGATCTTTTTCAATCACATTTAAAAAAAGATTTGTTTCTGCTACTTCTAGCAGCACTCAAGTATTTTAATATGTCCCACAGTGCACTTAATTGGATTTTCTTTACAGTGTCTCCTTGGGATTAAACTAGGAAATAATCTTATGATTTTAATTTTTAAAAAGTCTCATCCCTTGTGGCACTTTTGTTGAAGTGGAATTATTTGCTCAAAAGCAGTCAGTTTCAAAAGTAGTATAAACATCTATGGAAATCACACTGTTCTTATATTTTAGGTGCTGGTCTATGGTGTTCTCTGTCAGCATATCTCTGAGGAGGGAGCTTAGCATTCCTTTCCTTGCTTTAAGCATGAGAAAGGAAAATGTTGTGTCAGTAAAAGATTCTTAACCTCATGAAGTTCAGTAAGGCCAAGTGTGGAGTCCTGCATCTGGGTAGGAATAACACCAGGCACCAGTACAGATTAGGGGATGTCCAGCTGGAGAAAAAGTCCTTGGAGTCCTAGTGGACAGTAAATTCTCCACAGGTCAGCAATGTGCCCCTGGGGCCAGAAGAGCCAATGCTGTCCTGGGGTATATCAGGAAAAGGGTGTCCAGCAGATCTAGGGAGGTTCTCTTCCTCCTCTCCTCTGCCCTGGTGAAACCACACCTGGAATACTGTATCCAGTTTTGGGCTCCCCAGTTCAAGAGAGACAGGGATCTACTGGAGAGAGCCCAATGGAGAGCTACAAAGATGATTAAGGGACTTGAACACAGAAAACTGGGGCTGTCTAGCCTTGTGAAAAGTAGGCTGGGAGGGGAAATACCTGAAGGGTGGGTGTCAAGAGGAAGGGGCCAATCTCTATTCAGTGGTGCCCACTAATAGGGGCAAGGATTAATGGTTTCAGATAGATTATAGGGAGTTCCACCTCAACATGAGGAGAAACTTCTTTATTGTGAGGGTGACAGAGCACTGGCACTGGATGCACAGAGGGGTTGTGGAGTCTCCTTCTCTGGAGACCTTCAAAACCTGGCTGGATGCATTCCTGTCTGGCCTGCCCTTGATGTTCCTTCTTTGGCAGGGGGGGTGGACTCAGTGCTATCTAGAGGTCCCTTCCAACCCCTTACCGTGACAAGATTGAATGTATAAATTACCCTAGAGAAGAGGCAGGAGGCTCATACCTGGAGATCATGCAGAAAAGTTACTTTGAACAGGCTAAGCACCATCTCCTGTAGGTGCAGAGATGGTGGGTTTTTATTCTACAAATACTCAAATACTGGTGTTCTAGTTGTCTCAGGCTGTTCTTGGAAGTCCTTGGAGGAATGGTCCTAAGAAAAAGAAAAGAAAAAAAAGCTGACCCAAAAAGCCTTCAATATACATTGCTTTCTGATAAGGAATTATTTAGAGGAGTCTCAAGAAATCACATTCAAGGAAACTGAATTACCAGAAACTTCTTATCAGTGTTAGTAGAACTGAAGGTGGTTCCAGACACTGAAACATGAACACTGTGTCAGAATGCAGGATGTTGAAAAAGTGGTTAAGGGGCTGTGGCTAAGGTAGGCCAGTGAGAAAGCCTTACATGAAAACAGTAGGGAAAATTAAGAAGTAATTTAGCAATAATTTAACCAAATAATAATATTTATCACATCTAATTTTTCTTCTGGGGCCAATTGTTTCACCCCCTATTTTTGCTTTCTCTGCAAAAGAAAAATGCCCTGACTGTGTGGTCAGAAATGCCTGAACCATTTGCTCTTAAGAAAGGTTTACAAATCTTAATACTAATTTGACTTTGTCACAGGGACAGTTACTAGCTCATGACTTAAATCCAAATCATAGTGGCAGTGATGCTTTTATTCAAATATACTGCATTATTTGGTTTGTTTTCTCTGTTCAATGTGCCTGAAGATGTGAGATAAAAATGGAGTGGTGGCATTGGTAATCCTCTAGAGTGAAGCTAGAAGGACATGTTGTGTTCTTCATACTCCTGTTGTGTGCATGCTTATGCAACCATACTGTTCTCATATAACTTTCTATAAAGCAATAATACTTCTGTTGGTAAGATACAAATAAGAAATCTCAGTGTTTTCAGTATGTTTTGGATATTGTCAGTATGCTGCAGGAGACCGCTACTTCTGCGGCCTTCTTGCTACAGAGTAAAAAGAGAATGATCTCAAACAAGATTGTTGCATTTCCTTTTTTCATTGCTTTCTTTCTGTCCTTCCCTCCCCTTTCCTAGTCCTCCTCATTCTCCTCTTTGAATCACTTTTGGTTTCTTACATTCAGCTTGTTTCTGAGCAACACTCCTACCTTCTTCATGGGGAATGTATGGCAAAATTTAATTAGCATAGATTAGTGTATTGATCTTACTTAGGAATTCAATCATATGCTATCGTATTCAATTGAGTTAAAGTGAGATGAGAACTGGTCATTGATTGCTGGTCCTGTCATGAGCCTATCAGAACTGTGACCAGGGAAGAATATTTTGAAATTCTCTTTTTAGCACATTTCTAGGCAGTTCAGTGAGAAAACAGAGAAAATGCAGGCTGTAGTCTGAATGTTTTTCAAACATATCCACATTTTACTTAGTGCGTGTTCCATGTTCTGAACCATATGGGAGATGTGTATATGCTGCATCTTAATTTATGTGTCCTATTCTTAAACCTAGCACTTTCTGAAAGTGACAACAGAATCTTAAAATTTTAAATAGAAAAATTTGGGGCCAGTGGTGTGATGATCCGAGACAAATATTGTTGCGATTCGTTTTCTTTGTTAACTTTGTAACCTTTGGGTTTTTAAAAGAAAAATGGTATTCCATAACACTGGAGCCAGTGTTACACTAATGCTGTTTTCCAACAGGGCTCCTTAATGATGGAACCGTGGGCATCTTCCGAGGCAACCAGATGCGTTTGAAACGAGCTTGTATCAGGAAAGCAAAAATCTCTGCTGTGGCTTTCCGGAAGGCATTCTGCCATCACAAGCTGGTAGAACTTGATGCTACTGGGGTGAATGCTGATATAACAATCACAGACATTATAAGTGGACTCGGCAGCAATAAATGGATCCAACAAAAGCTGCAATGCCTCGTGCTGAACTCACTAACTCTTTCTTTGGAAGACCCGTATGAGAGGTGCTTCAGTCAGTTGTCTGGGCTCCGTGCATTGAGCATTACCAATGTTCTGTTCTACAACGAGGACTTGGCAGATGTTGCTTCACTTCCTAGGTTAGAAAGTTTGGATATATCCAACACCTCTGTCACTGACATAACAGCACTCCTCACCTGCAAAGACCGACTCAAGTCTTTAACCATGCACCACCTGAAATGCTTGAAAATGACCACAACTCAGATTCTAGATGTTATAAGAGAACTAAAATACCTGAATCACCTTGATATTTCAGATGACAAGCAGTTCACCTCAGACATAGCACTTCGTTTACTGGAACAGAAAGATATCCTGCCTAACCTTGTGTCTTTGGACATTTCTGGAAGGAAACATGTTACGGATAAAGCTGTAGAAGCCTTTATTCAGCAACGGCCCACAATGCAGTTTGTAGGACTACTAGCTACTGATGCTGGCTACTCAGAATTCCTAACAGGAGCAGGAAACTTAAAGGTTAAGTGGAAGAATTAATTTTACTGAAAAATTACAATGTGCAGGAAAAATAGAGCTAATTATTTGTAACAAATGTATGTGGGTGCTTCAGAGGGTGCTGTAGGTTCATTTACTTAACTGTTAATTGTAATTACTGACTTTATGTCAGATTTCTACTTAATCCCGGCACTGAAACTGTTAAATTTATGTTATTACATATTGTAAGAAGCATCTATTTTTTGTGCCTTTTCATTGAGCCTTAGATCCTAATTTAATGTATCAGATCTAAGAAAGCTGAACTTTGTGTAGTCTGAAGTAATTTACTGGAATAATATTCTCTGGATTCCAGCACAGTATATAGCATGAGGCAGCAGCATGCAAGAGGTGAAGGTACAATTTGCATAAGCTTTAAGCAGTTCATAATTAACACATCAGATACAATAAAATGTAATTACTGAGCTGCTGTTGTACTCTATCACCACTTCTATTTCTTATTACAATATTTCTGCCCACCTTGAAAGGTCTTTTGGTGGTGAGCATGTAAAAAGCAATTACTTAGGATGGAAAAACTTCCTCTTCTTGAACAAATCCTAGATTACTTAGCCCCTTAGGATGTGATGTTGTTTGCTGGTGTGTTTATTTAACTTTTAGTGCCAGGCAACAAGGTGTCATTCCCTGTTTGGTAGAATATGCATGCTCTTACAAGAAAATAAGCCTGTCCTGTCACTGCTGTGAAAGGGTCAGAATTAAAGGAGGAAAAGATGTTTAGAAATGTCAGTGGTATACCATCTTTGAGTTTTGTTTTCTACTGTTTTTGTGCCATAAAGATGATGGAAGCTGCAGAGGGAATGAGGAAGAGTTTACATAATGTGTCCACAGTTTAGTCTGTCTCCTGTGCAAGCTGAGTTTTGCACTTCTGTTTTAAAATTCAGAATGGTCTTGTTACAGGCAAGAGAGGCAACACAGCTACAAAATTTTAGCATATTTTTTTTCCTGGAACTTTTGACTGTTGTTAATGGCCCAGTTTCTTGAGTACTTAGCTGTCACAAATGATAGTGATGTGATCTCTCAAGGCTGATATATAAAGTTTAAAAAAAAAAAAATTGTCTCTTGATGATATGGGATACACAGAATGTGACAGTTCCATCTATGAGCATTTGCTTACCCTTATGTGACACATGAAGCAGAACAAGTTCTGCATGCTTCCCTAAGAATTTTTTAAAAATAACAGTGGCTGCAGCAATGATTCACTAAATAGTAGGATTGATGAAAAAGCCATCTACAGTTATCCAAAGTACAGTTAAAAAATAGAAGAGATATTCTTAAATAGAAAATACAGCAGAGTGCAAAGTGGAAAAATTTGCAGCTAGCTGCTGCTGATTTAATATTCTGAATTTATGCTTATATTAATCAACAACTCATAGCTTGTAATGCAGTCTTCACCTAAGTGAGCTTTTTGTTTTCATATGTAATTAAGGACTTGTTTTAAGAATTATGTCCTCTGCAGAGCACGAGTTAGTTCTTTTTGGTGCTGGAAAGCTATTGCTACAAGTACAGCGTAGAGGAAATTTTTAGAGAAAGAATGAAATACTTTTTTATTGGCAGAGCTAGACCTCAGAGCCAAGAAACTACAGCCAAAATGCCATCTCCATCACTTTTATCAACTGCATTTGACAGAGCATTCAGTTAAAAATAGTGCATTTAGGCATTTGGTGCATCATAAGAGCTTTTGTTAGTTTAGAAATGCTACTTCTACTTAGAGGTTTAATACAGCTCTGCTTATAGAGATGACAAAAGCCTAATTTTGGCTTAGAATTCGTATACTTTATGAAGAATACTTGAATATTGTGTAGTTCTGGGTTAATATGGCCATGTTAATCATAATCATTTGCTTATTGAAGGGTTTGGCTGAAAACGTTATCATTTTTGAAATTGCAGCTTTCCACTCTTTAGGACCAAATTTTTTAAAGTAAAATGGTGACATCTTGAACTAAAGATCCTTTTTGTGTTTCTAGGTGTCAGGAGAAGCAAATGAAACTCAGATTTCTGAAGCACTGAAGCGTTACAGTGAACGGGCCTTCTTTGTGAGAGAAGCACTCTTTCATTTATTCAGCCTGACACATGTAATGGAAAAAACAAAGCCTGAAATTTTAAAGGTGAAATAATACCATTTTTGTGTTTGCCATGTACTGTTTTTACACCCAAGCTTATATCCCAAACCCTGGTATAAATTATTTTGCAACCTTTTAATTTTTTTTGTTATAAGACTAAAATTGTATTGTTGGATAAAAATTAACAGGTGTTTAAACAGTAGTGTGGTAGAAGATGCCCTGTAGAGTTTATATTAGGTTAACTTGGTCTGACTAATGTATCTCAATATAGTTACATCTAAATACATTTTTTGATGGGATTTTGAATGTGATGCAGTTTTCTTCAGATGCTGAATTCTGTCATTAGAACATATCTGTACTGGATCAAATCAGAGGTCTGTTTAGTATTACTCCTCAGGTGCAACAATGCCTTCTTCTGATGCTTACAAAACACTAATAATAAGGATGACATTCAGTGGTATTTCTGTTCGCTGTCACCTTCCAGTGTCATAACAAGTGCATAAATATTGTCAATGTTGTTCCACATTGGTCTCTAGCTTGGAAAATCCTAGGAACTTCCTTAGAAATCTATTTTAGACACTGGCTTTTCATGTCTAGACCATGTGTGTGATTAATGTGATCACAAAAGGAGGCATCAGTAAGGACAGGTTTTTTTTCCAGGCCTCTTTTGGAGTTGAAAAACTAACCTTGATTTTGATTGCTTCAACAGCAAACAAAAGATTGTTTCAATATCCAAAAGACTTTGGCAGTCAATAATCAACAAGAAAAATATTTTCTTAAGTCGGATCACAATCATCATCACAGAAGAAACTCTGTCCTACCTCTTTCATCTTGAAAAGGGTTTGGTGATTTGTATCCCAGTTTGTAAAGCAAACCCTGCATCTTTCTAGGAATCCCTTGCAGGCCATGCATGCACTTTTCTCCTTTGAGAGGCTGCTGCAACCAGTGCTAAGGGACTTGTATAAATAGAAGTTGTCAGCTTTGAGTCACTGAGCATAAGGAAGTCTTCTTCCTGAGAATTAGAATCACACCAGATGGATTTTGCACTTTAGTAAAAAGGAGGCAGAAACTGGAGGCTGTGAGTCATTGCTGTCACCTCAAGCAGCAGTGGATGGCTTTTGGGGTGTGTGCACAAAAATGTAAGTAACTAATGTGGGCAAAACTCTCTTAACATTTCAGCTCGTGGTTATTGGAATGAGAAATCACCCCCTGAACTTGCCCGTGCAGCTGGCGGCAAGCGCGTGCGTCTTTAACCTCACCAAGCAGGACCTGGCAGCAGGCATGCCTGTGAGACTGCTGGCTGATGTCACTCACCTGCTCCTGAAGGCCATGGAACACTTCCCCAATCACCAACAGGTAAAAAAAGACAACATTTCTTTATTCTCTTCTCCGCGTGTCACAGCCTCAAGAGCAGCTGTAAGCAAATGCTCACATAGGTGTGTTTGTGTCTGTTTTAAGTGAATGCTGTTTCCTTTTGTGCTTCCTGAACTTCCATGAACTTAAACCCATGAACAAAGTAGGAAATAATTGTGTGAGTCAGTTGCAGTTAGAGGCAATCTTGCTTAGAAGAACAGCAAACATCCCCCAGCCAAAACAGAAATAAAATATGAACCAAGACATGATGCTGTTGGATATCTGGCAAAATGATGATTTTTATCTTGAGAGAACCATTACCCAGGCAGGATTAAATAGATATGCTCAGTTGTCATCCTGTTCTGTCTTACACAAACCTCTCTTGGCAAACGTTGCATATACAAATACAGATTATTTCCTTATGGTTATTCAAAAATCTGTGCTTGATAAGAATGACTGAGGCATCAAAGGAACACATATCCTTCAAAGACTCCATGTGCAAATCCTTTGTCTCCAATTACAAAGTGCATTTCTGAATGATTGGCATTGTGGTTGGAGTTGTTTGAGAGTTTCATCATTCATCAAGCCACTGGTGACATTAACATTATAGCATGTGATATTACTGCCTTCTGGAAGAGTCTCATCTCCTTGGACAAAGCCTAAATATCATTGTGTGATTTAGGCAAGTGTCACTGTTGAAAACACCAATTTTTAAGGTTTAAGTAATAGGAAGAAACACTGATTTGGCAGCCCTTCCATTCATATATCTAGTTACAGCTACAGTTCTAGATAATATTTCCTATCAAATGTTTTGGTCAGTTTCTAAAAGTTCTTTTAAATTAATTTTTTCAGTGTTCACGTTCAACTTTAAGGGGGTTTCTACTTCATTTTGGGTATAAATTTGAAGACAATTGGCATTTTGAAGACAGCTTATTTCATTCTGAGGTGTATTAATTTACATTCAAAGAAACATTTTAATTTTTTATGATTATTTTTCAGAGCAGATCATGGACTTGTTTATAATTCAAAACAAGAAAGTATTCTGAAACATGTATGTCTCAAAATAATTCCCTTTCATTTCTCATAGCTGCAAAAGAATTGCCTTCTTTCACTATGCAGTGACAGAATCCTTCAGGATGTTCCATTTAACAGGCAAGTTTTCTACATTGGTTAAAATAAGTAGAAGGACTGCACAACTGTTGTCTGTTTTGCGCTGAAATATGTTTCAAATATCTTAATATTTGAAAGGTCATGGCTACCCTAGAGACTTGATCCTTCAGAAGGTTTCTTTAGGGTCTCAATTTTTCTGATCTTAAATCATTCCAAAGTGCTGAATTTGTCTGGCTGATTGTATTTTGGGCCTGTAATTCACACCTCTTCTGAATGTAGGTCTGAAAAAAATCCTTTGGCATCCAGGTATTTTTTAATTTACCTGGGTGGGTCTATCACTAATTGCATGTAGCAGAAGTCAAGTTTTCTCTGGGAAACTGATTTTTGTACTGAAATATTTTGTCCATATGTTTTCTAGTGTTTTGGTCTGATATTTCAGAATATTGTGCCAGATTAGACTTCCTTTGTTGGAAGCAATTCCTGTGCACATTTTCATGTAATTAAAAGTAAGAAACCCTAAGCAAACAGCTCAAAGCTGACCTGTAATTTCACTGTGTACCTTGTTGGTACTAGGCATACTTCTATGGTTTCTTTTGTAGTGCATGCATTTGTATCTGATGTGTCATCTGTGTTCATCTTTCTTTTACTGGGATGTATGAAAATTAAATTTATTTTTACCTTCCAGGTTTGAAGCAGCCAAACTTGTCATGCAGTGGCTGTGTAATCATGAAGATCAAAACATGCAAAGGATGGCTGTAGCCATAATCTCCATTCTTGCTGCAAAGGTACGAATTTAAACTTTGATATGATCAAATAGTGTTTCTAATGTCTAAAAAATTGTTGATACGATTTTGTTTGTTTACAGCTTTCAACAGAGCAAACTGCTCAGCTTGGTGCAGAGCTCTTCATTGTTAGGGTAAGTCACTTTCTTAAGAAGTCAAAAATACCATCTTCTCCAGCTATCCATGCTATTCATCCAGTATTCCCAAAGATGTACAGTAAACATGAGGAAATAGAGTTCTAAGAATATATAACCTGGATTCATTTGAGAGTTCTGTAGAACAGAAAAGCCTAGAGAATTTGTTAGAGGTAATACTGGGGACAATATGATATGTGGCAATGACACATAATAGCACAGATGAAAAGAAGCTGGAAAAACTTGACACAATTAATACAAAATAAAACAGCAAGATGTCTGTTGAGTTGATACCTGTTCTATAAGATAAAAGATGCTCAAAAGAGAATATTTGAAGTAAATGGTTAGTGCTATCAGTTCACATGGGGTCCAGAGTTCTGTGGATGGCTTTGTGCCATTTGTACTACACATGTAATTATGGTGAAAATAAAGGAATTCCTCTATCAGGAAACTGTGTTCCAAAGAGAGGATAGAGGTTCAATAGCTGTTTTATTTTGGATGGTTTGAACCTAAAAATTTAGATCTTTGCATTAACTGAGGTGGTGCAGAAAGAAACAGAGCAGTTTCTGATAGGCAGTCATAATTGGGATTGTTTGTTTGTTTGTTTGTTTCCCCAGCAACTTCTTCAAATAGTTAAACAGAAAACAAACCAGAATCTTGTAGATACTACCCTCAAGTTCACACTGAGTGCACTTTGGAACCTCACTGATGAATCTCCAACAACATGTCGCCACTTCATTGAAAATCAAGGGCTGGAACTTTTCATGAGAGTCTTAGAGGTGAGGAATATAGTTTTGGTGGTGGATTATCAAGAGAAGTTTATAATTAACTTTGTTTCAATAATAAGCATAAATGGTTACCTGTAATTTGTTTCTTTTTTCCACAGTCTTTCCCATCTGAATCATCCATCCAACAGAAAGTTCTTGGACTTCTGGTGAGACAAAAAAGGAAAAAAACCCACCTGAAATAATTTTTTTTTAATTTTTTTTTTTTTTTTGGTTTTTTTAACCCATGTTAATCTGAAAGTTTGCCTAATATTTTTGTTATTCTTTAATCTTTCTGGTATGCATTATTCACATTGATACTGCTTTGGACTGTTCTACCAATTGTCCCAAAGCACAAGTTACATTGAAATTGATTGTGACAGTAAACAAAAAAGAGCTTTTAAGGAAGGGCAGGGAGTGAGCCTTCAGATGAGTATGAATGCAAAAAGTAGTTTGGAAATCAGTGGAATTTGGAATTGTGTAGTGCTGAAACTTACTGAAATTTTGTGTGTTTGAGAATGTTAAAACTAGCCTTTAACTTAGTGTAATCTGCATGCTATTGGCCTGAAACTGTTTATGAGAAAACCTTTGTTTGGGGCAAATTGCTGCATTAGAAAGGAAATATTTTCAAAATAAGCAAAAGTAGTATTTTTGCATCTAGTGATGCCCTGGATGTGTGAATATTTTATTTTGGTGTTCTTATGTGTTTACTTACACAATACAGTTCAAGTTTGTATGTTTCTCCCCCTCATATGATACTCTTTCCACTGATACCCTTTTGTATTTCCCCTCCTCCAGAATAACATTGCTGAAGTTAAAGAACTCCATTCTGAACTTATGTGGAAGGACTTTATAGACCACATCAGTAAATTATTGCACAGTGTGGAGGTGGAAGTCAGCTACTTTGCAGCAGGGATTATTGCTCATTTGATATCTCGAGGAGAGCAGGCCTGGACATTAAGTCGCAGCCAGAGGACATCTCTGCTTGAACAGCTGGTACAGAAGTGATGGTGAATTTTATCATACTCTTGACCATTTTGTCAGTGTTTTGTATTTAACAATGAATGTTCTTGGTTCTGTATTTTTGCAGCATTCTGCCATTTTGAATTGGCCAACCCCAGAATGTGAGATGGTGGCTTACAGGTAATTATTGTTTTGATTTAGAGTTTGGAAAATAAAATTAATTGAGCTTAAAACTTCCTAAAGAAGAGGAAGCTGCTGGCCAGACATGGTTTTGTGCAGTGGAAAAACACCTCTTGGCTTAAAATACACATATTAATTATCCTTCTGTGACCAAAGAACGTTAGGAACTACTGTAAAAGAAAAATACATTGTTCTGACTGCTCTTCTATTAAAGGTATTCAGCTGCAGGTCTAAAAGACTTAGACACAAAGATTAACAAGTAAAATTGTGTTTGGTAGCACTAGGTTAGTACTATCTGCCCTAGACAAAGAAGCTTGAGACCAAAAAATACAACTAGATTATTTCTGTCGATCGAATTATAATTGTCACTGGATTTACCCATGCTTTTTAAGGAGCAAGAGGTATACAAATGCTATGGCAAAACTATACCATATAACCACTATATATATTATTAGCAATTGTCTTAAACATTAAAAGGCTCTCTTGCTGCATTCAAAGTGGTGGTTTATTGAGTGTCTCAGCTAGCTAAGCCTATAGCTGAATGAGGAGACAACATGTGACCTCTGGGCTGAAGATACCCAGCAGTTAAATGAGTTGCTGCTTCTCTTCTCTAGGTCTTTCAATCCGTTTTTTCCACTCCTTGGCTGTTTCATGACACCTGGTGTCCAGCTGTGGGCAGTGTGGGCCATGCAGCACGTCTGCAGCAAAAATCGTATGTATTAAGATAATATTATCCTCAAAATTCTATGATCCTAGCATGTTATTCACTAGCATGAAGTGGGAAAAATAGGAATTCCCAGGATATTCACTCTTAATCCTGTGGAGAAACTATGTTTAGGCTTTGACTAAGTAGGGCAGGAGAAGAGAGTAATAGAAATTTTTTATATCCTTTTTATTTACGGGGAATTTTGTGGATATGTGTTAATATTAACTACGTTTTTGCCTTCACAGGTGTTTTTAGCCAGAAATTTACATATTAATGGGCAACAAATTTATTTTAAGTTAAGAACAATGATTGTAGCAGTTAGCTATCTCTTACTATCAAAACAGAAGCTTAGAAGCTTAGGTAATCCTTGTCTCTAATCACCTTTTTGCAATAATGTGCTTTGACATGAAGGTCAGTTTCTTAGTCTATCTGTGAAATGATTTGAGAACATGTGATGAAATGCACAAGTATTGGGAAAAGAAATAAATCCCTTGGGCAAAATTAAATTAAGACAGGACAAATCTTCTTGGTTTCTAATGCTTTATTTTTTTGTTAGATAAATTTGTATGATGTGAATATGTGTCTTGCCATTAATGTCTACCAGAGATAGAAAGCAGCTTTCCTCTGAAGTATCAAAAGTATTTTCTGTGCCAGCTTTTTAATCTTCTTAACAGCAATATGCCTATGCTTGTTTATTCCTATGCCATAAATCACTATTTCTGCAGTGAAGACACCTGTTCAAGTCCAAACCATAACATGGCAAGATATGTAACTGCACATGAAGTGCTCTTTTCCTACTCTTACAGAGCTTGTAATTCTAATAGAACACTGTTCCCAGTGTACCTTCTCCACAGATCTGTGGGGACTTTTCCCACACTGAAGTAGAACTGTTCTGACAAAGTGATGTTACTGGTCAGACTTTAAGGGTTTTTGACAAAGACTCAGTAATTCTATGTTAATGAAATTAAAGGAAGGTTTCTAACCTAATTTGTGCCTCAGCCCTGTTAGCTTAGTTTGGTCCTATTTGTGTACTACTTTTAGTGTTTATTTTGTGCTGCCCTGACCTCTGGGCTTTCAAAATGCCATGGAGGTTTGTATTGACAGTGACTGCTCTGTAGGTTGGAGAGGCTGGAAGTACTTGTTTGGTGTACTCCTAATTTGAAATCAGAACAGCATTCCCAGAGTTCAGTTCTGACGCTAGTTAGTGAAGAAGCTTCTTTTCAAAGCTGATGAGAAACCAAATGTTTGGTAGTAAATGTAATTAATAATCCACTCTGAGGAAAAATGGGGTTAATTCTGAAAGAGAAAGATTTATTTGGGAGTAAAGTCTTAAGCTTTTGGTGCTTAGCACCAAAAAGGCTTCTTGTCTGGAGAGGAGATGCATTTTATTTTGACCTCCTCTTTTAGATGAGGGTGAAAAGTAGTCTGAAATAAATGGGAATTATTTTCTTGTTTGTTTTTCTCCTTTTTCTGTTTCTCTGTATCCTCCTCAATGAAATAACCAAAGTATTAGTAGCACTGCTGTGAACGTGATCCCAGTGAAAGGCCTAATGTCAGCCTTTAAAAAACCCTGGGCTTGCTTCACTGAGATGAGTGGTGAAATGGAGCACATCTTAGGTAATGTTCTGTGGACTGCATCACAGTCATCCTGATCTTCCTGTAACAACTTCTGAAGCTTGTATGCTACAGTAAACATATGGCTCTTTCGTTGCTGGTCCCTGCATGTAATAAACTGGAACTGATGTCGGTGTGCTTTCAATTTTTTAATATTGATAATGAAAGTGGAAAGAAAAATATAATTTTATCCCTGAAAAGGCATTCATGGCAACTTACAACTAGCTAAAGGCTGTCATCAATAGCATTTGGCAAACTGTTTTTGAAGAACTAGTTCAAATTCACTCTACAAGCCTGTACAAATGATGTGGTATATTTGATACCATTTTTGGTATTGGTTCTGTACCACTGGTTTTGGTAAAGGTGTGTATTACAAGACACCTTCCACATTAATTTTCCCCTCCCCCCCCCTTTTTTTTTTCTTTTTTTATTACAGCTGCCAGGTACTGCAGCATGTTAATTGAAGAAGGTGGTTTACAGCACTTGTACAACATCAAGGAAAATGTCCAGACTGATCCACATGTCCAAAGGATTGCTATTGCCATCCTAGACAGTTTGGAAAAGCACATAATGCGTCACGGGAGACCACCTCCCTGTAGAAAACAGCAACAAAATAAACCAAACTGAAAGCTGCAGGTAGAGGAGTGTGAAGTAGTGTCTCTGTAATAATCCTTTCTGATGTGTGTGTAGTTGGAGTAAGTTGTAATATAGTGGTCACCATTTCAAGTGATTCAAGTGGTACCCAGAACTGTGTACAGTAACCTGTGGTGAATGTCAGCTTTCACAGCAGCTTCATATGCAACTTGTAAAGGGTCACTGCCTGAGCTGGTGGTACCTGTAGGATTGCTGCAGGCTCCAAAGAGATGGGACTTGTACAGATCATTATGCACATCTGAAAAAAAGACTTCTGGGAGTATCTTGTGTTGTGACTTCTGGGACAGAGAGTTATTTCATCCCTACAATTGCTCTTCATAACACTGTTTACCAGTTTGGTGTTTGAATAGAAGTGTGTGTGGTTGTGAGAATCAACACTTTTACAGATTAAAACAAAAGTTACATGCATGCAGGTTACAATGAGACTTGTAACTAAGGCGACCAAAATGTCCATTGTCTCATAACCCTTCTCAACACGAAAGGGGTCTTCAACCTCCTTTTCATTTTGCCTGCAAGCTGTTTTCTTTTGTTTTCCTTGCTGCTAGAACAATGCTTTTTTGCAGTTTGCCTCTCCTGACTCCTCCCTACTCTTAACAAGGTGGGGATCATCACTGCATCAGGGAAAGGAGAAACCTGCTAGAGTAATGCAATAGAAACAGGATTAAAAAGAGACAAAATACTAAAAGGATGAACTAAGCTTGAGATTTTAAACTCTGTAACAAGGGGGGGAGGTGGTGTTGTTTGACTACTTTGGGTTGTGTGTGATACCTTTCTTTTGTTTATTTAGAATACTGATAGGGAGAGAAGGCTCTTTAGAGTAAAATACTGATTTGTCTTCATCATGAAGGGGATTGCATGTCTTGATAGGAGGCCCAGGGTATTTGGTCACCTTATTTATAAGAGATTAATAATTGCTCTCTTGTTTTCTGTAAATATTATGTCAGTATTGTGCAGTGAATTATATTTCCAAGTCATCATAGTGCAAAATACCACCCAATGTTCTGTGTAAGCCCTGTGTCAATTGCATTGTTTTCTGGAGTGTGAAATTTTACATGAAGATATTACTTGTAACAACTTATTTCTTTCTCCGTTACCTACGGGTTTCAACTCA
The DNA here is from genome assembly GCA_023637945.1 of Phaethornis superciliosus. Taxonomy (NCBI): domain Eukaryota; kingdom Metazoa; phylum Chordata; class Aves; order Apodiformes; family Trochilidae; genus Phaethornis; species Phaethornis superciliosus. The sequence goes on from JAJQWJ010000009.1 coordinate 24,887,401, forward strand.
TGTTGAATGAAACATTGCACAGCATACAGATGCTTGATAAAATACAAGTGATGGAAGCAAACTGCATGTCTGTTCCAATTCAGTTTTATTTCAGGTATTGTTTTTATTTATCTGATTAGTCTCCATACTTCCATGGCGACTGGTTGATTAGTCAGAGACTTCTGTAAATATGTTGGTAATTGTGCTTGAAAGAAAACTTACGTTTGGTAGAATACTAGCAGGGATGGCTTCTTCATGATGACCATATTTTATTATTTTTAACTCCTTCCCTCTCTCAACTCCCATCCTTCAAATAAAAACATCACCTCTAATCTTCCATAATCTAGTTTTGTGTATTTCAGCAACTTCAAAACTTTAATGGGTACTGATCCAGTAACTGAATCAATGTTGTGTAATTGCTTTTTGTACAAAGGTATAATTTGGCTAGCATCATTCCCATGTGTGTATCTGGTTATATACAGTTTTCTTGATCTAGAAGGAAATTAAATTGGTTGTAGCTTTGAATTATGAAGATGGATAAAAAGAAAAAGGGCCTGCAAACCTTTACCCACTACCCTTCTGAGATGTCTGCTATGGGATTTCTGCTATGAAATTTGTTACATAAAATGGAACACAAAACTTATCGAAATTGGTGTTAATAGAATGCATATAAATCAATTGCTACAAGGTTTTAAAATAAAGATAACAACTCTCAATACAGTACTGTTTTTTCCTAATACCAGGAGAACTTCCTGAAGCATCTTAACTAAAACTGTGGGGAAAAAAATAATTGCTACTGCATGCAGCACAAAATAAATGTGATACAGGAATCAGTCCAGATGGTGAAGATGTCACTCAATGAAGTTCTGCAACCACCAAGCCCAGAGAGTGTGAATGATTTTCCATGCCCTTGTTTTGTTCCTACGTGATTCAGGCAAGCAGTGAGCAGAATTATTTTAAGCTGAAAAGTATGAATGCCATCAGGTGCCAGTTACAGAAAGGTCTCTTTTCATTCCTGTGCATCTTCAGGAGTTCCTGCCAGGATAGAATAATTCTGGAAGCAACTTTTAGACTTGTATTTCACCTGTGGCTTTTGCCATTGTTCTTAAGAAGGCTGAAGATCCCGACTCTGCTTTACCTTTGCAGATCTTTACATAGGAAACTTGTAACCTTAACACATTGTGCATATACCTTACCCACAGGATGATTTGCTTAACTTCTGGCATTACTGAAATCATGGTTTGTGTTGGCTGTCATGGCATAAAGTGATGCCCAGCTCCAATGTGCTAAGCCACATTTTGTAAGTATATTGTGATAACCTCGAAAATATTTATTAAAAATACATTTCTCTGACTATACTAATTCACATTTCCTTGAAAACCCAGTCTAGGGAAGTAAGAAGCTGTAGAACTAAATCATGTAGCACATCTTGGAGATTTTCCAGCACAAAGCAGGAGAAAACTTCAGCTTCCAGTCAGGCAACAGAGAGGGAGAGAGGTAACATGCCTGAGATGTCTGGCATATGCTTAGATGGTTGGCATCTGCACATAAAGGTATTGCATTTTCTCACCCATTGATAGTGTTTTGCACAATTCAAAACAGATGTGGGATAGAACACCATTGCTCTGTGTTAATGGTGCTAGTTCTGTCTGCTTAGTTGTAAGAAAATGATAGTGTTTTAGGTTTGTTTGGTTGGTTTTTTTCCTATCAACTTCTAGATGCAGCATATTTTCTGGATTTTTTTTAAAATTTGCTTATGGTGAGGTAAAGCTTCTGCATACTCTGTACTTGGTATGTTTGACACCCATAATCAATGACTTAATGTATATGCTCTTTAAAAAGATCAGCTCTGCAAAGTTAAATCTTTATTTGGGAATTCTTACAGTGAAGTGAACCAGTGGAGTATTCAGAAATGCAGTCCCAGGCAAGCAGCTAAGTAGCATACAGTCATAAACCAAATAAATCAGTGGATCTTCTTAAGTCCCCCTTTATCTTCAAAAATAAAGGGGATGCTAGGAAGCATTATTTGCCAGTAAACTGAGGTGGTCGTTTCTCCCTGAAGGCAGCCATCCCTTCCTGACGGTCTCTTGTGGGAATATTCTACATTGGAAAAAAAGGTATGTTTTTTTAATTGTCAAGTCTGTTTTTTTTTCTAAATACTGACTAAGTTGGCAGTAGTGATCTAAGACTACTTGTTTATCAATCACATATTAAGTCCAAAGTTTTGCAATTAGGAAAATAGAGAGACTGGGTTGTGGTGTAAATCACAAGCAAAGCATCTAAGACAAAGACCATACACTAGAGAACTACATAGAAAACAGTTTTTCATAAATTTAATATTTCACCCTCTTAAAATACACAGAGTGTCACGGCAGTTACATTGTTCCATTTGCTGAGAAATGTGCATGCTCTCAAAACTTGTCAAAGAACAATTACAGAAGAATCTGGTTTTCAATTAAACTTAAAACTGTTTGTAAAGCTCACCCTGTAATTAATGAATTGTTGAAACTAAGAATATACAATTACTTTAGACAGAAGGATGCTTAAGAAAGGACTCTGGTCTTGGGCAGACTGAGAGAGGCAGCTATGCATGACACAACAGTTAATATTCTGAAACAGAAATCCAGACCTGCACTTCTGTTCTCAAAGCTATAGATTTAACTTCCCTTTAACTTAACTTCCCTCACAGAGAGAAAAATACAAGAGGAATTGAATATCCATGAGGGTACCACGAGTATCTGGCTCTAGAAAATGCACAGTTGTTCCTTTCAGGAAGGTATTCTGAACATAACCTACCTGGGCATAACACATCCCCTCAATAGCCATCCCTGATGCAATGTCAACCTGGAGATGAGAAGGAAGTGAAATTTGTCTGCAGCACAGCCCTCAAAACTACTTCATAGCCTACTTCATAGCCCTCAAATCAATAAACATTCACACAAAGTGAGTGACTTTCACTTCTGTGTTAGAATGACAGTGTTAGCATCTGTAGAAAAAAAAATCCTGTCATATTAATTTTGTCTTCAAAGCAAATCTTTAAAACCCCTGAAATGGTTTTAAATGCCTTGTCTAAACAGTTATAACTCACCTGCTACAAATGATTTTACTGTCTTAATTTGTAGGAGCTGCCCATCTGCTAATTTACCTCAGTATTTTAAAAAAATTTAAATAATTACCTCCATTCCTCTGTTAATTGCCAGTTTTCCCATTTTCACAGCAAATGGAGCCTTTATTAAGGAAAAGCAAAACCATGAAACCAAAGCACATTTAAAAAATTAAGGCCACATCAGCTTATAACATTGTCATTATTAATATCATTATCCTACCTCCAAATGACCTTTTAGTCTATAGAAATTTGCAGTAAATTAATAATTACATTTTTAAGGCAATTTGGCATTATCTACAATTAATAGATGTACACTGTGCAAGGTTTCAATGTGTTCCACAGGTCTGTGTAACCACAGCTTAGAGGAAAAAACATTATCTGGGTTAAGCAGCTGGATGTTAACACCTGTTAACAATTGCATTCACACAAAAGGACAGTTAAGAGACTTAAACAGCAGGGACCAAGACTTTAATATTTCACAGAAAGGAATTCCAATTCTGTGTTTGCTCTCTCTTAGGGGAAGCTGAAAGACCTTTACACTGACCACATGAATTACACTTACCTGAGGAAGGATTTCTTCAGCCAAAGTTAATGCCCTCTGGTAAGCTGCATCTCCCTCACTGTTTTGTGGCACTGCATGATTTACTAAGCCCATGGAGAAGGCTGCTTGTCCATCAATCTGTCTACCAGTGAAAATCAGTTCCTTTGCAAGACCTATTCCAACACATCTGGGCAGGCGCTGGGTTCCACCTTATGACAACAGCAAAAACACCATTTTCCATTTCTGAGAAATGCCCAAAATAGCAGTAGGTTTTTTTTTCTTCTTATGTAAGAAGGAAGTTTGAAAAATAAAGGGATTATGCATTTCATTAATAATTACTAACTAAATATATCAACATTTTGCAAGGCACCTGAAGCCTTTGAGTACTTTGCTAACCAGGAAAAGGTGTAAAGGTACTTTCCTAAATTCACAGCAAGTCCAAGACAGGGCTTGGAATCAAACTGGATTCATAGATCTCTTGGATCACTGTAAGATTCTACTTCTAATTTACATTCAAAACACTGGAAGTGCTGTAATGGCAAATTAATTACAGGTGAGAAAGTAAGAGACTGAAGATTTAGTGGTGGTTACCTGCTCCAGGAAGAAGCCCTCTTGTGGTCTCAATAAGGCCCATTTTAGCTGATGAAGCTATTTAAAAAAAAAAAAAAAAAAAAAAAAGGGTTTAGTTACTTTTTGATCTGTCCATCTGTAAATTTTTCATACTGAAATGATTAATAAAACTACTGAACTGTCAATACTGAACTGGAACTCCATTTCTCCAGATAACTAGAAGGTCTGAATCTGAAAGTGCTTAATGTCCCATCTCAAGTCAAATAAGAGATGTGTAGTATAGCTGCTTATCCCTAATGTAGTAATTCTCTCTAGAAAAATGAACCTTGGGCCCACTGTAGATGAAATGTAATGGATGGAAGAATCAAAACTGAAGACTGAAGTCTTCCAATCCAAACTGATTTAAGTAGGGAAGGTTAGATCTAGCCAGAATCAATATTACAAATGCTAATAATTACTTATTTCTGCTAATAAACAGTTTTCTGAAGGAACCCTGACCTTGTCTAAAAAGAGGCTTTAATTTTTAAGTAAGGAAACTGCATTCCCAATAATTCCTCAATGTAACAATTTCCAGCACTCACTTCTTGAACTGTTTAAATCCCTCTCTTAGCCTTAGGATTCCACTAACAGTTATCATGTATGGAATTTCTCTATAAAACACAATTGCAAGAAGAATGCTGCATAAGGCATCACACAAACCTGCTACTCGAAGGTCACATGCCAGTGCCAGTTCCAGCCCCCCCCCCAACGCGTAGCCATCTATTGCAGCAATTGTGGGGACAGGCAGAGCAGCTAGGGAAGAGAATAGATGGGATTATAGAGCTGGAAGCAGACTTCAGAGGCTACAGTTCAGTGCTGTAACTAACCTGCACCTTGACTGCTTCTGTGGTTTGTGAGACAGGATTGTTCTCTCTATGTTTTTTTTTTAATTAATGCATCACAGAAGTCCACGTTCCTTTCACAAAAAAAAAAAAAAAGGAGGGGGGGAAGGGGCTGTAGATACAACCCCCCTATCATTCAACAAACACATTTAGCAAATCCAGAGATCCATATCCATGTTCTTAGGTCACTGCCATGTCATGAGTGCTTCTGGGTATGTGCTGAAAGTGGGACAGCCAATTTAGCTCATTTTGTATTGAAGTGCATCTTATCCTTGGAGTGGCAGCAGGATAGTTGGTATTTAATTCTAATCAGATCTTTGTTTCAGACATAAGCTGGAAGTATTTGGGAAGCTACTCCTAAATGGACAACCTGGTGGGGCTGGCATCCTTCACAACATTTCTAAATGACTTAGTACAGGTGGTTTAGGACAAATTTCCAAAATGAGACACTAATTACCTATTTCATCCATGAGATGTCTTAGCCTTCTAACGAAGTGTCCAACTTCTTCATCATTCATCTTTGCACGTTCCTTTAAGTCTGCTCCTAAATAAGGGAGAAAAACATTAGAATCAAGGAACAGGGAAAAAGATATCTGAACTGTGTTCCTTCCTGTCCCTCTCAGAGGACAGACCATTTCAGAAGTATTCAAATTCCATCCTCTGCTTAAGTAAGGTCAGTGGAAGTTGGGAGTGTGTACATTTGTGCTGTAGAAGTGGCTGGGGTGCTCCTCAGTGCCCTCTGAACAGATTTCACAGAGAAGCATCAATCACAATCTGTAAGGAAGATTATCCATAAAACTGAAAACTGAGGACTCCAACATCAGGGGCCCCCCATGCTTGAAGGAGGTTAAAAATGGAAAACAAGTAGTAGCACCTCACAGCTACTCCATCACACATCTTCATCACTGAAGCCAAGAGAGAAAGAGCAGATGTGAACACTTTGTTATGTGCTACACAATAGCCATCTTGTTTTTCTCTTAGCAGGCATTTCTGATTGCTTTTTTTTTTTTTTTTCACTATTTGATCAGCACACAGCTCTAAAAGCCATCGATTTTGCAGAGCTCTTGTTACTTACCAGCACAGAATACACCTTTCACCTCACTCTTGAACACCACCACCCGAACCTTCTCATCAAAGCGGAGTTGTTCCAGAACACTGAACAGCTATGAGGGAGTACAAATGAGAAGACAAACTTTTAGCATATGGATGTATGTATCTAATTTTTAGCAAGCTCCTGAACTATAATAAAATATTCTTTTTTTTTTTTTTTCCTTCTGCAGGTGCCAGCAGGAATTTCCTCAGAAACATGTTTTCCCATCACTTTTTTAATTCCATTCAGAGATAAACTTTTGCTATGCTGTAAACTCCCCTTCCTGTCCAGGCATCATGAGCCAGAATTTCTCCAGCATGTATCAGCCTTGAACAGATCATTTGCTAAGGTCTGACAATGAGTATGTTTTTATTCGAATTACTCAAGTGAGGATATTAACTTGCATCCAAGTTACCTAACTTAAATAGCTTCTGTAACTCTGTCCAATCCACACCTGGAGTTACTGCAATATTGACTTAACACAATCTCTTTTTCTTCAGGCTAACCTGCCTTGCCCTAGTTCAGTTTCCCACTGATCTGGAGCAAGAGATTTAATTTTTTGCTTCACTTTTACCACAACTATTCTTATTGCATCTAGTTACTGATCATGATTCCAAACATGTTTACTGGCCCATACTCACTTCATTTACAAATACTTTTCCCAATGAATTTCTTGCGTGGGGTCGGTTCATTAGGATTTCAGCAATACCTTAGTAATAGGAGACAATTTCAGTTATACTTCATTTAATTCTCTGACACAGTAATTAGACTGGGAACAATATCTGCATATGCTGCATCTTCTCTTTCCTGAAAATGTATAGAAAGTATATTCTAAAACAATCAGTTAGTTTAAAAGTGGAGGTGGTAGACTATTACTATGAAAACCTAGTTATGCAGGTCATGTGTAAAATTCATTGGCTAGCACTGTGAATAGTAAGCAGACTTAAAAAAAATATAAAATTATTATGACTCTTAGAATCACTGCACTTCAAGTACATTGCTTAATGAAGAAAACCATCCTCTTGGGATTGCTGTTTGCATGAGAATAGCACAGACTGGTCACTGGGTTCATGTTATAGAACCATTTTTAAATTGCAGCTCCATTTAATGTGGTGTTCCTAAGCTCATCAGTTGAAAGAACTGCAAGTTCCGAAGTCCAAGCAGAAAAATGAGACCACATCTACCTACTTCTCTCTTGTACTGTGTTGTGTAAATTATTATCCAATGGTTTCTGTATGCTTTAGTGAGAAAAAATGGTAACTCATTTCCTTGGCTGGACTTGTGCTCCCTTCCCAGGCCTTCAGATTTTAAGAGGCTGTTGCTGCTGCTGCTGTAGGTGCACAGATGCACCTTGTGTCTGTAGTGCCTGGTCCTTCTGTCTTTATTTCTCTGCCTATGCCAGTGACTAGTTAGTAAACAAGAGTTAGTGTGAAAGAGGAACAAAGACACGGGTGGCAGCAGCCAAGAATGGAAATTCACAGATTTGGTAACTACATTAATGTATATATAACCAGTACAGCTGCAAGAACTATTTACAAGCTCGTGCAATAGTTTCCCTTACCAGAAAGCAATTCCATTGACAATGTGAACCAAAACTCAGATGGCTTTGTGACTTTCATGCATAAATACGCAGATGCCCTCAGGTCCTGTCCTGCCTTGAGCACTGTCCATTAGTGATATCAGAAAAAAAACTAAGGTCTGCAAGCCAGAGCTTTTTGTATTCAGATCTCCTGCACATGTAACTTAAAAAAAAAAAAAAAAGGCATCTGTTTGACAACTGCGCTCTTGGAAACAAGTATCAAGCTGTAACTTCTTGCAAAGATACTGTAAGGCACCTGCCTGCTAAGGACGAGGCAAGGCAGGCAGTCACCTCTGGGTTCGGCGGGTGTCAGAGCAAGGGACGGGGACAAAGTGCTCGGGCAGTGTCCCCAGGGCCCGCCTGAGGGACAGCAGGAGCTGGCACAGCCCAGGCTCAGGTGGGGACTTGGAACACAGGCGGTCCCGCTCCGGTCGGGCCGGGAGCTTTCCCCGGGAACTGATGAAACTAAAACCGAGCCGCCGGCTGCTGCCTCCGCTTTCAGCGACACAAAACTCCGGGCAGCCGATCGGCCCCGGGGAGGTGCCTTTAAACGAGCGCCGGGGCCTACACCCGCCCGCTTCGGCCCCCGGGCCGCGGGTGGGGTTCTCCGGACTCACCGCTGCGCTGCTCCCCGCCGCCCGCGCCCACCAGCACCTCCGCGCCCCTCCGCGGGGCTGCCCTCAGGAGCCCAGAGCCGCCCCAGCGCAGGACTCCGCGCCCCGCCCGCCCCAGCCGCATCATGGCGCCGCTCCCGGAGCTCCGCGTTTCAGCCCCTGGGAGGCGGGCACGGGCGGACCGGGACCGGGGCCGGGCCGGGGCCGAGTGGGCGGTGTGTGCGTGGGAATGAGGGAGTGTCGGGGCGCCGCGGCTTGAAGAGTCAGGGAGGCGGTACCCCCCTGCCCCCCCCCCCCCTCTCTCTGCCTCCCTCCCGCGCTCTCCCCGCCCCTCAGCTCCGCTGCCCGCCGGTGAGGGTCTCGGCCGGAGGAGGGGGGTGCGCACCCCCTGACAGCCGCCATCATGCAGCGCCGAGTGTTCGTGGTGGGCGTTGGGATGACCAAGGTACGGGGCGCTACCCCCCTGCTCCGCTCCGGTGTGTGTGAGCGAGGGGGTTCGGCCCGAGCGGGACTCGGCTGAACGCTGCCCCTGAGGCGCCTCTGCTTCCAGCGTCCCCTCTGGACGCGGCTGAGGGGAGCGCGGGGTGGGGAGAGGGGATGGCGGAGCTGTGAGAGCCCTGCGCTCCCTCCCCGTGTTGGGAGAAGGTCCCTCGAATAAAGGAGAGGCCGTGTGGGGCCTGCCGGGGCCCGCCCCATGGATCCGGGCCGTAGCGGCTCCGTCCAAAGTTCACCTTTGGCCCGCGGGTCGGGGAGGAGGGATCCGGCGGCCAAGTCAGGGTCTGGGAAGCTCTGTTGAACAGACTGCAGAAGGCCCAGAGCGTGTCCCCGTTGTCACTGACACCTCTGGACCAGGGCTCGTCCCCTGGTTCTGAAGGGCCGGGCAGGAGGTGGGCCCGGGGATGGATGGGGTTCCCGGGAATCCTGGCTGCACCTCCAGAGCTGGCACCTCTTCAGACCAAAAAGCTAAAGGGACATCTTTCATCTCGGTGTTTGAAACGAGAGGCGACTTGGGTATTTGTCAGGGTAGTCTGACACCTGCCACCCTCTCATTTAAATAACTTTTGCGTTTTGTTGCTGCATGGGTACTTTATGGGGAAATAAAAGGTAAAAGATGTCAGCCTGCTAATTGTGTTCATTGGACTGTACAATGAAATTTTGAAATTATTGGACCTTAAACTCATTTGTGATGTGCTCAAGGAAAGAACTGGTAGCATGGAAGTGACAGCTAAAGCTTGCCAGACACCGTGTTTCACCTTAAGCATTTTATTATCAAATATCTTAGGATTGTGGATTTTTTTTTAAATTTTAATGATTTAACATCTAAAACTTGGTTTACCTTCTCAAAACAACAATCTGTGTTTCCTGTGTGTTTAATTGCCAGTTCCACTGACTATGCCTTTCATTTTCAGAAATAGATCATCTCAGTTACCAATTTAGTGGGATTTGAGAAATTGTCAGTGCACTTTTCCCCCTCTTTGATAGCCACCAGCTGCTCTTACAGAGTTTTACAATGATCAGTGCACTGACTGATTTTTCTTGTGACCTTCAGTATGAAGGTTCTCTGTCTCAATTAAGGAAAGGAGTCATTACAGGGAGTACAGCTAAGTGTTGTGAAATGCTGGGGAGGTAAGCATAAGGAGGTAGCAAATTTATATAATAACTGGAAGTCAAATAATCTGTATAACTCCAAGTAGTCAGAGAGGTTTTTTTACTAGTGATGCTTTTTATTAATAATGTAAAAATATAAAACATGTATTTGTTTGTGGACTCTAATGAGTCTTAGAGAAAACAGATAAACCATATCCACTCCAGTGCTGAGGGGTGAAGTATTTTGTTTTGTTACAAGGTAGAATAAGGCTTGGGAAAGGGAGGCTTGTGTAGAATTAAGCTCTGTACAAAGAACAAGCATTTTCTTGTTACAAAATAAAGTGGAATGGAAGTATTTATCAAAGCCTTAGCAAAGATTATGTCCTGTATTATAATCAATCAGTGAAGGTGACAGTTATTCTCTGTCCCATCCATCAGGGATGGGGTTATTGTCCATCTCCAGACAAGTCATGGATCTTCTTTAAGACTCAGCAAAAATGATCCTTAGCTTCCATGAAATTACACTCTTTTCTGTTTATAGCCATCACAGTAAAACTTGGGAACTGTGTGAGTTTTGTGCATGCACTTTTGGGTTGATTGTTTGCATTATTTAAAACTGTTCAAAACCCTGTTTCTAAGTTAAATATGAAGCTTTACATGTGCTGCCTTGGTAAAAGATACATTAATCTCACTATGATTTGTTCTTGTGTTTTTGTTGTGTTTGATTTTATTTTTTTCCTTTTTTTTCTTGTTAGTTTGCAAAGCCTAACGAGAAAAGCCTTGATTATCCTGACATGGCTAAGGAGGCAGGTAATTTGATAACAAAGCAAACATTTAGTTTGATTGCTCACACTTAAAGCTTAAGTCTTATGATTAATCTTTTTATGATACATATGAAGGAATAATTAGTGTTCAGTACAAATACATATGAAAAACAAATCTAAAACTGATAAAAAAGTTGACTTTCACAAAATCCATAACTAGATCACTGCCTTCCAGTCCTGAAGTCAAAAGGATAGCTTAAAATAGAACTGGACATATAAATAATTTAATATATTATTCAAACATACTTTTATGGGGACTGAAAAATCTTTGTCCATAAACACAGAACTGATTGCATGAAATTTTCTGATAAAAAGGAGCTTGTTCAAAACTCAAAATAATGCAAAATTATCCTCATTAGAATTAAGATGCTGCCCTACCATGTAATTTTTACAGTTCTCTCTGTGTCTTGTTCGTGAATGCATGAATCCTATACACTAAGCTAGGTTGGTATCTTATGGCTGTGAGAGCTTTTCATTTTAATTTCCATTTTTAAACTTTTTTTTAGGCCAGAATGCTTTAGCTGATGCTGGGATTCCTTATTCAGCAGTGAAGCAGGCATGTGTGGGATATGTTTATGGTAAGTAGTATAATTTGATTTGGTTGTGAAATCTGTGACATTCACAGAAATCTATATGGATAAATTTCATCCACATCTGTTTGGATAAAATATGAGGGGTCCCATCAATTTCAGATTATAATATTTCATTGTATTAAGTTTGTAGGACTGTCAAACCTTTTAAACATTACTGTTTTTAGTGATCACAGATCTGTGTCTGTTTCATTATGGAGTTTATAGTTCTGGTCACAGGTATGGAAAGATTCCCATAATGTTGTGTCTTGCAAATATATTATACCAGTAGCAAATGTTTTATACCAGTTTCAGCAAGATTGGGTGCTGTATTTATCCAGGCCACACCTCTAGGATCTTTCTGTCCAGTCCATTTACCTTCTGTTGGTTCACAGCCTGTTACCACAGAAGCAGGACAAATCTGATGATTTTTATCTTGATTCTGAGGTTCTTGTAGCATGGGTACTTGAGAGATACTCAAGTATATCACAGATCAAAAGTTCAAGTTTACAGTTGAAGTGGCAGCATTGCACATACACAGTGAGTTTTCTTTTTGGTTGTGAAGTTTGAGTAAGTAGCTAATTTCCATGTGTGTCTGTGTAAAGGTGACTCAACCTGTGGACAACGGGCTATCTATCATGGTCTGGGTTTAACTGGCATTCCTATCATTAATGTTAACAACAACTGTGCTACTGGATCAACTGCTTTGTTCATGGCCAGACAACTAGTAGAAGGAGGTGAGTTGTTATGCTTCAGGGCTGAGTTTTACATATTCTCTGTTTCTATAATTATAACTTGAAGGAAGAACAGAACTAGTGAATGTGTGAATACTTAGAGTTGTAAATGTTCTATCCTCTTACACAAAATTTTGTTCTCTGCCTCAATCAGATGAAAATGTTGGTCAGTTGTATATACAAATACTGGACCCAGCACTTAAAATGATGCTGTCACTATGAACTAGAGTATTGTGTGCACCTAAAGAGACTGTGATGCAGCAAGCTGGGGTATATGGATATAAATGTCCCCTCCTCTGTTAGGAACCTAGTGAGTAGTAAGACAGCTCAGTATTTTCTGAAATAATTGTTTGGGATAGTGCAGAATAAGTTGCATCATTGTATTGTGAGACACTAGACTCTGAAGGATGAAAAGGAGAGAAGAATCTGCTAAAAAGTGTAGTGTGTCTTTTGGTTTGTAGTTTTTGTGGGGTTTTTTGTTGTTTTTTGTTTATTTTTTTTTAACCTGCAGTTAACACAAGTGTTTGGCTAATGCATTTTTGAAAGGGAGGGCAAGAGAGCAACACCATGTGACAGACTGTGCTCTGAACTGACAGACAAGTTTCCTTCTGTTTCTGTAGTTCCTTTGTGGGCTTGGATTCTTTCTTGCACTTTCTTGTATACTTTCTCTAAGGAAACAGTAACATTCTGTCTGATTATTTAGTATTCGGAGCAGGGATGTAAGTGCTTGATCACCTAAGAGAGTAGTTAGAAAACAGTTTAAAAAGAAGTACAGACCCTATAGTGATCTCTAATTCTTCAATATCAGTATGTTTGTATCAATACCATGCCCACCCTGATTTGTCTTGTTCACAAATGAAAAAGGGAGGAAGGGCAGCTCTTTGGTCTTTATCTATATTTCTTGTCATTGAAGTTGTTGGTACATAATCTCATTAATACCTACATTGTGTTTTAAATAGCCACAAATCTTATTTTAAGGTTTGGCAGATTGTGTTCTGGCTCTTGGCTTTGAGAGGATGGCAAAAGGATCCCTTGCTTCAGGTGTAAGTGTCTGAAACACTTCATACATTGTATTTGTAGATAAAATACACCTCCTCCTTCCCTGAGGCATAGTCTCATAATCACCAGTTGCCTTAAGATGTTGCTGTAGATGATTACAAAAGAAACCATTATTTTGATACATAGCCTTTAATGAGTTTTATGATTCTGGTTGCAACTATGACACACAGATTTGGCATGGAGTGTTTTAGGCTTAATTTTGTAGCATGTCACACTTTTACAGGCAGAGTTAACAGGAAATAATGAAAATACCAGAGAGAATATGGAAGCATTGAGAAATTGAAATGTCTTTCTCAAAATGACACAGCAAATCAAAGGAGTCTGGGTCTTCTGGCTTTTGGTTTGATGGTCACTCAGTTGACCACTTAACACACTTTCCCCAAAACTAAAGGCCCTGTAACCTTTCTTTCTTGTCTTTTTTTGTTTCCTTTTTTACTGGAGATGTGTGTGGGACTTTGTAAATTGCCTTACAGCAAGCATTATTAGAGCCTACTACCTATAGCACTGCCAAATTTCATAATAAATGCAGAGATTTGAATCAGAAGTGTTAAATTTAAAATTGATTGAAATAAGTAAGTTACCATTAGCATGCTTTATGATATTTCATCTAAGCTTCATGGAAAACACTAATGCAGTGTTAATTTTGTAACTTGGAACTATATTAACTAAAGGATTTTAAGTTGAGGTGAAAAATACCTGAAGTCCTCTGCTGAAAATAGTGACTGTGGCAGAAATCAGATAGAGGTGGTCTTTCCCATGAATCAGTGCAGTCATGTTAAACATTTTATGCCATTTTACACTTTCTTATAGTTGGGAAATTAGGAATGCTTCAAAACATGTCACTGAAGTGCACACACTGTCCAGTAGCATTGTTAAAATAGCAGAAAAACCTCTATTTTGCTTGAAATGCAGCACTTCAGTGGTGGTGTTGTACAGAAAAGGAAATTGTGACTTGCTTTAAAACCTATTTTCTTTTTAGTTTTCAGACAGAACTAATCCAATGGACAAACATTTGGAAATTATGATGAATAAATACGGTTTAGCAAGTGCTCCAGTAGCACCTCAGATGTTTGCAAGTGCTGGCAAAGAACATATGGAGAAATATGGTATGTTAAAATAAATTTTGTCATTGTGTTCTTTTAATGAAACTATTTATATTAGGGTGTTTGTTTTTTTAAGAGAGAGTATTCTTTGTCCTTTCTTCTACCTAAATACCTCAACTACAACTTCTGCAGCTAACAAACACAGAAATACATTTGGATAAAGAGTTACCTACAGAAAAGTTGGTTATGTGTGGGCAAGCAAAACCACCAGGAAATAAAATAAAGGCTGTGATACAGTGTACTTGGTAATCCCACTAATGTTAGGGTTTGTGCTTCTGCAGGGTCTGAGTGATAAGACTTGGACATTTTTCCCCTGTATCTTAGGATGGGTAGATAGGCTTGAGACTGGACAGTTTGACAAAAGAGTTGTAGACACCAAATACTTCACTGCACCTTCTTTGCCCTGGTAAGAAAATGACTGCTCAAGATTCAGCAATACAGTAATACCTCAAATAAAATATACTTATTTTCTTTATATATAATGTTAATGTTAAATATGCACGTGATATTCTGGTAGCAAAAACTCGGTCAATTTCAGTAGTCTTTATCTAATTTTTAGACCTAGGATGAGTTCTAAAGAAAGTCTTGATAATAACGAGTCTCTTGAAAAAATGCTTGTAAAGGTCAAATTAATATGACAGTCTTTAAAATGTTACCTTAGTACTGTTTGGGTAAACCAAATACTTCAACACAGCTTTCCTTCTTCTTCCAGGGACAAATCCAGAGTATTTTGCAAAAATTGGATGGAAGAACCATAAGCATTCAACTAACAACCCGTGAGTAATGTACTCTGCCCCCATATTTATGTATCTTGCTGTTACAAAATTATTGAAAACCCGACTGTTACTTCTTAACATTACACCCAGCATAAGATCTATACCCAGTGCTTTGTGGAAACAGCTACATAGCTGGTGTGTAACAATTAGTATGTCTACTTCTAAGTGCTGTAGTAAAACTAAGGTATTTCTTAGTCATCTTAGGTCATGTTTGTGTTTTTTGTAGGTACTCCCAGTTCCAGAAGGAGTACACATTAGATGAAGTTCTGCATTCTCGCAAAATTTTTGATTACTTGACTGTCTTACAGTGTTGGTAAGAAGAGGACTTAGCATTGTGAAATAAATCTTGATGTTGAAATCAATGTGGTAGGACATCTATTTAAATAAAAGTCTGCTTGCTTGTAAATTAAATGTTACAGATTATTTTACTTAAAACTTCTTATAAATAAAACAAATGAGAATTCTCTCTCTTGACCAAAAACTAGATGCTTGTGGACAGTACAATACAGTAAGCTGAAATACTTTGTGTTTTTTGAAGGTCTTATGTCTTTATCTTTTATCAAACCACATCCACTATTGCTAAGTATAAATTCTTCAGCCTTTCCTGTACACTCCTGAAAGGCTGCTTGTGTGTACAATGTTTGTAGCCAACGAAATGCTTTGATCTTCCAAAATTGATAAACCTTAATACTTTTCTATTTTGATGTAACGCTGTTCAAATGTTTGCTATAAATATTTCTGAAATGGACAACATTAAAAACTGAAAGTGTCCAGCAAGCATGGATAGAAAATACTGTTTCAGTGGCATCAGCCAAAGAATTTTTTTTTGGTTTTGTTTTTGTCTGCTTGGTTTTTTTTGTTCAAAAGGTAATCTTATGGAAGATTGACATTAATAATTTAGGATGATGAAATCGTTATTTTTTCTTTCAATCAGTCCAACTTCAAATGGTGCTGCAGCTGCAATTTTGGCTAGTGAGGAGTTTGTGAAAATGCATAAGTTACAGCCCAAAGCTGTGGAAATTCTAGCTCAGGTGATGGCTACTGACTATCCAAGCACATTTGAAGAGAACAGTTGTATGAAGATGGTAAGTTTACAGTTCTATACTCCTTGATATGCCCCAGAGTTTGTTTTTGGTTTGTTTTAGTACCTGCACGTCCTAATGATACTGTAGACTTTCAACAATTTGAACAGGAAGAAATTTGAGCAATCTGGTCTCATGGATGGTGTCCCTGTCCATGCAGAGGGGTTGGAACTCGATGATCTTTAAGGTCCCTTCCAACCCAAACCATTCTCTTGATTGTATGATTCTATGAAATATGGTCTGTCTCATGTGAACCCATTTTTTAAATTTCTCTGTTTACAAGTAAGGAAACTTAAAGCAATTTTAATTATGTCTGTAATACTGTCAAGCTGAAATTCCATGTCAGGTACAGTTATCATTACTTGCTTGATTAAGTAGAGTTGAAGGGAAAGATCTGAATGGCAAAATTTGGGTCTCACTGCAAATTGGCTACAACTATTGGCAATAATTGGATGGTCTGTCAAACCAGTAGAGTACCCAATAGTTTCTACTGCAGTTGTGTTCTTTTTGGGTTACAGATACAAATCTAGTTGCACAAATGTTAGAGAGAAGTAGCAAGACAGTGTGAAGAGTTTTGTTTCAAGGCTGTTGGTCTGAGTCAAGCAAAAGAGCAATCTGGCTTGTGAGAAAGGTTGAGAAAATAGAGGATATGCCCTGGAAAATTTTCCACATGCCAACAGTGAGATTTAGTATGTATTACTTCTTCCTATGCCATTCATACTGCATAGATATCAAAGGCTATAATATGTGATGCGTTAAAATAAAATAGACTACCTCCATGTTACTTTCACTTAGAGGATACATAGCAGCAGGATTAGAAGTTCAAGTGTAGAGATGAAAACACTAGCTATGTTTCTGTAATGGTATTTTAACTTGCAGTTTCTTCTTGTTGCAGGTTGGCTATGATATGACTAAAAAAGCTGCAGAAAAATGTTTTGAAAAGGCAGGCCTGAAACCTGCAGATGTTGACGTGATTGAACTCCATGACTGTTTCTCAGTTAATGAGTTCATTACCTATGAAGCTCTGGGACTCTGTCCAGAAGGTAATAGCATCAATGCAGGTCACTGTTTTATTGAAATAGCATTAGAAATACCTTTTTATCTGTTAATGCTATTCGAACTTTGTCTACTGGGCAGATCTTTTATATTCGAAAGTCTAATTAGCTGATCTCATGAGAGGAAAAAGCAAGTTACCACTGTAATTAACTTAAAGAAAACCTGCAAACTCTAGAATTAGTTTAACAAGTGAGCATGTTACTGTTATTTCTGAAGAATATTCAGTGCATGTTGAAGTGTTGTCAGCTACATGAAATAAACTGGCTAGCATGTGCAGGTGCCTTTTTAAAAATCCTCAAACATCTTTGCCTTTGAAATAGAGATGTCAGCAAGTTGTGTACATGCCTCTAAATCCAGCTGTATAGCAATGCACAGTCTGTCCAGGTCAAATTAATTTCATCAAAATGAGTGGATTTACAACAGGTTAAAGGCAGTGGAGTTTAGTGCTGTGTATGTAAGTCAAACCATTAGAATTTTCTGCAGAAGGCGTTGTTGTTTGCTTTCAGATAACTAATGCATGAACTGCTGTTGTGGTAATTGATATATTTGAATTTTCTTGGTTTGTATAAATAGTAATCTGATGTAATCTTTCTTGAATTCGTTTTTAACTAATTTTGAGAAACTATCATACTCTGTCACTAGATGGTGTATCAAGTCTAAGCTTTCTTGCTGAAACAAGGAAGTTCATAGATCTTAGGAAGACTTCCTGGGTGTTTGTAGGTTTGCAAATGTTTGCCTTTGAATGCTTGCATTTTTGCTGTTTCCTTTGTTGTGTTTTTATGGTACCTGCATAGGTACATTAAACTTTTTAGCTTCATTCCTTTAACTGGAAATAGAGAAGAATCCCGATGGTACTAAAAACCAAGAACTCTTTTTATAAATACTGTTTTATAGGAAAAGCAGCTGACCTGATTGACAGAGGTGACAACACCTATGGAGGAAAATGGGTCATCAATCCCAGTGGTGGGTTGATTTCAAAGGGACATCCACTTGGTGCTACAGGTAGGCAAAACCATTTCACTTAGTTGTGCTGGGGAGATACAAGATACAGCTCCTGTCCAGGCAGATGCTTCCCACCTGGATTTATCTGTACAAACCCTTCCTAAGAGGGAAGGCATCTCTGGAGTGGATTCTTATTTCTAGCTATTGCAATTATAAGGGCAGGTTGACCTTATCTTCAAACTGAAAGAGTTGGAGTGTGAATTTGATCACTAGTACTTATTTAATTTTAGAGGTGCTACCTTTTCTGTTGTTAAAGCAACTTGCAAAACAGTTTTTTTTCTAAATAATTGTTTAGTAGTACAACATTCTGATGAACGTAGTTTCAATAACCATTTTCATATGTTGTCATCCTTGAAAATTCAGATTTTTGAGATTTTTAGTGATCTGAATTGCCTTGCTCCCTTGATAACTGTAGTAAAAGCTATTTCTGGTAAGCCTTGGATGTCAAAATACTTATCTGGTGTTTACAACAGAAGCTCAGTTATTTACTGTTTCCCAGCAACAGGTCTTCCTTTTTTTCTTGTTTTGTTTTGTTTTTTTTTAATGTTCCTTAAACTGCTATGCTTGGTTCCAAATAGGTTGGCTCTTGGATAAAACATATTCAGATTTGTGACCATTGTTCACCTTCCTTGTTTGGAAATGTGAGATTGTCAGAAGAAACGTTGTAAAAGAAAACAACAGCCCAGTAATCTGCAGTTACTCATATCAGTCATCTTAAATTTCCAAACTATTCCTAGAGGCTGAGAGGTTATAAATGGAACCTGTGAATTCTCATCCATATCTGGAATTTTAAAACTTCTTACTCATTGTCTTGGTGATGTTTCACTTGACAATGTGTAAAATTCGGAGAATAAAATGCAGATTCATCCTCTCCGTGGCCAAAAGGCTGACACAGGTGTCTAAAGGAAGAGATGGAGGTTTGGGGGTGATGGAAGGAAGAATTTGAGATTTTAAGGCTTTAAAAAGCTTTTGCCAATGCTTTATATTTGCTCTGAAAACTTGTAAATGGAATCATTTATCATATACTGGACTAAATGAGAAAATAGATGTGATGAACATCCTCTTCTGGATTCCCCAGAAACTTTTTTACAGCATTTGGCAGTGCATGTTGGTACACAGTTTTTGATCAGAGGTGAAAAGGCTGTTCTAGGGAATATATTTGATTTTCCATTGTTTTGAGCGTGGTCTTTAAAAATACTGTAATTTCATGGGACTGGAGACCTGTTCCTATTCGTGTACCCTTGTGTAATATTGTATACCATTGTGTACCATTTGTGTACCCTGTGGATAGGACAAGGGGCAATGGTTTTAAAGTAGAGAAAAGCAGATTTAGATTGGATGTTAGGAAATAAGTTCTTTACCATGAGGGCCATGGAAAAATGGAAGCGGTTGCTGAGGGAGGTGGTTGAGGCCTCATCCCTGGTGAGGTTTGAGGAGGCTCTGAGCACCCTGCTGTAGCTGAGGGTGGGTTGAAGACCTCGAGAGGTCCCTTCCAACCCAAATTATTCTATGAAACAGATGGGATGATGGGGGCCATAATGAAAAGACAATCCTCTTCGTTTTGAGAAAATACAGATTTCTGGTGATCTCAGCTCCGGAACCAGCGGTGGGGGGGAGGCGGGAGTATGTTGAGGAGGGGGTGTTGATGGGGGGTTATTGGGGGGGGTGTTGAGGGGGTGCTGGGCGTGTGTATTGAGGGGGGTGTTGGGGAAAGGGTGTAGTTATTTTGGGATGAAGCCGTATTCCCGGTGCTGGCTGCCCTAACCCTCTGTGCTCGATTCCCCAGGCCTGGCGCAGTGCGCGGAGCTCTGCTGGCAGCTGCGCGGGCTGGCGGGGAGGCGGCAGGTCCCCGGGGCAAAGGTGGCTTTGCAGCACAACCTGGGCCTCGGCGGGGCCGTGGTGGTCACCATCTACGCCATGGGCTTCCCCGGAACCGGCAGGTGAGAGCCCGGCACGGTGAGGCCTGGCCAAAGCGGGAGCGATTCCCAAAAAAACCCCAAAAACCCGGTGTGTGCCCTGAGAGAGAAGCTGCGGTGTGAGGGAGCTGAGGGGCTGCCCCCGCGGCCTGGGTGAGGAGAGAGGCCTTGAGGAGGGAGAATAGAAAAATAAAGCGAAAAATGAAGTTTGGGCTGAAAAACCTTAAAAAACAGGCGGCTTCCCCGCTGGGTCTGCATAAAAAGCGTTGCTGAGTGGAAACGTGTGTCCAGGTCTCGGTGGGAAGTTTAGGAGTGGGTTCAGTAGTGGTGTCACTGGGCTCAGTTTGTGGTGGCTCTGCTGCTGTATCTCTGTGTTATAAAATTCATCTTTTTTGTTTGTTCTTTTGGTCTTTTTTTTTTTTTTTTTCTTTTTAAGAAATAGTGTTTTCCATGTTACCGAATTTATTGTTAAGAATTAACGTTTGCCACTGTGCACAGAAGAAAAGGCACCGTGGACTTGCTCAGCAGAGAGAACCGTGTTGTACCTAAAGCATCACAGAGGTTGTAACTTACACGGTGTCGTGTTCCTGATGAACAGTATGCCCTGTGAGTTGTAAGTTACTGAAAAGAGCAAACTAGCCCATAAAAATGGCTCATGTGATTTCCTGTAAGGGAACGTCGAGATTTTGGAGGGGAAAAAAGCCACCACCACCGAAAATAAACCTTCCGATAACAAAACAGGCCCCATTAGGATGAATTTATTGAAACTAAGGACTAGCCAAAAAAAGCAAGACAACCATGGGTACAGAGCTCACTACTTTGTTACTGTGGTTTCAGGAAGGATTGCTTTCAGCTGCATGTGGTATAATGTGGTGTATAAGTACTTTTAAAAATTCAGGCATGCTACTCTTCCAGTCCTGGCTGAAGAATTTGCACTTGAAATTGTAGCATACTTCAGAGTGAGGGGAGAACAGTGCCATCAAGCTATATTGCAAGCTGCCATGGTTTTATGCTGGGATGGACAGGAATTAAAGCCAAAATTTCAGCAGAGACTAAATACACACTTCCCTTTATATTTTCATTTTCAGTTTTGCTGTGAAAGATTGATCTACTCTTTGTGGGTATTGTGGTTTTGATTATAAGGCTCAAAGCCAATACTTAATATTTTGAAAACTTGGAAACAGTAAAATTTATCATGTACTGGACCATATGAGAAAATAGATGTGATACAGGAAAAATAGCATCCTCTTCTGGATTCCCCAGAGACTTTTTCACAACACTTGGCAGTGCATGTTGGTTTGCAGTTTGTGATCAGAGGTGAAAAGGCTGTTCTAGGGAATATATTTGATTTTCCATTGTTTTGAGCCTGGTCTTTAAAAATACTGTAATTTCATGGAACTGGAGACCTACTGCTATTTGTGTGCCATTAACCCTGAGGTACTGCTAGAAATAGTGCCTTTTTGTCAGGGAAAGTTGGAACCCTACAAAAGTTTTGCTTGTATAGATAATATACATTTACATATACAATATACATTTACCTTTTAGAGAAGCACCAAGTGCTTCAGCTTTGTGTGTGGGAGATACCTGACACCAGGAGTTGCACCAATGTGTGTCAGAGTTTGGAACAACACAGGGCTAATCTGTTCAGACACCACTTGTGTAACTGAATGATGTTTCATATTGTGTAATTAAGGGAAAGTTGGTGGCATTACATGATTGTGAAGATGCCTGCACCATTTTTTTTTTTTTGCCAATGCACATGGACTTAATAATTGGATTTGGATCTGGCCTGTAATTTGTGGCTTTAGTAACAGCTGCCAAGAATGTACAAGAAGGTAAATGAGAGCAGGACTCCATCCTTTTTGGCACCTTAAAATTCTACATCCTGTTAGTAAAGCCTTGGATTTATGAGCAGAGTTTGATATGCCTTCTTCAGCTCTGACAATTCCTACTTTTGCTACCCTACCATGTATGTGTAGAGAAGTGTTAGTACCACACAAGGAAGTTTCAGCAACATTTCTTAAGTGATTCTGTCACTTCAGCAATATCAAACCTGACCACTGTTTTGAATTCTGCTGCCAAGAGGTGGTAATAATTGTAAACTTGTTTTTCCTGCTGCTGGAATTGCCATTTCTTTGGAAATCACTGTACTTACCTGGGTGTCTGCAGAACTGAAGTGAGGTTTCACACTGCTGTCAGGCTATGCAGGGTGAATCAGAAATGAAGTACCTCTTGTGACAGAAAAGAGAGCCACATGAATTGGGAGGGAAAGTGGGATCTGTTTTCCAAAAAAACAAAGGTATTTCTCTGAGGTGCTGCTCTCTTTTCACACAGTGTGTCAGTAGTGTGGGTTGATTTATCTTAAGAAGATTAATGATTTACTGTCATTAAAAAATTAGTCCATACATGCGGAAACATCTGCATACTTGAAGTGATTGTAGTTCAGGCTGCCAAGCCCATAACAGAGTAAACTGCACTTTGAATTGATAAATGGTGCTCTACACTGCTGAAGTGTTTCAGTGCTAGTGCTAGGCCTATTCCTCATACTTTGAAGGTGCTGAAAATGTGATTAAAGGTGGGTAAATAATGGATTTTTCATTTCAGCGCTGGCCGTGTTGCAGCTGTGCCTCTCAGTGCAGCTGTCGATGGATTTAAGTCACAGTTGGTCTTCAAGGAGATTGAAAAGAAGCTCCAAGAGGTATTTGACTCCTCCTTTTACCTACAAGAGGATTTTAATTTATGATGGACCACCTGTGAAACCTGAGGAAGTAGATTCAGTTACTTCCTTAGTGATGCTCATCAAAACAAATGTTAGAGTTTTGAATTTTGCCATGTCAGAAATCTCTGTGCTCTGCCATGATTTTAAATTGCATTTTTCCAAACAGTTCCTACCTGCATAAGGCAAATTTAGGTTCTATGTGCAGAGCTTGTTAACTAACAACAATTTTTAAAGGTTTTGTTTGGTGTTTGTTGCTTGCTTTATAAGTGTGATTAGAAGAAGAAAGCACATTTTGTCAGACTGACATCAAGACTGTTAGGACAGTGGTCATTTTCTTTAGCTAATAGTTTTAATACACATACTCAGTTTGTGTTTGCAGGGGCTTTTTTTTAAGGGTTGTTTAAATGAAACCCAGTAGAGGGAAACAGATGTTAGTAGAAAGGGTAAAGATTTTAAAGTAATTTGTGCTTAATTCAAACTATTTTAAAATTATGTTGAAGTAAATTAATAATTTGCATGCTATGTGGTTGTTATAGGAAGGAGAACAATATGTCAAGAAAATTGGTGGAGTCTTTGCCTTCAAAATAAAAGATGGTCCTGGTGGAAAAGAAGCAACTTGGGTAGTAGATGTGAAAAATGGTAAAGGCTCTGTGGCAGTTAATTCAGGTCAGTCCTGTTTTATATATCTTTGCAGAACACACATAAAACTAATGGAAAGCATATACATTCTTTTTCTGTTTAAAGTATAATGATCTTTAGATTAAAAGTGGTGCAGAGCTGTTTTAACTTGGGACTTTTCTTGTTACTGACACTTCAGTCCATATTGTTTTGAACCAAGAATTAAGCATCATCAGCTCTGACTTCTGTCTAGATATTTGCATGTTTTCTTATAGGCTCCAGACACATCTGTTGTATGACTATTATAGATATAATTAAAAAAAAAAAGATTCAAACCTCGGGGATTTTGTTAAATTGGGGACAGAAATGTAATCTGTAGCTATTTCTTCAGTTGCTTTGTTGAAGACACTGGTGGGTGGGTAAGCTGGTCTATCTGGTCATGTTACTTCTCTGCAGCTAGTTAAGCAATAGAATGTAACTGATTACAATACTGTGTCAACTGACATAACCTTCAAGTGCCATTTTAAGAAAGGCAAACTTAAATGAAACACAGACTGGGTGGTGGGGAACCCCATGGAAGTATTAGAAACAAAGGTACCCTTGCCATGAAAATGTTTTGTCTCATAGCTGAAGTCATGCACCTAGTAAAGAGGAAACCAAAAGAAAAGCCAAAGACAACAGCCTGTCCTCAGAACCTCATATACCCATGAACCTGTGTCATAAAGCTTTTAATTAAAAACATGACAGGGGATTTGATTTGGAAATAATTGATCTAAGTTTTTACAGAAATAAAAGCACTGTTTACTGTTATACTTAAAATGTTTTATCAAAGATTTGAGCTTAATGTGAGTGCAGGAAAAGATGGTGGATATTTTAGCTCTTTAGTATATACATTAATAATTCTATCAGAGCTTAAAACAATTTTTCAGCTTGTTTCTGGCAAGAGGACCCTAAAAATGTCTGGATTTAAATTAATTTAAATGAGGGCTTCTAGAATGCACATGTTGTTCCCATTGAAGGAGAGGGCAGGAAATGCCTGAAATTTCAGTGAGTACTTTCAGAGTGTCATGGGGGACAGCACATTTATTCTGAGTTAATAATAATGAATTTAAGCTTGATAAAACTTGTGATGGTCAGTGCTTGCAAGTAACATTCTGTCAGTTACAAGTGGATTATAGTTGTTTTCAAAGAACAGATTTGCTCAGCACCTTTTAGAAAGGGCCATCTTTCTACAGTGTTGGGATGGTCTGTGCTACAAGGTGGCACAGATGCCTCTTGGCTGTTGGATAATCTCTGCCTGGTATTTTTCTAATGGCCCTTATTTGTATGTACTTCAGGTATCATTTTGCTAACCTGTAGGATCAGCAGATTCTTTATGGAGCTGCAGCTTCTATTACTGTTTCATCTTTCTGTTTAAATGTTCTTGGTTAATTCTGTTTTACAGATAAGAAGGCAGATTGTACAATTACAATGGCTGACACTGATCTGTTAGCTCTCATGACTGGCAAAATGAATCCTCAGACAGTAAGTACAGCAAAGATGAGAAGATTGACTTTTCTTTTGAGTGTGTTTAGGTTGAAATAATTTAAATAAATCTCCTCTTCCCAAAACTGCCAGGGTCGATGTGAAAAATGACAATTCTTGACTTTCTCTGAACAAATAGGCCAAAGTTAAGATTACTCAAAAGACAGAATCTGCTCTTCTGAACAGTTACATATTTCCTCAGCCATGTCCTGTATGTAGTCCAGCAGGGTATACAGTACTGCTTGGTTTGCAAAGAAGAGGGGGAAAGAAGTATTTGTTGTGTGACTTCAGAAAGGGGGAATGTTGGTGCTCTCTTTGGAGGGCTTTATGCTTGTAGCTGGCATGTGTGTCAGGAGTTGTGATGCTGAAAATGGAAATTCAGGTGAGCGTCCGTTGCCTATGATTATTTAGGTTTTTAATTCCTCAGTGCATCAAAGCAGCTGCAGTATACAAGTAAACCAGATGGTTAAGTTAATTTAAAGTTGCTGTTCTATACTTCTAAATTTGAAATCCTGTGGGTAACAGTCTTTTTAAGTTTCTAGTAATCTTATGGTAAATAAGAATTTTTGCAAACGAAAGGAGTCTGTCTAGGAGAAGTTTGAGGGTAAAACACATTAAAGAAATGTTGTAGTGCAAATGTAAGAAATACAGAAGCAATTAGAATTTTATATTTGTAATGCAGGTAACGTAATGCATGAAGTTCATCTTTTTTACAGGGTCTAGAGGAATAACCCCAATCTTCAGCATGTCTGATTCACAAACTAATTGATAAAATTGAATTAGTAAGAAAACCAGTGATGGCTGGGGCAGTTTGAGTAAGAAATCAGTTGTGGCATCTGCTGTGCACAATTGCTTTATTGTCTTCAAATGGAATAGTGAGCTTTTATTCTATAAATTTTCATCACAAAAACATTGTGTATTCTGACTGGTTTTGTATACAGGTCCATAGTTATGATAATGTGAGAAATATGCAATACCTACTTCATTTTCATTAGGTATCACAAATAAAATGAGCCATACAGCTTACTCAGATTACTCATGTACCATCTAGTGTCAGAAAATACATTTGTTGATGAGTGTGAGGACTGTTGAAACTGCAGGACTGGACCTGCAGAAACATAACTTTTGGGAGGGTGCATTTGGGGTGATACATTGTATTCCATTTCATAAAATGAATCTTTCTTTTTAGGCATTCTTTCAAGGCAAATTGAAGATTGCTGGGAACATGGGCATGGCAATGAAACTTCAGAGTCTACAGCTTCAGCCAGGCAAAGCTAAACTTTGAGCTCTTTAGAGTAAACAGTCAGTATGTGATATTCCTAGCAGAGAAAGTAGAATGAAACTAGGCATTATCAATAACATGGTACATGATGGGTTAGATTGGACCTCTCTCACCTAAATTCTGTGGTTAGAGACCTTCATTCTTTTAGTATATTACATCAGTTTGTCTGTGGCAAAGATTTTTAGGGTAAGCTTGAGGCACTAATTCTTAAAAATGGTATATGGTGGGTTATTTGTGACAATTTTTGTTTCAATCAATATAAAACTTTTTATAAAGCTTAGAGTTGAATGAGGCTGCTAACTGTTATTCAGGTTAGTTGGGAAGAGTGACAAAGATTATAAATAGATTGACATATCAATTGAATAAGTTGCATTTTTTTAAAAGCTGTAACAGCAGGCCATATATAAATGCTTTCAGACTTCCATTCTAACAAATTTGTTGCTGGTTAAATTATAATGGTCTTATAAAGGGGATCTCTTAACATTTGTTTAGAATAGGCTTTAGGAATTTGCTATAAAATACTTTTGTTACTGCTACTACTACTTTGGAATGAAAAAATAAAATATCCAGAAGTGAGTAGGAATTAAGATGTTGCTTTGAGATTCATAGTATTTGACAATACTTCACCTTGAAAAAAAGATTAGGTTCTCCAGGAGATCAAAGAGGGAGTCCAACCAATATTTTACCTGTTTTCTCCTGAGAAAATCTGCTGTTGATCATTATGAAATTCTCATCAGTAATATAAAAGCTTTAACTTCTGTTTTTGGAAAATGTACTCTGGTTGGGAGTTTAATAGAAAATTAAATATACTTTTCCTGTTGTTCTGTGTGTTGTTGCTTTGGATTTGTAAACATGGGTTTCATGTTAAGGCTCTATTTTTTACAGATTGTCATTAAGGGTTCCTGCAGTCCTTCATTTTTTTTCCTTCTCAGGCATTGTCTGTCCATAAACTACATCTTGGTCCATTATAGACACCATCCATCCTCACATATGTGGTCCATGGCTAAGGAACTATATGCATAAACTTTCACTTCCCTGGTTTAACTAAAATCATAAAAAATAAGATACTTCAAGCCAATCATTCTTCTAATCTGGTGTGAAGAGTTAGCAGATTGCTGAGCTACCAGCCCTACTGTACTGATAGATGTACTGATTCTGACCAAAATTCTACCTAGCCTGCTGTACTTTCTGACTGTTGATACCTTGGAAGGAATAGTAAGATGGCTTAAACATCACTCTACTTAGAATATTTCCCTAGCTGCCAGTGATTTTATTTTACTATTTTCCAGCTGGAAAAACTTAATCAAAAATTGTATGTCAGTATCTAAAGTTCTTGGTGAATAGTGTTGCATGAGTCTCTTTGGTCCTGTTCTGAATCCTCAACAGCTTTTTAGCATGGGCCAAGAATTTCTGTGCCTTCCACCTCTTGTTTTTTGTTTTTGGGGTTTGTTGTGGTGTTTTGTTTTTGTTTTTGTTTTTTTTTTTACTGGAAGAAATGAACATCTCTGAAGCACTCATGGTATTTACTATCTTGCCCTATCACTTTCAGGCTTCACAGCTTAAAGAAGAGGATATTCTGTTTAACTGTGTCTCATGGAGAGACCCTCACAACCTTTTGTCCATCCATGTTACCATCTTATTGCTGCATTCTGATTGTCCCATGTTAAAAGGCTTTCAAGAGAAAAGAGCAGTTTCTGCTTTTATTTTTCTTTCTGTAGTTGAGAGTTTCCACTGTGGGTTTTGAGATGTTTTCTTTGATCTCTTAAAACTTTGCATCTTTAATTTCTGCTCTCTTGACCAAGCAGCATTAAGCACCTCTTCTTCAGCTAAAATAATCTGAAACTACATCAGCCTTTCCTGCCAAATTTGTGTGTTACTGCAGCTCTGTAATGTTAACCTGATTCCTTGAGGGCAGAATGAGAAAGGTAGTTAGAGATACCAAGAGGTGCTTTGTCTCTGAACATAGCAAAGTTTACATTTTTTGTTTCAAAGGCCTTGAGTAAAAAATAAAACCAAAAAACACTTAATCTTCTAGGCAGAGGGTTTAATGTTCTCAGACTCCCAGTTAACATAAGAGGAAGGTACAGCTTTAGGCATTAAAATGCTCAGGAGTGAGATTGTTCCTTTGTGGATTCTTTGTAGTTATTGGTTTTTACCAGCTGTGATATGTTCATCATATTCAGACATGATGTCAGGCTGGCAGGTATATCTTTACTTTCTTTAGTAAAATAAAGTATTTTTTTCAGAGATGAATATTTGTAATTAAAAAAGTAAGACCTTGCATTGCTGTAAGAGAAGCAGATAGAATTGTCTGAGTTAAAACCATTGCCAACCAGAGCAATGCTTGACTCAGCAGATCTGGCTTGCAGGAATTTGAGTGAATGCTTTGGTTTTGGAGCACAGATTTTCTTTTTAAACTTGAGTTTTGTCTTTCAGTCCTGCTGGTTTGCCTGGTGAGAAAGAGGTGCAGTGCAGGGTGTTACACACATTTTGCTGTATGTGTTTTCAAGTGTGATTGCTACTTTTCTTATGACTAGAGGTAGCTTCAGAAGAAAAGCTGATGGTCAGAACACGGCTGCTTTCCATGAGGAAAGAGCCATACTACTTCAAGAAATAGTCACTCCTGTGTTGATTAGAATAAGATATACAAACAGCAGACAAAATTCTGATTTTTTGATTATTTGCAAGAGAGCTCTGTGCATAAATGAGGGCATATAAGGGTGAGGCAGTTAGTGCAGCTCTGTGTTGTGTCGGGCTGACCTTACCTCTTGAGAAACTTCATGGGGGGTGTGACAGAGCCTAGTGCAGGTGGTCACAATTGCAGGAGTTGGAAGGGGAATGGAGAACCTGGCAGGTGGCTCACTGTGGCTTTATTAGTGTAAAGCAGGTCCTAGGAGGAGGTAATCTGAGATCCCTTTGGTAAGCAGCAGAAAGGAGTTTGCTCAGGTGAGAAAGTTGTGAACAGCTGAGTGTGGTTTGACAGCTGGGTTAAGGGGCTGTCTGGGTGAGAGATCACTTCAGGATGCAGGAGGGTGGGACAAAGGCACTTGACTACATCTTCCCCCTCACAACAGAAAAAAAACCTCCAAATAATCACAAGGCTGGATTTGTCAATTTCCCATATGACCAATTCATCTGAGGTCAGCTTAAACTGTTGCCTCCTTGGAACAGGAACTACATCTCTTCCTGTTTTACAGAGCACTGAGCTGGATGTCAGCTCTTGTTAAGCAGAAAAGAAAAAGAATGCAATTAGCCTGGTGGATAAAAGGCAGGAAAAAGTCTCTTAAACTCTGAAAAATCAACACTTAAGGAAGCAGAACACATGTGGAGAACAAATGCTGGAAAAAATCCCAACTGTTTGGAACAAATTCCTTTATTACTTAAATAAACAGCAGCATAATTTGTTGGAGTGACAGTGTGAGCTGTTCTCTACCCTGTATGTGTGAGAAGAAATCATTGCTAACTTAAAAGCCAATGGCTTTATATGGCCCTGGGTGAGTTCTCTGGGAAATGTTGGTTATATACTGTGTTAGAGGAACAGAAATAGTCTAATAATGCTGTAGCAGGCTAAAAAGAACATGAATAGTTCAGAGCAAGCACAGAATATGCTCTGTCTGTATCCCATATTTCAGGTAGATTAAAAGCAGTCATGGATATATTTTTTTTTTTTAGGAGAGTACATGTCCTGTGGGAGAACAGACATTTTAAAGTTCACTCAGATCAACACACATATGCCAGTAGGCTGATAGCCAGGCTCTGTTGTGCATACTTAGGTTTGAAAAATACTTCCTTTCCTGCTTTGGGGACAAAAAAGCCTTTTACTCTGGTGTTTTGATTCTTCATTTTGAAGCAAATCACTGCAAGTTACTTGGAAGAATTGTAATTTTTTTCTTTTCTCTCATTTTAAATAAAGTTACTGTGTCAGCACATAGCAGTGGGCACTTCAGGAATGCCAGTATTTCTGTACAATCCTACTTAAATTAGATAAAGTTGAGAATAAAGAACATTTTACTACCTTTTAAGATACATCTAAAAGCTGTATCTGAATGTCTCATACCTCAGCCCATGCTGATCAGAGGTGAGCTGATGTCCACTGCTCTTGGACCTCATGCTTCAATAGATCTGCTTATACCTTTTGTTCCCTGCCACATTGTTCCTTGACTGAAGTGTCTGTTTTTTGAGTTTCTCAGATCAAATCTGAATCTATAATCTCTTCAGGACAATGACAATAGTAACAATGTCAGAGCTGAGCAGGTCTCATGGACTTGATCTACCTCTGTGCTGAGCTGATCCTCTCTGCAGCCTTGGTGTAACTTAAATAAATTGTCTGGCTTTCTCAGTTGTAGTAGTGGAATAATACAGTGTCCTGCAGACTGCAGCTTGGCCCTGGACATGTCCTTGGACTGAGGTCTGCAGGAGTATCTTTGAAAAATAAAGATTTCAAGTTAGCATAGTCTGTCCTTCACAGCCCCTGGGGCTTTTTTCAGCTGGAGCTGGTGCAGAAGGTTGGGTCTTGCACAGTGCACTGTGTGCCAGGCCCATGGCAAAAGCTCTAGGGTGTGCTGTCACATGTGCCTTAAACTGAGACTTCACCTTCAGTTTTTCTACCTGAAAATGTTTCTTTAGGCTGCAACCACCAATGGCATCTATCAGCAGGGAACATGAAGGAGTACAAAAACTTGAGTCTTGACTGGAGAGGTTTCCTGCAATTAATTCTGTGTTGTGAGTCTTGCAGTGGAAGTTCTTTCCTCTGAAGGCACCAGAAAGCTGTAGTGGTGGAAAAAGTTGTTGCCTGAGTCCACATACCATGGTCAGGAGCAGCCTTTGGCTTGGTGGTGGATCACACAACCTTTAGATAGGTTTGATTCCAGCTCTTGTTTTCCTTGGGGTTCTGCTGATGGAAATGCAGCACTGGGCCTGGGGGTAAGAATTCCATGTTTAGCATAGGTCGATGTTAGAGGTGAAGGAAGTAAAAGCTTGGAAAAAACAGCCTATATAGGTAATTTGTAGCATAATGTGAAGGTATAAGAGTTACCCTTGCACATGGGTATCTGGTTTCTTGTACTGATTCTGTTCTGGATAATCCTGGGCTGGTTATGACACTTGTGTGCCTCTGTTTCCCCATTAGAAGTGGCATAGTGCCCTTTTTTGTAGTATATTACCTGCAGGTGATACATAACAGCTACATACTACACCTATAAAATAAAAACAGAAAAATGCCCTTTTGGGGAAGGGTGAATCCTGCTCTCTTCCTCACCCACGTGGGCTGTTCTGGCATCAACAGCAAGCCAGGTAATCACCCTACTCCTCTCTGTCAGCAGAGTGGGGCAAGATGGGGTGGTACTCTAACATAAGCATGCTCATGCTCCCTGAGAACACCATAAAGTTTGTTGTTTGGAGTCAGGGTACTGTAATATAGAAAGGGCAGCAAGCTGAATCTCTGAATCATTAAGGAAAAGCAGCCAGCTTTGTTTTGGTTTTATTTTTATTGTAGTAAAAACACGCTTTCCACTCTTAACTTTTGAAACTTACACGTGGCACAGAGAGGGATCAGTTCCAGTTGATATGAGCCTGGAAGAAGAGAGGGAGGAAATAACTTAATTGCTTTAGACTTCAGTTCAGCTGGAGTTGAGAGGAAAGAGTCAGTGTCCCTTTTTTGGAATTCAGCAAGAAGGTCGTGTTCTTGGTGAGGACAGATCCTCTGCAGATTTTTGGAGGTACTGTACAGAGCTCTGTGGGGCATTCACAAAACAGGTGGCTTTATATTTAAAATACTAATTCTACTGTCAGTAACAGAAGACTGCATTGCTTTCTTGAAAGTATTGCTGCACTTAGAGCATACTATGTTATAAACAGCATGTCTCTTTTTTTTTTTTTCCTTGTTACTTTTACTAAAAGAGGAGAAATAAGGAAGGGGAGAAATAAGGAATGTGAAGCTCCTATGCCAAACGTGACCAGGGCTGGAGTGTCTGTGTGTGTTTGTTTTGATGTTTAGTGCTGTAATAGGGGATATAGAGCTTAGAAGATAAAGAGATTGGGTAGATGAGGTGTTACATCAAATTTGGAGACTGCCTCTAAGACATTTGTAATTTCAGCCTATATATCCCTGGTCCCTAAAGATTAGCTGATGGGTTGAAAACCAGGGGGTTAAAGGGGAGGGAGATGAAATTCAGCAAAAACTGCTCATCTGTCTGGTCCTGGCTGATTTGAACCAGACCCCCAGGGAATGGGAAGACATTCCCACTTGGAATTCAGATTTTGTTTTGGATGTGGCTAACATTAAAGACCTAATAACAGGCAGTGCAGCTCTGGTATCCTGCAATGAAACGCTAAAGCAAACGCTGTCTCTGCTTCTCTGCTGTCAGCTCCAGCATGCTTGCTTTTGGCAACTCTTATGGATCTTGCAAACTGTCTTGACTAAAAGCAATGGGAGATTGTTTCTTCCTCAAGTCTTTATATTCAGACTATAGCTGCTTCCTCTTTCCTACTCACATTTTCCCATATGGTGACTTTGGAAAATTCCTCTCTGATTTCGTTGGGAAGTGCAGGAAACTCGTTGGTAGAGGGTTGCCTATTGCTCTCTAATTCTGCTGCTCACATCTGGAAAGGATCTGGCTTGGAAAGGGGAGACTTGCTCTGAGCTCAGCACATGTAACTGACATGGCATGAGCTGAGAGAGTCTGTGGGGGCAAGAGAAATGTTCTTCTCCATTCATCTGATTTCTGAAGGCAAAGGTGAGTTTTTCAGTATTTTACTTTATTTTTAAAAGCTGGATTATCAGACAACAGCCAGAAGCCTGCCTTTCAGCTGCAACTTTTAGAAAGGATATTCAATGTAAGTAACAAACTCTGTTAACCTGTTGATATTGAAGGTGAGGATGTTTTTCCATCTGTGTGTGTGTATTTTTCCATCTGTGTGTGTTCCTTGAGAACAATGATGTGTGTGGGAAGTAAAAGGTACACAGATGAGGGAGGTATTTTGAATGTGATTCTGTGGTTTACTGAGGTAGCTGCAGTCACTGAAAAAATCAGTAGTAACTCCTGAAAGTTCAGCTTACTTGAGATTGTGCCTTTTGTAGCACTCTGCCTCTGGGGCTGTGTGGCAGCAAAGTGCAGACATCAGCAGTCGTTCTGCTGGGACTTAAAAACATGCAACCAGGGAAACTCCTGAGCTGGTTTCAGTGCAGTCTCAGTCTTTGGATTCAAAGCCCCCTGAGGAGGGAAGAGGACCCTTTCTAGTGGGTTTTGAGCTACTCCTTTAGTAAGGTTTCTTAATAAGTTCTTGGATCAGGCCCCCCCATGGGAATGAGCTGAAATGCAGTGAGGTAGTTCAGACTTCCTTTGA
Source organism: Phaethornis superciliosus (assembly GCA_023637945.1). NCBI lineage: Eukaryota > Metazoa > Chordata > Aves > Apodiformes > Trochilidae > Phaethornis > Phaethornis superciliosus. The sequence continues at coordinate 24,920,956 of JAJQWJ010000009.1, forward strand.
ACTAAAAGAAAATCAAAATCATGCCTGGTTTTACTGCCTGCACTCCAGATGCAAGCAGATGTTTCTGTATCCAAAGTGTCTCCCTGTGGCACCAGAGCAGTATTCACTTCAAAAGCATAGTAGCAGGAGCATGCATGTTGATAAAAACAAGGACAGATCACCTCAGAAAGCTTAGTGAGCACTAGATACAATATTTCATGTTAATTTTTAAATATTTTCATCTCTATATATGGAAAAGTCAGCATGTGGCAAACCTATAGAGCCCTATAGCAGCCATGAGGTAACTTTCTGCTATGGGAACAGTGTTGGTATTGTTACAGCAGAGCTGATTGTGAGCTGCATTTAAAAGGTGTTGGATTGTTTTGAGGGTTTTTTTTTTTCATTTTCTTTTGTAAGTATCTATAAGTATCTAAGATTGTTTTGTGGGGTTTTTTTTCAGTTTCTTTTGTAAGTATCTATAAGCTGATCTATAGGAAAAAAGATAATGTTAGAGATCTGACATAGCATGCTTTCTGAGATTATTTTCTCTAAGATTTCTGAAATATTTTCTGTGATCAGGTCACCAAACAATAAGGATTTTACTAATCCACTGTTGGCATACTCACATGGCTAATTTTGATCTCACTATTAATATCTAGCTGCCATATAAGGAACACCATCAGATCTCTGGAATGTTACATAAAAGAGTTTAATTTCATTATATTTAGCTTTTACAGATATGGAAGCAATATAATAGTGGAGCAGGGGGAAGAGGAATCAAGCAAACAATGTTAAATGCTTAAAGTCACCCAGCATGTTTGTAACAAAGGTCAGGACCAAACCAAACCCATCCATATCTTAGGATGCTCTGTCCTGTACTCCTTACCTTCTCCCATTTCTCCAAGTGAAAGTCACTCTTTAAAGAAAGTAAGATATTCATGCCTCTGTCTGAGAGCAAAATCTCTCCAGTACCTCCCAAGCACCCAAAGTCTTTGGGAGCCTCAAAGAGTTCCAGCTGGAGCAAAGCAGCTCCATGGAGATGCTCCAGATCTGACAGCTGCTAGTCTGGCTCTAGAAAGTTCTTGTTTCTGTAGTAAAGAAGGAACCTGGGCTGGCAGAAGTGAACAGAGTACTTATTCTGTATTAAGGTCATTAATTGTGCTTTCTTGTCCTAAAAAATTGGCTTAAGTAAGAATTTCTCATCACTGTCATGTACTTTTGAGAACAGCTGAGAGAAGACAACTCTTTACCAGCCCTTGCTGCAAATCATTATGTATGAAATCTAAGAAAGGCAAAAAAATGTGACTGAGGGGGCTGGATTAGGGCCAGCTGGTCAGTCCAGAAGATACTGAACTTCTAGTTGAATTATTTTAACCTGCTGCCAAGAAAGATAAAAGCTGAATGTTAGTTAGCTGGGTCTCTAAGGTTCAGATCAGCGCTGTCCAAAATCAATAGGAAGCCCATTTTTTTTTTTCCTTTAGCCATGAGATTTTGTTATTATTGGATGCTTGTGAAGCAGCCCCTCCAAGAGGTATCCTGACTGTGTGTGTCACTCTCCCAGCACACCTTGTTTATTTTTATGAGAAGAGTTTCTTCCCCATGCAAAACTGCAAGGAGCAGCACGCTCAACAGTTACACAGAAATAACATTGCACAACCTCCTCCATAAACCTCTGGGATCTGGCGTTTCTCAATATGAAAAAAGCAATAAATAACTCCAGGAGTCTGGGGTGGTGTGGATGGAGGATGTTGGAAAATAATGAGGTTGGGAACCTGCAGCCCACAGCAGGGTCGAGCAGGCAGGAGCCACAGCAATGATGGAAGCCAACATAAACAGAGCCATGACATCCATCCATTGCCTCAAAACAGGCTCAGCTTCTGCTTCTGTTACTCACAGAACACGAGTTGGCAGAAAGAAAAACTCACCATAGGGGATGAACAAGAAATTTTGCTCTTGGAAGTGTTTTTGTGTTGTTGCTGTGGTTGTTGGCTTTTTTTACCTCCAAACGTTTAGACTTCCCAATAACTTACAACTCGGAGCATGTTGTCAGGAATAAGACACTGTGTAAGTTATAAATATCTTTTAAGTTATAAATCAGTAAGGTGAGGAGGCAGGGGCGGTGTGGGGGATGCTGCAGCCGGGATCCCGCCGGAGGATCCTGGGTCCCAGACATCCCGGCGAGCAGGTGGAAGCAGCGGGGAAGGAATGGGATGGCACCTGGGTCTGGGAGGTGCTGTTGGGGGGCTCAGCCCTGACCCTTCTCTCTCTGCTTGCAGGGGCGATGCCGGGCGGCGGGCGGGCGCTGCTGGCGCTGGGGCTGCTGGCGCTGGGCTGCGCTGCCCGCCACGGCTCCCCCGAGGGGGCCCCTCTGAGGAGAACGGGCCCGGGCCCGGCTCCCGCCTGTCCCCGGGACTGCGGATGCAGCCAGGAGGGCGTCGTGGATTGCGGCGGCATCGACCTGAAGGAGTTCCCGCTCCTGCTGCCCGAGCTGACCAACCACCTCTCCCTGCAGGTAAAGCACCCGGGCCGAACCGGGTCGCCGGGGAACCCCTCGCTAACACAATTGGGCCTGGCCCAGCCCCAGCTCTTTCCCGCTGCCTTCTGGGCTTCTCCTGTGAGGCAGGAGGTGCCACAGGCCCTCTGCTTGTGCTTCACAACCACTCCGGGTTATCGGTGCCTGTCCTCTCCCCAGACAACCCCTGAGGAAAAAAGAGGAGATTTCTTTCTCCTTGTTCTCTCCTCAGCTCCAAGAATTTTTATCCGAGGTGCTCATGGCTGTGTCTGGTGAAGGCCTTCCATTTTGAGGTGTCTTTGAAGAGCATGAGCTAAATGACTTCCTTAATGAGAAATTTTCTGGCAGCACGACACGTGTTAGCTGAAGTGTTTTAAACACGGTGTCCATGTCCAAACACAGCCCCAGACACTGTCCCCCCAAGTCCTGCCTCCCTCCAGCTCTCTCCCTGCAGCACATGGACTCTGAGGAGCAGGCATCCCAGGGCTGGGGCCATGGGCACACCCAGGCAGCTGATGCCAGGACACTCTTGTGGGAAATTAATGATATTCTGTGGGGTTTTTCCACCAAAGCAGACATGTACTGAACAAGCCGTGTTTTGGGAATGCATCGACGAACTTAACCTTGGCGTTACAATAACACCGAGCTAGTTTCCTAGCAAAGCAAGATAATAGAGTAATGGCAAGACAAAACATTTTTAAACCAGGACGGCCCTCGGCATGGGCACGGACAATGACTTTTAACCAATTAGCTTATAAGTTAGAAGCAAGATTGGAGTGTGTTAACCAATCACTTAATGCCATGCATGTAACACAGATAAGAGAAAAGGTATATATTCTGCATTAGTGAACTCAATAAACGAGATTTTGCTGGTTGATCATATTGGTCCGTGTTTGGCAATTTCTCCAAGCCCTCTCGCAACAATATTCCTTCAGCAAATGGTTACTCTGCAGAGACATCATGCCTTGTCAGGACAAGGAGGTGAGATTCATGCTTCAGGTGCAAGCTGCAGTCCAGCTTAGCCAGCCTGCAGGTTTCCATGCTCTGCTGTTAGTTAATTCATCCCTGTGAGCAGTATCTGGGCAGGAATCCCTTCCCAGCCTGTGCTCCAGCCTCTCAAGGCGTGGGCAGGGCTGGAGCGTGGCAGCCCCGTGGCTGTTCCTCCTCTGAGCAGTGGCAGTGGTTCCAGACATAGTGCTGCTCTGGCCCCAAACCAACTGTGTTTTGTTTGTTGCTGCCATTTGCCAGCTCGGTTCAATGGATGAATTGCAGATTTTGTTCAGAGCTTTCCACCCAAGTGCAGCATAATGAGAAAAAAAATTCTAATGTAACCTGGCACCTTCCTCAGCAGATCTGTCCCAGGCATGTGCTAGCCATGACTCCTGCCTCTGCTGCCAAAAGCAAAGCTTTTTGGAGCAGCAGCTGTCATTTGCTGTGTGTTGGCCTGGCTTCCAGTGCAGTGGGTCCTTGACTGGTCCCCTAGATGCTAAAACACTAGAATTACTTATCGATGGTCTAAATGATAGTCAGCAGGTTAATGAGAATCTCATGGCAGTCACACCTGATGGTAAAACCAGAGCAAGTCAGTCTGGTTTGACTCTCCCCACCCATGACAAGTTGTTTTTAAATACATAAATAAGAGAAGTCATAAACTTGGAAATCCACAGTGCCAACCTTGTAGCAAATGCTTTGCAGCAGGTAGGAGGTTTGGCTGTGGCAGATGGATTAGAGGACTTTCCAGGCATAATCACACTGTTTGAGTGCTACCAGTGGTACCAGCTGTATATTTCTGTGGATGAGCACATGCAACAAGACTTGGTTTAAGCTTTCAGATGCTGCTGGGTTTGGGTAGCTTGGTTTTGGTATTTGAGTTTGGCTCATTACAGAGACAAGTCTGTTGTCAATGATTTGACATGGTGGGTTGGTTTCCAAATTTTATTGCAGTTCATAGTCTGGGTTTATTTGGATCCTTCTTGGATTGCTTTGCTGATGATTAATAGTCTCCATTTTCTTAGAATAACCAGATAGAAGAAATATTTCCAGAAGAGCTTGCTCGTCTTTACAGGCTGGAAACTCTCAATTTGCAGAACAACAGGCTAACATCAAAAGGTAAGCTGGCAGAGCCTTTGCCTCCACACCACCAGGTTATGCAGTGAGGCTGGTGACAGCTGATAAGGAAAGCCAGAGAGTGATGGACTGACTTGGTGAGAGTGGATATATAAAAGTCTCTTCAATCCTTTGGCCATCACACAGCTCCTGGAGTCACTTTATCATCCGAAACATAATACTCAGGGTACAAGAATGCAGCCTTACTGAACCAGTGGAGTAGACCTGGCAGCTGTACTGTGTACTGTGGTGTGAGATCTCATCCAGGAAACTCCCTCTGGTCCCACAGGCACATCAATGCAATGCACTCCAGGACCAGGAATGTCTACATGCTGAATGGTTTCCTTCTGACTGACTCTGTTTCTTAATCCACTTGATGAGTTCAGTCTAGCCAGTCAGTGCAGCTTAGTCCAGTTTCATCCTTGTTGAGTTTATTATAAATATGAGTAATATGTATTACAAATAAAGCAACTTCTGCCATTCTTCTGAAACCACCTGGATTTTTTGTAGCCTGGTTTTGCTTGCTAACTCATGCTAACTTATTAGAGAAACTTGATGAACAGTAAGGAAAGCAAAAGAAACAGGAATTGGAGCAAACAGTAAGAGAGGAGGATGTGCAGTACAAAAGATGGAGATTTTGTTAACTTGTGTGTCACCATTTGCTCTTAACACTGTTGCTGTCTTTATTCTAATGTCTTTATTCTAATGAGGACAGTCTTCACTGGGAATGTGGGCATATTATGCATGTTGACCCAAAGCACTCCTCTTACATAGCACAGGGAAGGCTGCACTGAATAGATTCAGACTTTGACATTATTACCTTTGGGTCTGGATGTTTCTTTCACAAGCTTCAGTGCAGCCCTGAGGTTTCAGTACATTTTGACATGGGAAATAGCTTCACTTTTAACTTATGGTTGTCTGAGTGCCAGATGAAAATGTTACTTGCAGCCTTTCCATGGTGGCAGAAATTGTGCTTGTGTGATCAGCTGGATGTGGAGGGATTCAAATGAAAATTAGTACTTTTTAGGGGAAGGTAAGCTCCAAGTTGGATCAGCTCTCTGAGCTGGTTACTGCATAGCTGTCTGGCTTGTGGGGCAAAAGAATGAGGGAAAGGTTTATGGCACGTTGATACTGGTATTATTTTGACAACATTATGGTCACAGATCAGATTGATCTGGTCATTAAACAGCCTCAAGTTATGTCCTTCCAAGAAAAACTATTTGTAGATTCATGAGCAAATGACAAATAAACTTCTCAGCACAGTTGCTATGAGTACCAATAATCAGCTCTGTACCTGACCCTTGCCACAAGCTTAGGATTTTTTTTTTGGTTTTCTGTTTATTTTTTAACTAAAAAAAATTAACAAAACCTAAGGACAACAATACGTCTGAGCCAGATTGCTTCAGTGGCAGTGAAAAAATGTTTAAATCTCACATTAAATATATTACCTGAGAGAGAAAGCTGTATTTTCACTTAGAGAGGCAACAAGGTGCTAGTGTCACTGATGAGTTGTTCTTGTTTTTCAGGCTTGCCAGAGGAAGCATTTGAGCATCTGGAGAACCTGAATTACCTGTACCTGGCAAACAATAAGGTGAGGGCTTTCACACAGGGTTTTCAGAGTTCTTTTCTAATCATCTTCTGCAAGTTAAGGAAGCAAGTCTTCAATTCTTTAAAAATATATATCCTACATAAGTAAAATTGTGCTAAAGGGATATGCTAGTGCAGGTTCATCTAAAGTCAAGAAAATCAATATGCTAAAAAACGAGAATGTTCACATGCCAGTCTATTTTGAACACTTATTTGTGCAACTGGTGAAAGGTTTCCCTTGTGTTTGTAGGGAGGTACAGAGTTAAATTACCACTTGGTCTTCCACAGGCTTTGGTTGGCTGTGTGCAGATTTGGTAGCTTGCCTGTATGCAAGTAAGCTGTGGGGTAATGATGTGAATATCTCATCTGCATAGCTCATCAGATGAAGCTGGTTGAAAATTTGTGAACAAACACATCCTGATACCTGTGTTTGAGTCATCAAGATAGCTCTGTAAAAAGCTATCCAGTTTTCCCTTACTCCCATTCTTACTAGGTTTGATGTGGGATGATATCCACACGCAGTGAAAATGAGCAAGTAATTAATTTATTCTTTTTAGCTGCAGTGGTAGGAGCTGAATTGCTTTTTTAATGGAGCTGCTTTCCTATTAGTGACCCAAGTTGGATGTCATGACAGAAGCTCATCTTTCCTTCCAAGACTAGGAAATGAAATAACTTCTCACATACTCTTACATCTGGGTGGTTTCCATTATGGCTTTCTTTTTCCCCTGTGATTGTCCACAAGTATTTGCTATAGATGGAACTGGGATGCCACAGAAGAATATAAATTAAAACATCAGGCAGAGCTTCTTTTGTCTACAAAAACCCTGCTCTCCCATCTCCCCCCCCCCCCTATATATTTATATACATGTCTGTATATATATTTTATTACCTCTTAAAACCCATGACCTTTTGATGTTTTGTTTAGACATATGTGGCCACATCAAGGTTTTAGTCAGGCCAAGACATACCCAGAATCACTCCATCGAAGGGTGATTGAGACTAAAACCCATTCCTTAGTAACATTGTGTTCTTTTCTCCCTTTCAAGCACCATTTCCATATAATAGTCTTGGCGCTCAGTAACTCCATAAAAAAGGAACAAGCCAGACTGTGACTAATATTCCAGAACTTTGCACTCCAACTTTCCCTGTGTGACAAAACAAAGTGTTTGGTTTTTCTGGCTTTACTGCAGAGAGAAAAGGATCCCAAAAGAAAATGCAAACATCAGCGAATGTCAGAACTTGTTACAGTGAGAAGTTGTGGACCCACAAAAATAACACATTTCTTTAAAAGTCACTAGCCAGGACAAATCAGATTGTCTTCAAGCTGCATCCACTCTGCAGCAGGAAACACTGCAGATCAAGTAACAGTGCTGTCTGGAGGAGAGCAGGGATTTGCTGGTAGTTTGCTCCTTATTGTCTGGATTATCTTAATGCTGCTTTATCTTCCAAGTGTGATCCCATCAGATGTAGCTAAACTATCTCCTGTTAACCTGCCATCACTGGTCAGAAATATAACAGGCTAAAAGTCTTCTGTGGTTTACAGAGTAGCAAGTAGTTTAAATAAAGAATGTATTCTGTAATTTCCTTCTAAATTGTTCACCCCTCTCTCATAATTTGTATGGGATAGTATCCACAGTAAGCCTTGTTAGTAACAGAAATCTCTTCCACAAAACTGTAGACCAGGTCCTGAGCTCTCATTATTATTATTTGCTACAAGCTGGTGTTTTTTTAACTTCACCTTGTATCTCCAAAGTGATACAGTGTTCATCTGGATCCTGTACTTCTGCTTACATCCAAGCTTGTTATAAGCAAGAAAGCTTGTTCCAAAACCGGTAATAAATTTTATATAATACTTCTGAGCTCATTGGTTAACTTGTTAATTAACAGTGGAGAAACACTTTCTGGAAAGAAGATCCAGCAGTGAAGCTGCAAGAAAATTGCAGCTGGAGAGATACAGGTTGCTACTTATTAGACAATTTCCTAGACAAAGCAACTCAGTCAACTTTATTTTTTCCTAGCAGTTACAGCAATCCAGCATTAGTGCTTCAAGCAGTCAGCACACAGAGATCTGTCAGTCCCATGACTAAGTGCTTAAAATGCCAAAGCCAAGTCCAGAGCAGCTGAAAACTCTTTTTGGATGAAACTTCTTTCTCTGTCCTCTTTCTTGTGGTTTTGATGGCTGTCGTTTCACATATCTGCACCATGCCCTTTTTAATTGTATAAAAATTAAGACTTAATAGACCATAGTTAGGAAAAAACCTAATGTGCCACCAAATATGAAAGTGATTGTCAAGTTTCCTTTGTCTGATTCTCAGTATTCTATTACAGTACTTACTTCTTTCTGAGGCACTGTCAGACCTTCCTAGTCAGAGATGAGTGCTTTTACCCACTTCCCTGAAATCACATCTCCCAGGTCAGGAGTTGAGACATAACTGGTAAAGACATAAGCTGTGCTGTGGCAACAGCAGCAATATGTAAAATTCCACTGGTTACCTACTATCTGGAAATGTTGATAGGACTGTGATCTGTGGGAAATATCTTTCTTGTGTTTGTGACCATTCAACATTTAAGACAGCTTAAGGATGGAGGTTTTGTCACAGGCAAAAATGAGAGGAAATAATGTACTTCTGAATAATGTCTTCTGAAAAATAGGACTGTATTGGGAGCCCAGTAAAATGCAAGTTCATGGGCATAGTGCATCAATGCAAACTTGACAAACCAGTAGAGAGAAATCCAGGCACTCTTTAAGTAAATAACATAGTTTAAGGTTTGGGTTAGGCAGTTCTCTAGTAGAGTGCTTGTTCTCTCACACAGTGTTCATATTTTAAATATTTTTGTTTGACACATTATTATTAATAACCAATTGCAGTTTTATTGTGATAAAAATTAAAACAATGTGTTTTCATATCATATAGGTTTTGCTGTGCCTAGCTGGCTGTAAGGATGAGGTCACCTTTCACACAATAGTGCTGTGAGGAGGGAGCTTCATAGATTCAAAGAATTTCAAGCTAAATCTCTTCAATTGCCCAGAGTTTCCTATCCTGATCTCAACGCTTTAGATGACAAAACCTTCAGTATTTCCCTAGTAAAGGTGTTCTTGCCAGAGCCTTTCAGAGTAGGTAAAATAGTGCAAGAGTCTCATTAGTACTAGCATTAACATCTGGAACCATTGCACCTTCATACTGCAATTCAAGTTCTGCATATCTACCCAAAGATCATATCTGCTTCAGCACCATAGTAAGAACTTGTTTCCCAAGGACTTCATCTTGATACATAAATCTTTTGGGTTTATGCTTTCCCTCCAGCCTGTATTCTTGATTATCTGGATGCTCTGGGAAACAGAGCTTTTTTAATCATTAGTTTTCACCCCACCAATTTTTGTTCAGATGAAGATATTCCTAGCATTTTTTTCCCATCACGGGCAAAAATAGCAGTAGACCAAGAGCAAACACATCAAATCCCATGCCCCTCATCAACTATAAAGTCTGGAGTATTTTGTTTCTTGATACATCACTTGTTTACTGAACAAGGTACAGTAGTGCTGTGCTTTGAAGTCCTATGTGTTGTTCCATCATTTGGCTCAGAAGCATCCCTGTCCTTTGGGAACCTCAATCCTCCATTGAAAAGGTCATCAGAAATGGATGCAACATTGGAGCAGACACATGAAGTGATATTCCCCCCAGCATGCTTTCATAGGGGACTAGGTAGTAGGTCACTCTGAGGTGGGTCGGGTATTTTTGGCACACCAGACTGAAGAATTAGGAACAATAATAAGCAATGTGTTTGCTTTTTGAATAACAGTTTCTTGATTTTTTCCACCAAAAAGAGACAGGACTCTTCCAACCATAACAAACATTCCCGTATCTTGGAGCAAAAGTCTGTCTCCTTCCTGGAGAGATTAGTGAGTGAGGACAATTTGTTTTTGTTCACCCAATCTGTGTTCAGTTTCATTTATTTTTGCCTGTTTAGAGAAAATAAATTTGCAAGTGTTTTGTTGCTGGTCTAATACTTGGTTGAAACATTTGTTGCCTTTAATTAGAATTCCCCTGTATATTTCTTTTACAGCTCACAGTGGCTCCAAAGTTCTTACCAAATACCTTGATCAGTGCAGATTTTGCAGCCAATTATCTCACTAAGATATATGGGCTCACATTTGGACAGAAACCAAACTTGAGGTAAGGAATCAGGAAGTAGAACAACAATAGTGTTCTGCCACTGCTTGGAGGCAGTTGGTGAGTGATAAGAAACTATCTGACTATACCATGTTATTGCCTAATTATGTTTTTTGGAAAGAAGCTGGTTGTTTGTTATTCTCAGCATGAAAGATCAAATAATCTCTCAAAGACATTTCAAGGACTTTTACTGCCTTCCAGACACTTTTGCATAGATAAGGATTAAGTTGTCTCCATTTTATTTCTATTGTGAGTTAAAAATACAAGAGTATTCATTTAAAAAAATAGCATCAGATTGAGAGTAAAATACTCAGTATTTTTGAGTATAACTCAACTGTATTAAAGCCAAACACTTCAGCACCTTCAGAAGTGGTTCATACCCTCAAGTCAAGCTTCAAAGGTCTCTGCTAGTTTCAGCTTGTGATTTTTCTCAGTTGTATCCAGTGCAGCACATTGGCCCATCTCAAACTCAGATGTGCACAAACCACCTCCTGTGAGACACAGTCCTTTCCAAAGGCACTTTGGGTAATCCAGATGGACACTGCAGCACCTAAATCCTGCAAACTGCTGCAGTCCAGCTCAATCTCTGTTGGTAGCAATTCATGCATCCAAGTTTGGAAGCTGTTAATGATAGCTGACCCAGTTGAGCTCGTAGAGCCCAGTGTTGTGATGAACTGAGAACTCTCAGCTCCCACTAAATGAGCTGAGACCTGAAGCTACTCTGTCCTTATTAGGCCTTTATTCTCCTAGACCTTTGGGAGCTGAAAATGCTGAGTCACTCAGAGATTTCTGGCAATATCTTACCATGAAAGAAGCTAGATTTATAAATGTAGTCTGCCTTTAATCTGAGCTGCAGGAGCTGCTGTTTTTTGTTTTCATACTAAAATTCTTGCTCTTTTCTGAAGAGATTGTCAAAGTCTACTATAATGACACTAATTTTCATAAGAATAATAACTCATTGATTTCTGAGATTGCTGATACAAAATCCTAACACAGTTGTTTCAGTTGGTTTGTTTGCCCCCAGCAGAGTTCATGGTCTCAGACTGATTACTGGGAAAGCCAGTTTTTCAGAAAGGCAAATATTTTTGAGTTAAAAGTACAGCTGACCATGCAGGGTGAACAGTACTTTCAGTGTGGCTCTGAACTCCCTGGAGTGTGAGGTAGCACAATTGTGTTTCCATACTGAGCCTTTCCTTCCAGAAAGAAAGATGTTGCCAAGTTCTCTGCAACTGGTAGAGAATCCAAGAACAAGATGAAAAAGCACACTTTGATACTATGGTCTTCTGCAGTTTTAACCTGTCTCTACAGTTTTAGCTGATGCATCTTGGGGTAAGCACAAGAAAGGAAAGGGTAATCAAAGTCAATAAAATCCTGTGATTTCTTCTATTAAGAAGTCAAATTGATTCATTTGGCAGTTAAGCCAATGGAAAGCAAGAATAACCTCATAGTGATCAATTGTTTTATAAAGAATTAAAACACATGTAAGGAAGAATTGATCCATTTTTAAAGATCTGGTTGGAGAAACTTCTGTGAATATTAAATATTAAAATTAAGAAGGGCAAAGGGAAAATAAGAAACCCTATTTCTCTTCACCCCAAAGGTTCATTAAAAAACCAAAATTCTTCCAAAGTCAGTAAATCTGCTTTGTCTTTCTGTAAGTACACTATGCTTTTCTGAGTCCTAGGAGTAGGAGGGAGACTGTTTCCTGAGGTATTTGCAGCCTTCATGGAAACAGAAAGAATGGAGAAGTGAGAGAGGGCCCTGTCTTAAGAGATCTACAGGTTGATTTTGCAAACCCAAGAAGCCCAGATTTGATTCCAAATAGAAAATAAAATTGGAGACATATCTATTAATCAGAGTTAAGTTCTAACCCTCTTGAGTGAGGCCACCACAGTGATGTTCTTTGTTTCAAAGCACTGCACAATCCCAGGTTTGCACTCAGGTTCTTGTTAAGAAAGTGAGGCTACTTGTGAAATTTCATTTCAGTCTCAGGTCTGAATTTTGAATATACCTAAATTTTAGAGAGTATTTGGACCAGCTATTTGGTTTTGTGTCTATATACTTTGCTAAAATAAAGGGCACATTCTAAAATGTAATTTTCTCCAGGAAAGTGGAAAAGATTGAAATACAGTTTTTATCAGCTTTCTCTTGGTAAACACAAAACCCCAGATCTCACTCTCTGTTTAACTTCATCTTTTTTTCTGCTTCCAACACAGGTCTGTCTATCTTCATAACAACAAACTTTCTGATGCTGGGTTACCTGATAATATGTTCAATGGATCTAAAAATGTGGAGATACTCATCATGTCCAGCAATTTCTTGAAGTATGTTCCGAAAAATCTTCCACCAGCACTATATAAATTACACTTGAAGGTAATAGCAGGGAGATTTTGTATTCCTTTATGATTTTGACTAAGTACTGTTTGTATGGGATTTCAACTAAACAGCCAAGCCTTTCCAGTGCACTTGGATGCATTCCCAGGCCTATTGTAAAGTCCTGCCTGCTATATTCTCAACAGTAGCTGTCTCCCATGTCCTTACTTAGTAGGTCATGAGTAACCATGGTTTTGCAAAATGCCAAAATGCTCACAGGGACAAAAAATGCTTTTCTGTGTTTGTAGGAGAATGTATTGCAAATACCTGTGTGGTAGCATTGTTTGTCCTTTCCCTGTATATAATGATGTTAGTACATATTAGTACAAGAAGGTAGATGATCCTTCATGGCTGTCCAGTCACTGGCCTCCCAGTTAAGTTTTTCACCAAAGATGCTGGTTTTCCTGACAGCTGCTTACCCACTGTGTACAGGCTTTGCTCACTAACTCATTTTACATAAATCACAAATGCTAGGAAACAGTGGTCTTTGTTTGCTACTGAACTGGCAGTTCAGACAACACAGAGACAGTTTGGATCAGTGATTCTTTACTGCTTCAACTTCTCCAGCAGCAATGCAATAGCAGAATCTGTACTTTTAACTAGTCTCCAGCATTTTTAATTCCATCATCTGATTTTGATAAAAACACTTCATCATGTCTGTGCTAGAGCTCTCAGCCTTGTTAACTATGGGAGAGCTGCAGTGGTGGGGAATCCTGGTTGTGCTTTGTTGCTGGTGTTGACAGCTCCTTGGATGTGTGTAGACTGGAGTCTTATCAGCTCCTGGACTTTGGCAGTTCTGTGTTGCTTCCCAGCTTTCTTTTCCCTTGAAGGTTTCACTGCTAATTCCCATTAAAGTCTTCTGGAAACAGTCTTCACCAGCTTGAAGAAAGTGAAGGCAAACAGTCTGATCCTTTAAATTGCTGGAATTTCTCTGCAAAGTGTGAAGTTACTAGTTCTTTGCATTTTATTGTCATTTATGTGTAATCATTATCTCCCAAAGGTGTCGCAGAGGATTTGCATCCCTCCCTGCTGACACCACTTGTGTTAAGGGCAGAGGAGCTGAAGAGAGAAATGAGCATTTTGTTTTCAAATGCACTGCCTGTCAATAGGAACATTTACCCTGATATTTTGACCAGAAAAAAATCAGAACAATGAGAAATGAGAGACAGTAGTGGACCACGAGTGTCCAAAGGGTGTGCTTTAGATGTGACACATCTTTTTTTGTCTTTCAGTGTTCATTGGGACACTATAAAGTATCTACTAGGTCTAGTCCAGTCTGTCCGTCACATTATTGTGTGTATGTGGACTGTGTGAAGTTTAACAAATTCATTGTCAGTGTTTTATATATCCTTTTATAATTCCCAGTGCTTTATATGTATTTTTATAATTCTTACAGTTGCTCTATGGAATTTCTAAGTGGAAATCAGATTTATATTTGATTTATGTCTGCCTCCTGACTACCACAAAGCAACACTAAGGCAATAGTCATTATTATTTCAGAATGTACATTGCCAGAACTCTAGCTTTTGGAATGCCATCAATTCTGGGAGGAAGGCTGGTTCCCAGCTTCCAGTTGAATTTTCCTTTATGTTAAAATCTTTCTTAACAAATCCAGAAATTTTGAGTAAATTCCAGATGTAGTTGCCTAAATTGCATTATACATTTGCACATAGGTGGAAGGACTATGGGTACAAAATAAAATTATGCAGGCCAGGGAAGAGGGCAGGGGGACAGAGTCTTAACTCCTTAGCCCAAAAATTCTGTGGGGAATCAATAAAAATAAGTTCTAATATTTCATTCTAGTATATGTATTTATTTCTTAAGCAGAATTATAATGTTTCCCCAAATCCCTTATGTCCAGACCTTTTGCAGTTCAATTAGCTGGTATTAGTTGAGCAGAACCTGAATGTCTTATGTCATTTCATGCCAAATAATGTGCTTTGTGCTTCTGGTCTCTCTAGAACAACAAGCTAGAGAAAATTCCCAAAGGAGCCTTCAGTGAACTTACAGGCCTGCGGGAGCTGTATTTACAGAACAACTACTTGACTAATGAAGGAATGGACAATGAAACTTTCTGGTGAGTCTGAAATCTGTAGTTTGCACCTCTGCTTGTGTATGACTGTCTCTTCTTGTAGGCTGGTATATCTACTGAAAAAAGGTACACCTTCAAAAATACATTTGTTAAAAGCTGCGTGACATCACACATTTCTCTGCTGAGTCTATATAAAAAGACTTAGATTCAGACACTGGTATTCGAAAGCAAAGCTTTGGGTGATTGGTTTGAATTCACACTGCAGAATACTTTTAGACAAAAGGTGAAACACCAAGCATCAGACTGCAGCACTCCCTAATTGCCACAGACCCAATCACCAGGTACTGAATATCTTTCCGGAAAAGACCACTTAGGATGATGGTGAAAGCTAGTCTGTGTTCTTCTATACCAGTCAAAAGTGAGGCTATGTGGGGCTTCCCAGTTTCTAGGACAGCTCACTGCAAGTTAAGGCCAGACCATCATCTTTGCTAAAGCCACTTCTGTATTTCTGTGAAGGTGACTTGAACACAGCCACAAATACACAGTTGGGAATTTGTCTGTCATAGCTGTACCCCAGTGCAGATGGACTGCTAGAGCAGGTGGGGATGCAGTGGTGCTGCTCAATAGCCAGATGGCTGAAAAAGCTTTGCTACATACTGGTGCAACAGAAATAGTGTTTGGCTGTCCTAAATTTAGCCTGGGACTTAGCACTTCAAAAAGTTAGTATTTGTGTCTCTGCTTACACTGAGTGCTATCCTTTGTTCTACCCGAAAATCTAGATCACATAGTCTGTCCTGCCTCTAACTTGATTCTGCAAACTTTTCTCATCTCCAGATGTCAAAATGTATCAAACTGGGCTTTCCTTTTCCACATCCCACTCCTGGGGATCTCCCTTAGTCATTTACCATAGCTGTGCTATGTCTGCCTCCAGGTCCCGTTGGAGGCATCATTTCTGATAAGATTTTGATGGACAGAGCACAGTGGCCATAGCTAAGGCACCAGACCCAGGCAGCAGAGCTGGTGGGTGTTGCTTCTTGCTCTCATGGTGCTGTCTGTAGAGCCCAGCACTGTGCTACTGAGATGTACCCAAGCTGGGGCAGTGTTACAGCTTGCAGCAATGAAGTGCTTTATCCAGAGTATAGTTGCTCATTCAGAGCATGCTTGGGTAGTTGTGAATAGCAGTGTAGTATCCAGTAGGTCATGTCTGTAATGCATTAGTTCTTGTATTTCCTGAAAACTTTATAGTCATCTGCAGTGGGTTATGTAGTGCCATGCAGAATAAAAGTTTCATTTGAATAGAGAAATGGACTTGGAATACAAGGGAATAGAAGGCTGCTTAGTCCTGGCGTGTAATATCATTGATCCACATCCAGTTGGTATAAGTGGCTGGTCTGAGGATTTATTTTAGCTTCAACTCAGTCTGTGGAATCCAGATTCAGTGGCTTACACAAAGCAGCTCTACCCCTGACTCACTTCCATAGTGCTGGAGGGTCAGAAGAAGTTCACTACCTTAGCCTAGGACACTGAATTAGTACTTCTTTTTTCATAACAGTAATATTTCATCATCTAAGAAGCAGCCCTGCTTTTCAGTTTCAATATAGATTTTCAGAGAGACAGACATTACTTGTTCTCAGGGTACTTTTCAGTGGATGTTTTGCTGTTTGGATGTGTGGGGACTCCAGCAAGTTCTCTTGGCAGTGTGGCTGGGGAGCAATGGCAGCACCTAGTCCTAATCCTTAATGGCAGCATGGAAGCTCCTTCTTGTGCTGTCCAGGTCAGTCACATTGTAGGACAAAAAAAGGGCAGTAACGAGAGTTGTGCTGGGGAGAAAACCTGTAAAGCAAAGGCTGGAAAATCATAGGGGAAGCTGGTTGGTGTTTCACCTAGCAGATCCTAAATGGTGTATTTTCTTTCCCGCTTTCCCAAGGAAATTGTCTAGTCTTGAATATCTGGATTTGTCCAGCAATAACCTGTCACAAATCCCAAGTGGTTTACCTCGAAACATTGTCCTCCTCCACCTGGAGAAGAATGCAATTAAGGTGATTGGCAGAGATGTCTTGACTCAAATTAAGAACCTGGAATATCTTCTGCTCCACAACAACAAACTAAAAGCCCGAGGCATTCACCCATTAGCATTCCAGGGCTTAAAGAAGCTGCACACTGTTCACCTGTACAACAACATGCTGGAGAGGATTCCCAGTGGGCTGCCTCGCCGAGTGAAAACACTTATGATCCTTCATAACCAGATATCTGAGATTAACAGGAATGACTTTGCTACCACCTACTTCCTTGAAGAGCTGAACCTGAGCTACAATAAGATCAAAAGTCCCCAGATCCATCGGGAGGCCTTCCGTAAGCTGAGGCAACTAAAGTCCTTGGATCTTTCTGGAAACCATCTCCACATGGTGCCCTTTGGCTTTCCAAAGAACTTGCAGGTTCTGAAGCTGAAGGAGAATGAGATCAGCATCATCCCAAAAGGGACTTTGTCTGGGATGACAAAGCTGCGGGAACTGTATTTGAGCAACAATAAATTGAAAGTAAATTCCATTTATTCAGGAGCATGGAGTGAACTCAGCAGTCTCCAGGTAGAAACATCCCCTTCTCTAATTGTTTTAGTAATGCTGGTGTCCTCATCTGTCTGCCTAAGCCAGTTTGTATAGCACCAGTACTAGGTGCACACAGTTCTCATGTTTTGAGCTGGCGTTGTGAGTGCTACACACTCTGTTTCTAGACTAAAAATTCTGTGCTGCAGTCCCACAGGTGGGTACCTCCCACTGCCAACTGGGGTCGTGGTCCACCATGTACCAGTAACTCTGGGAAATGTAAAGACATCTTTGTTTCTGAACCCTAGCCATGTCCTGTATCTTCAGATAAACACTAGTGAATGTTGCCATTAAAACTGAAACTAATGCCTTTCAAATCAGCTCTGAAGAGAAACAGCAGAAGGAAGGAATGGATAAACAAAAACACTCTTAATTCTCAAAGCCCCCACATCAGCTTAGAGTCAGACAGGCCAAGCTGTAGGATTTAGCAGCTCAGCTGGCTAAGGCACCTGGATAGCAGCTAGGAGGTCTGGGTTCAATCAGCAGTCTTCTCATTTGCTTAATTGTTGGAGAAAGTTAAACACAAACCACAAGGCAGGCAGGAACAATCACAGTTGTGCTGTGCAAAATGACCTTCCAGAATTGTTATGCTGGCTGAAGGATTTGTCTGCATTTCCTTTTAGGCAGCAGCCTGCTTCCTGCAGTAAAGGTATTACCTATGGCATATGGCAACCATCTATGGTGCATGTGCTTAGGCAACAGCAAAGTTTGTCAAGCTGAGAGCAGAGAAAGGACAAGAAACATATGTCACACCGGCCCTCAGTGTGTTTTCAGACAATCCAAATGATTACCTAGGTGAACATTTCCCTTTCTGAGAAATTTTGTTGTTTCTGGGAATGTACAATAGCTTGTTTCTGAGCTAGTGTAAATCAGCAATGCAGCAGCAGGATCTGTAGAGCTGTTGGTTTGCATTAGCTGCAGAATCCATCCTTGGCTTTAGTAACACAATTCTCATTTGTTGGGTGCCTCACTGCTATATGACAGAAGTGTGTGTGTATGTGCACAGGTGCCAATATATCCGAGATAAAAAGTAGTCAGGATGGAAGATGCTGTGGAGAATTACAGATGCTGGAATTCCTTCACTGCAGTACTTAATAAAATGTAGGCATTGCTGCCTGTTTTGGTATTTTTCCCCAAACAAAAATGGGTGATGTCAGGCAAAAACCTGTTGGGCAGCTATAACTGTTGGTTGGAAGGAGAAGCTTTCCTTGCTGAAAGTCCTGATTCATAGCTACTTTGTGTTACTTTAATTCTGCTATCACTCCCTTGTAGTCAGTGTCAAGCCACAGTAATGCATTGCTGAATCAAACACTGGCCCTTCAGTTGTACCTACCCCACAGCAAATCCTGTTCATATTAAACAAGATTAAGATAAGAGCATATACTTAAATTCTGTTGGACTAAGGATTCATTTTTGACTATTGCTTTTCTGTAAACGATGTTACTAGTTGTTAATTATTTCCATGATATCATAAAAATCTTTTTAATCATTAAGGGCTTAATGGTGCAATTGTTTTCTGATTTGCTGCACCGGAGTGGATGTGACAAATAATCATTTCCTAAGATCCTGATCATGTAGCTTGTGCTTCAGTCCACATTTTCCATGGAAATCACTGAAGCCTCTGCAGTTGCAAAGCTGGACATGGACGTAATTGTTTGCCAGACTGGGATTATATGGAGAATAAAACCACTGAAAACATGACAATCATTTGCTCTGAATAATGAATAACTAGTATCTCAGCTTGGTGATATGAAAATGCTACAATGCAGGATAACAAAACACTTATTTTGATCCATTTCCTCGCTTGAAATTCATCTGAGAAATGATCAGGGCCTTTAGTCATGTTATCTTCATAAACTGATCCATGTAAGAATATTTCCAGGTGGTTTTATGTGTAACTCTAACTAATGTGACCTGAGCCAGTGAAGTGTTTGCAGGAGCAGGGAATTCCAAGGAATTCCCATGGATATCTGAAACCTGTCCTGCTTTAATTCACTTTAAGCAGGCATGGACTAAAGGTTAGGGACAGGGATAAAGAAATATTGGAACTCCTAAACAAAACAGCATGATGTCTCGTGTGAAATCATGGTGCTAAATGGTAGTGTAAGAGAGCAGAATTGTCATCACCACACCTACCTCAATGCAGATTAGAGATAAATTGGTTTATGCCACAGTAAATATCACTTCATTTTCCCACAATAAACTCAATCTGAACCTTTTTGCTTGACTGACAACTTAAAGTTTCCATTGTACAGATGGTCCTTGTCATTTTCCTGACCTCACCAGAAGGGAGAGGTTCTGAAACAGACTTATGAAAGTACCATGTGAAAGTAGAGCCTGTTTCCAGATGATATTCAGACACAACAAATCCTAGATAAGCTCTTCATAAGCATCTCAATTCTGCACTGTTATCATACTAAGTTTTTTTTTTAAGCACACATATATATATATATATATGTATTGCTATAGATTTACTTTTATGTGTGTGTATATATATATAAAAAAATGGATAAACTTCCAGAGGAAGGGTGTGTCTGTCTAGAGCCAGACTTTGGAAGTTCAGTTTTTGTCAAATCTCTCTTTTAGTGTACTGATAATATTTAAATTCAATTATTTGTTTGATCCCTTCTTGTCTCTTGCTTGCAGTCACTAGACATGGCCGGCAATCAGCTGACTTCTATCCCATCAGGCCTGCCAGAATCTCTAGAATATCTTTATCTTCAGAACAACAAGATCACTACAGTTTCAGAGGATGCTTTTGAATCCACACCCAAAATAAAGGGGATTTACCTCAGGTAAGGCCAAGTTTTCACTTCAATACCCAAGCTTGTCTTCACCCATTTTGTAACTGCTTTTCAGAAAGTTTTTAAAGTCCTAACTGTCTAAATAAGCAACTTTATTTTATAGTCATGGGCGATGAAACTTAGATTTCTAAGCGATTCTGCTTAGAAAAGACTTGGATGCACATTGTAAGCTCTTTCTGTTCTGAGAGTTTGTCCTTTCTGTGCTTTTTAGAATGGATTAGGGATGTCAGAAATTCTGGGAAGTTATTGTTTAACATTATGTCATTTTCCAATATTCAGCTGTGAGCTAATGGTTTACAGTCCACTTGTAGGACTACAGCTTTGCCTGTGTTTGTTAGCCCTGGATTTTGACAAAATCCCCCTCAAGTGAGGCGTGTATGAGTAACTCTGAAGTTGTGCACATTCCCTTGATAATTTTGTCAGAAACAGATTACAAGTTACAACTGTGACTGTTATATAACTAAGTTTAGAAGCTTTTCTGGTTTTTTTTTTCCCTACTCTGGCAGTTGGATGAGGACTTGGTTTTTACAGGTGACAGATATTAACCTTTTTTTTATATACAATGTAAATTTCCAGTAATGTAACTGGTTTAAGCAGAGATTTTTTACCTTCCCTGGTTTGGGCAAGAAGTGAAGCAAAAATCTGGCCCCATAATATAATCAATTTTACTCTGGTGGAACAACACTGAAAATATTGCTTAGAGGTAATTTGTCAACCCCCAAAGAATATTTGATTACGCTGTTCTCATGAATGTGTTCAAAAAACCTAGCTTGCCTGTGGCACAAGACTAAATATGGCCTTACTTTGTCTGTATGCAACTAAACTGTTCTGTAGTTCTGAATCATACCTTTTTGGATGAACTTTTCCATACCAAGCAAATAAAATTACAAAGTCTGGTGTAAATTAGAGCAGTCTGTCTATTCAGCTGCTCACAGTTATGTGATTTTAGTGAATGCTTGGATGCAAACCAGAGACTACATACCACATTCTATATTTCTATATAAAGAGAAAAAAAGGAATTTGCAAAACTGTTTTGCTAATATATTTAGGAGGCAACTCCACCCAAGCTATGTTGTATTTCCTAATGGGAGGCTATTAATCACTGTGATGTTGTGAAACAATAACATGCATCTGGAATTTTAGACAGAATACAACTGTAAGCCTGTTTGAGAGTAACAGACCAAGCAATATATGTGAGAGTTTCTTAAACTGCAGATTAGTTTATTTAGATTCTTGGAAACCCAAGTAACAGAGGAACAACTGTTGCATGATGCTTTATTTCTAAGGTGATACTTTGCAGCAGTATTTTGAGTTTTGTTGAAGAATTAAACTATCAAGTGATGACACAGATCTTGTGCAGAAGCAAGTTAAACTTTGAAATGTGTATGGAGCAGATGCTTTTACTCTCTGGGAAGGACAAAGCAGAATACCAAAAGAAAGAATTTGTGGGGGAGGAATTCCAATATTATGATCTTTTTCCATACAAAATACAGCTATAGAAGAGGGAAGAGGGCCTGGGGTAGAGGAAGGTGGGAGTTTGTTTGAGAGCTTGGTCAGTGAACTTGAAATCAGAGTGAGATACTTAATGTTTCCCAATATTTTCCTGTAAAGTCCTTTGGGATGATACAAAATTCTATCAGCAAACTTTGTCCAGTCACTGCATTTGCCTGCTTGCTAATCAGTACCTGCTTTTCCTTTCTTTTTCCTCCCAGAGGAGTCAGTACTTCTAGAATGCTGTACTCTGCAGAATGGTTTCCTCCTAGTCTTATTTTTGTGCTGGATATAAAACCACATTCATTTTAACAGGAAGGCCTTTTTGTTTTGTTTAAAGGTTTAATAAAATTGCAGTTGGAGCACTGAAGGAAAGTACCTTCCAAAACCTAAAGCACTTACAGGTACTGGATATTGAAGGGAACCTTGAATTCAGCAACAGTTCAAAGAATAAGGATGACTCAGAAGAGGAAATTGAAGATGAGGAAGAGGAAGAAGAACTGAGATAATTGTGAACTCACAAGCACACCATATGGGAAGTAACAGGTATGGTTTAGTTAAATCAAGGACTCAGTTCCCAGACCCTTACTTAAGTAATTCCCATTTACAGGTATATGGAAACATAGTAGGTGGTTATCTAAGCCCTATGCTTCCAAGACTTTAGCTAAAACATGACTGGGATATTCAGAAT
The DNA here is from genome assembly GCA_023637945.1 of Phaethornis superciliosus. Lineage (NCBI taxonomy): Eukaryota > Metazoa > Chordata > Aves > Apodiformes > Trochilidae > Phaethornis > Phaethornis superciliosus. The sequence goes on from JAJQWJ010000009.1 coordinate 24,943,306, forward strand.
CTAAAAGGGTTGAAAACACATTATTTTGCACAATGAAACAGGCAGTATGTATCTGTGTTTTATCTAAGGCAGTGGACTATTACAGGTAAATATGAAAGTCACTATTTACCAGTTCTGATAGCCCAGTTAAAGAGGTATTTCATTACATTTTTAAGGAACTGGTTCAAAAGGAAAACAAAGAACAATCTGTAAAGCTTCGTGCTGCAGAAGACCTCGTACGCTGAAACTGAATTAAGAAAAATTAGACTGTAGAAAAAAAGATCATAGGAGAATGATGTATGCTTTTTTCTATGAGATAAAGAGGGATCAGGTTAATGAATTTCTTAAGTATTCTATGTTCAAAAGATGAGGAGGTTCAGGGCACTGCTCTCTGCTTCTTGAGATCTAAACGCAATGACCTGAAAATAAAATGTGTAATTTTGTCCCTAATCAACATCTTGTCATGGATGACACAGGGAATTGCTAGGAATAGTACTCATATGCTGAAAAGCTGGTGGGGCTCGGAAAGGGCAGAAGCTGTTTGGAAAGTCAAACATTACACATTAGACATCTTGGTTGGACTATTTGAAAGCTTTGTGAGAGAAGAAATAGTTCATATCTGCAGACTTACAGGACATATAACTAATGCATCTCTGGTTTGCTTTGGGGCAAGTGTGACATGTCATCAGGAACTAAATTTAGCATATTCTGAATTCTGTATTCTGTTATGTAATTGATTTTGTTTTTCTGATGTTTTGCAGGAAAGTGTATGGAAAATTACATATATATGTCTGTGTGTATAGATATACAGAGAACACTTAGCAAAATGTGCAATGAATTACGCAGGAACTGTCGTGGCACTGGGCCAGGCTCATGGAAGACAGTGTGTTACAGTGCCTTATTCAGGGAGAGACCCTGAATGCCTTTCCAAAGCTTCCAAATCATCTTATACAAGACCCAGGATCATAAGGGATTGCTCTGGAACTCACAAAAGCTGGCTTTTGTTTCTTCTGTTTCTCTTCTTTCACTATTTCCATCTGTAATAACAATACGGGACTGTTTTGAACACATGCCTTCAAATGCTGGTTTTGTCACTGCATTTTAAGTGAACCATGTATATGCTGCTTTTCTTTCACTCCACCCTAAAAAAGCTGTTGTTGATCAGGCAAGATGGATATTTGCAGTAGTTTCATGTGTGGAGAAGTATATGAGGCATTTTGGTGATCAAGCAGCAGTAATAATTCTGGATGCAACTATTCCTCTGTTATAAAAATGTGTATATTTGGATGAGAAAAACAAAGTAAGGCTGGATCCCATAATATTTTATCTCTACTGCAGTATATGCCTGTTTTAGAAAGATTTTAAGATAAAACAATTGCTCTTGTGAATATATATAAAAAATCTGTATGTCTGCCTTCCAGAGTTTTGGTAAAGTTTCTGTCTTTGTTTGGGATGTTTTTTGCCCATGTGGCAGTTGTGTGAATGTCTCTAAAGATATGTCCAGAAGATTGAGAAACACTATGCAGTTTAATACAAGTGGCAGAATTTTTAATGTATTTTATATCATTCACATTAGGAGTCAGAAGTGAGACTAATGAAGCAGAAAAGGTAGGTGAGTGCAGGGTGTCTTAGGAGAAAACAGTTAAGAGAAATGTCTTCATTTAGTTCAAACCTAGAGGCAGTGCATGCTCTCACACTTTCTTAAAGCATCACCTGTTTTATGGTGCTGCATATTTTCACCTCGTGTTGGAAACATGAAAAATATAGAAACCAAGGAAAAGAAGACCTACAGAGGTACCTGGATAGCAAGCTGCCTGCTTGATTATGCTGTCCTTCATCTGACAGTAGCTAATCTGCTTGAGGAAATGCTCTTTTGTTTTGAGGCTTTCTAATTGAACATGTATTGTTTTGCATACTGCGTTCCAGGATTTACTTAGAAATACAGTTGGCTTAACTTTATACCAGCTGTTTTTTTCTTCTGGAGAAGATCTAGTTCACAATTCTCCCTTTGGGTTCCCATAACACATGACAGTAATTTCAAGCTGACATTTCCTGCCTCAGACAATTCAACACAATCATGAATCATAGAAGGAAAGATAGCTTCCTGAAAAGTATAAAAGTTTGGCCTAAAGTTTGCAAAACCCTACATTTTTTTAACATCAGCTATACAGCTGAGCAACAAAATAGCCTTCCAACTGACCTTTGAGGTGGAATTCTATGTAAAATGTTTACAGAACATAGCTCAAATCCATTAGCTATCTCCCACAAACCCCACTGGCAGCTTTGTCAGTCTTTGGTGAAACAGACCTATTTATTATACTCCTTAACAAGCTGAGAATATGCAGTTTTATACAGGCTTATGGAGAACTCTTCAATTATCTTTACACTTCAGTCCATTACACTGTCTTTTTAGGAGAAGTCAGATGCCCCAGTATCCCCTCAAATCCCTTTAGAGTTGGACATGGTGAATTCAGGGGTGAGGGTACATTTTAGCACCTTGTAGGATCAGACCCCAAAATTACAGAAGATAAAGGAAAGATAGAAAGATTCATACAGTGTTAAACTTCTTAAATCAACCATCAACCTTTGCCAAAAGAGACTTATCTAGAGTTAAAGAGGAATATCCTGTAGACCAGTAGGTTCAGGAAAACCTTCTCTGAGTTAGTTTCAAAATAACTGCAAGATAAATCTGTCATGTAAGGGAGACAATATTTCCCAGCATAAAAAAAATAAAAATAAAATTGATAGGGTAGAAACACCAGCTTGGTTCCTTGCTTATCTGGTATCATCAGCACCCACACATTGGACATACCATTTTCAAATCAAAATGATAGTTTGTTTCTTTCAAAGGAATTAAAGCTTCATGAGTGATGATGAGAAAGAGTCAGAAATCTGCTAGACAAAGCCCACAGATTTTTCTTGGCTGTGGATGGCACCTGTAACCCTGAGGTCCAACCAGAACTTAGACTTCCCAGAAATGGAACAGGACCCAGGAATAGAGTCTAACTTTATTTTCCCTGTTAGTGAAAATGAGCGTTGGGAAGTCATCTACTTAGGCCATGATATTGTGCCAGAAGGAGACAACATGAATTATTCTCATGTAACTTGTTCCTATGAATCGCTCAGCTTTGGGAAAGAGACTAATAGAAAAGGGGTTTTAAGGCTGAGACAGATGTATGGAAAATGAAAGCCTGAAGTTTAAAATACTCAGTTGGCAACATTATTCCTAAGAAAGTATGTTTTTGCACATGCTTGGTTTTCATGTGTGGTCTGTATGCAGACTGACCTGCAAGTATATTTGCTGTTTTTTCTTTTAAAGGTGGAGGAAACTGCACAACACAGGAGAAAAACACATTTTTTTCTGAGATTGGATATGCTTTATCACAGCAACAGGAGCACAAACGCAGCACATGGGCTACGAAGTCCTCAGCAGGTGCCAGAAATAGCCCCTGGCTAATGAGCTTTACTGTCAGAGGGTGGGCATGTAGCCCGGCTGCCATCTGCAGTGTGGACAAACCTCCCTGCAGACATTCTCCCCCTCATCCCTGTTCCTTTGGGCTCCTTTCCCCATGTCCCTGCCCTCCCAAGGACGGGGGCAGCTGTTGCCTACCCCAGCTCCCATCTTGTCCGCATTCCCCTTGCTGCTGCCTGTACTGCTTCCCTCCAGGTAACCCCAGGACTTTGTTACTTGGGGATTTCCAGGAAAAAAAGGCCAAGGATAATTCAGAGAATCATAGAATTGTGGCTTCCCCCAGAGATTTTATCTCCCCTCAAGGGAATCCAGGCCCCTTTTCCCTCCCCGGGTGGGGCCTATGCTGGGGCGCTGGGGATCCGAGCGAATCCGGGTGGCCTCGTTTCCCTCTGCCACACACATTCACAGCAGTGCACAGCTCCTCCTGCCCCAAAAAGACCCCACAAAGGAGCTGTGCCCTGCTTGCTGTGAGGAGACGAGAGGCCAGGCCAGCCCCCAGCTGTGGCCGTTCCTCTGTGGGGAGGGAGGAGGAAGGCACAAGGTCGAGGCTTTCCCTCCGCCAAGATGGCGCCTGGCAAGGCCCTCTGCGAAGGACAACGGGAGTGACCAGCAGTCCCCAGGCTCGTCTGGCAGGAGGGGTGAGTTGTGGAAGGCATCAGCCATGCTGCCCGGGAGGGTGAGGGGCTTGGGGGGAGATTGCAGGGTGAAGCATTTTTGTGGTGGGGTGAAGGTTTTCCCGCCCTGCCTTGAGGGCCTCATCCCGCCATTTTCTGGTAGCTGGGGTTTAAGTGTTACGTTAAATGACAAAAAAAGTGCTACAGGTGGTAAGGAGGTACTCTTCTAATGAAAAGTGACTAAAGAAGTAAAAAAAAAAACCAAAAAACAAGCCTCCAAAGGAAAATTTTTGACCAAATTTGAATGGGCGAGTGGTGTGGCAGGAGGAAGGCTGCAAAGTTTTCCTTTGAGGGAACAAGGGCAGTTCCTGACTCACTGCCAACTGCAGAGCTCTGTCAGGGCACAGCATCTCTGCAGAGCTCCTTCCTCTTTAGGAGTTGCCATCTTCCATCCTCTCAGCTGGTTCTAGGTCAGCCAGCCACGCTGGGGTCGAGATCTCCTGTATCTAATGAGCTCTGGGGACTTGGAGGTTATTTACTTTAGCTGTCCCCCATAAATACTTCAGGATTGTCCATTGAAAGGGCTGTTGGAGAAAAGATCCTCCAACTCCTGCAGGTGCTAAGGAGTCAGGCTGGCAGGCTGGATCTTAAGTCATCTGTGGTGTAAACCCCCTCTTCTGCTGCTGCTTTGCAGGAGGGATAGAGGGGACTTTTTCCTGAAAAGAATCCAGAGTAGAAGTTAGGTATATGCAGGAGTGAGACTATGGACCTGTATTAACAAAGGGAATAATAATGAGAATTGTCCTTCTTGGGACCCAGCTGCTGTTTCTTCTGCTCCTCAATGGTACATGCAGGCAGAGGAAAGAGAGAGGTCTGATGGAAGCTTCAAAATTATTTTCTTTTGACAATGGTTCCTGATGCTGAATAGGAGTTTAGTTTACAATGCTGTTTGTCACCACGTTGACTGAGTCCATTAATATTTTTACTAATTTTGCTTACAAAAATGTACAAGAATAAAGGCATATTTTACAACTAATGTATTTGAATGGAAGAAGTCTTGGAAAACTCCTATGCTGTAGTCTAATATCCTGTTAATTGATTTCACTCTATACTGTAACATTGGTGAGTCTCTCTGCCTGGGATTGGGGATAATTGTTCTAAAAATTTATACATTGAGTATTATATAATAGGAATTTAGCCTTGTTTTTTTCAAGGAGATCATTCTCTGATGGAATTAATTTGTGGAGATCATTGTCATTGCCTTCTTATGTTGCTAATATAAGAACAGTGAGTAAACTCCCTAAAGAACTTCATTTCCTTTAGTGAGGAAAGTACGGGTGTACCCTGTAGCTCTGATTCATACTCCTATTGTAAAGCCAGACAGCTGAGAGATATATGTGGAGGCAGTGGACAATAAATGTGTTCTAATAATCCAGTATACAAAATGTTTCCATAAAAATTCTTCAGTAGTATCCAAGGACATTAAACAGTCCATCAATAAAGTCCTTTAAATGGTTTTGAATGGCAAAGGCTGTTTTAATGCACAGTTGTACAGGCTATCTCAAGTTTTCCCCATGGTAGTTCCAGAATCTGTTTTTAGCATATGATTATGATACTGTTGAGAAGGTTGATCCTGATAAAAATTCAGATTAATTTGCAATACTCTCAGCTCCAGTTGCAGAAAAGAAATGAATGAGTCCCATGCTTTAGTTACTTAGGATATAACTGCATGCTTGTTGACAGTCGTCAATGAAGTTAGGGCTAAAAATCTTACTTAGGGTATATATTTTCTACAGGATTGCAATTAACGTTGATTACTTACATAGGAGTCTAGATATCTCCTCTTCTTTTGGATGTGGTGATCTTAGAGGTCTTTTGCATCCATGACTGTTCTGTGATTCTTTGTGATGGGACCTCTCTTACAGGGGTGTCTAACTCAAATGGAGCAGTGGGATAAAACCCAAAGCACTTGATGTGCTGAAGGCAGTAAAGTTGAGACACCACAGGACACCCTCACCATCCACAGTTAAGCCACAGCTTAAAAGATTTGGTATCTTTGAGTTGAAAAAACTCACTTTGATTGCTCCTACTCTCTCTGTAAAGTAGGTAAACTCATGAAATATAGAAGAACCATTTAAGGTATTTAAATGGAAAAGAAGATGGAAGATTAGGGTTGAAAATGCTCAGCTTGACTTAGTTCTGTATAATTTCCACATGTTTTTAATAGCCTAGTGGTAAAAAACAATAAAACCACTAGAAGCAATGAAATCGTAATGAAGTATCTCAAAGTTGGTCTTGTTTTCCTTTTGATTTTGCCATCTAGCCCATACAATATTTGTAGCAGATGTCATGTGAGATATCTGTGAACATAAAACACTTTTTTTTTTGCTTCCCCTGCTTTTTTCCATCTTATTAAAATACCCTTCTTTGGGGGAAAAATAAAAAAGTTAGAGATATTATAGCCTTATTAGGAAAATTCAAAAGGAACAATTAACTTCATGTGGTGGGTCAAATCCTGGCTTCCAGCTAGCATCATGTGCAGACACAAGCATACATTTAATCCCTAAATAAAATGCAGATACTTCTTTTTTGATGAAAGATAACTTCTTTTAAAGCTACAGATGCAGAACTCTGTGCTTTACAGAAGGAAAACTCCAGTGATGGAACCTGAGAGGCAGAAATGTGACCTACCCTGAGCATATCTGTAATTCCCTGGGCAGGGGAAGCCCGGGGTTTTCTAATGACTTAACTGAAAACACTGAAGCAACAATATTTGTTTGTTCTTGTGCTAGACTCAAAGCTCTTTTGCTAGTGTGGAGAGAAGGGCAGCCTGCCCTACCACTGAAAATCTTTATGGGATAACAAATAAGTTTTCTTTGTATCAAAAGTAGGAGGAAACTAGTTGTTCCATTAACTACATAGTCTTTTCCACTAGTTTTCACAGATGCTTGGGGATGCCTGCAGACCTGTCTGCTTTGGGTTTAGTGGCTGTCTGCAAGCAGAAGCTTTGAAAAGAGAGGGTTGGTTTGATCTGTCCCTACATCTCTGGCTGTTGGTACCCTCTCATCTTGGAGCTAGCAAGGAAAGAAGGTTTAATTCTGTTGCAGAAGTGACTAAACACTGTGCTTCACCTTGCAGTACTCACCATCTTGCCTCCCTGAAGCCTGCTTTATTCTTTCCCCAGACTACCACTCCCTCAGTAACAACCTGCTAAGATTTTCCATTGACAGGCTGCAAAATATCTGAAATATCCTGTGACACCAGGCTGCCAGATGACTCAGCTGTGCCAAAGCCATCCCCATATATCATCTTCTAGGCTATGGGGATACAACTGTTGCTGCTTTATAAACTACGGAATCTAAGGTTTTGTCACTTAAACCAGGAGCCTGGCAATTTCTATGACTATTGTAGATAGTGATCCTGTGCTTCCAGACAGACAGAAGTGGCTGATCCAAGGTAATCATATGAGTGCCCTTTAATGTGTTATGTAACTGTCTTCAGCTGATTTATCCTTACCATGCAACACACTGTGGAATTAGAAAACTACTGGGTTTTTTTCTCTGTTTTTAGATAGGAAGCAAACCCTGCATTCTTGTGGTCATTTGACCATGAGAACCCAGGTAGTGAGTAATGAACTGAATGTAAGCAGTGACCAGCCTTCCTGGTCTATTGGTCTCATCCATTTTGGGTTTTATGGGACAAACTGTTATAAATTCCAGAGGTATCAATCAGTATGGTCCAAGGTAGTTGGAAATGGAATTTTGAAATGGAAATTGGAATTTTGTTGCCTTCTTAGTGGTACATGAGATCAGGCTAAAGTGAGAAATGTAATCTGTGTATTTCATGTGTGGCTCAGCTGTTAATAAATGGGTGCTTTACCTTTGCCTGCTCTCTGGCCTCCTTTTCAACTGTGGTACAGCCAGATATTTTCTATCCATTACGACTGCAAAAAGAGGTGCTCCCCCACTGCAAGGTAGGCAGCAGTAGCATCCCAGTGGAAAAACCTACATTACTTTCTCCTCTCACTGTATTTAGTCCTCAGCTGGAGGGCTGTGATCTCATCCAGCTCAGTGCCTGGAGGAGAAACTCCTCATTGCCACTGTGCCTGTAATGCAAGCAAACTGCCTTGGATGTAGAAACACACCTGGACACTCAGCACAGACCCAGACCCAGGAGTACTTAGCATCAGGCAACATCAAAGGCAGCCTGAATTTTCCAGATTCAATTCTCAGGTTACAAATTTTGCTTGGACACATCAACCACCTTCTGCTAGTAGTTACCTCATTTTTTATGGAAAGTACAGAAAGGGCTGAGGTAATTTCCAAGACAATCCATCTGGCTCAAAGATGAGGCTTTCGGTCTGCTTTGAAAGTATTAAAAATCTGTTCTCTGTTGTTGAAAAAGGACTAAAAGGAATATTTGTTGTAGAATTGAAAGAGAGAGCTCATCAAATGATGATGCTATAGAGAGACTGTATTTTCTAAGTGCCAGTATAGCATGGAGGGTGTCTACAGTGTAGTATTCTAGCTAATTATTTAGATAATCTTGTTTTATGTTGGAATACATACTCAGATGATACAATTAAGCTTAGCTGCAATTAAGTAATATAAGTGTCATCATTTAAGACTAGCTTAGAATATGAGTGGTGGTATTAGTACCATAAACTTCTCTATTTGGGCTGGCAGCAAAAGGCTCTTGGGAGCAGTGAGATGTGTAAGTGCTATGGTTAGGTCTCTTTCTCCCAGTCTTAATTCTTGCACAAGGATTTATTAAAGCAATTCAGTACTTCAAGACTTCCTTGACAGTGGCAAAATCCTCAAGAACCTGTTTTAAGAAGTCTTTAAAGATGTTTTATGCCACAACAATCTGCATCTTTCCTCTTAGTAGTACATCCATAACAGTGCAGTTGCAAATTAAGCATGAAATGGCTGTTTCTGATAATTATGTGTTAATTTGGGTTACTTCCCAAATTATTTCTTCCCTATCTGTATACAATGCATCACATGTCTTTCTTATCTTCTCTCCTTCCTCAACACTTTCCCCTAGAGTGTCTTGAGTATACTTCAATTGGCCAAGTTCCCTTTCTTTTTAGCACAGGGAGGCAACTTCAAAATAAGGTTGAATGTTGCCAGTTAAGAAATATGTTCTTTCCACATATACTTGAAAGTATTCCATGCAAACTGTTGCAATTAATGATAGATTGGTTAATTGATTGTTTTTTTCAATATAAAAGTCTTGAGACTATAAAGGTCACATTTTTGTTTTTATGCTCTGAAAGTGGAGGACATATATTTACCAGCACAAAGCTTGCACTCTAACCTGATAATCAACAGCTTCCCCATTTTTCTTGGAAGAATGTCTGATCATAGCTTGAAAATGTGAACAGATCCATACATGAAAAGGTGATATGAAACCTACTGCCTGTTTAATTGCACCTTGTCTCAAGCTGTTTGACAACAAACACCATGTGACACAGAAGACAGCTAAGATGGAGGAAAGCTTACCTTAAAAATCATTTAAACTTCAGTGTTTACCTCTCCACAGTAAACAGTGGTGGTTTGTGTTCTGTAGTACAGGATAATTGTAGTAGCAATCAGTTGCTCCAGTCAAGGTCACACTGCATTAAGCAATGTGTATTTACCAGAACTCTCATTAGCAGTGTTTGATACCACAAAAGCTAAAGGTCAGGTGAGAAACTGGACCTCTGTGTTCCTCCTTCCCACACTGCAGCTGCCACTCTGGTGTAAAGCCCCACATAACATCAGTAGAAAATAAACTTGCACCAAAAAGTGCTTGGAAAAGCAAAACATCAAGAGCCAAACAGTAGTTCCAAGGTCTAAGATGCAGTGACTCACACAGATAATGATGAATTATGAATGGTGGAATTTTAATGGTGAATGAGAAGAACATATTGGTATAAATCCAAATTATAAAGATCTGAATAATATAGTGGGGAAAAAAATCAAATCAGTAAAGCTGCATAGTCTGTGAATCGGGTGTGAATGCAAAAGGCTAATTTAAAACAGCCTGTTGATTCCATTAAAATACTCCTTCACACATGAGATTTCCACATTCCCTACTTACCAGAGGGTAAAGGGCAAAATTATGGTTTTCTTTACTGTGTAGGACTTGTGTAGTTCAGCTGTCTGCTTCTTCTGGTCTTTGGTGCTTTATCTTATCTAAAGTTCTCCTTGTAGAAGTTGCAGCTTGTTAGCATTGGGGTTGGCTTAGACCTCTTGAGACAAGACTAAGGTGAGAAGGGACAGACTGGGTGTCTGTGGTTCTAAGTGAGCTGTCTCAGGCAAGCAGGCAAAAGGATTCACACTGTAGTTAGCCCAAGGTTGTAGGTGGCTGGAGAAGCAGGTGATGGTGGTAAGGCAGACCAGGACACCTTGGCAGGGTGTGTGGGTAGACTCATCAAGACCATCTTGTCTAGAGGTACTCATTCCAAATCTTGGATCTACTTGGCCTTTTTCTTCATAAGTTTTATCTATGTAAAGTGATTGTAAAGTGATAAATGACTGCTGGGATTTTACTATCACCTCACATAGCTGTAAATGACTGTGTGAAGTATACTCTGATGTTTTCTTTGCTGGCAAATTCACCATGCAGAGATGCTGCCCCCTCCACTTGCACTTCCACTGTGCCATCCCTTGCTGCTCTTTCTTGTCCCTGTGTCACCCCTTCACTTCCATTGACACAACTGTTTTCAGGACTGTGCTAAAACCATCTGTGTACTGGTTTGAATTAAAAATACTTCTCATTTCATTCTGTGTCTGGCCTCATGAATAATTGGGTCTGTGCAGCTGGGAGAGGAGGGGAGGCAGTGAGGAGAGGAATGGACAGCTGGGGAAAGATGAGAGGGACCTCCTGGAGCTGCCAGTGCAGCTGAGGTGGAAGTATCAGATCTGCATTTGTCAGGCTAATGCTTCTGTCTGTTCAGAGAGGCACAGATCAGCCTCAGCCCTCCCAAATCTCATTTTAATGGCACACTGCAGAGCAGGTCCAGCACAGGACTTGCTCAGGAGTGCAGTGTCCTGAGTTGTTCCAGTCCTTCCCTATTAGTTGTGTTCTGTGTTTGCTGTTTTCACTCTAGGATCAAATTGGGAAAATAGTTACCAACTAGAGTTATTCTCAAATTAATACTTCATTTCTGAGGAATTATATGCCAATAAGATGTATGTTTTTTCTTTCTGGCTTTACCATTTGATATTTAACTTACCCACAGTACAGCCCTCTGAGGCAACTGATTACTCTGTGACAAATAGTTTGAACCGGAGCACTCAAAGAAGAGGTAAATATGCATATCCCAGGAAAACCATTAATCATGTGCATGAAACTCTTCTGGTGAAGCAGCAGCAATTTCTGGCAGAAATTCTCCTTTTTGACTGGGTTATTCTTTCTCTACAGATGAGAGGAGCACATTATAATACCAGGCACATGTTACCCAAAACTGATACACCACAACTAGATAAATAGAATATGTCATGTGTGTTGGTATGAACTAGTGTGTCATCTCTGGGTCAAATCCCAGCTTTTCAAAAGGTTCCCTCACTTCCACACTCCATTTTGGCAGAGAAATAAGAAGACCCTAACAGAAGTGGACAGACAGCCTGGTTTTGAAATGGCAGGTTTATTAAAAATGTTCTCTATCAATCACAAGCATTGGAAACATACTCAGTGGGTTTTATTGTAACTGAAAGACTCAGTAGACAGTGGAAAGGGAGTAACTGTTGATGTAGTTCAGTCACTGAATTATGAGAAATAACAAATCAATTTCCACAACAAACTCACAAAACCTCAAGATTACTCAGTATCACTGGGTTCCAGGTTGTGTTCACTCTGCCCTTAAGATGAAGCATATGGTTCACAAGCTTGAGCTTTGGGTTTATAGATATTTACAGTGGAACAACCTAGAGATTACAGGAGAGGACACATTAGCACCAGTGCTTATGGATTAGAGCTCACATAGCCTCTGCCCCTGCATGTGCATGGTACTGACCCTACTGAAGAGTTAGGTTAAAAAAAGGTTAATAAATCTGGCACTTGAAAGGCAAACTGTGCTCTGCAGTGACCCAGGAATTCTTCATGTTAGGTATCACACTTGAGTGCCTGTCTCTGCAGGCTGCCCATCAGAATTACCTTAGTGTGCTTGCTTTCAAAAATGCATGTTGTGCTTCACCTTTGCTTGAAGCATTTTTTAGCAGTGCATGTAACCTCTTGAGATCAGGAAATAAATGTGACTTTCTTACTGCTGTTCTACAACTAAGCACAAATGCTATATTTAACAGATATGAGACAGAATTAATACCTTTACATTTTCACATAGCAAAAAAACCTATACAAATAGAGTGTTTGTAATTACTGAGATTCAAAAAAAAAAAAAAAAAAAAAAGGCTTTGGTTAGAAAATCAAAAAGGGACAAATAATAAAAAAAGAAAACTTAAAAAAGAAGCCAAAGTAGTGTGAAAGTCTACATTGGAGTCAGATGAGTGCAGAATAAAACAGTAGTTGTCCATTAGGAGATTTTTCAGTAGTAAAATCTTCCACCTAAAGAAGCCCATGTCTCTTGCAAGCTGTGTGCCTTTCCTGATGTTCACAGCTGGTCTCCTAGCTCCAGTACAAGCAGGGTGGCCATAATTCCACATTTTCCTGTTCAAGGCAAAGAGTCCCTCTTCCAGCTGTGAGGTAGAGGTTGGGTATCAGGTCACTGGGGTACGAGATACCACTGAGTGCAGCAGTTACACATTTGTTTCTAGTTCATTTATTTCAATAGTGCAGTGGTCTTTACTGTTGGATTTCTTAGTGTGATTCTCCACTGGACCTTCTTCTTGCTCCACTTGTACGGGTATGTGGTGCTGAAACCCTTTCACTGTTTCTGGTCCACGAGATTCATTCATGGTCTTCACACAGCCATTTCTCTGGTAAGCCACAATCTGATGAATGTTAATAGGCTTAGTTTCACAGATCAATGGCACCTATGTGAAAAGCATTAGGATTTGGAAGACTGCCACTGTTTGCTATATACAACAGGAAAGGAATTTTTACTTGTAGAGCCTGTGGTCTGCTTTACATTCACCAGGATTATCTAGGACCTCCAGAGACTTCCAGGACCTGTTTCTCAAATACACTAAAGAACCTTTGCATCTTATGGATAAAGTGAGTGTGTAAAAATGCAAATTCTGTCACAACTCTTATTTAACTTATACCCACAGTAATAACTGCTTGCATCAGTAAAATGATAGAAGTAGGGTAAAAAAAGACTAGAACTGCAGGGCTAAGCTCAAAAGAACTGAACTCTCAGAGACCAGTATGCTGAGCTGTGCACAGTCATTGCTCTTGAGTGCAACTACATAAACCAATAAGCATTTTTTTGCTGTCACATTATTTTTGTGCCTTTCTTCTAACTCAATAAACTAGTATCTACCTCTTCGGTTTGCACTGTTTCAAAAGAAATAAAGGGGATTTCATTGACTGATTCGTAAGTTAAATATTGAAGTGTCCTTTAAATCAAACCAGAAGTTCTGATGGGGAAAATAAGACGTAAATACTGGCAGAGAAAAGAGATGGGCTTGCAGCTGAGAAAATTTGGCCTTTGGGTATATATTACTAACTTCACAGATTATGCAGCCAATACTTATGACAGATTAATGGTATATTTTAATACAATTATAGACCATGATGCAAAGAAAAATCTCATCACCAATGACTAAATAATCCCTTAGGAGGGATTTTATATTCTTGAAATATTTCTTCTTGAGCTCTGAGTGAGTTCTAAATTCAGCAATGACATGGCAGGGGGCCTGTGTTATGCAGGAACTCCAACTACACTTCTGGATTCATAAAGGATTACATACCTTACAATTAGGTTATATGTTTAGTTTTTCTGTAGCTAGCTACATGTGTAGCCCATATATTCAGGCCTAATCCTGTCATCAGTAATTATTGAAGGTCCTAAGTACCTCAGAGGAAAAAGCCTGTCTTTCTGTATAAAACTTGAAAGAATTTAAAATGCATGTTGCAGGAAGGCATGGGAATGGGATTTACCAGAAATACTGCCTGCAAAGTGGGAGAAATAATAGCAGAAGTAAGACTTTGATATAAGTACTGTTTTCTTTGTAGAGTATTACAAATGCTGCCCAGAAATGAAACATGCCTTGTGAAAATCAGGCCTGATGAAGAAACTTTTCTGCTTAAACTCTTCTGTATTTGTGGAAGAAAGGCAGTGGGAATTTGGCATGAGATGAAATGGTTGGGGATTAGAACCCCCAAGCATGATGGGCTTGTGGAATTAGGAATCTCTTCTGTCATGGATTTAAAAGAAGAGCATGAGTAGGTGAAAGGAAAGACTGAACGATGAATGGCAAGGAGGAAAGAAAAAAAATAGGAGTGGATGGAAGCAGGAGCAAAAGATACAGGTATGTGTGGTGTATGGAGTAAGTTTTAGAAAAGGGGAAACAAAGATGTAAGGAGGGATTTGTATTCAATTTTAGAGGCATTAAGGTGCCTGAGAATGAGGTCAAGAATAGAGCAATAAGCTTGTGCTAGTCCAGAAAGGAAATTATTGCAATGGTGGCTTCAGATTATACTGACACAGAGGCCTGAAGCACCCAAGGTTGTTGCTTTTGTTGTGAGTTTAATGACTATGCATATACCCACTCCCAGATACCTTTTCCTCTTTACCTTTTCCTATACCCAATACTCAAGGACATTTGTCACCCTGCTTGGTGGCTGGTGATATTTTTAGAAGGACAACTTACTGGCCAGCCAGGAGTTGGGCAGTGAGTGTTGCACAGTTCCAGCAACTCAGGCATTTGCAGGACAGTGCTGCTCCTCCTGCTCCCAGCCTGTGTGCCAGACTCCATAGTTTTTTGCATGACCTCATGGAAAATGACTTCTCCACCCCATCTGTCCAAGCAGCACATTGCCCAATTCTGTCCTCTCCCTAAAACACCTTCTATAAAATGGATGAAACAACTGGGAGGCCCAGGGCTCTAAGGTTCTTTGCTGTAATATGGCACATGGCCAACACACCCTGGCTCATGGTGTTGTTACCTCGTCACCATCCTTGATGAACTCCTTCCGGCAAATGTGTGCCATGATCCCAGCAGCCAGTGCATCTCCCAGGACATTGATCATTGTCCTAAACCTGTCTCTGGAAAATGAAATAGTCATAAGTTGTTGGCTTGTGCCTTCATCACTGCAGCTGAAGGTCAGTTTGGCTGTTTTTTTAATTTTTTTTTTTTTAATCAGCTAACAAGTTTAGGAATGGTAGTAAGGAGTGTGACACAGGAGAGCCACTAGTGACTGAGCTGCTCAGTGGGGTTTTCAGCCTTTTCAGAGCCCTGTGCCCTGTGCTGCCACATACTTCAGTTTCTAACTGAGCCAACTGGAGCAGCTACGCAAGCTGATTCAGCACTGAAGAGCTTTAACACAGAAGATTAAGATTGCATTTTTGTCAGAGTTTTTATGTTTTTATGTCCACGTTTTTACATTAAGGTTCAGTATTATGGCCTGATTTGGAGGTTGGTGCTGCAAATATCTTAATTCAACAGAAGCAGAGGGCAGCCAGGACACCCAGTACCCAGTATTAGTTATCAAGGTCCCAATCTCAGCAATTAAAGTGCTGGTTAAGAATCTTCTTGTATTGGTAGGCGGTGCAGAATACAATCAAAATTATTCAGAAGAGAGCTGCAAACCACACACACAAACTAAACAGGCACTGAATATATTTAAATCGTGTTCATTTCTGAAAAAGTTATCCTTTCTGTGCCTACTAGTGGCTTGTAGAGACCCCTCATTTTCAGTTACCATCTTTTCCAACTCAAATTTTTATGCTTGATGGTATTTTATATATATACAGTTTCATTATTTTTCTTTTTTTCATTTATGGGATTATGCCTTCTTTGTTTACACCTTCTACCCACTGTCTAAAACATAAATTTATTAAAGTGCAGACTGTAAATACACAAAAGTAAGAGGCTGTCATAGGCAAGTGTTACACTTGAAACAGCTTAGGATCTGTTAGCTAGAATGAGATTTCAAATAGATGATACATCTTTTAAGTCTGAAATATATCACATATTTTCCAAGCAAAACACACACATCTGAAAACTGTGTTATACTGTTAACTTAATTTATTAATGTGGGTTATAAAATGGAGGTTCAGAAATCTGCAGATGTTTGGCTTATTAAAGCCAGTGGCAGTCCAATACAAACACTGCCCAGTGTTCTGATCCTGTGTCTTAATATAGAAAAAGACTGAAACTGTGTGCTGATTTTTTTGTCAGATATTTTAGGCATGTACACGTGCATGCAAATGTTTGTCCAGTTGCCTGCCTAATTACCATGAAAGTTCCTGCATGAAAGGTCACTTGTGTGTGTAGTTACCCAAATTGTACAGGCAAGTGCACGCAAATTCAACAATAATATTCCACAATCTTCACCTTGGTGGGCTTGTTGACTCCACAACCCAGTACTCTGCTTGTTTGCTGAATCAATTTTTCTAATTTCTGCTGTTCTGATTTTGGGCTTTGCCTTGAGAAAAATTCCTCCAAGACTGTGTTAAGCAGGAGAAGTACAGTGTCAGTGCATGCTGATATTGATTCCCATTACACGTGGACTTTTTTTTTTATTCCCTTGGTTGATCATCAAATTTTGATTCCTGGAAAGATATTCCCAGCTGTTAATTTTGGATTGTGCAGAGTCAGCTGTGGTAGAGAAGCAGCTATATGAGCAGAGCTCAAGTGTTTGCACTCACTTTTTTGGCTCTAATTGGCATCCCTTCCAAGGACAGGAGTGTTCAGAGCAAACAGTCCACCATACTGAAACTCTTAAGAAATTGTACTGCCTGCCATGTTGTTTGATCAGTTCCATTCCATATTTCTGTGTGCATGGAGTAGTCTGCACTATGCAGGAAGGGAACCACACATCACTTGTGTTTTTCCACTAAGAGGCCAAATGCTGCTAGCAGCATTTCTTTCAGTGCAAACACCAGGGCTGGGTGTTGCAGTTGTATTTTATCTTTAGATTACATTATTAAAGATATAAAGATGCAAAAATTTTACCTTGTGTTTAATACAGTAATTGAGAAACATTTTTATTTTCTTCTTTGTGTCTCTAGGCACTAACTGAAGGTATGAAGTTCACATACATGTTATGGCTACCTAAATGACTTTTACTACCTGCAGTGCATTGTAATGGGTATTTCAGTCTTGTGAGATCATCTAATCAGCTTCCTTTAAGCATCCTTCATACTCCAGTACTTCCAAAATTAAAATTGAAAATATTTATCATGTCAGCCATGTTGACACTTTGCATCTGCAGGGCCTTGAAACCACCAAGTGCAGAAATATAGAAATATATTTTTTTGTATGAAGGGAAAGATAGAGAATTTGGTCTGCTCCTTGCTTACTTTTTAATAGCATCTGGAACTATAGACTGAATAAGGTTTATTTCTGTTGTTTTGAAAACTTTTGTAAGACAAAGAGAAACATAATTCTTATACATGCTGGAAGACTTACTGGAAAAACAATGAAATGTTGATGTTGCAAGAGCTGGGTGAAAACTGAGCAATATAGCAGGAGAAGGCTTTTGTATTGCAGCTTAAAATACTTCCATTTTGTTGTGCTTCATTAACAATTGAACTTGAGTGACTAGCACAAAAAGGCTGCCTTGTTAAAAACTGAACTGCCCTGCCCAAGTTTTGGTACCCATAGCAGATCCTATTTATTCTTTGCAGAAGAATATTCCTTAAATAATATCTTAAAATGTGCATACAACACAACACTCCTGACTCTTATTGCAATATAATAGTCTGTTACACTGAAGAGGGAAGTAAACTTTATTCTCACAATTCTTTGTAGAAAAAAAATCAGTGGCTTAAAGCTGAATAAAATAGGAATTAGAATAGAATGGACTTGTAACATATTTTGACCCAGAACCCTGATGTAATGGAACTCCACTATAATAATGGAGATATATTTATATAGATGAAATAAAAATTAACTTGGATTGTTTCCTTATGAGTCCATGAATTGATTATTTAGGTAATTGAAATTCTAATGAGCTAGGGACCGATACTTTACTATTCATCTTATTAGACTATTAAAAATTGTTTGGTTGATTTATGGATATCTACATAAAAATTAAGGCCTCAGATAAACCCTTTGTTATGAATTGTTGAGGTGATTTTTAATGGGTGACAGGAATCTTTTATTCTCTGTGTTAAATTTTTGCCTCTTCTGTCCAGTCCTCAGTGCTTAGGGCTGCAGCAAAGTCACCTCCCTAGGGAATGGCTGCACTTGCAAAACCTGGCTCTGCAGGGGGGGCTACAAATTGCTGCTGCTTAATTAGCACTGAAATCAGAAAGGGCAGAGCCACATTAGGATCTGTGATGAACAGAACACTGAATCAGTCCTAATGCAGTGCCTTGCAAGTACTGCCTTCAGGTTCTGTATCTGATGGATCTGCTTACAGTCATGGGAGCTCTGCACAGCACAACCCTTACTCTGCTCTCATGGGATGGGTGCTGTGGTGTGGGAGAACCTTCCTGCTCTAGCACTGCTAGAAGTGTCAGGGGGCTGATAAGCAGAGTGCAGGCAAAACACATTTCCTAGGAATATCAGCCCCTTATCCAAGGCAAGGTCTCAGAGTTACACCTGATGGACATTTGTGTGGCCTGACTTTAAAATTTCTCATGAAAGTGAGCCTCTAATCTGGCTAGGTGCAGCCACTTCCATTGCTTTACTGTCCTTCTAGACAAAATTATTCTCAAGTTTTCCTGTGACCTGATTTAAGGCAGTTATTCTGGTTTTCCTTCTCCCTCCCCATGAACATGAAGAACAATCAAATCCTGTTCTCTTCAGGACAATCTTAGCCATATGAAAAACCACTATGGTGCCTTCTTTCAGCCTGCTCTGGTTTTAGACTAAACAAACTCCTCTTCTTCAGCCTTTTCATGTACATCATATTGTCCAAATCTCATCTAGTTTCTCTCTCATACATCTAGGTCCTTTTTTCAGCATAATTCCCACTTTGGCAACAAATTTCTTCCGAGGCCACATTGGCTCTATTTCAAACAGTTACTTCACAGGTAGGTAAATGTGTACTTGTATTACTATACCACTGGATATCATTTGCCTTTTTAGCAACATCACCACACTGGAAACCTCCAAGTCTTGGTGTTACTTACAGTGCCCAGTCAACAGCAATGATCAGGGTGATGTCATCTGTCGGGAGCCCAACTGAGGTCAGGACAATGACCATGGTCACCAGGCCAGCTTGAGGAATACCTGCAGCACCTATGCTGGCAGCTGTTGCTGTGATACTTTAACAAAGAAAGAAAGAAAGAAAGAAGCTTTACCAGTGGTGGTACACTCTGCAAGAAACCACATCATGTTTCTCTGGGAGTTTTCCTAAACCCAAATCCTTCTTACACAACCCACAGAACAGAAGTGTCAGAATTTTGTGGACAGAAGCCAGGGCAGAGAGCAAGAACATGCCAAAGTGTCTGCCCAGTGCCCAGTTCTCACCCTCTACCTTCAAGGGGTTGGGTCACTTCAGTGTCACCTCAATAACACAAGTGCAGGGTTTTGTGGCCAGCCAGCCTGGGGGCTTCTCTGAGCTCTCTGCTTCTCCTTGTTCATGGCACCACACACTGCTCTGTGCCAGAAATCTGCCAGCAGTCCCCACTGCTTCTTCACCCCAACAGCAATTTCTAAATCATCAGCACCAGTTCCTGTTCCAGGCAAATCCTCAGCTGGCTGTGGATGGGGCTTTTAATGTCAATCCATCAGGAGGAGGCTAGGCCAAGGGTAAAAAGGCTGGGCCAAGGGTGAAGTCCTTGCATAGCACATGGCTTTGCATGCTTGGATTTAAATATGAAGCAAGCATGGATCTAAGTGCACCTCTTCAGTTACTGGAAAGTATTTTTCTTGACCTCAACACCAATTTTTCATCCAGACAAGCAGAAACAAATGTGAGACGAGGTCAAGAGTAGACCTGGAAGGCTTAACATTTCTTTCTTAATGCTATTTTTAGGGGAAAGTTTTCATGACTTTCAAGAAGTGACCGGATATATTAATTTCCACCCATCTGGCCACTTCCAAGAGACAGGCCATCCAGCAGAAAGGCAAAAAGCTAATGTTGATAGTTGTAAAAGGATGACTTGAAGCATGTACACTGATAATCCACTGCATTCATCAATCCAGAGTTTCAGAGCTTTTGGCAAGGAGTGAAGTCTCATCGACCACTTGTGATGGAAAATGAGGGTAACCATATTTACCCATGTCAGAAGTGAGACAAAGAGATATCCAGTATCCTGCTCCACAGCTGTACAGTGTACCAGTAGAGCAGCATCAGTATTTCTAACTAGAGCCCTCTTCTGCAATAAAAAAACACAGTTGCACGTGGGTGTGATGGGAAATGAGAAAGATTTAAAACCACATTTTTCATGTGTTGGCTTGTATAGCATCCTGATAGTACTGTAAGGAAGGGACAGGAGCTCACTAGTTAAATAAGAGATAAATATAGTGAACTTAAAGAGCTCTCCAGTTAGTGCTATCATCTGGCTGGCTAACTAGGGCTGCTTCTGTCTCTCAATAAATTTAAGGCTAGAAAGTCTCATGACTTAATTGGGAGCAAAAATAGGAATGTTTAATTAAGACTGTACAGGCAAGCTCCTCTGCTATTCCCTTGAAATGTTACCTTAATGTAGATGTTTCTTCCTACAATATGCTAAATGGATGGGAATAGGATCTTTAATCTCTTTTCTGCTACATCTAGGTTTGCATAATCACATGGACATAAACTGTCAATCTGGATTTTACAAATTATGAGCAAAGTAGACTCATTATTTTTCTAATATTTCTTACCCCTGGCAAAAATATCCTAGCACTCAGGAATATTTGAATTTCAAATCTCCAGGTCATAAAGTATCAAGATCTGGGGCAGGTTTGCTCCACAGAATACAGTTGGAATTTGGCCTCAGACATTCAAAGTATTGAATTCACCGTGATTTCCTATTTACCCCTTTTTTGTAAGTCAATCTTTTTATTTCCTTTCCTTTCTTGGATTTTTCCAAACTTCACTTGTATTTCCTTTCTATCGTCTTTACTACTCTCTGGTTCTTATGTACTAGCACTTAATATGAGCAGAGAAAATAGATAAAATAGTGTTCTGCTAAGAGAAAGTTAGAACTGAACTACTATCCATTTACCATCACCCTCCTCCTCAGTTTTTTACATCACTATTGTCTACTTCACAGTGTATGTAAGAACTGACCATGCTCTCTGCCATATTTTGGGTCCACGTTATACAAATATCCCCCAGTCCAAAAGTAATCAAAAAGATTAAATTTCAGCACAGAATTATTCCAATAATTTTCAGAGAGAGAGACAGCTTGAAGCAAGAGCTCACATGGGCACAATTTCTTTCTTCTGGTTCTCATCTAATGAGATCTTGCCAGAAACCCATTAGCAAACCTCAACTGTCATCTGTGGTTAGTCTCAGGACTCTCCTCCTCTTGCCATGAAGGTTTTGAAGTCCAGCAGAAGATGGGCAAGGCCCAGGAGTGTAAACAGGGCCATGATGAGGTCACTGGGTGGGTAGGTAAGCAGATCTCAAATATGTTGCACAAGGCTCTGACTATGAGGAATGTTTTTCTAATCATTTGTTCCCTGCTGGAAGCTGCAGGTTTCAGTCCCTGAGGCATTCTTTGGCAGCCACTGGAGTTATTCTGGCAGTAACTGTTCAGCTGGATCTTCTAGAGTTCTGGATCCATTACAGACCTTTCAAGGATGGAGTATGTAGCTCTAGCACAATCTGCCCATCCACAGCTTGGTTGTTTATGAAGTTCTGTGCTTTAACAAACAGCAGAGAAGACATTTAAAAAATATCTGATTGATATGACATCTTGATGAAATTCTGTCCTGAGAGCAGCCTCTTTCCTCCTTCCCTGTTCCCCTAAATCCTCCAAGGTTTGAAAAGGAGCTCTGTGACACACACTGTTCCCTGTATCTGATACAAGACTTATAGCATGTTTTTTTGTTTGGTTGTTTGTTGTTTTTTTTTTTTACCCTTTTTTTTTCTCAGATAAAGAGAACCAGAGTTAAAGTTGAAAATAATTCTGATGTTTAAAAGAGCGTTATAAACACCAATATTAGCAAAACATTCCAATGCTAGAAAATGATCAGTGGGTTGCCTAAAAGTAAGAATTAGATGGTTATCCTCAAACAGAAATGCAGGTCCTGGTGGCCACATGTTTCTGTTGGACAGTACCAGTACAATTTTTCTCCGTACAGTCCCTGATCTCTGCATTATTTAAAGAAAACCACCCTAGGAGGAATGCATCCTTTGGTAATAGCAAAGATGAGTTTTGCTCCAAACATTCCTCCCCACAAGAATCGTAAGAGTGTTGAACTCAACAAGACAAACAAATCCCAGCATGTGGAATGTGAGGTTCATACCTTATAGTAATAATCTGTCCAAAATCCAGCTCGTAGTTGTTTACTTGTGCAATGAAGATGGCAGCCACTGCCTCGTAGAGTGCTGTCCCATCCATGTTGATGGTGGCTCCCACGGGCAGCACAAACCTGGCAATCCTCCTGTCCACATGGTTGTTCTCCAGCAAGCACTTGAAAGTGATAGGCAGTGTGGCTGAGCTGCAGAACAGCAGAGAGAAGCACACATTGAATTACTTTTATTTCTGGGAAATATAACGAATCATAGCAAACGTTCTCCAGGCAGGGTGAATTTTACACTAACCATCTGTGTGCTGCTTCTCATTCCTTGCTCTGCACATGTAACTCACTTGCAGTGTAACTCATTCCTGCCCTTGAGGGGGGATAAAGACAGTTATATGTATAAATACTAGAATTAGAACAAACTTTCCTTCCCCATAATTAAAATGTCATTCTTTCTCTTTCTGAAGAGAAGGGACAGAAATCCCTCAGAGGAAGTATTGTACAAATATTGTCAAATGCAAACCAAGGGAAACCTCTGTTTTCTGAAAGCTATTTTATGTAGTGCTAAACAGTGGAGCAGTAACATGAAAGCTTGACATGTTACATTTATTTGGAGGAAAATATACTCTAGAGCACAGACCTTAATCTGTTAAATCTTAAAGAAACTTTCCTAAAGCTTTCAGCTAAAAGGAGGGGTATCTCCCAGAACTAACTCTAAGAATTAAAAATTCATTTTTAGA
This sequence comes from Phaethornis superciliosus, assembly GCA_023637945.1. NCBI lineage: Eukaryota > Metazoa > Chordata > Aves > Apodiformes > Trochilidae > Phaethornis > Phaethornis superciliosus. The sequence goes on from JAJQWJ010000009.1 coordinate 24,966,575, forward strand.
GTTATATATCGACTTTGGGATAAAATGCTGCAGCTGCAGACATTGAGTATAAGCTGATGCTGGATCAGGCCAAGCTCTTGCTAGTGTGAGCCACAAAGGCAGGAGGCACTGTGGAAGAACAGCTGTTCAGCCTGCTCTGTTTATCTTATCATTCAAATGCATTTTGATATTTGCTCCAAAAAATTAACAAACTGATCTCATCTCCCTTTTGCTAAATCTGCCTTTAATTTGCTCTGTGCAACAGCCAAGTTCATAGTGTTTCATAAGCAGCAAAACCACTGAAAAACTCATGTTGGTCTGCAGAGGAGATGAAAATTGCTTCTTTTGATAGAATGGACCATTGAGAAGGTGCTGCTTTAATTCATTAATGATATGGAAAGATAACCTAGAAACATAAAGTTCCCTCAGGCCATTAGAACAAGAAAAGCTAAAATCCAGGGGAATTTTCAGTCCAGTCCAGTCAGAGGTGATAAAGCAGAGTCAGAAATCCACAGCTGTGCAGCCTAACTACCCCAGGGCAGTGACATGGTACTGATGGAGTGAAAGGAGCTCTGTACATCACTACTGGTGCCTGCTGCCAAAACCAGCCCATCCCAAGGCCCAGGGGTTGGCTTCATGGGCTAGCTGGCCAGGGGACTGATGCAGGGACTTGGTGCTGCTTGGAAGGATCCAAGCATCCTAAACAACACAGCAAAGGGATAAGAGACCTCCTTCTCCCCTGCCCCTGCCTCTCCCATAATGTCTGTGCAAACCAAATTAGTGCTGTGATTGGGATTTCTGGAGAACTATAAAGAGATTGAGAATGGGGTTAGAAACTTTCATTAAAGGGAAATGGCTTGAAATAATGTTCAGATTCAGTAATATCATTGTCATGGGACAGCTGCTCAGTGGTTTTCAGGTTCCCTTGTGTTACATTCCTGAGGTTTGTACATGGTATTGTTTTTGAATCTTGCAGTCTGACTTTCAGCTTGAAATGAAAGCTTTCCACAATTCCACAGGTGCAGGCTAGCTGGAATGAGTATCAGAACACTGATCCGTGGGGTTTTTTATATTTTTAAATGTAGACATCAACTGACATGGAAACATCTGCAAGAAACACACCAGTACACTTCAAATCAACTCTTTGTTCTCCTCTAAGATGATCTGAAAATCCAATACCCACATTATGAGTGTTACATAATGCCCCTGTGGCAAGTTTTGTTTAACCAAATACAGATGTGTTGACTGTCAGGAGGAGCAGCTCTCCTGTCCAGCCCCAATTGCTTGTGCATGTTCTTTTGGCAACAGCTCAGTTATGTGCAGCATCCCTTCCTTTCAGTGTAATGAAGGTGAAAAGTTCAGCTATCTCTAGACAAGGCATTGCTGTTTGAGCAGAAAAGCAACAAAACCCATGTCAGGCCTGTGTTGGATCTGCAAAATATACACACTGGTAAGAAGAGGCAAACAGTGCTAAATCCCTCCAACAGGTCCAAGCCCCCCAAATCTGTTTTGTAGCAAAAATAAGTTTTGAAAATCACAGCAAAATATTAATGACAACAACCAATCTGTTCAAGCTATACATGTTACTTTTCTATGTATTTTTTTACCTAGGTGATTTGCAGAAGATTTCTAGATTTCTGCAGACATCACATTATTACTTATCAGTGATGATGTTCTATGCAAAGCCATATGCACTGATTACATAATCTTATTAGATTTAATAAGATTAGAATTGAATTAGAATTTAATAATTAGATTATTAAAAATTATTTATATCAGTATTTGTTTGACTGCCTTCTCAGAATTTTCTATCTATAAGTCAGTCCTGCCTTTTCCTTCTACTATCACACCAATTACAAATGCACTTTATTTCTAAGTGGGTCACTCTATTGTAGAAGAGATTATGTGGCTTCTTCCTCAAGGAACTTGTGAAATTATGAAGAAAAGTACAATTAGAGGCATGAAGGATAAGAAGCTGGTACAATACTATTGTCTGAAAGGATTTATTAGTCATCAGAACTCAGTTTCATAGAAATTATTATAATATGGAAGAAAGCATCGGTGTTTAACTGTGAAGTACTCTTCACTTGTCATTGCTAATAAGAAATATTCTGGAGTTAATAAAACCTTTTAACTTTTCATTATGTTTCTTTATTAATAGAATTTATCATTGATCTTGAACTAATTACTAACTTGAAGTCTAAATAAGGCAGATGAAAGTAAGTGTTTGTCAATAGTTGTCATAATTCCAAAATCTGGGAAAGATTTCAGTATTTCCAGTCTTTCTGTCAAAGAACAATAACTTTTAAAAAGTCGCCCCAAAGCAAAAATTATCTATGAGATCAGTATCTTCTCCTTTCTTTAGCCCCCTTCCTTTACAGCTGACAGTAGAAATAATAAATATGTAAGATGTGGTAAAGAGATCTATTTACTTGGCATTTTCCATTTCTACTGTGGCTTTTATTACTGCATATGAAGTGTTAGGTATAGCTGCTCCTGTTACTTGAGAGTAACAAACCTCCAGCCACACATGCCATAAAACTGTATTTTTGTGGTATTGGCTACACAGAAATATTATCTTAGTTGTCATTCTTGTCTCCACTCCATGGAAGTGAATTCCAGCCCCTTTCAATCACTTCTCATGCAGCAGTTTATCCATGTTGGGAGTAATTTTCATAACCAGTTCACAAGCTGTTTTCCATTTTCACTGTACCTTTGGTCAGCTATGGTTAAAACTCATTGTATATACTCCCTAAAAAGGATGCAAAAAGTATTATTCTTTGAGTAGAGCAGCTAAATACTTTCCCAGTCCTGGACAATAGCTTGCAACCACAGCCTTTTCTTAATGTAAAATATTTCCATATGACTGGACTAGGAGGTTCTCCACTAACACCAAAAATTAAGTTTGGACAAACTGTATGTCCCTTATATACATTAACTTCGTAGGAACACAGTGTTTGTTTTTATGGAAAAATACCCTATTTCCTTTCTAGTTCTCTATGAAAAGCAATTTTTATCCAATATTTTTGAAATTTAGGGAAAACAATGTGGCAAACAGTACTGTCAAATGGTTCCTATGCATAACTTCCAAAAGTTGAGAGACACATCTTTAACAAACATACCAGTGAGTTTGACACAGGCCATATTTCAGTTACAAAAGTACAGCTATGGTGTGCTGTTCCCAAGAAAAAGCTGGAGTAAGGATCTAGAAAACATTTTGTTTCATCTGCCCTTTTAGAAAGTCTTAAATACCTGGAGGATGTGGCCAGAGCAATGAGCAAGGCTTGAAGAATCCCTCTGATGAAGACGATGGGGTTCTTCTTGGTGATAAAGAAGTACATCATTGGCAGAATAAAGAGCCCATGCACCACCAGGCCACAAACCACTGTAATGGCATAGAAACCCAGTTTCTTCCCAATGGCTGAAGGGTCATCCATTTCTAAGATTTTACCAGCAATCAAGAACACAATTCCAAATGGAAAATACCTGATTAAAAGGAAAGGCAGTCATTATTAGGAGACAGCTGACTTCTACCAAACAGTAGCAGTGCAATAACAGCAGCCTGGCTGGCAGAGGCATAGGTGGGTCTCCTGGTTTTATCAGACTCAGCCCCTCTCTCTCACACTTGAGGAGAGTGCCTGAAGCACCTGTTTAAAACAATATTTTATGTGGGGTGCTCCTCAGTTAGTAGTAGCAGAGCTGTAACTGATGGAAGGACCAGCTTTAGCATCTCACCCTGCTCCCTCCTTGCATGGGCTGGATGTATTATATTCCCTCTTGACATGTCCAAGGATTGGCAGTGCCCTCAGTGCATACAGCACCCACCCAGCTATACCATGTTTTGGTTTTGGGGAGTAAAATCCAGGGTGCCTCTGTCAAAATGACAGCACAAAGCATGGAGAGGATGTGTGCTGCTTTATCTCCCTTCAAATGCCGAGGACCTGCAAAGCTAAGGATTTTTCACCTTATTTATTTCCCTGGAAATAAGTTTATGGCATTTCTGTACATCCTCCTCTGTTGAAATTTTCTTTTTTCAAAAAAAACCAAAGTGATTTTCTTACTTACAACAGCTACTTACCAAACAGCCACTGCCACTATCTTCATGACAGATTCATTTAAACACTGGCAAAAGCTGACCAAAGGAACACCACTGTTCCCCATTCTTCCCAACATTATACCTGCAAACCAAAGCATTCAGGTTCAGTTTCTCAGGTGTCTCCTTGCAGAGTTCAGTGGTTTTCCTCTCTGCTGTAGTTCAAAGTGAACTTTGTGGGAGTTGATTGGAAGGCTGCAGGTCTTCATGGTGTATCAACAGATGTGGTGTCTGAAAATCTCACCTCACACACACACAGTGAGAGCACGGGGCAGCCAGGTCACACCATGGGCACTGTCCCCCAGCTTTGTTTTGGTTTTTTTTTTCATTTACACTTCCCTGAAAGTTTTTCTGTGGCAGTAGAGACTTTTGTGCCATAGATTTACCCCCTGTAGTAGCAAGCCCACTTCCTTAACTGTCACTTATAGAGCCCAGAGATGGGTTTGCCTACTCTGAGGGATCCATGGAAGGCAAACTGGGAAACATTTCCCTAATGGAGGAAGCACATTTCCCTGTGGCTGCCTTACAGCTGCCTGCAACTGGGCAGCACCCAGGGGACTTTCCAGAGGCAAGGACACTACTGAGGTTTGTTCTGATAACAGGGAGTTAATACCTGAGGTCACCATCCCATTATTAGTTGATATGTCAATTAAAAATAATAATCAACAACCCTTATAAGCAGTCAGGCTTTGCAGACTTGGGGGAGATAAGGAAAAGGAAGTTCCTGTAAAGAAAATGCAAATGGATTCACAGACTAAGCAGCAAAAAAAGCAATGAAAACCCATTCATGTGCACTCAGTGCTCTGAAAGGAAAATAACACATCTCTAGGCTGTGCTATCCAGCCATATATTCTCCAGACAGTGTTAGTTTCCAATAATGCATATACATAGACATAATTTTCCTATTTTATGAATGTTCTGACATCACTCTCTGAAAGGATTATAAGTGATTGAGTTAATTGCTCAAGGAAGCTCTTCAAAAGCTGCCTGCACCCAGGGGCACTGCCTTTGAAGGCAGTTTCAAGGGGAGGCAAAGGGCTCTGAGTGGGGGGGGTGCTGCCTCTTGCTCTGCATGTGCAGTGTCCTCTATCAGCAAGAGCCCAGGCTCTGACCCTCAAAGCCCACATCTGCACTTGTGACCCAGGTCTTGGGCAGCACTGCTTCCAGGGAAGTCCCCTCCTGAGGCAGGGAGGGAGGTTCTCAGTTGTTTTATCCAGGGATTTCACAACAACAGTGCATTCAAGATGTGGGCTTGTAAGGATGTTAGTAATCATCAAAGCTGTAACTGTTAGGTCAGAAAAAAGAACTTTTATTAAGCTGGTTGCTCATTTTTTGTAATAGGACATTAAATATAGCTCTTCTAGCCTGGTCAGTGGTGGATTTTACAATTTGATCTTGGCTTCTAATTCTATTTAGTGCCAAAAAGATGAAATGCCTTCTTTTTCATTAGTAGTTAGTGAAATTTGCTCTTTAAAACACTGTCCTACCAAAGCATGTGGCTGGTGGTGAGGACAGCCAGGGGAGCAGGCAGGACTGGGGCCTTCTCTCTGCAGCCCTGGTGTGTCAAGTTCCATTTCAGTGCAAACATTTTCCTTGTAAAAGATAAATAATGCATATTCCTCTAGGAATAAACAACAATCAGATGTCTCAGTGCTCAGCCAGTTGGGATAATCTCTAACAGAAGTTCCTGCCTGCTGTGTGAGAAGAGGTAATAGAGTCAGTCACAGCACCCAGGCTTTTCATGGGTCTCGACCTCACACTCTGCCTGTCAAGTGTTGGTTGCCCATTTTAATGCATTCCTGGCAATGGAGTCCAGTCATTCATGCACAGGATTTATTCCTGGGATGAGATTACTAAACCATTCATCTCCCACTTCAGGCAAAGGAAAACACAGTTAACTCAACTTTAAGTTCTTGTCCCTTTAAGCTATTTTAATGCTGTTCAAGGAGCTTAAAGAAGATGTAGTAAGACCCCATATCCACCCTAATGCTGTCTTTCTACACCAAAGTGGTGTAAAAACACCTTTCTGCAATTAGGAATCAGCCAAAGTGAGCAAAACTGCTGGAAAGTGCCAAGGCCTATATACTTTTTTTTTTGCAATAAATATGAACTTTGGAAGGATGCTCTTCTTTCTTAGAGATCCAAGCCACAAGTCTTCTGTTCCATGGCTTCCATTTTTTGCAGAAAGCTGAGGACAGTGCTAATGAGTGGCTGCATCTTTTGTTCAAAGCAACAGTCTGGAATAATCCCCAGTAGATGACAAGTTTTGAGGGTTTAGGATCTCAGGTTTATTCACAGGCTTATACAGCAGAGCTGACCCAGCAGCTGGAGCTATGCTGTACATGGCAGCAGAGTTTCTGTACATCAGCCAGGAACAAACCAGCTCCCAGCTTCCATCTCTTGAGCCCCAGGCCAGCAAGACTTAGAGGCATGGTAAAAGCAATACATTCAGTTTTGGGAAAACAATGAATGATCCTCTGTGCTCAGAAGTATAAAATTGTCCTTGATCCTAATAAGCACACATAATTAATTCCTTCATATCCAATATTTTTTTGGCTGGAGTAATGTTTACTGTGACATTGTACTTTGGGAACAGACTATAAAGTACTACAAACTGGGGGACAGGCATGCTTACTGTCATGCAGTGTTGCATGTGGGATACCACCCTCTGGAGATAAATCTGCTAATTCCAGACTTAATTTTTGACCCCTTATGCTTTTATGAACCATAATATGCTAACTACAGTCAAAATGTTTTATGGACCTACCTCTGCTGACCAGATTGGCTTCCAGGAATAAATGTAGCTAGAGGAAATTTGATCAGCATTTTCTCGTAAAAATAATCAGAAGTTTACCATTAACTAGGGCATGTTTGTTTAAATTCCTTCTCCCATATCCACAAACACACATGGCACCAGTGAATTCCTCTAGCAAGTGAGGCTGAAGAAATTAACCATACAGAAGTTCTTGGAGCCCACTGTGGTAAGATTCTAGATTGTTCCTATCTATCTGCCACTGCAGGATGGCAAAAATAAAATTAAGAAGTTTCAAGCAAAAAGAAGTTTCACAGATCTAAAACTGATAAGACAATAGACCTTTGTAGACAATATCACTGAATTGTGTTCTTACATAGGCACCTAACACTTATATTCTACTCCAACAATGTGGTAAAATGTGACTAAGAAAAACAGACAGTGAAGATTCCAGGGCTAAAGTAATTTTCTACCTAGTAGAGTGAATTTTAGGAAAGGAGTTGGTCTAGGAGCAGGTTTTTCATGGACTTGAGAGCTTCAGGGATGGAGAGCTTGGGGTATTCCAGCCTGACACCTCCCAAACCAAGAGGAGTGTGAGAAGTACTTTGGAATACCTGAAACTGTGCATTAGAATTGTACCAAATTCTTCAGATTTAGAAGGAAAGTCTGCTATAGAATAGTTTATTTCAGAATTTCTTGAAATCTTCTCTGGGATTTCTGCTTGTTGACAGAGAGTAAAACAGGATATTGACAGGGTCTGACCTCATACTGTAATTCTTACCTCCTCTGAGCACACTGTTTTGGTCTTTCTTACACTCAGGGAAAAACAGTTCATAAATAAAAGCTCAAAGTAATCCAGAAAAAAAATTAAACACAAAGAATGTAAATGCTTGCACAGAAAATAGAATTGCATGGGAAAAAAGCCATTAAGGATGTTGAAGATCTATCTTTGAAAGGCTGAGAGAAATGTTCCATAGTAGGCTTGTCTTTTCCCCACAGTTTAGAAAGAACCAGTTAAAAAAAAGATGAATCAAGAAACCAAACAACCCAGACCCTATTTTTTTTCTCCTAAATAAATACTCAGATAATTAAAACCCAAAAATATCTGAGACCTACCCATTGTGGCAGAGAATATCACAATCCCGAGCACATTCATGCCATCACTTGCACCAGGTTCTGACTTATAAATCACTTCAGGAGGAGGAGTGATATCCAGGGCAAAATTCTGGACATTGGATCCATTCTCATCCTGAACTCCATATATGATAATGCGATGAGTTGCACTTTCAGATGATGCTTTGTTAGATTTAATGATGGGAATGCTCTTGGTGCGATACTGAAAGAAAACAAAACAGATTTTATTATAGTTTCCCAGCAGGAACTGATAACTTAATGAGACCTCCTGAGTGCTCTGTTTCAGCAGGGCTGCATATTAAAGGGACAAGCATGAAAAGAAGAATGACAGCTCCTGTCCCTGTGCTGCTAAAATCTATAAAGCCAGTGGAATTTTTGGAAAAGCATAACAAAATCAGAGTTTCCCATATTCAGACCCTTGTGCAGCAAGCTCTTTTGCTCCTGATAGAGCTACTTTCCTAGAAGACACAATCAGGAATGAGTCTCTAGAGGTTTTGAGTGCCCTTATCTTTATCTCACAAGAGATAAAGTTTCCATGAAAAATTCTCTCAGGTGAAATAAGTATAGCCATGCCTCTTGCTCACTCAGAACTTTCAGATGTAGTTTTCTGGCCAAATTCCAATATGAGTAATTAGATTCTTCCCAAATATATTATTTTGTTGCTTTATTTTGATATGGTATTTGAGTCTTCCTTTGCATGGTGTTACTGTGTGCTCTTAAAGAGATTCCAGCTACTCTGAGCCTGCAGTCCTGGGGTAACAGAAACCATGTTCCAGGTACACCAGCATAAATTCTTCTGCTTCCCTACAGCACCTTTCCCAAAAGATCAGCCTTAGGTGGAGCTGACATGGGTGTGCATGTCTGTTCTTTGTCACACTGTGCACTTCGTGCTTGTTTGTTTGCCCTCAGACACCAACTGCTGAGGCTAATGGAGAGAGACTCAAAAATTCCTAAATGCTGAAGGTCCTAACAGTACCTGAAGCAAGAGCCAATGTCTGTCTCTGGATTCTGTTTTACAAAGATCATGGTTTATGTCATGCTGGCTCATCTCTTCCCTCTGTGGTAAAAGGAATATAGGCACTTACCTGCTTGAATGTGGCCTCAACAAGATTGGCTGGAAACATGTTCCTAAAAATGAACAAATAAAAGAATAATTTCCATGGAACTGAAAACAATTTCTGTTTCCTGTGGTTTGGGTCTCCCCACTCATGCCATACAGCTGCACCTTGCTGAGCAGGGCTCAACAGACAGACAGTTTCTCAGAATTAAAATTTTGGGACTTGCTTCTAAAAACCTGGAGTGAAACCTGGGAGCTCTAGTTTCAGTTTCTGCCTCTGCCACAGTCTCCATGTTGTAACTGGAGTAACATAATTGCTAACTGGGGAGAAGAATATTCCTTTATTCCATGTTTTGTCTTTCCTACTTTGATAATGAGCTGTTCAAGACCAAGTTAGTGTTCAGGGATGTACTCCTGAGATGCAGGTGCTTTAATCTACTTTAGATTTCTAAATACTCATAAGCTGTGTTACCTCCTGATACACTTTTATAACTAAAATTATAAGTGGTGTAGACTCTGCAGTGGTTTAGTCAAGAACAATTTTCTTTTCAAATGGAGGATTTCATTCCTCATTATAAAAATTGAGATTAGAGCTGCACAGTTGCTGCTAAATTTTACTTTAATATGGTTCCCAAGGCTTTAGAACAAGAGTCTGGATTGAGGCCAACAGTTTCATCTTTACTCACAACTGAGTTACAAAGGAAGAAAATTGCCATCATCTTCAGTGAAACCCATAGATTTTTAATTTCAAAAGGGACTCTTGCCATCTTTTCTGACTTTCTGCTAATTTATAAATTCTGTTTGAGTTGGATTACTGCTTTGCAGAAAGACATCCAACCCTACTTTGAAATGGAGAGCACACCCTCTACAGGCTTCAAAGAGGAATCATGGTATATTTGAGCAAATAAGCTAAAAAAATCCTATCTTTCTGTGCAGCATTTAGGAATCAAGGTTTGTGTGATGATTCTAATAGGTTTCTTTTCAGAACTGATTTATTTTCAGCTCAAAATTCTGAACCTATGGGCAGGAGACAGTAAAACCAGTGCATAAATTTATCCAAGGAGAAACTGCTTTAGAGCCCCAGGTGGTGGCTGTGCACTCAGGTCTGTGATAGCAGAGGGAAACAGCTTTGGCCATACAGAATCATCAAATGGTTTGGGTTGGAAGGGATGTTTAAAGGTTATCAAGGTTTGGTTAAAATACTGCAGTGCCTTTATACACACTTCCATTTGACTGGAGTGATGTAGCTTAAGCCACTTGAGCACTGCTATCCTTAGCAATGAGCTTCTGCAACCATTGTAAGCAGTGCTGTGTGTCTGAGTGCCACCAACAGAGCTGTCACCTCAGGAGTGACAGCACGAAGCATTGGGTTATGTCTGCAAATTGTCCATGAAACCAATGATTGCCTGGTTCAAATGTCAAATCTGTAGCCAAAGCAAGACAGAGGCTGACACAGGGGACTAACTGGAGACCAGCTGGATGGAGCTGGACCTGGGAAGATGGAGAGGATATTTATAGGAGGGGGAAAACTGGCAGTTCCAGTCTTATTGTCCCTCAAAAGGGAATTCTGCCTCCAGACTGTTAAAAACTTCATTAGTATTGAATTGTCTTCGTTTTGTGCTTTGAGATGGGTGGAAGGTGCTGCAGGAGTGCACAGTGGGAGTGTGATGATTGTGCTCTGACCTGCTGAGTGAATGAAAATTATTCTGAAAGCAGAGACCCACACTGAGGATTCCTGCACAGCTCTGAGTACGAGTGCCATTTATGAGCCACAGCTTTACAAAGAAATATAAATATAATTGCTGATGATTTCTGCTTTTCCCCTTGTTTTTATAGTCCTAATTAGTAGAATTAGGAATAAATTAAGAGTGCTCGAGAAAGGAAATATCATATGGTTAGTAGCTAGATTAAATGTTAGACAAATTTGTGGAGGATTAAAGCATTGTGTTTCTTTATAATTCTTTATCCTGCAGGAATTACAACTACCCACTTAATACTGGATGCTGGAATTCTCCCAATATTTTTTAATAAATTATGCACTGTGATCCAGTCTTTGAGACTAGCCTTACCAAAGTTACACAATTTATCTAGTGAAGGGCTGACCTGAATGTGTTTGCCAGAGCTTCGGCTTATTTTTTATTTTAAGCTGGTTTACTTGGATTGAAAAAAATGCAGTATTAGCCAAAAATTTGTTTTGTTAATTAAAAACATTCAAGAGAGCAATTCGTGGATGAGAACCCTAAAAGAATGAGAAGCAAGTAACAAAATGTCACCTAGAGCAGGGGGAAGACTGGAGGTGTTTGTTACTTCAGTCAGGCCTCTTCAGAAGCACTTGAGACATTCTCAAATTCAGGGCTATGTTTTGTTGTATGTTGATATTTCCAGCCATGAGCTGGATGTTTGGCAGGGGTGTCCTGGGAATGTTGCAGAACAAGAAGCTCTAGGGAGATTGGTAGTGGGGTATTTGACATTTTACCACTGAACTGGGATGGGATGCAAGCTGGGACAGGAGCTGCAGTCTAGCACACAATCCAGACACTTGCATTAGCCCCAAATTCTACAAAACTAGTGGGAGGGTGTTACAACCTGTCCATCTCTCTGTGCTGCACACCTATCTTCCAGGCACCCAGACTGCAACCAGGTTGGCCCCTGCAGATCTCTATTAACTTTCCTGCATATCCCACATGGATCTGGTATCAGGGTCATAAAGTGAGGCTGTCTCCTTGCTCAGAACAGACACTGTGTTTGACACAGACATATACTGAGTTAAAGACACTGTCAGTACTTAGAAAATAATAATTTAAGATAAGCTACTCACTGCTGTCACCACCTATGAATGCTGTTGTGTTTATGCAGTTAAGACAGCTAAGCAGATAAAAGACTTCTAGCTTGTCAGAATTACTTTCAGGTTGCTTACAAGATACAAGACACAAAATAATAATGCAGGAACCTTAAAGTCATCTGGGACTCATTTCTCTAGTACAAGGAACATTGCCTCCAACCTCAGTGGCACAATTCAGCATTCTTGGAAAAGATAACTTCACTTAATAATAGGGAACTAAATACAGTGAATAACATTGAGACTGGTGTGGAACACAGATAAATTTAGGTGTAAGACAAGGATATGATTGTAAAACAGAATGAGACATATCTTCTGTTACATATAAAAATTAAGATCTTAATATTTTCTACCCCGAGGAAGAACATTTCCCAGCATATCTTCTGCTTCAGGAATTCTGCCAGACAGGGCAGGAGTGTTCAGCCCAGGCTGAAAGAGTGAACATGTCTCAGACTTCAGCATCAGCTCAGTGAACCTCCTACAGCCCCTGAGTTACTGAGCCTCTTCTGGCACAGCTTGCCTGGCCCACATTTCCTCTGACAACAGCTTAACCACACGAGTGACCTACTAAACACCTGCCTTGACTACACCCTGCTGTGATGTACAGGCGGGTTCATTCTACCAGCAAGTTTAGGAATCCCCTAATTCTGTGTGGGATAAGAGGATTCAGATGTGAGGATGTATTGAGTTAGAGCTGTGTATGTAGGACTGAAGCACCCTGTGTTCTGGGACTCGATAGCCATTGAATTAGAAGAAAATCCTGAGGATTTGTATGAAGTATTCACAGTATCTGGTCTAAGGAACAAATCTGAGGGTGCAGCTTCCCATTGCACCTGGGGCTCAATAGCACTTTATCACTGCCAAAAGTGGGGGGACTTCTTTCCTTCTCCATTGTCTCCCAGCAATTAACCTACCAATTAACACTATTCTTTCTTTTTTGCTCTCCTAGTAGTCTATTGCTTGAGGAAGCTGAGTTATGTTAGGACACCATTTTCACCTCAGGCCGTGCCTGGGTGCTGCCCTCAGGATGTGGGAGCCCTCTTGCCCTCTTCAGAAGGTTGCTGGCTCTGAGAACTCCAGTATTGATACAGATATCAGCACTGTTAAACTTTTTTATTGCTCCTACCACTAACCAAACTGTCCCCAGAACATGAGCCTGCAACTATTGGGACTGATGGCTGCTGGGTAACTTCTATTAGAAACAACAGGCCAAATTCTGGTTGCAGTTCTACTCCTGAATACCTGAAATATGCATTCTAAATCCTGATAAGAATATCTGTTAACTCAAAGCATTCAGCTTTTGAAGATCTTCTCAAAAAGAAATCAGGCCAGCAGCTCTAAGAGCAGCCACAGGTATGGCAGATGTCATTTCCTCACCTCAGAGCACCCTTTCCTTCTGGGCCACTCTGTGCTCTGCAGCAGCAATCTGGTTTTGCTCTCAGACTCAGATGGTATCAGTACCTAATCCCTGCCACACCAGACACTCTTTGGCTGCAGTCTCCCACGCTGTGGAATTAAAGCCACCAGTCTGGGTTTATCTCTACATCTGTGTCCTCATAATATTTTATTGGCCTATATTTGCAGTGGGCATAAAACATCTCTGGTCACTCTGCTCTCAGATTTGAATTAACATAGCTGAGATTCCAAGAACATTCTTTTGAGACTGGGTATTTGACAGTGTTCTAACACTTCAGTGTTTGAGGTCTTACCCTGTCATTCTATACAGCAAGGGAACAGAGAGGAAAAATGAAGCCTGAGTAGTTTGACAGCTTTGACAACTGTTTAAGCTTCCAGGTTTTGCAGCTGTGCAGAAGAATGAACAACACTGTAGTTCCTGTAGAACTTGGTCCTATAGACCAAGGTCCTTCTCAGTGCTATCATCTCAATCTCAAATATTTCTTTGCTTTTGCTGTCTTCTGCATGATTTCATCATCAGCTGGGTAGACTCCTGAACACTCCACTGTATGACATGACCCAGAAATCCTGTCCTTTATTAAATGGCTAGAGACCTGAAAAACTTTCCTGCTGGTATCAGTGGGCTCCATCAGGGTTTGGATTCCTGAAACTAAGGGCAAAAATTAATTCAGCAAGACTGAGCAAATGTCCTATCTCAGGGCCCACAGGGGATGCATCTTTCACATCAGTAGTCACCACCAGTGTCTCATCACATTTCTCAGTATCAATCTTACTACCTGCCTCTAAAAGGAAAAAAGAAAGGCATTTGCAGAATTAACAAGGCATTTGAATGCTCATTGTTATGATAAAAGATACTAATGGAATGCAAAAATCATGAATCTGTTCTAAGCCATTTTGTCTTGCTTGTATTTTCTGTGGGCCAGAGCAGCACTCATGTTGTGGAATCATTTTGCCAAACGTGGACTTTTTATCTATCCTAAAGGTAAAAGTGTATATTTACACTGGAAGATGTCCAGGCCCATTAGCAGGAAGATGGATGATTTATTCCCTGGCATCCATGTGCCTCCTCCCTCTGTGACCAAGTCCTCCTGACCAGAGAGCAGAAACTGTTTCATAGTCCATCTCCCCAGCATTGTTTTCATCATGGAATTATCTTTTTTTCTTTATTGGCTTCCCCTTGTGCCAAATAGGAACCACACATTTAGGGACTTCAGAGTCCTTTGTAAATACAGGAGGTCTGGGTTTTGTGCAGCTTGAACTGCTTAAAAATGAACCTCAATGGTTTTGTGAGATAAAAGAAAATTGGCAATCTGAAATGAGTAAAAATCATAGTTTGCCATAGGGGACAGATAAATACTTCTATCATAGTACACAGTGGCTTTTGGCAAAAGATACATGAACGTAGGGCAAAGTTATTCAAAAAAACTTTTTCATAGTTTATATCCTGGATCATTTAATGCTGTCTTAAATATTGTGTTTATATGCAACTCACTCTTCAGTGGTGAACTTTTAAAAATGTGATTTCTGGTTCTGCACAGCCTGGGCTTCTTCCAAACTACAGCAGATACTGGGTTTCTCATGTCCTATTTTAAGAAAAACAATTTATATAAAATAGAATATAGCCCTTAGCTTGAAAAGAGGGGAAGGAAATTATTTTAAAGACTGCTCACGATTCCCATGAAAACATAAGTCCTCTACAGTGTCCAAATCCTCTTCTAACTATTAATGGCATTAAAAAAAAACAAACCTCTCTTAGTTAAGCCAGATTGAGTTTCCCAGTCCCTGCTTTTCAGTTGGATGCATTCCTGAATATTCATTGGTAAAATGCTCTGACTTATCCTTCCAGTGAACTTCAGAAATGTACAAATTTCTGTGTCATGGGTTAAGGCATGATTTGCTCCTGACTGTATTCACTGAACTTTTTTATTTGGGGCTTTTGAACAGAACAAGCTTGTGATGTCATAATGTCTGGTGAGACTTGAGAATGACTTCAAATGTGTGTGAACCCTGCACTTGCTGGTGCCCAGCTATGCAGACACATAAAAATCTCCTATAAAACAGGAGGGTGAACCCCAGCCTGGCTGGGATTTCTTTCCTTATGTGAATGTTCATACCGTTTGCTTGGGTTTTGGTTTGGTTTGGTTTTTTACATAGCAGACAAATATACAGAGGAAGCATCATCTGCAAACTAATGCAGAATAATGTGATTATTGGTTCTTGTTGCAGGTATTTAGGATGGCTATGAGGCTCTGTAGTAATTCTCCATTTCATTTATTGCTAAGTCAGTACATTCTTTAATTTCTGATTAAAACCACTTCTAAAAGCAAAATCCTTGCCAAAACTTCCAGAAATTCAATTTCTAGCAATATCCTCCTTGCCAAAAATTCTAGACATGACAATGTCATATATAACATCACAAGAAATAATAATACACTTCATCATTTCAAACTGGCTTCACATTTGAAATCAGTGAGGGTAAATATCTGTATCACTGTGCCAAGATCCATGCTTTTTAAATAAACCCCACAATTATGTCACATATATAATCTCTGCCTTCATGCATTTAGCATTCTTCATTTGCAGAATGCCAGATGTTTCCTGTGTAAACTTCTGTGCACACATGCAATTGATAAATTGAGAGGAAATTAATGAATTGAGGAGATAAGCCAATCTGGGCCTAAAAAAGATGTTCTCCAGCTGTGAATGGAAGTGATTTATCATTGAGCTAAAGGATCAGCTTTTCTAGCTCAAAGCAGCAGATACATCATTACATTTAATCCAGACTTCCACACAGATATTTAGGAGTTCTGCAGTTGACTTCAGCAGATTTCACCCATAGTGTTTGCCTAGGCTGAAAGCCCACTCTCTACAGTTGTGTTACTTATTTACTTAGTAAATGTGGTTATTGCTGTAGTGGAGGAATAAAAACCATCAGTTTGTGCACTCAGGGTAGAAAGACTGCATCTGTGATTGCTGCTCAGTATAGCAAAAGGAGAGACTTTTATTCTCTCTTTTTAAGCCTGGGTAATTGAGAGCAGCTCATCAGTTGGTCTGACACCTGCCCAAACCAGGGAAGATTTTAGGGTTTTGCAGAATAAAAACTCCTGCATGGTTGGAAACACAAATACCTGAAACATGCATGCAAGCTATTATAATCTGCTCTGGTAAATGTTTGTAGGAAGTAAAATGATAGATGATATTTGCAAATGTTTAGACCAGGATATGTTATTTTACTTGCAGTAAGGCTCAACAAAATAAATCATTGCCAAACCTCACCACTAAACCTGTGGTGTACAGAGACCAGGCAGGCAGAGCTACAGACAAATTGTAACTCAGGACTTCGGTTCCAGTCATACAGACATTAAGTTGTTGTATGCACACATCACACTACAGAACTGAATTTCAGTTCTGCATGCCCCAAGTACTCTTCATCTGCCTCATCTCCATGAACTCACATGCTCCAGGTCTCAAAAACCAACTGGGATGGTGTGAGGAAACCTGAAATCTTGAAACAAAGATGGATATCCAGGCAAAGCTATAAAAATGCCATCAGTGCTCCAATAATGCTGCTCAGAAAAAAAAACAAACCTCCCTTCTGCCAAATAAAGTAAAACAAACAAGAAAAAGCCATGAAGCAGAAAAAGGAATGTGATAAAAATAAGGAATAAAAAGATCACAATGGTGGTCTTTCTAGTTGTGTTGTTCATCTGAGAGTTTATGTGAGCAGCTGTAACAGCACTTTTAAGATTTATTTCCTGAAAAATTTAGATTTCAGCTCTTATACTCCAGGTCTTGCCTATAACAACTGCCTGACCCTAGTTAAATTAAAGTTACATTAAAGTTAAATTAAAGTTAAAGTACTGGCTTTGCCTTAATAGAACATTTCATTATGATCTCCACAGTCTACATGTGATTCTGTGGGGGTAAAAAAAACCCCAAACCTACCCCAGTATTGGGTTGTACTTCGGACACCTTTGGTGGCCATTCACTTAAATTTTACCAGAAACAGCCAGGATAAACATCTGATAACTTGAAAAGAATCCTCAGAATTTTTGTTTATTTTTTTCTCAATCTAAACAAAATGTTCATCCTCAGTTTCAGAACTTCTCCTTAGGCCACAGCTCCTCATGCATTTATGTACATAATGTTACCTCCAGAAAGCAGAAAGAATGAATGTAGTTACCTGATGAGGTCAAGCAGAGCATCTGCAGAGCTCATGATGGGCTTCCCACCCTCTTCAGTGCTCTCCTTCTGTGCTGCTCCACCAGGATGGATAATGGAGACCATAATTATTCCCACAACCACAGCCACAAATGTTGTCCACAGGTAGTAAGTGACAGTTATGATACCCAATCGACTGGAAGTCTTGGCATCCAGGGCTGCTAGCCCAGACATTAAGCTGCAGAAAGAAAACACATCATGTAGAGGATCTTTTGCATAGCATGAATGCAACTGGAAACCTAACTTCCTAATCCTTCCAGTCGAATCCTATTGACTGTTCTGTGAGGCTCAGGGGATAGTTTGATATTACCTACATGTGTGATGGCTCAGTTCACAGGAGCAATGACAATAATCAGTCATACAAGCTTAGGTATGAAACTCTGCTCATAATTTTACAGAATCACAGAGTAACTCGGGTCAGAAGGGACCTCTGAAGGAAATCTGGTCAAGTCCCTTAGCCTTTACTGTGTGAGGCCAGACAACAACTTTAAAATGAAAAACAGTAAGGGGAAAAATTATCATAGAGTCTATTTTATATTTAAAAGAATGAATTTTGTTACTTTCTAAATCAATACAGGGGATCAATTGCCAGGGGATACCCTGGGTAGCAGACTCTGACCTTCTGTGCTCCACTTGATGTGGAGACTCTGGAGAGTGTGCAGAGGAGACTCCTTCAGGGGCAGGTGTGGCTGCACAGTGATGGGAAAAAAAATGTTATGGTTGCTTCACCCTTTTCTTTCCCTTTCAGCTCCCTGCCCACCACTGTCAGATGATGACCATTAACCATCCTCTTGCTTTTATAGCCTGCCTCTCCTGAGCCATACAACTCTGCCAAGTGCTTTAGTTCCCATTGACCCTCTTTTAGAGGCAAATTAGACAGGGCACTGATGGTTTCTGAACTTGCTTCAAGCTGTTCATACATAGACTGAGCATTTCTCCAAGTGACCAAGGCTGAGGTTGGAGTTTCCAATGCCACCAGTGTTGTCTGGGGCTTCTTGGCTTGTATCAGCAATAGTGTGGCCATCAGGACTAGGGTAAGAATTGTCCTCCAGTATTTGGCTCTGGTGAGGCCACACCTGAAATGCTGTGTTCAGTCTACAAGGACATAGAGATGCTGGAGCATCTCCCAAGGAAGGCAACAAAGCTGGTGAAGGAGCACAACTCTTATAAGGAGCAGCTGAGGGAAGTGGGGTTGTTTAGCCAGGAGGAAAGAAGGCTGAGGGGAGACCTTATTGCTTCCTACAACTACCTGAAAGGAGATTGGAGTGAGTTGGGTGTTTGTTTCTTCTCCCAAGTAACCAGTGATAGGACAAGAGGAACTGTTGCTCCAGGGAAGGTTGGGATTGGCTCTTAGGAAAAAAATTTCTTCATGGAAAGGGTTGTGAGGCACTGGAACAGGCTGCCCAGGGAACTAGTGGAGTCACCATCCCTGGAGGGATTTAAAAGACTTGTAGATGTGGTGCTCAGGGACGTGGCTTAGTGGTGAATTTGGCAGTGTTGGGCTTATGGTTGGACTCAATAATCCATTTCAACCTAAATGATTCTGTGATATAAGGAATAATTCTCTGTAAACTCTTCAAAGCATACATCTCAGGAAAGCTGCAGATGAAACAAAACACCACATTTACTATTTGGTATGCCCACTGTCTAGCTTTCTCATCAAAACAGAACCATTTATCAGGGTTTTCCTCATAGATAGACATTTATACTAAGCTGTGCCTCCTTAAATGAAATATCCTTGACCTCACTCTGCTGAGTAAGGTTGTCTAGAGCCAATGCTAAAGTGCAGCTTAACCTTTATAGTAGATTTAATGAAATCAAATGGGAGGGATTTAGTGCTCAGGTTCCTGCTAACCACTAGATTAATTAAGAAAATGTATTGCTTTTCTGCATTGTCAGTCTCTCAGCTAGCATGGGTTTTGTTAACATGATAGGAGCATGAGGAAACACTGATTGCACTGTAATATGGGTCATTTAGAAAATGAGCATCTCAGTAACTCTCACGATTTTAATAATTGTTCTTCCCTCTCTTTTAGTTTTGTATTTGATAAAAATTCCACCTTGCTCTGTGTCTGCAAAGCACCGTGTACAAACACAGCACTACATATAAAAAAACAGGAACAGCAACAAGAATCAGTTCCCTGGCATTTCCTTTGGACGGGTGCATGTGGAAGAGTATATTCTAAAACATTATTTGGATAAAGCAGTTGAATCAAACGTTTATCTCCAATTAATGTATCAGGCTTTTGTAAAACAATCTCAATGTTGTTATTAGATTTCCAGGCATGAACTCCTCTCACAGACCATCTACCCTCTGGTTTGAAGGCCAGCAGCTCTGTAACTTGTAGGTAGGCCAATATGAAGAGTGATTACTTGGAGAGGGCCCTACCAAGGAGAGAAACAGTCCACATCTTCTCTTGGCACTGCTGAGAAGCCACCACCACCATGGTAAAGCCACACTGTTTCTGTTGTCCTTGGTGCCACTGCATTGTATTTCTTTTACAGAACAACAGGGAGATGAGCCCTGCACATAGCACTTCACCTGTCTTGATTCTTCACCTGAGAAGTATGTCCAGGAGCATTTCCAGGCAAAAAATCCTAATAAAATATGGCCAGTGGTTCATCTGCCTTTGGGAGTGCTGCCTCAACCTTAAGACATTGGGCCATTAGATCTGGGAGGATGCTGTGAAGTTAGAATCTAATCATATATTGGCTCTTAGGTGACAAATCCTGAGGGGGCTAATAATGAGATTGCTCTGTCTTGGGGATATTCATTAACAAGATCATCATCTCTAATGAGATTATCCTGTCACCAGATAAAGTCATGCTCAGTTCATGCTGTGATAAGGAAGTCCTCAAAAGTAATTAACCATGGAGGTGCAACAGGGGTAACTGGTGTGACAGAAGCCTGAATGAAGGTTTGGGCTCAAACCAAGCCCTGTGCTTTTCATGGCCTGCAGTGCTCAGTTCTAAGAAGGAACCAGGGGAAGCAATTAACCAGAGGCTGTGCAGTAACATAGGCCATGGAATTTTTAAGGAATTGCTGAGAATGATTTTCATGAAGAAATGCTGGTACGAGAAAGTAATCACTCACTACTTTTTTAGACTACCACTGACTAACTATTTTCATTTGGTTTCTTACGTTTGATGTCAGAGAACAGGACAGGAGATATGAAGATTAAGAGACATGTTGATTCCCACTCTTAGTACACAAAGCATTACAGTTACACCACAGGAGTTCCTCACCATTGATCTCTAGAGCTCTAACATTCCCATAATGTAACCAAAGAATGACAAGTAAAAGGACTTTTCTTATTTCCTAGGGAATACAGCAGTCAGGGGGAATAAGCTTCCAGATGGTTTAACTTAAGATCACTGTATCATATTCAGGTTTCCCCTTTAAATCTGATTTTCATCAGACTCTCTGGGCTCCATAAAAACTTCCCCAACAGAGTTCCAGGCTGCTTCTAAAACAAAGATGTTCCCATGCTATCCATTACTAGACTTTTGTGGAACACAATGGAATGAATTTAGCATTCCATAGAAATGGGATTCTTGTCAAGCCTCAGAATCTGGTTAGGCTTGGAATAACAGGACATATACTTGAGTAATAAATTAAAATAGTTTCACTTATTATGTAGCTAAGTAGCTTCCACCTGTATGTTTCATGCATAGCTTCCATTATATGTTTTAATGATTGCAAAATGGACAAAACAAGATTAAGACAATGGAAAACAGTCTCCAGCTTTTCTAAATAATTGCAGTACACTAATATGATCAGTCTGGCAAAAATTTCATGTAATTTCATGTTCAGGCCCCATTTCTTAGTTTGTATGGAAAAAAAATATGTTGAGCCTAAGACTTCCAAAACACGTTAATGAGTTTTTTATGAGATTATTAAACCTTGTAGTGTAGAATTCAAGTGAAATCTCTGATTACTAGGATTTAGGAGGTTTCTTGCACCTTGCTTTGAAGCATCTGGTGATGGATATAATAATAAAACACCATAATAAAGTAAGTGATTCCATGATCTCTTTATCACCCACACAGAGTGTGCCCAAAATGATCTTCCTGTGGCTTTTCTTTCTCCTGTATGGAATCCTGTGCTTCATTTTTTAACTCTGTTCTGTTTACCCAACAAATCTGGGATGAAAATCTCAGAGCCTCTCCATTATTTGAAGCACAGCCTCCAAAATCTCTGCAAATATCTGTCCTACAGTCCTTAAATGTTTGTGGCTGTCAAGCCTCTACAAAGCTGTGTTTTGGTAATATGAAGATCTCTTCACAACATAAACTTGATGGTCCACAATATTTTCAAATTTGCAGTCTTTCTAAGGTTTATATTGTTATTCCAAAAAAGTAAAAGATATTTGGCTATTTTATTGGGACTTAGGTAGTTTAAAATCTATTCTGCTTTGTTTTATGGGAAATAAGTTGTTCTGATGCAGCCAAATCTGTCTTGGCTCTTCCCTGAACTATCTACTCCATTTCATTGGAGAAAGACAGTTAGAAATCCAGTTGATCAAAACTTGGGTATTGCAAATAATTTTAAAAGGTTTATTGACCTGCAGCATTTCAATGGGACAGATATTTCAGACAATTATTTCACTAAGACTTCCATTGTTAAATTGCTGATTGTTAGTAAAAAAAACCAAATAACAACCAAAAAAATTATTCCCTAGTTAAATTATTTTATCTAGAATGTATTGAGAGGAGGTTGTTTCCTTTTTTTGGACAGTTTCCATGTGATTTATGAAAGGTTACAACAAATTGTTTCTTTCTGGGGTCTTTGCTTAG
The DNA here is from genome assembly GCA_023637945.1 of Phaethornis superciliosus. NCBI lineage: Eukaryota > Metazoa > Chordata > Aves > Apodiformes > Trochilidae > Phaethornis > Phaethornis superciliosus. The sequence goes on from JAJQWJ010000009.1 coordinate 24,988,863, forward strand.
AGAAGAAGGCGAAGAAAAAAACCAGGATCAGTAGATGATCTAATGAAATCTAGTTTTTAAGGGGAAATTAGAAGGGAAAAGGAAGAGCTCATCAATTCCAGGAATTATTCTTATATGTAAATTATTAAAAATGCTAAGCCAGTTTCTAGGTTGTGTTAAATATTGGTATTAGCACAAACTGATGAGAGTATTAAGTAGGAAGCTTCATGTCTTCTTTGAGAGAAATCTGCATAAAACCTCCAAAATAACTACAGCAATTTTGACATAACGAGGAAGGGAATTTTTTCAGTATCTTGGAAATCTAATAAGTCCCATGCAGACAAGTAGTCTAACCCTTATGAGCACCTCTAGGCTTTTCCTGGCTGTCACTGATAAACATCAGAGTACTTAGGAAGTATTTTATTTACAAAAAAAATAGAACTTCCTATCTTCTCTGCAATTCTCCAGGTTTTTTTATTGTTCTCTGATAAAAAGCACATTTTTTGACCTGTCTGAAGATCAAAGCCTATATCCGCAAAAAGGGAAAATACAAGAAGCTGCTGTTAAGACCCCATTCTTCATCTTTATTTTGTCTTCCTCTCCACCAGAAGCCATCTGGATGTTGCTTTGAAATAGATGGATTATGGATAAAGTTATCAGAAGAGATTAGTGTGATTAGAAAGACATTAATCCTGTCAAGAAGTAATGGTCAAGTATTAACCACCAACAGTTGTTCCTAGAATCATGTTTGTTTTCATTCATCCCTTACCCTCCACTGCATTCTCATTTTGTAATTGCATGCCATAGAAAAGACCTTCTAAGCAATTCTCCCCGTGGGGCTGGGCAGCTCCTCCAAAAGCTACATTAGAGATGATTACATGAGAGTTGAGCATCATGAAAGTGAAGTGCTGGCTCCACTAATGCTGTTTGCTCATGCAGCCAGGCTGTCATTTACCTTTTTGTCAAGGTCAGTGCCTTCAGGTTTCAACATGGTAATAATTTCCATTTCCATAGCACAAGCCATTTAATCATCTTAAAATACTACTGTAGCCTACTACCAGAAGGGAAGGCAGTATTTCCATTTTACAGACAAGGAAATAGAGAAATGAAGGCACTTTATATAAAGACAAATTGCAGTGAAGAAAAGGGATCTCAGTATTGCAGTGGACCACCACACTTTTCCTCATCTGTGCCCAGGTATCTGTGCTTGCATGATGGGCTGCTTCACTTCCATAGAGGTACCACTGGTACCATGGAAAATCTGGCTCTTGATCTACAAACAGTGAACAACGTGCTAGATCTTGCTGCCTACAGTACACTCTTTGCAGTGACTGTGTTTAATTTTGCAGCTAGGTTGCTGGAAAAGAAACCCAACCTGCATTTCTAATGCATCAGAATTTGCAGCTTCTTAACAGTATGTTTTTTAAAGAGTTTTATTTTTTACTTAGAAGGTTGAAATCTCATTTTTGTCATTGTCTAACACTTGTAATTCTTTATGATAAACTGGCATACAGAGCAAAAATCCTGCCAGAAACTCACATCATGCATTGTTTATTCTTAGTGTGTGATGGGCTATCTGTATTTATGGACCAATGTAGATAAGGCAGGGCTTTGTACAGTGTACAGTGGTGATCAGTGTTCAACAGCTGTTCCATCACTGCTTCCTCCCAACTAGCCCAATATTCAAGGCTACTCCAGCACATCTAGGGATGCTGAAAGGGGACAAACAGCATCCTTTGCTCACTGACTGATAAAAGAGGTTGAAGACATTGTAGTATAGCTCACACAGAATTTAGGCTGGCTTGCTGACTTTAGCTGTTCTGATAAATAAATTTATAAAAAAAAAAAGTATTTCCAAAATTCAAAGGTCAGGATGCAAATGAAATTGAATAATCTATTAAATATGGATGTACAGCTTCAGACCTGTGGAAAGAGCCAAGAACCTTAATAGCATTTGATTTTCTGTTCTGTCAGTTCTTTCAAGTGTTTTTAGATTAAGAAAAGGGCAAAAGGATTTGAAACACAAATTTGGATGAACAAATGTCAGATGTCAGATTTATTCAACTGTTCATCATTCATACATGTTTCTTTCCTAAGGAAACAGAGGGAATGCAGCCAGCTCCTTAATGTTCATATGTCATTGCCATTTCTTTTGAGATACACAAAGTATTTAAGAGCTATTAAAGAAATATATAAAAATTCTGTCAGGTCATAAACTGCTCATATCCCATTTGTAATCACTTTGGTGCTTTCTGCATCCATTCCCTTTGTCACCATAGATTTCTATTGCACATCACTAGATCCCTACTGACATTGCCTAAATAATTTGTACCGAGTTGATCTAATTTTTTTATTATATCTGCATAATTCTGCAGCATGTCATTTTTCACTGAAGAAATTCAGACCTCTAAGTTGGCACAAGCAAAAGAAAACACTAGAAAATACTATGGGATCTGACCATTAGACTCCATATTCCTAAAGAACAGCTAAAAACAGTGATAATGTAACAGATGATAAGGTAGTGAAACATCTGAGGCACATAGGAAGATTCTTAATAAAGTTTCCTAAAAATGGAAGTTTTGTCTACATGTTCAAGCAATCTCAGAACATCCATTTTGAGAACTTTTCGGGTAATCTGACATGAGTTCTGCAAGATTATAGCAATATGGATAACTGAAAGAAGTATTTGTGAGATTGCTCTCTGTCCAGTTCTTCTTACCCTTAGGGAACCTTCCCTTCCAGTTTCATCCAAGTACAGTTTTGCTTTTCACTCTGGAAGTAAATATATTTATCTCCTCTACTCATCTCCTTAAAACCCATCTCTTTAGACTGACTTTCTCCACAATAAAAACTGTAGATTGCATATAATAGGAAAGGGATTACAGATTGTTCTCACTGGGGTCAAGTGTATTTTTATTATTTTTACATTACAGTGATACACATGACAGGTAGTTTAGAAATGGGACATTATACACACTTGACCATATCACTCAGGTACCACAGAGATTTTCCCATATTAACCCAGCAGAAGGTTTACCCTCCTCTGTTGGGGAAGAACTGTTCCTGAGTGCCAATATTTTTCTATTGGCAAGGCAGCACAGGTGGAATAGAGGGAAAAATCCAGAGTCTAATCCTGTGAAGAAAAAGCCCTGTGTTGCAAAGAGCAGTTTAATTTTATGGGAAAATACAGCTGCTTGGGTACATTATGGCACAATGTTCTGAGCAAGCTCCTCAGAGAACCCGAGGCAGACTTTTATTTCTACTCCCCAACACCTCACTAGGTAACACAGTACATAAATTTGATTGCACCTGATTATGCCCCAGTTTGGCAGCTGCACAAGCACAAGAGGGGAGCAAAACCAAAGAATGATCAGGGGGAATAGTTTAATTCACACATAGCAGAAAAGACCAAGCCAAAACTGACCATAAGCTTGACCCTTTCCCATCTAGTCTTCAGATAAAATATGTGAATTTCTCAAGATAATGTAGAAAGTATCTCTCAGTAGCAGGACTGGATTAGAAGAAATAGTACCATGCATGTTGTCAAATATCAAAACCAGCATTCATTACTGAGTGAATGAATTTTGGCTGTCCTCATGGTCTAATGATATGTAAGAAAAAAGGTAGATTTCCTAGCTTTTAAGCAATCTGTATTTTCCTTCTGAATAGACGTTATACTGACCATAACAGGGTCTGATTTGTAACCATGGCAGAAAATTTCAGTACTGGCCTCTTGAGTGTTTGGGTCAAATTCTTCATCCCTAACAAATGGCAAACTTAAATAGTAAACCCGAAAAATGATCTGCAGTCTGTGGTCTGTTACCAGTTTCATCCCTAGCTGGCAGCAAGCAGAACAGTGCACAAGACAATTTACCCAAAGAATATAGGGTTACTGTGAAGTTATTTAGGGTATGTCTGCAAAGAGCACTGCAGATAGAGATGAACTCACTCTGCCTTTGCTCTGAGCTGCTGAGGCCCATCCGGAAGCCACAGATCCACATTAGTCCTTGGAATCTGAGCTTGGGCACAAAGCCACCCTAATGCAGCTGCACAGCTTCTGGCATGGATCTGGCACCACTCTGCCCTCCTGGGCTAAGTGAGTTCCCATCTGCTTGCACCCAGAGCACCTCCACATCCTCTTGCACTGTGAGACTGTCAGTTCTTCAGATGTGACCAATGAGTCCTGTGAGGCAGAATTTGGTGTGGCACAGTACACATGCACAGTGACAGGATTCCATTAGAACAGAATGAGCAAAACTTTTCATGAGGGGGTTGTTAAAATGCCAATGGGTCCCCCAAATCAGAGAGCTGTGAAAAAAAAATTTATATGGGGAAAATGGTACTATAATGGAGTAGTTTCTAATTAAATACTAAGCTCTGGAATCTAAGCAGAAGGATAAGAGACTGCAAGAACTGATGGCATTATGGACAAGAATCCCCTTAAAGAATAATAGTTCTCTTTAGCATATTATATTTAATTCAGCAGATAAAACCCCAATAATAACAAGTATTTATGACTACCCTCAGATGGGCCTTCAAATAAATAATAAAATGTTATTACTGTACACTTGTTTATATCAGCTAAAGAATGCTCAGAGGAAAAAACTTTATAATTTAAAAAAATACACATCAAATCAGTTACTTAGATTTGAATATAAAGGGAACAACCTTTCCCTAACAGGTACTGCATGTGGAAAAGGATTGAATCTCTACTATGTATTGTTTCTTAACTATCTGGAAAATGGCCAGTGATAAATAAGGAAAAAATGTAATAATTTTCCTAAGCTTAAAGAAAACAAACTGCTTTTGCTAAAAGGAGATAAACTGCATTTACAAGTTGAGCAGTTCAGTTCTGCTCTAACAATTATTTCCCACAAGTAGCCTCACTTCTTACTGCTAATCATAGTCTTAGAAAACTGTGCCCTATATCTATTGTCAGAAAAAAGCTTAATTATGTAAACAAGGAGGGTGTTGAAATAAAGGATGCCACTTTCTATCACATCTACAGGTAGACATAAGAGACAGAACTGAGTAGGTTCAGCTGGTGTCCACCTGGCTAACTCCAGCTTTAGAGAGCTTTCTGAAGAAGCAAGACTTATGCACTCAAACCCTGTGAGCAAGAGAGAGCTCTTCCTTCTAACATTTTAATTCATTTTTCTCTCAAACTGAGCAAAGGGGATGGAAGGCTCTGCAAGAGAGAATTAGGTTCCTGTAAGGTCAGTGAAACTTTGTGGCTGAATACAAGAAAGAGAGAGTCTGTGCCCTTCTTTTATTATCTTGAAATAAGAATCAGAGGCTGCAAGCCCTGCCTCTTCTCCAGCCTGCCCCACAGATCTGCAGAGCACACGGGTTGCAATCAACCTTTGAAGACACAGGAGGCTTTCTCTTTCCTTTTTCTGCTTTTTCTCTCCCTCTCTGCTCTCTTCCTCCTCCCCACCTCTGCTCTTGGAACAGACAGCTGAATTTCCTTTCTGGACTGAATGCCCTGGTGTTACCTCTCTTCCTAGCAGAAGGAATCAATGTCAAAAAGAACCACTATAGACGGTATATTTTTTAGTCAGAGTTTGCATCTTCTTCAAAACCTCAGTCACAACATGGTATAAAGTTAGAACAGATCAGGTGGCCAAATGGCCTCAGAAGAGTTAAGTCAATGCAGTTGCATTCAATGAAAATCAAGTTTCTGGCCCACTGGAAGTTGATCAGTACAAAACTGGTAACCTAAGATGAAGACAACGGGGCAGGGAATTGGTACAAGGGCAAAGATGCTGCCAAGGGAGGTGACAGTGCAGGAGTTGTGGCAAAGCCCATGCCCACACCTGGCACTGCTGGCTCAGGAAGGATTTGGTCAGAGGGTTTATATTATCTCTAGGAAATGTGAGAAGATATTAATCAGAAAGTTGAGTGTTTGTACTCAACTGTTGACAACAGATTCGATAATTTAAGGAGCTGGGAAACTAAAGTGATCGACAGGTATCTCTACCAATTGACTTGGGGTGCAGGGTGGAAAGAGATTATAATAAACCAGACTGAAAAAAGAGTTGACATTTTATAATTTTCTGGGCACTACTGTAAAACGCCAGGGATGAAGGGTGTCCCAGAGGCACAGGTCCTCCCTCCAGTAAGCACTGGCGGTCCCTCAGGCTTAGAGACAGAGCCACCTCCTGGATAGAGGCTGCAATACAGACCCAGGCTCCACACGCCGGGATGGAAGGAAAAATGATTTAAGGCACTGGAGCACCCTGAGCCAGCTGATCAGCAGATGTCTGTCTAAAGACCTGGGCCCATCGTTTTTTAAACATATCAGAAGACTCGGGGCAGGATGCACTGAGATTCACCTCTATCATTGGCACATATGTGTGTGCCTGTTTGAAAATGAGGTATGTGCTGAAAACTTTTGCATATAAGGAAGAAAATATATAATTTTCATTGCATTTGCCACATGAGGATCAAGGCCTCTGTCTCAAAAAGAATCAGGGAGCTTCAGATCTCCTGCAGCTGATCTGTCAGGCTTGTTGGGAAGGTGCTTGTCCAACTGCAGCAAGAGCTGAGGCAAAGTACAAGTGTCTAGCTATCAACTCAGATTTGGTGCCCATTCTGTCTTAGGTCTCTTAATATTCCCATTCTCAGGTTTAAAAGTAGTATCCTCCTGTGTTTGTACATATAATAACTATTCTGCATCTGGTAACTCCAAGGGCTAAAATTTGATCTTGTAACAGATTCCCTATAGAGTATGCCTAGGGCAGATACAAACTGTCAAGGCTCTTTGTTATAGTTTCTTGGTTTATATTGCTAATAGAAACAGCATTCTTTGTTCTGTGGGTACCTGATCTCCTCACTGAGAAGAGCAAAATCTATACACAAGACACTTAGTGCACATTAATAGGTATGCATAGGGCTAGAGCTCAGGCAGAGGATGGGGAAAACCAATATATATTTCTTTCAGAGTCTTTGTATGACATCGTATGAAGCTTGCTTATGTAATCAGATAACAATATCAGCCCCTGTCCTTAATTGTGGTCCACATCACAACAGAAACAAAACAGGAAGGCTGGTTTTACTGGTGGTCACTTTTTCAATTTTTTTTCTGTCTGTGGGAAAAATCTTCTGTTGTTCTACTGATTTCTCATGCACTCAAGGAACTTTTAAAATAAACACAGTTCAATTGCAGATACCTGACTGTATCATCAGTTTTTCCTTCTTAATGGATATAACCTGCAAAGTTTCTGTTTTAACTCTTTATCAGGGCAAAAGAAGCCACTTCTGTTTAAGTTTGGATTTGTGCTAGTGATCTATAAATGCAAGATTTCCTAGTCTATTATCAGCCTTCTGAGCCACACATTTGCTGCCTTTACTTCTGTCACAGCCCTTCAAGATAAACTGAGTACCTCCTTTTACCCTTCTTTCTCACCTTCCCTTTTCTTCACAAGTATTTTTTTTTACTTTCTAGTTCAAGAAAAAACTTGCATCAGCTTCAACTAGGAGAGTAAAATTAGAGCTTGATGCTGTTCCCCTTTTGTAAACAATAAACCAGAGTAATTTAGAAGATAATGTAAAAGCTGTTGCTCCCAGAGGATAAGAAACAGGGGATAAGAGAATATACAAATCCACAGAGAAATTTACTTTCAATGTGTATGCAGGCTGGTGAAAACACAGAGCACTGGTTTATTCATTTTATAAAATGTAAGTGTGGGAAATATTGTGCTTTGGGGAAAAAAAAAAAAAGGAAAGGAACTGTACAAGACTGTGATTATATCTGGAGTATTTTTTGTTCGTAAAAACCTGAGATTTCAATATGCAATACTAAGTGATGATCAGTTTCTTATACAGGGAGATAGACTCATGCTGCCTTACAGTGAGAGATAATCCATTTGAAGATCTGTAAAGTTTCTTCTCTATCTTCCTCAGAAGATGGAGTCCATCAGTTCTAACAGTGTGGCTCATAGTGAATCTCTGGGTAACCTAGAGCTGTCACAGGCTGTGTCAGAGCAGCTCTTCCCTACTGTGCTGCCTCTCCTCCTGGCACCTCTGAAAAAAAAGGGGATTTAAAGCACTATACACTTTAGGGAAGGACATGTGTCTGTGCTCCAACCCTTTTCAGTCCTTATTATATCTTCATGTAAGATTCTTGTTGGCTTGTTGTCCTTGGAAAATTCTACTTTCAACTCACAAAAAAAAAAAAAAAAAAAATCTAACATATTTTGTCTTCATGTTCTGTAGCTGCACGGGACAGAACCAGGTATGAATCTATGGCCAGTTCTAGGCATGCAAGCACCATGAATCAGCTTCATTCTGTGAAGAACCATGAGAGGGTAGATGATTTAAAAATAAAGTTAATGCTAGGTTGTGTTTATTTTTATCAGATCTCGGTGATCTGAAGCTGGGAAAGTTATCTTTTTTTTAAAAAAAAAGAGGATGACTTTTCAGCTTATGTATTTGGTCCTAGAAGATGAGGCTTCAAGGAAAGGGACCAAAGAGTGCAAGTTTTTTTTCTCAGATCTGATTAGGTAAAGTTAGCTTTGTTACTCCCCATCTCTCCTTATCTCTTCTCTCAGCTCAGAGCTTTTCACCATCCAACTGGGATTTGTGATTGGAGGCAGTTGGAAGACAAAACAAACTTAGAGGAGAGAAAAAACTATCCTAAATTATTCCTGCCTGCTGCAAAGGCAGTCAGCATGCCCTCAGCATCAGGATCTAGATCATTAATCCTGCACTCAATAAACTGGCACCACTAAAGGTGCTGTCTTTAATACACTAAGAAATCACTTTCACTTCCAGCTGAAGCCAGGAATGTATTATTAGTTCACTGGAGACACGCTGGGCTTTTTTTTCAATATTCATCATAGTACAGCAGTTGTCTCAAAATACTGCAGAAGACTATAAATTAATTGTGCTTTTTCATCTTGTTTGTGTGGTGCATTATTTAAATTGTTTAGATTTAAGGTAGACTTTTTGATAATGTTATTCATTCCATATATTTAACTTCTTAAAATACCCACCCATTACAAGAAAAGAAGAAAACATCAGTTAAAAAAACCTCCACTATTGTAAAGGAAATAATATCTATATGAGGAATTGCATGAATGTTCTTATTGATTAAATACATTTTCACAGCTCCACTACAAATATGAATGTACAGCTGTCAGTAATGGTCCTGGCACTTGGAAATTAATTCAATTAAACCCAAAACAGTGGTGATGACATGTCTCATTTAGGAAGGTTCAGAAGTTATAGGAATAATTATTATGCCTCACTTACCTTGAGACAACCAGTGGGAGAATCAACATTTTCAGCATCCTCATCAGTAACTCACCAGGAAACTGGAAATAACTAATTTCCTAGAAATATATGGAGAGATGCTTATTGTTTTGAGATAAAGACTATCTGTCTTCATGAGTCCTGCTAGAGTTGTGGATCAGATAACACTGGTATAGCCTGCAGCTTTGGTACATAAGATGACAAAGAAATAGGTTTTAAAAGACCATTTAAAAATTAATTAGAGTATATATTTTGTTGTAATTCAACAACAACACACTACATTGTTTGTTCCTTTAGAAAGGAAGACAAAACTGAAATCTGTCATCTCTTGGGGACTACCATTAATAGGTTGCCTTGAATATTCTCTTCATTCTGTATGTTTTGTGTTTTGCTAGGTGTTTATGAAGCTACAGCTTGGAGATAAAAGATGTTTAGACTGCAGTTAGCAATAGTGGGACAAAAAATTGCTTTGGTTTAGTCACATTTACTAAGTGACATATTTTTAAATTGGTACTTATGGTTTGTGCTCAAACAATGCGTTCAGCAATGCATGTTATCCTCTCCATTCTGTACGACTCAGAAAGAAATGAATACCTGCAAAGAGCTTAATTAAAGTCTGCTGGAGGAGAAATCCCCAACTGACTTTAATAACATGGTCTGTCGATGATTTAAAATCTCAGATTTATTAACACAAAATACCATTGGTGTGTAGAAATATCTGTACTTCTCTACATCTGATGATGAAAAATATTCCTAGGGTTTTCTTTAGAAATAAATGAATATAAAATCCAATGAATATACTGCACTACCAGGTTTTAGCAAGTCTGTATTAGATGCTACATTTCATTTTGCTTAAACACCTGCTGTTATTATCCACACTTGTAACACTATAATATGCTTATGCTAGTCTTACCAGGTCTTTTAAAGACCAGAACTCTTCCCAAATGTTTTGTTTGAAAATGTGTGAAAAGACCACGGAGATTAACAAACCAATGAAATAAAACAAATTTTACAAACACACATATTTGACTTTTATCTTCCAAAGCCCATCCTTGAGTTCTGCGAGTTGCTATGTCTTTTGTTACGTAAGGAAGGTATTTTCTCTGCAGCAACACACTGCCATGCCACACATACCTGCTGGGAGAGCCTCCGTGTCCTCAGGAAGAAGCCAAGAAGACAGCCAATGGTGACTGAGAGCACCGAGAGAATGAGCAAACCATTTCTTTTACAGACATCCTTGATCCGAGCCAGGATTGCGTCAAGAGCCACCGCCATCCTGCCCTCCCTGCTCTTTGGAGAAGAATCAGCATCCCATGGAGAGAGAATTCACCCGCTCCTCTTGTTGGGGTGGACAGATCTAGCTCTGTATAGATCAGATCAAAGCACTTCCAGTTCTGCTCAGCTGCCCTGCAAGGTCACCCCTCTGCCAATAGCCACCAAGCAAGCAGCTGGCATTATTGTTCCAAATTAATACCAACAATCCTATTATCGACTACATCATTAAGAGCCTGGAAGAAGATTAGGGGGCTCTGGAAAATTAGAACAGAATGAAGTAGTATTTCTAAAACAAGACTGGTTCAAAACAAAGTGACACTCCTGGGAGGATGGTGTTTTAGTGTGCTGCTCAGTCTCCTCGGCTTGGCGTCTGGACATCCAAAACCAGAAAGGGAATAGTGCAAGTCATGCATTCAAATGGGTAAAGTAATGTCACTGATGGTTTTCTAAAGGGCAGAGTAGATAACATTTTGAACTGGACTATCACAACAGGGCAAGGGAGGTGAAACGGAACTTAATTAATTAAAGCAGGCTTCGTTTTTCTGTTTTCATGGAGAAAAAAACCCTGAATGAGTACCTAAGTAAGAGACGTGCATCAAAAAAATAGCTGTATACTGAAACATGCAAGGACACCTGGCATTTGGCATTTATCTTGGAAGTGAAATGATTTCACTTTTCTTCCAACCACTATGTTGATTAGAGTAGGGCCAATTGACTTTCAGGGGATTATCAGACTAAGCCATAGGGATTGCTTTCCTTTCCTTCCCTCTGTCCATATACAATCTCAGTGCTGATTTTTATGCTAATGAGTATCTGATAAAAATACACCACCAGAACTGCTCACCAGGCCACACTTTTATACCAAAACATTTCTGTTACTGTAAAATTATTCATTGGTTCTATGGAGAATATTCTATACACCACAACTAAACAGTGTGTTTACATATTGTTTTATTTTATACTGCTGTACAGTATTTGTTGTTGTGTGCTGACATATGAGTAAGAAAGCTTAGGAGAGATTAAACTGTTCTCTTTGAAGGCAGGATCTGAACACGGCATGGCCAGTAAGATATACAGACACACATTGAGAAAAAAAGATAAAAAATATGCTGTCTATATGCCCTTCACAAGAAGGCTGGGGAAACAAGAAAACTTTATTAACTTTTATGTAAAAGACGACTGAACTCATGATGTTGAACCGTCCCACTCCAGACGTTTTCTAAGCTCCAGGTAACTTTGCTACCTTGACAGCAGGCACCAGAATTTCCAAACGAAATACTAATTAAAATACTCCCCGTGAAATCACGCCGGCCTCCAGCCGGAGCCGTCACCCAGGGTGTGCGGCTGGCACCGGGCAGCAGAGAGCTCGGGGAACCCCTCCGAGCCGCGGGGACCTCGCTCCCCATTCGGCCGCCTCTTCCCCGGGCGGGTTTGACGGAACCAAGCCCTGATACCCCCCCCCCCACACACACCGCGCCGCTGCGAAGGCCCCGCCGGGACCCGAGCCCGTGAACTGAGGCGGAACGGGGCTGAACACTCGGCGGGGCGGGAGGAGCGCGGCCGCTCCGGGAGCGGGCGGGGAGAGCGGCGGTGGCGGCCCCGGGGCGGCAGTGAGGGAAGCGGGGCGGGCGGTGCCTGCCGGGCTCCTGAGGCGGGCGTCATGGCGGCGCGGCAGCTGCTGCTGAGGCGGGCGGCGGCGTTGGGGCCGCGCTGGCGGAGGGGCTACAGCAGCGCGGGCGCTGCCGAGTACCTGCACCGCAGCATCGTGCCCACCATGCACTACCAGAAGAGCCTGCCCAGGTAGGGCGGGACGCTGCCCCGCTGCCCTCCGGGACCTCCCGTCCCGCGGCCTCCTGAGGCGCGGCCCGGGGCTGGGCCTGGATTGAGCGTCCTAAGGGCAGCGGCCGTCAGTGCCCGGGGCCGGGATCCAGGGGGGACGCGGGCAGAGGTCGGTGGCGGTGGTCGTGTGAGGCCGGCGGCTCCTGGGGTGTCCTCTGTGAGGAGAGGGGAGAGAGAACGCCTTCCTTCTTCTTTCTGTTTGACTGTGAGTGGGGTGTGCCGACTCTCCTCGTGTTGGGTGTGCTCTTCCTAAAGCGTAAATATGACTCTAAGTCCACTACTGAGATATCTGTTCAGTTTGAGAAGTAACCTTCGTTGGTTTATAGGACTATTTTCTAGCAAGAGGAGTGTTTTCTTGTTTAGGTAGAGAGGAAAATGGCAGTGACACTGATTAAGAAATTTTAAAGGAAAAGGAAACGTTCAGGCCCAGCAAGCCAGGGAAGTCCTCATGCCGGGATGCTACCCAACTAAACCTCCAAATTATAAGCAGCTTCACCTTGCAACAATTCATGTCATTGTATTCCCTGCAAGGTAGTAGGACCCTTCCCTTGTTAGACCTTTGTAACAAGACAGTGAAATTGGTTTGCTACCTTGTTTTCCAAGGACCTTATCCTGTGATGGTACCTGTCCATCTATCCCCTTCTCTCCCACAGAGACCTTTTGAGCAGTTTGGATAATATGGGGTGTAAGGAAGAGTAGGAAAGAGGGGAAGCAAAGAAACTATTGTGTAAAAAAACAGAGGCTTTGTTAGTACTGTTGCTCATAAAGTGCATTTTTCTGTTCCTGTTCCTTCAGACTGCCAATTCCCAAACTTGAAGATACAATTAAGAGATACCTAAATGCCCAGAAACCTCTTCTAAATGATGACCAATTCAGGTATGGACGGGCAAGATAACACATATTGCAGTGGTGTGTGCTGCCTCAGGGACAAACGTTACAAACAAAAAATATGGCTTGTGATGCATTTTGACTCTTTTATTGATTGCTGTAGGAAGACTGAAGAACTTGCTCATCGCTTTGAAAAGGGGATTGGGAAAGAGCTGCACGAGCAACTGGTTGCTCAAGACAATCAGAACAAGCACACTAGTTACATCACAGGTATGTTGGCCTGCGGGATATAGGAGTCTGTCACCATGCTCAGTAACAGTTTATAATGCTACAAACAAAATAGGCTGAAGCTTAAGTTCTCTACTCCATAAGCCTGCAATAACATGTTGTGAATATTGCCCCTGACTATATTTCAGCAAATTCTGAGTGTGTGGTAGAAAGAAGAATGCCCATTATGAAACTTTTATGTACCAGAATTCCGGACTTGTGAGTATTGAAGAAACAGTATTTTTTCCTGAGATAATGTGTTTAAATTTTAGTTTACAGGGTTTTTTTTCTTTACTAATTGCCGTTTGTTCAGGTTTTAGAAGATCTTAACTGGTAAGTCCCTTCAGGAAACTAAAGCAATAGTTTCAAATAATTTCAAGTTATTTAGCAAGAAATCTGAACTCTTGAGGGGGAAATATGACTAATCTTTGGGTGGCAGAAGTGGAGGGATTGCTCTGGACTTAAAACCTCCTAAAACTACAAAACAGTATTCTTATAAAGAGAAAAGACGAGAAAGAGGAAGGTGAGAATAAAGAAAACTTAATTAAGAGAGGGAGAGTATGCATATAGTTTGTTTATTATTCTTACTTACTGTTGTTCTGACTTCTAGATACAAGTTTCTGCTTATGAAAGTATTGGATGGTTATCAGCAGAGGTGGAAATGCTCAAATACCTATTAATACCTTAGCAAATGCACTTCAAACCTTGCTGTCTGCTGTGACTCTCTGTAAGGGTGTTAGCTACCACAAATTCTGTAGAGAATACCAGGTTATTTCACAGAAGCTACTGTTCAATTTGTTGTCTTTTGCTTTGAACAGTATCTGGGGGTTTAAGTGGTGGCTTCATGGTGTTTGTCAATGCTAGGCAGCATGCTGCTTTTTGTCTGTGAACTGTGGAGTGTGTTCCTTTTTTTCAGTTATTATTCCTTTTTAGGCCTCATTCAAGGCCTGTTCCACTTGAAATTGGTTTCTGAAAGTATGTGTAGTTGCCTTCACCCTGGACTTTCAAGTCCCAGGTTGACAGGCTATGTGGTGCTGATGACTGATGTGGTTTTAAAACTGTAGATGACTATTAGTTACTCACTGGAGAGGACTTGGATTAAAATTGTTACTTAGGTTCATGAGTTACCTGTTGCCCTTTTACAGACCAGCTAGAAGGTTTTTCTCAGGACTGATCCAGTCTTAAAGTAATATTTTTAAATACATTTGCTGTCTTGAGATGAAGTTGGTGTTCACTTGTTTCCTTGGTCTGCATCCAGACAGCATGCAATACCAGAGCTTACTGAAACTGAAGTTGCTAATGATGATGAAATAGAACTTACTTAAAAATATCCCTTCTCAGTGAATGCCCTCTGGGTTTTCATCTACTCATGGGCAAGTGTAAAGGTGTGGTTACTTTTTAGATCTGTGACTGATTCCCTTGATTTTGACAACACCTTTGAATCACATTCATGCTTTTTGATATGCTAACAGGCTGTCTAAAAGATCTGTGGGTATGAAATGTAATTCTGCTTTCTGAAGCTTGTTCTGGGTCTGGAAGAATAACTGTGAGGTCCTCTCTAACCTCATCTTTTTGTCAGCTTGAGAGTATCAGTGATAATGCATCAGTGTCAAGAGTTTCATGCTGTGCTGATGATTTCAGTGGACAGAAAGAGCCAAGGGGGTGGAAATGCGAGGCAGCAAATGGTGATGGAGAAATGCTGCCAGAAATGAGGGAAATACTAAATCAGAAAGAAAAGTGATTCTAAAGAGGAGAATGCCCTCAGTAACAGAGTTGCAGAGATTATTAGTTTAAAGGTAGGTATAGGCATCTTCCACTCCAGATGTGAGGCATGTACCAAAATAAAGTGCTCATGAGAAGAAACACAAAAATTGACCCTTGTTGACAGTGATGTTGACCATCTTGGTATGGATTGCTTCAAATACAGTATTTTTACAATTAGCCCACAGTGCCTTTCTTCACAATTGGAGGCTGGGAGAATCCTTGGAGGGAATTAATGCATATAATTATCTTGTTTGTATGTACTTCAATAGGTGTTTATTCATCATCACTGCTGGAGGAGGGATATCAACTGTATGAACTTCTGGTCTGAATCAATAAGCTGCTTTTATATTCTGACCTATTTTTCAACTCTCCCTTTTCAGGTCCCTGGTTTGACATGTACCTAGAAGCACGTGAACCTATTGTTTTGAATTTTAATCCATTTATGTCTTTTAATCCTGACCCAAAAGCTGAATATAATGATCAGCTCATACGAGCTACAAACATGACTGTTTCTGCTTTACGTTTTATGAAGACCTTCAGAGCTGGTTATCTTGAACCAGAGGTTTTTCACCTCAATCCAGAAAAAAGTGACACTCAGATCTTTAAAAATATTATCCGATTTGTGCCTTCTTCAATTTCTTGGTTTGGTGCCTACCTGGTCAATGCATACCCCCTGGATATGTCTCAGTACTTCAGGCTTTTCAATTCTACGCGGCTGCCGAAACTCAACAAAGATGAACTTTATACAGATGAAAAGGCAAAACATTTACTGGTACTGAGAAATGGGAACTTTTATGTGTTTGATGTTATTGATAGAGATGGAAATACACTGAAACCTTCAGAAATACAAGCACACTTGAAATACATCCTTAGTGACACCAGTCCAGCTCCAGCCTTCCCTCTTGGCTACCTCCCTAGTGAAAACCGAGATACATGGGCATTGCTGAGAAAGAATCTACTGGATAATGGCAATGCAGAAGCTCTTCACAAAGTAGACTCAGCATTGTTTTGTTTAAGTTTAGATGATTTTCCCATTAAAGACTTGGTGCACTTGTCCCACACTATGTTGCATGGAGATGGTGCCAACCGCTGGTTTGACAAATCCTTTACTCTCATCATAACTAAGGATGGAACTGCAGGAATTAATTTTGAACATTCCTGGGGAGATGGTGTGGCTGTGCTCAGGTTCCAGAATGAGGTTTTTAAAGACAGCACCCAGGCACCAGCCATCAGCCCCCAGTCCCAGCCTGCTTCAGTAGACTCTTCTACAGCAGTACAGAAACTTGACTTCAAGCTGAATGATGCCTTAAAAGCAGGAATTACCAAAGCCAAACAGAAATTTGATGCCAGTGTAGAAGCACTGTCTCTTGATATGATGCAGTTCAATGAAGGGGGCAAGAACCTTCTAAAGCAGAAGAAGGTAAGTCCAGATGCTGTGGCTCAGCTTGCCTTCCAGATGGCTTTCCTTCGACAGTACAATCAAACTGTTGCTACATATGAGTCTTGCAGTACTGCAGCTTTCAAACATGGTCGTACAGAAACTATACGTCCTGCCTCAGTCCATACAAAGAAATGTTCAGAAGCTTTTGTCAGGGAACCGTCCAAACATAGCCCAGAAAAGCTTCAGGAGCTGATCATGGAGTGCTCAAAATACCATGGCCGTTTGACAAAGGAAGCTGCTATGGGTAAGTAGGAATATAGCAAATACATTGCTTTTGCTCTTGCACTAAAATGTCTATTAAGATTGCTCTGAACATCTACTTCACAGAGAAGTAATTCAATTTCAATGCTAATACAATGTTAATGTTAATGTTAATATAAAGTTGACAAAAACAGAAGAAGCAGGCAGTTTAAAATTAATTCTCTAAATTTCATTTCTGTGTGGGAGAGAATGCCTCTGTGCTTCCCACTTCGCTGTTACCACGTTGAGAACTTTTTTATACTTGGGCTTTTGTCCTTACAGCAGCTGGGCTATCTGAGAATTTGATAAATACTTTGTGCATGTCGTACTCCTCAAGGCAACCAAGAACTACTTTGCTTTATGTCTGAGGAGTTACTATCTCATCTCTGCAGGGAATAAAGGCTTTAACAGCTTCCAGATCAAACTGATTCTTTGGCTGTACTACTGGTATTTTTCTAAATGCATTCTTTTGAAAGCATAGATTGTTGTATTGTTTCAGTAAAATTGACTGTTGAACATTACCTCATGGAACCTAAATTGTTGCCTCCTTTTGTTGGAGTAAGATCCTCCTCCTCTTTAGATTCATAAATTTTAGGAAAGTTGTTCTTTGTTTTAAACAGACTGGATATATTCACATAAATAGTTAATCAAAGAAAGTGATGTATTCTTAATATGCCTGTTAACATTGCACTTTTCTTTACTATCATGATTCCTGGTAGAGGCTGAGCAAGCCCTCCTTCCCTGGGGTGTGTGTGCTGAAAGTGAAGAATGTCTGGGTTCTGAAAAATGATTCCTCCTAATAGGAAAATAAAACACAGTTTTACAGACTTTCTCTTTTGTGACTGAAATAGAATGTGATTTCACAATAAGTGAGTTTATTTTCCACAAATATCAGTCATCTCTCTAACAACTGTTATTTTATTTCAACAGGTCAGGGATTTGACCGGCATCTCTTTGGCTTGCGCCATTTAGCCTTATCCAAAGGTATTGCACTGCCTGATTTCTATCAAGACAGAGCTTATGCTCAGCTTAATCACAACATCATTTCTACAAGCACATTGGTTAGCCCAGCTGTGCAATTAGGAGGGTTTGGCCCAGTTGTGTCTGATGGCTTTGGAGTAGGGTATCAGGTCCAGGATGATTGGATAGGTTGTAATGTTTCCTCTTACCCAGCTAGGGATGGTAAAGAATACCTTCAGTGTATATATAAGTCATTAGAAGACATCTTTAATGTTTTGAAGGGTAAGAAAATTGGTAATTAGAAACAAAAATTCTGGAACTCTTTACAGTCACAGTACAAAATGCATACTATGTCTAATTGGCATACTAATCAGTGCTCAAACGTAGCTGAGACTGCCCAGCTTAATTGGCTCCATTTTAGTTCATTGAACTTAAATACTGTTAGATTAACTATTAAATTTGTATCTGTTTTAAAGAAATCAAGTACAGATCTTGAATGCACGTTTCAGGAAATACAGACATAAACACTGTCAAAATTAAGTAACAGACTCATCTGCTCCTGCAGATCCATGTGTTCTTAAACTGTATTATTTAAAATGCATTGTTACTGAGTGTCTGAACTCAGAACATTTGTGTTTCATGAGTGTTCAGACAGACAACAGCACTGTGATGCCACTCTTAAACCGTTTGATTTTTTAAAAAAAGATACGCAATTATTTTAAGTATGAAAGAGTGGTTACATTTGCAGTCTTGCACTTGCTAACTTGTCACACCTTTCTCTTGAAACTTGAATCGTTATTGGAACTGATTGTGCCTCAACTGCTTGAAGCCTTTCCACTGTAACAGCTTTTTGAGGAAAAAAAAATGAAGTGGGAAGCTTTAAGTAACCCACAATCATCAACTGTGTTGTTAAATTGACTGGAAAAGGCTGTATTCTAATAAAGGCATCTTTTAATAACCACAAAGTTCTTTTATTGACATACCAAAATAATACAGTATGGGTAGTCCCTTTATGAATAGCTCGTGTTTCTTATAAAGGTTGAAAAGAATACTACTGACAGCATGCTGCAGTGTTGGCTCTCCCCTTCCTTACATGAAGTCTGTCCAATAATCTCTTTTGCTAGCTTGTGCCTTAAAGAAAAATCACTGGGATTCTGTCTTTCCAAGTCTTCTCCTACTGTGGAAAAGTAACTTCAACTTTCCTCCTTCTATCAGCTGGAACTTATGATATCCATAAAAAACAAGAAAAACATATGTATTGCCCCAAAAAAGTCAAGATTAAGAAAACAGCACAGGTCAGTCAAGTATGTATATTATTTTCAGTTTGTACTGAGGCTTAAAATATTTTATTAGGATATCCCAGGGGTAATAAGGACAACTTAGGTTTCAATTTCTGAAGTACAGGCATGTGAAAAATAACTCCAAGGAAACTGCATCTCTGATAGTTACAGCTCCTTCATCAATAAGCATGTCAATATTTATTAGGGGCATGAACTTCAGCATTTTACAAATTTATGGGTAACTTCATAGATCCCAACAGATTCCTTTGCTTTTTCATCGTAGTCATTCCAATCCTGTAGGGAATAAGGTTTCACAGTGTTAGTCACAGAGGACAGAATGCAATAGTGTCTAAAACACAGATGGGAATTCAAACTGAAACTAAGCCTCACTCAAAGTTTGTGTCTTAGAGTTCTGTGGAAAGCACTGTGTAGTCACTAAGCTCAGTTTCTGAGAGAAACAAGACCACTGACCTAAAATTAAATGGGCTTCAATTTCAATGTTGTAACATTATTTTTTTTTTTAATTTATATGTAGCCCACACCCTGTAGTGGACAAGACAGCAACCACAGCAGATGAAAGGATTATCTATCATTTACAATACCCTAGTCAGGCGGGTAAGCAGACAAGTAGATCCTTGCCAAGTAGGATAGCAGGGAACAGATTTGACCTTGAGATCCTTGCTCACAGCCAAGAAAGATTTGCAATGCTGAATTTGTTATCCTGAGCTTTAAAGGACAGTGTCTTTAGATCACTTTTTAATATCTTTACGCACAAGAGAAAAATCTTCCTAGAAAAATCAGGTCACCATTCTAAATAACCCCAGCCATTTAGTATTCCAGCTGTTTGCTCTCTAGAATTCCTGAGTAACTTAAAAGGTGCATTTCTACCTTTGTCAGCTGCTAAGCTATCAAATTATAAAATGACACTGTCAGTAATGCTGGTTGTTCCTACTTCTATTTTGTTTCTGGCTGTGACCTTCCCGTGCCTACTTGAAATAGCAAAATTAGTCTCTTGCATGTGCAATGTGCATTTTGGATGAGATAATTAGATTTACTAATGAAACTTAGACAACATACCTTTTCCAACAAGTTTATGTCATTGAAAGGTGTGCCAGACTCTGCACCTTCAGCAGCAAATCCTGCCTGCAAACACATTCACAGTAAATATTTCAGAGTAAGCTGTACCAAGAAAATAATAAATATGATCATTGAAATAGGTTGAAAGAATGTTACGCTGCACAGATTTTTATTGCATTTCTTATACATTAGGTAGAAAGAATGGTCAGAGTTTTTTTCTGGTTAAGGGTCAATATGAGGTTTTGACCCTGTCTGTGAATTGGAAAATTCAGTGTAAGCAACCACAGGGTAAAATGAGAGAATGCTGCTCCTCTATTTTTCCTGCCAAAAAAAGGTATTTCCAAGTATTCCAGATAATGGTTATGTAGCAGCATCCAACTACTAATACCTTTAATTTGTGTTCAGCATCCATACAGGCTTTGTGTATAAAATACTTACACTGCAAGAAAACAACAGAAAATGTGGTAAAAATAATAGGTTTTGCTTAAATATTGTCAGGATCCAAGACACTCCAGTGAAGGAGCAGCCTGTGTTGGATTTAGGTACAGAAGTGACTACCAAGGCTTTACTTGAAAGGAGGATCAGCCAGCTGAACACTCAGATGAGTATACCCTAAGTATCAGTCCAAAACAGAGTTCTTCACTGTTGTTAATGTTGCTGTTTTTAAAGAAAGGAGTAGCATAAGGAAAGGAAACAGCACAAAAATAAGGGGTTCTGTTTTACCTTCTATAGAAACTGTGAACAAAGTTTTAATATTTTTAGAAGTAAATTTCAAAATCCAGCCACCGAGGTAGCAGACAAGAAGGTTTCATACCTTGCCATTTTATTAAGAAGTTGCTAAAGAGCAAAGGTTGCTTCTGCCTGGGACCTATCTTTGCATTTTTGTAGTGCCAGTCAGGCATTTATCTGTGTAAGAATGTGTTAAGTAAGCCACATGACTTCAAATTATGTTCATATTAGAATGGGAGGTTAAGCACTTGGGAGTTTAATAAATCATGAAGTGTGGCAGATGTAACAAGAAGAGACCAACCTGCCAGGCACACTGTGGATATGGCCTTTACAGACTTATCAGAAATCCACCTTAAACTGCTAGGGCTTGAGAAGATCAGCATCACGGGGCAAAAAAATCAGAGCTGCAGTAGAGAACAAACACTAGAAAAATAAAAAAAGCTCTGCTTTTGCCACCTGGAGATATTCACCAGCTGTCCAAGGACTGAGAAGCCATGTGACTGGAAGTACAAACTTCTGTACCAGCCACTTGGCAGGACTTGGGTTCTTAGAGCTTTGGGGTCGGAGCAGAGACACGTTTCACCTGCAGTAGGAGCTGACACAGGCAGTGACTTGTCTGCCCTCTGCTGACTGACCAGCAGCTGAAGCATGAGCACACAACACAGACAAAAATGCCAACTGAAATTTCAACACAATGAATTGAGACACTTCTGTGACCAATTAAACTGGTTCTGCCATAAAGAGGCTTAAGAAGGTTTTAGAAGGGTTTTATAAAGAAACCTGCAATTTTTTAAAAATCTGAATTACTCACTTGAGATACAGAACTATCCTCAAGGAAAACCAAGAATTCTATTTCAGATTTGCAGTAGATTTATCTGCTTAAGCACATTAAACAAGAAAAATAAGAAATTGAAAGGGGAAAAAAAAAAAAAGCTCTGGCTACTCATTTAGGCATCAGAAAATTCACTGAAATATCTGCTCAGGGATTCAAGTGCTCTCTCCAAGAGAGTCCATACAGCAAACCTTGAGAATTTTAAAATGAAAGCTTAGTGTAGCTGTAAAGTCTTTGTTCTGCAGATAAAAATAAAACTGACAGCTTAGATGCAGAGCTATAAACATCTACATTTTGAAGTCTTCTCTTAGGTTCTTCTTGAAGTGCAAGGTCCTATGTCTTGCACTAATGAACTTGCAGAGGAGTGAACTAATAACCACTCTGTTCTGCAGAAAGATGGGCTTCACTTAAATAAATAATTTAAAAAATGAACCTCCTGCAGCACAGTGCATTGGTTATTTTATTTATACTATATTCTTTGAAGGATCAGCTTCTTTGGTCTGTTTCTTAGCAGTGTCACAGTCTGAGGGAAGGATAAGACAGGTTTATATTTGTCATTCTATTTACACCTAATCCAACTGGAATAATAGGTTAAATATAGTAGGGAGTTAGCTTGCAAGCAGCATGACCATGCATAAGCAAATGAATCACTGAAAACTGGCTTGGCCCTGAAGAAATCCTTAAACTCTGAACCTTGGAGTGCACTTTGCAGCTGATCTTCAGGCTTTGGTCAGGTTTCAAATGGAAAAACATCAATATTCATTCCCTATAGCTTTGGTGATGTCAGATCTCAAAGAAAATGTTAATTTCTTCAGAGCCCATGTATTGAAGACTGATCATAACCTGAGTTTCCTTTACTCTAACATACCAAAAGGCAAAGTGGTGCACTCGTGCATATAGCTACCTATTTAGGTACTCTCACAATTCCCCTCTGGGAAAGACTCTTTTGCAATAGCCTGTGCAATGGAAGACCTTGCAAATGAATTAAAATGAGGAGTGCTGACTCACCTGTGCAGCAATCTGAATACAGCTCCATGGCATGTTTAAATTTTACTGGCACAAACAATAGAAGAGTTTTCAGTGTTAGCTGCTTGCAGGGTTTTGGTTTTTTGAGTTGAAAGAACTGTGGAGATCATGGAAAGCTGGGGAGGTATAGAGCATTCCAGTAAGAGCAGTACCATCACATAGTGTGTATTTTATCACTCCAGGGTCTGTAAGAAGTGCTATTAAAAACAGAAACAAATGAAGAATTAGAACTCACCTGTGGTTGAAAGTCAACTGGTTCCAGACCTCGGCATTCAAACTCCACAATTGTTTTGAATTTCTCACTGTCTTCAGCCTACAAGTGAGTCAGAACACCATTAGTTTTCATCCAATAGAGAAGGGCAATGACAAGCATTAGTCTAGGAATGACTTTCTTTAAAGGCAGGACTATCAACTTTGATGTTCCAAGTGACAGCAGAATCAGGGCTCATTTAATGGAGGGTAATTAACTACAATTCCTTAATCTGCCCCAAGGAAGCCATCAAGAGGAAACTCATACAGACATTACACAACTGACACTATAATCAGAGTGATAGAAATTTTTGTTTTCCCTATGAAATGTATCAGATTATTCTCACTTGAGACAGTGTGCAGCAGTCCTCGAGAGATAATTTTCTGCAAGGGCAGAATAACAGTTTTTGTGTTCTTCAAAAAGGAATGTGATGATAAAATGAAAATTCAAAATACTATTAGTGGTTATTTATCTTTTAATAGTTATTTAAAAGAGAAAACGAACTTACATTGTAAGGCTTGATTGTCTGACTTAAAATATCTAAAAAAAAAATCAGAAATGTAAGAGTCAGTAGCATCATGTTTTCAGTTTTATCCTAGACAAACCAAGCACCAGCTGCTTCTTTTGAAGACATTTCCTTATACAAAGTAATTGTGTAAGTTCATCCTCAAAAGGTAGAATTCTTTTTTTTTTCACTTCTGAGAAGTTTATATTACACCTTTTGTTACCCTACCAATGGAAAAAAATTATGAACTTTTGTAAAATGACATTATGGGTGTGACTGTCTCCTTCATGAGCACAAGTATGTACCTGTTGTTAACCCAAGCACCAAAATGTAGAAGGAAAAAAAAAAATCCCTGGTGAATGTTCTTTACAAAAAGTGTCAGGCGAAAATGGGGACTGAAAAATGAATGTAGGCGAAAAAGCACAAAATGGGTGATGCCTCTGAAATTTCTAAGCACATACCAATGGAGCTCTCCCTGGAGCACAGCTTGCATTTCTGCACCATTGTGGCAGTTCCTCTGCCTCCTTTCAAGGGAACACTGTCCTAAAAACCATAGTAAGAGAGAGATATCATTTTAACTGCACTCTAGCTGAGCCACTGGAAATCTCTGGAAAGGTAAAGTAGTGTTTCCAACAATGTTATTTAACTTTTTAAAAATATTACAATGCTAAAGCTTTTTTTTTTTTTTTTTTTTTTTTTTTTTTTTTTTTTTTTTTAACAAGAGCTCTATAATTCAGAAAGCTGCCATTATCACACAATAATGCTGTACTAAAAATAGCAAATAAGGGATAGTTATGTCTTAACCTCATGGGCATGTTTCATTAAGTCCTCAAAGTACATTCTTACCATTGAGCATTATGCAACAAAAAGGGATGATGATCATTCCTAAGAACAGAACCCTCTCATACAAACCTTATCCCACTTTTTCTGTTTCCAAATGCTAATCCAGCATCCTTAACTCACCCTGTATTACCCAAACTTCTCCAGAGAGATCCCATCAGCAGCAGAGAAATACGCTACAGGCACAACCTTACACTGATACCACTTCAAAATTTGTTTCAAATTATATTCTTACAGAAAGGCAGCTTTTCAAAACAAACGTAAATACTTTGTCACCAACAGTCACCACTCTGATGGCATATTTCAGTTAACAGTCTCCAAATAAATTTTTGAAGTATGGAATATGACAGCATTTCCTGAGTGCATGTGCAATACTCTCTCATCTAAAGTGCAAGTTGTCACATCCCTGATGCCAGCATCCCTTGTGTGTAACAGCAGGCAGGTTTGTTTTCTCATTTTTATTCTGGTGCAGGTTACAACAGGCAGACATACCATCAGCCGCAGATACTGCCATTTTTCAGAAACCTCACCACAGTTCCCACATTTCAGCTGAAAAGCAAACATAGATCAGAGAATTTAAAGCTGTCAATAAGCAGGGAAGAAAAAGCCATAGGAGGTGATGTGATACCCTTCGCCCCCCTCCTTATCCTGGATTTCCAACACGGAGAGGAGCAGGAGGCAGGTGTGAGGTGCCCTGACAGGGTGGCTGTGCCCACCTCAGGGGTCTGCACAACACAGGGAATGAAAGATGGGCAGAGCTCACCCCATTTCCCTGTGCTGCCTGCCAAAGGAGCCTGGATCCCCAACCACATCACCACTGGGGCCACCGACCAACTAATCAATGATGTACTAACCTATATATATACTAACGTCTATAACTCCACATACTTATAGACCACCACATTCGATGCCCCTGAAGCACTTTGTGTGGAAAAAGCCACAGGGCTACCGAAGCTGAGCGATGTTCCCGGCCCTGGGCAGAGGGAGCGGCGTTCCCCGCCCCGCCGGCCCTCGGCCGCCCCGCACCTTGAGGTACCAGCGGAAATCCTCCCCCTCGGCCCGCAGCCGGGTGATGTTCTCCAGCGTGGCCCGCAGCTGCAGCCCGATCCTCTGCAAGGCAAGAAGCAGCGACAAAGCCCATCAGCTCGGCTGGGTTTGACCCGGTTTCATTCGGCCCGGCCGCGGCTCCCACCTTACCCCCATGGATGGCCTCGCAGAGCACCCGGCAGCTCCGGGACTCCCCTGACTGCCCCCCTCAGACCCGCGGGAGCAGCTGCGGGGTTCCAGCCGCTCCTCCCTGGTTTTGCTGCTCCTGTCGGAGGGTTCGGTTTTAATTTCACACCGCTCCCCGACTCGCCTTGGTGCCCTCAACCAAGGCGGCAGCCGCCTCCCCCTGCTCCCTGCAGCACGGGCTGCCCCCGGCTAAGATGGCGGCGGCGGCGGGCGCGGCCCGGACCGGACCGCCCTGCAGGAGAACCGGGATGGGCCCCGGGAACCGGGATGGGCTCCGGGAACGGGGCGGACGGACCGGGGGGTGGCAGGGGAACGGGGGCGGTTGGGAAGCGGGGCCGGCGTGTGGGGAGGCCGCGGGAGGGCCCTGGCGGGAAGGGTCCGCGCTGAGAGGGAAGGCAGGGGGAGCGAACATAGGTAAACGGGGGTTACATGGTTTCACCTTTTAAAAAGTTACTTAACCTCTTTTGTTTTTTTTTTTTTTTCCTAATCGCAGTGGATACAGATTTGGGAAGAATCTGGCGGAGGGTGGGGGACACCCTAAGAGCCTCTGGAGAGCCTCAACCCATGGTGTTCTACCAGGTTAAAGCTGAGGCAGACTTGATCCTCTGACTCTCACAATCATTGCAGCACGACAGCTCTGCTAGCCTAGAACTTGACTAAATCCATCCTGCACTTCATTTCATTCCATTTCAGTTTTTCTAAATCTGTACAGGAGCATCAGTGAATCACAGAATGATTTGGGTTGGAAGGGACATCAAAAATCATCATCCAATTCCAGCCCCCTGCATGGGCAGGGACACTTCCCACTAGGATCAGGTTGCCCAAGGTCCCAAAGATTCCAGGTGGCTGTTGCCTTCTGCTCTGGAGGCAAATGGGTCACCACAGCACAGAGCACTAAGAAGGGAAAGTGTTTCTGCTATAGCTGCAGTCTCATGCAGAGTGAGGGCTTCCTCTGTTTTACATATTTGAGCTGGCCAGGAGAATATTCCACTTGGGATATTAACAGAAGTTGATCTTGATTGCTGGCAGAAGTTTCATTTCACAGAACCAGACTTTATTCTATTTGCTGCTGCTGTATAGAGAAGTGAAATATATCTTTGTGTGCTGTAACTCAAGCAACCTACTCTGAACTACCATGATAAAAGCATCAGAAGTCAATTTCTCACCAGAACTTATAAATTAAAAAAAAAACAACAGATCCCACTATTTTATTAAGACAGTCACTGACAGTTTGTAAAAAAACTCACTCTAACATACATAAAAGCTTCAGGCCAGAAATAACAAAGAATTGAAACAGCACTGCTCCCTGCCCACCCCCCTCCCCCAGATATTGTAACACAAACTTCAGCTTGTTTGATTTAGATTGGTTTAATCTTGAAGTGCAGTCCAATAAGACTGAAGACTAGACACTTAAGGTCCTGGACCAGGTAGTAGAACACTCTCAAGCCCTCTGGATCCCTGCAGTGCACAACAAAAGGAAAAAAAAAAAAGTTAGATTGATGTTCTAAGAGAGCAGTTTGTAAGACATTAGTTCTAAAAAACAACAAAGCCTAGAGGGGGCCTTTTCACCAGGTATCTTAGACATTAACAGTTTTATTTCGTCCTGCCTGGATTGTTAAAACATTCTACAGTCCAAGTTTACAAGTTTTAAGCCTTAAGAAAATGTGCATTATTATCATCACAGCAAGCAGCAACATCACTCTGGATTTAAAGAAAATGATATGCAGTCTTGTTCAGCTCAGGTGATGTACAGAAGTCATGGTTCCCCCAGAGACACTGGGGGGAATGCACCTGACAGGGGTTCCTACAGCCTGCATTTTAAAATATCCCTCAGTGCATTTAGTGAATTTGAAAATACAGCAGGTAAGGAATGAGAAGAGCCAGAAAGTGTTTGGAACATTACACAGGAGAACTCGTAGCCCCAAGAACTGACTTTAAACAATGTAATATACAGGTACCTAATAACCAATGAGTTCTAAGGCAGATCATTGCACAGAGCCAGCAGAGCCTAAAAGAGCAGTGTACGTACTTGGATTGATTTACATCAATGAGTGAACCAATTTTTGACGTGGTAAAGGAGATGTGCTCATCACCAATTACTATTTCAAGCTCCTGAAAAAGAGAAGATTACAGGAGGTCAAACTACCACTGTATAACACAAGCTACAGAAATACTGCAGTACTGAAATGATGACTTTATTGAAGTAGCAAAGGTATTCACAGTAGGCCTGTGACAAAACAGCTCAGTGATGCTTCTGATGCCCCTAACCCACCAAAAATCAGAGCAGCCATTAGAAGGGACACTGCACACCAACCTGTCGGCCGACTCTGTCAGGGGGAGGCCACAGAGCATCATCTTCTTTTGTGATCTCACTGTCGTCGATGATTCTCTTCAGCTCCTCCATCACACTCTTATGCACGTAAGCCTACAAACAACATTCCCACATCAGAGAACACCTGAGAGCTGCTGCTTGCCATGGTGAGGCCACAGCTCGAGTCCTGTGTCCAGTTCTGGGCCCCTCAGTTCAGGAAGGAGATTGAGGTCCTGGAGCAGGTCCAAAGGAGGGCAACCAGGCTGGTGAAGGGATCCAGCACAAGTCCTGTGAGGAGAGGCTGAGGGAGCTGGGGGTGTTCAGCCTGGAGAAGAGGAGGCTCAGGGGAGACCTCATCGCTCTCTACAACTCCCTGAAAGGAGGCTGGAGCCAGGGGGGGGTTGGGCTCTTCTCCCAGGCAACTTTCAACAAGACTTAAGTTGTGCCAGGGGAGGTTTAGGTTGGATATTAGAAAGAATTTCTTTACAGAGAGGGTGCCCAGGGAAGTAGTGGATTCTCCATCCCTGGAGATATTTCAAAAGAGCCTGGATGTGGCACTCAGTGCCATGGGCTGGGAACCACAGGGGGAGTGGATCAAGGGTTGGACTTGATGAGCTCTGAGGTCCCTTCCAACCCAGCCCATTCTATGATGATTCTCCTGGCACCACACCGGGGCTTTCCTTGGCCTCTCTCCGACACAACCTCCCCCCGGCCTTCCCTCCCTTACCTCCTTTCGGATCATGACGTCATTCTTGTAGTTGCTGTTGTTGGCGTAACGCAGCTTCCCTGGACGAGACAGAGCAGATGTTAAACCCCGCCAGGACCGCTCCGCCACGGGCCCCAGCGCGGCCCTCCGAGCACCCTGCCCCTCCCTCCCTTCCTTCCCAGTGCCGCTCTACCCCTCACCATCGGGCCGGAACTCGAACTCGAGGAACTCGTGGCCGAACTTGCCCTTGTGCCCCACGTAGTACCGGAGGTAGAAGTCGCTCGCCATGGTCCCGCCGCCGTCCCGGCCTGCATCGCGGCGGCGCGGGACAAGCGCGTCGCTGGGGGCGGGGCGGGCAGAGCTCAGAGCGCCACCAGCCGGCAGCGCGAGCAGCGGCGGGCGCCCCCTGGCGGCCAACGGCGTCCGCGGCGGGGCCGGGAAGGGCGGGAAGGCGGGAGGGAGGCGGCCCCGAGGGCAGCGCCTGAGGCCGCCATCCCGGGGGTGTCCCCGAGGGTGCCAAACCCAGCCCCCCAGCTGAGGGAATCCGCCCCCAGCGCCAAGGTGTGGGCATGGGGCTCCCCTCCCCTTCCCCCCCCTCCTCCGGCTACCTGGAGCTCGGCCTTGCCTGGAGACGAAGCGGTTTTCTGGTGGTAATGATAACAAAAATTTGACAGAAATTCTGACAGGAAAAAGTCAGGCTGGGCCTTGATGAACACTTCCCTTCGCCCAGCGCGGCGGCCGTGGTGGAAATGGCTCGGGTACCATCGCTGAATTACGAGATGGACCCAACTCTGCACGCAAGTATTGGGTTGTGGGTCAGAACCAGGCGGTTCTGTCAGTGGAGCAGGTGTGCGTGATCTGCCTCACAGTTTGAGAGTTTTTCTCTCGGTAGAAAATGGAAAAAAATTCACTCATTACTCAAAAAGGCTTTCTTGTAGTATTGATTAATAACAGCACTAAAAGAGGTTAAAAAGATTTTTTAAAAAAGCACAAGAGGTACTGCTGTATTTTTCTTTCAGCGGGCACTGTTTTGCAAAAGAGCAAGTCTCCAGATATTTTATTTCTCCCCAGAGACCAAAAAGGCACCAAAGACCAGGAGGGGCTGTTCTGGGGAGGGCAATTAGTGCAGGGCCAAGGAAGCTCACTCTGCTTACCTTAGGGTTCCAGCAGGGTTAATTCTGGCAATATTTACTGTTACCAGCTTAGTGAAAATAGCTGAACTGCTTCCAGATGTAAGCTGTCCATGGAAATAGCAGTCTTTGGTATGGTGGTGTGTAAATAAGTAAATAAACTTTTTGTTTTCAGTTAATTCTGCATGGAGGAGTGGTAGGTGCATGGTCCACATCTGGACATGATTAATCAGTAAACTGATTAACCCCCCCACTGACTGCTCAGATTTGGGTGTTATTTTTGTCTTTCAGGACCCCTGTATGTTTTGTGATCTAACCTCATCTTCTGACTCTGAAGGAGCTCTAAGCTTTCCCTAGTACAGCTAAAACAAAAAAAAAACATTGGGATTGGTGGCTCATTTCTTTTAACATGAATTAGTACTATGAGAGACAATACAGTAATTTGCTGGAAAAAGATGAATATTTAAATTTAGGGACTCATAATTAAATAGCTGCTTGGATATATTATAGGACTTCATTGGATTAAAATAATGGAGCAAAGAAATGGCATCTTAGTCTCATTTCATTTAAATAACTTTTTGCTTAGACTTGAAGATGCTGTTTACTGGGGACATGCAAAATAAAAACCAAATTAATGTAGACTCATCAAGAGTGAGCAAAATGTGTAGAAAGAGATGAAATATTGAAGGCTCCCTCTGAACAGATAATGGACTCCTGTGTCACTCAGTGTGTGGCAGCTCCTCCTCCTCTGCCTAGGTTAGACATCTTTCCTTACTTTCTTTTCCCAAAGGAACTGGAGGACCTTGAGGAACAGTAATTAGTGGTCTGGAGAACCTTTTTTATGGATAAAGATTAAAAACTAAACATGTACAGCTTAGCTAATTGGTGAAGTAGAGCCCCTTTAATTCTAATGTGGTAGTACTTACTGTGTTTGTATTGTCACTTGGCTGGTCTGTGTGATGTGGTATGTCACATGATCTGTTGTACTGTCTTTACTCAGAGTAAATTTAATCCGTAGAAATTACTAATTTAATCCTTAGAATAAATAGAATGACATCTTCAGAGTTCAGCAAAACTCTTATCAAGGGAAGACAACTTTTGAAGTTATTTTTTTTCTGTTAGAAAATCAGAATTGTTTCATTTTGAAGCTCATACACTTACATGTCTTTTTACTCCATGTCAATTTTTCCATGTAAAAAAGATGTCATGTGGTTATATCATTTACAGGAAGTACAAATAAATTAAAACATGAGACTAAAAAAGTAACATGCATTAACAATTTTTGGAAGAACTATTACCCAGCTCATTATAGGAACCTATCTAAAGGTAATACCCAGAATAAACTTTGTATGTTCCTCAAGTACTGTCTGTTTTGACTTCAAATTCAATGGTTTGGTTTGGGTTTTTTTATGAGAGAATGACTGCTGTAATTGTCTAAGTTGTTTTTATAAGGGTTCTCAGGAATATCAGTGCTTGATACATTGCTGTTTAAATGCCTGTGTTGGAAGGAAGAGCAAACTGGAATATAAGTTACCCTGAAAACATGCATTTAAATTCATCTGCAAGGTGTCAGCTGTCATTGAGTTCTGTATACTAATTCCAACATATTTTATGATGAGTGCATATTATGGGTGAGATAAAAATGTGGTTTTTTTGCTCTGTGTGTAATCGGTTTTTTGTCTTCTTAAAATAAATGTCATGTTTGAAGGCATTACAATAGGGAGCATATTGTTACCAGAGTGCTGTTTGGGTTAGCTTGACACTATGTGCTATGCCTGAGTGCACTTGGCTTCAGGTTGTGTTTGTGCAAAACAGAAATGTGTGGATTTTCATTCTGCTTAAAGGCACATACAAGCAGTAATGGTTCTGTCTCTGAAGAAATTATTTCTATGAATACATGTTTTCAAGTGTTATTATTTTAGATCTGATAGAAAGACTGTAATATAGCAGTGTGCATGCCAAATCTTGATACTGATACTGGTTTATAAGGTGGGTTGGTTTTGCTTTGTTTTGTTTTTGTTTCAAGAGCAAAATTTACATGATCTTCACTTCTATGTGAAAATCCACTATTTGAAGCTGATTGTGGGGAGCAAAGACTGAGTGAAATCAGATTAACATGCTCTGAAATTTCTATTTGTTGGGATTTTTTCCTCTTGTCAGTAAAAGCTGGCAGAAAGCTCTCTGAAATCAACCTACCTTGGACCTCTAATTTACCTTAATTTTAAGGTTGCAAGATTTATGAATTGTTTGTACTTTCCTGAAAACCTGTTCATGCTGTTGAAATAGTTGTGTTTCTGGTATTTTTTTCTTTTCACTAGAAACACTGAACACTTTGGAGAACTGAGTGACAGATTTTTTGCATGGATTCCAAATTGGTCAGGCTCTCCTCTGATATTTTTCATGTCTGTGAGTTGTGAAACTCTGTTCTGAACATGCAGAATTTTATGCAGTCAGTTGCTACAGAGGCTTTAATTCTTATTGATTCCCTTAACAAATAAACTACTTCCTCTATCTAAAATAAGACAACCTAATCTCTGGAAGTGAAATTCCTAAAATGTTACTTTTAAATGTATATGATAGTACTGAAGTGTGTTCATGGTGTGGATCTTGTATATGGAGACTCCTGTTAAATCTGTTGGTTTAGTCGCTGGGAAGAGAACTATATACTAATTTTGAAGAATGTTAATTTGTATGCCTGTGCATCCCGTGCAAGATAATTAGTATCAAAATCCAGCTGAGTCAAGCAGTCTGGGGTGGCCATGAGAGACAAAGTGACAGTGGGTTTCTCTGTTGGTACTAATCTATGCATCATAATAATGCTTTTTAGAGAAGACATCCCTACCTTTATCTTGAAATTGTGGTATGGGTAAGTTTTTATCTACTTGGTTAAAAATGTAGGTCTGTGAGAAGAAGTAAGCTCTGCTGTTTGGGTGCCAAGTGAAAGGACTGTGCCCTGAGGTCAGGTTTCCCTGCTGTGCTGGGCTGCTGGTGCCAAGCAGTGACTGAAAGGCATTCTTTGCCAGCACACATCCTTGCTTGCAAGACAATACTCGCTAAAGATGACTAAGTAAACAAAAATGCGGTGTATTGATATCTGTATTAGAAAAAAAAAAAAAGCATCCCGAGTCTAGTTGGGACCGAGATGTGTAAATGAGTGTCTGAAAAGGAGAAAGATGAATGGAAATTAACAGAAAACAGGGCTGGAAGGGACTCTGGGGAGTTGCTGAGTTCATCCCCTTGACAAGATCAGCTCTCTCTCATGTGACTCTTCTTGTGAATTTTAATGAAGCTTTCTGATTTTGATTGGTTTTGATGCCCTGCTTTTTTCTTTTTTTTTTTTTTTTTTGTTTTTTTTTTTTTTTTTTTTTTTTTTTTTTTGTGGCAATAGCAAGTCTGTAGTGTAACTTACTTTCTCATTTGAGAAGTCAGTCCCCATATGAAACTGTCATGCCAGAAGCTGGTGTACTAGAACTTTTAGCTGAGTAAGTAACCAGGGTGTGATACAGATATACAGATGAATCCACCTCATTATAGTTTATTTTCACAAAGAATATATATATAAAAAATTACTTAAATTGGATTCCCACATGGTAGAACTGTGTGTGTGAATTCTGCCTTACAAATTTTCCAGAGGGGGGAAGTTTGTCTCCAGTGGTTTCTTCTCAGCTGCAGAAAGAATCTGGCACATCTTGACAACAGTTACCTTTGTGACCTGTCCTCTGAGTATTTCCCCCAGAATGTTGGTGTTACATAGGTAAGAAATACCTCGTGTCACTGCATATTTTAAGCTCCTCATTTAGAACTGAGCCAAGTGCTGTTTTCTGCTGGTGTATTTCTGTGGAAGCTAATTTTGTTTAAACAAATCTGACAAAGTCTTTGTGGGATCTCCAAGTGGCCTGGAGCAAAGGTATTTATTTAACCTTTAGCCCATGACCTTCCTGCAGGGGTGGGTTATGTCTACAAAAGGGTTCCATGTCTGCAGAAATAATCAAAGGGGTGTTGAACATTTTACCTCTTTGATTACAACATCCTGATTCTGGTCTATGACACTTGAAAGAACATCTTAGTTGTGTCAAGCTGCTCAAGATGATGCTTCAGACCTGCACAGCTTTACTTGCTTCCACGTGGCCTTGCTTTGGCTTCAGTAAACATTGTGCTAATTGTTGTTTTCTTCTATTTGAAGTGGATTACCAAATCCAGGATTAGATCATCTGGGAGATACAAAAGTACCATCCCTTTCCTGTGCAGTCTTTACTTACAAAACCTTTGTATCATTTTCAGCCTTCCCTTGCAAGACACAGGCAGTCTCTCAACTTTCAAGACAGCCCTCACAGATAGACTTTATGTGCAGGTGATGTGCTGAATTAATTCAGGGTTGCCATGGAAACCTTTTTCTTCTTTCTCCAGAAGAAGACTGCATTATCAGTCAGTGTAGCCTTGCACAGTGCCTGTGACTTTTGTCTGGGGCTCTCACAGCTGTTAGAAACAATAGGTAGGCAGGCCCTGAAATTAGCAGTTCCATATAGGGCCTCTTGTGCATCTTTGCTCACTAATCCTCTTTATCTTCATCTGGAAGTACTGGTCTGTATTCCCTCACCTTCTCTACATTTTAAAACAAATTTTTAAAGACTGTCCCTTCCACACTTCACAGGGACATATAATTATATATTCTGGGTTTTGAGCACTCTAGCCCTGGGATACAAGTCTCAGTCTTGCTATTCTCATGTTTACTTCCCCTGATCTCTGAGTTCTTGGCCATCTTTCCAAGAGTCTGCTCTGTTGCACATAATCCTTGACTGCCCAAAGAAGCCATCAGATTGGTTCTTTTCCATGTCACTGGCAATTTTTTCAGTGGTAAAAAAGAAAACGGGAGGATGGAAACACAAATTGAGATGAAAAGGATGCTACTAATCCCCTTCTAGAACTGAAATAGTTATTTCTCTGCATGTAGATCTCTTAATAAACTGATTTGACTCTTTCAGAAAATGATTCTTGCTTTCCAGTTGGTCAGGATTGCTGTGGCTGTTTGTGTATCCTGTTAAACTGTGGGGATGGACAAAGGGGTAACAGAGTGGTGAATGGCAGCTTAGTGAATTAATGTCTATGTTTTTATATTTACCCCATGAGCAAGTGCATAGGCATATGGTTTTTTTCTACATCAAATAAAGCATCTTGCCCACAGATGGCTCTTGGGATTAAAAGGATTGGAACTAATAACACATTTCTATTTTCAATGAATAAACCTATTTTGCAGTTATCCCAGTCTGCAGCATCCATCTGTTGAACACTACTTGGGCACTGCCCCCACAGGAGGAGAATTGCAGGTAAAATGATGTTTAGCCTGTCATTGTATTAATTATGTAATTATCATTAATTCAGATTATACTTTGATTTCATAAAACAGTTGGTGTAAAGAATCCAACAAATGATCAAGGCCTCAGCTTGTAATGCCACACAAAAGCATAATTTCAGGAAATTCATTTTGTGCTTCTGATTCTTAGAGAATAGCATAGAAAATATTATAAATATTAGGTATAATAGCTCAATATTGGCATTGTAGATATAGTGGCCCATAGACATACCTCTATTTTAGTGATTTTCATGGTGCAGGCCATGAGCTGACACTAGTGTGTTGCAGGATCTTGCAGGGCTGGTTTGGGTGGCCAGTGACAGCCCAGCCTTCACTGCTTTTGGCCTCTGGGCCCCCAGCCCAAGCAGCCACTCTTGTTTCAGCACCAGCCCTTGTGGCTTGCCAGCATGTGTGGTCTTTGACCAGACTTTGAGGGAGCTGTTAGAGATCTCTGATGGTACCTAGAGAAGCTCCTGTGTTGAGGTTAGGAAAGGTCTGCATGTTTTCTCCTTTATGGGGACATAAAACTCTGATTTAGGAAGAACAAAAGAGCTTAAATACTTGCCCAAACACTTCACATCCTGCAATGGAGTAAGAAAGGTCAGGCAATAACACACGTTCAAAAAGAAGACTTCAGCAGAATAGATTTGGTTTATTTAATAGTAAAGAAAAGGTCATGTCTTTTGTTCTTTTATCCTCACATAAATTGATTTTGTGAAGTCGAAGTTGGTTTATCACCATTTGTGTTTTTTGGCTGTGTTATTTCAGTACTGGAGAAAAGGTCATCTTCTTAGTTGGTATCTGATATTCTATGGTTCATTGAAACAGCATTATTTCTGCTGAAGATGAACTTCTGGTTTTTCTTGCTTTTTTTTTTTTTTCCTCTTTCCTCTCCTCCCCTAACTTCCCCTGTCCCAAGTCAACCAGCTCCAGCTGGATCCTTTGTCATGCAGTCTGGTATAGCATGACATATAGCAGTCTTGTGCCTGCATATGATGATATCTCTGGTTTTTGGGGGGCTATAGGAACTTGCTTGTCTTGGCTGTGCTAAACTGATAAGATGTTCAGATTTAGGTAGATTTTTGTTCTTGTTTTTTTCACTATGCAAGAACTCAAAGAGATTCCCACTCTAGCATCTTTCCTTAGGGGACTGAATTGCATTATCTGCCTCAAAAAAAAAAGTCAGTAGAACCCAGTAACCAAGGATTAGCATTCTTATTGGCTCATTGACCTCTAACTTGTCCACATGAAGCTACTCCAAAAATTGAAAGTCTTTCTAAAATCTGTCTATATATTATTTTTTTCTTTTTTCCTCAAAATTCCTCCCCAATTTCAAGTAGAGAGCTAACCAAGAAAATATGGAAGCATCTCTGGAGTGAGAGCATCTGGAAGGAAGGAACCAGTTTGAGGTTTGCAAGAATGGTCATAGCTAAACAAAACCAAACCAAGTCAGTCAGAAACCCCAACTGAAAACCTTGGGGCTCTTTTTCCTCAAACCTTTGTATTTTCTCTCTGTACTCAGAGAGAAAATGCAAAGTAAAACTACACATTTCCACCTGATTTCATCCCAGATCTGTGAGTTAAGAATATCTCTGTGTAATCTGCCTCGTAGACCAAGACAGAAAATTAAGATTGGGATAAAGTTGTACCAGTTAAATGGCTGGTACAGGTTAAAATAAAGACTTCCTTCCAAATGTTTTCTCTGCAGTTACCTCTAATTCATTTTTCTAGCATTATTAATATATAGCAAACACACTTTATTAAGAATTAGTGCAGTCCTTGAAAATTAATTCTTTATTCAAGGCAGCTGTTTTCCTTGTATACTCTTGAGAATGCTGCAGGCATTTTTATGCTGATACCATTTTTTCTCCTTTCCTCTGTCAGACAACATTTCTAAGCCTCATGCTAGAAAAACTAGAAGACATCCTGGTGTATGCTCTGAAGGGAAAATACTATCTAGCTAGGTGTTTCAAGGGCTTAGCCTCAACAACTTGAAACAGAAACTGCTTTGTTTCTGTTACAACAGAAATGGGTTCTTTTTTCTCTCTTGGTATCCACTCCAGCATAATTTTTCATTTGTGTAGTGTGGTGCTTCTGGACACTTCTGCAAGCATCCTTACTCTGAACCTGTCAGGTTTTGTGACATGAATTGGCAAAGAATGAGTGTGGAGTAAAGGCAGCTAAATACAAAGCAATTGGTGTTTGACTAAGGCAATGTAGGAAAGAAAATCACATGAAAAAAAGTTGAAAAGTACTGAGGCCTGATGTGAAATTTCTGATGTGACTCTTCCAGAAAGGAAACAGAATTTTCTTTACAGCCAGCTCATCACTGACCATTTGTCTGACTTCAGTTTTACTCCAGCAGTCTTTGGAGTGATTACAGAGGAACTAAAAAAAGACTGACTGCAAAATGCTCATCAAATCAGAGGTGTTAGCCAAATGAGTGTCAGTGGGGAAAGCTTAATTTTAGGGTAGCAGGAGAAAATAAAGCAATCATCATTGTTCTTCCTGTGTTGTCATAGTAGCATAAAGTAGTGGCTTGAGGAGCTGCCTGTCTTTTTATCAGAAATTACCATGCAGTTCTTTGCATAGTCTGCTTGAATATAGTGAATGCCAGCACAGTAATTATATGTGAGCACAATTTTCAAACTGACAAATATTTTTGCTTTATACAAAGTATTAGTACTAATGATCAGGTGACAAGGGCTGACATGAATTCAGATTGGAAAAGTTACCCTGTGTATTTTTTCTTACAGTTGCCTGTGTTCTATCAGCAGCACCTGTGGGTATTCACTTGGAGGTTAAAATTCCTTGTTAGAGGATTATCAGATCTTCTGAATAAATGTCAGCTGGGGTCACTCTCCTCCCAGAGTTCCAGCCCAGCTGCCCTTTGCTTCTTTCTGATTACCATGAGTCTCACGGGGTTTCAGTTCCTCTCATCCTTTCTGGAAGCAAACAGTGTTTTTGCTGTCTTTGATTATCATTTAAGCAATTTTTATTTCCTTTATTTTTAAAATTCTTGGTGGAGAAGATCCTTGAAGCCATCAGCTGGAGAGGTGGGGGTAAGTAGACAAAACCAATCTTGATCATTGTCAACCAGCAAAATTTCTGTTGGATGTGGGCAGGACAGCTTAGTGGGGTCAGAGCTTCTCTGTATCCCAACAGATCAAGAGATACCTTGAATCATCTTCAGTGGGCCTAGGGAAACCATATTGCTGAGTCTTCCTCAAAAAAGGCAGTAGGTACTTTTGTATGAATATGATCTGACATTTTATTTGATATTTGTTGGATTTGATGACATAAAGATTCTGGTAGTGTGTTGATTTTTCTCAAAGGAGAAAATGTTGATGAAAATATCTGATCTTCAGGAGCAGCTGTAGGTTACTCCTCTTTGGCCTTGTTGTGGAGGTAGAGTGCACTCTTAAAGGGAGATATTAAATCACAACTCAGTGTATTCTGTAGCCTTCATAGCACTAATAGCTGCTGACACTCTCAGTTATGTTGTCTTCATGAGGATTTTTGTCTTGAATGGACCCATTGAAACTAAAAAGTTTCTGTATACCTGCAGATTGGAATACACTGCTCCAGCATTTGGGATTAAATTGAGCCTTTTGTAGCCTGCTGTACTGCACAGGCAGTGCCTAGGTCCCCCAGGAAAAGGGGACATAACTGTGCATCAAATAAATGTATATATACAATTATTTATTTGTGTTTTGGTTAAGATATGAGTGGGTGTTTGAAGCTTTGCTGTCTGTACTCCTTCCAGAAAGCTCCCGTTCTCTCCTCTGGCCCATCCCTGCCCTGTTCAGTCCAGTGGTGGGTCTCCCAAATGCACATCTGCTCTGTAAGGGGAGAAGTTTTGTGCAGGATAACTTTGGATCTGCATTTTTTTGTTTTTCCATATGCCAGTCACTGCAGTTTTGGTTTTGTCACCCCACCTTTCTGGCCCAGAAATTGCCAGCTTGTTGTTTTACTGAGCACTTAATACTGAAGTCCATCCAGGATGGATTTCTTTGTTTTAGGCTGGGGTGAGGAGTTTAAGAGAATTTGTTCTTCAAGGATTGCATCTGGGAGGTATTG
This sequence comes from Phaethornis superciliosus, assembly GCA_023637945.1. Classification (NCBI taxonomy): domain Eukaryota; kingdom Metazoa; phylum Chordata; class Aves; order Apodiformes; family Trochilidae; genus Phaethornis; species Phaethornis superciliosus. Next base: position 25,028,060 of record JAJQWJ010000009.1, read on the forward strand.
ACCATTCCTAACAAATCTTGAGTGCTTATTAGTGTGTGGTAGGCTGCTCTTACATGAGGGAATGCTTGGTACCTGGAAAAATAATGGTTAATATTAAACTAGGTTAAAACTTTGATGACCTGCACTTGTTATAGCCTTCTATGGGACTGTCCTGGTGTGGGATATCGAGCCACACATTGTTTCACTTAATAATAAATAAACATTTTAATAGTAAATTTTAAGTGCTTGTCAAGGTTGATCTCCCATCTTACTCTGTTGTAGAGAGACAGATTGATCTGTGTTAATTTCTCCTTAAATCAGTGAGGACAGAGGAGTCTGGAGGGAAGTTCATTGGGTTTAGTCCATTCTTTTTTGTATTGCCCAGGCTGGAGTTCAGTGTCTGAAGCAGTGTGGCTATGGTGGAACACCTGCTGCTGGAGACAGGGCTGTGTTTTGACAAAATTGAAGCTGGATTTCGGCTGCACATAGAGGAGCCTTGTTGCAGCTTCCTGCAAACCAAGGCAGCAGCTGGGTGAGCTCCTGTGGGGAGGTACAGCTCCCTTCCCACTGTTTTTTCCTGAACAGTTAGTCCCACATACCTTGTTGCTATGGGAAACCATAACTGTAGCTAATTCCTGGAATAGTGTAGCTGAAAATCCAGAGTAATGTACTACAAACAAATGCAGTATTTTCACTAGATGCTTCTGTCAGCTTCTCAGCTAACTTACCTGGGTCTACAGATGGGCCCATGTCTTGTCTTAGCTTGTGTGGAACTTGGGCTTGAGGTGCAGCCCTATCCCTGTACATTTGTATCACCTGGAGACTGAATCTAGCCCAGCAATGACACTTTGAATAACCTACCTTTTCTAATTCAATTATTTCATTGCCTTATATATTGAAGTTATACAAGCTTCTGTACCCTGATAATATGACTGAAGGAAAAAAAACCTAAAAATGTTCTGTATTTGCTTGTCCACATAAGTGGTAATACTTAAGATATTCAGTGTTCATTTGTAGTCATCTGGGCAGAGTGCTGGCTGAGGCAAAGGAGCAATCTGAAGTGTTTTTGGGGATTGTGAGCCAAAGCCCTGAGTTTTTGTGTCTTAGTCTACAAGCTGCAAAGTAGCTCATGATCAGAGTCTGTATTGATAGTTCTTAATGAGCAGCTTTTAAATCATCAAAACTAAAAAATCCAAAAACCCTACACCCAAAAGGGCAAAAAGAATTTGACTTTTTGGGGCCTTTCCTGCAAAGGAAAGCAAGAGCTTATACATGACAGTCTGTCACAGCAGCTCATACACTTGACAGGATGAACTTATTTTCAGAACAAGCTTATTCAGCCAGCTGAGTTATTTACAATTTCTTGTCCTTACAATGCTTGTTTTTATGGTTCAGTGATACATAGCTTGGAAGCTCCTGTTTGTCTGTCAGTTTTGGAAAGGAAATTAATTTTACACAGTTTTAAAATCTCTTCTGTATGTACTCAACCATGTTTTGTAAATGTTGAGATTGCACAGACTGTCTTTTGTTTTTTGTTTTTTGTTTGTTTGTTTTGGTTTTTTTTTTTTTTTGTAAATTCCTTTCAGTAGAGAGATGTGGGGTTTTTTTCTTAATCCAACGCTCTTACAGTTTTACTGTTCCCCATTGTGCTGTAAGATTCTAATATTGGTAATAAAAAGGCCTGGGTGACCAATAAAACCTCCTGGACTATTTATTTTGGAAATTGGTAATGCTGATCTTCTAAGGAAACAAACGTTTGTTAAGCACCATCAGTTTTAGCTGCAATGCTGCATGTGTCTTCTTGGGTGATGATGCTTCTGGTTTGAAGGTTGCTACCATTTCAGAAATGAGTTTTGCAGTTTCATGGGAGTGTCCTAAAGAAGTTAAACATCCCAGCTTGAGCATCTTTCTCTTTCAGCTCAGAGCTGATGAGCAATACTCTGCAATCAGAGGGATTGTACTGCAGATAGCCTGTCAGACAAGGGATATTATATTGGGATTTATTGGAGAAAGGTGTTCAGAAGGAACCACAGAAGACAACTGAGAGGAACAGAAAAGCAGGCCCAGGCCCAGGCATGGTGCTGTGACCTTATAGCAGCCTACAGAGAAAGGCTGTTGGTCAGGTGTTGCCTGAAAGAGGAAAACTGTGAAGGTTTCCCTTCTGTAAATATCAAGTAATAAAGGAGGGAAAAGTGTGTATTTGTCTGGGGTGGCTCCACATGGAGCCAGGGTTGCCCTTGGGGTCCATAAATGGCTTTGTTCATTATGGATGAAATGGTTCTGTAGCTTCAGTTATGGCATTTTTCTTAAAAAAAAAAAAAAAGGTTATGTAATAAGGCAACAACTTAAAAAAGGAAAGCAACTATGAGAAATTATTCATCACCAGGACTGTCATGTTGGATCAGACTAATTCCACTTACTCCATCTCCTGGCTGATAACAACTTGTAATGAATGCTTAGAAAAGTAACTCTGCCCTAGTGCTTTCTCTGCACCATTAATGATTTTACATGTAGGGTCTGTGCATCCTCTCAGGTGTCTTTCTGACTTGAAGCTTTGAATAAAACAGAATCTTCCTCCATTATCCTTGTTGACCTTCTCAGTGGCTTTTATAGCTGCATTAGGCCTTTTTTTAAGATGGGAAGATCAAGGCTGTGTGCACAGTTAAAATATACATATTCACCATGAGTTTTCTTCTAGAGCACCAGATTCAGTTATCCTCACTGGCTCTTTTGCAGGTTTCCAGCCTCTTTGTTGCAAAGTTTTTGTTATTAACTTCTTCATGACTTTTATTGCTGCTGATGCCTTTAGCATCAACTATGAAGTCAGTTTATGAGGTCAGGATTTTAAATGGGGCAAACATTTCAGATATTGCTAATAGTATTATTTAATGTACATTTCCAATACTTTTGTGTCAGTTTTTCATTGCTACAGGAATTATAAAAGTCAACTGAGCCTTTGTAGGAATATTACTTAGATCTAAATACTTTCCAAGTACTGTTTATCTGCTTAGCAGTATTTCAAGCTGTTCTCTTGCTTAGATCTTGTTGAGGTCTGTGCCTTATTAAAAAAATATATATATTCAGGGATACTTTTTTTTTTAATGTGTAGTCATAAGGCTTTCCAGTATCCTTTATATATAATGGTTTGAATTAAATGACTGTGCTTTCAGCTAAATCCCATGCATGAAGATAGATTAATGCAGCTGGAACTAATTAATTAATTGACTGGCAGACTTGGCAGATAAAAATCCTGAGCAGGGTAATAATATAAAATGCCAGTTGTACCTGTCCTGCTGTGGTTATCACCTCTGCTCTTGTACCTGATTTAGATGCTACCACTGTTGGTAGGAGAAAGTCCTGAGGCAGCTGCCTTGCTCCTGGGGACACTGTTGTACTATTCCATGATGCTGATCTTGTGTTTCTGTGTCTGCTGCTCTGATGGCAAAAGCCCCAAGTTCCTCTCTCTGTGCACCATTTGGCTGGGTGAGCCTTGCCTGGGCTGGGCAGCCTGTGCTTGTAGCCACACAAGTAAAAGCTCAGATGGTTTCCTGAGCAAGGTGCAATGAGCTTGGTGCCCCATTTGCCAGGCCTAGTTAACTTAGCTGAGAACATTCAGTTTGGTGTCTGTCACTACCCCAAAGTCAACCCATCCATCCCTCATTTCCTCTCACAGGGACTTCAGAGTATTAACTCAAATGCCTGGCTCTGTGTATTTCTGTCCTGTGACTATGGTGACCAGTGCAGGCCTTTCTGTCACCTCCCTGCAGCAGATGAGGGTCACTCTTGCTCACAGTGCTGCCCCTGGCTGGGGACAAGCTGGCACCATCTTCAAGAACTCTGGTTCACCCCAGATTTTCATCTCACCTCCTCATGAAATGCCTGCCTAGGACATGCTTGTTACCATTCTTTGAAATCATCATTTGCAAGTTGTTGCAGAAACAGCTGTAAAGCTACAGCCCCTGTTTTTGTCACCAGAATAATAAATAACAACTCTCAAAATACAACTGAAAACAACTCTGTCAAGTCATCACCTGAGACTGGGCTGGTTGGTACCTTCATGACCAGTGTGTTGCTTCCAGGCAATCCTCAGCCAGTGGAATCTCCTGCACACAGTGCTGCTGTAGCTGTCTGAATAAAGGAGTTAGAGTGAGGGAGTGTGTGAGTGTGGGTGTTTTGTTAATTAGTGTTTTGGGCTGGCCACTGAGCCCCCAGCATGTTAATGTGCAAAGGGACTGTGGCTGGAATGTAAAAGGTGGGTTCTGTATCCCACATCTACAGCCACTGTCTCTGTTTGTATCTTTCTGCCTTGGAATCCTTCCCACGTTCTCACTGGGCACTTGGTTCTGATCCACTCGTGTCCCCACCTAAACCTATGGGACAGTTTCAGAGGTGAGGAACTATGCTACCAGTCCCAGGTTTAGGACAGCATTTTAAGCACTAAAAAGTAATTAGCTCAGTAGACCCAGATAAAAAAAAATTTAATCTTTCTATAGAAACAGTGCACTGTTTTACAAATGTGTTCATTTGGTTCTCAGTAATCCGTGTTGATGTAAGTACAGCAAATGTTACACAGAGCAGATCCCTCCCCCACCCCTCCCTGGTCCTTCTGTCTGTAACATAAAAACTGAAACACAAAAGGCACCAAGCAAGAACTTACTCTAACAGAACTTCAGTATGACAAAAGACAGAGATCAGAAATTACTACAATGTTAAGTATCATCCTAGCAATCTGAACCATTATTTAAAATAATTAATTTCTTAAAAAACGAATTTGGTGTTTGACTTTTCAGTAGTAATAAATCTGTAAAGGTTGAAATCAACACTGCACATCAAGTCCATTTACAACAGTTTGAAAAAAACTGCAGCCGTTTATACAAGTTTGTTTGTATGTGTTCTTAAAAAAAGTATCAAAACTGTAGAACTTTCAAATATATTTACATTCGTCTGTTAGTTACAGTGTTACCACATACAGCCTTGTCTCAGTTTTTTTCTTCATGTACACAGTGCATGGATTTATAGAAACAATAATTGGATAACTCAATTGTTTTTACACTGCCTTAAAATCTAAACTTTTAATACAAGGATGCTTGATTATTTATGTGTTGTCTATGCAGAGGAAGGAAGTATTTTGAGAGTATGCAGGTAGTCTGTCTGTAACCCATACTAAGTCTTTTAGACACTTTCTTCCTTTTCTTAGCCAAAAATCAACTTCCAGCTCACATTACAATGTGAATTTATTCTAAAAGAAAAACAAAAGGAGAAAACCCCAATGTTGAGTTTCTTCTATTCACTTGATTACAAAATCTTGGAATCACCTAAAAAAGCCAGAAGGTTTCTCCAGGCTTTGATTTGGTTTGGGGAGCTGCTGTTCCTTCATGCAGCAGCAGGTAAGTGTATTTATTCACTTCCCATAGAATTCCCTGGGAATCTTATGGATCAGGATGAGAAAAACAACTTTTTTTTTTTTTTTTTCCCTGCAAGGTGGAGGATGACCCAGCCAAAGATACTGTTCAAGCTGGGAATTTTTAACCTCCTTTAGCCTCCGTGCCTTGTGCTCTGTGCTATGGGAGATGTGCCAGGGTTGTTCCATTGGCAGTCATTTACAAGATAACTCTGCTGCTGCAAAGATTTCTCTGTGTGGTGAATGAAAAACCTGCCCCAGAGTGTCTTCTGAATTGGGACTTTCAGTCAGCATCGGTAAGGGACAAGGGCAAGGAGGGAAGGAATTAACTTTTGTTATTGTGGAGAATTTTCCCTCTAATGAGAGCACTTGCTTTGGGTGTATGGAAGGATATGGGTGAATCTTTGTGTCTGCTCATTCTAAGCTAATCTGAGAGATGCAATATTCCCATTGGGGAAAAGCATTTAGATTTTACATTTAAAAGCAAGAAAAAAAAAAAGTTAATTTTGTTCCAAGCTGTAAAAAGCAGCAATACAAAGCAAAAAACCCACAGGGTACTGCAGGAGTTGCTCCTGACTGAAATGCTGTAAAGCCAAAGCTCCTCAGCTAAAAGCCCTGGAGATGAATCCTTGTGGATAGATGGAAAATGTAAAAGCAACCCCTGTTCACCAGTCTGGAAAACAGGAGTTCTACTTCTTTGTTATGGGAGTGCTTCAGCTGTCAGCTGTCTTACAGTACAGCTCCTTCTTACTTAGTGTCTTTAGATTTCAAAGCAAACTTCTCAAACATCCTGTAAAAATTCAGTTCTCCCTAATTTTCATAAATGTAGGCTAGTATTTTTAAAATATATGTATATATTTTTATATATATGTATATATTTATATGCCTACATATCTATCTAGTCTAGATAGATATATACACAGGTAATCTATGCACAGCAAGCCAAACATACAAAAAAATAAATACTCTCATCCCTCTACTGTATTTACAGAACAGATCTTACAATCCAGATTTTGTTAATAAATATTTCCAAACTCCCTGTACAGAATTGGTTTTACTTATGTTGATGGATAGCCACAAAGCATATTCAACATATTTACAAAATATCTATAAATATAATCTTAAAATAAAGCAATAGCTACTGAACCTTCAGCCTGGCTGGTTATGTACATTGAGTTAGTAGCTCAGCTGTTGCTTATTCACTATCACAAATGGGTAGTGCAACAAGTTAAATTGTGTATAAAAGATTATACATACAAAACTCTCACATCCTTTGGATGTTTGCTGTTCATTATAACTTTGTGGTTACCCTTCTGCAACATAAATAACAATTAAAAAGAAGAAGCAAGTTCTGAGATCCAGAGCAAATTTGTTCAGTGTTGTGTGGAGCAGCAACTTCATCCTCATGGCAACCCATCATCTTCTAAGCTTAATGCTACACGCTGTGAAGGAAGAAAAACACACTTGAGTTAAAACTTTGTGACTTGTCAATTTTGGTGCATTAGAACCAAATTCTGACACTGTTGCTAACTTGTACTTCCTGTTAAAAATCTCATTGTTCTCCCTGGTGACAGAAATCCAGTTTTGATCTGACCCTTTTCCCCAAATGGGGTTGCTCACTCAAGGGTTACTCAAGAGGTGCAGGACAGTTTATTTCACTTGTGTAACATGGATAATGTTCCTTGTGAGGGATACCAGCTTCTCTAGTGGGATCTTTAGCAGGATCTTTAGATAGTATGTGCCTGCTGCCTACAGAATCTTATACAGAATCTTAATCTTATATTCTAAGACAACTCCATGAGCTGCCTCACTGTTTAGGCTTCTGCTGGTTCACTGATTATTAAAGCTCTGTTGTTCTGTGGCAAATAACCAATGTTGTAATTGGCTGGAGAGAATTCTGTATCAAAACTCTCAACAAAATTCCTCTCCTCCAGCAGTTTCCTCAGGTACTTACTGCTGGGTAGACGTGTCCGATTTGGGCAGTCCGCCCAATGTGGATTTCATCTTCATCTTCCTCTTCTGTTGTCTTCCTGTACACTGGATTATCAAAATTCATGCTTTTAGTATTCTTCCGTTTCCAGTTTCTCCAGATGAGGTATCCCCCCATGCACAGCAAGCCAATGACCACTGAGGGAAGGGGAAAGGAAAGGGCTGTTAGCCAGCTCTGTGGGGAAGGCAAGGATCTGCTGGGAAGTTCCCAGGTAGGCATCTGTCCTTGTACAACCTCCTTGCAGCCAGACTGTTCCCATTCCAACAGTTCCTGCACTCCTTCCCACCCCCAACCCTGGAAACTGGAATGTATTTACATGAGCACTGTGGTGTGATCTCCTTCAAAGGGTGAATCAAATCAGCTTACCAACAGGAATGACAATTCCAATCACAGCTGCTGTCACAGTTGAATCAAAGCCTTGGTCATTATTTGCATCTGTAATTACAGAAGTAGTTCTGATTATTTAACTCATTTGCTTGTTGTAAAGCCACCTCTAAGGAATGTTTGATGCTGGCAACCATGTCGTTTTACCCATCAGAAAGCTTTTGTACTCAAAGTACAAAACATTACAAAGTTTTGTGATGAAATTTATTTTAGCAAAATATTAAAGATACGATGGAGAGGAAAAAAAGGACGTACACACAAACCCAGGCTGTGCTGAGCTGTGTCCTTGGGGAGGACAAACCCCTGGCCTTGAAGTGCTACTGCCAGGGCAGGATTGTAACCTACACACCAGGAGGGTGTAGTAACACCAGGTAAGGGAGGTGCTCTGTACAGTGTTAGCACACAGAAAAGCTCCAGCCAGAAATGAATCATTTGACTGTACTCAGTCCTCTAATTTTCAGGCACAAAAAGGAGGCCAGTTTGACAAAATGTGACACTTAATGGAAATTACAGATCAGGGCATGGTGAATAGTGCTCTTAAAAATCCACAGCTGAACATTTTATAGTAATCATTTATTGAGCTATCAGAAGAAGAATGTAGTTCAAAGCCATCTGCACAGCTTTTCTTTTTAATTATTTCTTTTTAAATTATTTACAAGTAAGGAATTAGTCTACACATGTATCACTCATTGCTGCTGCCTACCTCAGCATGCAGGAGTGACCCTGAAGCTCAATATTGTACTTGCAAGAGAGAAAAAAACAACAATGGGAAAAAGCATTAAAAAAAAATCAATATACCTTTCAAGTTAAATACTTAAAAATATTTGCTCTGAGCTCTTATAATGGGGATCAGTACAGAAAATTTGTTTTGCCAGAACATCAGAAACTGAGACAGGGAGAACTATAGTTTGTCTTTGGATACAATTCATGAAAATTAAAAAGCAATTTATCCTTTTAAATACTTCCCTGTGGCAGGTTGCTCTACTGCATAACTATTTACTTAATAATAACCCAGACTATTTAAAATGTGACCAATTAAGGCACCTTGCTTCCACAGCTTATTAAAAAGTAATTACTGCACTTGAAAGAAATTTTGCACAAAAAGAATGAATTTTAGAAACTGGCTTCTGCCTTCCAACAGGCAGGACAAGGTGTGCTGCAACATTGTCCCTACAAACAGCCACACCAGGATGGTTCATTGTTGCTTTCCAGATACAATGGTATCTGCCTGTTCTGCTCAGTGAAATGTTCAGGGGAAAAAGCCTATTTCACTCTTTTAAAAATAATCTATATCTCTTTGTGGTCTTAAATGTCAGTCCTGAAAAGTCTTCTCTCTGGACTAGATTGTTGTTGTTGTTGTTGTTGAAAATCAGTTCAGTTTTTCTGCTTTGCCGTGGCAGCATGATCTGGAGGGATCCCCCGTTAGTGCTGAGGTGGGGGCTGGTGCTGCATCATGCACTCATTATGTGGGGAGAAAAGTTCAGGGGACCCCTTAGTGCTCTCCATGGGGACACCTTTCTGATATGTCATGCCACCCCCAAGCCTATGTCACAGATCAGGTCACACCAATATGCAGAGAGCACCCACACCAAACAGATGTGGCTTGTCTTGGGCTGTAGTAATCCCAAACAGGGCTAAAGCTGGACAGGACACAACAAATTGAGCTGGCTCATATTAATAACTAAATAATTAAAAAGGTGAAGCTCCTGTAGAATCATCTATATCCCAGTATGCAGCACTACAACCAGCACTGAAGCTGGAAACCAGCTGAAACCAGCATGTGTGTTGGGATAAACACCTGCCAGGAGGTTCCTTAACATCCTCAGTGACTGGAATGCCACACAGATGTCTGCAGACACAGGACCTGACCTCCCTCACCATGGGTGGGATGTCCCTGCACCTGACCTGCTTATCAAGCTCAGATGTCAGGTCAGCAGCATGTGAGTTTCTGTGACATGGTGTGTGTGCAGGGAAAGAAAAGAAAAATCTTGTTCTCTTACAGTGCTGTGATAAATTGCTGTTTCCAGTGGTCATCTCAGAATCCATGAAGATGGATGTGGTGGAAGGCAAAGGAAAACTTGGGGTGGTGATGGCAGCTTCTGATGCAGCTCTGGGGGTGACTTCAGTGGTGGTATTGGCACTGCCAGTGACAGCTGCCATGGTCGTGGCACCAGCAGTGTGGGAGGATGGGGTTGTAGAAACCAGTGCAGTAGTTGAAGCAGTTGGAAGATCTGAAAAGCAAGAGCAACAATGAGATTTGGCTGAAGTAAGTAGATGAAGCAAATAAAATATGAGGATATAACTCTGGGGAGGGTTGTTATGTTTATTGGTCAGAAGCAGAAACCAAATTCTAATTCTATTTACCAGGTAGCCAGACTGTTGATAATTCTCTGCCTAAGGCTACAGAAATTCCTCCCTAAAGTCAAGCTCTGATTATTCATAATAATAAAGCACTCTGGGTGGAAAGCAGTTAAGAAGTTCTAAAACCTCTGTTTTTTTCATTACCTCAAAAGATACTGAATTTGTACCAGGAACTATTTGCATATTGGGGAAAACTACACCGAAACCACTCATCTCTTCGGGATGCCAACAATGACTGTGGCCTCTCCAGATCCAGAATATACAGGGCAATAACAGGGCACATTTTAATGACTTATTGACCATTCACACTTTTAGAGCTGTGCCTTACTCCTTTTTTCCTCCCTCTGCTGTATCTTTTTCTGGTTACAGTTTCAAAAACAAGCAAACTTTCAGTAAGGACACCACAACACTGTGTTCAGAAGGCAGCAAGAAGCAGAACACAAAAGCTGGTGTTTGTGTTCCATCATAAGGAAATATATTCCCTGGAAGAATGACTTTGCTGGAACAGCATGACAGCAATGGGATTTTCTTTACCTTTGTAGCATTTTTTCATGTCAGGACCCAGCCACATGTTGTCAGGACAGGCACAGGTGTACTTGGGAGAATGGGGAGAGATCTGGGGTGCAGGAAGACACAAGTACTCACAGCCTCCATTTGGCTGGGGGCTGAGCTCACAGGAATCTGGAGCTGTTCAAGTATGGAAGAAAAGACAAGTTATTTCCCTAATTACTTCTTGTATTTGGCAAAGAAATAACAGATCTTCTAACAAGACTCTTCCACTCCCTACCTCAATTAATTGGGTCACTTAATCATCTTTACAGTTCAGAATAGTGTGAAACCTTCCAGACTATATAAAAACTTCCCAAATATATAATGAATGGCAAGCATCACAGCAAAGAGGGTAACACACTGTTATCAAAGATACTAATTAAACAGCTATTAACAGATTGCAGACTTTTGAATAAATGCTGCTGCTGAATTAATTATGCACGAACTTCAAACATTAGACATTGCTTCCACATTATCACCTCTGCTTTCTCTCTCAAGAACCACCAGGAAGCATTTCATTTTCTACCTAACTAAACCCAATTTAGGCCATGATACCCTGAGGACATGTCTTACCTTTGGGCTGCTTTAATTCATGAAATACCACAATGTCGTGAGGATTATTGAGATTTTCTGCCAAAACAGAGATGTCCAAACCATTCAGCCTGTTTGCACTGAAGATTGCTTCATTCTCCAGGTCAGTCCAGAACACTCTGTCCTGCAGGAAACACACAGGATTTCTTACCTGGATCTGCTCAAATCCAACTCGAGCTGCATTAAACTCCAGTAGTCTCAAACTCAACACACTGTGTTCCTGCCTTGGGGTACCTCTGGTTCATGCTATTTCTATCTGCAGATTTTTTATTTTTTGTGTGGCCAGTGTAATTTCTAATGTTTGAGCAACCCTACTTGTGTTTGAAGTGCTTTAGCAATCCTGAGTAGCTGTGAGGCTGAGACAAGGGAGCAGGAATTTGGTTAAGTATGGAAGAGCTGTATCCATTCTGTGTCTGGACCCTTTTTTTTTTTTTTTTTTTTTTTTTTTTAATACAGGGTGGATCATAAGCAGAACCAAAAGGCCACACCAGAAACTTCTGCTACCTCTACTGATTTTATTTCTGCTTTCCAAAGCTATGACCTGCATCGTGCAGGTATCTACAAAGAGGTCAGTGCATACAGCACACCTAGAAGATTAGTATCTATTTCCCTTTTTTAATTAATATCTCTCATGACATAGTGTGATTGAAGATACAAAAGAAATGGTCAAGAAAGTACACAGGAATTGCAGTTATCAAATAATATTTAGTTACTCAGTCAGCTATGTTTGCTGCTGCCTGTTAGAAAAACAATTGTGTTTCACTAATGAAACCACACTGCTGGAGAACAAGGGCAAATTATCAAAAGAAAAAGTTTGTCTGTTACTCTGACCAACTATTCAGATGAGGAAGAGAGATAAATAACCCAAGAGACCCTTTCCAACATTGCTGATGAGGATCCAAGTGAAGAGCAGCAATGTGTTGGGGAAACCCAAACCCAAAGTTAGGTGCCTACATATCCCACACTGCACGGGAGGAATAAGGGTTTTAAAGAGGGCTTTGCTGAGCCAAAAGCCATCGTAGTGATGTGAAATGAAAAGAACAGAAGCTGTTCCCTGCCTTGATGGGGAACCAACCACCTTTCTGTGCTTACTTACACGAGGTGGCAAAGCTGAAGCTTTTGTTCCCATAATCATTTAAATAATCACTGAAAGGAGCTCAGCTACCAGTGAGTAGACTTCACTGCTCCAGGCTACTGAGAGTGTCTCTCTGCTTTCACCCAGGAGCTGTGTCTTCCATAACCCCCAAGTACTCCTGAGACAGGGCAAGGAACACAATTTTGAACACATGCTTTAGTTCCTAAGCAGGAGATGCAAACTGGAAGGAAGTTTTTAGCCCTGGCCGCTGGGTAGCAGTGTATAAACTCCCAGCATCAACACAGATGCCCATTTATGTAGTAATTTCTGCAGATTCAGCAGGTCTTACTTCTTCCCTGATGACATCTGAGGGTCCAAACTGTACTGCTTAGTTAATTACTGCACTGCTTTTAGCAAGGTTTCTGAAAACTGAGTTCTGACTGAACCCACACCGGGTCCATCGGTTTCTATCGCAGCGAATGCCCGCGCTGAGCGGTCTGAGCTGTGCAGAAGGCAGAGCTTGGACTCAGGAAGAGCTCTGGCAGCCTCCACTCTGCTCTGCAGCAGTTTTTGACCCTTACCTCAAACACAGCTAAGCCAAAAGGATGGCTCAGGTCATCAACAGAAGAGATGAGAACTTTTCTGTTGCTGCCATTGAAATCAATGCAGGACAGTGAATGCAGTTTGGAGTCTACCCAGTAGAGACGCTGATTCAGCAAATCTGAGGAGGGAAACACAGTGAAGCAAAATTACACACAGCTCCTGCAACTCATTTTCTCTTGCCCAGCATGTTTTTCCTGCTGGCAGCATGACTAATCTGTTTATTATAGGGCCTTTTATTTTTTTTTTTTAACACTAGTTCTGATTTTGAATCTGTGCCCAGATATGCTGGGATAAGACCCTATAAATAAGATTAAAAAGGAGGAACATTCTGTTGTGTGTGTGTGGGGAAGGCCTGACTGACAGCTTTGTACAACGAGGTTCTTTTGTTACCAGAAGGAGCAGGGCCCAGCAGCAATTTGGACTTCCCAGAGTCACCTCCTCAGTGCCTGAGCAAGAAGCTTCATTCCTCTCAAGGCTTTTCAGTCCTTGGCCTCTTGCTGGAGAACCTCATCTGTGATTCAACTGAAACACCCCTCTGAAAGACTTGTGCCATTTACACATTTTCAGTGAAGAATCCTGGATCCAGAAACCCTTCTGGTGCTGCTGGCTGGGAGAACCTGGTCTTGGGGACAACTCCTACCAGTCAATTTTTGGGGACAGTGCAGGTGAAAGTGGGAGGGAAGGATCTGATGTTACTTGAAAAGGTAAACACTGAATTTTTCTTTCTGGAGCAAATTCACTCATTTTGGATGAGATTCACTAAACAGAATGCAAGTGGACGAGTGCCAACACAAAACAAGTTGTGTAATTAAACAATTCATTAATTAATTTCTTGATTCATAAAGGGTAACATTCTTTGTTCACAGCAGTAGCACTTTGACATTATGTAACAGCAGCAGCTTTTCTCCTACAACTTTGCCATGGCCACAGTTTTCAAATATAAAACCAGGCAGAGAACCTGACACCTGCAAGGTGTTGAACACACAGAGCTGTCAGTCAGAGGAAGCTGTGCCTCCTTTCCACCCCTGCAGCCTGGTGTGGCAGTGAGAATGAGTACAGCCCCTCTGTGAGCCAGCAGGAGGGAGGGTATGGGCCAAGATGGTCCCATCTTGTTACCCCCTCCCCGAGCAGCTGGGTGGGTTTGTCAATGGAATGGGTGCTGCAGGCTGTGTCTCTGCCTGTGCTGTACCAGGCATCAGTCTGTCCAATGAAAAATCTTGACACTGCTTCTGAGACAGGTCCAGGGGCAGAGACAATAGCACCAAGGACTTTCTGATGTTTCCTGGGCTTCCAAAGAGTTGTTGCAGCTCTGTAACCTCCCCCCAAACCTGCTTTTGCATTAGGGCACCTAAAAATAACTCCAAGTTCCTACAATCTGAGGTTCTGACTGTGGCAAGACATACCTCCTGTGCTTGCTACTGAAATAAAATTGCCCGTGTTGGTGAGTAGCAAGTGACAGAGCATTTCCAGCATTCCTGTGTGCAGGTGCTTTTGCACAGCTATACTTTTGTTTTCCTGTTTAACAATAAAAACAGAGGTACATCAGGCAGAGCACACACTGTAGCTCTAACCTGGGCACTTACCCAGTGTGATGCCATTTGGCCACTCAATGTTGTCAGTCACCAGCACTTGCCTCCCCACGCCGTTCAGCCCAGCTTTCTCAATCTTAGCTTTGTCTCCCCAGTCAGACCAGTACATGAACCTGAAAGATGCAAGAACACAGTGAATTGGACACTACTGTAAGAAATCTGCACTACTAATCAGAGTAGGAGGTGCTCTGTTCTCTCTGCACTATGGCAAAGCCACACTCGCTGGAGTTTGATCTGATGTGCACCCAGGGGGCCACATTTTGTCCCCCAGGCACAAAACTGGCACCAGAATGTAAAATGTCTCCTTAGTAACCCCAGGTGAACTCTGTCCCACTGTGACTGTGAGGGATGGGGACCACACTTATTGGAGCAGCCCCATGTCAGACAGAATGCCCAGCACAACCCATGTGCCTGGACCACCTTAGGCCCACTGAACGTGTGACCTGATCATTGTTTTCAGGACTTCCTTTGGCAGCAGTGGCCTTGCAAAGAGCTGGCTGAGCCACTTCAGCAGTCCCATTTAAGTTCAATGAATCTCTCTCTGTCTTCAAGGGCATCTGAAGACTTGCTGAGATGAGAATCACCCACGAGTTTGTAAGAGCAGCAGAAAGAAGACTGGAATGTAGGCAAAGGGAGTGTTTGTGGTCTTTACCTCCGTGTGGGATCTACAGCGATGGCTCTCGGCTCACTGAGGTCACTGTTGAAAAGTGTCCTCCTCCTGCTTCCATCTGCAGTGGCCACTGAGATGGTCTTGTTTCCAGAATCTGTCCAGTAGATATTCTTATGAACCCAGTCTATTGCCAGTCCTTCAGGAGAGTTCAGCTGGCTGTCTATCAGAATCACCTGCTCGGCCGTGTCACTGGCTTTGTCTATGTAGGCACTGCAAAGAGAGGGCTTGTCACACACAGGGTGACACAGCACAGAGAGGGCCACACACACCTGCATGGGGCTGGACCTCAGGTAGCACCACTGCAACCCCATGGGAAGACAGGGCACACGTAGCAGCATGACTGACACAAAGCCCCTCACAGCTGCATGCTGCAACCTTCTGCTTTCTGCTACAACTTGTTCTTCTTCTCCTATATATTACAGGAAGTGTTTCCCAACTTGGGAACTGTCATTTTTTTTTATTTCTACCTGCTTCCTTCTGTAACTGCACAATTCAGCAAAACAGTTGACTTCAGGCATGTTAATAACCTCAACAGCAGATTTATGGGATTTATGGACATTAGAAATATAATCTCCAGTGCTCTGCTGAACAGAGTTGAACTTAGCATGCAAATAAATGTGCTTAAATGTCTTGCAAAATTAGGACCTGTGTAACTAATTATGATTCATCAAAGGAGTTTGTGGAGCTGTATTAATTTGGCGAGTGATCTCATTAGATACAAAGACATTGGCAGCCTCAAAATGCTAATGAAAAGCAGCAAAGTCCACATGGATGTTTCCTAAATAACTCAATGCTACTCCTCCCATCACACAGGGTGAGTCTGCTCTGTTGCCTCTGCACCAATACCACTTGCACTAAATAAACTGAAATGGATTTGTTCTAAGTTTGCATCAGCATGTTCAAGATCTTAGTCTGGGGCTTCCAATATCTTGGTACATCTTAAAAAAGTTACAAAACAAGAGAAAGTTTCCATTCCCTCAGCCCCTGGTGACATGGTTTACATCTCTTGTTCAGTGGCCATCAAGGAATGAGGGAAGGTTTAAATCATACAGGTGCTGAGCTTTCATGCATCAGATCAGAAATTTGGAAACAAAGCCAGGAATTCTTGACACTGTTCCATGGTCTGGCTACACAGAGCCAGCCTGGATTGACAGCATGCTGCTGCATCTTCACTACAAGGGAAGGTTTTGGTCTCTCCCAAACCCAGCACCACATGAACAGTATCATCAGGGTTCTGCAGGGCACCTGACATTGTTCCCAAGACTGTTATGGTAGTGTGAGCAGCACCACCTGTTGTAACTACACACGTCCAGGTACCCTCAGTGTGACTCCTTGCACTGCTGGGGAAGCCAAGAGATGCTCCTGTGCCTTTCAGAATGGGAGGCCTGAAATACAGGTGACATTTGAAACCTCCCAGTAACTAACTACTGTAAAATATCTTCTGACACCCCAGAGGGGACATCACCTCAGTAGAAGAGGAGCTGGAAAGGCAAGTGAGGTGATCATTAAGGAAGATGTCATCTCTTGCCAGCAGTTACCTCCTGTACCATAGTTTTCACCTTGTGATAGTCTCTCAGCTACAGATTGCTTTTCCTCAGAGGACTCCTGGAGGTGGAGTCCTGTTTGCTGAAGGGATGTGGTGGCTTTTTGTTTGTAAGCCTTTGGTATTACTGACAGTAGCAGTAACTTAAATTGAAACATTCATTTTTAATTTATGATCGCAAAGCAAGAGCTTTCTTGCTCTGCAGAAAAGGTGAGGCTTACAATTAAGCAAAGAGGAGTAATAAAGAGGAAAATTGTGCTGTTTAGAGAAAGAAAAAGGTTTGGTACCTACAGTCAGACACAGTGAAAGCACCCAGCCTTCTCTGAGCCATCTCCCTATTTTCAGAGCCCCACAGGCCTGCTCAGGGTACCTGCCTGGCTACTTAAATGCTTGACACTCAGCACAATGTGGGCGAATTTCCCTGCCAATGGCACAGGAGCTACCACAGCCTGCAGGAACCCCAGCCTGGCTCCCACACACTGAAACCAATCAACCTTTGCCTGATCATTAGCTAAAATCCAGAACAAATCACTGTAGAAGCTGCAATAGGGTGCAATAGCTATGAAAATCAGAATATACACGGGGGATTTTCAGCTCATAAATTAAATGTATTTATTGACTAGGCACTCACAAGCCCCAGAACATGATGCTGTGATGGATGCCATAAAAACAGCCGAGGGAGGAGGCAGCATGAGAATAATGTGCACTGTGGTCAAGTGCTGTGATTTAAAACCCAGTCTGCCAGAGACTAGAGTGGGCAGCTAGGATCTGTGTTGCCACCTCCCTGCTCCCACCATTTGCCTCCTTTGTGCTTCCCAGTGCCAAATCCTCTGTGGTTCCACACAGAGCAAGCACTCAGCACAGCAGCAGCCTCACGCAGCAATATTGTGATTCAGTAAACAGGAATCTGTGTGCAATTGCACAAATCCATCAGGATCTATTACTGACAAAAAGCCTGCCTGTATTAGCAAGCCAGGTAACTGCACAAGCCCTGGATTTCTCAATTCCTAAAAAAACTTCAACATCTGAATACAGTAAGAGAAGAAAAGCCCTCAGCCTCACTGTACCCTGCATTTTTCTCTGCCGATTGTCCTTTGGGGGTACAAATGGAACAGTACATTTGGAAAGAACCAAACCCACACATCCTCCTCTTGCCCCATACCTGTAGATTTTTCGGTAGAACAAATCACACCAATAAATTCTGTTTGTTGACACCTCCACATCCAGTGCCACAACGTTCTTCAGCATGGGAATGATGCGGGAGTAGTCCCTCTTCACCAGGTCTATCTTACGGACCTCGTGGCGATTGGTGAAGATCAGGTATGGGCTCTTGCCTACCACAGAAAATAAAACACATTTGTCATTTCAGCAGCTGACCCAAGGGCTGGATTCAACTTTCACCTCTCAAACAACAGGACTGTCAGTCACTGGCAGATCTGCTTTGTCAGGAAACTTTAAACCACACCAGAATCGAGTGTAAACCAGATCCACAGAGTCACGTTGAATCCAGCAAAGCCAGGACTTGTTGCCAGGGAGAGATTTTACGACTGTTCCATGCATACAGAACTTGTACAGTCCACCTGAACACTTGGGCTCAGGCAGTTCATGCTCCTCTTTTGTGAGGCCACAGCCAGCAGCTTGGGTGCTGGTGACACTGCTACTGCAGCTGTGATCTCAGCCAACCCAGATCAGAGCCTCTCAAGAGGCATAAGTTGACCTGAATTTTCCAAAAGACAGAAGACAGACTGAAGCCAGTAGTTATTTTGCTGCACCCCAGCCTCCATGGTTATTCAGAGTGTGCCCCATGGAGGTCAGTTTCCTACTGCAGGAGGGAGACACAACGCTCCAGGCTCAGACCAAGAGCTGCACATCCTTGCCCTCTGCAAGTAGCAGAACACAGAATCATACAATGTCAAGTTGGAAGGGACGTCAAGGATCATCTGGTCCAACCTTTCTAATATTATTGTTGATGTGATATGTCCCAGCACCCTGTTGAGCTGAGACATAAAACTTTTTGAAGTGGGGGAATCCACCACTTCCCCTGGGAGACCATTTCAGCATTTGATTCCCTGTGTTCTTAAGTGTCACTGCAATAAACTGAGTCAAACAGCTAAAACTTTAGTTTGCTCTTTGTCTGTTTTGTGGTAGGGACAGGATGAGGCTCAGCACCAGCTTTAATAGCTTAGACTGGTTTGGCTCCAACAGGGGCCAGCAGAGGAACCTAGTGAGGAGCAGCTTTCCATTGGGAAAAAGGGGATTGAGGAACACGTAGTGAAAGGGAAGAGCTGGGATAAGGTTCTAGAGCTCTGAATAAGTTATGCTGCAGGGCTGCCAGCACAGCCTCTTGGGTACAACAGAATTTTCTAACCAGCACAAGAAGGAGATCAGTATCCTAGGATATGGGTCAATCCTAACTCACTGGAGGTGTGAGACTAACAGACTTGCTGAGGACAGCAGGACACTGTGCTGTAGAAACTGGGAAGAAAGAGGCCACATGGATGTGCAGGATAACACTAGAGAAGGAATTTTGTTTTGCAGGTAACTCTCCCTTCCCCAAGATACCCACTATTCCCATTTAAAAAAAACCTCAGCATGGCTGGTGCTCAGTCTTGCACAATTCAACTGTATATCCCTCTGACATTAACATTTATTTTTGCAATAAAGTCAATCAAACTGCTGGTGTTCATCCTGGAATTTGTGTAAGAGGCTAGGAGGGTGGAGAGGTGGCTAACCTCCTCTGCTTCAATTGGGGTGTTTTCTTCCTTTTAATACTACTATCCCTAAATGTTTCTGCTGCACTGTTTTTAACACCAGCTGGCAAGAGACTTTCTTTTCTAGCTTCAGTTTCAATCAAGTCACTAGTTTTCCAACTAGTGACTGCAATCTTGCTCTGCACATTGTTAAAATATTCTGATCTGCATGCTCAGTAAGTAGTTCTTGCCCAGAGATGCATCTGGTAGCACTGCAGCAGTTCAAATGAAATGACTTTACTTACTTGCTTTGCTAGTTTCCTTTTGTTTCTGTTCCTCCAGCTTCAGCCCTGCAAGCACGTTGTCTTATCAGAGCTGTGAAGTTGTGCAAGGAGAGTTTAAGTGCCTGTGGCATTGTCTTACCTACAGCTTTGCAGTTCTTGGACAGGGTGTCCATCTCATATCCCTCGTAGCACTCACATTTGTAGTCCCCTTTGTAATTAATGCAGATCTGGCTACAAGCGTCTGGATTCTCACATTCATCTATGTCTGAAAGGAGTGTTTGAAACCCATCAATAACTTGAAATCAAACCATCTGTGATGGAGCAATGCTGAAGTGAATATAATCACGTCTCTGTATGGTGAAACACAAGGGACTGCTGTTTGCATGTCAATTACCTCCACATGTTTTTTTATCCAGCAGCTTGTATCCGGGCGGGCATTCGCATTCGTAACCAATCTTCAAGTCCTTGCAAATGTGTGAGCAGCCCCCGTTATTCACAGAGCATTCATTAATACCTGGAAGGGATATACAGGTTGTCTATGGCAAAGCAGGGTTTTAGTTTTATGATGGAGTAAAATTAAGAGTTCCTCAGAAACGTTCCCGTACCTATCAGTTTTTAGTAGCCTGGAGCCTCATGAAATGTGTAAGTGACTTCACAGACAGGAAGCCAGCACCGTATCACTTCATTGCTCTTTATGACTCCAACCCAACACTGCAGGAGGCTCTGTACTGAAAGCTGGTGGCTAAATGAACAGGGAGCCCTGGGGATACAGCATATGTGAATCTCTGCCTCGCTTCCCATCAGAGAGCTGCTGCTTTGAGCATGTTCTGCCACATGTGAGAAACTTCCAAGGGACCTAAGGGCTCTCTCCAGGAGACTCCTCCTTCCCCGCGCACTGGTTCATGTTGACTTTGCTGAACAGTCTCTCTGAGCTTTAATAATTCATGCTGTGGGAGTCTCATCTCCCAGGGGCCATCAATTTTAAAACACTGTACTATTTTCCCATCTACCTTCAAGAAATGATCTATGTGAAAATTCCAGAAAACACCAAAGTATGGTCTGTCAGAGATACTGCAGTATCTAATACACAGTCCTCCCACAAACACCTCCCACGTGGCAGTCTCTGCTGGCAGCCTGCATCAGCCCAAGTGCAATTTATGAACCAACAGCCCCCATCCTCTCCTGGGTCTCTGTCTAATCCAAGGCCACCTCTCTGATTGTCCTTTCAAGTGCTGAAATGAAAAACAGACTAAATGCATCCTTGCAACTAAAACTGAATGAGAGGTTGAGGAAAGCTGGTTTCCTGACAGAAAAAAACATTTATTCTTGTTGTAATTACCTACACATGGTGAAGAGAAAGTCCTCTCCCCAAGTAAGACTGCTGAACAGAAACTGGGAATTTGGAGATAGTGGGCTCACTAGAAAAAGTAAAACTGATTTGCTTTAATCTATAATACAATTCAAAGGCAGGTTTTAAATTCATCTCCTTGCTTCCTTGCACACTACAGGTGAGCAATATTGCAGAGGCATTCAACTAGTGCTCTTGAAAGAAAATTAAAACAACCACAAGGCAATGAAGTCAGTAAGTCTAGGAAAATACCATGCCAGAAAGAACCCCATCTCAGCTCTGGAATGTCTTCACCTTCCTATCAAAGACACACAGAGATACCAATCCATGTAACATTGTGTCTGCATTGTCACCATGCAGTCATGTTTATTACTGGGTCTCACCTATCCTACATTTGCATGGGCTTTTAGCAAATTGGGTCATAAGGATGCTCAACTGCTCATTGCCAAATACTACACGGGCTGCTTTGCCTAACAAACAAACCCTCACTCAGATGATTCCCATGGTTTCAGAGGTGCTTTGTGGAATGGATTTAGAGACTGTAAATCAAGCACTGGTTCACTTGCCACACTTCTCAAGAGGAGCTGAGGAGGAGCCAGGCAGACATTTCCCTGTTCTCTTTCTGCTGGGCAGCTGCTGCCCATTACCCAAACTTCAGCAGTATATTCACTGCCTAAAACAAGACAAGTGATGTTCTGTCTTCTTCCATGCTTTTTCAGGAAATCTCAGAGGGCACTGCCACATCTAGCACACAGACAGACAGACCAAGATGGGGAGCATGTCCAGCACCTCCTACCTTCTGCCTGGAGTAGTGCACGGGTGTTACATTCACAGCAATCCACACCAGTCTGCACTAAGGAACCATGTTTCCCTCAGGGGACAGACTCTGCCCTGCTTCCTGACTCAAATGACATCTCATTGCCAGCTGTGGCACCATGGTGAGGGTGAGCACCAAGCCCAGCTGTACCATGCTGGGGCCAGTCTCCTAAAACAAGGTGAACTGTCAGCTTCAAACAAGGTGAACTGTCAGCTTCAAACAAGGTGAACTGTCAGCTTCAAACAAGGTGAACTGTCAGCTTTGTTGGGAGACCTCCACAGGCAGACAAATTGCAACACCCACTCGGAAAGACAGGGAAATGTGGATTAGTGTGGAAGAAAGCAAGGGCACACTGAAAGCACAAGGGAAGAGCATCCTCACTAGGCATGCACACACACTTCTTGTCTGATACAGAGGAGAGACTGACAGTTTTTCCTGGATGTGAGATATTTAGGAGGCAGAGACTGAGCTCCATCCTACTGGTGCTCCATGATGTCATGGAAAGGGATGCCTGAGACATTTCTGCACTGGGGAAAAAAATGGAGTGTCTGAGTAATGGATCAGCTTGGGGCTGGTACCCATTGTGCCACTGGGAAAGGTGAGAGAGGGGCTGCCCTTGGGAGAGCCCCACAGTTCTCTGACCTGGGCCACCTGTTCTGCTGACTCTGACAGCCCCAAGGCAGCCCTGGCTCCTGTGGCTTGTGAATTCTCATTAGCCCAGAGCTGGCAGGATGCTGCAGAGAGCAGCCTGCTCTCACTTCTAAGGGAAGCACCAACAACATGTAAAACCCAGAAATGACTGAAGTCATCTCTCAGTGACTGCCACCACTCTGTGTGTTTTCACGTTCAAAGCATGTCCCCAATGCTAATTTTTTATGATGTTATTATCATCTTACAATTCAAAGATAATTTAGGCAATGAGGCTAAATAAACCAGTCTGTGCTGAGGACACCACCAGTTTTTGGGGAGAGGGGAATTCCTGATTCCTGGTCCCATGCTCAGTTCATACATCCCTCCAAGAAGAAAAGCTGAACTGAGAAGGGCACAGTTCAAACTTACAGATGATCATACTAGGTTACTAATTATATTTATATGAAGGGTGATGAGAGAATAAAGGCAAGGAAAGAGGAGCAGAGTGAGAAATAGCATTAGCAGCTACATGTGGTTACGCTCAAAGCTGTGAGCAGCAGATGGAGGAGAGGGAAAGCAGTTACAACAGGAGCAACACGTAGAAGGCAAGTACTGTACCACATTCTTTCAGAGGCTCGTCAGACCAGTCCCTGCAGTCTCTATGTGAATCGCACACTTTGCCTCCGTCAATGCACTCTCCACTCTTACACTGAAACTTGCTGGGACTTTCACATGCTGACTCTGTCATGTCGGGCAAGAGAGGAAAGCAACTAAGTTAGATGAGGCTCACAACAACAAAAAGCCTGACACAAAGCTCCAAGAGGGAGTCATTAGCAGAAATGGGATGAGATTAAGCAAATGAACATTGAACCTGAGTATCGCCCAAGGAACATTTAAGGTCATGCAGTCTGCCTGGTCAAGCACAATCACCTCTCCCAAGCAACCCCGCTGCCAGAACAGCTTAAAACTCTCTACAGGAAGCAGCCTGCCATGGCCCAGAGGAGCAGCACTGGCCTCCTTCCCTTTCCAGTGCCCATACAGCTCTCGTGGGCTTGCAGCAGGGAGCACGAGGAGTGCAGAGCTGTCTGCACCTACCTTGAACACAGCCTGCCTCGTCGCTGTTGTCAGGACAGTCGTGCACCTTGTCACACTGCTTTGCTCCGTGGATGCAGGTCCCATCACCACACTGGAACTCATCCGGCTGGCAGGTCACCAGAGCTTTAAGGCAACACATTCAAGCATTAGCCACACAGGACCTGACTCTGCATTTGGTACCTCTCAGCCATGTACCTCTGACACTACCGGAGTTTTGCCCCTTCTGCCCTCAAATGTCACAGAGCAT
The DNA here is from genome assembly GCA_023637945.1 of Phaethornis superciliosus. NCBI lineage: Eukaryota > Metazoa > Chordata > Aves > Apodiformes > Trochilidae > Phaethornis > Phaethornis superciliosus. Next base: position 25,051,906 of record JAJQWJ010000009.1, read on the forward strand.
CAGCTGCTTCCACTGAAGCACCAGAGTAGCTGCCTCAGCCACTGTCCTCCTGTCCCCCTCTGCCATCCCAGATCACCTTCTAGGTACTTGGGAAAAGAGCCTCAAAGCCCCTGTGAGCAGATCTAGTGCAAACAGAATCACTGCAGGCAGTGAAGCTCCTTGGGTGAGTCCCAAGGAAGCAAGCAGGCAGCACAACTATCAAGAGTGGAGCTCCTCTGGGGTCTTCAGTCTTCTTTGAGAAGCCAGGTTGCTTTCCAAGTAGGAGTGCAGAGGGGTTCTGGGTAGGCAAAGACAACTGCTCCTCAGCTCTCCTTTCTTCAGAAACATGGTATTTAAGATTGTTTCAAAACACATTCAGGCAAAAGCCATGTACTGACTCTCTCTGCCAGAGCCAGTGTGGTCACACTAGAGAGGAAGCCAGCACCACAGATGTACCATTTGGGCTACTAAATTCCCAGGAGCTAACAGAACACTGGAAGGCAGAAGAGCTCCACTGCACCGTGGCTTGGTGTTTCTTTGGGTTACAGACCAAAAACTTCTCCACAGTGTCAGGCAAGGTTTCAACAAGCTTGAGGCTCACTTGCCCAGGTCAGATTATTACAGACTCAAACCAGATGTGATGGGGAGAAAAGCTGGGGGAAGAATAAAACAGAGAGCTGCACTGACCATACTAAAAGCAGTCATGTTACCCTCTCCAGTTATGCTAAGAGAGACCTCCCTAGCAAGAGACCAGCTTTGCACTGACAAAGGACACAGGCCAGCAAAGGGCTGCAGCCTGTAGCTCACCAGCAAAACCAGGCTCCTCAATCCTGGCACATGTTATGCAGCTCACCTCTGAGGGGACCATCTTACAGATGCTTTCTTAAAATGCTATTAAGGCAGTGCACCCTGGAGAGCTCTTGATTCTAGCCTTTCCATCTTGCTGATTGCATCCCAGTACCATATGACAGAAAATCACTGCCTCTGAATAGCTAGAGGAGGTCAGCACTGATGTTACTACATGGGAGGTGAGAGCTATGTGGCAGACCTTCCTTGACAATTTGACAAACTGTTTCTAATACAAAAATTACTACTTTCAGATAACCCAGGAAGAGCCACAGACATGAAGTGAGCTTGCACTGATACCATAAAGTATTAGCTGCACATAGGCCCAGCATTACTGGTGATTGCATCCCTCAGGATGAAGGATCCAGATTCACAAGACTGCACTTTGCTCTACTGCATCTTCAGCAGGCAAAGGGCACATGAGACAGGAAAAGCCACAGCTGAGGGGCTGGGGGGGGGGGGGGAAGGGAGAAATTGTGACTTTAGAAATACACAGTATTCACAGGAGGGAATCTTGGAAATAGCACTGCTCCTTGGAGAGGAAAGCCATATGCACTATATTCATAAAAAGCTGCAAAGGAAGAAAAATAACACAAGCAATAAGCATAGTTATGGGACCAGCTGTGTTGCCACATTTCAGCTAATAAACCCAGGCACAGAAATGGGAAACCTCAGTGGGACATCTGGGACAACAGCTCCCAACGAAGCATGTGGAAACTGTTATTCTAAATAGAGAAAAATGAAGGAGAGAAAGAAACAAAGCTGCAGTCTGGGAGAATCACAGACCACAAATCTGGAAGTCGTACTGAGAGCTCCTGCAGGGAGGCAGAGGCACTTCTGCATGAACTGTTCCTACCACATGCAACCACCTGCCTGGAGAAGCCCTGATGATGGAGGGACCACCTTCTGTCTCAGCAATCCTTACCACTTCCATTGGCCACTGCAAAGCTTTTCCTACTGTCTGATCAGAAACTCCCCAGCCACACAATCGTGGCTTCTCTTCACCCATAACGTGAAGAACAGTTTGCTTCATCTTTTCTGTACACAGTGAAAGGATGGTCCTACATTTCTGACTGTAAGTATTATCTCCCTACAGAACTATAACATGTAATTAAAACCAACAGGTGTCTTGCCTTTCCTAGATCTCCAGTTTACCTTGTAAATCTGCGTGACAACTGCAGCAGATTCAGAAGGCAGCATTAGAAAACATACTAATTATCCTCAACTGTAATTTCAAAGCTCTCCTAAAAAGCAGTTATAGCTAGACGCCAAGATTGGAAAGGTTTCTAATCCTAAAGAAAACTAAAATGAAGGAGAATTTTGCAGGAACTGCAAAGATAATGGCACACAAGCACAAGACTGAGAAAAATGACAGCACAGCTCTCAGCTCAGTTGCTACAGGGAGTGCAAAACATACAGGTGGGACCCTACAACATCACTGCACAAAGCTTTTGCTTCAAGAAAAGAAGAGGTTTCAAGACCAGGCTTGGTTTCCTGGCTTAATTCTCACTCCAGCAGAGCTGTGAAGTTCAGACATTTGAGCATCGGCCCCTTAGCCTCTTAACAGGCATTTAAAAAGTGCAGATACAGTAACAAGTCTTAGTGATCACAATTATATTAAATACACAGCATTTCTATTTTTTGGTGCATTTTTTCAGTAGGAGAGAGAATGCTGTGTTTATATTCAGCCTGGAGGGTGTAAGTTTGTGGGGGAGGGCCAGGCACTTTGTCATCCTAAAGCTGGGACACAAACTCATCCCATCTTAGCACCACCAGCTAACTCTTAGCAGAGTTGACATCAGGCTGCCATCTGGGTCACTCCCAAAGTGGTGAAATATCCCAAGAAGAGGGAAGAGCAGTGCTGTTTATTTGCACAAGGATTCTAGACAACTGCTGTGTTGTTGTGAAGAGTTTAAATCAATGAAATCTCAGCAGTTTTATAGACATCTCCTCTGCTCTGCAAATGAAATATGAAACAATTTATCAAAACCCTACTAAATTAAAAGACACACTAACAGACACACTTCCCATTTCAAATACTGGGCACAAAGGTGCATTGTTCAAATACAGCAGATACATCCCAGATTCCAGGTCTAAGCCTGTGTTTCTTCTATCTTCTGTCCTCTCTCTTGCTGCCCCTGTCCCCCCACATGAGCTTAATCTCAAGAAAACTATAGCATTTGCAAAATGCATCAATCCTATTTTAAAGATGGGGTGACAGAGGCACAAAAGTGCAAAATCAGGTCTTGAGGGATCTGTTATCCAGCTGTCAGTTGGAGGTGTTATTTGTTCTCCCTTCTGGATGTCCTAATGTGAGCTGCAAAAGACATTTTAAATTACAAGCACTACATATTTGGAGACTAATAAACCTAATCTAATGTTGATTTTATAAATATATATGCATATGTGAATATAAATGCTAGGGAACAACCCAACCACTCAGTGTTATCATGCAGCTTTCCTGAAATGACTCATTCCCTCCTATTTTTTTGCTGTCTCTCTGCCAAAACCCATTCACCAGTTGTCACCCTTCATTTCTACTCTGTTTATCTCCCCAAAATGGTTATAACAAATGACTGGCAATGGCCTTATGACATTTTTTTTAAAGTATTAGCTCCCATCCCTCTAGTTAATACAATACAACACCCACATGATTCCTATTTGAAAGAGAAGATGTAGTGCTGCTATCTGCAGTTTTAATCAAGTCAAACCCAGTGGTACTTGTGCTGTCCCTGCTGCTAAGGGATAGAGCAGTGTCATACACCTGTAACTCCCTGCATACCCTGTGATACTGATCTCAAAAAGAGCATTTATGGAGAGCAAAAAATATTACAGGTCAATCCTTAAACTCTTCAGTGCAACAGATGAACAGTGTTGCTGAGTTTCCAGAGCTCTCAAATGTCACTCCCCTCCTGCAGGCACATGCACCCAGGCAAAAGCTGCATTTGGAGTGGGGATTCAGCATTAGTTTTGACCCTGACCCATCAGCTACATCAGCACTTGGTGCCACAAGTCCTCTCCTTGCTACTGCTTTAGAGACTCCCCTTCCCCACGGTGTAAACTCTTGGTTTGCACTCGGGTGTAAAGGGCAGAGCCAGGCACTCTGCACAGAGGAGCACTGCAGTAAGTAAAAAAACATGAGGCTTTAAATCCCACTGTTTTCTGTCCCACAAGAGTGAGAGCAGCAGAAGCAGCTCATATGTTTGTTTCTCCTGGGTAGATAAGCTGCACACTGAGCTGTACTGAGAATTACTGGGAAAAAAAACCTCGGGTGCTAAATCTCTGCTAGTCAGAGATAAAAATGTCTCTGGTCACATCTGCCACATTTCCTCCTTCCTCCACTGGTTGTCAGCACTGTGCCGTGCTGCAGTGGTGTCCAGCTGTGTCCCCTGACCCAGGGAGGCTGCCCAGGGACTGTCTGGAGGTGCTGCTTGGTGAAGCTGTGCTGTAGCTGAGGGATGCTGCCAGGGCCATGCTCCTTTTGGGCCTCACATCTCAGCAGTCTGAGCTCAGCTGGATATTGCTGTGTCTGTCAGATCCGGGAAAGATGCTGGGGAACAGAGTGTTCCCTCTGCCTCAACAAGATCCACAGGCACAATCCCACTCCTCTCACTCAGCAGAGTGTCAAAGCAAATGGGGCTTGTAAAAAACTTTAAAAAAATCCTATTGAGTTGAACAAGGACTGCAATTTTAGAGACATTTAATGGAATGCCACATGGAAGCTGCTGCACTATTTCACTACTTGGAAATAGAACTCACCTTTCCCTCCCCTGAATTGTCTAAACTTGGCCCCCACTACAGGGAATACAATCTATGGGACAGAGATCAGTTCTTCACTTGTGTAGGCCTAGACACTGTCTCCTGATTTAGAGGGGGTACAACTACAGGATTGTCTGCAGGAAGTCTCAGAATGAGAACAAGGCACCAAGCAACACAGGCTGTCCTAGCCAGCAGTGCACATCTCCATCAGATATGCTCCAGCCTGGCTTTCTTACAGTCACTGCACACTGAAATGGATGACAGGAGTCAACTCTGTCTCCTGATTCTACTGTTCCTGTGTCTCTTCAGAACACAAAGTACTGCAGGAGTACCTGTTACCCAAGAGATCTGTCAGCTCCTGTATCACCTTGTCAGAAATAAAGGAAATGACATTCTACCTAATCCATCCCTACTCAGAAGGAAGTTCACAGAGATGATATTCTTGTACCCAGCAGTCAAAGCTACTCTCTTCCTAACAAAATGCATTTGGCTTCTCCTACTCAGCTCTCACCTCTCCTTTAAAAGAGTTCTTGGTTCTTTTAAAGGCACAGCAGCTCCAGAGTTTCCTTGGCTCATCCCTCTGCTATGCTGCAGTGTAAAGAGTGGTGTGCAGGACTTATGCATCCTCCTTCCTCTTGCTGAAGAAGCCACTGAATTTAACATTTCCCTCTCTCTGCCTGGCAGTGTCTGATTCCCCACCCTTTGAAAGGATCCACCAAGCAACTGCTCTGAGCTCACCAGCCTGGACTAAATGTGAAAAGATGGTGCTGGCCAAAGGGGTAAATTTTCTTAGGTACCTTTGCAAAAATGTCTGGTTTCTGCAGCTGGTTGATGCCTTCCTCCCCAGAGGTGGCCCAATGTCAGAGCTGCTAAACATATACAGCTATGTAAATATTTTATTTTATTTCAATCTTGTGATTATGAATATTTCAGCAAAACATATTGTTTGTTTTCTTCTCTCTCTCTCCCTCCTCAGATTAAGTGACCAGATTGAACAGTTTAGTGGCTTAAAATGGGTAACACATTCAAAATACCAGGCACACCAGCAACACCATGTTAAATACATAAAGCCAGCTGAAAAGGAATCCATTATTTATTAGCTCTGTGCCTTTATCAAGCCAAGCTCAAAGTGTATTTCAAACTGGTTTCTTCAGACGTGCTGCTTTTCACTGCTTCATTCATTATTCTCTAACTTCAGAGGCAGAAAATATTTTTTTTTTTTTTTCTGCTGATCATATATTCCCTTTAGCATTGTGGCTTCTAACCTCCAGGCTGTGACCCCACCAAACAGCCTGAGGGCTTTGAACATATTTCCCATTTTTCACTCCTTGTCTTTCTAGTGAAACAGATTTCTTCTGAGGCACAGTACCACTCAACAGCTCCTGCACCTCCTCTCTGAGTCCTCAATGAAAAAGGATAAAAGGAGTCTGGAATATACCTGACCCTGCTGGGTTGAGCACCCAGCACTGCCATGTGGGACACAAGCACTCCTTGTCAGGCACACAGTTGTTGCACAGACATCAAAGCCTTGCCTTAAAACACAGCCTACAGCAGCACTCTGGCCCCTCTCCCCAGCAAAGCAGAGCCCTCAGCCCTGCAGACACTCACGGCAGTCCTGCTCATCAGATTTGTCCTTGCAGTCTTCATCCCCATCACACTTCCAGTTGAGGTGGATGCATTCACCATTGCTGCACTGGAACTCGTGAGCCGCACAGGTGTTGAGGGCTTTGGCATTGTAACCACACTTCTCCACGGCCTCATCCGACTGATCCTCACAGTCAGGTTGGTTGTCACACACCCAGGGCTCGGGGATGCAGACACTGTTGTTGCACTGGAACTCGTTGGGGTTGCAGGTCAGAGGGGAGCATTTCCTTTCGTCGCTGCCGTCCCCGCAGTCGTTGTCGCCGTCGCACACGAAGATGATGGAGATGCAGGACTTGTTGCTGCACTGGAACTCGTTGGGAGAACAGGCTTGGGAATAAAAACAGAACACTGAGCTCTCCAACCCACCCCTCAGCACTCTGCCAGCTCTAGCACATTAGCAATGTCTGAGATAGGGGAAGGACAAGGATAGCATTACCTCGACTCTCCTAACCCAAACCCCTTTTTCCCCATGGCAATGTTGCATTCCCAATGGAAACACTGCATGGCAAGGACCAGGTGAAGTGGGCACCTCCCCAGATGTGCCATAGGATGCCAGGGGAAGCCCTGAAGAAGGGGCAGCAGGGCTGTGACAACTGCAGGTAGGACAGGCTGGGGGGGCAGCAGCAGTGCTGCCCTGGTGCTGAGGTAAGAGAAGTCAGAGCAGGGAGAGTGCAGGGTGGGCTGGAGCTGTGCTGGGGGGGACTGGAGCTGTGCTGGGGGGGACTGGAGCTGTGCTGGGGGGGACTGGAGGTGTCCTGGGGGGGACTGGAGGTGTGCTGGGAGGGCTGGAGCTGTGCTGGTGGGGACTGGAGGTGTGCTGGGAGGGCTGGAGCTGTGCTGGTGGGGACTGGAGGTGTGCTGGGAGGGCTGGAGGTGTGCTGGTGGGGACTGGAGGTGTGCTGGGAGGCACTGGTAGACTCGCACAGTGCTTTGCTTTGTTCGGCGCTGACATTCGGAGCTTCCTGACTTTCACAAGCACAGAATCAGGTTTCAGGATTTCACAGTGTGCCTGGTTTTGGACATATTAAGTGGGATGTGTAGGGTAAATATTTAGTGAGTCGAGCATCAATATAGCTGCAATCTGCCAGTAAGGCCCTTTACAACACATTGAATGACTTCTCTGAAAATCACAACTCAGCATTAACACACAAATGAGGCGTTTGTCAGATAGAGAGCTGAGTGGAGCACTCTCCTCTCCAAGACTAATGGACAGCAGAACCAGAATCCTGCTCAAATTAAACTTTCAGATACTCCAGCAGCACCAAGTTCAAAGTCATCAAGGTGTGTGGGAATCAAACTCTTGAAAGAAATTATCCATAAGTACTTTTAGGTAGTTACTTTAAAATAAATTTCTGCTTTTGCTGTTTCAGTCACCTATGGGAAAGCTATGGCTTTGATAAATTACAAGGACAATAAAATATATGCAAATAAATGAAACTTTTTTTCCGCCCCCCCCACATTGCACCTGGGAGTCTTTTTATCTTTTAGAAGCAGAACTATTTACTGTGGTATTTGCAGAGCCCCTGTGATCAACCACACAGTTCAGGTGATACCCATCACAGCAATGGGAAGTACATCTGGAAAGCACTAGAATCTCTGTATCTCTCTCTATAAAGGAGCTGTCATATCCCAGCTTTCAGCCAATGACAGGAACCCAGAGGCATTCTACTGAAATACTATGTCTGGTTTATACCTGGGAATGAATCTCTATTTCTGTAGCTATTAAGAACATGTTCAGCTGTACATGAATACTTAATTCTAGCTTGCAAACTCACTGGGCTCTGTCTCTTAGCCTATCGTTTTCCATCAGTGTGACAATATACACTTCTCCCTTTCTCCCCTGTGCTTTGTCTCATTTAGTCCCAGGTTTTCCAGATGTTACTGTGTATACCAGAGTAGCAATCTGCCTAATTAGAAGGAAAAGAACTTTGCTTCCCTTAGTGCAATCCTGTCATGCACTGGCTGTGACCTAATCTCCCTCCAAAAGGCATAAATGTTGAAGAGAATCTCACTGCTGAGTGCCCAACTTGACATCAATAATGAAATGGAACAGAGTGGGGTCACCAAAGGAGCACCTGGGGTTAGACACCAAAATATCATCTGGTCCAGACTGCTCAGGCTCCTTTTGTACTCATAAGAGTATTTTAAGTATTTGATTTGCCTTCAACAGGCAACTCCTGGCACCTACCCTGGGATAAGAACGGAGGTGCTAATACTGCTCCTCTCCATGCAGAGGGAACCAGGATCAGACAACTAATATCAGGAGTGTAAACCCTCTCATCAGGACCAAATTGCAAGCATAATGTGGTGGAGATGCATCTAAAAATCCTTTCTTTCGCACGGCAGAATCAAGACTATTAAAAAGCTTTGCTTTTAAACCAAATTCTACTCCTTTTCTTCACTGAGCATTGCTTCTATCCTTAACATGTAACCAGAAATAATCTATTAACCCCACTAATCAGTGCACAGCTGTATAACCTAACACTTTGTTCAGATGATGCATAATATGGAACTGCTGAGAGGAAATTGAAAGCAACAATGATAATCTTACTGATCTACTTAGAACATAAAGTGAGAAACAGGAATATTTCCAGGACTATGTACAGTTTCTGTAACAGACTAAGGATGAGAAGAAGAAATTGCTTTTCTGGCATTATTTTGATGAATCTCAGAAATAGATCAGTCAATAAAATTTTGCATAGTCCTTTGATCACTAATTTTTTGGCAAGATTGTGATGATTTGCACACTCCAAATGTGCACTGATTTCCTTTTCTCCAATTGCAATGAGCACATCTTTTTTTCCTTGTTCCCCCTGCTTCTGCCTGTACACATTTCTCTTCAGAAATCTGATGCACTGGCAACTTAACAACTGAAAAACACATCTGTGGGATACAGACAATGGAAGTTTGCACAAAAGCTCCCCCTCTGCACCTACAAATCTCAGTACAGATATGAAATTACTGATAATCTCTTCTAGAAAATAGAAGCAGTTCAGCTTTTGTAACCTCTCACGAGGACTTTTCTCAGTGAAGCTTGTGAATTACTAGATAGAAAAGAAAAAAATCACATGGTCATGACTATTTTACTTCTGTTTAAAAATTTTTAGTGTGATGAGAGCACTAGAGACTATGAGTTCCCCCACTGAACAAGCACAGCAGTCTGGCTTGTGCTAACTCCCCCTTCCCACCACTGCAGTCCTTAGGTAGGGACCAGTCCTGGCATCTCCCTTGTGCAGCCAAAGCCAGGGGCAGTGGCACCAGCAGGGATGGGACATCCCCTTGCACTGGGACAAGGCTGAGGGGGCAGAAGAGCAGCTCTTGGTGCTCCTGTCTTCCTGACTGCAGTTACAGCAGCCACACACTGCTGGCACAACCTGTGAGACTGCTGAGCTGCATGTGCCACAACAAGGAGGTTGCTGGAGAGCCACCAGAGCTGTCACAGTGGCCACTGCAATGCATGCTCTAGCAGCCAGTGGCATTGCCAAATGAGAGCTGGTGGTCACTCACATTGCTGCTCCAGGCACCTCCTGGTGAACCCAAGAAATAAAAATACCCCTTGGTTCATTTACAGACTTTATTACCACCTTCTATTCAGCTCAAATGTGGCTGCTCCTTCTGGGTCACATATGCCTCCAGCACAAACCCCTGTCTCCATGTGGCACGGGCTCTCTTGCTGGCCATGGCAAGGCAGATAATGTCCCAATTCCTCTCTCCCTTCCATTATCCTGCCTGACAGCTGAAATCCGTGGGGTATGACAGGATAAAACAAAATCTGCAGCTTCCAGCCACTTGGGGACTTGCTCTGGCACAAACAGCCATCAGAGGAGAAAAGCTGCTTACAATCCTTCTGCACCTAGACCAGAGCCAGCACACTCATGGCTCTTCAGGGTCTCTGCTGCTTGGTTTGAAGAACCTAATTAAAAAACAGCACTACAAATTTTCTTACATAGCACCTGGAGAGATGAAGATGGGGAAGCAAAGTTCCAGGGGCAGTTTGCATCACATCTCCTTTGATAAATCTGTCAGGACACCTAGGTAGTCCCATCACTACAGCATTTTATTGTCTCCAGAGCATTTCAATAGAAAATGTACAAATAGTAATTAAATGATCACACTGGAGAATTTTTTCTTTGACTTGAGCAATTTGTTTGCATTCTCTGATTCTTCTACCTGTCCTGTTGTAAGCTTATTTCTGCAAAACAAAGAAGACAAATACTAGCTCACTTTCCTTAATTTTAAAGAAATTAATAAATGTCATAATCTAAAGTGCCAAACTTCAAATATAAAGTGATCCCAGTAGAAACCTTGGAAATGGTTGTCAAGAAGCAGCATTTAAAAAACAGGCTTCAAAGTAGCAAGGAAGCATAATTACAAACCCAGTTCTGTAAATTCTGTAATCCATTAAGGTTCCTCTCAGTTTCAAGAAGAAAAATAGCACATCTAAATGATAGTGTGCATGTGCTTTGGCCTACAGACAATATATAGCAGAGGTGTTCTGCATTAATTTCTGTCTTGTACTATATGCAAATATATAGAGCACAACTGTCAGGTTTTGCCTCACAGCCTCCAGCTGCAGTCCTGTCACATCTCTTGAGAAGAGTGGAGCAGAAGCAGTCTTTGCATAGAGGAAGTTAAAAAAAAAAAAAAAGACAGACAGACATTGCATTTGTGGAGTTACTGGCTGGTTCTCTTTTGCCCAGAGCCAGGATTTAAACACAGGCTTTACTTGAGTAGTCTGGAGCAGGAGGGACAATCTTGGTTTAGGCACCGCACCAAAAAATTAAGATAATTCTGCCACATGCTTTTTAAGTGCTTACAGAATAAAGCCAATGCTCTAAAGATACCTGGCACTGTTTGAGAACTGTAATTCCAAAAAAATAGAGAGATGTCCACTGCAAAAACGTGATGTACAATTATATAAAGCATGGATCCTCAAATCTGGATAAAACTCAAAATATGAAATAAGCAGGATATTCAACATTAAGAGGAGCTGGGAATTGTGTACAATGGAGTGTAACTGCTGCCACTGATAATCTTTAAAGATCTTCTAGATTTTCAGTAAGAGAAAGATATCTAATTAATCTTCCTTCTCAAAAAAAGTCAGCTCTACTTGAAATTATACAAATGGCTTAAAGAAAGATAAAGATTCGAAAACTTGTGATAAAGTGGGTAACAGCAATTACCAATGCTGAAGACAAGTAAGATGAATGATTACATTGCATTTTCCTGATATCCTCCCCAAAGCTCAAAATTTCTTGTTTGCTTAAATCTGATAATGGATCTTCTAAAGAAGACATGGGATGATTTTCACATTTTAACATTTGAATTGAGAGGGAGAGATCTGCTGTTGATTTATCACTGCTGCAACACTGGCAGGAGGAAGCTGGTGGACTTCAGAAATTCTCCTAAGCTGTAAGGTTTAGGGTCTGAGCTCCACATGGCTGCAGGAATAGAAGGCCTGAGCTCCAAATGCCCAGGTATTCTGGCCAAAGTACAAACACAGCTATTACAGCCCACATAAATTAATCTCTGAGCTGGAACATGGGCAAGAAGGTCACAAAATCCAGACAGGCTAAATTAAGCTGGAATTCCCAGGTCAGTTATTAATGTTGTCATAACATTAGTTTTATATAAGTCCTATTTATTTTCAGACTGTATCTAAATAATTTGTTTTGTCTGCAGACAACTGGTGTGATTACTAAATATCTGAATATTTCATACAAACCTTTGGTCAAATACCAATCTTTAAAGCATGGATTCATGCCTAAAAGGACAATTTTCCCATGGAAAGCTGCCCTCCAGGCAGGACAGCAAGAGACAGAGGTAAATGAAGATGACCTTGAAGAGCATTGCTCTGAAAAAACGCCAGGCCTCCCATGGAGGGAATAATGCAGCTGAAATGCAGTCTCACTACTAACAGTGGCTGTTGCTATGGTGATTGATACCAAAAAGCCCACATAGATGAAGACTGCAGAAGGAATAGTAATTCCTGATATTGTTCAAATCACTACTGAAGCTGTGGAGCCACCTCATGCACTCCTGCAAATGAATATTTGCATGTGCTCATTGCCTTTGCCACACTGCTCCCCCTCAAACACTAATTAGTTATTTTTCCATTTTCTGCAGCAGCATTTGCATGCCATTAGTTAATTATAATGGAACAACCAGATGCCAAAGCCCTAGCTGATAAATAATAGTTGGTTCAAAAATGTGCTTACTGATTTAGTATATATTTCCTGAGATTCAGGATTAATTTGAATTCATTTGAAGTGGTTTATTTTTCTGAAAATAGAATTAATTATGAGCCCACAATTTACAGAGAGAAGCAGCTTATGTACAAAAGGTATGCACACTTTGAATTTCTTCCCTATCTTTAATATTATTTATGTGCAATGAGGTTGCTGACTCATACTTGCAGTCTTATCAATTTTTTTTTCCCACCAGGAAGTTTACAATTGTCATCTGGTTAAATGACTGAAAATGACCTAAAATTACCAAGTAAGTCCAGGGCAGAGGATTTTAAGGGTAATATAATAGAGGTAATTTTAATATGAAGCAGCTTGGAAGAAAAAAAAAAAGGTCAGAAGGCCTAGGGTTGATATGTGCTGCTTTTTGCTAAAACCCAAGACACCCCCTGGGGATCTCATGAGGATAAAGACATTACTATTATTACAGTTTTATATTCTGATTGGAATATAATCAGCTGAATCAGATTGGAGATGTTTGGTACTTGCCAGAATTTAAATGGGAAAAAAATTATACTGAGATGATGTATGGGACAAGTTCACTCCTTCAAACATGGCTTGCTTATTAAAATGGTAATTTTACAAATTAAACTAGTTTGGCAAATCCAATAGTATCCTTGGAACTAACAGCTGCTCTAGTATCATCACACAAAATTCTGTATTTCTGAGGAATATGTAAAGGTTCCTCCAGAACAGACCACTGATGAACAGGACTTGTCCTGTGACAGTACACAGAGACCACATTACTGCCTGCACAGGCCTCTTGCATTCAGCAGGACTCCCTCTGCTTATGAGGATTACCTGCACCCAACTTTTTGCATGACCAGGAGTTAATTTTGCCATTGCAGAGTGCCCATCTCAGACACTTTGGTAGGAAAAGCTGCTCCATAGATCTCAACCTTCCATCCCTTGGGCAGACTTCCACCCTGTGCTCCTCTGCTTTTACAGAGACGTGAACAGCCTTAATGCCCCTACCTGTTTTTTCCATTGCTTTCTGGTTTTGGATGTCCAGCTCAGGAAGAAGACATCATCAGAATCTTAAAAGCCCCACTTTAGTCACATTGGGAAATGGTGGGAAAATTTGTTTTATTCTCAGAAAACCTGCAAGCTTCATGTTTTTTTCTGACTGAGAAAGGGAAAGAATTAATGCTCATGCTTGTCCACAGCTCCACCATTGGCCTTCAGCTTCCTCTACATCCACAAATCCCCAGACACAGGGATAGCACCAGTTTAACCAGCTGGAAAACTCAATTATTCTACCAGTATTAATCCTATCTTTTATGCTGCCATAATAAAGAAAGGAATCCTGGAGACTCATAACAATCTACAAAACTTATTTTTTATTGAAGACAGATAAGAATCAAGGGAGCAGCAGCTGACACTGCAAAGATACGTGCACTGCTAATGCTTGTGCAGCTGCTCTTGTGTCATGAAAACTGCACACCTCAAAGCATGCAGTAAAGAGGAAAAAAACCTCCAAATTATCCATTGACTGAATCACTGCAAAAATCACCGTGAAAACCAGAGCAAAGAAAAGCCACACCACACCAGCCACCTCTCAGGATACTTTTCTGAACCAAGAGGCCAAACAGGGAAGGCAAAGAGAAAAGCTTCACTTCAGTAGGATAATCTGGTAGCTACAGAAGCTCCTAGGTCACCACTGTGGTAGTTTGGGGAGGATGAGAAACTGATGGACTTTTCAGGAAGAAGCCAGCCCCTAACTACTTTCAGTTATGTGATATGAGGAATGGGTTTGCCCAGAGAAGTGGCAGATGCCCCATCCTTGGAAACATTCGAATTCAGGTTAGATAAGGCTCTGAGCAACCTGATCCAGTTGAAGACTCCCTGCTCACTGCAGGGGGTTGGGCTAGATGTAAAAACTCCTTCCAGTCCAAACGAGCCTAGGATGACTCTATAATTAAGGGGCAGACCTATTATTTGATGTAAACAACATCCCCACATAATGTACCCACAATTCCACAAAAGAACAGCAATGATTTTCAGAAAAAATTACTTAAGATTTTCTACTCAAATGGAAAACTTAAGCACTGACTGACACTCACTACAATTATCAGTGTAAGGGTCATGTGCTAACTGCACTTATTTTAATGGTAGTGAGACTGCTGTGACATTAAGCTTTGCCCTTCAGTTTCTACAGCTTTGAAATAGAAAGCAGTGCTTTGCTGGACTTCAGCTGAGTTGAAGAATCAGTTGCACAACACAAACAATTATTTTCAACTTGTTGGAAAACAGAAATGTATTGAAGCATATTTTATTGTGCCTTTATTTTATTGTGCCTTTATTGTAACCTTCCCAGTTATGCTTTATCAAATAAACAACTTCCTTTGCAAAATATAAGCAAAGTTAATCCAACCATTACATCTTCCTTCGTATAAAAGTAGTATTTTAGCACTAAGATAACTTCCAAATAGTGTTTTATCCATTAACATGATTCATAAACCAGCTTGGTTTGACGTCACACATTACATGGTCTTCTCCTGCGTGGGACTGTACTGAGTTCAAGCTAAACTGCTTTGGATTCAGTCTTTGATCGTATGCTCAGGAAGCAGAACTGTTCAGCATTTGTTAATGAGCCTAACGCAGCTGTGCCCATGGGCACTGAGGGATGGGACTCCTGCCCACATCTCTGCCATCAGAACACCATGGCTGGCACTGACAGCTAGAGAAGGTTTCCCGGAATAAAGCTAAAGAGATTCTTGCTTGTGGGATGAACAGGTTCAGAATTATAGATCCATTCTTAAAAAGGAAGCACTCCAGGGATGTGAAATACCATCATATTTGGCAATTAGAGGTGGAATTTCTTGGCTATTTCAACTCTAACTGCTGAAAGAGATAAACATAACTGCCGGCCAGTTTTTGACCCTCTCGACAGCTCAACGTGAGAGAATGGAAAGAAGAAACAAAGACAACTTCTTTAGCTAAAGTACAGAAAGAGCAGCAAAACAATGCTGTTGTGTGTGCACATGTAACATGCAATCCAGAGCATCAGGCTTTCATTATAATTTTCCACGGGCCTTTGTATAAAACCAGTTCTTTCACACCACTCTTCCACAACTCTGTGAGGCCTGGAGGACTTGTGTGTGTGAGCATGGTCTCAGTGTGTTCTTTGCACCTGTTCTTTTTTTCCTACTGTACCTTCAGGAAAATGTTGCAAAAGTAGCAAATTCTAAATTGCCTTGTTCTCATATTTTGTTTTCTTCGACTGATCTTTAAAGAATAAATTATTCATGCTACATACTGATACAGACAATTTCTCTGTAACAGAGGGATCATCAGAGAGCAAGTGAGAAAAGGCCACCACCAGAGCCTGCTGTGAGTTCTGGGAAAACTCCACTTGCAGGATGCTCCACATGTCTGTTTTCTTTCCAACTGAAGCTTGAGAGACAGCAGTAGGGAAGACTAAGCCATTTTGCCCTAGCCTTCTGCAGGCAGGACCCTCACACAGCTTAAGCCATGGCTTTAGGGTTGAATTCCTGACTTAGGTGATGACTGACTTGTCTCCAAGCTACATTCATGCAGTATTTTACATTTAATTACAACAAGCATCCGATATATTAAAAATGCAACTACTTCATTTTTTTCTTGTAAGAGTGCAACTAAACGTAACTACCAATCTCCTTTTTCTTCCTGTTTTGTTCTGAAGGAACTCAGGACAAATATGATTACGGGCTGAGATTTTTCCTAAATAACAATGAGGATTTTTCTGCAATTACTACTGCTTTGGAAGGAGCTCTAATACTTTAAGCAGTGATAAAGTGGCAGCTGTACATGTTTAATTTCTGAAAGCCAGGGCATAATGCACATGCATTAATCCCTCCAGCTGTCCAGTAATTAAACATCATGTAATGCCCAGAGGATATCATTGCTGTGCTACCTTATCTTATTTATGAAGGACTTTCATTTGTTAAATCTATAGTAATTTTCTTTCCATTCTTGGAAATAATTGTGGATTCCTCTACCATGGCAAGTGTACTTGAGTTACAGCTGCCTCCTATAAAATGTCAGGAATTTCAGGGTGGCCATGTGTCTTTTCATTATATGCTGAAATAAATAATGAATACTGAGAGTAGATAAATATTTCCTCTACAGGCACAAATGCAATACTATGGGCTTTAACCCCACTAAAATTGGTAGGTTTCTCAGGGAGAATATATGGCCAAATCTAATCCTTGGGATTTGATTTCCCTCTGAGCTGACTGAGGTCATCTCAGGTACATCACTCTGCACCTTGCCTGTTAACAAAGGTAATGAACAGAATTTGTAACTTTAACAAAAGCAGGTATTAATCAGGCTGCAAAGAAAGACAAAAGTAGTGCTACATTATCACTGTGTATAAAACTCTCACTAGGATCTGTGGAGATTTGGAATGAGCAGAATCAGTATGGTCAAATCCCCATGGGTGGCACTGACTCAGATGCAAAACACAGAAGAAAATGATGCTGAGATATCATGATGCTCCTTATTCCTACAGGACAATGACAAAGATGATAACAAAATTTAACTATCAACAGAAAGGTCACTTCATGTGAACCTAAGTGCAGGAAGGTGGCTTTAAATCAGCTTTGCAATTTCCCCCCTGCAGCTGGCTCATCACCATGTGGATCTGATGGAGGGATCAGGCCAGCTTCAGCCTGCTTTCAATTCTGCCTTCTGCCAATGGTTCTCAGGTGATCTGAGGTTTAGTGAGCAGAGCACTGCAAAGAGATTACTCTGAAAGTTTGCTGCACTTGGACCTTCCAAGAAAAGGACCACTTATTTGTCAGCATCACTGCTTTTAATGGAGAATCACACATACACCTGGAGCTATGCCAGGAAAGAGCAAGTGAAAAAACTCCAGCCCTAAGGATCTTGTAAGTGACATGTGCCATGGGTATGTGAAGGCTTTGAGCTACCACATCATGGACATGTGGCTTCCAGCTGTGCTTACTGTCATTTCCCTTACTAATTTAAAAACATAGGTAAAGTTTGCTCACTTTAACCTGGCATTTTATACCACAGGGTTGGAAATCAAGAACTAGTTCTGAGATACATGAATGAAAAGCTGGAAGACAGGGTCCAAAAGAAGATGTTCTCAGCAGTGAGGCTGTAACTATCAAAAGACTGCTGGAAGAATTACTGGCTCTGACTCCTCAACAATTTTATGAGAGCAGTGTAAGTATGTCTGCTACCTTTACAGGTCCCCATGAATTGCTGTCTCTGTACTACAGATAAGCAGAAAAAAACCTGGTATAGGGAAAAAAGCTTACTGAACCATCACTGTATCACAAATGTGTAATTTCACTGTACCTGATGTGTACATTAAAGTGATGTGTACATTAAAGTGATGTGTACATTAAGGGGGTGCAACACCCATTTTAGCTGTTACAGGATGGTAATCCTGTTCTAAAGCCATGCTGAAATCCATTGCATTCCTGAGCAGTGGACAAAGCACTGGTTAATATTTCTCTTAGCAGAGAATTAACAAGCAGTAGTTAGGAAAGTCCAGTCTGACCCTGAGTTGTGATGCTTTAATTACAATCTCCATACCTAATTTCTCTTTTCACCCTGAGTAAATGCTTTCCTAAGCTTGTCCAATCAATTGTGACAAAGGTTAGTTACACTGGGAGCAGAAAACCTCAACTAGGGAAATAAAAAGGAGGAAGTCAGCACCTCCAAGACAGCAAATTCAAGAATGCTCTTATGCTATTAACTGTTGATGGCTACTTTAGAGAACTAAACCTAACCTATGACACCAACACACTTAGTATTTTAAAGAAAAGCATTACTTTTGCTCCAAAAACCTGAAAAATCATCTTTTTTTCTTTGTACAGACACTTTAATTTTAAAAAGGCAGATATTTGCATTTTCAAAAACTGTCTGTGCACTGGAAGTTAGCAGAGGCCTTAAAGCCTGTATGCTGGAAGTATATTATTTAGGCAGACAGGTACTTAGCTACTTACATGCAAGGATTAATACTTGCAATTAATTCCTGGTGCAATTACAGCCTGTAAATCAGGACCCCTAATCACTGCTGCTTTATCTGCTGCAGGTTAAATAATGCACAGCTTCCACTGCTATCTTGGGAAGTTCTTCCACTAGGTGAAAATCACAAAATTTTGCCTCCTTGTTCATGGGTGAACAAAACCAATAAATTGTCTTTCCACTCACTGATAATGGCTCCCAAGCAGTATGATGGGTCAGTGCTTGGACTGCTTAGAAGAGGGTAACTGCTTTCCTAACCAGACCAGTCCTAACAGGCTGGCAAAAGGCTGTTTTAAACATCTCTGTGCAAGTTTTTATTTTAATGGATTTCAGTCATCAAATTGCTGTTTCTTACTCCAGACAGCAAACAAGACCCTTATTTCAAATGAACACAGGCTGCTTTGCTCATTCCTGAAACTAGCTTTTTATAGGGCTAGATTGTACATGAACAGATGAGGGACTTGAAATATTTGCCCTGAGAGGCTGCTTTTTCTTTTTTCAGCATACCCAGGTAAATCCAGAGCTTGCTAACTGCAGCTGAACCATTTGACTACAAAGAAGGTTGCACAAGGACAGCATACAAGACTGCAAATTCTCTCCTTCCTTGAAGGAAAGATACTCTGAAGCAATGCTGTGACAAATGTTTTTCAGGTCACGGTGTGCCAGTTCAAACATCAAATGTTCAGCAGTGAGCAAAGGAGAGGGATAGAGAGAACCAGTTTGTTACCTTCCATTCAAGCAAGATGATGCCCCAAGGATGTTGCTGACACGAAGCACAATGAACTCAACCCCAAAAAAGATCCTTGTATTCATATTCTAGATGTTCATGAATTTCTAAACAGCATCTTCCTAACTCCAGCTGTGCCAGTGCCTACACTGACCATGCTGGATAAGTTTCACATTGATTCAAAAAGCAATTATGTAATTCTGAGAAGAAAAATCTATCGAGAAATATTTGATCCAGGATACTATCTGAAAACCAAGGAGACACAGGAGGAAGAACCATAATATACCTGTACTGTTCTTAGTTTTAGATGATTCTACTACCATAATCACTGTTTCTCTCTCCTTCAGCAGCTCCTCCCTTAACTTAGACTGTGAGCATTTTGACACAAGGACAGGTGCTTGCATGGCCTCACCATGACCAATGGGTATCAATAAAATATTGATAATGGTACAAATTACCAATGCAGAAATGCAGGATCAAGTAATACTGGTAAGCTCCATATTAAGTTCTTTTGAAGAATTCTAACACCAAAAGCCAGTTTCTCCTAACAAAAAATATGAGTTTCCACAGTTAAAACATGCTTAAAGTGTCACATTAGCTAGAAATAGGAGCTTTATTAACCTGGATTTAGAAAGAGCTTAGGGTTTTTCTTTTGGTTGTCCTGAATGACAATATTTTTGTCATCTTCCACTTGTTTATTGCACATGCAGGCTCTCAGGATAGAAATTATCCTGAGCACAAACTCCCTTCCAAACACTTATCCAGAAAGATGTGTTATTTATAGTGGAACTGGTCAGCCCTGTGTGAGCTGCAGCCTCAGCTCTGACACGCTGCTCTGTTCCAAGGGGCTGCAGGTCACAGTACTGAAGCTTTTTTTAAAATGAGAACCAAAAAGTGAGTGCAGAAGTTAAAAGACAAAAGAAAAAAAAAGGTGTGAACCTCGGAACAGACTTTTTTTTTTTTTTATCAGGATACTGTGTTGCTGAGATGAGAAAACGGATTAAAGAAGATTCTAAACAGAGAAGAAATGGGAATTTTAACAGAGTATCAGTGGATAGGCTTAGTGAGGTTTATCAGATTTGGATAAAGGCAGGATAACCATCAACCCTCCACAAGCTCTCAGAGTTTAAACATTTAACACGTTTGTTCTCATCCATGAGGAATGAGTTTAATGCCATGAGGATGAGTTTAATCAAAGTGAGTTTAATGCCTCTGAAAGATGCTGAGTCACCAGATCTTAGGACTGAAAGCTTCTGATGTTTGAACCCAGCCAGGAAGCTCCAAGTTTGCCTCCCAGTGCATTTCTGCCTGGTCCTCTGGCTGAGGAATGGACCATCCCACATTCAGAGTCACCAGTGACCTCTCAGCAGCCTCCATGGGGACAACACCCAATGACAAGGAATTAAATGAAAGTCACTCATTCATTTCACTTGAGTTACCCAACAACCATCTAAGACAGTACTTTGTCCTTGGATTAAATATCCAGTTTAAGAATCTGCACGTGCACTAAAAATAGGGAAGACAGCAAGGCTAGAGATGCTGAAATATCCAGAAAAAACTTCACTCAGCTATTTATAAACCTATTAATAGCATCATTATACTGAAATTATGTGGCATTCAGAAAATACTGCATTCATTTTGGGGTTACCTAGAGCCTCAAAAAATAGAAGTTCAAAGCAATTTCTAGTAGATTTTTATTATAAATAGAAAACTCTAGGAGACAACCACTGGTGCAAGGAGTAGCATTAAATTAGTGAAGGCAGCCACCAGTGTAAAAAATGTTTTAATTTCATTAACTCATGTTAGGGAAAGAATGTTTTTTCACTAGCAGTTATAATTCTCTTAACTTGTCTCCAATTCAAGCCTTCTATTCACTGGAAAAAACAAGCAAAACAAAATGAAACAAACAAACCAACCCCCACAAAAACAAACAAACAAAGGCATATGCTGCAGACAAAACCACTGATACTCATACAGAAAACAAATGAAAGACTTTTGAGAACTGCCCAGACTTGGAGGACATGGGACCAGGGGTCTCAGCACCTCACCAATTTAGCACATCACAGTAATTTATTACTTAGGAACTGTCCATGCAGACATGTAATTCCACATGGAACAGGAGGCCACAGAAGGCAGCCTTTGGCTTTTCTGTGCAAGCCAACACAACTGGAACTGTGCTGCACATGATCAGAGCAAGCACAGCAACCTCTTAGTTACCCCTGGACCTCCAAGTCATGTGCAGCACGGAGTGGAGCTGCTTTGAAAAACTTTGTATCTACTCTGTAGTTATTGAATTAGTGAGTCCCATCCAACCTTCACACACAGCAAAACCCATCACACATCAGCAACTGGGAGAGGGTCCAGTAGAATTCCAGCAAGATGTGTGGATATAAAAAGAAGGCCTGAAGGAAATTGCTTTGGTTAACCTGTAAAAGGTTAGAGGTACTGCACAGCAAAACAAGAGGCAACAGACACAGGCTGTGACAACTGAAAAGATAAAAAGGGACAAAGGAAAAATAAAATAATAAATTTATCCAGTGGTTTTACTCAGAACCACAAAACGTTCCCACAGAACATATTTCATTACACAACTTCAACAAAAAAATCCAATGTGGATTATGAATTGGCTAGGTTTTAGAGCTCAAAATCAAGTTTTCAAATGAAGAAATCCATGTGTTCTTGCATGTAGTCATTAAACTCTTTCAGCAGTATTAAAGAGGTAAAAATAATGTTGCTTCTATCACTCACAACACCAGAAATATTGATAGATAAGAGGATAACTACACAGAGCATGGGGCAGATTCTTAATAGCCTGGGATTATTTGCACATAAAGTATTTAACAGACAGTTATAACAACAGAATTAGAAACATTATTTTACTCCTGCACAGACTAGCAAAACTGATATTCCCTAGTTTCTAGTGGTTTGTATTAAAAGGAAAGTTGGAAAATCATCTGGGATACCAAACGGAACCACAATAATGAGGGAGGCATTCATTCCAAAGAAAATACTTAACACCAAGTGGTATAAAACCCAAAATATGTTTAGTCTATCAAAAAGACAGTTTGTGAAAAGGCTTGATTACACAGTGTAGGAGTTTTCACAAAAGGAAAACACTGCTAGAGAGCTCTTCCATTCAGCAGAGATCGGCCTAATAAAAGGCAATTACCATTGAGGGACTGAATTGAAACTGTTACAGTAAGTAGTGTATCATTCCCTCTCTGTCTAGTGAAATCCACAAACTATTAATAAAAATGTACCCAGGCCTGTCTGTTACATCCCAGCAAAGGCTAACTTTAGTCTATAAGGGCTACGCTCTGCAGGAGAGGAAGTACATGGTGGTAATCTGCTGAGCTATCAGAGAGGAACTTTTTAAAGTCCTTACCACATCATCTAGGTATTAATCCTGATAACTGTGTTCCAAACTGACTAACTATATTCTGCTACACTATTAAAAAGAGTATGCAATTCTCCACAGAGTTCCCTTTATATTCTCCAGCCAGCTCCAACTGGAGAATCCTTTCCTCTCTTTTTTAAAAATTCACTATTTAGCATTGAAAACGCAGAGTGGATACATTTGTTGGCAGGAAAAGCCACCCCTTTATGTGCAGTTTGTAATAGTCACTCTAGGACTTTTATAGTCCTTTTTAGGACTATAGGAGATGCTGCATACATATTAAAGAATTACTTTAACTCACCAGGAGTGCAACCAGCCTCATCAATACCACTTTCACAGTCCTTCTGCCCATCACATCTCCAGGATGAGGGGATACATTTGTTGCTGAAGTCTCCACAGCTGATTTTTTCAGCTGGACATACTTGCTTGGCTGGAAGAATAAAAAAAAACAAAACAACAAAATAAACCACCACAGAACTTAAACATTGGAAATTGCTTACATTGTTAACACTTTAAAAGTTACTTCTATTTTGTATGCCTCAATCTTGAGACATGTTGTAATGAAATTCCAAGTTAAAACTTTGTCGTATGGCCCTTTCCTACCTTCTCCTTGCCACCTCAGTCTGTGCATGGGCTAGAAGTGCCCAGATTTGTGCTGCAACATTCCCCTCTCCAACATGCTTTTAGGGCTCCCCTGGCATCCCCAGAAACAAGGACCCTCCTGTCCTTCCAGCCTGTGCCTGACCCAGCCAATTCCTTCCAGTAACATAAACATACAAATAAAACAAATATCACCCCCCACTCTTATTTTCAAGCTTAACGCAGTAAAAAATGAACTGACAGAGTTGTTTCAATAGATCAACAGGGATTTCACCTCAGAACCTGGGCCTGGTGGAAGGACTGGAATTCTCAGTGTGAGCAATGCTCAACACAGCAAAAGCACTGCCTGTTTGGGACTGCCTCAAACCCCAACACACTGTGCTTTTGCTATTAAAACACTAGCACCTTGCACACAGAAGCAGTAATACTAGATTTAATACTAAAACTAGCAATACAGTTGCAAGGCAGTTTCTGGATTTGATGACCTAGGTAGATTATGGTCAGTTAACCTGGGGGAAAAGTGTCAAGCACAGGTATGAATCACACATGTTAAAGCAAACTTAATTACCCAAATTAAAGGCAACTGTGATCTAAGAAATGGAGACACAGAAGAAGCAAAACCCCCACTACATGCAAGAATACAACTAAGGAAAAAAATCTGCCAAATTCATCTGGAACCAAGCAAGCTGTGAAACTTGCTCTCTTATAACAATTTTGCATTGCCAAAATTCCCTTTTTTTTTTTTTTTTTCTTTCCCTCCATACTAGTGTAAAGAGCAACAGATCTAGATTTATTGTGACAAGGCTGCTTGAATGCAAAATGTTCCACAGTTTATTGTTTAGTATTCTGGAGTCATCATCCAGATTGGCAGGATATGCTTATTAAACAGATTAATTTCTCTCAAAAAAAAACCCCTACATATTTTCAAATAGTTCTTCCATTTTTATTAAGGATGATAACACTATATATAGCCATAGGTCTACTGAAAAGACAGGAACCTAAATTCTGTTTTAAAACTACCTTTCACATTACTGGTAAAGGAACTTAGACAAAGTCAATCAGTTTCCCTGCTGAGAAAGAAAGGATAAAAATTATACCTCTCCCTTTCCACCTGTACAAGAAGGCTTAGGGGGGCATCATGCAGCCCCAAAGCATCAATCAGCCACTCTGAAAGAACTTTTAATCCCAGGATTTCTCCATCTTAGCACCTTGAAGCCCACTAAAAAGGAACTTCTAAAAGCTGTGGGCAACCGATGTACCAAGAAAAATTAGGTCCTGTCCTTACAGACAGCTGTAATGAGGTTTTACAACCCTGAGGAAGACAGTAGTTGTGCTGAAATTTGCTCCCTCCATAATAATACTTATCTACTTATCTGCAAGATCTACAGGGTAAGGGGAGAAAAGGGATCCTTACTTAGGCTTTTTGGGTGTTTTACTAACAGGTCAGCAATAAAAATCACCTGATATTGGACAGGCTCTGCAACCAACCCCCACCAGGATCAACATGGCCCCAGAGCTGTCTGCTGGGGTGCACCATCCTTATCCGTGCCCAGATAAATCATGGATACAGGAAGAAAAAGAAATTCTGTGGCAGCTGATTGGCAACCAGTGATCCACTCAAAAAATAAAAAAAGTTAAAATGGTCCCTTGGGCCTAGAAGCACCACAGCCCCTCAGCACAGAGGGCCTGCACTCCAAAAATACCTCTTGAGCTGGCCTTGCCCAGGCCTTACCTGCATAGCTGTGTGTCTGGGGAATGTGGTGTGAAAAAATAAAAATGTGTAGCCAAGTCACTGTAATGTATTAAAAAAAAATTAAATCTCTACAGAGCCACACAGGATTAGTGACTGCAGGCTGGCAGGAGGAGCCTGCAGGGCCCAGGGAGGGAAGACACCGGAGGCCTCGCCTCATCGCCATCGGCTCCCCTGAGGAGAAAGGCGGCAACTCTGAGGAGAAAGGCGGCAACTCTGAGGAGAAAGGCGGCAACTCTGAGGAGAGGGCAGCAGCTTCTGTGAAAGGGATGGGGATGGCCACACGTAGGAGGCAGCACAGGAGGCCTGGGGACATGAAAAGAGAGGTGCAACACCTGGCTGCAGGGAAGGGACCCCAACAGCAGGGCTACGTTGTCTTCTGAGGGATCTGCCAAGCAGCGTGGGTGAAAAACAGGGTTTTTTTTGCCACAAATACTGTAAAAAGAGATTATATGATTGGGGTCTGCAGCAGCTCCATGGGCTTTGCATTACTTCACTATGGCTTTCAAAGCCTCTCAGTCACCAAAACTCAGCTGCCCCCTTCCAAACACCTTCACCATCAAACCCTGGCTATGAGGAGCTGCTCATTAAGGCTGGGCAGATGGCAGTTTCCTGTGGAGACCATGGCTGTCCTTACTGGACTCATCACTTCAAAAGGACTTCCATGATTTTGCTCTTTCAAAGCTCATCTTCTGTCTACATTTGTGCAGTCCATTCAAGAACAAGGTTTGCATTGGACTGGCATGCTGAGAAAACTGGGAGACCAAAAGAAAGTCAAAGACATTTGTTAATCACATTATTGGTCCATAATCCCCCTAAAATATTGTAGTTCTTCTCATTGTGGTGATGGAAAGGAAAATTTGTTTTGATGCCAAGCAGGACCAGCTTATTCATCCTCATAGTAAATCTCCACTGAGAACTAAAAGCTCATGGGTCAAGACTGGGTCAAGACCAGTGAGAACACTTGCCACACACCTGATTTTGAAGAAGGTGAAACAGAATTACAAAATGGTATTATAACACAA
The DNA here is from genome assembly GCA_023637945.1 of Phaethornis superciliosus. Classification (NCBI taxonomy): domain Eukaryota; kingdom Metazoa; phylum Chordata; class Aves; order Apodiformes; family Trochilidae; genus Phaethornis; species Phaethornis superciliosus. The sequence goes on from JAJQWJ010000009.1 coordinate 25,077,860, forward strand.
CAGGATCATTAACCAGCAAAAAGGTTATTTAACAGTTTCAGTTTAAAGTATGGGCATTACTTTTGCTTGGTTCTGTGGTCAGATGCTTAATAGCTCTGGGGAGATGAAGGGTTTGGCAAGGTATGGACAGAAGACTCCTATTTATAGAAAGCAATCTTTGTGTTAATCATCTTGCTGACAGAGTAATTACAGTCATTTAAAAAACATAAATCAAAGCTTGAACTTGCAGAGATGCAGCAACAGAAGCTGCCGTTGGTCACAGTTCGTCAGCTCTGCGTTCCAGTCATTTCTGCACCCAAGAAATCATTGAATGGAAGTCAACAACTTGTAAGCATTGGCAGGTAACAGAGGAGATCTTGCATAAAACTCAAGGCAAATTTTAAATGAAAATACTTATGCATTATTTCAACAAATTTGGCCCTCCCCCCTCTCTGGAGATGCTTCAGCAGTGCAAGTGGACTGAATGTTGTTGTCTACACTATGAAATAGGCTTTTAGCTCCAGCAGTCCAAACTTCTCATTTCTGCACACTGTTTACACAAACCCGGCCTTTTGGGCTTATTTGACCAAAATGTTTACTTCCTACTTTCCAATTCATCCACCGAGAAAGGAAAGGGTTAGCACTGTACGTGACAGTGAGTGCTCTTACCCCTGGATATATTCTGGACCAATGTGAGTTATAGTAAGATGTCTTTTCAGAAAAGCACCATTAAACAACTTGGTTGAAATGTCAGACACATCAAGACCAATTTATCACAATGAACAGCAAATGCCAAGGATGGACAACAATGGTTTATTTATAAGGAGACAAGAGCAAAGAAGCAAGAAGGTTCCATTTACTCACTACCGCCAATGGCACATTCTTCTTTTTCTTTACGGGAGGCTACAAAGTCTTTCAGAGAACCATAGAGCCTAACTGGCGCCCCACTGTTTGCTTCCTCTTGTGCTACTGCTGTGCTTTTCAGGCTCCAGACATCATGTATATTCAAGAAAGCCCAAGAAAACAGAATTGATTTACTTTCAGAAGACCATTTGTCAGGTTCTCACCAAACAGGTACTCTAAGAGCATACACAAAATGGAATTAAGCAGCTTCTACTGGTGGGAAACCCACAAGATCTTTCATCAGCAGACTGAAAAGAACACTCTGTGGAAATACATCATCTTACAGGTCTGGACAGTTTTCCTCTATCTGCTGAAATAACTCCCCATCCTCTCCAGACTGCCCCCTGTGTTTTTTCCCAGGTTCTTCAGAAGAAAAATGCCAACCCATAACTTCATTCTGCGACAGAGGAGAACGGCGTACTCAAACAGTGTAATTCTGACACACTCATAAATTACTCCTGCAAAACTTTCACTACTACCTTTACTATGGAACTTAAAACTGCTAACTCCTCCTTTCCTCCAGCAATGGTTTAGTTGTTGGCTATTTTTAAAAGGAAGGGTTTTTAACAAGGACCTTTTCTCAAATATCACTCTGATCTTTTCTTGTCATAGCTGGCAATTCTATCTCAGAGATGTACCAAGAACAAAATAAATGTTCATACCTGCTGCTGTTTGTGCTAAGACTAGTACCTCTTACATTTCCAGCCAGAACAAGCACAATTGTTAAAGGACCAACTGTTTAGAAGAGAGGAAACGACCTGACAGGCAGAGATTGCCTGGGGGAATACAGAAACTCAAAGTTCCCAGTTCCTGAAGGTTTGCAAATAATAAAAACATCTCAGTCACAAATTTGTGCATGTAGTCTTTTTAATAGATGTATTTATAGATATGTATGTGTGCATATATAAAATTCATATCCGTCTATACTCATCACTGACTTACATCTGATACTTTCCCATGAAGTATTTGGGGTGCATAAAAAACACATTTCAAAAATTTGTCTTGTGATTTAAATTACTGCCACATCTGAAGGTGTGTCTGCACTGGTATTTTCCTTCCCTCACCTCTTCTCCCACCTCAGTGTGGGTGATAGAACACTGGCTTCAAGCCTATTCACCCATCAGTTCACTCTATAGCTCAGGACAGGTTGCTGTTGCCTGAGGTTATTTCACTTAACCCTGCAAGACACAGCAGATTTTCGGCTAAAGCATGTTGTATAATCATATTTGTTATATTTAGTTGATCTCCCTGATCTCCTTTTGCCAAGCCCAGCCCGAACCAGACTATCAAACAAGAGTCTCATTTACGGGGAGAAGTGTTTGTGCAGGGACAGCAACATCCACAGTGGATGAGTCTTGGGTATTTCTTTGGCATTGGTGTACAGAGCACACACACTGTGACTGCATAAGGGACTTCCCTGAACTCAGGGCTTCACCGGGTGCTTTTGTTTGGATCTGTGGTAGCAGGATGAAAGGACAGAACATGATACAGGCAATGTTAGTCAAAGAACTGTTTCCACAATGGTTAGGATTCTGCAGTGAACTTCCCCTTCTGTCAAGTAAAGCAACACGATGAGAATCAGCCTCCTGGGACAGCAAGCTTTAGGTGAACTTGCAACATCTAAATCTGGTGCAAGTACATCCAGTGGTAGTATCTGGTTTGCTCACCATACCTGTATTATGCATTTACTTGAGATCACTGAGAAAATAAAGGCAGCTTTACATTGCCAGTTGAAACCAGCCCAGGCCAAAACAAGTGCCACGATTAGTGGTTTAAGTGAATTAAGATTACAGCCCTCAGACTTGGAATGAGACCAAGCCATCACCACAACTGATGTCTTTGTTGACAGGGGAGGTTGAACCATCCATCTGCTAGCACAGGATGGTCTGGTCAGGTCAGAATTGGAACATGCTGACACCACCAGTTCCCAGGACCTGGGAACTTGCACTGCTGCTACCTGACTCAAAGTTTCTGACTTGTGACTGAGACATTTTTCTTAATTGTAAATCTCCAGGAATTGGCAAATCTGAGCTTCTGGTTGAGCCGTGGTCACACACTTGCACAAAAATCAAACTGAACTCCAGTCTTTGATGTGTATGAGAGCACAGCTCTGCCCCTCAACAGAGAACCTCTACCTCTGTTTATATCCAGGGAGTCCTATTGTGAAAACCCAAGTCTGGCTGCAGACAGCCTTTAAAATCTGTGATGATCCACTGTGTTCCCCTACGATTAGTGATGCATGCTGCTTTCAAGGCTGTTCTGATTCAGGCAAATCTTAGGAGAATAAAACACTCCGAGGTAACAGCTGACCCAGCACAGACTGGTAGCAACGTAGCTGGGAACTGGCGAAGTTCAAACACAGACACACTAAGGGAAGAAAGGAGAGTGTGAAGGAAGAAATGAGAGTCAGGAGGTTAAGGCAGCACAAGCTAGGCATGAATGGAAGTCAGCTAATTAACCCTGAGAAATGCAACTTTTGAAAGGAAAACTTGTTCGCTGCCCTAGATCAGTAATTCTGAAGCCTTGTGGGCAAACAGATTCTTGAACAACTTTCCAACTTTCTCACGCAGCCAGAGAGCTGACAAATTGATGCATTGAGCTGCTGAACACAGCCCTCAGGGCCTATGATGGCCTTGCTGAGCAAAGGTGCACAGCTGGGGAATGACTGCCTCAGCCTTCCTCCATCCAAGTGTGACTTACTTCACATCTTTTGTCATCTATTCAGGTATCAGCTTGGCCATGTCAGCCGTGTGTCTAAGTAGGGCAGGCTGATTTCCACTACCTGGGCATCCCACCAGACTTAACCAGCCCTGACCTATGAAGCCTGCCTATCCCTCATGGGCAGACTTAAAAACCACCAAAAGAGCTATTCTCTAAAGAAATGAAGATTAAAACAATATTATCTTGGTCTGTTGTAATACAGGAGTGCTTCTTCCTTTACTCTTAGGCTTTGGATCTAAATACATTGCAGCTTCATTAACTTCTTCACTAAAGAGGCAGTGATAAAATACCAACTGCAGCACTCAGTCAAACTCCATGTGATCTCTAACAGCATACTGAAAGCATCTTGGAACAATTTCTGCACAGATACTTTTAGAAAAGATTCACATTTGCTTTTTATTGAAACAAACGTTATTTGACTGATTTTGGTTTACATACAAATGACAGAGTCTTCCAGACTCTCTTCAGATCTGTGGCACTGTGACCCTGAACTGTTGAAAATTAGTTTCTAAAAACAATTAATTATTTTCATTAGCAGTAATTTTCCTTAGCACAAGCCTACCAGCCACAATCACCCTGGCCACCATTCGACTTCTTAAAAAAGCAGCTGAGCACAGCACCAGGACTGATTTATCTATTTCTCTTCCATATAATAATTTCTAAAATTCCCTGTAACATGCATACCAGAATGCTCCATTCCTATCACAGCAAGTCCAGAAACAAATTCCAGAAGGCAGCTTACTTCATACACATTCTGGCACATTTACGCTCTCTACTTCTTCACTTCTTTTGAAGCAAATTAACGCTCAACTCAAAATTAGGTTTTTAAGCACATGACACAATTAAGAAAAATCAGTTAGGAGATGTCAGTGTGAACTTGAAGACAGAAACAAATACAATATTTTTAAAGTACTGGAAGTAATTACAAAAATCACTTACGTTAGAGAAATGCCTCTTCAAAGGTGGCTCTTGATTTATGGGGGTCAGTACACAGACTGGAGCTGAGAACACTAAACAGACAAAAGCAAACACCCAGAACCATAAGGGGCTGAACCCACCAGCCAGCTCCCTTAGTAGAAAGGATGTTGTGGGAACAAAAGATACAAAATTCCCTGTAATCATCCTTGTAGTAAGTGGCTCTATACTGTGCCACCACCAAAGCCAAAAATATGAGAGGCCAATTTCCATCTCCAGCTCTTCCCAGAAAACCCAATTTTGACCAAGGCAACAGGAGCATAAACTGAGTTGTAAAATACTGTATGTATAAACTGGCAGATAACAGCTATCTAAACTGTATAGTACATATATGTATTTTCCTGTGGTAGTTCCTGTTACTCACTCTTATCACTTAAGCAATAACTAGGAAATCAGATATTTTAGTACTATCCTGAAGATAAGCACAGTTTGCTATCTGATGAACTCCTAATGAATATACTGTTAATTGCATAACCTTCCTTCAGTACAGTAACTTTTCTGTTCATCAAGGGCACGGAGTAAACAGCTTCTCTGCTTTAGAGCATCCTCATAATTAATAATATATTCTTCCCACTTCTAAATATAACCTATAATGAGATGCTTTAAAGAACTGAAGCTGCACCTTTCACCAAGCACTTTTGATCAGAAGAAAACGAGCCATGCTCTATTCAGACAACAGAACCTGATTTAACTGTGACTGTCAGCTTCCCAGAGAGCCTGATCCTGAAAGGCAGCAAGTGTACTTCAAGCAGGTCATGGCAGAAAATCCTGCCAAGGGCAGAAAACATCTTCCTCTATCTAAAACATTGTGTCTCTATCTCCAGGGATAGCCCGTGCAGATCAAGGATGAAAAGTAGTATATATAGATGTATTAGATACCAATAGAATATATAAGATAGTATACATAGATATATATATATATTAGAAAAATATATATTCTTCATCGTGTTAACTCCATGAAAACTGACATAAATCCACAAATCATGCAGTGAGATAATACACTGTGCACTGGTTAAGTTTTCTTATCCACACCATATCCTGTCTCAGGGGTTTCTCCTGGTTTCCATTTGTTAAGGAAATGCAGATCTCCAGGTATGACAGAACAGAGAACAAGGTGCTTGGTACCTATGACTGTCTTTAGAGATCTACAATTAATGATCCAGAGCTGGGAGGAGGAAGGAGAGTGGCATTCTCTGATCCATGAATAAACTATTTTCCCTTAACAAAGTGAGGCTTTTTTTGCCCCAATAATTCTTTCCCAGTGATCTGGATACCCAGCTACTTCCCAGATGAAGTTACTCCTGGTGGCAGAGCTTCCTGTGCCTTACAGCAGCTGGGCCAAATGTCTTTATGTATAAACTGTGCAGTTTCACTGACATCCCTCTGCAGCAGTTGAGAGAACTTCCCAGGTTTAAAAGTTACAGGACCATTAAAATCAGCCAAACATTTGTATACTAAAAGGCTGTCATTTCTACAACAATACCCCATTTAAATGTCAGGAGATCTTTAAGACAGGTATCTATTTTGAGGTAAAGATTTCTGGACTGTGAGTCCACTTGTTTATTTATCATGACTGTTAGGAGCTGCATCTTATCTCTTAGTTCTCTGATCTAGTTTTGGCTCCTGTTCACTAGATCAAATTATGCTTTTTCTTGCTATACTAAAGAAACAACTGTGTGTGTGATGAAACCTCTTTTTAAAAGGAGACAGGTATAAATTGATAAAGGCAACACTCAATCCTCTCCAGTAAATCAAATCCCTTCTAATAAAGCCTATTTTCTATGTCTGTATCATGTGAGCATTTTAAGGTTTTTCACAGCCCCTTGTCTAACAACCTGTCTAACCTTACAGCTGCTCCCCATGTCTTTTGTCACCTCTGTCACCTGTTCTTCCATTTGTTCAACATGGCTTCTAATTATCCTGTAAACTACATTTTTATAACCTTTATGCTCTAGTCAGATCACATCTGACAAAATACATAAAGTATCTTATTAACAAGATTGTGAGTCAGTCAAGAAGCAGTGATAAGTGAGACAACTCCTGTATTCCTTGGCATGTTGACATATATTTTTTTTTTTTTTAAATTTTCATTATATTCATTTATGAGTCTCTCTGTGGTTTTATCCAAAATTAGTAACAGCATGATCAGCACACACAGCTCTTGGAGCTGAACTGTCTATTGCTGTAGTAGTTAGGAACTCAAGTCTTGGCCTGGACACCTTCCTTCTACAGCAGGTTCTGTACCGTAAAAATAAAAATCAAAATACAGATCAGAAAACTCACTATCTGTGTCTTGCAATGGGAGTTTGCCATTACTCTCATTTTAAAAACACAAAACTTTATTAGCTGCTGTTTAGTAGCAGGCATGTTATTAAATGTGCAAATGTACCTTCTTCCTCTTCTTTCAGAACAGAAATTAGAAATATCCTTAAATATTTTCTCATTTTTTGCCACTGCAGCTATCGTTGACCAGTATCACACTATATGTATTTGCTTTTCAGACAGCTAAAGAATTCCTTACAGTCCTTAATATACCTGCTCATAAAGTTTTAGTGCATATTTATGGCTTTCCTTATTCAGTGTCTTCCTCATCTATCTACCCCTTGTACCTAGACTTGTTTCAACTTGTACCTAGTTGTTTCAGTTTTCATTATTATAGGTTCTCATACTTATTTTCTATAGAAATGATAAAAAAACCCCCAAGAATCTATTTCTTTGCACTCAAATTCTAAATGCAATGGCAAAATCAAAGAAAGTAATAAAAAGATAAGGGGTCTTAAGAAGAGTTTTTATAAATTCAGTGAAAATACACAACTGGGCAGAACACAAAAGTCTGCCATGTAAACTCTATACCAGAAGACAAAGTATACATGCTGGAGGAAATGGGAAAACTTATAGCCAGAATTCTTACACTCTTATGCACCAAGTCAATCAAACCCAGGACATAAATTAACAGGGAAGGGGGAGAAGATAAATTAAACTTCCCTAGGTCTGAGGCTCCTGAAGCTATTTACTAACCCACATATTATCTTTATTTGCAAGAATCCAATCCAAATAGCAAGGGGAAAAAAAGCTCAGAAACATGACATAACACCCTGGTTCTTAAGGGCTGCTACATGGCTTTCTAACTTTTCCAGCAAGATGATTTTTTTTCTGGCTTCCATTAATGAAATGAGGTAGAAATCTCTGAGACAAAGTTTTGTTGCCTGTAGAGCACGTAAGATGGCATTTGGTCTAGATAAAGTAATTTTTATGACTTTCAAACTGAAAGTACACCTCATTTCCTATGCAGGTCAGCTATAATTTCCTATTCAGCCACTTAAGACTTGAGGGAGTCTGATGTCAGAACTTTAAATAACTTGCTGCCCTCACAGTACCTAACCTTTTCAAAACCTTTTCTGACAAGGAGACAGATTTGTCTTTAAGTAGGTTTTCCACCTGCCAGCTGCAGCAAAGAAGACAAAGGGAGCTCAAGGGGAAAGAGTGGAGCAGACTGCAGGAAGAGCTTCTCTGTAAGACTCAAAGCACCTGCCCAGCCTTAAGTCCCACTGAAGACATGAGTTGCAAGAAGCCACCATCCCTGCCTGCTAACATCAGGGACATGGGATGACTGGCAAGAAGATGTGAACCTCCCATTAATCATCCCACGCCTTGCAGAAAGGTCACTTGTCCCACTGTGACTCAGCTCCTCAGCAGTATGGGCATCTGCGCCATCTTCCCTGAAGAAAACAGATGCCAGGCTGCTAATCTGCTTTTCAAAGAGGGAAGGGATAGCCTAGCAGGGAGTTTCATTTGTGTCACAATTACAGTCTAGTCCTGCTGCACCACACACTTCTGATGACCCCAGGACGGAGTTAATAACAAAGGCTGAGCTGAACTGGTATAACCTTTAAAATGGAAAGGAAATAGTTTCTTACAATTCCATGTAAAAAGCATCCAGAAGCATGAAAACTGAATACCAGAATATTGTTCATTCTGTTGGGTCAAAAAAAAAACCAAACAAACCAACCACAAAACAAAACAAGAGTAATCATGTGAAAACAACGAAATAAAATATCCATTTCTTACTTTTTAAAATAACTGCAATATCCTGGATTGACTATAACTGGAGAAGCATTCTCACAACCATGTTCAAATGTACTAATTGATTATATCAGCCTTTTCAATGAAGGCAGCACTGAGGGGTCACACAAAAGCACTAAACCAGCCTACAAGTCACCCCAGCATCCAGACCCCAGCACAATTTTGAAATAATGCCTTCTCTGAAAGAACCAGGGTACACAGAAGATCAAATGCAGACTCTGTGGGAATATTCAAAAGAGGATGCAACATGCAAAAGAGGATGCTCAAAAGAGGATGCTGAAGCATGGTTATTCTGATAATTCAACAGAATAATCTGGTTTGCTCTGTCCATCCTCTCTGCTGCCTAGGTCCAGTACAAGACATGCAGAAGCTCCAGGAATAGCAACAGTTTTTTAAAAGACAGATTCATACATCCATGTATTGCACAGACTGCCACATGTCATCCATGGTTACCCTAACTGTGCCACACATCCAAGGACTCTGTGCCACTGCTCCTCCTTCTCCTCCACTCAAACCTCCTCATTCTCTCCACTGAGGCAGTTTTGATCTCTAGGGTTTGGGAAAGTGTTTTAGTAATTACAGGAATGAAATCAGCATGGGGAAGGGGTTGAACTATCAAAGTTTTTCCTTTGGCTCAGCAGGAGAGAAAAATGTGTCTTGAAAGCCAGAAACATCAGCTGTAGTTCTCACAATATTTGATGAGCAGATAGGTATGTATTCACTCCTTCTGGGACATATGTTACACAACAGCTTCCAGTGGCAGCTGCTTTACACTCTTCATAAAAAAAAAAAAACAACCAAAAAACAAAAAACCAAGCTGGCTTCTTTCAAGCCAGGACCACAGGAGATGAATGAAAAAAATCCAAGTAAAGGAGAAAAATATGTAGAATCACAGTTAGGCTATGAAAAGAGAAAAACTGATTCCATAAGTGTGAATTTTCTGATTTTGCATAACCACTGAACACACTTTCTCAGGAATCTGAATCCCTGACAGCTTTTTCTTTAATTCTTTTGCACAATTTTAGAGATCTCTTCTCCAGTTATTATGTATATTAAGGATTACTTTTTTCTATTTAGTTTAAATTGGCCTTTTCTAAACATTGTTCTATTGCTTCAAGCTACTTCCCTTTGAAATGTTTTCAGTGTGGTTGTCTCCCTGGTATTTAGAAATCACCATGACTAACTCCTCATAGCTTCTTAAATATATGCAAAAAGAAAAGGACTTTGACTAATGTTACTAAATGCAGTCACATCACAGACTGTCTCCTGAAGTCAACCTTTAAGAACAGTAATAAATATTTTAAACCATATGATGAAAATATCAGAGGCTCCCACCTCAAAGGAAACAGTCAAACACATGAAAACCCTGCTTTCTGTGGAATGAAACCATGATGCAGAAGTTGGACACATGTCTAGGAATTGGTTTGCAGAAGGAGAGTGCAATGGTCACTATGAGACAGACAGAGAATCTTGCACATTAAGACTCAAACTTTGCTCAGGCCACAAGTGATCTAGGGCCACCAACAATTTAGATCTGTTCCTTTTTCTGTTTTTCATTGCAGGTATCATTTAAAAGGATAATTCTGCAGTTCAAATAAAACAAGGTGTAATGCTTACACGAGCACAGTCTGGTAATGAAAGGAAGAAAAATGAACAACCAAAATTCTCTTTTTTCCCTTCATAACTCTGACATACAATACTGCTTAAACATTTCTCCTTAAACCTTCACAGCTAAGATTATAACACGGAATATTTCAAAATAGCTTAAACAATGAATCGTGACTGGTACTGAGACAATGTCATTCTGCTGTTCTGCAATGATGTGCTGATTTCTAGACAACCCAAAACTCCATGCTCCCAGTCCAATAGCAGATGGAAGTAGCAATAGTGACCTTTAAATTTCAGGACAATGTAGTCCAGTTACAGCACACATTAGAACAGCAAGATGCAAAATCTGAGAGCCCATATGGAATGGATGATCTGTGCCTGAAGGCTACACAGATTCAAAACTTCCACTTTCCTTTTTGCCTTTTTTTTATTTAAAAAAAAATATGCTTTCACACAAATGGTTTTGAAGAAGTTGCTTAAGCTCAGTTTTTGTCAGAGCCTGTACATCTCATTGCCCTTACTAAACTAGTGATGCATGTAGACATGATATTAAAGCACGACCAGATGCCTCCCTTCCCTCTAGCATTAGAGAAGTCTGCAAAAGAAATCGCTTCCTAGAAGCCATTAATTTAGGGCATTCAGCTTAGAGGAAACTGCCTACAATGAAGCACCCAAAAAAACACATTTAAAAACAGTAATTTTTTTCAAAGCTGTCAGCTCAGAGGCTACAGATATTTCTTTGTGCACTTGTGAAAGCCTTGGCTTTACTTCTGACTTCGCTTATTAGAAATTAAAACAATACCTTAAACATGTAAAAACTGAAGAGGTGTGAAGAAAATCTAAGTAAGGGATTGTAAAAGAGCAATGTTCAACTCAACAAGTCCCCATATTCTTCAAATTGCTTTGACAAAATCACACCATTCTATTTTTGCAGATGGTGACACTTGGAACCACTTCATCCACCTACTGTCCCCCCACAGGGCAGCAGCAAAACTCAAACCCAGGTTTCTTGACTGTCAGACACAATCTCAACAACTTTTCTGAGCAATGTCATGCAAGTCCCCTGAGAAACGTATACCAGTATCTTAATTTCCTACCACTGCCTCAGTGCGGAAAGCAGAAGCAGAAGCCACTGGGCACCAGACTCCTGTTTAGCCCACCTACTCTTTTCATTCTCCTACTCTTAACTGCTGCTCATCCTGCCCACAGAGCATCCTCTCATACTTCTTGCTCATGCTCTTCCCCAAATCCAACCTTCCAGGCTACTTTTGCCCGATCTGCAAGAATCTTGCTAATAGAATTAGATATCTATGTAACTAATATATACCTATATAGAAAAGCTAACACAGGCAAGCCATGCATGGCTTCACATAAGGGATCCTTTGACCTTATTACTATAATATTTGTTTTACTCTTCGTGCTATTCCTCTGTTTCATTGCTCTTCCTGCTTTACTAGAATCTGCTCTCATATAAATCTCATTCTGCAAGCCCCCATGTGAGCAACTTCATGCTTGTAAACTCTAATCTAGAAGGCAGCTGCACAGGCCTGGGCAGAACCCCACTGGCTTCAGTAATGCTCTGTTGCAAACACAATTACTTAATTATAAAGGAAATGGTGAATGTTATTACAGGACCCACGTTTGATCTGCTTTTCTGAAGCATCCTCATGCGCTCTTGGAGCTGAAATAATCATTGAGCTTAATCACGGTCTGTGAAGTATGTGGTGGTTATTGGATAGAAGTACAACAGAGAAGGGGCTTGCAGTAGAGTAGTCAAGGGCAAAAAGGATATTAAAATGTGATTTTAAAGTGGACAATTTTTTCTTTAATCCCTCTACAGCAGTTTATTTTGCTGTCTGGCTTGAATATAGTGGATGAGGAAATGCTTCTGAGTTTCACACTGGATAAGCAGTTCAGTAATTATGCAAACAGAATGGAATTATAGAAAAAAAACAAACCACCCATAGATTGTCTTATTGTGATGTTCAGCAGCATTGCTGTTTCTTATAAATGAATATATTGTGCAAGCTGGGAAGAAAGCATTGATTAAATTAATCAAAAGCCCAACTAGAAACTTAGACATGTTTTCCCTTTGTGAAAAAGCAAAGCATTGTATCTGAATGATGGTATCTGAATTACCTCTTCCAAAGCCCACTTCAATTTTTCCTCACAGATTATTTTAATTAAATCTATTATTACAGGGTAGATTTTTTTAAAAATTACATAGACTGTATGTCTTTAAACACATGGTCAGAGAGGTCAGACATAAGGAGAAGTCCATAACTGGAGTTATCTACCATGTCAGGCAATTGAAAAGTCACCACCTTTTCCCCAAACACCTGCATGTGGGCAGGAGCAGAGTGGGTGCTCTGCATTTGGTACCCACCCAGGACAGCCACAGAAGTACCAGTACTTCAGGGAAGATGGGGTCCAGTATAGGCACTGCCACTTCTCCAGATGCTCAAGAGTATAAATGAGACTGGGGGGTTCCTGTACAAGTGCACATGTGCATGCTGGCTCCTGCCCTGCCCTTCTCCAGCTGACCAAGAAGCAATTCTCTACCCTCAGGCTCTAGAACAGAGGAAGGCTCACAGCCTGCACACAGGCTTCATTGAGAAGCTGCTGGTTCCCAACAGTGATGAAAACAGCCTCTTCAGATGCCTGAAACCTCTTCAGAAGCCTCTCAACTGTGGCCAAGAGTCCAGCACACACCCCTGGGGCTCTGCAAGACACTCTATCAGCAGCTGCTCTTTCATTTTCTCCTCTTCGCAGGCTCATTATCTTCTCTCATTCACAGAGATTCTTATTCTAATCAAAATTTAAAAAAATAAGGAAAAAAAAAAAGAGAGAGAAAAAGAGAGAGAGATAGAAAGAGAGAGAGAGAGAGAGAGAGAGAGAAAAGCCCTACAGAACACCAGGGGGACAAAATTATACAAAGGATAAAGGAACAGAGCATCATTGAGACCATACCCATTTGTAAAAGAGATTATGGTTGCAAAAAGTGCTTCTTATCAATAGGGAAAATAAGGCCACAAAAGGCCCTGGATGAGCAAACATAATAAAACCTTCCAAGATGAGTGATAAAAATTATAGAAAGAAAGAAAAACAACACCAGTCTCCAGGAAGCTGCCAGAATTAATTGTAAACCAATTTTTCCTGCTACCTGAAGTCTGAACCTTTTGTTAATCTAAATGAAAAGATTACCTAAGTATGCTGCAACATTGGTACTTCCCATTGTACCTGCCATTACATTACATTACATCCTCTCTGTTCTACCAAAGGACTGAATATATCAAACAGCATCTAGGACTTTTTAAAAATTCATAGTGAAGAGGAGAAATTGAGAGCAGTGTGACACCATCTCCAGCAGCCATCCTGCACCATTGCTGGTAACATCTGCATGGCCACAGAGGCACTTGCTTCACACCAAGGGAAGATGCTGCTTATTCATGCTAAGGTGAGAACTCTTGTGAGGTCCTAAAGTTAGCAAAAATTAATTGCTGATTAAAGAGACTAACAGAACATGAAGAAATCAGGGCAAAAAAAATATTCAGCAGACATAACAGACAGTACTATCTAGTATGTCCTCTTTCTTATACATGTAAAAAAAATCTAAGCTTGAAGAGGCTCTGTGGCTAGCAAATAATTGTGTTTCTTATCTTTCAGTGAACACTTCATCTTTTATACAAATACAAAGAACCCCCCACCTGTTTTCTTTTTCAGAGGATGGAACAGACAGCTTAGATGGGAATTTTAATTGAATGTGTTCAGGCTGCTGCACAAGAATAGTGGTGTGCAGACCTGTGGATGGGAAGAAAAGGCTTTCCCTGACCACCTACACCTTTACTTCATTACAAATATCCCTGCTGGTTCACACAACTCAGCTCCAAGTTTGACACCTGCAATGTCTGAAGGCAGGAACTGAAGCAGAAACATGTAAATTTTAGCAGAATTCAGCATGTTAATCACTACTGCTCATTCACATTCCATATGGGGCCAATACACCTGCTGAACTGCTTCAATGATATCCCATTACTTCATTGTGTCTTTGCATATGTGCATTTTTGAATACACAAGTATAACTTTACCTATATAAGTACATACACCATGACTAGAAATTAAATTGCTGACTGTCCAACATGCTATACATGCTTCTGCCTGTTAAAAAAAAAAAAACATAAGAGGGGTGTGGGGTGGAAAGACATTGTTATGCATCTGCTAAAATGACAAGTGTTTCTAAAATTTATGCCAAAACAGAGAATTCAGAGTCTTCACACAGTAACTTCAGTCTTGTACAACAGTACACCTTGAGAACTCAAATGACATGGTACAATGACTACCCTAGCAGTAGAAGACAGAAAAATGGTGCAATAACTGGCACAAGTACATTCATTTGGGAATGTGTAAGCATGTGGGCATCTAAGAAAGCTATTGAGCTAAGTCCCCTGTATTTTAATGCAAAGGATTCTTAGCATGCTTTAGTATAAATATAAGTTAAAATATAGTTATAAATATAAATATAGTTATATATAAAGTTGTAAATATAAATATAGTTATAAATATAAATATAGTTATAAATCTAAATATAGTTATAAATATAAAGAAAGTTATAAATATAAATTTAGTTAAAACGTAAGAAAGAAAGCATGACCTGAAATATATTACCCCAAGTATCACCACTGAATAGAGTCCCTAGAAAGGAGTCTGGAAGCCTCTGGTAAACCAAAGCCCTGATTGAGGGCAGCTATGGGAGCTCCCTGAAGCCTATAAATGCACAGGGTGAAGATCCACAACACCCTCAGGAGTGCAGGCAGCACTGTCAGCAACCATGGCACCCCAGAGCACAATCTGAGTGGAAGCATTTCAGAGTTAAAAATCTCCAGTGCCAGGTTTAAATTACATGAATTGTCTAGCAGAGCATGCAGAGACTGAGTATTAAACCATGATCAGTCTTAATCATGATCCTAATCCTCAAGGAAGCAGGCTGGAGTATCACGAGACCCTTATTAAAACTGCAAATTATTTCAGTGGGAGTTTGTCCTGAATAAAACGACCCTAAAGCTGTAGAAATGGAGAGAGGAAAAACATTTACCAAGGGAAAGGTGGTGGGACTAGGGATCACAGCATCAACATATAATTCACTATGATACTAAACCACAGAAGCTATTTAAATGTGCAAAATGTTATCATACGTTTGCTTGATATTCACTTGTTTTCCTCACACCATAATTCACCTATTTAATAAAAAAGGTTTTGCTTTCTGTGCTCTTGCTCTGCATTGCTGCTTCCCTCAGTTAACAAAACATTTCAATTTTAAAATTGTTTTAGTTTTGATTCCTAGAAATTATTTTCTTTCCTTATCATTTATAGTAGATAAAAAAGCTGTGATCCCCCCAATAAACAAGCAAAAATATAAAAATCAGGTAATCAAAATTGCAGAACCAAAGCAGCAAGACAATGGAACAATGAAAGTACAAGGCAATGTAGAGCTTTTTGAGTATTCTTAAAACCTCTTAAGTTTTTACTAGTTTAATATTTATGGCCTGTTAAAAAACTATATGTACAAGAGCTTCACATGCTCAACTTCAATCTTCCTGCTGTTCTCTCCTATTGAAATAACTGCAAGATTGATTATAACCATAAAAAGGCAGCATCCTTTTTTATGACTCTTCCTGTTTATGACCTTCATGAATGCATTAGACCAATAGGAAAACTACCTAAATACCAGTGTTTAAAACTTTGTAGCAGTCAACTGGCTTAAAGCTCAAAGTCAGTCTGAGGGATTGGAATAATACAAATGTCAAAGCTTGCAATGCTACATGAACAAGTGAGAGTTGCAAGGTAATGTCACTGAAGAGCAATAAAAACATCAGAAAAGAGTCAGTTTGACATCAGTTTGACATCAGACAGGACATCTATGAGAATAGAAAAGGTATTTTCTATTGTTTTCTATAGGACACGGCCCTCTCAGGTGAGTTGGAGATACAAGCTCTAAATACTTTCCCTTGAAGGAAAAACAACATTTTGTTTTGAACAAGTATGACGTTAAACTCTTTAGCACTGGTGGAATTGGAGCACAATCATTACATACCTAAATTCATTTACACGTCGAGGTAAGTAAAATGCTTAAGTCATGAAATTATCAAAAAGGAGATGTAATTCACTGCCCACAGATAAAGTTACCCCAGTCCTGAGGATAAATAACTAGGCTTTCAGTTGACTGAATTTTCTTTGATGTAAAAAAGATAATTTTATGCTTCAAGAAAAGGAACAGGATGCAGGAAAAACTGGATTTGTGTCTTTACCCTGTCAAAGACTCCTTCTCACTCTGTTTTTGAGTCCTTTAGGGTATTAAGGTCAACTTGGGATTGCTCAACAGGGACAATCCTGGAGGCCTTCAAGGCAGTTACAGTTCCATAGTTTTGTGGGAGGGAGTTTTCAAGAGCCTGGAACCCCCTGCTAAGTAGACCTACACACTAGGTACCATAATAAGGACATAAAAATGAATGAATTATATCAAATGAATTTTATTTTAGAAGTGTTAAAACTTTGACAAAGGTGAGTGAACAAGGAAAAAATTGTATCCTGGTTGTAGAATTGTGTTATTTGCAATTATCTGATGAACTAATCTGAAGAGGTTGAGGAAACAGTTTTTGTTCAGCCATCAGAAGAGAAGGCTAAAGGAAAATTTAATTGCTGCCTTGAACTAAAAACTGGGAGGGACTAGAGAAGAGGACATAGGATTGTTCTCAGAGATGCACAGTGACAGGATGGGAGGCAACAGACATGTCCTATAAACAAAGGAAATTCTGGTGAGATATAGGGATTTTTTTTTTCATTAATAAGGGTTGTCAAGCATGAAGACAGGAGTCCACTTTGAACAGGGGAATGGACTAGATGACCCCAAGAAGTCCCTTCTGTGTTAAATTCTACCATGACTTCATGGAGAGATGATCACAGGCTGTTCTCATTTTATTCAGTCTCAATAAATTTGACCACCTTGACAAATCAAAGCTTTCATCATTAGCCCTATACAGCAGTCTAGGCATCCAGAAAATGACATTGTCTCTTTTGTGCCCTGCCACCAGGAAGATCCTGTAGCTGTAGAAAAGTTCCCACATCCTGTACTTTGTCCTGTATTTGTTTTACAGATGTGGTAGAAACCTGGGATGGGGTCTTCAGCTGCTACAATCTATCAGGGCTCCCATCTGGAGACAGTGATGGGGGGACAGCTGCAGGGGGACAGTGACAAGACTACTGAATCTGTTGTATTCTGTGCTGGCAATAGGCAGGTAGTTTAGTGGGAGTGTTAACAAAATGCACACCTGCACACTTAACATTACTTTATTCAAGTCCCTGAATAATCTGTAACAAATTAGTCCAACAGAATGGCCCTTAATTTACATGTACCACTGCATTTACGGTTCCCCTTCTTATCATATACATATAGATCAGTTCTTAATGTTGGGGGAAAAATAAGAAATAAAAATTTCTCTGTTACTGTCCCAGGTCCTAAAACCTGGTATCTGGCTGTGCCTGCCTGATTTGGCCTATTTTTTCTTTTGCTACTTGAAGTTCAATGGCCCAGTGTACATGATGCCCTGAATGAGACAGCCCCTTATCCTTCTCCAAGATAAATTCTCTAAGGGCAGGGAACAGTTTATTAAGTCACTTTCCACAAAAGAGCAGTAACATCACCAAACTCAGTCGTGCAGGAGATCTGAATCAAAGAATAGGAGAGATGTAACAGCCTTTAGGGTGAACTGAGAGCTAGGAGAGGATTGTGCATTTGGGGGGAGAGCAATACCATCAGCACTACCAACAGTTACAGAATTTTGCATCTGGGCAACTTAATAGAAAACAAGGACAGAACTGATGGCCACTGTGAGAGATCAGGATACACAGCAGCAGCACACAAAGTCCCTAGGACCATAGAAAATAACCATTAAAAATCTGTCAAGTTTGCATACATCTCCCTGAACAATTTGTTACATCTAGTTCAAACTAAAAAGGACTGCATGAATTAGTACTGTGTTTCAAACCAGCACCCAGGGTTTAATTTTATATTCTGTTTCCATTTAAAAATCTATTTCTAGGACTCCTGCTTATTAAACCTGCCATATTAAGTCATTTCCTACTACATACAATATGAATTCAGGTTTCCTCTTCCATTTTTCTCCCTTCTAACAACCTACTACACCTTTCTGTATAATAATTTCTGCTCTTAACTAGAGAATGTCACATATCTGACAAAGAAATAAGTGGTGAGTTTATGCTGCCTGCATTCCTCAATCTCATTACATATACAATGTCCTAAGGCAAGAGTTTGCCAGCTTAGATTTTCTCTGCCTCTATCCCTTTAATTTGTGTTCCCATCAGTGTTGTTACTGTTTGATAGCACTTATTTTTGTTTTCCTCTAGAGTGTGGTGGGGGTTTTTTTCCTTTTTTTTTAAATTTTTTTTTTTTTTCTTAAGTCACTGGTTAAATAATCAAAATACTTCAGAAGGAAATTTAAATTTCTTCCTTGTAAAAAAGCAGAATGATTCATTCCCTGTGCTGGCACAGCATTAGGTGGATAATACTCCTTTTGCTGGAGGTCTCTCTTAGCTCAGTAAGAAAAGTGTCTTGTCTTCCCTTCCCCCTCTCTCAGCTTCAAGAAACTGGATGGGAAAATAGAGAGACTTCTTCCCATAAGCAAAGCCTGAGCATGTCAGCAGTGGCTGCAGCACAGCTCTGCAGTGATCTCCAAGCCACTCGGGGCTGCTTTTAGTGAATGCAATGAAAAAATTCAAAGAAGAGACTGGGACCCTGCATGCCCAAGCCCAAATTCCTCCTCATCCCCAGGAGCAGCACAGCTAAATGGTGTTCCTTTGTTCCTTCTCACCCACCATCCCATTTCTTTTCATTTAGTATCTTTCTCAATTTTTTTTTTCTCTTCAGGATTGAATTCCTTCTCCTCTCTCCCCCAGCCTCAATCAACACAACCTCTAAAACTCAATTCAGTCCCTTCTGCCTGCCTCTTGCAGATAGCACTGATTTCTGAGTTCACATGGTTTTTCTCCTCCTCATTTAGAGGCTTATTCTAATTCCACACAGAAACAAAAAATAAAAAATCCCCCCCCCCCAGATTTACACTATTTCTAATGATGACTTCAGAGAGAACAGATCTAGCCCACAAGATGACCCTGAATAGATCAGCTTACAGAAAAGAAGGACATTTATTTGACACCTTATTATAAATTTAATGAGAGAAAATATATTCAGCAGACAGATAATAGCACAAAAAAACCTGACAGAGGCAGAACACTAAATCACATAGACAAACCTATGGACGTGGGAGCATGTTTAGGTTAAGGTTCTGTCTCAAATAAAAAGGAAGAAATAAACAGTTTCTTATTCATAATGACCATTTTAAAACCAAAAGGATGTACAAAATCTCAAAAATCAGAAGTGTGAACATTAATAAACACTCAACCAACACCAAACCCAGAAGAAGAAGTTCTAAGATCCTACAGTATTCATCTGTCAAGAATCCAATAGGACTTAAAGATGTCCTTATACCTGCTATTTCCAGCCACATCCAGGGGCTTGGTAAAATCCATTTTAAAAAACAAAACTGCATGGATAGCAGCAGATGTCTACATCACTGGTGCAACAGAAGTCAGGCCAGCTGTGATGCCATCTGACCTAGCTGCAGAAGACAGGTCACCTTGTCCTGAAGGTCTGGGGATGGGTAACATTCCCACAGGGAATATTATCAGGTAAAAAGCTGAGCAACTTCAGTTACCTGGGGAACAAAATAATGCAAAGTACTCTTTTGGTTTTGGAGGGAGGTCACCTGAAAAAATTACACACAAACTGCCATCTTTAAGCATTAGAAATAGGAACACAAGATCCTTAATGACCAATCCAAGAGCACAACTTGTATTTTAAAAGCACCACAAAAGCGTTCAGAAAATAAAAAGCCATTTAGCAGGTGACTATATTCCACGAGGAATTGCCCTGTTTTGATCACTCTCACAAGCTGGAAATACTCCTGAAATGCAACAGTCAGCATTATCAGTGTGCTTAACATCAAATGCCCTATGACTATGGACAATGTCCCAGTGTTGCATTAATTGAGGAAAAAACCTGGATCTTGGCAGTGGTGCTAGTTATGATGTCTGTCTGAAAGCCATTGATTTTATAAAGAAGTTTGATATTGCCAGAGGTGAGAAACCTCAATCTCTCAATCTGTCCCTTCCCCAGGGAAAACTCTGCAGTGCAGGCTCGTCCAAAGGGCTGTGCTGCATCTCTAAACAGGAAAATGAGACTGTCTGAGGGGCCTGCAGTCATTCCCCAGGCACAGGGAGGAAGTTCAGCCTTGCTTTTATCAGGGAGAAAGAAAATGGGGCTGGAGAGAAGGACCATACAGGACAACTCTGGATTTTGCCTCTCATCACCCTCTTCTTTGCCCTTAAATAACACTTTTATTAGAAGTACAAATTAAAAGCAAAGTTCCTTGTTTAGTAATCCACCAGGTTCATACCCCTCTGCTATCTTGACCAATTGTGACACAAGAAGACCTGCAAACATATGTGAATTAACCCACAACTGGCACTGTGCCTGCTTGTTACAAGGTTGATTCTGTTTCCTCCCAGAGCAGAGCAGATCAGCCTTTGAGGTGACACAGATTTTGCCAAGGATACAAAACACCTGGGAAGAATGTCCTTACCCTGCAAATTAAAGCCCATAGACATCAACAGTCATAAGATTAAAAACTACTTGATCAGATTAAAACTACTTGATCTTCATCTGATTAAGTGGGAACTTCAGATCTGAATAACTCTATAAAACACGTAAAGTTCCAAAATTCTAATTGCAGACATTCTGAAGATTCAAAAGCAAGCTTTTAACTGATAGAGACACAAACACTGGCTTCCAGTCACACTAGCCACAAGTCAGACATAGGCTTGTACTGACTATCCTTTGGATGTTAAGACACAAGTTCATGCATCCATCAGACACACAAAAATTAGCAGCTTTGGCAAAAACTGATAACTACCCTTAACTATCTTATGGCAAAGTATGGTGAACTTGCTTGAGAGCAAATAAAATATATGCCATAGAACTACACCATAGTCTTTGACCTGGTTTCAAAGCCCTTGTATTTAAAAACAAATTAAGAATTGGTCTCCACAGGTGCTGCTAGTTTCATGAGGAATTCCCAGTTCACCCAGTAAGTATATACCACAGAGTGGGAACAAACTTCTCCCTGTGTCAAGGTGACAGTGACCCAACTCCCATCAGCACCAGGGAGACATTTCAAGAGCCACGTTGCTGAACAGAACCATCAGAGAAACCCAGATTTCAGCCTCTTTGATGGTTTCAAGCAGAAATATCACACCAAACTACTAAACCAAACAAATTACTTTCCTCTCAGGCCAGCTTTAACAGTCAAAGACTCGGGTCAAGTCTCTTTTACTATACTTAAGTTTTAAGGCTGATTTCCCCAGAGGATAAAATAAGTAGGGGAAAATGGAAGGTAAAATGGCTAGAAAAGGAATGGGAGATGATGAAGAGAAAGCACCATGGATCTTAGGGATGCATGGCCTATACATAATCCATGCTATGGCCTCTAACAAGAGATTCACAGACAGACTGGAGGGAATGGAGCTTACTTATTCAGCCCCCCTCCAGACAATCAGGTAGTGGAAGCAGCATTAATAAGAGAGCTTTTAACTAAGGAGGATGCAGCAGAAGAGACAAACACATATACAGTACATAAACATGTTAATGTAGTTACTTCAGTAATTTTTTCTGTAGCCTGTATATGGCTGCAAAAATGATTCCGTTCATTTTATGCAAGAGAAGTGTATTCATCTTTCTTAATTAGGGAGAAAGTAGGACTGGTACTAGGCTTAAAAAAGTATGGGTAATTTTAAAGTCCTCTATGTGTCCCATTCTGATGAAATCCAGTAAAATACTTCCTCCAACACTGTTTCTGACTCATGGAAATCTATTTGTGGAGTACATGACTGGAAATGCAATAGAATGGCTTGTAACTAGTTTCTCCATCTGTCCAAGAACAGATCTGTATCACAGTCTGGAAAACTTTTACATTTGAAAGTGTTTCATGTGATTTGAATGACCTGAGTCTTGTGTGTCATTCTGTTCCAAGAGAAGTAAAAGTTGACATGTCATCCTGCAAGTGTTGGCTACAACACCTCCAACTTCTCTATGCTTTCATAAGACAACATGTCTCAGAAATAACACTTTTCTCTGCTACTCACTGCATGCTGCTTCTGATTCATCTGACCCATCAGGGCATTCTTCTTCACCATCACATTTCCACCTGGCTGGGATACAGTGGCCGTTGTCACAAGTGAAGTCCGACTCAGCACAAGTTTTCTTTGCTGCAAGAAAAAAAAGAAAAGTGCTTGGCATGAATATAAGCAGTACAGAAGAACTCCAGTATATCCAATCCCATTAAAAATGTTACTGAATGCCCTGTATTAAGAAGGATTAATTTCACAATTAACACTGCTTCTCCATGGTAGAGTCAAAAAGGCAAAGATGAGTGTTTCTTCTTGCTGGAAACTCATCCCTCCGTTATTTGAAGTGGATTCACTCTTTCATGCCTTTTTCCAGACATTCAAAAACCAGAGACATAATTTTTCAAAATACATTTCTAAGGCTTTTATTATAAAAAAACACTGCTTGAATGAAATCAAAAGTCTACTGCATGATTTACAGACAAGTAAGACAAACAAGTCTCACCTTTGGAGTACTATCATCTAAATAATCCTCATTTTATCTATGCAATCTGTTAATGACTTTTTAGTTTTGCTGTCACCATACGAGATGATCAGAAGCACTCTTCCAAACACTAAAAACCTTTTCATTAAATGTCAACCACTCCGCACAATTTGCTTTGCTTGCATTAATCTAGGGCTTGAAAAAGATGCCAGACATGAACTCAAGCAATTAATTGGTCTATTCCCATGTGCTGGTGACAATGCTGGTGACAAAGCACCACCAGTGTCCTGTAATACAAATCAGCATCTTCCCACTGCAGCACAAAATAATCTAAAGGTATCTGGTCCCCTTCAGTCTTTGGCCTCAGCATCCATGTGATCACCAGTCACTCACTGCTTTTGCAATGGTGATTTAAGACTTTTCTGCTAGGAACAGGACTGAGCAGCCATGCCATGAGAGTCAGGAGCAATGTCTTGGAGTCCCTTGAAGCACAGGACTCTAAGCCTGCTATCTACCTTTGTCAGGGATCAGTTTACATAGGGAGTGGTGGGGGGGAGATTTGTTTCTTCCCTCTGCAAAGCTGCTGACAACCTAATAGGATTACAGGAAAATTCAGGTAGTCAGGACCTCAGGAGGTCATCAAACCCAACCCCCTGCTCAAGACAGGGTCAGCTTTGAGGTCAGACCAGGTTACTCTGGCTTTTATCCTGTCTGCTTATAGATAACCTCAAGATAGAGACAGCACAACCTCCCTGGGCTACCTGTTCACTGCTTAGCTCCTCTCATGGTGAGGTCTGAGCCTGATACCTATTCTGTTATATTTCTTCCAGCATTTTCAGGTTTCCAGGGTTTTCTTTTTTTCTTTCCCTCTTCTTTTCTTCTTACATGAGCTGCTGCCAGGGAGGGACCCACCTTAAATACAAGTCACATGCCCACACAGGAAATAAGGAGCATTGCTGTGTGAGGTGCTGGAGGGGTCTGCATGGCAGGCATTGAGTACTCATTTCCTATTATACAAAACATGCAGCTTCCCTGAACTGGCATGCAACAAGAAAACACTGCAAAGCATCACTAAGCAGCTGTACAACCTCTCAGGATGCATTTTATAAATGAGAACACATATTCACACCCCTTCTGTTGCTAAATGAGCCAGATTCTGTAGGGGGGCAGGGAGAAAGATAATTTTTCTCTTCAGTCATTCAGAACCAGGTGCTATGAGCTAATATAGGAAAAGAAAACCAATACCATATAGACCTTTCACACTAAAAATCCAGGCTGATCTTTGTTAAGTCTTTGCACATTGGTTGCCAGGGGGAGCAGACTTTATCCTCAACATTGTCAGTAAGAAAACTTGTGAAAGTGGCAATTTGAGCATCACTTCTGAGTTTGGTTTAATCTGATGTATTTAATGGTCAGAAAAGTCTGACCAGATACAGATGGGATATGCATGCATCACAAAGTCAGAGCACTCCTCTGCTTGATGTAAACCTGACTGGGTAAAACATTGGTATCTCCTGTTAGGGGAAGGTTATGGCATCTACAAATGAAACAATTCCACCTTCATCCAGAAAGCAGAGACTACTATAATACTGAAGACACAAGCAGCTTAATTTTAAAAATTCATTTCATTTTATACTATCTCTCTCAACATCCTAATTTTTCACTTCCTGTAGGAAAAATGTCCTTTGACTCATTTCCTAGACATCCAAGCACAATGACTTTTCCACCCCAAAACAAACCTCCCCTTTTTTCCCAGCCTAACCCTTCAATCACTGTTATTTCCAGGACCTGAGGACACAAGCAGGAGGGAGGGGGTCAGAGCAGAAAGGAGCACAACCAGCATTCCCTCCACCACTGCCAACCTGCTCACAGCAGATGGTGGCACTGATTGCTTTGTTCCCCTGTCTCTTGGGCAGCACAATTCATAGATTGCCAGGATTCACAAAAGGGGGTGAGAAGCAGGACTGATGGTCCTGTGGCATGGCTTGGGAGGTGTTCATGTGTTCCCCCAGTGCAGCCCTGCTTTGCAAAATGAAGCTGGGCACAAAAGGCCACAAAAGGACCAAAAGATGTCCCCCCCTTGTCTACATGCCTACCCAAAGGTCCAACAGTCCTGTGCCAGATAAATCAGCAGGATACAAAAACATTTTGTCCTTTTGTTTGAATCTAAGCTGTCTAATCTCTTAAAGGAGAAGGATGAAGGGGACAAACTCAAACCTTTCTATGACTATTTTATATATATATAGATATATTTGTTTATCTATATTTATATTTACTTCTAATTTTTTATTGTTTCTGCTTTTTAGTATATTTCGTACACTACATTTATTATTTTTTCTACTATTACTCTCCAATACATTGGGTCACAGCTCTGCAGCCTGACTTATTTCCAATAACAGCAACCCAGATTATTCAGACAGAGAATACTGAAGCACTGTCTCATTTCTCACCTCTAATGCAAGACTGGAATCACTTTATTTCCAACCAGATTCACCCTCTGGCACTCAATTGTCGTGTCTCTGGGATCACAGCACAGGCAGGGAGCAGTTAATTAAAATATCAGCTGGTTTTTTTTTTCCTTTTTCTTTTTCAAGTCAGATAAGCTTTTCTATTAATCTCCCAAGTCACACACCTTTCTTCTATCAATTCTCTATTAAAAATTCATTGAGGCTCACACCATAAGTTGTCAGTGGTGCATTAAAAAGTAATAAAAATAAATACAACCCCTTTTAGACAGTGGGGAGGACACAGGTTCAGTCTATGGTTTCACCTGGCTCAGAAATAGCCAAGTAAAATTAATTGTTCCCCTGAGATCCATTTCCTTTGCCATAAGCTGCTCAGGCAGCTCTGCTCACATGTCTCTTCCAAATGAACATAAACAAACAAGGGTAAGTAGCCACAGCATCCCTGAGCTTCTGCTCCTCAGGGGGTAAACCAATACCTGGAACAAGAAAAGAGGAAGGCTGCTGAAGCATACACAGTGCCTTTCATCTTCTCCCCTGCTAGGATGCAGGGAATGACACCAAAGAGACTGCTTTTCTTTTGCCTCTTGCTTGATTTGCCTTTGGTACCTGCTTCTTCTTTCTCACATCTGCAGCTGAGCAGATGCAACAGAAACTCCAGGGTGGAAGTTGGTGCCTGGGCAACCATGGGGCTCAGTGAGCCCTGGGCTTGGGGAGCTTTCCAAAGGAAGATTTGGTCAATGGATGTTATTCCTGCTTCTCTTCCCCCAGAAAAATGCCAAGGGGAAAAAAGAAAGCTTCAACTTTATTCAGACATGATAGAAAAATATCCCATCACACTGAACTGTAAACTGCACTGCATCAAACCAACATGGTCCCTTCATTTAGCAAAGCATCCTTTTCCTTTCCATTGTTTGTGTCTCCCCTGAACTGCAAATAAGGATTCAGGGTTCACTCCTGCAGCAAATTAAAAGCCAGGAATCCACAGGGACTAGTTTAGAATATGAACATTTATGTAGGAAATTAATAAAAAAAGGAGTCATTTGGGATACATATAATCACACCAGAGGAAATAAATACATATTGATAGGGACAAATCCAGTACTGGCTAGGAACAAGGACTGGATGATCTAAATGTGACTCCTAACTTCCAAAAACACCTCTCTGAAAGGTCACATGCCTGACCCTAAAGCCAAATAGTTGTCTGAATCTACCTGAAAGGTCCAAAATTTATTTTTTCTCCCTCTTTCTAATAAAGCCCAACATCCTCCAAAGCCCTCATTCACTCTATTTAACCTCACTTAATTTTTGCCTCAGTTCTAAAGGCTTCATGAGACAGGAACACCATTACAGTTACTCTATAAGATATCAGATCCTCTGTGATTCAACATCCAACTCATGCATTTGTTTATTCCTGTTTTGCACATCTGCAATCCTGCTACACTAACAATTTAATTTCTTGCTAATCCCAATTTCCCAAACACAGCTGAAAAGCAGAATGAACAAATTTCCTCTTTTATCAGCAGACCTGTGAGCAAAGCTGTAGCTGTTCAACAGCAGCAGTGATGTAAAAGCACATACAGAAACAGGTTTTCTGATTACAACTTGCCTGTAAAGAATAGTTAAAACAAAGATATATGCTTTTGCCTAAGATAATGAACCACTACATAGTAATAATGGACTCTTAAACACAGGTTTTTAAAATTAAGGGTTTTGTTCAAACTCTGAGTTGTGCATCCAGACAGAAACCCAGGCTGATGAGAGCATCCTGGGACATGAACCTGTGAAGCCCTCCCTCCTAGATTATGCTCTCTTCCCACCCAGTAACTGTTGGCCAATTTCCACAAATTCTGAAAGAGGAGAAAGGTGTGAAAAATAAGTCTATTCCTAGGAGTTTCATAAAATTGGCAGCTGAATAGAGAACAATCAAAACTAAAGCTCAGCAAAGGGAAATGAGAGCATAAAGGGGGCACTGGGCTGGATCTGTAGCATTTTCTGCCATCCAGATGAGGCTCATAACCAAGGTAACTTTATCACAGAAGAAAGAGACAATTAGGGATTAAAAAACAAATGGCCAAAAAACAAACTCTAGAACCACTGAAGACTGGCTTCATTTGTTCTGCTACCTTCAGTTCTTCACACAAATCCTGTTCCTATTTTAACTTCTGAATCAACAGCAGATCTCCCATCAAACTGTGTCTGTTCTCATTTGAGGTCAGTATTCAGCCTTCTTACAGAAACCAGTTCACCCAGGCTGCTGTAAAAAATAAAATAAAGTAAAAGACCATACAATGAAAGTTTTGCTGTGATCCTTCTACAGTAGTAAAACAGCACCATGCTGTAGGATGTCAGAATTGGATGATGGGAGGTCAGAAAGGGAAACTGAAATTCATAGAACTATTTTATTTCATGCTGAGAAACTTCAATGGCAACTTTGATCACTGGTTACCAGAGCTACTAACAAGACATCCCAGATGAGAAGAAGAAAAGCATCATCACACTAGTTCAGGAGCTTAAACACAGACCATTGCCATCACTCAGCCCTGAGAAGTGCCAGTGGCAGCTTGAAGTATAACACAGGACACAAGAGAGCTCTTCCCAGAACAAAATGCATCATTATTATGGCTCACTCTCTGCCTCTTAAGGACCTCAATTAATGCAGTTTCACAACGAGCAAAATACACCCTAGCTGAATCATTTGCTTGGGCCAAGGAGGTTTCCTGCTTACCAAGAGAAAGGTAAGGGGCTGGTCTCATTACTGAGCCCTTGAGAGAGATTCTGGGCTATGCAAAAACTGGCAGCAAACAGTTGTCTTCAGTTTCTGACCTCAGTCAACTCTTGACTGCAAACACAGCCACCCTGACATTGTGAATGCCACTCTCAAATAAAAATGCCCAGTAATACAAGAAAGCAGTTTTTACTTTGTAATTCAGAATTATGTTTACCATGAATTTGACATATACTCCCCCACCCAGAAAACTCTTACAGCAGAGACTGAGCCCTTTGTCAGAGTACACACCCTTGAAAAAAACTCTGTGGTATTGATCCCAAATCCTTTAGCCAGGTTACATACCCAAGGGACATCTTAGTCCTCCCTTAAGGAGATTTGAAAATCCCATCCTGAATCTGACACAACAGTGCAGCCCAAGCACTCTCAGTTGCTGCTCTTGGCACAAGAAGCAGTTTTGCAAAGGAGGGAGTGCAAGAAACTCAACCTGAGGTTTCCTGGTCACAGCAGGTCAGCAAACAGCTCTCCATCCCTGGCTGTGCCCTTCCTTTGGGCACCCAAAAACTGTGTTGAGAGCCTGACCCCCCCAGCAGCCCAGAGGCAGGGGGATGGCTCCAGGTGGGTACTTGCTGCCAAATCCTTGGCTTGGGAAATCCCAGGAGAGGTTGCAAAAGGGCAACAGGAAAGGTCTGAGAGTTAAAATGTCAGGAAATTCTAGTGGCTGTGGGCTACCAAATCCTTTTAATTTTCGTATAGCTAAGGACACCCTGAGATTATGAAAGGGAATATTTAACCACTCACTGAATCTGGCTACTTTTTTTTTGATGCTGCTATCTCAGCAAGCCATCACATTTATAAAGCAAGATTAATCAGATCACCTCAAACAGGCAGTACTCAGACACAGACCACGCTCCCTTTGATACTCCACATGAAACACATTTTAAAGAAACCTCTCCACAAGCTACCCTGAACCAGCCCCTAAAACAACAACTGCTTGAGAAGAGCTTAGGTCAGAGGGTTTGGGACTGCTTGAAACTGCTACTGCTGTAACAAAAATATAAACAGGCAGCTGCAGAGTCTAAGCTAGCCCTGCTGATCAATGAAATCAAATCAATTAAATGAAATAGAGATTCCACCTGGGATTTTCATTTGTATCTAACGTATCCATCCTCCTTTCTGCATTTTAAATGGCAGTGTGTGTAACCCCCTAGTTAAAATTACTTAACTACATTTTCAGTTTAAGATAAGGAAAATGGCAGCATCTAATTACAAAC
Organism: Phaethornis superciliosus; assembly: GCA_023637945.1. Classification (NCBI taxonomy): domain Eukaryota; kingdom Metazoa; phylum Chordata; class Aves; order Apodiformes; family Trochilidae; genus Phaethornis; species Phaethornis superciliosus. The sequence goes on from JAJQWJ010000009.1 coordinate 25,107,332, forward strand.
TCTGAAAAGCAATGTAAAACACAAAAGTCTGAAACAGAATTTTGTTCTCCTGTCTGAAATTAAAGTGACTCCAACTAACAAGTACATGTAGCCTTGCTACCTCTACTCATGCAAGCAAAGCAAAACTGAAAAAAATTTTTCCCCAACTCATCCCCAGGTTGCTGCTGCCATTTCAGATGTCAAGAAGGGGCTGTTGCTGTTTTTTCCCCAAAATATACAGGTCTGTCTAATGCATGCAGCCTTTGTCCCTACAAACCATGCTTCACCAGTAGGATAGGCAGGAATCCCAGAAGAGAATCCAAGGACAAAATGACCACTTGGACCGGCATGTTCCTTCAGGGACATTAAAGGTCTGTAAAAAGTACCATTTGGGTTTCAAAATGAGTTCTCCTTTGGATTTCAAAGGCTTTGGCTGGCAGGGCTCATGGGCTTTGTCTTAGGGAGCTTCTCAACAGGGAACAACCCACGCAGAGAGGTCAAGCACTGCCTCATTTCTGAGAAATGTGCTCCATGCTCCTTCGGGCAAGGCTCCTTCCAACATCTGCTCCCTCCATTTTTCCTTTAGCTTTCCCAGTTGTTTGGTTTGGGTTGGTTTTTTTTTTTTTTTTTTTTTGAGATCCACTGTTGAAGCATCAGTCATTTTTTAAGCTGTACACAAAAAGTTACCTCCAGGAATCCACATCATCTCACTGTTCAGGTCTCTGGAGTTTTAAAAAAAACAACCCCACAAGAAAACCAACCCACTGCCCATTTTACTTGTAAACTGGAAAATCACATCCTTCTGGCAGAAGAAGGGGAAAAATGGACTGGTTTTCCTACCAACATCTTTAATACATTCTCAGCTTTGCTCAGGCGCAGGCTGACAACCGTACTCTGCCTGCAGTCACCTCTGGATGCTACAGACACATTAAATTACATCCCGAAAGCCATGCAGCAAATCTGTGGCATTGCCAAGAATCTGACCCACACCTTTCAGCTCCATCTGCTTGGGAGGTGTTTTGAATCCAAGAAAAAATTTCCTCTTTATGGAAAAGAGCAACCATTGTTCTGTTGGGGAAGTTCAAGATGCTTCCAGAACTCCATATTGCTGCAGTCACAACCTCTTCAAAGAATTTGGTATGCGTTGAGTTACCCATTTGTTTCTAAATATTTCTTTGACTGAAGCTGGTCTACGTTGACTTTTGCTGACAGAATTGCCAGCTTTGTCTGTCTGCTTTGGAGTTTGTTTTGCTTTCTCTTAACAAGCAGCAAGACATTGTTGCTAGAAAAAAGCACTTGGGTGGCACCTACGTGTATGTTATTTCCCAATGAAGGACGTTTGCAGATTCCCCAGGAGGCACTTGACGTTTTTCAGGCTATTTCTGGGAATTAAACTCTAGGGGCCATGTTCTATCCTGATGAAACCAACGAAGCCCATGAATAATTATTGGCCTCAGTGGTCTCTGTGCAAAATTGGACGCAGACGCTGTTACGACACCCTGTGATGCTTTCAGTATAAACCTCAGCCAAAGTCAGTTATGTGCCTCAAGGAGGCATCTATAAATGTTTGACTGAATGGGCATAGAGATATAAAAGCGTTCCTGGACAGAACATAAAAACACTTAAAAAAAAAAAAAAAAAAAAAAAAAAAGATCCCCAGACTCAGAAGCTTGGGAGTGATCACAAGTGTTGGAGTCTTCAGCCAGGCTGATCTGGTGCTGCAGCCCCTGGAGCTTGAAAAATCCCCAAATTATTAATGGCTCTCTCTCTCTCTCCATTGAGAAGTTAAACTATCAACAACTTGATTAAAAAAAAGCCAGACTTCCTGAGGACAAAGAGGACTGAAGGACATTTCTGATAGAAAATACAGTAAGGCAGAAAAACACGAGTTGAGAATTTAAGTTCATGGGGCAATTTTGGTTCCCACCTACAAACACACCTATAGCTGATGTGACAGTACCCAGAAAAGAGCTATACTTTGCCTTCAGTTATTCAGAAAAGGAAAGAGAGGAAGAAACTAAGGACATATAAATGCTGATCCTTTCACCAGGCAATATTAGAAGGGATACAAGCAAAGGAGAGCCTTCCTGTACAAAATTTCTGCCTTACTTGATGTTTTCAAAGAATATTCCTTTTTTGTATGTGATGGTAACAAAGGGCTACTATTTATTGCCTGGGTAATGCTGCTGCATTCAAACATTACAACACATACACATAAGTATTACAGGGGAGACACCATGTTGCCAAAGTTTGCATGGAGGAAGCAAATCCAGAAGTGCCAAACTCTGCATGTTTGCCACTTCACTGCCAGAGCCTGCCCTTGCACAGCTGTTTGTGCTTTTCAACAGGGGCTGCAAGAGCATAAAACACATCTGCCAGGAAGCAGCAGCAATTTCACCCATCACCTTTGCCACCAAGAGCAGAGCAGTGAGATTATGCACTGCAAATCCCCAAAACCGCAGGCAAAGTCTTTTCCTGCTGCATCTCAGCCTTAAAAACAGCCAGAAGGGAAATGTATATACCATCTAAGCCTTGTTTTGCAGAACCTGGCGTGGGTCCAGGCTGCATGCTGTTACTACAACTGTGTGGAAAAACAGCAACCTGATATTTACACCTGCAAGCTCTGTGACTGTAAGCGCAGTAAAACACACACACACGCGACATTGCTACGAACAAGTACTAAATGTTCCCAAAAACTTGTTGGTTGCCAACAGCCCAGGTATCTCTGATTGGGAATATAAATTACCCAAATCCAATGAAATCCTTGGAACTCCGCAAACCTCACAACCCCTAATAATACAAAGCAAAGTAAAAGGGAAATAAAGGAGGCAAAAAGCAAAAGCTCTTCAGGAGTCAAGACAAATGACTGAAATCGTGGATGTGAAGACTCAATCCTCTCTGTGGCAAAAGGATGCCTTCTGTTGGTAGGAAACAGAGAGAGGGGACAAGAGAAGGGTCACAGATCTGGGATGACTGAGAAAGTATTGCTGGTTCTGTGCACAAACCCATGTGGGTGGCCTCAGGGGAAGGCCACACGGGTCTGTGTTCCCAATTAGAGAATTACATGTGCAGCAACACACCTGAGCATTTTATTTGGCAGACAAGAGCAGGGGAAACAAAGCTGTTACTTTGCTTGGTTGTACTGCATTTATTTATTATTAGAAGCATGTAATGTCACTTGTCTACATGGTCCAATTGCTTAATATTGGATCAGTGCTGGCTTTTTTCCCTCCCTGTTCCTACCTTAATCAATAAACTGCAGCATGAAAAAAAAAATGCGCAATACGGTTAAAAAAAAAACAACACATGCTGGAATTTAATTTCTGAGAGACTAAAATACTACAATTAAAAAGCCCATTTCACAGTCTTGGAAGAATGAAGGGTCAGTAACAAGGAAAGTAGCATGAATTTTTCTAAAGATTTAATCCAGTGCTTTCAGCTCTATTCTAACTTTCTATATGCTTTGTTTTTAGCAAGATTATGACACATTTTGAAGTAAAAATTTTTTTCACAGGATTTAAAAAAAAATTTTGCCTCTTTTGACCATTGTCCCTAATTCTTAGACTGCTTCAGACAGCAAAAACAGAAATGGAAAATGGAAAGGAACAATTAGTATGCCACAGAAGAAAAAGTATCCACAGAAAATCTCTGCACCATAATATACACTACCAAAAAGCATTACTATGTCGTAACAGTACACATGGTGTAAGAACCTGCATTGAATTAACTGGGTAGCAACACATCAGGAAGGTCCGAGATGACAGAAAAAATTTAGACCCTGGTTCTTAGGCAGACCAGTGCCACAGATGTCCTTGTGTATGTACCTGAGAAAAATCTCTTTCCTGCAGCTCTGTAAAGATGACGTGAATTGCATCCAGTGACTAATTTGCCAGGAATCTTGCTTTTTAAGACCACTGAATCAGAGCCCTGGGAATTGTAAGAGATTGCACACAAAAGCATTTTCAAAACCGTCTCCAAAGCCAGCATGGTTTCAGACTGAACAGCAGGTTCATCCTCTGATCCAAGTCTGTTACGGAGGAACAGTGCCAAACAAACGTCTGTTAATGCTCTGCCAGGAAGCAGGAGAGGATGGGCTCTTGCATTACATTAAGTGAAGTGGTCAGGTTAAGAGTTAGGCATTGGGCATGCAGTTCCTCCTTTCAAGCCCAAACCTCTTCACCCATCATCATGTGTTGTCAAATTCTTTTGTGCATTGCAATATTAAACACTTGTGCCCCAGGGATGCAAAATGAATAGGCACAACATGGAAATTATGATGCATGCAACAATACCCTTCAACCTATTAACAAGTATGACCAAGCTTACTTATTCTGAGCTTTCTAATCATCAAAGCAAGAAGACATCAACAGCTACTGTGTCACACTGACAGGGCCTTCAATGGCAAGTGTGGTTCAAAGGTCGACAGGAAACATAAAAAGACTTTGTCTTTTCATGTAAAGAACAAAGGTACCATGTGGCACAGCATCACACGTGCAATTAGTCAGGAAAGTTAATACAGCAGAAGCAGATGGTGGAACCATGTCAACATTTTCAGTGGGCACGTTTCCCCTTACTCTCAAGTAGCTGCAAACTGAGGTCATGTAGGGAGCAGCAGGCAGACTGTCAGTAAGCTGAACCACACCAGGGACCAACGTGACCCTTTTGTGTACCTGCATGAGCTATCTGTGTCCTCCCACCTCTACTGGCAGAGCTCCTAACTTTCAGCACTTCACCACATCCCCACACGACAGAATCTCTAACCCTGGTTGCACTGGGAGATGCTGACAGGGAAGGGGAAATTAAAAACACACCTTCTATGGCTCTTTCTGCTCATTTCTGCAGCCAAATGCTTTACAGTTCACTCCTACAGTGCAGCTACAGCACATGTCCCCTCCAAGTACTTCTTACACTCCCAAAGAGCAGCTGCTCCTCCTCCTGACATTTCTCACCTTCCAGCCCTAAAGCTCAGCTAACGCAGGACAGGAACAAAAAGCTTCTTGTCCACTGATCACATTGGATACGGAGAAAATATGAAGAAATACAACCAAAGAATCACTGTGGTTTGTATGACTTTGAAGTAATGAATCCCTGCACAGCCTTCAAAGTCTCCTCTGCCGTTATCTGCCAGTTCTCCAGCTCCATACCTCATGGATTTCAATGGTACCCAGGTGAGGACAGCAGGAGCTTTTAGATCTTCAAGTCATTTAATTAAAAAAAATGAACAATCAGCAGATAGTCAAACTGTGTGTATGCTTCAGCCACTACAGCTGCTGAATTCTGCAGGCTTGGGTCCAATCTGATTTCCTTTAAAGCTCCTGGCAACCTGTTAATTAAAATGCATTATTTACAGCTTCCAGAGGCTTGAATCCATGGGATGCACTTGATGGAATCCATGCAATTATGCACAGACATAGCGAGAGGCTCCATTCCTGCTCCTGCTCTTCTCTGCTCCCACACTCAGCTGTTTCCTTCCCCAGGGAGTGTCCATGTGGAGCTGCTCAGCCTGGACCCTCCTTGGTACCATCGGCTGCCATGGGAATGAGCAGGAGACAACAAAAGGACCTGGGAGCCTCTTGCTGGAGATGGAGGAGTTGCAAAGCAATAGCACAGGAAGGACAAGACAAAGAGAAAGCAGTTTGCCCGCTGCCTCTGAAGACAAACAACCCCCCCCTTTGTGCAAGGAGGCATTGATTAATAGAGTTTTCCCCCCAGTTTAAGATACCAAGCCCCTTCCAGCCAAACACAAGCAGCCCAGGTGGATGGAGCATCCCACGTTCAGCCCTGTGCAGCAGTCCATCCATCAGTGCTTTGTGGCAAAAACATCAGCACTGAGGTGATCCCAAAGCAAACCTGGAGGATGTGTAGTTTAACTTACTGAATAAGCAATCCCCATGTCACTCGTACAGCAGCACCAGCTGCAGACAGATCTCTACTTTCAGAAGCAGTTTTTCTTTTTTTACTCCATTATTAAGTAGTCACACTCATCAGCAATTCCCTTGACTTTGTAGGAAAAAAGAATCTTAAAACATATATTAGAAGGTATGACTGACAAGCATAACACAGTCTACTGTGTCTTTGAACTGATTTCCAAAGGTGATTTTTGAGAATAAAGGGAACGTAAAGTTCTATGGAACCATGAACATTTTACTGTTTAAGTTCCACATGAAGACTGCTGAAAGATCAAGTACTGTAAGCCCCAGACAGCTACAAATACAATCCTCCCAATGATTATTTTTTTTCCTCCCTCTATGCATTTCTCATGTTTTTTTTTTTTTTTGTGAGGTCAGTGACTTACCTATGTAAAGCTTATGGAAACCATCTTTAATGAGACATAAAAAGGAAAAAACTCTGTGAAAATAAGCTGCTATCAAAGCCTAATAGCTTTCTTCCAGCAATACAAAAGTGGGCTTTGGCCTTATTCTCCTGGGGTTCATTCGCAATTGAAATGAAAGCAAAAAGTGAAGAAGGCATTTCTTGGATGATGCAGAGGCAGCTCTGCAGATTTCAGCCTAATTCCAAACACCCAACCTGCCTGCACCATGCCCTCAGCTGGTGTGAGAAATGGTTTATCTCCTCTGAAGTCACTGCTATTCCAATTCAGATTAGCTCAAGCCTCTTTCACCAAGATGTACTGCAATAGCATATTTGCATTATATAAACCCAGATTTAAATGCACTACAGAAAAGGTATGTTTTAACCACAAGAAGCCCAGAAACATGTAAGTTTTTATCAGGCTTGGCTCTGGATTAAGCCTTTGTCACTTTGTGATTTTAAGAACTTCTGTCAATGGTTTTTATAGGAGACCAGTGACCATGAAAATGCCTCTGAGATTATTGTTTTATTGTTCTCTCTTTTCCAGAATTGCCCATTCTGTACTGGGTCACAGGTGACAAATGTACAGAATGTACAGCAACTCTTTCTATCCAGGGCAGCTGGAACAAAATGACAGATGTTTGACAAGAAAGTCAGCAACATGGTTTTTTGACTGAAAATAGTTATAATAGAGTCCTAAATTTGCAACACCTCAGTTATTTTCTGGGTCCCCAGCACTAACATACTCTTAAAGCATTAATCTATGTGTACAATTTTACTTCAGCAGGATTTTGTTTTCAAGTTCATCTTGTAAGCCTGTTACATGATATTTACTGACAACACTGCAGGCTACCACTGTACCACAGTTGAATGATCCATAGCCCCCAGCTAATCAGTACCCTCTAAAAACTAAGTAGTACCATCAGAACCAAAAAATGAGATCCAGGGATGAGGATTCTGCCTCCAGCAGGAGGGCAGCATCCCCAAACCCAGCATGTCAGAAATCAAGGAACAAGCAAAGCACTCATTTTCATTTGTTCCTCCAAACTCTTCTCTAAACAGCAGCACAGGTAACACCATACAAAGACCATGGCTAGAAGATAAAGGTAAAAGATTTTCTAACTACCAAACACTGTTCAGCCTGTCACAACCAGAACTGGGACCTGTGAGTAATATCAGAATTAAACTTCCCCTCTGTAAATGGTTTCCAGTCACCTAAGTGTTACCAAGACAACTCCAGCAACCAGAATGCAAATTACCTTTGGGGTACCACGGTAAACTCTGAGCAACTCACCAACTCTGAATGCAAATTTAAATCACAACAATTTAAATGACAACTGTGTAAACAGCAGAAACTATTAAACTATCACAGGAGTCAATGGTACTATAGTCAGGAAAAATGTTACTGGAGGCAGCAACAAAACAGAGCAAAAGGAGGAGGAGACACACATAAAAAAGTTCAGACTTGTAATTCATGCGTGCCAGACAAGGGCTTCCCATTCCCTAGGAAACATCACTTTTTCCCTTGACTTCTTCTTGTCCTGGATATTGACAATAAATAAGTCCCCACGTTGGGGCAAAACTTTGCATGTAAGCAAGCCAGGCAGCTTTGGGTGCCAGGAGATGCCTGGTTATAAACAACCCTGGAGCTGTGCATTTCAAGGATTTTATTTCCGACAACTGCAAAAAAAGGAAGAAAATAAAAGAAATACACCTTCTTTTGCCTTTGGCAATGATGTGGGAGGCAGCCTTAATGCTCAGTGTTACAGAAACACTTTGGATGCACAAAACCTTTTGCAAAAATGCTGATAAACCAAGCACAGCAGCAGTTACAGTACTGGCTAGAAAAATTAAGATAGTAAATACCTTTAGGGTGTGTAACTAAAAGGACCTAAAAATTTTAAGGTACATGACAATCTCGGGAACTGAAATATGAGAATGAGGAAGGGGTGAAAAACATAGAAGGCTGCACTCCACATTAAAGCTAACATACAATAATTTTTTATTATCCTGTCAGAACATTTTTCACTGTAAAGTCCCAAACACTTTACAACTAGAACATACAATTGGAGGCAGATTTTCTGGAGGAGAACAGTGGTGTCCTCAATTTTAAGCTTCCATGAGTATGTAAATTCACCTGAAGCTTCTCATGACCAGCAAGGACTAGAAGAGTTCTGGCCAAACCCCTTCCTCTCCATCTTGTCCTATCTTCATGGAGACAGTGACAACAAAAAACCCCTAATCAAAACCAAACAAAAAGAGCCCCCCAAAAGCCCCAAAGCCCTGCATTTTGTGGAAGCAGACAGAACTGGACTCCTTAAGAGCAAGGGCAACAGGAATGAGAAACACAGAAAGTGAAATAAACCAGTCAACTACCAGAGCACCAACAGCCATTTAGGTACAGGAGTAAGTAAAAATTAATAATTAGTGTCCCTATTCCTCCAGCAATACTCTCAAAATATTCCTGACAGGAGGTCTGGATCCTCTTGGCTGCTTTGCAGATCCCACACACAAATGAAAGCCAGCACACAAGTCCTGCTGTCCACAGCTCACATAGATGATTGGGTGTTGCTGAAGTGTTCACAGGCTTTTATTTTTCCTCTTACAGCAACACATATCAAGTACAAGAGGCTTTACTGATCCAAGTATCAACTGCAGAGAGCCAAAAGCAAGGTAGACTGCACTGATCCATCCCCTTTCCTTTTGCTAAGGTGAAACCCTTTCTACCAGACTAATAAAATGGAGCTTTAAAGGAAAATTCTCATTCTCCTGCCACATTAAATTACTGTTGGACAGAGGCAGAAGCCTCTGTTAGAGTATGACAATTTGCCTGCTGAGATTCTCTGTGTGGCTACAATCACTTGAGACCTTGATCATTCCCTAGATGATGTTGGATACAGCCTCCCATTACTAGTCCTTTCCTTGGCCAGCTGGGAGTCATTGCTTAAATCCTAGAAGAGTTTATTTAAAAAATCAAGAGAACTCTGTTCATTTCTGTGCATTAAAAGCCTCTCACATTTTATAGTATATGAACAACTAGAAAAGTATTTTGTAGATCCTACCGTGTATGATGCTGGCTGGCCCAAAGATGCCGAAGTATGCTGATCAAAGAAGAGTCCAAAGGGTCCTGGTATGCAGTCATCAAGAAATCTCTGATGTTTTGGGTCAACGAGATGTCAGAGACTGAGAAGTTTGTATTGTTAATTGAGTCCAACTCACTGGATGCTCAATTTGACAGTAAAAGAAGCAGACTGTATTTTCCCAAATTCTGTAAACTCTGGAGCCTTTGCTGCCAGTGCAAGGAGCCAGGGAGAGCTGTGGTCAGCATGGCAGAAGGGGTGGATCTGATGGAAACCTTGATCATTAGTGATGACTCAAGATAAAAATAGGATCAGGATGGGCTACATGAGCCAAATAATACTTGCAAAAGAGGAACAGGAGTACAACAGAGCATGACAATCATCAATTCTAATGACAAGGTGTTGAAGCAGCTGTGCCCTACAGCAGGACCCTCAAAGGGCTGGATAGCTACATCAGCAGGATATTCAGAACGTGCCAATGACTTTCACCATTTTTTTCATCTTTGAATCAGTCTGGCAGCTGACTGAGGTTATAGGCTTCAGAACTTCCCTTAGGCTTTCCAGCTCATTAACAACTTGTCTACTCCTTCACCCTCCCTTCCCATTTCAAACCAAGATGTAAGTTCTAGCCCAAGCACTAGGCTCTGGACACATCTCTTGCATTCATCATCTCACTTATGCCCTGTTTCAGAAGACACTGCACTTTGTAGCAGAGCTAAGCCTAAATGGAAAGCTCACAACTCTGACCAGAGTCAGTTCAGTGTCCTGCTGTGCTGTACCGTGGTCCCTGGACTCCCTGAAACCTTCTGGCCACCCAGAATACAGGGGAAAAGCTAGAAATTGCTCCAAGGATCAACCTGCATTTAGAAATGTTCTCCTGCTGGAGTGGCCACGATGAGGAGGGCAGAGCAGGGGAACTCAATGCACTGAAGAGCTCAGAAAAGGCAATGTGATGAGCTGCAGCTCCCACCAGGCTCCTTTGAAGCCTGATGCACATCCACTGTAACTCCAACTTCAGTAAAGCCACAGCAGGACTTCAGTCTAGCCCTATCTATGCCATCCCTTCAACCAACAAATGCTGAAACAGCTCCTAAATACTGCCAGCTTATTACTGAATTCAGAACATTTAGTTTCTTCAAAAGTTTTCTTAGCTCCTTCACTCTGATTTCCAGGCTTTACACTTTGAGGTTCTGTGCACCTTCCACTGCTTAACAGCCTCAGATCATAAAATCTGAAGACTCTGTAGCTCTGAAGAGAAACCATGCTGCCCTTCAATAATTAGGCAGAGTCTTTCATAAAGTTACTGAAGCACAAAAACCAAAATTAAAAAATACTGATTTCAGTACTGTCTTAAAGACAAGAATCAAAGGAAAACTGCTTTCAGAATACTTGTCACATCCCTGAGTGTACACTGGCACTGGAGACACAGCAGCACAGGGGTGTGTGGTACCACAGGGATGCTGAAAAAAGCCAACCAGAGGCATTGCTTCTCCCTGTGCTGACAATTCCTTTCTTCTCAGACTGAAGGAATGATGGATCCCAAAGACATTTCTGTTGCACAATCCCTCTGCAAATCAATAGATGGAATAAACACAGAGTCCTTCACTTCTCTGTCAGGCCTTAAAAACTACAATAATCAAGGCCAAGCAGGCAGATGAAAGAGCACTATGCTCAATCAGAACTCCCCTGCTCACCACCCATTCCCTGAAGGACACAGCTCCCTCTGATTGTTTGAAAAGGGAAGGATTCTTCCAAGACAGCCTGCTTCACACCATGGGAAGAAGATGGTATTCCTGCACATCCACAAACTACAGAACACTTCTAACTGTCTGGGAGTGGCACAGGGCTAAGCCATGGATGTAACACACAAACCTGGTCCTGCTTGCAAGCCAGCAGTAAGACTGTAATTACCATCAGCACCAGCTGAAACCCAAGTACAAACACACAGAGGGTTTCTTGCAAACTGACAAATAAAGGTGAGACAGAATAGAATCAATTGAAATCCTCACTCTGAAAAGAAAAATAAAAAGGGCATAAAAAAAAATCTACTTTGTGACAGCCATAAGGAACAGTTGCTAAGGAGAAGCTGCGTGGTGCTTTGTCTCTTCCCTCCATTACCAAGTGTTTGTTTTTCCAAAAGCAGAAGATGGGAATGAAGAAAAACAAATCTCTTGGAAAGCTGCAAGAAGACAAGAACTGCAAATTACTGTTTGGTTCTAATCACTCTGTCCTACAGGACTCAGCACTGGAAGATCAATCCCAATATCAATACTCAGCAGGTGACTCCTCTGCTTTCAGCCCATGTGCACATTTCTTCATTAGTTGCCTCTGGAAAAGGAAACTGGGAAAGGAACATGGAGACAAGAGTCCATGTGCATGGCAGGGATATAACTGCACATTGGCTGTGATGCTCTTCACTTCTCAAACATGTATTTATTTTTGCTATTACGGGCTAAAAATAAGCAAAATAATCAATATGAAGTTAAAACCATTGCCAGGTCAATTCCAGGTATGGGGATCATCTATTACTCCTGGACACACATGGCAATTTAGAATTAAATGACACATTAATCAGGACAGACCTAAAAATGACCACCACCACCTCAAAAAGCAAACAAAAAACCCAAATCCCAACTGACATCAAATATGGAGCAAAAGCAAAATCAAGAAGGCAGAAGTTTCTTCAAACAGCCATATGCTTAACAGCCTGTCCCTTGAAACTGCAGCCACTGGTCAGGATGCTTTTTTCCTTGTCATTCAGATGTCCAGCAGAAGCAGGTAACACACAGACTTACCCATTCTCTCTTCCCCTCCTTCAGCTCTTTTTAGGAGAGAGGTGGAAGGGAAGAGTGGGTTGGCAGAATAATGATGAGACAAGGAAGGGGCCTATGCACCAACATACAGCAATGTGCAAACGTCCATTCTTCTGGAAGAATAAATGGCTCAAGGATGTAAAGCTGCCAACAGTTAGCAGAGCAAAATCACTTAAAATAATTCAGAAAGCTCCTGATTCTCTGCCTTGTGAAAACTAAAAGTTTCTTTTCTCACAGAGCTTACTCCCTTCCTTTCCTCATCTCTCAGTCTGTAGCAATTCATTGTAGGATAATGAACATTTTCACTTTGTTCCTGGGTCAGTGAGGTCCTGTCATACAATTCAATTGGCAGGTGAATTTTAAATAGGTCAGAACTTCTAGTAAGCTTAAAATGAGAAGAAGCTGATTGGCTCTGGGAACAGAAAAGAACAGAGGGGACTTTCAGAGTATCTGTGTCTCCAGATAACCTTTGTTATGTAACAGAGCTGCCTTAAATCTCTTTTTTTTTTTTTTTTTTTTTTTTTCTTTTGGTCTTTTTTTTTTTTTTTTTAGTAGAAGCAACTATGCCAAGGTTTGCTAACAATGGAGTAGTTGGTTTTCAAGGAGGAACATGGTGAATGCATATAATGCTGTAAGAATCACAACCTCTGGGTCCTGCCCCCCAGCCAACAACTGTGCAGGAGTTGTGAACTTTGGTTCTTCCCTGAAGCCACATGCATATTGTAGAAGGGTACATTTATTCTGGAGATAGGTGAATTTATGCATAACTTAAACACAATGTCTCATGGCAGTTTTCTGTAAAACATCAAGTCCTTTGCTAACACAATTCAAACGTAGGTTCATAATTTAGATCAAATCATCGCCTTCCACAAATCAAAATATGTAAATTTCAGTGCTTGAATGTGATGTTACAATGCTCTTAATTTATTATCTATTAATATTTATTATCTATTAATAAAATATGCCCCTCACATGTACAACACAACTGATACTGGCTACTGGCTGTTTAGAGGCCACTGTTGAAAACTATCCTCTCAAGAAATCCTTACTGATCAAAATCCAAGTCAGAAGACAAAATCCTCCTGCTTTCCCAAGTCATGCTTTGCTTCCAAACGTAGCCTGGAAGAGCATTCCTAGTGGGTTAATGTCAATTTCTCTCATCTCAAATGCAGAACAAAATCTGGTCCTCTCTGTTGAGCAAGAAGTAAGAAGTCCATTTTGCCCTGCATCAGCTTTCCTGCTTTGAGACCAGAATGGTTAACAAGTTTTTAAATAGCAGAGCAATAGAAGATCTGAGATTATTTCAGCTTCAGGCCTGCCCCTAGAGATCCAATATTATCTAAAAACTAATACAAACATTCAAATCAAACACGTGACAAAATCACAATTTGAAATGTTTTTCCATAGTCAGAAGAAACTACTTAAGTTTTATTTCTGTAAACATAAAATTGTTGAAAATGTACGTTCTGTAGTTATATTTCCATCCCCTTGAAAAGTATGTATTGTTTTCTGCTTCATTGAATTTCATTCTTAAAACTGGATGTTTATGTCAGTTTTTATTAGATGTTTTCACAGCTGTTTCTCAGTATTACTTTACTGTACAACTTGCCCCACTGCAAAATCTTTTTTATTCTATTTTAATCTTTTGATAGGCTGCCAGAGTGAAGCATTAATTTTTAGCTTAGACCTTTTATCATTAGTCTACATTTTTATGATTTATTTTTATAAATCACTAAAATATTCTATAACAATGAAAGCTAAAAAGAAAAAAAATTAAAGACACCCTCTAGCTCTGCAAGGACAGACAGTCTAAAATCAATGACAGGTGAGGTGCATCACAGATGGCCAAATCCCAATTTTGTGGCTGCATTGCTCTGTGGTTTCTTCCCTTCTCTGGATCCCAGGTGTTCCCAGGAAGAAATCCCAACACGAGGTAGAACACGTGCATGAACATACCAGCACACAACCTCTGCTCTCCTGGAGCAATGTGTTGCCAGCTCCAAAACAAGCTGGGAGAGAAAGGGAATCAAACCTGTCTCCATTTTCCCCCCATCCTTCTTTGCCAGGATTCATATGTAACCTGCTGGTTATAAAATCTGCTCTCGACAAGGTCCAGCCTCCTCTGGAGCATCTACATCCCACGTCTCCACAATGACCACTCTGCCAAAAGCCACACTCAGCAGCTCTCATGTCCCAGCCAAATGCTCTGCAATGCTGGGCAGAAGCAGAAGGAAATGTCATTCCCACCCTGCCATGCTTTGCTATCTGTATTATGAAAAGATAATAAATTAAGAGCATTGTAACATCACATTCAAGCACTGACAATGCTCTCTACCTGCCCCCAGGGCATCTGTAAATCACAAGCCCTCTTCCAGAATGCATGCATCTGTAATTTTACGGATTCAGAAGGTCAAAACTTGACCTGCATTTACTTTAATGCTTTCCATACATTATTAAAACCTTTTAGGAATCACCCGCTTGCTCCAGGCCCTCCCAGAGGGATGGGCAGCAAGGTCATGCTAGCTAATGAATTATTATATATTCCATGTCAAGGACAAAAATGCAAAGTCAAAAGCACACAAGATGATGATGCTAAATAAGGAAATGTGTGAATACTTCTAATTTAGCTCTAAAGTAACCATTTTTATTTCAATTTGTGTGCATTACACAACTAACAAGAGACTCAACTTGAGCACACACAGCCCTTTATCTGGAAGTAGTAAGAAGCTCTAGAAACCTTCCCATATGAATTCTAAAATCCAAGAAAGAAATCAATCTACCTGGCACAAGAAATTCTGCTGCTTCTGATATATTTATGAGAGGCCAAAGCACCAAACAGCCTATGGAGATGGAATAATACTACATTCATCTGAAACCCCAAGAAAAGATTGATCCCAAATAGTCAGAGCTCCTTCTTCCTCTAGTTCTGTGTGTCAGAAAGCCAAAAACTGTCATAGCTTCACACGCTCTTGACAAAAAAAATGAGTATTGATTTTTGCCCAGGAGAAAGATAACAAACATAAATAATGTTTAACAGCATTTCCTAAAGCTTTTTTTTTTTTTTTCCTTTTCAGGACTCCCTTTGAAGGGTAATAACTAGTTAGTTCCTGATTAGTTCACAAGATTTAATTTAAAAGACAGCAGAAGGCAGTCTGGAAAAATCAGATGTTGAGTTAAACAACAACAATAAAAACCAAACAAACAACATTTTAGGCAAGGTCTTATCCCAACAGCATTAATACAGCTGCTACCAGGTACAAAATTTTTCTAACTTTAGCATAGAGCATAGTCAACATTTTGTGTGATACCACTGACTGCACCTTAAAATGGCAACAAGCCCTTAGGAGAAAACCCAGTATTTCCAGGAAAGTTCTAATTTGCCTGCTGGAAATCAGTCTTCTAGCATGAATGTGCTTGCACACTCACACATATGCACACACATTTGTACACACATACATGATATGACCTTTAACTACTCATCCTCAGTTATTTGGAAAGTATACAACTCTTCAACTGCACCCACTACCTACCTAGCAGAACCAGAGCTTTTCCAGGCATCCTCAGACTCAGATCTGTGGTTTATGTGGTTACATCTCCTCCTTTTCAAGGAGATGATTTACTTATGAACCAATAAACACGTGTGGTCACCATTAAACAGCAATAAAGCTCAAGTACTTGTTCCTGATTGAATGACTGCAACCTTACAGCCAAGAGATTCACATACAATAAATATACAGAGAACCCCTCTGCTACCCCACAGCTCCCACACCTTGGAACACCCCTAAACCACCTCTGCAATGTCATTCTCTGATGCAGGGAAGCCCGTGCTCCACTTTGACTTTTCAAAACTCAAACAGCTGCACATAAAAGAAGAAGTCAGGACTGAGAACACAGGAATATTCAGTCTTCTGTCATGACACACCATTAGAAAATCTGCTGGGCTCCTAGGAGCCCTGCTGGCAGGGCAGCTTCTGCAGCACTGAAGGCAGGGAACAGCCTGATTTTTAACAATATGAATGAAGCCAAGTGACACATTTCATTTTTAAAACTTCCTTTTAAAAAGTGCTGCAAGAAGCCTCAGCCTGCTGCTAGCAGCAGCAGGTATTTGAGTACAGAAGAAATGAGATTTCACTGGAAAGCTGGTGAATTTAGGCAGACCTGAGGTTAGTGCTTCACTTGCTCCTATCAATGGATGTAGACTGGTCCAGCACTGAGGGAAGGACCACCAAGGCCAGCTGTGGCTGTGGGGAACACTTCAGGAAAACCAGTAATATCTGAAGCTATTTTCAGACCATGTGATTCATTTTAACCATCTTATTATCCACTTAGAATTGCAGGTGGGAATCCTGCTCCTTAGCAAGAAAAATCTGTTTGACAACAATGAACTGGGAAGCATCTGGCGTGCCTTCCCCTATCCTAATCTCATGGGCACAGTAGCTACCACTAAGTAATCTGACCTTTTGACTGGGGTGAGCTTGAATTATTCTGGTAGTCTCACCCTTTGAACCTATCTCCTGCTTCCAGTTCATCTTAATTTATTGCCTGTTTCCATAATGTGCTCCTCCAGTGACCTGTGTATAAACAGCAGTCACTTATACAACTCAACATTTTTTTTCATCTGGTTCAAATGCTTTCTTATTTACCTGGCATCTGTAAAGTATTTTGAACTAAAAAATTCACTTCAGATACCCCAGGTCTTCCTTCTCATTTGCCTTGTAACATCTGCAAGAATGAATCATGAAATAAATAGAACTGCTAAGTCACAATGCTGCTTATGTTACTGTGCTTGGAACAGAGCCATCATCACACCATGCTGAGCCACCCTCAGAGCCATCAGGACATCATAAACTCACTGCAGTATCACACATCCAATCCTAAAGGTACAGGCTGAAGTTTCTCCAAAGCCTGAGAATTCCAAATACATTTTATTTCTTAAAATCCCTTAAGATATCACCCTGGAAACACTTCAGGAGCCAATACCCCTGACAAAGCCAAAAAGGTTTAATTCCACTCCTAAGAATTTTTACCACCAGGCTTGTTGAGAACATTTACTGAATTCTTTCCTCCAACTCAGAGGATGTTCCAAGGGATGGCTTGATGGACACAATCCCAGCAATGGCTCCATTTGCAGAAATGAATGCTGCTTAGGCTTTCATGTTCTACTTACTCCTAATATCAATTATGAGTTCCTGTACCTCTACAATATATCATGCTCACTGGTCTGTACTTGCAAATCAGTAAATTGAGGGTTAATGAAGCACCAAGGCCACCAAGGTTCACATCTCTGTTATAGAGAACAGCACAGCATCTCATACGAAAGCAACAAAAATTATTCCCCAGTGAAATCAAGCAAATAAACAGATTTCACTGAAAAGATCAGACCCCTCATGATCCAGCCTTACTGATGCATATGAGCTGATGTTTAGAGCTAACCTCTCTCTCCTCCCCATTTGTCACACAGCACCTGTACTACACATTTGTGCAACAGGCACTGAGAGCTGTATGATAGAGCACATGGCAATGAGCTGCTGAATTTACAGACAACCACAAGAACCTGTAACAAATAAAGTACAGTGAAAGTCTGGATCTGTCAGGGGAAGCATGCGGATCGTCTCATCTGCAGCATGAAGCACAAAGGAAGCTTGTGGTTTTACCTTCTTTCAAATAGGTAGAAAGTTTCTTGTCTGCATTTTATCGCCTACCCGAGAATAAGACTATTTGCTCAATAGTGCAGCACATCAGCATCAGAACAAGAGAAAAAAACATTTATTTCTAGCAATTCTCCACTGACTCAGCTTTATTACATCTAGATCTCAGATTGGCAGAAGTGTGAACAAGTATGAATCTTGTGTTCTAGGTCCAGGCAACCCAGAGAGTTTCCATTCTAAGCTGGCTCTGACCCCAACAACTTTAACTAAAATCACTTAACCTCTCTTTTTGGTTTCCCACCTTTCATCTGGAATGCAAATACATACTTCACAGCCCTGATAAAAACAATTCCATTATTTAAAGTTTGCACCATTCTTTGAAGATGAAAAGGGCTATGTTTTGTCAGTAGCACAGATTCAACAGAGATGTGATTTCTTTTCACTCAGGAAATTTCTGCCATTTAATTCTGTTTAAAGTATGTATTTATCTAGAGCGAAATCTACTTTATACGAATAAGAAGTATTGTATTTAGTAAGAAGTCTGGGAAAAAAAAAAAAGCAAACAGCACAACAGGAAAAGATCCTAGACATTAAATGTTGGTGAGATCAGAAAGCTGCATTGTCTCTCCAAAGCACACTGGAGATTTAGGGGACCCCTGGTGTGATCCCACGTGTCCATGACACAAACCAGGGAACTGTAGTGCAGTTGACTTGAGAGTCTTAAGCTTCAAGAAAGGTTTGCCTTTTGCTTAATTCCTCTCAATTCATCCTAAATGCAATATAGTGATAATATAAATAAAATAATAATGTAGTAGACCTTCCCTGTGAAGTCACAACCTGTGCCAACTGTGTCAATAGGTATTTTCTGTCTGGATGAGCAGATCTTGCTTCTGAAATGGATTCCACTGCATCACAGTTGTGTTGGTACATATTGCTGTAATAAAGTGCATGTTGCAGAACATGACCTAGAAGAACATCATTTATGCTTCCTTGAATTCTTGCTGGTCAGAGGCATATGACAACTGAGGCCTGAAGCAAGATCTACATTGATCTAGACTTGCCTGTTGTTTCCACACACTGACCCTATCCCTGCTGCACAAACTGCCAAGTTTATGCTACTTTCACAAAATATGACATCATGCAACTTCCCCCCTGCCCCCTTCCTTTCTTTTAAAAAGGGGAGCTGCTTTTGTTTTGTTAATTTGTAGTAGCTGCTGGCATGTGTGAGAAGAGCAGCATCTCAGTTACAATAGTTTTGGAAGCTGAATTCATTGTGTTGTGACGGGTTGCTCAGGGCTCTATCTCCATTTTTCCATTTCCTTGGCAGAGCTGCAAGGAGCACAATGTCAGGAGACAAATTACAGAGGCATTTACCCAGTTCTGGAGCTTGTCTGTTGCTATTCAGCCTTGACCGAACTGGCATGATGTACTTGGGTGCACTCCACTGCAAGTCACACAATTTTCTAGGCACTGCAAAGAGACTCATCATCATATTTTTGGACAATTGCACTGTGCTAAACATACCTATGTATTTTAGGCCACAACGCTATTGATTTAAACCAGTGTAGCTTTAAGGAAATCAACACAGCAGTTAAGGTTCACTGCTGCTAAGAATCCTGTCCTTTAATGTCCTGTCAGTTTGAAAACAGAGACTTGAAAATGTACAGCACTGCAGGATTTGGGTTTGTTGTTGTACAAGCTTTTAAATGGCCAGCATAAAAGCTTCTAATGCAATCATCAACCAACACCATTCATGCAGAAGCTGTATGTGGAACTTGCCAGCTTAGAAATCATGAACATGAATATTATGTGCTGTTACCAAGTATATTTGTAAAATTGTCCACAACTCAGCAATGGGAAAAGTCACCCCAGGGCAAGTTTACCAGAGCTCACTAGGTTGGTGCTCTGCTCACACCTTACAGGGTCTTAATTCTCCTTCAGTAGTCTTCTTGTCCCCTAGCACTTTCCCTTTTCCCCCAAAGCATTTTTCCTCTATCACAACAGACATTTCAGCCTCTGACTTCAGCTGTAGTACTTCGTGAGCTGTTTTTAATGTGCCAGTTCCTGGCTGTTTGGGGTACAGGCAGGTACCTGTGTAGTTCATGCACAACCACCCTGCTTGCCTCTCCCTGCCAGTTCTCAGGTTTCATGCTCCACCTTGAGTTTGAAAGATTCACTGAAATATTAGCCAAAGGGCTTGAGCTCATTCACAGACTCACAGCTTTCTAAGACGACCTTTAAAGCAGCAAGGAGCCTACTTCTCATGTTTCAATGAAATATGTGAGAAGAGACACAGCCAAAACAAAAGCTCAGATTCTTCCCACTTCTTCCCCTTCTCCAACTTCACTTGTTGTACAACCAAGGCAGTGCTGCCTCTAATGCTGGGACAGGGCACCAGGTATTAGAACAAGGAATTGACTCACTCTCAAACTGCAATGGAGTTACAGAAAATCTCCAAGCAGATATTGCTGTTTTAGGATCCAGGTTTTTTTATCCCTAAAACTACTCAGAAGCAAGGAGAAAAATAAGCCAGGGCTCTTTTCTCAAGGAAGAGGGGGTTCTTCCTCTCCTACTGCTGTGGAGTCTCCCCTAATCCAGAAAAGTGCTGTGTGGCCTGATGGAGAAAGGAAAACCCCAAGCAAAATCTCTTAAGAATGGAAGAAAAAACAAATATAATTGTACTTCAGTCTAGATGCCAAGATCCCT
The DNA here is from genome assembly GCA_023637945.1 of Phaethornis superciliosus. Taxonomy (NCBI): domain Eukaryota; kingdom Metazoa; phylum Chordata; class Aves; order Apodiformes; family Trochilidae; genus Phaethornis; species Phaethornis superciliosus. Next base: position 25,127,870 of record JAJQWJ010000009.1, read on the forward strand.
TCCAGCACTAAAAAAATTCTTCTGAGAACTAGACAAACATCTAAGACAATAACAAGGTACCTGATGGAGCTCTGAGTGCCACTCATGAGAGAAAGGTCTGGGTGAACACCAGAATAAAAAGCACATTTACTGGGATGTTATGGATCAAATCCAGTGCAGCAGGTGCAGTGTAACACAGGATGAAGTACGTCCTCATGGAGCAGTTCTCTGTTCATACCCACATCACTCAATCTCATCAGGCATGCAGCTTTCTGATGTAAGGAAAACACATCATCTCAAATATGCAGCACTTCATCTATTATTCAGTTTGAAGCCTTTCCTAATATGCTATACAGGTCTGGAAATTATTCCTTGAACAAGCTAATTCATTAAATGGTTAGAATACTTTCTATTCTTTGCTTGCAGAAGGAGTTTATATATAAAGTTGCTTTGCTTTAATGGTTATTTGTATATTACGTTGGTGAAAAATAGACAATTTAAAGAAAAAAATATATTAAGTAAATCTATTTACGTTTAACTAGGTTCTACACCAGTCATGAAAAGATAACACAATTGGGTTTTCTTTCACCAGCACTTTGATGGATGGTGATATTAGGGACATGATATTATATGTAACACAGGGCTATTATGAAGGAGGAGAAACCCCGTGTTAGGCACAACACAGAAGTGCATAAAGGCTTCAAAAAACAGCTGCATTGCTGAATGTGGAAATGAAGAGGAAGAGCTGATCTTAGAAAGAAAAGCCATTGCAGATTATAAGAAGAAACAATCTAGCTGAGGATTCAAAGCAAGAATCATGGCCACTGGGTTCATCCTCCTGGCTGCCTCCTTCACGCTGAAAATTAGCAATGTCTGCATTAGCTTTAAAACCCTCTGTAATATCAATACAGAAACAAAGGGATTAGGAGAGAACTTGGGTTTATTATTATTAATCTCTTATCCTCTGTTCTCTTCTGTTCCACCTCCTCCTCTCTCCAACATCTCCTTCTGCATGAGTTGTTCAGTCCCTACACCCTGTCCCACCCCAGCAGTCACAGCTCTGGGACACAGATTTCCCTTATCACATCCCTGCATGAAGCCCTGAACTATAGAGTCCTAATACTTGATGATGGTTTCCTTGGGTGCTGCCTCCATAAAAATTAACAGCTGTTAGTCACCAATAAATCTATTAGGGTCCTAGATCCCATGTGTATGGGTACACACATCCATGTGGTACATCAGAAAGAAAGACTCCAAGAAATACAATTCCTGATTTTGTTCTTTGCTGAGACATACCCACTGGAGACATTTCTGCTGATCTAGACAGCATCAAGACAAAAAAGTAAGGCAAACATGCCAACTTTTCGTAGTTTTAATCCTTTTCCCAATTCTCTTTTCTAATATATAGAGTCCCTTTGCACCCAAGTGAGCCCTAGCAATGATGCTTTCTTGCAGAAAATGTTAAAGGCTACATCATTGATTTCAGGAAGAATGTGCTAAAAATGAGAACAGAGAGATACATTACTAATTCAGAGCCCATGAAATGGTGCCTGAGACTTCAATAAGCCTGAGGGAACATTGACAGGGTAACACTACAAGGGATGCTTACTGAATTATCTGAATGAAAGCAGTTGGAAACCTGGAGTAAACACCAAGTCTTTAGCTGACAAAGCCTAACATCATCTTCATCTCCTCATCCCACGAAGGAAAGAGAAATAAAACCAAATAATAAATAATCCTACTTTCTGGGAATTGACAGCTGGAGACTGCAATGGGAATTACACCATTTACTGTGTCAAGTTCTTCATCTTTACACAGAAGAGTTTGCTTCGATGCAAAGTCTTTCCTATGCCAGTAATCTCCCAGACCTTCAGGGATCTCATGGTCACTGCCATGAGACAGACACCATCACTTCTGTGTTGTACATATCTAAAGCCAGCCAGTACCCCCCAACCAGTCTGTGTGCACACATCCCAGGCTGAAAGTTTCATTTTCCTATCAGAATTTATTTTCCTTCAGGCTAAATCCTTCACCATCTTTTGCATACAGCAGGAGTCAGAGCAAATGTCAAAAGGGTCATATACAAAACTGAGATGGAGAGGAATGAGGAAACATCTACTGTCCAGAGTGATGTTGCCTGCAGACTCTGTCATAGACCAGAGGGTTTTTCCTCCTTACAGGATAAAAGAATAAGCACTGCCTAAATAAAGTGATAAGAGAGAACCTAAGAGAAGTTGAATGACTGGATTTCACTGGGATTCTGATTGCACTTAGTTTGCAGTGCTCATCTTTTTTGGAATGATACTGAGTCATTTCCCCAATAAAGAGAAGGAAGATTGCCCATCTTCTGGCTTTGCTGAACCTCAGAAAATGGAAATTGTTCTCTTCCAATTCGAAGAAGTGGCAGTGACAAATTTTCAAGCAGCTACTCAGGAACTTAAAAGAGCAGTTAAGCTTCCACACTCAAATACATGCCTTTTTCCTAAAAAATTTTTGTAAGACCCCCATACCATTTGTGTATTTTTGGAATGGATTTCCATACTTTGAACTCGAACAGATGGAGATTAAGTGACAAGCATAAAAGTCCCAGAAAAATTTCATTCAGCAATCACAGATTGAGGAATTTTGAAGACTAATTCAAAAAGTACTAAAGCAGCCAGGATAAGTCCAATGCTGTTGCCGTTTGTGCTGGGTCATGATAGAACTCAATGCTGAAAGTCATCCTCCAGGAGCCTGAATTGCTCAGAGAACTCAAGATCAGTTTTCCTCCTGGACTTTCCCTTACACATCTGACATATACAAATGGGAGAGAGAGCCTATAAATTAAAAATCATCTAGAAATAAAGAACAATAACATTGATAACTGCCTGGATGCTGTGGTCTCCTGGGCTGAGACATTGGCTTTTTTCCCATTGCCAGAACATTTCCCTACCTACCTGGATGGGCCACATTAGCACTGAGCTGCCATGTCTCAGATGGCAGCAGCCTGTTCAGCCAGTGTAACTTCATCTTGTTTTACTTGATCCTCCAAGAGATTCATTAGTTCCACCTGATCTCCACTGAACACCACTTCTGGAGACCAAATAACCCACTGGCTTCTTATTTCAGTGCCTTTTCTGCCAACCTTCCCAGCAACCACCTGCAGCCTGCAAGAATCTGCTCTCATTGTTGTCTCCTCTCTTCAGTGCCAACTTAAAAGACCACTCAGAAGCAAACCAGAAAAGCCCAGAGGAAGACCCCCACGCTGCACCCAGGCAGGAGGTTCCCAGGAGTGCTGGCTGCCATCACCACAAAACATGCCATCCTCTTGTTTGAAATAAAAACGGGTGAAGAAGCACATCTTCAGGTAAAAACTGCCTGGGGCTATCTTCAGAAAACTTTCCAAAGATCTTTATTAAAATTGTCCATCATATACACAGCTCCAGCTAAGAGATACAGCAGCTGTCCCAATGTACTGAAACTCACTGGGGGTGCTTAGGGCTCCTTCTCAGACATTTAAGCCAATGTCTTACTAAACTTTTGTTGCATGCAAGGAGTCATCCCAGGGCACTGACACACAGATTCATAAAACCAGTGACACACTTGTATACTTGGATCCTCAGAGCCTCCAAAGAGAGATGAATGTGGCCAGGCTCTAGTACTTGCACCCTTATGGAGTAACAAGGAAACCTTTACATCCCTCAGAGGACTCCCAGGCATGGAAAAGCAGCAGCACTCCCACCCAGAGGGATGTGGACATGAGTACAGCTGCCCAGGATGACTTTATCCCCCATAGCCCCAGCTCTGAATAACATGACTGACTCTTTGAAAGAGTCTCCACAAGTTTAAGAGCAAGTTAGGCTGGGAGCAGCTGTAGAGAAGAATAGAAAAAGTCTATTTCTCAGGAAGATCAGCCTCCTGTACAGGAAGCACAGGGTGCCCAGTGTGCCAGAGAAGTGCTCTTTGCCAAAATGAAGCAATAGAAAACTCTTAAGTCAGTCTGCCAGTTCCACAAGCACAAACTGACTCCAAAGCTAACACTGGATTACAGAATTACTTTTCTGTTTATGTTAAACTACCATTCTCAAAAATGCTAGGAAAAAAAGCTCACAATTTAAGCAACAAGAGTTGAGATGACCTGACAATTATCCTCACAGACAACAATAGTTAAAATAAAAGTATAATTAAGAAGAGGCAAGCACTTCAGTTATGAGTCCTACATCCCCATCCCCCTCCTCACCCCCCAGAAGTAATAAGTTTTGTACATAGAGAAACAAGTGTTCTGGTTATGGCATGCAGAAAGCAACAAGGAAAAAAATAATCAGAGCATGGAAATCACAAAGCAAGTTAAACAAAAGCAAAGAATTTACTATACCCTGACACGAGAGGAAATATTTAGAAATTTAATTAGCACTGACCAAACATGAGGTTTGCTCTTTCCTAAGGGGCCTGACATTTTGGATTCTGCAAGAACACTGAAAAATATCAGCTCTTGAAGGAAGAACTGTTGTTAAAATCTAAAACCAACTTTGAAATACAAAGGCTGTTTGCACAGCATTAAAACAATAGCTGGAACTGTCAGTCTGAGCTCAGTGGGAGCAGAACTCCCCAGAGGAAGCACAGGAACCTGCCAAGTGATGCACTGTGGAGGTTTTTGCAAAATGCTGCCTTGCATCTAAAGCTGAGATCACTGAGGAGCAGAACTCCACATCCTCCAGGGCAGCCACTGCTCCCTGAGCTGGTGTTACTTCACCTACCTTCAGAAAGTCACCTCTGAAATGCAGCTGGCTGCTTCTGACCAATAAAATCTCCTGCAAATCCCATGCATGACTCTTTCTTCAAGTCTTCTTCCATGAATGCCTCCTACAGAGTCATCTCTACAGGGTAAACAAACCACCCTGGCAAACCACTGCACTTCCACAGATGTTCTATGGACAGGCAAGGCACACGAAGCTGCTGCTTCCAGATTTGGAGAGGAAATTTCCAAAGGATTTCCTCTGAAAGACAGCTGAAAGTGCCATCACCCTGTGGATCACATGGAATCTCCTGCTGCCTTGGGCAGGTTTCCTCTACAGTGAATGTATTGGATCGTGTTCTATGTCACATCAAGTGACACAAAACCTCCCTCTCTCCTCATCTTTGAACACAGGCACCACTGCCTCTACACCTGCTTTGCTTACCTACTCATCCTCCCACTGCCTTTTGGCACCAAAAGTTTCCTGTCCTTCCTTCAATGTTCAGTTATCACACTGTTTACTGCAGTCTCTTGATCTCTCTTATATGTCCTCCTGATATATATGTAGCATGAGTCATGACAAATGCTCTCAGTGATTTGCATCTGTATTTTCATGAGAATAAAAAGGGTGTTTGATCTGCTTATGATCAATTCCCATCACATTGATAATTATTTCCTTTGCTTTGCATTCCTTAAAGACATTAAGGTCTTTGTGATGAAGATGTTGGATTTTTTTTTTTTTTTTGGCTATGGAACAAATAAAAGTGCCCAATTCTGCTGCTGTAACCACAAAGCCATAGGCACACACATCCACTCAGGAGAATTTTCCAATGCCACACAGCTCTCCACTGCCACAGGAGGTCCGGATGCACTCATTACTCCTGTCATCTTTGGGATCCAGAGATCAAGAACCACTTTATCATTCCACTCTTTGATGAGCTGAGATTACATCCAGAGGCCACGATATGACAACCATCTGTGTCTGCCTCCAACTATTACAAGAGTTACATGGTATGAACCAGAGATCATTGGAAAGGGTCATGGACTTCAGAGCTTGTGTCAACATACACCAGGTGAGAATTTGACTCTTTCTTTGCCTAATGGGAAAGACAAAAGCACAGAGCTTCTGGGTCATGAGCCCATGAGACAGATTTGTGTACCTAGAATCTCTGTATTTCTACTTGGCTCAATGAACTGAATTTGTGCTTAAAAACAACTCCCTCCTGAAAACCAGTATTTGCCACATTTATCATACAAACAAGGGACAAGTTATAAGACAAACCTCTGTCCAAGTAGCATCAGTGAAACCCTGGAGAACCACATGCATTTACTTAATACCTAGAGTAGCAGGCAAATTTTGTACAAAATTCAGATTTCAGTCAGATGCAGACATAAAATAGGGGAACAAAATTTATGTGGTAGTGATAGTGCTTTGAAACTTTAAGTGTTCTCTGGAACACTGTAAATCCACCCTGCATGTTAGCAATCAGACACAGAGCCCTCTTAAACTGAGATGTGAGGGACTGTGTTTATTTACACTGCAGGGTCCCAGAAATTTCCAGACTTCTCACAGAGCACTAAAATAACCAGGAACTATCACCATGCAGTCCCTCCCTCTTCATGGTGTTTTACGTAGAAAGTAGGGAAGAAATAAGCTTTCCATAAGCAAGAGCAAGTCTTTGTAAGTTAAGACATTCTGAAACTAAAGGAAGCTCTTCTCTCAGATTCTCCAATATTACAAAATCATAGAAGGGTTTCAGTTGAAAGGGACCTTCAAAGGTCCTTGATGTGGGGAAAGGGTACACTGTCCACATGGGTCTCACTTGCCTCTGGAAGAGCTTTGTGTGGCCTTCCCAGCCCTGGGACAGGCTGGGTCACTGAAAGCTTTCAAGGTGATAGTGGAACTCCTGACCCCAGTACCTCCTCCACCTGCTAAGCCCTCCAGTTTGATCCTAAATGAGTCTGATCCAAAAAAATATCTTGCCTACAGTTCCAAAAGAACTCTCCCCTCACCCTTCTAGATTTATGATCAAATCAAGTTATACCTGCTACAAAGAAATCTAGCAAACCCAAATCTGTGTCAGCTTTTAGGTCACTTGAGCCCAAGCTAAACTGTGAAGAGAGAAACAATTTAACTATCTCAGCATACTGATGCCTTATGATGGCCTAAATGTAATGTACTGGTAGACATCTGCACATACAAAGTGATGTTATTTTCAAGTGGTCTTCACAAGAAGAGCCAAATCTTCTTTACACAGAGTACAACCCTTGTTTACATGTCTGCTCAGAGCAGGGGAAGAGAGTCGAAGGGTAAAAGTGAGAAAACACATGGATTGAGATGAAGAGAGTTGAACAAGTAAAGCAAAAGCTCTGCACACAAGCAAAACAACACAATTAATTCATTCTCTACCTCCTATCAGCAGGCAGGTGTTCATCCCCAGGAAGGCATCCCCAGGCCTCCATCACCTGAAACAGTGACTTGGGAAAACAAATGCCATCACTCCAGACAACATCCCTTTCATCTTTCTTCTGCCATCTTATAGACTAAGCATGACATCGTCATGGTATGGAATATCCTTTTGATCAGTTGGGGTCAGCTGTCCCAGCTGTGTCCCCCCTCTCTCAGCTTCTTATGCACCCCCAGACTCCTCACTGGTAGGAAGGTATTGACTTGGTGTACACACAGCTCAGCAGTAAGGAAGAAATCCCTGAATTATCAACACTGTTCTCAGCACAAATCCAAAACATAGCTGAATACTGGCTACTGTGAAGAAATTTAACTCTATCCCAGCCCAAACCAGCACACACATCTCAGGACCTTGTACCCTGAGCTGAATATTGGATTGCTGCAGCCTATAGTGCTACACCTCATCATAGCAGATGAGAGATTTAGGGCACTTTAAGAATCACAAAGATATTAGCAAAGGTGATTAAATATGAATTTTTACAAGTGAGAGTTCTATGGCAAGGTTCACTCTATGACTGACTATATGTAAGAAAAAAAGGGAAATTAAGAATTGGGCTAGAAGGATTTATACACAGAACAGGGATGAAAAGGGTAAGACAGGACCTCCCATTGAGTCATGAGGCTCAGAATGCCCCCTTCCTTGCTTCCTAAACTTTTTGCCCAGCTAAACAAATATGCCTGTCAGACCTTTGTTACCATCCACCACAAATCTGAAGAACTATCAGAAGCAACAAAAACAGCCAGGACTGACTGAAGTCCCATAAAAGGGGGCATGAAACCTCAGATAAATTTTCTTCTGCTTTTACTTTTGCGTCTTCGTTTTGGTAGAACAATCCCCAGAGAAATCTATTCATATGCAATGTGAGGTCTCCTTTCCCTTCCCTGTGCCAAAAATAATGCATTACCATCTGTTCACAACTAACAGACATGAACTGCTTCCACAATGATCTTGTGTTAGAGCTGGAAAACTCCTGTCAATCTCTACCCAACATAAACACACACAAACCCATGAAAACACAACAATGCTATCCCCTCAACCATGCACATCCATCCCCTCTCTTCTGTCACCAGCAGAAAGATGAGAATTAATAAGATTGCTGCTTCCCAAGACTTTTGCTGAACTGAGCAAGGGATAGGTCTGTCTCATTCTGGTTTATTATTTATAACACCCCAAATCTCTCCTGTAACCAGCCTGTGCAAAGGCAGTGACAAGAAGGGAATATGAGTGGAAAGCTTCGTAAACATAAGAGAAATAATGCCAAAACCCCCACAAATTTCTTAGAAATGAGAACTTGGAACTTCAAAGTGAAGTCAACTGAGAAGCAACCTGTCAGGGCAGTAACAAAGGAAGTTGGTGACATGTGTGTGGCAATTACTCCATCTGCAAATTCTGCTGAAGAGCAAAATTGACTTGAAAAAGAATCACATCCAGCAATGAAGGCCCCTCCCGCCAGCCAAGTGAAGGAAACACATCCTTCCAAAGACCAGATAAGCAAATAAGGAGAGAAAGATAAGGGAAGAGAACAAAAGGGACATGGGAAAATAGTTGTTACAGTTCACTGTCTGATTTTACATGTATAATTGAGAGCTACCAGAACTTAAAGAGTTGCTGTTAAACATTGCTGCTCCTCATGCCTACCTCATGTGTTCTAAACAATTCTATTTCAGGGGTCTGCCTTACTTTTGATGAGATTTGAAGGTTTTCCTTGTTGTTTTCTGTCCTAGAGAATCACTAGCACACACCAAACACGGACTGATGCATGATAGCACTTACTGTGTTTATAAACCACCTTCTGGATAACTTTTCTCAGATAGCTCACTCCCAACTGTGTGTTCTCAGCTGCCATTACATCTAAATGAAATGAGGCTATTTTCCAGATAAATTCATATCCCCAATGATGCAAGTGAAATCACACCTATTTACTCAGTCCTCTCAGTTTTACCTTAATATATTCATACAGCCATACCCTACTTAACTTAATAAGTATGACTTCCATCAGCTCACATCTTTTTAGGAAGGCAACAGAGGGGAGATTTCCACATAATCCTGCATACACTGGGGCAGAAATTAGTTCTTTAAATCCATTAAAATGAAGCTTCAAAATACTAACTTGTCATTTTTTTTTCTTAATTATTCCTGCTGTTGCAAAACTACCAGCACATGTGTCACTGGAATAGAAAGATCAGTCTCGCAGGTAATAAGTTTTATTGAGTTCTCAGAACCATATCATCCGTCCACCAGACTTTTTAATTTGCCACATGAATGGTTCTGTGTAAAACCAGCTCTCTGAGTATGTGGGCAGGATAGAGCTCATGCTGAGTGCTTTCCTGAGCCAAACAAAAGCATCTTCCAATGCGTACACAGATTAGAGAATACTTTTTTTTTTTTTTCCACAGCAGTATTCAGATCACTTGTTATCACTTTGGAAGCAGATGGCTAAAATTTATATATGGCTGTTTTCATGCAAACTTTCCCCACATCTTGCTTAACTGCACTGAAAACAAAAGGAAAATCTCCAGGGCTGACATCCCATAGCACAAGGAAAAAATAAAAATATTCCATATTAGTAGATGAGGCCAGTTACTGGGGAGTTCACATCACAGCCTTATTAAAAAAACAAAACAAAACACTGTACTTAAATGCAGGGTATTCAGGCCTGAGGGCCAAATCTTGTACTCAAGTGAATTCAAAACCAAAAAGGTAACTTGCCAAAGAGTTAAACACAGTCAAAATGAAAAAAAAAAAAGAAAAAAAAAAAAAAAATTTAAAAAAAAAAAAATTAATCCAGAACCCCACAGAGTTTGACAGACATGAGCCCTTGAAAAAGCCTTCAGCGTTTCCCTTTTTATCTGCTCATATGAATCAATACCACACAACCAGGACTAATTCCAGCTCAGGGCTCCACATGTCTCCTCAGGGCCAGAAGAGATCCTGGAGTGAGACAGGAGAGCAGGGAACTGTACAAGAGGACAACAATTAGTGGCAGTTCTGACAAGCTGTGATACCTCTGGAAGTGATAAATCCTGAGACCTGCATGTGTATCTTGTATTAAGAAAAGGCAAGCATGGCAATTTAAAATCTGTCTCTAGTTCTAGTGACCATTGCTGAGCTTTACTTTCTTATCACTCCATTCCTCCCAAAATTTTACCCTAAAATATAGTGAAACACAAAGCTTGAAGACAAAAAAAAAAAAAAAAACAAAAAACCAAAAAGACAGTAGACAGTCAACCTCTCCTTTTCACCATCAGTAAAGTCAGGCCACTCAGGAGACCCAAAATATTTAAGTAGTACCTTGTATTCAAAACCCAGATATGAGCATCTTTCTTTGAATGAGTAGATTCCTGATCCCTCCTTCCTCCCCAACCCCATCATCTGCAGTTTCAGAGGTTCTTAACTCTTCCACTGTCTTAACACATTTGAAATGTTAAATTTATCTAGTATCAATATCTCCATGTAAAACTCGGGGGGGGGGGGGGGGGGGAAACCCCACTCAACTGGATCATCTATAATCTTGATTTTGCAGTATTTTAATTATGTTCAGTGAAGAAATTATTTTAACTCCATCAATATGAGGCACATTTAACTCAAATTAAGGACATAAACACAAATGTATGTAACAATTGGCTAGAGGGACTTAAATGAGATTGATTTCATTTCTGCTTACGGGTAAGCATAGGGTAAGTAGAATACCTGTGTACTAAGTAGAATATTTATATGGAAAAATTGATACATTTAGTAGTATTAATCCTAAATAGATGACAGAATTGTAATTGGTTTTGTGGAGGAAAGAAAAAGGCAATTAATTTCAACTCATATTGAACAAGATACATCAGGGTAAAATATTGACAAAGCAGATAACTCTGTTCCCCTATGCAGAATGCCAACTGGCACCCAGTTTCAAAATGCCAGTTTGGAAACAAATGAAAATAATAGAGAAATCAACCATTTGAAAGGCTGCATTGCACATAAATGGATCACAGGCAAATTGGTATGCAGAAATAGAAGGGAAAACTAGCTAAGAGAAGGAACCATCTACTTTTTCAAAACATAGCTGTTGAAACTTTTCAGCATCTACACATGTAGGTACTTCCCTTTCATGGTCAAGACCTAAATGCCCTCACAGATTAAGTACAAATGTCAGAAATCTGGACAATTCAGTAATCCCACGTCCAAAAGAGACAAAAGCACAACATTTGGTGGTACAATACTCTCTTTTTTTTTACTCTGTATTGTTCTGTGGTAACAGAATTCTGTGTAATTAAATATTTGAAGAGTATCACACATCACTACCCTTCCAGCTAAGTATCAAAGGACACTCAGAGAGGATAGGGTCACCTGCAAACAACTCACATGGTTGCTGCTATCACAGACAGGACAGGATCAGAGAATGATATTGGTTGGAAAACCAATCAGTGTTGGCTGTGGACATTCCGGCCAATTCCACAACTTGGAATTCTCTGTTAGCAAGATCAGCATCTTGTGAGAGCAGTCCTGAGAGCTGCATGGAGCTCACAAGTCTTGTGTGCAGGTTGCCCCTGGAGCAAATCTAATGCAGGTTTCTTCAGAAAACACACAGTAGTTTAGAAACTACTGTTCTAAAGGAGCATCAGGTTTATAAAGATCACACATTCAAAGCCAAATGCCAAGCAAGAGTTCCTAAACAACCTTCATTGAGCTCCCAACAGCCTCCAACTCATTTTAATCTGAAATGTATAGGTAATAAATAAATAATAAAATGCTGGAAGAACACACAAACTGCACACATAAAAGGTCAGACTAAAAGGTCCCAGTTTGGCAAATGGTAAAAGATAGGAAAGCTTGTCTTATAATTCAGAAATGGCAGAGAAGTTGTTGCTATAAAATTAGTATATGTACTATATGTAATTTTAAAAAATTATTATCTGTGAGAATTGAGCTATTAATCACTCAAGACAGAGAAAATTTCAACTCCTTGCCCAGCAGAAACACCTGTGCCCCCTCCCTGCCCACTGGAGATCCAAAGGGACTCTGACTCCACCCTCAAACCCAAGAGGCTCTCAGTGTCACACAATAGCCACATCCCCAAATACACTAAACAAGATGTTGTTTACAGGCAATACAGTGTCTGCAGCTCCCACAGTCACTTGGGATTTGTTCTTCTCTTACTGCCTGGGCTGAAAATAAATTCCTTTCTTTCTGTGCTTTCTTCTTTTTTCTTAAGTCAGCAGTATGGTAATCCTTGGAGAGTTACCAAGCTGCTCTTAAGGGAAGTAGTTAAAAATCCTGGTATTTGGCAAACAATATTCTTGCTATAAGTCTGAAAAAAAAAAAACAAAGAACAAAAAAACCCCCTAATTAAAATAAAAAAGCTAATTTCTGTAGTAATTTTCCAAGAACATTCTACTTTTTCTATTCTATTTTTGAGAACATAATCATATTACTGTGTATAAATTTGCAAGTATTTTTCATGCGTTCTTGCATGGCAAGCTTTAGGACAAGCTGCAAATGGAAGAAAATTTAATACTGCACTCTTTCTCCCTTTTCTTGATTTTATAAACCACAAAGGAAGTTTTCTCACACAAATACCATTTTTTCCACCTTTCTAAAACTAAACATTCAGGTTTCATCTCCCTCTGAACATGTCAGAACTAGTGAGCTTAAGTTATCATGGGCAGCAAATAAAATCTGATTAACTGAAATGGAGGGGATTTCTTTTTAATAGCATTTAAATGCATTAGATGGCCACAGAAAACTTCTGTTTCATTAAAAACCCTTGAGAGAAAAAGCTTGCTGTTGGATTCAGCAACACTGCTCCATCAGTAATGCACCGAAAGCTTTTAATCCCTAACCCACAGATCACACAGAAAAACCCTCCCACAAAGACAAGATGAACCAGCAAAAGCTCTACTACTTCAGGTGACTTGGAAGGGGAAAGACACATAGTCTGTCAATGAAAATAAAATATTCAAAAGGTTGGTGCTTGTTGGGTTCCCTCTCCCCTTCACAAGCAGAGCAAAATTCATTTCTGTTCCCTAATGTACTTTCCTTTACAAAATGCATTCCAATTTTATCTGTTTTCAACAGAAGTGATAATAAGCTGTGTATAGAGAAGTGAACATGTAATTTAGATAAAATTTAGCAGCTAGATTATCTTTGTGGTAAAGGTCTCTTACTAAATCACTTCACTGGAAAAATAGTAATGATTAAATAGTTATTAGCATCCCTTGGACATATATACCATTCTCAGGATGTTTTTAATAGTTAAGTGGTCCTTAGCCTTGGGCCAGATAAGTCTGTAAATGCATATTACCTTGTACCAGAGTACACAGGACACTTTGCTTGAGAACTACCTAAAAATCAAAGATCAAAGATGAACTGAAACCTTTGCCTCATGCTTAAAGGCTGGAATATTTTATTTGATGTTCATTCCTGATCAAAAACCCAGACTACAATTTTAAAGAACCCCCCCACCTACACAGAAAAAAAGAAAACCAAAAACCAAACTGATAGTAACAAATCCAGAGCGGGAACTCTTGAATGCAACGTTCAAACAAGGAGCTGCAAGAAGAAACTCTCCAGGCAGCAAAACTAAAGACATCTTAAAATAATCTGCTAAAAGTGACAGCAATAATGTAGTAAGTTCTCAAAAAACAGTTTCCATTCCACAGCAGAAGATAAAATACTTCATTTTAAACAACTAACACAAGTCTGTTACACAACAGTTATTAAATTTGCACATTTTAAGGCAAGTAACCTGCACTGGAGTTTCAAAGAGCAGGCTTGGGGGAGGCAATAAATAATACAATTTATTTTCACTAACTTAAGAGTACACGTGTCATTCCAGGAGACTCAAGGAAAGCTCATGTTATGTCAGAATTTAAATACAATGCATGCTTATTGATCTGACAGACTAATATCAGTTTTAGCTTATCTAAAGAAGTAAATTACATTTGGCTTCCATTTAAGACTATCAGCTGAAGTTTATAAAACCAAGATCCTGTGGAATTAAGCAGCTGTTTTCCTTAGTGGGCTCCAAGCCTTACAGCAGTAATAGTTTCTGTAGGTTTGGCAAAGCTGATGTGAAAAGTGAGTATTTGACAGGGAGCACCAACATACCTTTTGTTTGTATAGCAAACAAAAATGGGGTATCAGAAGGTTCATTTAGCCCAGCAGGCAATTCTACTGTGCTCCACTGACTTAAGGTTGAAGGTAAGTTCAGACTGGAAGGGTAACATCATTTCTAGGAGCTAATAAATCTCAGAGCAATGTTGCAGAGATCACTGCTGGTTCTGCTGCAATAAGCTGTTAAATAAAATCTGGATTTTTGAAGGGATGAAAGAAAGAAGAAAGGGGAACTACGTGTCCATGAAGCAAAGAACAAAGCCTGGACAATCACACAAATGACAGTTCTGCTTTCACCTGTGGCAAAAACCACTTCAAAACATAAGAAAAAAATGTTTAAGGAAGATTTATATATGTGTTTCCTTCATAGGCTGCTCACTGCCTAAGCAGGGGCAAGAACAAGTCCCCACAGACAGAAGGACATGTGTTTCAATGAGAAACAGATGCTAATGCACCATTACTGCTGCCAGACTACTGGTATTAACCTTCTAGAACAATTATTAAAGCAATAACATGAAAATTAAGCTAGCTAGCTACTGCAAATTGGTATTACAAAAATGAGTCCTGAATTTATTACAAAATTTCACGTGCTTCATAAACTATTAAATACTGAGATGTTACGAGGAAGCTATCAAAGCAGTCAGAAAACAATCACTGGAAAATAAACTAAGTAACACTTTAGCTCAGGCCCCAATTACACAAAACACTGACTGAGGATAGCCTCATTAAACAAAAGTCACCATCTATCACATCAAAATGCCCAGGAAAACATGAGCTGGAAAATAAATAGGTGAAAACACCCATTTACACAGGCATCTCATGCAACAGTTGTTACTGCAGTCACTTTCCACCCTATGTTATCAGCAGAGCAGCACTGATGCATCCCATAATGTTTAGAGAGGCAGAAGTGACTGAGCTGGAATTATGCAAGGTTGGGCAGAAGACAGAAAGCCCTCACAGAAGCCCAGAAGCTATAAAACCAACTGAGTGAATCAGGCACGGAGAATGTGGCATCCCCAGTGAAATTAAATCTCTGAAGGTACTTGCAGGCCCACACAAAGGGAGCACCCCAGCCCAAGGGAGAAGCTGCAGGAGAGGGGGCTGAGGCAGTTTTGGGAAAACAAATAGAAGATGGTGTTAATATAAATATTTAATTTTTAATATCTAACATTAATTCAAGAGGTGATGCCATTAGCTTGGTTACACTTTCCAGGTTGCCCTTAAAGAACACCAGTATCCCAAGGACTGGCCCATTTCTGCTTCCACTGAAGTCACCAGAGTATTTGCCACTGATTTCAGCAGGGACAGGCTCACAGAGACTACAGGTGACCATGGCTTCTGCCTGCTTACAAAGAAGACAATGAGCATAGCTCAGAGCTGCACACAAGCATGAGGTATCATCTCTGTAACACCTCTCAGCAGCTCCAAATCACCTCTCGGTATCAATAGTGACCAGATAGACAGAAATACAGCCAAAGGCATCTTTGGGTTTGCCAGCTTTGGCTTACATTTTGCCTCATCTTCCAATGTGTTTGGAACATTAAGGCAGTTTCTCTGTAAAATATATAAAATTTGTGAACACAAGTGGGTACCTAACAATACGGAGTTGTTTGTACTTGAACTTGTTTGTACTGGTTTACATAACTCCTGGCTAATGCATTACCTATTGTATCTTTCTCAAAGGCATGTTGATAAAACCTTGACATTTCATCACATGCAACTTGCATATTGTGCTCTGTACTTCCAATCATTTACAACCGTGCCAAACAATTTCAACTGAAGTGTGCTACACGTTGTCTATAGAAGAGGCTGCACACAAGTTTTTTATTTTAAAAAACTGTTTTCTGAGTTGGTTGGGTTTTTTACCATGACTTATGGACCAACAAAGGAGGAAAACTGGATTTTCTTGCTGCCACTCCTCTCCTTGCCATAGTGAGGAGCGGATTCAAGAGATGTGACAATACCCACAATGAGTGTCACAAATATTTGCATTATCTAAAAGGGCAGAGTTCAGTGTGCAAGTCACTCGTTTCATTATTCCTAAATGCTCTGACAGCATTTCCACAAACACCCAGTAGGTAATGAATTCTGAAAGCTTTTTGCTCAAACAATTATTCATTATGAAAATGGGTACCAAGGCATATTATTTGTTACTCTGTTTGCTTCTCCCTGTTTAAATCTCAATTGCTGATCAGTAAGCATAAACAATGCCTTCACTACTGGGAGACAGCCAGAGTAAAACAACCTAGGAAGGTGAAGGAGCTGATTAGCATACATTAAATAAAAATAAGTCCTTCAAAGTGCATCAGTGTGAACACCTCTATAAAATAAGGGTCAGCTTATGAATTATTTACAAGCCAAGAGGGGGATATGAGTGATGAATATTATTTGCTATTTCCAGTTCAAAACAGCTGCCATTAACTCTACTTTTGCTATTACCTGAGCAGTTACAAAAGCACTGGCAGTGGGGAGCAGTGCAGTGAGTGATGCCCTGGTCCAACTGATAACCATGGGAATTGCATTACATGAGTCACTTGCAACAGTGTCCCTAGAGCTGCCTCCTACACAAAAAGAATATTTTCTGGGGATGCTACAGGTCAGGGCAGGCAGCAGTCACAGAACCTCAGAGCCCTCCATGCTGGGCCAGCAGCAGCACAGACCTTCAGGAATGCTGAGGGACAGATGCTCTACATCCTCCCAACTGCTCAGTGGGAGAAGAGTAAGTCGTGGCTTGGTAATAAACACGTTTTATGCACAGGATTTGGTTGGAAAGAAGAGCAGAGAGGGGCAAGTCAGCCTGACTGGCTTTGAAGTCTGCTTGGCCTGATAAAGCAGTTTCTGCCACGCCAAATAATGGGCTGTGCTCCCCCAGGAGACAGCAGAATCTTCACGCAACACAAGGGAGAAAAATCTGATTGCCATGCTTGCAGTCTTCTCCTCACCACGGGTGAAAGGTGCATCAGGAGATGTTACAATCTGTTTCCATCTGAATTACTTGAACTGATAAAGCATTTCCTAGTGCCCGAGCTTTGCCTCCCAGGGAGGCTCGATCTGGGAGCTTTCCATTATATCTGCATGCTCTCTCACATATACATCCTTCCTCTATGGAAGCAACATTTGTTGTAAACATATGGAGAAGCTCTGCTGGAGGCCAGCATTTAATGCTCTAGTTAATAACATTTTCAATGGGGGAAAAAAAAAAAAAAAAAAAAAGGAGAGGGAGAAAAAGGGAAAAAATAAATTCAGTAGGATGTGAACACAAATAGGGCTCTCAGGTGTAACAGGATTTGCCAAGGTTTGAGCAAGCAAGCTTAGCTTAAAGATATCCTAGGGCTCTAATAAGGGACATGGCCCCAGTGCAATACAGAAGAGAATCAGCTGCCTGAATATAAATACACACACACAAGAGGATTCAGCCTGTTTCTGGTCATTTTGAGGCATGCTCACAGCATTTGTATTGGGCTGGGGTTTCTTAAAAACATCCTCAGATAGAACAGTTGTTTTTAAATGTCAGACAACATTTAGCTGACTTGTCTTGCACAGTCCTCCTCTTCTGTACAGGGAGTAGCAGCTGTCTGGCTGATGCTCTGGGTTGTTTTCCTCCTGGCTGGATTTCTTGATTTAGCTGCCAGCATTTTTGTTCTTTGATGACTGGGTTTTGAAGCTGGTACCCACTCCTAATGATAATGGCCAGTCAGGTCTATTTCAGCACAGTGTAATACTGACAGCCCACATCCCAGAATGAGGAAAGAAAAAAAACCAAACCAACCAAGAGGGTTGGACCACAGAGAGGCAGAATGTGTGGGTATGGATTTTGCTGTGCCAGGATCAGCTGTGCTTTCCTTGACTAATTAATCTGTGTGATTTGAACAGCCAGTAGAATGGAAAAAAATGGGTCAAGTTGGCAGCATGGGACTTTAAATAAATAAAATGAAGCATTAGCTTTGACTGTGTCTGTGCTTTGTCCAGGTCTGAAAACAAAACAGTCTAAAAGATGGTCTTAGAAAGCAAGATGAACTGATGACAAATTAGCTGAGGGTGCACTCTCCAAGGCAACTTGCTCTGCACACAGTATAGACAGCACCAGCACCTTTCCTAAGGACCAGATCAGGATACTTTCAGGATGCAGAGATGGACAAACGTCCTGATTTGGGCCAGGATAAAGGTGATTTTCTCTTTTGTATAGAGCACACCAAAATTATAATAAAATTATGGAATCATTTTGGTGGAAAAAGACCTTTTGGACCAAGTCCAAATTAAACAGGCTTTTCACCAGGGTACCACCTAAAATATAAAGGCAGATCTCATGTATACAGCTACAGCTTATATTGTATGGTTGCTTTCCAAAGTTTGGGAAGCTCAAACAGGCAGCCCCAAAGAAGGAAGCCAGGACTCCACTCTGTGTGTTACTACCTGGTTTGACTCAATCATTTTGTGATTTGTGGGAGACAGCTGAAGGACTGACCACCACAGTGAATCTTCTCATTCCTTACTGCAAAATCAGCTGGGGTCTGATCTGGGTCAAGCTGACTGCTGACCACTGGAGCACAGGGATCAATGCTCAGGAACAAGGATTTTGGTTTCAGTCATGGAAAACAAATTAACTTCCTGCAGTTCTTGAAGCTCAGTTTTCAGTGGATTAGGGGTAGATGATGTTCAAGAGATGAACAAAGTGGTTTTTAAGACCAGAAGATGACTCCTCTGTGCAGATTCTGTGATATCTTATATAGTTAACTAAAAACCTTTTTTCCAATCCCCTAAAATCCCAAGACACCCAGAAGATAGAAGCCGGAAACCTCCATCTCTCATTCAAATAAATTAGTTCACAAATAAAATAAGCCAGACATTCCTGTGCCAAGTCTTGTTTTTGCAAGAAAATGAGGCTCAACACATCTTCTGACAAACTGGACTTAATTCTGACCAGATTGATAGTAAGTAAACCACTTTTCCCAAGAAGAACAGTTGCAGTATACAGTCAGAGTATATCAGCTGTATTCATGTCTGAGCACTAAATTCCTCTACCTCTCTCAAATACAGCACTGATTTAATCTAAGAAGGTTTACAGAAAATAACTTGTTCTTGCCTTTCTTCACAGAGTGTCTCTTTCCCACTTGCCTCTGCCCACTCCCTTCCCACCCTCAGAGCATAAGCAGACTCAAATCTGTTACCAACCCTCACTTGGGAGAAATCTTGCCTTGTACAGGGTACCAAAGAGTAAGAGCTTGGGGCTCAAGAACATTTCAAAGGAATGGCTGTGAAGGACAAGGTTGCAACACAAATTTTGGCTCCCATTTGTGCACACAAACAACGGAGCCACCTGCCCATGTTTAAAGCAAATGAGTAGAACAAATTTCTTTGTGAATTTACAGACCAAACTTCCCTCCTCCTTCACAAAGGGAATGTTGTGCTTCACCCCCACTCTCTTTGGGCAGCTCACTCCCATCCTTAGCCCAGTATTTTATTTTGGTCTTGTAATTGTTGTCTGTTACTTACAGCTATAGAAGACAAATGGCAGGCAATGGCAGCTACAAACCACTGAATTTGTCCAAAAGCATTACATGGTATATATTTCATTCTGTAACTTAACTAGGCAGTCACAATAAAAGCTTCAGACTTCTCTCCTTGTCCAGAAGCAATCGAGGCCCTGGGGAATGATCATGAATAGTGGCTAATGTGGGTGATGCCATCTCTAATGCAACAAGGTCAAAATATATAATTAGCATTTTTCTCTCAGGGTTTCTTTCTCGTGCTGTAGTTTTCACTTAGCTTGCTTTCCTGGGCTGGGGGCTGTTCTCACTTGCTGCAGGGTAAAATCAAGAACAGGCTCCAGTGAAGACAACAGCTACTGTCCAGCAAGAGAAACCCAGCTCTCAGTTTCTAATGGTACTCATCATTCACTGGTGTTGACTCCAATGTTGTGACAAAAATTCAACTCAGTCATCCAAAAGGTTGGTCTTCCATTCACACTGGATATTACCAGGGCAAAATTTACAAGAAAAAAAAAAAAAAAACAACCCATGCAATCTTAACCCACAAGAAATCAAAAAGCTAAGAGTAGTGCATGTGAACTGGGTGAAGGGGATCTCATGAGAGCCATCAGCACACCAGGGACACAGCAGTGAACTTCCACTTACCAGGAAACACAGCAGTAAACTTTCACTGGGATCTTTCCACTTTTAGTTGAGCCTTAAAGATATTAAAAGGATAAAGAGTTGTCATGACAGTGAAAGAGAAAGATCAATCTCTAAGGCAGGGCTTTACCAGCACTTGCTGCTGGTTCTAGGGAACTATGGTTAAAAGCATTGCCCACCTTTCTGCACACAGCACTGACAATAGCCAAGTCATTTAGGTATTTCCTGGGCATTACAAATTGCAAAGGGATGGTGCTGGGGAGACAACCAAGGCTTTATGGAACAGCCTTGCTTTGTTCTTTAAGCAGAGATCTGCTCTTCTCATTAGTAGGCTCAGGTCCTCCTCTCCCAGCATGTGCTGCCCTTACCTTGCTCGCAGAGCTGCTGCCTCCTCTCCAGCAGGCTCAGCCTGCCAGGTGCATTTTGCTGTCACCTCCTGGCCAGGAAGGGGTCAGTGCCCATGACACAAGAGCCTGTAATGAATTTACATAAATCTTCCACACTGTTATCTGAGGCAAAGAGCTCATCTTTAATTTTGTCTCACAGTAACCACTACAATCTGTGATGTCTCCTTGATTCAGATATGTCTCCTTCCCTATTTCCCTCCTTGGCAGTTTTCTACTCTTTTCCTCTGCCTGAAACTCGTAACACACTTGAAACCTGTCAAATGGTTTCCATTTGTATCCAGGAATCTCATATTAATAATACATTTTTACCTTATTATTTCTACTTTCATCGAAACTTCACAGCAAGCTGACAATTTCTAGCTTATGAACAGTCTCATGACATGATTTCATGAAGTATGGATGGCACCTCAAGCAGCAACAGAACTGCAATTCAGCCACACGATTCTGCTTTGAGGAGGGATGCTCAGATGCTTCACTGTGGTACCTGGGGTTTGCTGTCAAATCAGTTACAGTAGTGTGAATGTTGCCCATTCCAAAGCCCAGCTACTGGGGAAAGGCCAGTTCAGCTGTTCTGTGCTACAAGAGGCAAGGACAGAAAAGGTAAAATCACCTACTTTATTTTCCATGTAACAAACAAGGCTACAAAACAGGGTAACACTGTCTCAAGAGCCTCTTTCCAGCCCCCCAAAAGGGAGTGCAAAGCAGCAAAACCAAGAACCAGCAGACAAACCTGCAGGATGGTGTAAGGGGAGACAAAGGATGAGAGGAGACCCTCAGAAGTACCTGGGTAACGAGGTGACTGATTAGGCACTAGAGCCCAAATAACACTGGGACTCTGCAGTGGGCAGAGGGGACAGCTTCCCATGACAGCACAAAACCTAATGTTTTCTTGGAGGAAGAAAGGATAGGTTACATTCAGTCTAGAGCCAAGGGATCAAAAAAAGCAAGCCTCAAACTCTAGAAGGCTGGTTTCAGAATAAATTCCACGTTCAGAACATGACCATTCTTTTTCAAGTGTTTTTTGTTTTTTTTCTTAATTCCTGCTTTTTCACAAACCCCAACATACACCTCCCTCCCTGCACATCACAGTGATCCACTTTCACCCCATGTCTCCATCTTTCTTACTGCTCCACTCCACCCCCCAGCTCTCTACCCCTCTACAAAGTATTCTGCTCAGCGATGCCATCAAAAAATCTGAATCCCTTCTCCCCTCCTCACGTTCCAGAGCATTACCTTTCCTAACACTACATTGGGGTTATGCAATCTGTATTCACCCTGTTCCTGGCAACATTTCTTTGGTTGTTCCTGCACTGACAGAGTTACTGACTTGCACTTGCATAAACTGCATTCTCCTCTCCTTGAGATCACCCAAGCCCTCCCTGCACCACGCACTCCAGCAGAGCTCAGGCACACACCAGCCCCACAGGCGTGTGATCCCTGACTCACATTTCCAAGTCAGCACTTAAGCTGCTTTCCCAAACCCAAATCCCAACCATCTGACCAAGCATGTTGCAAACACACTCCACCTTAAAAATTAAATTCCCTGACGAGGCATCGCTTGCTGAAGGAAATTTCTCCCTTGCTGCTTCAGAACACAGCAGAATTTCAGGGCAATCACAGTGCTACACCACCACCTCTGTGGTCTGAGTCTACCCTGCTGCTTCAGCTCTCCTGCTGTGGAAATGCAAGATGTATTACACTGCTTCTAGTATCCCATCTGATAAATAAATGCAATGTGGAACAAATTAATAACAGTAGACAAGATATACAAATTAACCTGTTACTGACGTTAGAAATAAAAAAGAAATCCTGTTCATTGTTGCTGGCAGACAGATCTGACATTCAGACATGCATCACGCACACCTCGAGTCACTCTTTTAATATGAGGGCAGATGAAAAATCCTCCTCTGACACATTTGTTTTGGTAGCTCTGGGGCAGATGCAGTTGTGAAGTAGATGCTGGTGTGGTCCAGTCCCAGAGTATGACAACAGGGGATGCACAGAAACACAGACTAAAGCCACAGGAATTCCTAAGCTATCAAAATATGGGTAACTGGGGGGGTAACAGCAGAGCTAAAAAACTATTCTGGAATCACTGTTTCACCAATAAACACAGGGGGCCTAATTTTCTTCTCAACTACAGTAATATAAAAAGTTACAGTGGAATCAAGAGTAATCACACTGCAAGAAAAAAGTATTTTTAGCAGAATCAGGTTTGTACTACCTGTGAATCCATGGGCAAATGCATCTGCTGTGCTGCTCTATCTCATTTTGCTTCAAGATTTGTGGCAATCTCCACAGTTACAATCGGAGGCAGAGCAAACAATTGCTTCTGTTGGTAGTAAATTACACCCTCTAGCAGGTGCTGCAGAAAAACTTATGAGTAGTGTCTCGGTGCTTCTAAAATAGAAAACAGATATTGTGTTTTTTTAAAAAAACAAAGTAAAAGCCAAATAGCACAATAGCATTCTTTAGATATATCCACTCTGAACAATTACTGGTCAGAATTTTGAGGGCCATGTTCAGCATGTTCTCTACTGAAGATTTTAAACATCAACATCAATTATTAAAAAAAAAAAAAAATTTACTGAATTACTAAAGTTTCTTAATAAACTGAACCCACCTAGAAGATTTTGTACTTTGAGCCCATTCTACTATCAGGTCAGAAGTGTGATACCACCACAACATAGAGGTGCATTTCCTTTTACATTGTAGTTTTAAGTGAATGTCACCAAAAATTTCTAACTGTATTTTTCCTCCTTAAATCAACTGTCATGCTATCTGTATTCTAGCAAAGTACAATTCCATTTTAGCAGACAGAAATTGTGGAACTGTCTCCAGATTCAGATCATATGTAAGGTATTTAGCAAGTAGATGAAGACTTAGATTCAAATACTATTAGAGACCGCAAAAAACAGTTCCCTTTGTCAGTCTTGACAGTATCTAATTTTTAAGTGCTTGACTATGCTTTCAATATTCTTTTAATAGAAAACCTTAAAGATTATTCTCAGGTTTTGGAAAAAGAAGAAAGAGGAAAAAAAAAAAAAAGACAAAACTTAAAATTCCAGGATGGAAGCTATGCTTGCATCTACAGATATCTGCACAAATGTTCATGTCCAGCTGAATTTTAATGGACCTATAGAAAATTTCTGTTTATATGGCATGCACAGGCAGGGTGCTGTGGACCAAAGTGTGGTGTCAGCACAGTAGGTACAAATTTTGGAGGACAGGAACTCCTGAGGGTAATTTTTTCCACCTGTGCTAAGGTATCATTTATCCACAAATCGATTAGCTTCCAATCTATTCCACACATGGAGATTACCCCTTACAAGAGACAAAGTCCTAAACATCATCTCCCAAGTTAGGGAAAATGAACCCCTACAACCACATCTAAACCAATCAAATCTCAAACCATAAGAGCCATTTCTTTCCATCCTCCCCCTTCCAATTTAGTTAGTGTCAAAAGAGTAATGAATAATCAGGAAAATTCCTTTTGGGCTTATCTCTCAGTCCAGTGGGATCTCTAAATCCTTTATCAGCATTCACAATGAAAAAATAAAATGACACCCACACTTGTTTGGAGCCCAGATTACAACAATCTGGTACACATTCAGTGACTGACTGGAATTTACATCTTGCCAGAACACAGGTTCCCAGGAATCTTCCTGCACCCTCACTGTGCTGACCTGTGTGTGTAGCCAACCAAGGGATTAACAGCATCTCACAGCTTCCAGAGACATTCAGTCACCTTCCTACAATCTGCATTTCAACCATTGCACCCCACACCCTTCAGGGTAACATTTATTTATTGGTCTATAACTTGAGAAACAAACTGCTAGAGCTGTGGGGGCTTTATAATAATATTTATTCATTTCTCTCGGAGAGGTAGTCAGAAAAAACTGCAGAAGTGATGCTCCTTTGCTGAGAACAACTACATCAGTACTGGAGGTTGTCCAGACTGGGCTGAGTCATTCTGACTTCACAGAGCCTTGGTCTAAGGCTCCCAGATGGCCACAGATTAAAATTTGTTACACAGTCTGGTATTCCCACTCTCTGTAAATGAAATTTTGAGACCCCTTGACTCTCAGTGAGCAAGCTCAGCAGTATTGCCAATACCAACAGAGCTGAAGGAACAAGCTTGCCTTACAGCAGAACACAGACTTAGGAGAGAAAATGAAAATTCAGAGAGCTGGGATCCTCCAACATCCCATGGGAGTAGCTGCTTCGTACCTTTCTTTCTGTACAACAGGAAAGCAGAACAGTCACAATGCTGAAGGAACACCAACTCTCCCCATCACACACCATCCACATGGTGGAGCATGGATACTGTCACCAGGAGGAATGCTCTGCTCTCCTCATCCTTTCCATACCCACCTCTGCTCAGGAGACCACAGAGCACATCCTACACCCCATGTGAACCAAAGCACAATTTTAGTTTACTGGTTTATCCCTCTCTAGAACAGAAGTGTGTAATTAGCTGCCAGCAGTCAACACCTCATTAAACAGAAAGTGAAAATAATAAAACAACCCTAATAACCCAAACCAACCTAAAACTATTAGCAAAAACTGTAAGACTGGTTTGCATGAGAAATACCCACAAGAAAAGGTGAAAAGGAAAGAGTCGCAAGAGCATAAATACTCTGGAAGCTTGCCACTAGGTCACCTATTGAATCAGTTCCCATTAGGCACAAGAAAGCACTGAAAGGCATGGAGAAACCACAAACTTCAGGAAATTCTGTAAAGGACAAGGCCCTTGTTGAAGCTAGGGAAAAAATAAAAGAGCTCATTCATCTTGCATCTTTCACCTAAAAAACATAAAATATAAAGTCCATGGGTTAATCTGAGGCACTTCACCACTATTAGATGTACAGAAGCTCAAACACACTGCCCACACACATTTATTTGTGCATCATCCTGTGCTGCTGACCTTAATACTTTCTCCTTAGATTAACTACTTTTTGCCTTCATATTTTTCTCAGGCCTCAGCTGATGGCAGCAGCACACTGGCACCTCAGGCTAGAGCTGGTCTGGCTACACAGGAGGGGAGCTGGCTCCATGCTGCAGTCAGTGCCCACCTTTGGTCACTGGACCTGGTACAGTTGCCAGGCTGTTGTTAAACCCTGCCACTCAGCTGCCTTCAGGAAACAAATGGTTGTAATCAAACTGCCTTTTAACTGGAAAGACAGCATTAGATTTCATCAGCCATTTCACTGTCACGCTGCATTGTCTGCAGAGGAAAATGAGCCCATAGGCTCTGCCACTCCAATTGCTTTAGTTTGACAGCAAACATATTACTTCATAGCACACAGTGACAGGAGATGGTCCTGGAGAGCCTGCAGACACTCAGAGACAAGGCACACCTCTGTCCCTGTCAGAGATTCTGCCTTGTAGACTCCTAGTGAGGCTTTAGTTTTCATGGTTCTTGCAGCCCTAATGGTAACAAGGGCATAGCACTGTTCTTTAAGGGTTCTTTTGGCTGAATAAGTAACAATATTAATATTATACTGAAGTATTCCTTGAGGAAAAAAAAATTATTTGTTGTGTTTAGTAGGAGCTTCTGGGTATATAAAAGGGAAGCAATTTTAAGTTGTAACTTACTTGACCGTGCTTTCTTGCTTCTTTTTCATTCATTCATTCATGACAAGTTGTGTCATTTCTACTCACTTTGCAGTGAAGCCCTGGCACCTACTAATTTTTGGGGGGAATCCTTATTACAATGTTCCAGCACCTGAAGAAAGGCTATAAAGCAGATGGAGACTCTCTATTTACAAGGAATCACATGGACAAGGGGCAATGGGCACAAGTTGCTCCTGGAGAGATTCCAACTAAACACAAGAGGAAAAATTTTCACTATGAGGGCAGTCAGACACTGGAATGGTCTCCCTGGGGAAGTGGTGGATTCTCCCACTTTGGAAAGTAAAGTCTCAGCTCGACAGAGTGCTGAGATATCCCACATCTTCAATAACATGAGAAGGGTTGGACCAGATGATCCTTGAGGTCTGACATCCTGTGATGCTATGATTTTGGTATTTCTAAGATGTGCCAATAGCTCTGCTACAAGCACTGCAGTGGAAGTGTTCACACAATTCTACCAGCAACTCTTTTCACCTTTCCTAGACTTCACTGACAAGAATCTTTTCCAGCCAAGTTCAGGAAATGTGCTTTTCTGAGCCAAAGCAGCAAGACCCCACACTGAGTTGTAGCCAGCTGAGGTACAAACAGTTCCAAAGCAGAACTAAAACAAACAAAGCCAACAACAAAATCTCAGATGCTTATTTAAAGCTGCAAACCACTGATCTAAAAAGTTGGTGCTCATTTTGAAATTGGAGTCAAAACATTTTCAATTTGTGAAATATTGGCAAAATTTCCTTGTAGGGGATAGCAAACCAAGTTATGCACAATCACAAGACACCAGTAAACCCCAGTAAAATGAGCTGGGCTCAGAGCTCACTGACATTGGAATAAATTCAGTCTCAATTCACAATGGCATCACTAGGAAAGCTCTGTCCTCCCCAAATCTATCCAACAGATGGTAGGAAGAATTTTAGTTGCAGAGAACACAAACGAAGAGCCATCCATCAGTGCCCTGGTACCACTCCTGCCTGTTCTGCCTGGATGCAGTTCTACTGGACAGTACCATTCCCATCCTGCAACCACTCCCTTTTTTGTACCACAAGATAATATTAGTTCATCCTACATTATGTCATCCTGAGCTCCCTGCCTACACACAGCTTCTGGAAAGCAACTTACACATAAACCACAGTGACTATTAGTCCATATATTATGTAAGTAAGAATCTAGGGAGGAAAAAAAAAAACCCAAGCACAAAACCTGAACAAATCCCCAGCATTAGTAGGATGGCTAAGTGGCCCATTTCCAAACAAATGAATGTCAATTTGCTGGTTACCTGAACAGCACAGGGCTCATAGATTTCCCCCATGCTGACAGATGGAGTTTTACTGTTTTGATCCATGACACATTTGAAGGAATGCACTGGTGAAGCCAGGCATGTGAGACAGAGCAAAAGACCTCAAACAGGACTGTATTAAGCATGCAAGATTCAAGCAATGCAAAGTTTCACTCAGCTGTCACACCAGGATTGATCCCATTAAATTCCATGGGGAGAGGCCTGATTTACTCAGCTGTAAACAGTCAAAACAAAGCCTGTGGACTGAGTCCAACAAAGCATTTTAAGCACAGAAGGCTCTGTGGGCTCCACCAGGGCCATTCCCCACTGAGGGTCAGGCACATACTACAGAGATTGGCCCAGACTGAGCCATGGTGACCTTGGAGAGGCCATCAGCAAGGCTCCCAGATCAACCAGGCTAATCCTGCTCTCACTTTATCCAGTTCCTTATCAGAATTATTACAGGATTAATAAGGGAATTTTATTTATGATGTGGGAACAGTTAACCAGCACTGGATCTATTGCCCAGCTCACTGGTTAAATAAATATAAACTCCACAAGGATCTGCAGCCTGGAGAAGAGGAGGCTCAGGGGAGACCTCATTGCCCTCTACAACTACCTGAAAGGAGGATGGAGCCAGGCGGGGGTTGGTCTCTTTTCCCAGGCAACTCTCAGTAAGACAAGAGGGCATGGTCTTAAATTGTGCCGGGGTAAGTTCAGACTGGATATTAGAAAGAATTTTTTCACAGAAAGGGTGATCAGACATTGGAACGGGCTGCCTGGGGAGGTGGTGGACTCTTCGTCCCTGGAGATATTTAAAAAGAGACTCGATATGGCACTCAGTGCCGTGGTCTAGTGACTGTGGTGGTAATTGATCAAGGGTTGGACTCGATGATCTCTGAGGTCCCTTCCAACCCAGCCTATTCTATGATTCTATGATTCTATGACACTGTATCTTACTGCTCCCTAGGCAGTCAAGTATCATCCTAAGCATTTTTTCCAACCCAGAGATGAGTGTGCCAAGGCAGACAGAAAATGCAGCATCATTAAGGACAAGGTAAAAACCACAAATTAAAAGCGAGCTACTGAACATCCCATCCTTACATGACAAGGAAAATATCCACGGTTCCCGTTTTAAATCAAAACAAAATACACCCTTGTTTGTTCTTAATTTCTCTGCTTTCCTTCCTCTGTATCCCCAACGACCATACAAAAACTGCAAGCTAGAAACCCTCTGCTCTCATAACATTTCACTTAATGACTTCTGCAATAGTTTAATTTTTTTCCCAATGTTATGAGTTTTATATAAGCCACAGTGATCAATCATGAGGGATATGAAGTAAAAATGCAATAAACATTATTGCTTGACAGCTGCTTGGTGACCCATGTGAGCAGAGCTGATGGCATTAACTCCAGGATCTGATAGAGAAGCCCAGACTTTCAGATTAAGATGAAGTGGTACCCTTAACAGCAGTGTGAGCAAAGAGGCCAAGGAGCAAACAGACAGTGCCCTGCCAGATCTCTGCAGAGGGTAACAGATGATTTCATAGACAATGAAGTTTTAAGCAAAACACATAACAATTAGAGAAAGAGAGAGCAGATTGCCTCTGATGTGACCAGAGAGTAATAATCTCTAATACTCTTTAATGGAGTAGAGGCTTAATTTTAAAGCTTGCCTTTTTGCACCATAGACAGTAAGAATAAGTGCCTGAATCAAACATGAGCATGAATAAAGATCCCTTTCCCTGGAAGACAGTTTTAGATTCTGAATTTCAGGCAACAAGATGTGCATAACACTAAAATATTTATCAAGCAACTTTGGGCCAAAGACCCAGGCACAGGCTCTGCACTATTTTGACATGGGTCTCTTGTGGGAGGCCAGGGAGCATTCAGTACATCTTGAAAAGATGTACCCTTGAAAATTGGGCTCTTTTTGTTAATCCAAAAGTAGAGATACTGCATTTGTTCTCACTGACAGGATTCATTGTAAATGCAGCTGTTAGGAAGCTAACAACATCAGTGACTTTGTCTTCCCTATTTTTTTAGAGTTAAAAGGAGGGTTTTGTTTCATTTTTTCTCAGATAATTCTGGCAACTTCCTCCTCTGGCTGGGAGGTAGCACAGCAATATGTGGTCTTGTGCACTGACACCAAAGCATCACATGGGATTTCTCAGAAAGCCAGATCTTCTCATGCAAAACCTTGCCACCCTCCCACACAGACACACAATAGGCTTGTTATTAATACATCAACTTGTGAAAAAAAAGAAAAAAAAAGTTTTGGGCCCTCTTAAGCTCTCAGGATGCAGGTCACAGGGAAAACTGTCTATCACACCATTTCTGACAAGTCAGTATTTAAATGCTCACAGCAGGAGCCTGCTTGCATCTGCTGCCTTCCCCATCCCAGGAGCAGTGATGGGCTCAGCACTGGGACACAGGAGCAAAATGCAGCTTTTCCTCAGCCAGGAATGGGAAAACCCGATGGGGTTTGAACTTCACAAATCAGGCCAGAACTCTGAATTCAGACACTTTTTCACTGCTTTTTAGCCTGGGTGTTTTTCCATTGCAGGGACTCAGGGGGGCAGCCTGGGAGGGACCTGCTCCCCCCTCCACACCTTCTGACATGCAAAGAGAAAAGGGCAGCACAAAACCAGGGTGCTGAACCCAGGGCAAGGCTTGGCACTGATTCACAGGACATCCAGTTGCTCCCAGTTAAGGAGAGAGATGTCAGCCAATTGCTTCCAAGTGGAATACATGGTCTGGGAAAAGGCAGCAACACCATCTCAGTCACTACCCTCACTCTGTCCTGGTCTTTTTGGGAACAAAGCCCCACTGTGTGGGTACAAAGCTGCAATACAAGCAACTACACCAGCACAGGACATGGACATAACTGTTACAACCAACATAAAAGTGATCATTACCTAACAAGCCAGGCTTATGCATGTCAACTCAACCAAAACCAAATAAAAATAAATAAAAAGTAAACAAATCAAATATGCTGGCCAAGAATACTTTAGTAGATGGAGTACACCCTGCAAAGAACCCAGTCCCATGGGCTATGATGCTTCTCTCAGGTCAGCAGGGGATGTGGGGGAAGGAAAGGGGTTAGGGAGAGCTGCCAGGCTGCAGTCCAAGGAAGAAGCTTTGATGTCAGACAGAAGGAAAAAAAAAATTAAGAATCCTTTAGACTGGATCAGCACAGTTTATTTATCAAGTTAGAACCTATTATGACTGTACTGCTTGCTTTGAAGTTCCCTGGCCTATGTCAATTGTTTATTTATGATTTCATAATTGAGTTACATCAGAAGTGCCAGCCTGGGAATTTAGAGTGCTTCCTAAGGGACAATGAACATACGTACATTTTAACTCCACAGCACTCCACTGTGTGCTGTCAGGATGCACAGGTTTCTGTTCCAAACTGGACTCTCCTTCCCTAAGGGCTGAAAGATGTTAAGTGCTTCATGACAATGATACTAATAACTTGATTGAGAGAGAAAAAGGCTGCCACTGTACCAACCAGCATCTGTCAGACCACGAGAAATCAGGAGTGCCCACTGCATCACTTCACCCGTGATGTCAGGAACATATGGAGGCTGCTGCTGCTGGTCCAGGGTGGGAACTGAGTTCTGTCAGAGCCACTACACCAAGCAGTGGGAGTCAGAAGTGAAATATTAGGCTTTTTTTTAAAAAAATTGCCTAGATTTTCTCTTCCTACCATATACCAGCCACACACAAAACAAATAAAAAACCCAACCCACAAAACATAAACCAAACACATCACACTCAACCCACAGCAAAACTCATCTCAACTGAGCCCACAAAAGATTTGTTTCTACAGGTGACCCATTTCCACCAGTACTAGACAGTTCCCTACAACACATTTAAGGGTTTTTTTTACACTCCAGCTTCTGGTAGAATATTTTAAAAGTATGCTGTTCTCATAGAATTTATTTTCCAACTTTTCTTCTTCATCTTGGCACTATATTAATCAAATACAACTCAGTTATTAACAATCTATTGCTTGTTACTACTTATAGGGTAGTCTTTAACAGCAACTATATCTCCTTCCTTCCTCACAACATAAATTAACATATATAGGCATTACCTATTCCTCCTGATCTTCCTCTTCCTCCCCCCCAGATCTCATACTGCAGTCTGCCTCTATTGCTTCCCTTTCTCCTATTCTGTACTTTGACCAAAAATTCAAGACCAGTAAACAAAAACTCTACTGTGCAAAGCAATCCTTTCCCCCCTCCTGTCTTCATAATACTCTGGAGATGCTGAGTACTGCCAATAGCCCTCAATTATTATTTTAATTTATTATTCTGCTCTCTCTCTACCCTATCCAGTGAAATTTGCAGTTCTGTATCTTCTCTTTTAAGCATGAAATAATTTCCCATTGAGTTTCAGAAGCCTAGTTATAGGTATTAGAAGTAATTATCAATAAGGCACGAGGGATTTTCAAATATTAGTGACTATGCCCCCACGTGCTCCTGTGACACAGAGGCAATGTATTCAGTATTCTGAAGTGGGGCTCAGGAACAAGGTGCCTGATCCCTGACTCACACAGAGGAAGGAGCCACCAGGTCTGTAATCTGAAAAGAATGTTTAAAATCAACAAAAAACCAAGCAACCCACCTCCCCACCCCTGAAACCACACAATAATTTTTGCTCAAGCACTTTGTGTTCACTAATGATACATCAGTTAAAAATACCTGAACTCTAACTGAATCCAAAACATTCCCCATTTATAACCAGTTTCCACCTTCAGTAAGAGAATGGTTTCTGCTTCACCTGAGTTTTTTCCAAAGTACAACATGATTAGGGCATCCAGAGTCACTGGGTATCACACCAGTGAGGGAAGCTGAACATGTTAAATGCAGCTCTTTTAGTTGTGTCTCATTTGGTCTTCAAAGTCCACATCAGCTGCCAAACGCAATTTCTTCTAGGCTTTGAAGTACTTATACCCTAACTTCAAAAATATCTCTGCCACAGTCCCTCACTGTCAAATCATGGCTCATCAGCAAGAAATGCCATTAACCTGGTGGTCCCTTCTCCTTCAGCCATCACGGCTTAGCACCATGCTTGGTTTTAAATACGCCCACTAAAATTTCATACTGTAGATCTAAAAAGTATTTCAAATTCTTACTGTTCATTTTTTTCCATATACCTTCTATTACCATACATTTCAATACATCAACACTTTTCAAACTCATCAGTCATTAAAGAAGAACTCCATTTTCAGTCTTCTTGTACAGTGAGAAGCTGTCAGAATTTAAAAGCTCTCTCTCCTCTCACAGCCAATTTAAGAGTTTATTTGATAAGCACTGGCATGTCCAAACCCAATATAATGTAATGCTTGTAGCTTAAGACATTTTGCATATTCTAGAATGTTACCTTGAGTCCCACAACCCTGGGCATCCTAAACATCATGTTTTCTGTGCTAACAGCTGGGTCTCCAGTATTCATCACCTTCTTCCTTCATTTACCTTTGCCACTAGAAATCTGTCTTGGAAAATTGCCTTTTTCTTAACCATCTGGATGACATCTCATTGTTTACTTCCACAAGCAATCAAGGGAAGTCTCATCCAACCATCTCTCCCTTTTCCCAGACTCATGAGTGGCTCTGTGCAGCATCTGAACACCGAGAGAGAGGAATTTGTGATACAGAGTGCCCAGAAATAGCTTTGCTCTCTGGGGCAGTCCTGCAGAGTAGAAATGCTGATGAACCAGAATTCAATTATGTAATGAGAAATTGCTTTAATTAGCCAGTTAATTGACTCCTCAATTGCAATAAGTAAAATCACTCATTTTTTACAAGGCACAATATTTTTTTCCTAAGGGCTCCCAAGAATCAGCTCTGCATCTCACTTCTCCTCTACCCAGACTAAAATGAAAAAGGATCAAAGAGCACTGGCATGTTACCGAAGGGTCACAGATTTGGTAACTTTTCCAGAGCAGCTCAGAAAAACAAAAATACAGAAGAGGTGAGCAGAGGTGCACAGAGTTGTACTGGGGTAAGGGACTGCTCTCCTCTGATGGAAAGCAGCATGAACCTGAGCTGCATTAATACTGCCATCCTTTTACTTCAATTGGAAATATATCAACTCAGAAGGACATGGACTTTTAAACCCAAGTGAGATACAAGATCCACCCAGATGATAAGAGGTCTGGTCAAATGGCATACTAAACCAGATGCTTACAGGACCAGCACAGACAGAAAAAGACCCTAGGTACATATCAGAATCTGTCTTGATACCCTCTCACTGCTGTCTGGGCATCCCTAACACATCTTGCTGGCCCCAGAGAACAAGAACCTGCTTCTTCCTGGGACACTGCCACCAAATGCCTGAAATACATTATATAGCACTCAACTGAGTAAACCAGGCTTAACTAAAAATTGCTATTAAAGTATGTAGCAGGTCTTAGATATTTTTTTCTTTTTGCCTGACAACATTCCTTTATTTGAAAACAAGAACACAGAATTTCCACGACAAAATTACAGTCATTCGCTTTCCTTCAATTGAGAATATACTGTCACAACCAATTCCACCCAGTCAGTTCTATAAACTTTATAACATCAGGTTCTCAATGATGGACTGCAGCAGCCTTTACAAACAGGACAGGCAGTGCCATGGAAGTTACAGCCTGGAATAAATGTCACGTATGAGGCGGTTGCACAGAAATTTAAAATAAGCAAAACTACATTACCCATGAGAAATCCACCCTAAAAATCTGACCTCAATTTGGCCAGAAAGTTTCCTTTGTCTGACTTGCTCAAATCAGGAGCCAGGTATTCAATGCAAGAGAAAAAGCACACAGGGTAATGCAGAGAAAGCACCGTGCCAAAATTCAGAAGGTGCAACACCGCATATGCTGAAATCTCTGTGAGGCAGGAGTGTTTCTAAAAAAACCTGCAATAACCTGGGAGACCAAAGTATCCAAAACAATCAAGATTCACTGGGTGATTGGCAAGGGATTAAAAAAAAACAACAAACTTTGCAATTTAAGAGAAATAACAAAGAACTGAAAAATAATCTTGAGAACCTCGAACAGGGTCAGGTTCCTTCAGTAATAAGTGTATGTGTGTATCAAAACAAGCTATAACCTACAATAAAGCAGCACTGAAGCTTTCCTAAGAGAAAATCTATTAGGTGATATGAGCCTGACTTGATTACCAGGCTCTGTGGTACAAGCATGTAAAGCGGGCCAATCCTTACTTTAAAAAAAGCAGAAGTCCAACTGTTATGGGAAAAAGCCACCGTGTTGGAAGGTGGATGGCCAAAGTCCTCCTCTCTCCCTTGATATATCCCCAGATGCCATTTGATCTCCAGCACACAATTGCTTCCCACCTGTGCCCTTCTCTGGGTGTGCTCCCAGGCAGCAATCCCACACCAGGCTGGCTCCTTCCAGCAGACCCCAGGGCACACAGAGGAGCTGAGCTTTGGAGGAGAGGGAGGAGCACGTGTCCAGTTTCCAATGAGCATTTCTAAAGCAGCAAAAAGATGCTGTGGGGGCACAGACGGCGCTCTGCACTCCACAGCAAAGCCCTCCATCTGGGAAAGGAGGGCTGACAGACAGCATTGTATGTGCTGCAAGGGGACAAGGGAACAACAACAACAAGAGAAGCAAGTGACCTCCCTCCAGAGCCAGCAGAGCCACCCGTTCATTCCCCGTTTGTTTGCTCTTTCAGACTTAAACGCTTGAGCAGATTTACACAAGTAAGTGCACTTAAGAAGTGGGCAAACTGAACATGAACACCAGGCCAACTGGCTGCAGTGTCCAAGGAACAGAAAGTGGTATTAATCCTCTGAATTGAAGACTAAAGCACCGCCTGTACCCCATGGAGCTTCCCAGTGGGGTCCCCTCCTCGTCTTTCCGCAGAGCCGCGCGGCACCTCCCCAGTGCCTCCAGCTGCCTTTCCACATCCAAGGGAGGGACAATTGGTAATGGAAACCTATGGAAATTCGTGGAGAAAGAGACTCAGAAGTCAACTACACTTGCAAGTTTACCAGAATCATTCTCCCAAAATACTCAGCCCAGAAGAATGACTGCAATTATTTTTTTTAAAAAAAAACCCCACAACCTGCCCCTTAGCTGGGCAAAATCTGGGTTACCTCAAAAATTTCTGGAGCCAGCAGTCAAGCAATACCCCTCCAGATATAGTGTTGCTCAGGGAACCCTCCTGCCACATCAAACCTGATATTTTTTGAAATGCAAACAGCACAATTTTAGGCTTTTCTAAACCATCAAAGCTGGAAAATTCTTTGCAATGGGAACACTGCCTTCATGGGTATTTGTGCATGTGCACACACAAAAGACGACCAAGAGTCCAGAAATGAAAATGAGTTTCCAAAAATGCTGAAATCCTGCAGCTTGCATGTACCCTCTTGTCTGTCAAACCAAGTTTCTTAGGAATGTATTTACAAAGCATAGACAACTGCTCATCAAACCCAGTGCATGTTTTTGCAGTTTTTGACAGTTAGAAGAGCATATATTTGTTCAAGTTTATTTTTATAGTGTTCAACACTAGATACCAAAGACTTGGTAGTACAGAAACTAACAGCATTTTCTTCTATCCAGCTGTAATTTTTACCCTGCCTCGAGTCTGCAGAGAATAATGGAGAAAAAGATACTGATTGACATCCTTCTGCTTTCTTTATGTAAATTCCATGCCAACAGGGAGAACACAACTAATCCTGTCCTACCAGAGAATATTAGTGAAAGATGAGCTGTTCTCCAAACAGGAACCATCTACAGCTTTTTCTTAGCCCAGTGAAGTCACCTGATAGATCCCCATCACTGACAGAAGCAGTTGCATGATGTTACCAAGTAATTAATGTAAAACTGAAGTAGGAGATAAAGTACCTGTACTTGTTACTCATCTCTAACTACAGGTTCATCTTCCAGATCAGTCAACAGCAGTGAAGAGTCTACTCATGTTGTTGTTCCCAGCAAAGATGCAGTAACCTTCCCCTTTGCACAAGGAGGCTTTCAGCTGCCAACCTCAAGGGATATCAGGGCCCAACCATGTCTTGCCCCTGTAATTTTCACCTCTCTGTGCCAGCAATGAGACTTTTTCTAAGTATATTAGGTATGACTGTATCTTCTACCTTTGCACACTAAAACCTGCAAAATCTTAACTCTTCCTATTTTCACTGCACCAGACAATCTTGAAATCTTTGATGCCATAAATAGTGACATACTGCATTATCTAGACAATGTATCTTAAAGTAACAAAATTTTGAATTTTTAAAAAACATTAAGATATTGAAACTAGAATATATAGTATTAAATAGTGAAATATTTTAAATTATAAAATATTTTTTTAGTTACATATATATGTTTAAAACTTGTGTTGCAGTGTCAAGCCCACAAGAGTTGTACAATCTTACTTCTGCCCTCATACATATCCAGTGCATTCACCAGTGAACACAGGAGTTTTAGGGGCAAATCAAGATACACACACATATAATTGAAGAACAATCTCAGAAAAGGAGAATAATTGTAAGCAGTACTCAGAGGCACACAGACATTTCTTGCATATGTTTTTGTTCCTTTGGCAGCAACATAAGCCAGCATTTTTAAAACATCCTGCTAGTCTTATCAAACTACCTGACAAAAGGAAAATACAATTTTTATCTCAAAGAAACCTGAAAAGAATTTTATAGCTGGCCTTTCTTGGTCTGCAGGCTTTCTTCCTGTTAAATTGCAAATGCCTGCCAAAAACAGAGGAAGAGGGAAGGGCCATTAGCACCCTTCCCACAAACCACAGGAATCCTTTACATTGAGCTGAAAAGCATCAGGCACTCAGAACAGAGGAACTACTGCTGGGATTGCCCTCAGCAGACTCACCATGTCCTGCAGCTTTTTTGTCTCTCTGAGCAGCTCAGTACCAAGCAGCTCTCTGTAGGCCACATCTTGAGATAAGGCTACCCCAGGCAATCCAAATTCATCAGGTGTTTCACACTGTGACTGCTTCTGCCTCCACCTGGCTGGATCTTCCTTGAATAAGCCCTTTCCAGTAAATCCTAGGGTTGGGCTGGGATCCAACAGCAAACAATAACTCAGTTCCAGAAAGGGAACAGCAAGAAGGTTCCCTTCAGCTTTTAATAGCTAACTTGACCACAATTTGAAAAAAAAAACTTGGAAATTTTCTATTTTGTACCAACATATGGTACCACAAATGCAATTTTTCTAATCCTTGAGTACCTTAATAAAGAGATGGAGCATCAAGACACAGAACTGAAGCCTCAGATACCACAGTGTTGTTCCCATCCCCTCTTCTACAGCGTGAGGCACCCTCTGACCTTTCCTCAGCTCCTGTCTTGCTCTGTCTTCTCAGATTTCTTTTTGATTGCTGAAACACTCTCCTGACACAGCCAACTTCCATTCACTCCATCTGT
This sequence comes from Phaethornis superciliosus, assembly GCA_023637945.1. Classification (NCBI taxonomy): domain Eukaryota; kingdom Metazoa; phylum Chordata; class Aves; order Apodiformes; family Trochilidae; genus Phaethornis; species Phaethornis superciliosus. The sequence goes on from JAJQWJ010000009.1 coordinate 25,165,980, forward strand.
CACCAATCCAATGTGATGGACTGCACAAACTGAAACCAAGGTGTTCTCTAAACTTCCCACCCAGCTGCACTTCATCTCCTCTCGTGCTGCTCTTCCAAAACCATCATTATCCAGTCAACTATCATCATCAAAACCAGTCAACTGACGTCTGCCAAAACAGTCAAACCCTGGGTCACAGCCCAGGGATGCCCAGAAAGCTGATGGAATCTCCACAAGCAGGAGCTGATGAACAAAGACATGAAATTCCCTCAGTATTTTATTATCCTGACAGATTTATGTTTACCTTCTCTGAAAGGTCAGTGGAGTAAGACAGCCATGGGAAAGCACACCTAACAGAGCCAGCAATCCTGCAAACAGACTATAAAACTCTGTCTATCTGAAAGCAACATTTCAGTCAAGTATTATCAACTTATCCCAGCGTGGGCTAAAGATATGGGACTGTCTTACAGCCTGTGAGAGAGTTCATGATTTGCACACTGCTGTTTCCTCGGGAGTAAGGCCTTCATGTCCTTCAGACAAGTACATTAAAACCAGGGCTTGAAACTCCATGGTTTGTTCTTCCTCAACAAACAAGAACTTGTGGTTTGACAAGAGTCTCAGCAATACACTCAAAAGTTACTCAACTGATTTAAACATACTTGAGAAGAGCACAGAATATAGTATGCAGGTACAATGATCTGGCCAGAGAAAGTATGACCTTTTCATCATTAATAAGTTAGTTATTAAACATTTAAATATTTAATATTATTTTTAATAAATCTTTTAAAGCCAAATTCAGTAGTTACTATCATGTTTTGAAGCACTTGTTTATAAAATGCAGACATACCCAAACAATGCCACTGCTTCCAAGACCTACACAGCCTCTAAATATATTCAGTGAAATGAGAAGGTAAATGCTTGAGACTGGGGGAGAGAAGCCTGAAACTGAAGAGCCTTTCATCTGAATATGAAAAAAAAATATTTGAGAATCAGTATAGAATCTAGTAGGATTCATTTTTCTCCTAATAAAGCTTTTTGGAACAGGAGCATGTTTTGCAGTGTCCACAGAGAGCAATGCTCAGAACTTTCCAGAACTTTTGGTTTTCTGCCTAATGGACCACCAGGAAACAACGTAGTTGATAGAAGTTCTCCTTTTGGTTAACAGAAATAAGCAGTACACAAAAAAGACAGACCACAGAACCCACTGTGCATTGGGGTCCAAGAAAAGACACTCCTCCCAACAACAACAAAAAAACCTTTAAACATACTTAGGCTGCAGGCAACAGCAAAGACTCCAAGTAAAAGAGCCCCAGATACAGTGTCTAACCTGAAAGCTGCTGAATACAATCCCCCAACCCACCTTGTTTTTATTATTAAATGTATTGTTAAAAGGAAAAAGCCCAATTAACTAGGACCACGTAAGATGAACAGACTGGTGCCTTTTAAACATGATGACCCATCAGAAAAGGCTCATGATTGTTCATGAGCTACTCTTTTGCAAAGGTGTACACCCAACAAGCTCCTTCTCCTTTCCAGAAGTTAACAAAACTGTAGGTTTGCCTTTCAAGGATCTGATTATCTATACTTGAATCGTAAAAGGCTCAGTTCCACCTTCAAAGAAAAAGTCAACCATAATTTAACCCCAAAAAGGCACAAAGCATCATAGAGCTATACAACTTAGAGCCATGTTCCCACTCCTTCTTCCTTTCACTCATAACCAAGGACAATCCACCTCCCTCATCTTACTTCCATTTGGCTTTTTCCACCCTACCTGGTCTCATGCTCCTCAAGCTCTCCCATAGCCTCCTGTCCCTTTGGGCTTTTTTTTCCCCCCTCTCTCTTCCCCCCCTCTCACAGATCTGTTTTATTAAACACACCTGCCTGCCCATTCAGCCAACTGTTATTTCTGTTTGCATCCATACAAATAGCCAGGCACACATGCTGCTACTTAATGCTAACCATATGAAACCACTAGTGGTGGATGCACCTGTCAGGAACTGCTGAGCAGGAAAGCAAATAACTTCCCTTCCTGGGATAAATAAGACTTGCTAACCAAGACCTGTAAAAGTAGTGCAGCAACACTGCAGTCACAAGACACCCTTGGGAATCCAGGTCACCCCAGCAGCACATGCTGAAAGTGGAACCTCAAATGAGGCAAGAGTACCAAAATGGGATGATTCAGTTCCTCCCACCACCACCAGAGATGAGGGCATCTTGAAGGAGAGCAGGAAAGAGGCATAAATCATAAACACAGCCACACAGTAGATGCATCCACAGAAGATTTTGTTTCCCAGATGTTTTAAAATGAGAATACCTTCTCCCTGCATTAAGGTACAGAAACTGTGTGTGACAGAGATCATGGAAAGACACTTGGGCAGAGATTTTGCAGACCCTCCAATCTTCTCTTCACCACAAAGTATGTAATAAAATCTGATACATATATATATATGGATTTCACCCTTATAAAGTTAGTTTGATATTGGTATTTGAAGTATGCAATACAACCTTTTAAGTTACTGAAACAGTAATACAGAAAGTTAACTTTAAATTTGAATTTAATCTGCACTACAAATACAATAACCAATCTGATTTAAAGCTGAGATGTTTGGAATATGCTTGCAAGGCAACATGGGTAACATATTACCTGTTTCTTTGGAAAAACTGGAAGGGCTTGGTTCTCCTGTGAGCTGTATCAGTGCAGTGTATACATAAACCTTGCTTCTCTATAAAAATGAATGCCTTTTTGCATTAGAAATACCCAAACAAATACAGCAGCTGTGATGCAGCCATGGAGTAAAAGAACAAAGTTGTAATCTGCCTCAAAGGAAAGTCAGGGAGGCTTGCTAGGGCAAGTTGCTTTTAAGAAGTGAGCTAACAAAGCATGTTTTAGTTCAATCAAAGCAGCAGCATACTGCTTAAAAACAGTGAATGCTGGAGATGTATAAAATTCCTGGCCATACTACATCCATTAAATAAGTGTAAGGACTGGAAGTTAAATTATATATAAGGTCTTGTGTGTGCTCTCAACTTTGCATTTTGTTATATTTAAAGCTTAAGATTTATTTTGTTAAATATGAGCTTTTTTTTTTTAAAAAAACTTCATTATTTTTAAGTCTTTGCTTTAAAATATGTTCCCAAAACTACTACAGTACATCTATCACATTAGCATCAGCTTTAAGCAATTTTTCAACGATGTTTCCAGCCATTTTTAATATTTATTTGATGCATAGTGATTCTAATACATATGACTCTTTTGAAGGATTAAGAGCATTTATTCCCATTACATTTTAAATGCTATAATCCACTGCAGAATGAATGATTTCAAAACTCCACTTTGAAGTCTCCAGCAGTTCTGCAGTGCTGCCAAGCAGTGCTGCTGTCTGAGGCTGAGATGTGGTTACCTCCTGCCCTGCAGCCCCTGGCTCTGTCCCCAGCCCTCTCTGGGAGCTTTCCTTGCAGCAGATCCCCTCCAGAAGCACAGCAAGATACCTGCCTACCCAGAGAGGAATCATCTGCCTGTGAGTCAGGAATCACAGTTTCACACCAGTGGAGAGGTAAAATTTAAAAGGGATATCTAAAAAGTGTCTCAGCATCCCTGGCTAAACCACATCAACTGCACATAGCATTACCAGGTAACCACCCCAGCTCTGCTTTGCCTGAAGCCAAATTACTTTCTTTTCATTCAGTGTTTATCATATAGAGTATTGCATCCAGTTCTGGGCTCCCCAGTTCAAGAGGGACAGGGATTTACTTGAGAGAGTCCCTCGGAGGGCTACGAGGCTGATGAAGGGACTGGAACATCTGCCTTATGAAGGAAGGCTGAGACCTGGGGCTGTTTAGTCTGGAGAGAAGACAGAGGGGATGGAATCAATGGCTATAAATATGAAGCAAGAAGGGACAACCTCTTCTCACCTGTGCCCTGTGACAGGACGAGGAGCAATGGATTCAAGCTGGAGCACAGAAGTTCTACCTCAACATGAGGAATTTCTTTACTGTGAGGGTTACAGAGCCCTGGAAGAGGCTCCCCAGAGAGGTGGTGGAGTCTCCTTCTCTGGAGACTTTCAAGACCCAACTGGATCCATTCCTGAGTGACCTGCCCTAGTTCAGGTCCTGTTCTGACAGGGAAGTTGGGCTCAATCTTCTTCAAAAGTCCCTTCCAGCCCCTGACACTCTGTGATTTTGTGATTTAATTCTCATTAAGCTGGCATAACAGAGGTTGTCAAAACTTTCAGTTTATCATCAGCAGGCTATAAATTTGATATATTGATTATGCTGACAATGCCATTGTTCCTGGAATTTTTTATCTTTTGGCATATTTTGTTCTATTACCAGCACTGAAGACATCTGCACATTTTTGAATATACACGAGATCTTGTCTGTCTTCATCCCTCTTGTCTACAAACTCTGATGTTATGTTGGGTAAACACACTTGAGGGACACTTGCCAGTCAAACAAAATTCGTGTATCAGGGAATGGAGCACAAATACTGAGTTTGCTTTAATGTACTCATGGTGCATCTCATCCCAACTATGACTTTTCAGTGTTAACTGCAGCAGAAACAGGCTTAGAAATCAAGTTCTCATTTGGGAATGAGCATAAAGCAAGGACAAAAAATTTGTCCTCTTAAGCAGAAACCAGGTTCTGCATTAAAAGAAATACTTAGGCAAGTAAACAATTTTTCAGGGTAACAGTTTTCTCTGCCCATCTTTACAGATTAAACTAGATTGAGTCACAAAAAACAAATAAAATGTCAAACCTGATCATGTCTGTGCACAGCTCATGAATTTTGGGGCTGATGTGAACTATGGCAGTGGCTGTGGAGTTCCCTCAGGATCAGGGGATCAGCTGGGGAAGCAAGAGAGAAGCCCAAGTACACCACAGATGTGCAAGGACAACACCAGATAGCACTGCAGTGATTTCTGGCCAGCAGTCTGACTTTTCTAAATGGCACAGAGCAGAACAGACCTCATCTAAAGGTATGCCTGGAGCCAGCCAGGCTCTGGTGCCACCTGAGGATGACTGTAATATAAAGGCTAAACCCTCCCTTCCCAGAGCCCAAACAAAAGTTTTGCAAATCAAATCCAAATCCAACTCCTGTATCCTCTGCAGGAGGCACTCAGAGGTTAACATTGGGAGGTCAGCATTCAAAACCAAAACTCACAATCATTTTTACTAAATATCTGTGCTTATCTATGAGGTATGTCAGCCTGAGACCAACTATTTTAAAACTGGGGTTTCTAGAGTAAAGGAAAACTACCCTTTCCAGACAAGACAATTATTTTCCTCAGAATTTAGGGCACATTCCCTAGGTTATAACTAAGATTACCAATATTTATGTTTATCATTCTACACTTTGCGCTCAAACTGGGGAATATGCAAAAAAAATATCTTGTATTACACTAATAATACTATTCCTGGGAAGCAAGTGGAGGGCTTGTTCTTTAGGAGAGCCCTAAACACCAGGTAGGATCACCCCTTTCCCAGCCACATTTGCTGCTCCAGCATGGGAATCTTCGCTTTGTCTCCAACAAAACTTTAGAACAACTTTACAAGAACTTTTTGTTCTCCAACAACTTTACAACAAGCTTTATTTTCAGAAGCACAGCAGCCAGTGCCCTGCTGATTCTTTGTGTAAAACCATTATCATTACTATTTGAGAACCATACTTACCAGTCCTAGAAGCAGACACTGTCTGAGAAACTTGCTGTTAATTTCAGCAAGTGCAACTACCCACAAGAGACTTAGCTGAAAGCATAAGTACAAGACAGAAAAATCACCTTTATCCTGGCCCAAACCAGGACACAATGCCAGCTAAGTCGTAAGAATAAAAGAAAATCTTTTGATGCTAGCAAAAAACTTGCAGTCAAAACCAAACACTGGGTTCACAAGCACTATATTTGGAGAGGGAGAGTCAAGAACTAATCTACCATAGTAATTGGATTGAGAGATTCTGAGTTGGTGGAATTTAGTGGCTGTATTAAAAAGTCATCTCCTCTTCAAGGCAAGGAGCCAACACAATGAAGACAAGACAGGAAACACGTTAGGGAGTGTCATTCAAGGTTAAAAGAAGACCCTGTTATCTTTAAAATGGAAGAGCAGCTTCTTTCCATGAAACTAAGTTTCTGTCTTTTGCAATCTAAGGCCGTTTTTTATTACTAAAATCAGCAACTGGAAAACACATTTACCAGAGCATAATTCCCATCATTATAATAAGAGAGTCAATTAAAACTCAGTTAAGTGGCAAATCTGACTTAAGAAGAGGATTTCGGTTACTTCAATAAAAACTAAGTAATACTGGCATCACACAGGTTGTTTCCAAATTTTTGTCTTTACTGCTTAAGAAAGTAAATTTTTTTTTTTATATCCCTGTTCCTCCCCTCAAAATGACCAAGCAATTCTAAGCCATTTCTCAGTTCAACAGTGGTATAAGTTCCCAGAAAGTACTGACTTTCCAAAATAATTAAACAGAACTTAAAAATGCAATTTCATACTTACAGTAGGAAATGACCAAACTTATTTCATCTGTTTTGGTAAGCAGAGACAAAACAGATGTAATGATTTTTTTGACAGATTCAATTCCTGTTAATAGGAACCAACAATTCTAAGAGTCTCTTGCATGACAAAAATAGCAGTGAGGGACCAGTTTTTGCACAAATAGATTATGTCATAGTATGTTATTTGTTGCTGCAATGGGCAAACAAGTCCTGAATCCATCCTACTTCTGAGCTGTATTTCAAGCTAAACTTTGTACACCAACAGTCTTCAGACACCCACCTGCCTAAGTGGAATCAAAGGGAAATTTTGTGCTTCAGTATGAGGACTTGTCCCTTTTGCTGCTCCAACACAACGTAACTTTCATAGCCAGGATCTACAATACACTTTTTTTCGGTACAATTTTTTCTTTCCTTTTCTACTAAAAAAAGGTTTTTAAAAAGGATAAGAGAATAAGCTTTGCAGGAGTAGAGAAGGCTAGATAACATCTTAGCTCCCCACAAGACAGGATAATGACACAGCAAGTATTAAGAACAGTAAATAACTTCTCTTGGTTACTCAGACTAAAGGTTAATTAATAACAATTTATTTCACATCTAACCACCAAAAAGTTGCTTAAACAGACTTAGCAGGAAGAGCCTGCAATACCATTTACACTCTAGACTTCCCCAGTAGGAAGTAAAATTTCCGTTCAGTTTTATTTCACCACTTTTCTTTCTTCTCTGTTTCAAGACTGGAACTGCTCATTGGCCAACACCCAAGAGCTCAATACAGCCAATTTCAGGAGGACTCCAAATACACAAACACCCTCTCAACCCAGGCCCTCATTCTGCAACGTGGGTCCACTTTTAATTAAACACAGCAGCTCAGATTATCCCACCCAAGGACTAAGCAGTGTAACAAGTTTCCTTGGTGCCACTTTAATAGCCTGCTTTTTAAGAAGCTTTAAATTCTGCATTCAGCTGCAAGACACCAAATGCTGCCAGCACTGCCTGATCTCAGCAGGAGAGAGAAAAAGTACCACTAGGTCCCTGCTCCAGTATTTTTAACAAACATGGCTGAAGAAATTATTTGCCTGGATTATGAGACTAACAAGTACTTCTTAAATCAATGCTGAACTGCATTCATTTTTATTTTCACTCTCGTTGGTAAGAAACCACCAAAGATTTCTTCCAAAACTCTGCTTCAGCCACAGCAGGGATGACTAATTATAAGCACCCTGTCTGGGGTAGAAAGAAAAAGAAATAGTTTATCTAAGCTTATGGAAATGTGGCTGCACGCTTCACTTTCTGCCTTTTCTTCTTGTCAAGCAAACAAAGCAGAAGGGTGGGAGGGGGAATGGCAGCACAAGCAATGAAACAGCCTCAGAAATTCAAAGCTGAAAAGATGTTCCAGGTGATGAAAGACGAGAGGAGGCTGCTCAGTTTTTACATTGCTGTACCAGATAAGAGAATTTAGGATGGGCAAAATCTGTTCTCTAAGCCTGGTTCATCAGGGCATATCAAGGCTTTAGAAACATTATTGCATTTTTAATAATATTGGAATCTGCCTGTGTCCCTTTTGATTAATATCTATGTAACAATTGTCCAAGCTTCACTGAGGTTGTAATTTTGCTGGCTGGAACTATCTGTAATTGCTTATAGCAGCTGAATGCTTACTTGGGCTTTTTTAGTGTCTTTTAAAGTTAGCATCTTAATGAAGAGACACTTAATGAATCTTAATCTTTTTTGACAACAGATGCCAAAAATGTGCCTGGAAAAAAATAATCAGGAGAGGAGGAAGAACAAGGAGAAAATAGAAAAATTCATCTGCATACATAGAAGTGCAATTTATACTTGTCTCTTTATATATGCTTTCAAGAGTATATACATGAGCAAGACTAGTTTTGTCTAGTTCATCAGCATATGTATTTGCAGCTTTCATTAAAACCACAGGAGCAAGAATGTGTGTCCTAGAACCAGGACTTGTTCTAGATTTTAATGGCTGGAAACAAATGGTACAGATATTATATACAGAAATTAGCAAAGGAAGGGAGCCCATTCTTTTGTTTGGTAGCAGAGCCTCCACATGAGGAAGGAGGACACACACCATCTTCCAAGAGCAGACTAAGAAAAAACATAATATTCTTTTGTACTGACTACAGCAGTCTCATCTGCCCTGCAGCAAGAGGGATGTGACAAGGTCCCTGCATTCTTACCAACAGGCTCAGGAGGTCCTGGTGTCTCCCAGGAAAAGAGGATTTGCCTTCAAGCTGAAAACCGCACAATGAGAACAACAGGAGCCAGACATGGTAATCAAGTTCCCCACCATACCACTCCTCTGCATTCTCCTGAATCTTTGTGATTACTGAGGGGGAGACCATGACAACAGCAGCAAAGCCATTCACTGCTGACACTGGAGACATAATGGCCAACTAGTACTTAGGTTGAAATAAATCACCCCCTAGCTATTTTATTAATGACCTGGCCAGAGAGCTCATATTTCATTGCAGAAGATGAAAGAGACAAGGAAACCAAGCTGCTGGTTGACAGGAATGCAATTCATTTACCTTCTTATATGCTTCTGGTCAGAGCAGGAGAAGAGTTGGGCATTGCTGCTATGTCAGCACTTAGTTATAGGTCTTGATCATATACTGAATTCCCATTTAAATTAAACACTGAAGCCAGGGACACTGACACTGAAAAGGACACGTACACCAGACTGGGAACTAACACAAGAGTGAGAGGCAACACAGAGGCATCCTGAAACCCTACTGCCTGCTCTTGACTGTAAGCAATAATGTCAGGCTGATATCTCAAATAGAAGCCCTACTATCAGTGAGTACATATGCACTTCAGTTAGCTTTGCTCTAGGAAGCAAATTTCCAGAGCCAGCCTAGCCCACAACCTCACGTGCATGAATCACAGAATCATAGGATGTCAGGATGAAGAGACCTCAAGGATTATCTGGTCCAACCCTTCTGATGTTATTGTTTATATGAGACATTGAGCTGAGACTTAAAACCTTCCAAAGTGGGGGAATCCATCAGTTCCCCTGGGAGACCATTCCAATGTCTGACTGTCCTCAGAAAAATTTTACTCTTGTATTCAAGCAATCTCCCCAGGAGCAAGTTGTGCCCACTGCCCCTTGTCCATGTAATTCCTTGTAAATAGGGAGTCTCCATCTGCTTTGCAGCCCCCCTTCAAGTATGGGAACACAGCATAAGGTCTCCCTTAAGCCTTCTCTTCTCAAGGCTGAATAGACCCAGTTTTCTCATCCTTTCCCCATAGGAGAGGTGCACTGATCATCCTCATGGCTGTTCTCTGGACCCTCTCCAGCCTGTCTGCATCCTTTTTGTACAGTGGGGACCAAAACTGAATGAAACACTCCAGACTTTGCCTTCCCTGAGATTTTTTTTTTCCTCAAGCTGTTCACCCATAACCAGGTTATAATTTCACTTCTCTGCAGTATGCCTGCCAAACAGCGGAAGAAAAATGGAGCAGCAATGTCACCAAGACACTGTGGCTTCATCATTTTTGTTCCTTACATGCTTTCCTAGCAATGCTTTCACAGGTACTCCACAAACTCTCTTAAACCACATACATGACTTTCCTCCTCCAAAGTGTAAGTCAACAAAGTCAACACCAGGTATTCACCAGAGGTAAAATTACAGCATTATCCTGATGACTTAGGGCACTACCAAACCTCTTATGTTCCCCATCTTTAACTCCAGGACTCAAAACATCAATGGTTCAGACATCACCAAGTCTGTCAATGATAAAAAATTGATACTGCAATAACACATGACTTAAGTACCTGTCATACAAAGGCCCCCTTGTGCCTAGCACCGTTCTTTTCTTTCAAGTGTGTGTACATGCTTAAAGAAAACCTTTGATTTCAAGCTCTGCAGGACAGGAGCTGCCCAGCAAGTCAGTAGGGTTGGCACTGGACAAAGTGCAAATTTGCAAATCATCATCACAATGCAACACTACAAAGGTACAAGTCTAATGCAGTTCTGTCAGGAGGCTAGTCCTGGTTTAAGTAAAAAAACCAAAAAAAAACAAAAAAACAAAAAAACAACCCAAACCCAACATTCCTGCAATGTTCTGCATGCTCAAAAGGGCCTCACCTGACTCACGCAAGAATCACTGTGCTCCAAAAATTGTGTGTATAGAGGTGAAATCTTTTTCCTTTAAAATCTACACACCTTTATTTAAGAGAATCCATTGCTCATGAAGTGTACCAGACCAAAGGCTTTGGAAATCTAAGTTCACAGGCTAAGTACACCACAGACAACAGCAATTAGTGTATCTTCCTATTTCCTCCAGCAAGCCTAAATTATTTAACATAGAGAATAGATTAAGAAGAGAATGCATGGGAATTATTTTAATACAGTAAATGGCACAGAAAAAAAAAAGGGAATTAGGAAATGCAGACTCCTACAATGGGTGGATCATGAAAGAGTACAAAGCTGAAGAGACACAAATGAGTGAGATTTTAAACATCACATGGATTTCCAGTAGAAACCATGACCATGGACCCCTGTGATCTGGGATGAATATAAGAAGGTTTCTGTGAAAGGAGGAAAAACAAATTAGATTATTATTTTGACCACTAGTACATTCATAGGGTTTTTTTTTTTTTAATGGGAATTCCAGTCTTAATGGGATATAATGTCTTCAGTATCAGAGCCTAAGATAATCACTGAAGGAGATTAGGTGGAAACTTTCACAGATGGTTTTCTAAGAGGCTTCTGGCACCACCCCTGTAAGCCCACCATACTGAGGTTCTTCACAGGGCAGAATAATGAGGATGGGACCCTGAGGCAGGCTCACTGTGAAAGGTTCTGTGTGTCTTGCACCACTCCTAGAATGATCTAATAATGACTCATTTCTGTGAGCACAATTTTTCCATCAGCAAGAAAAAAGGAAAAAAAAAAATTAGAAAAGAAGGTTAACAGGATACATTAAATTTCGGATATTGATATGTTTTGATTTTTGTTTAAAAATAATTTCCAGGCATTGGAAAGTTTAAAAGAGGCCTGTTGGATTTGTCTTCCATGCAGTTCTCACTACTCTATTTAAAACCATTCATCCAAACAGAAGGTATTCTCAGAGGCACTATTGATAAAAAGACTGCACAGAAGCCAAACGCCGCAAGCAGATATTTTTAATTATCCAAACTGTGCACTGAAAACATGCACAGCTTCAGAAGCAAACTTAAGGTCAGAGAGGGAAGCAGGGGTTAAATAAATCAATCAATAAATAAAATCACAGAAACAAGCTACACGCTAAGAAAAATCTCCCTATGGAACCTCCCAATCTGGCTTCTGATTGTGTTATCAGTCCAGGTGAAACATTTGGGGCTATCATAAATGAAGATAAAACATGTTGGCATCTGTGTGACAGACATGGCCACAAATAAATCAAGCAATAAACAGCACAGCGTGCTACTTCTGGCTTTGTGCCTCCTTTTTGTCACATGAGGGTAAAAAGTTGCATTCAAAGACCACAAATGCCTCTGAAACAAGAAGCTTCTTAACACCCCCCACCATCTAGGCAGAAAACCAGACAAATTCAAGTGTCTGAAACGATTGGAGGATAACAGAGAAGCCTGCTAACAGAAGCAGACATTGTGGCTTAAGGAATCACAATGAACACCCCAACATCTTCCTCCTAGCTTAGTGCAAGGGTTTTGCAATGACTATGCTTGGGCTAAGACAACACTGCTGGCAATTAATTCTTTCCAGCCCCAACCATTCCTGTTTCCCTTCTTTGATTTCTAGGCAAACCTCAACAAGCTTCTGAGGGACAATCTCGAGACAGTTGTTGCCAATCACAGCTTGAGTCTCACCACATTTAACACAGAAACTCTTTTCAACACTGAGAAAACATGGTACTACCAGTACCTCCAAGTGGCTTCTAGAGGAAATAGCAAAGGGTCACACAGACAAGGAGATGGACTGAGACTCAAAGACATTTGTTCTGCCCCTATTGACACTGAATCTTTGTGCTTCTCACTTATCAGCATCTAGCAGAGAATTTAAAACCTCAGAGCTGAGTCTTAAGGCCCTAACAAGGTGGTGCCCATGCAGAACTGCCAAGTGTTACTGAACAAGCCTGATGCCTCAGATACGTTGCCCCAACTTGTGCTCACTGCTGTCCCCCACTAGTTCTTTATTTCTATGAGCTGTTGTGGCTCAGAATGGCTGAAAACTGCAAGCCATGCATTTTTCCAGTGTAACAGTGGCCCAAACCTACACTGCAGGTTTTTCAAGTCTCTCTGAAACGGAGGATGTATCTGAACAGCACAGCAAACAACCAATTTAGTATAAGGTCTTCAGACATAGAAATATCTGGAAGCAAAGTCCAGAAGTCCCAGTACATGCCCAAGGGTTGAGCATCAGCTCAGGGATGGAAGCAGTGCAGCCATAAGCAGGAGCAATGATTGGGCAATGATTCCACAACATCAATGCAAGAGGTTACATGCCAGAAAACAGGGTCCAGAGCATCCCAGAAACAAGCAAATCCAGTGAACAGAGCTCAGTGCAGACTGTTAGTCTTAAGCACATATGTGCATAAAGAAAAATGTCATATTGAACAGATTCCAACATTATTTCCCCCTCCTCCCAATTCCTAAGGTTCTAAATCTAAACATTGTCTTAATTTTACACGTTGGAGGTGTGGGGAAGAAAAATGTAATCACAGGGAAATGCTCATACATCAACTGACTATTAGTACATGTGTGTGCTGCTCCTCCTATAGGGAGCAATTTGATCCCTTTAAAACACCCTCTTTGTGACAATTTGCCATTTTTCATATTAAGGCTCTTTTTCTGAATAAAGGCAGCTAAAAAGCAGTTAGCTCTTACTGAAATTCTAAATATTGTAATTACAATAAAAATGCATACAGAGTTTGCTTAAAAGTATGAGGCTAGAGATTGTGATTCAAGGAATTAAACACATAAAGCAGATGATGAATTATTTGCAAGTACAACAATGTATTTTCTCCTCTTCTGCCACTTCAGGTTTGCCCAAGGCAGTGATGGCTGTCAGTGTCTGTGCTGTCATCCTTCTAAACACCTTTTGAAAGCACAGAGTTCAGAGAGTCCAAAGCAAAGCTGTTCACTTCAAACCTCAAGCATTAAATTAACCTTATTTAAAATACATTTCTAAACAAATCTCACTTGGAATTTATAGGCAGTCTTAGTTTTGGGGCTATCTTGACTCAGGCAAGCACAGCAGGTTCCCTCTCACACTTCTGGTAGTTGTGCCACTTCAAAAAGCCCAGCTGCTTTGCAAGTAAACAAGATAAAATACATTAGGAAATGATGCTTACACTTTGTACAGCAATTTTTATCCATTAATCCAGTGATGGCTGACAAAGGTTGGCAAGAATATTGAAACTTCCATTTTAAGCAGCGATGCCCAGCGAGGTTAAGCAATTTGTCCAATGCCATATAAAAATGCAGCTGAAACCCAGGGCAGACCAATTTCTGAAAAGCAGTGAAGCACAGACACCTTGCCTCAGCTCACTGAAAACTTTTGCCTGCACTCAGTTGATCCCACTTCTTCCAAAAGCAGTAGATACAGACATTGCCAAGGATTTACACCTCTGGGTCTCACTGCACACATACTGCTCCTTATTACCTTTCCCTGGCATGCAGACCTGGGACAGGACAGTGAGTTATACAACCATCAATCCTACCCACTTGTGTACACTTGACAAGGCCTGTTGATTTTTCTCATTGATTTCATGGACACATCACAATTTTGTGAACACAGCCCAGTCCAGCAGAGCTTCAACTGCTTGACAGCTCAGATCATGGGCTACTATAGGTTGTGCCTCCTAAATCCCACTGCAGGATTTACCTTACCCATCTTAAGGGTACAGTGCCACACTGACCTCCTTAAATCCCACCCAAATTTATGAAAGAAGTTGCACTTTGGGTCATTTTGGGAACCAGTTGAAGTCTGGGGCTATGAGAAGATGTAAAAGACTGGACAGAGTCACAGAGTGAATTGGCTCACCAGAAGCTCAGGAACAGATTTGTTTCCTCTAAGGCCACAGTCTGGCTGCAAACTACTCAGCAGTCAGTCGTCTTCAGCTATTTTTAGGGCTGGGCATCCAGATTTTCTTTAGGAAATGCATGCCAATCTTCAGCATAAAGTCAATAAAAGCAATAATCTTTGCAGAATAACCAGACTGTGACAACCCTGCATGTGGACGTCTGACACCAGCACCAGCTCTTTTAGGGAACACGTTTCAGCACTGAGAGACACCAGAAAATCCTAACATGGAGTTAACAGCCCCCTGAAATGGAGCTTAGAAGCAAGAATGCACAGCCCTGGCCTCAAGCTACTGAACACCACTACCAATCTGGCCTTTTTTCAAACTAATTTAGGGCCAACAGCCTTTAACTGCCAGGGCCTGTATCTCACACTGAAATACAACTAAATTTTCTGTTCATTCAGCAGACCAGATTTGCACACTCTTATTGCTTTTTGTCCTTCAGCAGAGAAATCAGAGTCCCATGCATGCTTATTTGCTCAGACTACTGCAATTTCACCATCCTTGCATTTTTCTCCCCTTTGCCTTGCTGAGTGGCTATTTCTAACATATCTGTATCACAGAATTCAAGTGCCAAAACACCCTAGACCCCTGAATTGCTCTTCAACTGCAGGAGACACAGGGTCATCCTGCAGAATCCTGGAGAAGATTCCCAGGAGACCTTACTGCAGCCTTTGAGTATATAAAGGGGCACACCAGAAAGGTGGAGAGACTTTTTATAAGAGCCTCTAGTGATAGGATAAGTCAAACAAAAGAACTGACCAAGGAACAGGAAGAAATCTGCCCTTCTTGTGGCCAAATGTTATCTTTGCTGGTCTGCCTATGGTTGGGACTAACAGCCCAGATTACACTGAGCACCTTGACTTGGATCCCTGGTAGGTGTGGAAGCCTGCTCGGTTCTGGAGTCACCACTACTAGGGAGTGAGAGGCAAATCCTCCCTCTGCCATTTCTACAAAACATGAACAGCATTTTAAAAAATACCAAAATTTATCAGACATTCAATAAAAGCCACTGAATGGCACCATGATGAAACAGAGAAACTAAATTTTAAATGTCCCATGAGTACAGGAAAATTATGAGCCTAAGAGCAGTGACTTGACAGGCATACAGTACCATGCCAAAAACATTGGGGAGAAAGAAAAGAGGCACCAGCACTCGCCACATGTTCATGGAAAAACTGATGTCCTCACATCTCCTGTATAAACCCCCAGCAGATGCTGCCACAGGAGCAGTGGTGCTCACCTCAGAACCTAAAAGCCACAGAAATTCAAATTCTGACAGAGGATTAAATTCAGAATCTGACACTGACCAAGCAATGCAACAACACAACACTGTAGAGGGCACAGAGGTTAAACCAGGTTCTTGTCTACTCTGAAGAGTAACAAGCTTGTATCTGGAAACATCCCAATGCCTTCAAACTCACTGCCACCTCAGACACCTTTGGCTGCCTCAGATTTAAAGTTCAGCTCTCAGGGTGGATGATCAGCAGCTGAGTTTCCACACTGTAAGAGCCTTACAGCTTGGGGAGACTTTTCTGCCTCAGAGATAAAAAGAAAATAAACTGTCCCAGCAGGTACTAAAATATTACAGTGCCCCTTACAAGATCTTCCTGCTGTTGCTAGCAGAAGGGAACAGTGCACTGCTCCCTCGCCTCCTTGCAGCAGCTGCTGGAGCACTTGGGTTTCTGACAGTTCACCAGCATCCTTGGAGCACTGCCCTGACAAGATATTAGAACATTTTGGAGGGATTCTTTGGAAAGAACCAAAGGGAAATTGAAAAAGACTTTGCCAGCTACAAAAACTGTGTATGTGTAGCAACCCTCTGCCATTTTTACTGCTTTCTCTCTCTTACAGTAGCTGGTAGATTACTGCATTGGAATTGAAAGGAACCTTCCTGAGCATCAGGTACAAGGAGGACTCATCCTGTAGTGAGGATGAAAGTCACTCAGATGACTCAATTGTCAGGATGTCTTCCAAATTTTTGTGGTATTTAAAGAAGAAATTTGCAGCTCTCAAACATGATCCCACCAACAGTGATTTGAAAATTAAAATTTTCAGAAGAGTGCCATGACAACACGAACTCTCAAGAAAGAAAGAAAGAAAATCTCTGGCTAGGATTTTGCAGACTTAGATTTCAGGTGACTCTTCTAATTGTGACTTCTGCTGCAAGATCAGCATTTTGAAAATTAACTAGTTCTGTGATTTTATTCTACACATGCCAAAGAACAAAATATTGATCGAATGAGCTCAAGTTTTATTTACTTCAGGATTTGATTGCCAGGTTCATTCTTATGCAATGTTGAGAGAAAATTCCTTCAACAGGCATTTTAAAAAATCAGATCTAAAAATAACATTATGCTTTGGCTTTACATGTAAAATGCCTGAGAGTCCATGCTCATATTCTTCAGTAGTCACTATGAGACAAAATAACTAGTTTGAGGAAATCCAATTGCAATTTCCACTGAATTGCAACTGGAAAGGAGTCTCAGAGCTGCAAAGTAACCAACCCCAACTCAGCAGCAGTAAGATAGAAACCACCTAGTGTCCCTTTTCTCAGTTGAAACCATACTCCCTCAAATCCCTCCCCCACTATATATTGCTTTGAATCTGTAGTATTTTTTTCCCCACACCTGCACTCCTGTGAAGCTTCGAGGGCTTTTATTTTTTAAGTGCTGTGTCTCCAGGTCCTTCCTTGAAGCTATTGTTTCTGTATCACATCTTTTTGAAGTTGTAAAAACAAACGTGTGCGTTGTATTGGATTCGGGCCAGAAGGAATGACTTAGCCAAGTCATTTTTAGAAGAGCCCTGTCCCCTCTGGAGTGGAAGCAAACTGGCAGTCTTTGAAAGGCAGGAGATCAGGTATGTTAAGCCCTTGTCTATGATAAACAGGCATACCTGACAAAGTGTTGAGGGAAAGTGCATCTGCATACAGTCAGTATTACCTGTTCAGTAAAAAAAGGGAGATATAAATTTTTGGAATGAAAGGTGCTCTCTCTTTAACAGCTTCTTGCTTTGAATGCTTTTCAAAAGCCAGAGTACCTTTTTTTTTTTTTCTTTTTTTTTTTTCTTTTTTTTTTCTTTTTAACAGCTACACTGGGAGAAGCATGCAACCTTGTGTAATGTGACAAAACAGCAAAACCACACCTCCAGACCAAAAAGTGCCATGAAGAACATTTTGTATTCCATACAGATAGTCCTAGGTCACTCTTACCATATATCTATATTCACAATTCATATCTTGTTCCTGTCTGGCTATTTACAAAACCCCATTCCTTCCTTCCTTCAACTGGCAGCACAGAACAAGGTATTACACAACAGAACAAAATTCTGGGATAATGGTATAATTTGTATAATTCTACTTTCCCTCGGAGCTTTTTCTTTTTTTTTTTTTTCTTCTTGTTAATTGTTATGCCTCAAGAGAACAAAGTGAAAAATCTCACCATCATTACTTCTTTGCAAACACTTCTGCTCATTTTGAAAAAGCCACAACACATTTTAGTGGAGAGTAAAAACTCTGTACTAACTAGAAAGCTGAAATAAATTCTTGGGAGCAAAGCTGTTTCTTTCTAAAGCTGTTCCTTTCTTAGTGAAGCATTTACTGATTAAATCTAGCATGAGATCTTTAAGTCCTTACTGGATACAGATGACTGAGAATTTGCTGTTCTTCTACATAAAAAGCAAGTAAGTGCACCCAGGAGTAAAACTTTGTAGCCAGAAACAGCCAGACACACTGCAGTGCAGGCTTCCACAACATCTGCTCTACAAATCTCATTATCCCTCACTGCACAGATGCAGAAGCCACCTGAAATGTTAGCACCTGAGATATGGAGATGATTTTAAGCCTCTTTAAAGCAGACTTAAAAAAAAAAAAAAGAGGGAGGGGGGAAGCCATGCAGAACTCTTTCTGTAAGCTGATGCATATTCTGAGTCAACAAAAACTGATCCCAGTTCACTCTAATATCAGATAAGTCACATTCTCACAGCTGCCCCACAATGGGTGTTTACTCTTACTGCTCTTTAGACACAGTTCTCAGTGGGATGATATCAAACTCCAGAACTGCAATCTACTATAATGCAGCCAGTTTTTCAGAGATTTGGCAGCTCATTTTGAGTCCAGAGTGCAACAACTTCATTTAGTCTTACCCCGCAGTAGAAATAACCAAGTCCTGATATTGAGATAACATCATTTCCAGAAGGAAATGTTAAATTAAGGTCACGTTCTAAACGCTACAAGGGCACGGGTACAGCTATTGATGGCCCTTTTATTTGCAGAATCCTTCCTCAGAACAAACTACATGTGAAATTTGAGAGGTTTCTTTATACAAATGTGGCAAGGAAATGTATATAAATGAGGCTGAGATATATGGCTGTACAAGAGCAGACAGCTTAAATCATTTAAGAATCAGTATCCACAGAGTTCTGTCCCCAAGTGACGACATCTTTCTCTTTGTCTCTCAGGAACCCCATTTCATCTCATTGCTCTTGAATTTTCCCTACAAGCCAAGTGGCAAGCTGCCAAATAACTCACAGTTGGCTAGAAGCACGGTCACCTACAAGCTAATTGATGCCACAAAACTTCCCTCCAGGATGCCATCTGGGTTGCATTCAATATTCTTACTGGATTCAAAAGTCCATCCCCCTAAACTCAAAAGCTGCTTCTCTTGACCAAATGCCAATTTGCTGATTTTTGTTTGCAAGCACACACAGCTAACTAAATACCAATACCAAGCTCCTATTCCACTCTTCTGACCATTTACTGGCTGCACTATTTTACAAAAATAAAGACAAACCATTTTGCCATCTCACAAGTAGGTAAATTGTGAAAATGAGAGCTGAAGGGGCTTGTCACTGCAAACTTAGAAATAAATCGCTTGAATAAATAGCTTACATTTTAACAGAGGTAGGTAACCCACATCTCTTGGTGGCTGTAATGAAATTCAGTTTTTTCATTAAAAAAAGAGGGCACTTACTGATTAACATAAGTACTACTTTTGGGTCTTATCTGTCCCACTAACAATCAATGGGGTAAGGTAGACATTTTTATTTTCCTGTTGCTACTTATTGCAGCAGAACACCACCTTACTAACATGCAGTCACACCTTTGCAGTTCTCTGCACTGACAGTGATGGGTTTTTTTGTATGCAGAGCTAGTTCCATGGGAAATACCAGCAATACAAAACAGTGCAAAGCTCTCCTGCTTCCCTCTTGTCTATCTGCTGCTTGGCAAGTTTCAACCAAGGAACTGGGGAGGTCTACGTGATGCAGAACACACCATGACCATTACTGTCAGCAACCTGAGGCTGAGGAATCCCCAGGCCTGAACTCAAACTGGAATCTTCAGTTCCAGAGGAGAATTTCTCTGGTGACATTTGAGGTTAAGTTTACAGTTTCTTTAGGGGAAGAGGGGAGAGCCTGTTGAACCAGTAACATGTTTTGTGGAGCTTTCAGCCTGCCTTTCCCATCACATCCTCCTTCTACCCTTCACGGGTTCTCCACACTGGGCATGTTTTCTCAACAAGCTTAACACAAGCACCATATTTATTAAGCTCACAAAACTCACACATGGCTGAATTTCCAGCTGGCTCACCAGGCCTTGCACGAGGATTTCATTCTCTTCTCTGGTGATAATTCTATTTCTTATTGGACTTCCAGTGCTCGAGCAAGCTCACATTGCAAGCTCTCTGCACAGGGAGGAACCTTCCCTATGGAGAGCTCCAGATGAAACTGCCCAAATCACCCCAACCACCCTTCAGCAGACCTGGCTCTTACCTTCATGTTCCCCCAGAAGAGAGCCCCTGAACATTGTCCTCAGAGGACATGAAGCCTTTCTGAGCAAGGTTCCTTGCACTTTTACTCCAGAGCCACCTCCCTAGAAACACAACATCACAACAGATTTGGTGGGACTTAACTATAGTTACCTGCCCTTCATCCGGAGACACAGCACACTGGAAAATGCAAAGGCAGTTTTTTGACTCACTTATCAAAATCTCATCAAAAGAAATCTCCATCAAGCTTATACACTCATAACAATTGCACATCAGGGATAGAAATGTAGAGTGCCTACTTACATTTGGCCATTATCTGCAAACTAAAAATCTAATACCCTGGAAGTGGTTCAGTATCTATATAATACAGGAAAATCCTATTAACATTTGCTGAGGAACAGGTACTGAAAAAAAGCAGGATATAAGTTACAATACTGACGTAAGAGAATTATAGAGGTTTACAGTGACTCACCAAATACTCACAGCAACAATAAACTCACTTTGAACTCACCAAGAGTTCTGCTCTGCAAGCCAGTAACCTGCAGATTAGCAGCAGAAACTACCTCTCCAAAAGATTCAGGGTTGAGTTTGGGGTTTTTTTGTTGTTGTTCTGTATTGTGAGTTGTTTTGTTTTTTCTTTTTCAGCTGACTGCATATTGCCTAATACCTGAAAGAAAACATTAACTTAAAAGTGTTTTCATATGCAAGTGAATTAAAGCAATAATATTCAGGCTTTCCAAGCCATATTGAGGCCAGGCTACCAGACTGTCAGGCAGGACAAGATGCTTCAGCTGGGAATACTCAACCTGCTGTGATGCTCATTGTCTGGGGCAGGGTGAACATGAGAGGCACAGGGAAGTCAAAGCCACTCTAATGATTTTACTGCCCTAAGCAGGATCTCAAATACAATTTAAATATTATACCAGCCCTTGTGATTTCCTGCTCTTTAAGCCTTCCTGTATTAAAGCTCAGAGCTGCCCCTGTACCACACTGAGAACTCTAAGTCTTTCTGCTCCAAAAAGCAAAACCACCTGAAGTTTTAGCACACAACAAACCTACTTTAACTGCAGGAATAACTCACCATCTGTTGGGGTGAGCTTGGCCCCTTCCACAGAAGAGCAGAGCTGTAAATACAAAGTAAGCAGCCTACCAGGAGGTGAGGGGGCAATTTCCAAATGAGGGGCAAGGTAGGGATATCACAACTAAGATATGCCTGGAATTCATCTTCCCTTCAGCAGGACATTGGAGAACACAGGGAAAAGTGGTACTGAGTACAGACTGAATGGTCAATTAAAGCAGGATGGTTACTATTTCCATGGCTTGCCTATGCCAAGTCCTCAGCCAGGGATGCAGCTGGGGGGATGCACGAGATCAGGAACAGAATGAAACTGTACTTTCTTTTCCAAGACAGAATTACAGAAGAGTTAATCCTCACTTAGAACAAAACAGTGGTCCAAGCTCAGAAATAGCTGCCCACCTCATGGAGTCTACTGTGCACATAACTAGGTAGGAACTGACAACTTGACTGTGATCAAGAAGTGGTCACTAAACCCAGGACCTACCCAGCAAGCCTGCTCTTCTTCCTGCACACCAGTGTTCCTGTCTTGCATTGCAGAAACCACTTGAGTTTGTACCATTACAGAGCACACATCACGGACCTTAATTTTTTGTGGGTATGCAAAGATGCTCTTTGCACTTCTGGAAGCTAAAACAAAACAGGGTAATACCATAGTGGAAAACTGCTGCAGAAAACATTTTTTTTTTGGTGAAAAAAAAGGACTGAAACTCTGGATTTTTGAGGTTGTAAAGGTTCCTTCTCTCCAGCTGCGACTGTTCATAACTCTGGAGAACAAAAGGTCTGTTGAAACATCACTTTAAAGTGTGGTGTTTTATCCAGCATGTTCCCCTGACAACATTGCTTCCCTCACTGTTACTTCACAAGGTTCACCTCAGGAGATAAAAGATACCTGAGGTGATGGGCTACCTGGATGGGAGATGATGGCCCTTCATATACTGGAGAAGTCCCCTCCAGGTACAGCTCCATGGGCACAGTGAGGCCAACCAGGGCTCTTTTCTTGGCAGAACCACACAAATCCAACTCCTTTCAGCCTTTATGGGCGCACAGCAACAGTTTTTCCAGCTAAAAGACAGGAATCTCAAGAGAGCTACACCAGCAAGGAGGTCAGGCCTGTGCTAAGAAACTACAGGACCAAGATGTTAGTCAGCAATCTGAAAGAAGAGATCAGCATTTCCTCAGAGACTTCTGCAGCAGCAAGAGGAGGCTGAGCCATCACACAGACAAGAGGTTTTCTTTCTTCAAGTTTCAGGGAATGGTGCTGTCCATAGATGAAAAATAATAAGGAAGTCACACCAAACACCAGAATTAATTAGAACAGAACATACAGCAAATACCTTCCCCAAATCCCAAGATACTTGCAGTCTAATATTTTGATTTCTAACACTTCAGAATGAAACAAGATCCTCAATCTTCCAATTCATATCCAATGAGGAATGAATTCTCTCTCTCTGACACACATAGCTCTAACAGGTATGAATATTCTCCTTCCCATCTCTTGAAAATAATGTATCAAAGGTAAAACAGTGAAACCTGCATCATTCTTATGTCAAACTGCTGTAAAAACCTCTGCTCTTACAAAAGCAGAGGAAAAAACCAACACAGTAACAGGTAATCCCAACTGATTACTGTAGAAAAATGACATTTACACATTCCCTTTTTCTATGTTAAAGGTCAAGCTGATGCACCAAAAAGCTTCATCTACAGGAAATCCACCCTCAGTCAGATGACAGAGCTTTCAGGCATACCATAGTCACAAAAAAATTGTCCTAATTTTTAAAGAAAAGCTTTAGGGAATTTTGCTTTGCTGTTCTAGGTCTCACCAGGCTTGTTCTTTCCCTTAAGAAAACTAATCCCCCAAGACTTTAGTAGGAACAAGTAGCAGGAAGAAAATCCTACTCAAAAATGATACCAGATTCTGCCCTAAACCAGTCCCTGAATATATTTCTAACACTCCATCCAAATCCACACTCCACCACAGAAAGAAAAACAAAATAATTCTTGTGGGAAGGGAGCAAATTAGGTTCTGTACTTGGCTGCCTTCCTCCACCTCTGTGGTTTTCACTGCCAGAGAAGCATCTTTTTTTGCACTCTAAAATTAACCCTGAGATATGACAAAGAAACCTGCACAACCCAGCATAGGAAGGGAACCTGTTAGTAACAAAGATCACTGCTCCACCCATACTACTACTGACAGCCCCCTGACAGCCATCCAGCTTGCATGGAGAAGAAAAACAAATCTCCTAAAAGGTATTTTGGTTTTCAGTTTTCTTGAAACACTCCCAGAGTGTGTGCTGAGAGGGCTGAAATGAAGCTGCCAGGGCAAGAGCCCTGTAAACCAAGGACCCTGTAAGCCCCAGCACAAATCTGACTCTTGTTGCAGGATTGCAACATTTCCCATGGTGCTGAATATCTGTCCTGACCTTGATAACTGGAGGATCAGAATTGCTCAGTGACAGGAGATGGTTTTTGTTCTGTGAACACACATCTTCTGGGTTATCATTTGCCAATACACTTCACAATATTCCCAACAATTTTGTGCACAGCTGCCCTGGAGTCCACAGCAGGGAGGTGTGAAGCTCCCCATCAGCTCCATTCTCTCCATCCCAGTCACCCTCACAGCCTCAACCTGGATTTCAGTCTCAAAATTTAAAAATACTGCACAGGAAGTAAATAGATGCAGGCAGGGTAAACTTAGCAGCTTCTAGTCAGCTGAAATACAGCATTTATGCAAGAGCTGTTAATCCTTTCTATGAGTATTTGCACAAAATCAGGCTGGCAGCATTCACATGACCATGTACATAATAAATCTCAAAAATACCTGCTGCTCTCTGCCCAGATTTCCAGAGTCCCCTTTGATGCCTGAGCAAGAGGAGGTATTAGCCAAGGCACTGCACATTGTAGTCTGCAAAACATGGATTTGAGAATTAATGGCTAAACTCACTTGGAAAAGGAGAAGGATTCTAGCAAGGGAATGAGATCCTGGGTTGAAGCCTGTGAAAGGCTCCATATTGCTCAGGCATGTGCTCATCCCCAATCATGAAGACAAACTAACCATGTCCCTTAACATTTCTCTCTGGCAGACAGTGCCTGGATTTATGCTGCAGGCCCCAGCATTTCTCCCCTGCTCTGCACACCCCCCCTTTGAAGTGCCATGCCACAATCAGAGCCCCTCCAGCCAAGAACTGGACAGATGTGATTCCTTTCAGCACCCGTCAACACAGCTCCTTAATCCTTCTTTAACTTCAGGGATCAACATGCACTGGCACCTTGGGCAAACACACAGGACGTGTTATTTTATAGAAAAATAGGACAAAACTCTGTGCTAAAAATCTCTTGTGTAAAGGGGAACAGAAATCAACCAGCAAAGAGCAATTCCTTGAAGCAAAGTATGCAGTTTCAATACACCAATGTGATCCTGGCAGAGACTATTCCAGAGCTTCCCTTTGAAACTCATTATTTATCCTTCACCACAGAATTTTGCCCATTTGGGTTACCTCTTCTAAACTGTTTTAACAAGCCCAGCAGGATCACCCAGCAATCCCCAGCTAACCTAGATGCTTCCTGTTACTGCCAAGGTAAGGATGCAGCCCTGCTTACCAAGCCAGCAGAAATTAATACTGCTGTGCAAATTCAGGAGTTGTGCAATCTGGATTTATCTTTGTAGTTTTACGCAAGAAAGGAAGAAGGAAAAGAGAGGCAGCAATAAAAAATATTGTGGGGATAAGTTACAAATAATTTATTGAGGCAAGGGTGTACTAGTGATAAATTCCTTTAATAGTGAATGCTCAGATAACAGCAAGGTGTGGGTATGGAGGTAAAGGAGGTCTGGAGAGACTGTCCCCACAGGAAATGGAAAGATACTCTTTAGCAATGAAAAAAACCCCAGGACTTTTTGGCCAGATGAAGAGGTGGCTGCCCATATATAGGCTGCACTTCCAGTTCTTTAGGATACATTAGAATGCACAAAAAGAAAGAAGTCCATTTTGAAAAGCAAAACAAATACCATGTTCCCCTTCAAACACCTGTAATTTGTATGTCTTTGATACGAACTTCAAATAATCCATTTGAAGTATTTCTTGCACTTGACCCAACACTAAAACTTCAAAATCCTGAATCCTCTCAACACTGCGATTTTTTCTGATTATTTTACAAACTGTAAATAGCAAAGACAAAGGCTGAGCCCTTGAGCAGTCATTTAATCCAAGGAACATGATTATCTGTGTAACACAACGAGATAATGGACCAGAAAACAAGAAATTTGGAACACTCTTCATGAGTCACTACTGTTCACAAAGAGATGTTAAATCACTCTTCAGCCTTAGGCAAAGGATAACTTCTTTGAGCATCAGTTTTCACATCTGTAAGATAGTATTTAGTCCACTTGTATGGTGCAGATTTATAGAAAGCTAAGCTGCTAATCAGCCACTGGATGACAAATGTGTAACAGGCAAAACACAAGCACACCAATAAGAATAGAACCACTCAGTTACAGAGACAGAAGGTGTATTTCTTGGCCTATATCAGTCAACACTGACATTTGTTACCAAAGAAACTGGGGCATTTCTCTCTGTTTATAAGAAGCTGCATAGATGCATTACAATTCAGTATGAGAAGACTGCAAGAACAGTTTTAAGTTGATATCGGAAATTCTTATTTTCACTACAAGTATATTCACTGCTCCAGCTATTGCTGATTTTTATGCCCTAGCTACTCCCTGGATCATGGCATCATGAATGGCATCATACCTGATGAACAGGTCCCCCAAATATACCAAGATTCATTGGTATACAAGCACTGCTAGATGAGCAAGTCTAGCAGATGTATCAAAGGAAACCCATGCAACACATCTGAAAAAATAACTACAACCTTACTCATCTAGATCAACAAAAAATAAAACACACCTGAAAAGCCACCAAGAAAATTAATCACATTAACTTTCTACATGATAAGCAAAGATGGACAGAAAATGTCTATGAGGCAATGTACAGCTGAACAAAGACTTGGAATCAAAAGAAAATTGTACTTCCTCCTTTGAAATGAAGCAAAATGTCACCCGAATGTACATCATACTACACCTTATGTCTCTAGTAAGGAAGCATGAAAAAAGCACAAAACATGGCCAGCTAAAATACAAAACAAAGTTGAAACTTGGAATCAGAGCAGTTACACCTAAATGATAGGAAAAGTACAGTCAAGCATTTCCTGCCAGTTATACAGACACTAGTTTCTTCTTCAATTATTTTGGTAAATTGATAAAGCTATGCTACAGGTTACTTCAAAAGTGAGAGAATCTACAACAATACAACATTTCAAATTTAACCAAAAGCAAAAGGAAATTTCCATCTATTTCAATGGATTTTAAACATTCTTTCCCCCTCTTCCAGTGTTTTGCAGCTGAAAGAAATCACACCCACAGAAGCTACAGAAACCAAGTCAGAACTTCAGAAAAGATAAAGAAACTTACAGCAGGCAAAATTCTCACCCGGGTTGGACACGATTCTGCAGCACTAATAAATTAGATTTTAAATCACATATCTGTCTTTAAAAAGAAAAAGTAATCACAGCCCAGAGAGCAGCTGCCAAAAAGATCCCTTCTGGTTCTGCAAGTACAGGACTGTGCTCCTGCTGCCATGGAAACTGAGTCCCTGAGTGCTCTGGTCCTGGTACAGTGCCACACATGCTCTCAAGCATTTAATAAATATTAATAATGCATAAAATAATACTGATGTATCAGAAACAGAACAGCTAAAAAATATGGCAATAAAGCTCACTGTACATGCCTGCAGCCCAAAGACTACCAGCCTTACTCTAAGCCAACTATAAATCCTCCTCTCTCCTAGTTTCTAACTTTCATTCTTGGCATTAAGGTTAAACTGACTGCCAGGCCTTAGCTTAGACTGAAAAAAGCCAGGAAACATGGAGGGAAAACTGAAAAACTTCCACCAGTCCAACAGGTACCACTGCAGTAAGCAAGATGGCTGAGAGTATTGAGCATTGGTGGGCAGGAGACCCATTTCTGTTCTTGACTCTGCTGCTGACTCCTTGTACAACCACAAGTCACTTGGGGACAGCTGCCACCTGCAGAAGTGCTGCAACACCTTCACTCACCTCTTCTGAGGAGCAAGGGCTGCCAGATCAGCCTCAGCCCTGGGAAAAAGATCACTGTCCTTGCCATCAGCAGAAGTAAAACCTATCAGGGCATCATTATTAGGGCAAGACACACAGAGCATACCCCACTCTGAGAGACTATCAGAGATAGAGGCTCACATCCCTACTTGAAAAATCTTCTGGTTTTTCTCAGGTTAAAATCTGACTTTTGAGAAGATATCAGTTTGGATGGGTTTATTTTTATTTTTCAACTAGCTTACAGCATTACTGTAACTTTTAAAGGCTAATCAGCTCGTTATCTCTTGTATTTCAGCCAGAATTTTTCACAGAGCAGAAAATCTGCATTAATTTTATCACACGGCCTTCTACCCCCTTCCCTTTCCTCGTGGCTATCTTAATATTAATAATTTTAACAGGAAATAAAGAGTTATGAAAACTCCAGTCGGCATTTTTCAACACTTCCCACACATGTACCATAAAACAGCAAAGTCTCCCCTTTGGCTAGAGCCAGCTGCCTGCACTGGGAGCAGAGCACACTGGAGCAGGCAGCCTGGTTTTATACCCAGGACTTGCCCCCACATAAGAAAAAAAAGCAGCAACACAAATCTTCATTCCTATCACTCAAACTCAGCTTCCTGATTTGTTTTCCTGGGCAAAGCAAAGAAAGAAAAATCGATATATTATGGGATTTTGTAAGACATGTAATGACAAAGAATTGCAGAGCTGAGCAGTAACATGCTTTGGGAGCATCTTTGAAATTACCAGAGAAAACCTGCAGGCAAATGGGAAAGCTGTAAAGAGGAAAAGGCCATCACAGAAGCAGAAGTACAAGGACCAGGAGAATGTCATGTCAAATCAAATCTACCACTGACACATCTCTAATACAACATCAGAGCCTCTGAGGCACACCAGACACATGGTACATTTGCAGTAAATTTGAAAAAGTGCATTAAAAAAAGCTAGCAGAAACAAAAGCTGGGTGTCTGCTCTATTAGAAGCAGCTAAGTCAATCAATAGTTGTCAGACATTTTCAGGTCTTACAGAGTATTTAATGGCCCTTTAAGTAGACAATGGAGTCAAGAAAAGTCAGTATTTCCAGCACTGACAATCTCTTAGTTTAGGTGTGTCAGATAAATGACTTCACCAACACATTACACTTGTTCCCCTCAGTCTCAAAACTGTACCTTGTTCAGCACTAAATATTTTCTGATTAATATTAAATCATCCTAAGTACCTTTTGCTCTAAGATCAACAAATGACCACCTCAAAGAGGTGCTAAACCTGAGTCTATAATAGTGCAGACAAGAAAACTGGTGTGCACTGACTTTTTAAAAAACTTTTTATTCATTAAATGGCTCAGGATGAAGCTTGCCTACCTTGGCTCAAAACTTACATTTTTATATCCTCTGAGCTCTTTGACAAACAAACCAAATCACTGTTGGCTTTGCCTGTTGGCTTTCTTCTTGAAATGAATCACTATTTTCAATCTTCCCATTCTCCTTGACCTCAGCAAAGCTTTTCAGATCACAGCTTATTCCTGGATCTAGAGCAACACACGTGCTTTCTTGCCATAGCACAGCAGCACTCCACAAAATCAAGTTCTCTTCCCTTTGAAGCCATAATGCCCCCAGTGGGTATCCCACATACCCCAGATCCCTCTTCTGTCTTCTCAGTGGTCCTGTTCCTCTTCTCCCTCTCTCTCTTTCCCAGACCATGAGCAGGAGTGATAGAAAAACACCACATCCTGGAAAGCAGTTTGTACCTAGAGCAATCCTCAAGCAAATGTGCCAGGACATAGGGAAATGGAGAAGGGCATTTTTATCACATGTACTCAGCACTTCATTTTCTACATAAAGGATGAAGCACAGGGAAGATAACCCAAACCCCAAAATATGCAAGTTAGTTTGCTCAGAACAGACAATGAGAATATAATGAAAAAAAAGGATGATAAACAAATAACACTGTTCACTGTGGAAGACAGAAGAACATTACATTGGTTTTAAGCCTAGCTTGCACATCAGCAGAGTACAGACCAGGAGAGGCTGACAACAGCCCTGCCTCTCTGCATGTCTCTTACTGCTTCCAGATTTGGGATGAGCACCCAAGCTGGCCACACAACTCAGTTAAGCTGTCACTGAGCATCAAGAGCATACGACCATGCATGTGCCAAGGACACCTAAAACTCTGTGCTTGGTGGTGTGCCCGTGTCAAAGGCACACAGGCATCTCCAGAGAAACACAGAGCTGTCACTCTGCACAGAGAATAATGTCTCAACATTGAGCATGAATTAAAACTGGAGCAAAAGATAACAGAGGACAAAAAAGTCACAGGCAATATGTGGGAATTGTGATTGCCTCCTCCCTCACTTTGTCATGTCCCCACACCTACAAGCATGGCACACCACTTCACTGCTGCCTTGCAAAGCTATTCACCTTTATTCCACTGATGCATTTGACTCTTCACTGGAGCCAGACTTTAGTTCTCAAATAGGCTTTTGATAGATTTTTAGTCCCACATTCTAGTGCCAGTAAAATCCAAACTAAAAAGCAAGGAAAATATCAGGCTGGTTCCTTGGCTTTCCCATAGGCAGCAGGAGTCAAACTCTGCACATTCCCTAAGCTCAAAGCCAGCAGAACAGGACCTCCCCAGAGCAAGGGAAGTGTGTTTCAGCTACACAGTCAGGTACTGTGTCCTCAAGACAGGACAAGGACTGAGGTAAGGGGAAGTCTGCTGATGCTGTGTCTACTCCCAGTTCAGGAGGTGTTTGAACAGCCTTTGAAACAGTAACTCCTTTCAGACTTCATCTCAGTACCTGAAGCAGCCTCAGTCCTGTCCAGTATAAAATCTCCCTATGAACAGTACTCACCAGAAAGCAACAACACAGACAGGATCCAAATACAAACATAGAAAATGAAGCTTTAAAAGAGAAGCAGTAATTCTGCATTTGGCTGTGTCCCCCTGCAGGCAAGCATTACAAAGCTGAAGTGGTTTTACAGCTTGTGTTTCATTTTCATCAGTCTCCTTTATCCTACTTGCAGCAGAAAAATGAAATTGTATCAAATACCATTATCAAACTAAGAGCTCTTTTATGTGTGTGTGTCAAATATATTGTGTATCTTGACTATAAGCATGACTTGCTTATACAGGGAACGGGTAAAATACATATAAAAATAATTTTGAAAACTACTCAGGAGCCCTGTCCTCACTGTGTGGTCCACACAGAGCAAGTTGTGAATTGTGACTGGGTTTTTGACTTGTCAGACCTACACAGGTTGGATTGAGCTCAAGGAAATAATTTTGCATAGAGTCAATAGTCCTATACAGATATAAGATCTGCAACACCTACCCAAGATTCCGAATTCCACAGCTTAAGACTTGATTTCCCCAGCAGTCCAATCACAATTACTTGCACTATTTTTCCCTTGGGAGTTTAGTTTCCTATTGGTATATACACAGGAACATTTTAAGGAACTTTTCTACTCCTTTTTTTCTTTTCTATAAGATGCTATGACTTTCTAAAACAGAAGAGAAAAAAGGCATCTTCATATTTAAGCAATTTGTATAGAGCTTTATGTATTTCAACCACGTACACAAAGTAGTATCTCCTCCTTCTCTTTTTTTAACACTTCCCAAGCCACATGCCCAGTCTCCTTTCTTTCTCAGAGCTTCCTTTGCTACAGTTCTTTGCTACCAAGATTTGTTTCCTTTTACTTCTTGTAAGGCAGTAACTATCTTCACACTTACTTGCTACCTATATCCATTTGCTTCTTTTTGTACTTTTCACCAAATTTCAAGGCACTTTCTCCAATCCCTATTTTCTTCCTCTTCCCTAAATTCTCAGCATTATTTCTTATACTTTTTTTATTTTTTAGTATTTTTTTATGGTGGCCCTTTGATTGTTTTAAATGATCAGCATTACTAAAAGGATTTGATAACACTAAAATATGCAACATAAAATATGCACCATATACAGGACTGACAGTTGTGAAAATAATGATGACCAAAGAGGCAGAAAGTCCCCAGTCCAAAGACAATGCTTTGAGTATGCCAAAATTGGGAAGATAATTTAAATTGAACTGAAGTGATATACAGAATCTAATCTGTATTGCAATGGCTGTCTTCAAAACCAACCAATGCATGGTAATCCAAATAGTGAGAGAAAAAAAATCCCAGTTCTCTGGGATTCTACACAGTCTGCTGTCACTAGTGAACCATGTTGGCCAGTGAGCTCATAAATTCTGCCTTCATCAGAACACCCATTAAAGATAAAAAATTGTGTTAAACAGCTTTTTTTCCTTAAAGAAAGAAACTGAACTGGATTCCTTTCATTTCATCCATTTCCTGGAAGTACAACCTCTAAAGTCAACTGCCACATACCAAGAATTTGGCCCTATGATACCCAAGACATTTAGCAACCCAAGATAATTTTAACACACCTTACAAACAAGTACTGAGTGATCTGATCTGTGTCAAAGCCCACGTCATTACTTTCCATGCTTCAGTTCCTTCATTCCTCATATTCACTCACACATCAGTCCTATGGCAGATAACTTGAACTACCAACCACAACAGAAGAGAAATGCTTGAAAGGAAAGCAAATTCCAAGGGTACAGGACAGGATGATTATTGAGATGTTCTCTTTAGAATCTAGAGCTCCTTTTAAAAAAGCACAGGTTACACCAGGGGAAAAAACCAAAAAACAAGCAAACAGACAAAGAAAAACTAAAACAATACCAACTCAGAACCCAGCAACTTCAGTCTTTATGAAAAGACAGCTTCTTGTAGAAAGCATATGGAGTGCTAATGCCAGGTCATCAAGTCCCTGTTTTGGACAAACAAAATAAAAATTATCTCCACCCTGAACTGTTTAAGATATTCTTGCTTACAAATTCTTCCAATGTATACAGACTATCTACCACAAGGACAAGGTTGTTTTATAAACCAGTTCTTAACACAGATGAAGACCTCCTCTCTCTTCAACAGGGGAGGATATGTACGAGCAGCAATGAACTATTACAAATATATATCAGCTCTGGAAAAAGCATTCACAAGTAATTACAGAGGTTATCAGGGTCTGTATCAATATACCTTATCAGCAAGCTACCTGCATTTTCTTCTCCCTCTCCATCACCACTCCATCATGCCAAGTTTTCCAGAAGAGTTCTTTGCATCACATGTGTTTATGAAACAAATTTAAATAAATGGGATTTTTTTTTTTTTTAATTTTCGTATCAGTAGTGGTAAGAGTCGTGGTAGCTAGAAGCAAAACCACATGGAATGTTTTCTTTCACCCAGAGAGCATAACTCTAAACATTACATGTGCTGAAAAGCAATATGCATTTTTAAAAGAAATGCTTTTAAAAGTGTTCAGAAACAAAGTGAGAAAAATGCATGTGAAAAATTCAATTTCAGTGTCTTTCAGACTGATTAGAGAAGCACCTGCAAAGAGCATGTGTTTATATAGATATATTTGAACTAAATTAACAATCCATTAATAATTTTTGTATTATGGTCCTCAAACAATAATAAATGCCAAGTTCCTGATGTCTCCACATACAAAATTTCTCTTTCCTAAGATCTCTCAAAAGCCACCATCTGACTATGATCTAGCTATTGTATTTTTACCACCTCCAAACCTAGCAACTGTAAAAATCCTCTGAAATAAAAAAAAAGCAGATGAAATTATCTAACTATTTTAAGGCAGCACAGTTCACAAAGATCTGATATTCAACAGGATGTTGATACACACTCTCTTTTCTGACACAGTGCTTAGATGGCAGATCACAAGGAAAAGGCAAAGATAAAAAGCAGCCCAGATACTGACCCACTTGCAAGGAGCTTAAGCCACAAATGGACTCTGATTATGGAGTGTAGGGTGTTCCTTAGGATGTTACTCCAGCCAGAATCCCAGCTTCTAAGACACCAATTCCCAAAGCACAACATCAAGCCTTTGTACACCAGTGCACAGAAGGACTTTTAAACAGAAGTCTTCAAAAATACCATCAGCCTGCTCAGGGACTGCCACCACTTGCACAGATTAGTGTCTGGAAACTCATGCACTGCTGAACAATCTTGCCCAGTTATGATTACACACAAGTCCAAGTTTTTTTCAGCCAGCCAAGGCTTTCCCGAGTCTTTGGGAATGTGAAACACTCCAAATCTTAAGTTGCCTCATACTAGTGCCAATATAATTCCTGCATAAACCATTTCTGTGACTGAATTAAGTAATGCTGCTAACTCCCCAGACCATAAACCTAGGCCAATAAAAAGCCTATCCAGTCACCTGAATACAAAAGCCCCAGAAATAAATGTTATGTCTATGTTACAACATCAAGATGTTTCCCATGAACAGGAATCTGTGCTCTCCTTCAGCTCCTCAGAATTCACCCTGAGCATCATCTGACACAGATTTATTGGTGAAGCTGTGAAGAGGATAGTTGCATTCTGAAAAACACATAACCAGTGACTCTTCTTGATATATCCCCTGGGTCTATGGACTTTCAGGAGTTCATTCCGTGAATTATAACCTGATGCACATTCAAGGTATATTATCCTACAGAGATAAGTCAAGAGACTTATGGCTCTTGTGATTGCTTGCTACAATATTTACAAATGAAAACTCCAAGCTAAAGATCTTTCTCTTTAAGACTTAGGCTCCATAACTTCTTTCATAGAAGCTTCTTACACTCCATGATTGAAACAAGTTCTCCCAGGCTCTCAGGAGCTACAAGCAAAACAGCAGGTGACAACAGCACAACCCTACAAACTCCCTGAAGTTTCCTGGGTGCTGCTTACAGGCACTAGAGCCACAGAGAAGGCAAGACTGCCACTTCCCCAAGGCCTGAAAGCATCTATCTTCTTCCCCTCGTCCATTACACCCCTGGGGAACCGTCACTGTTCTGTGGCCAAGCTCATCTCCCATCCCCTCACCCTGACTGTACCCAGGGACTGAAACACAAAGCTCACACCGACCCCACACTTTGTGGCGATGCTTGGAAGCAAGCAGCACCTGATCACCGGCCTCCCGCGGGATCAAACACTTCCCAGCTCCCCTGGGGACACGGGGACGGACACACGCACACCCCGCCCGTCCCTTTAGACACTCGGAAGCTGAAACGTTGCCGGAGGCGTGGGCGGAACCTCATGCGGGGCAGGGAGAGGGCGAGGAGCTGCCGGGCAAGGAACTGCCAGACGAACGCTGCCGACCGAGCCGCTCTGCCCGCATTCCCCTCCGGGTGTCCCGGGCCGATCCAGCCGGGCCGCTGCCAGCAGCGCGGAGCCGCCACCGCGCGGTGCGGAGCGGAGCGGGCCCGGCAGCCGCGTCACGGATCTGCTGCTCCCGGCAGCCAATCGGAACCGGAGCCGGGGCCGGCGCGACTTCATTCATTCATTAAAAAAAAAAAAAAAAAAAAAAGGAAAAAAAATAGAAAAAAAAGAAAAAAGCGCAGCGCAGCTGGGACCCGCGCCCCGCCAAGCTCGGTGCGGGGAGGGCCCCGTCCCCGGCTCCCCCGTCCCCGCCGTGCCCCGGATCCCACACTCACGGCAATCCGCCTCGTCGCTGTTATCCGAGCAGTCATCGTCCTCGTCGCATTTCCAGATGGCGGGGATGCACCGCTCGTTCCGGCACTGGAACTGGTCCTCCGGGCATTCCTTGACGGCGCCTGCGGGACACGGGACCGCGCCTGGGTCAGAGGATCGCGTTCCCATAGCGGGGACATCCCGGGGCCCCCTCCCCGCCCGGTCCCGGTCCCGGTCCATGCAGAAGCCGGGCAGGGCGCTGGGAGCGGAGGGTGAGGGGTGCGGCTGGGCTGGCCGGGGCAGAGCGGGGCGGTGCGGGGCTGGGGGAACCGCGTCTCCGCGGGGAGGACGGCGGCGATGGCGAACCTGCTTTGTGCGGGGATGAAAGGGACCATTGCCGTGCTTGCCCGCATTGTTTTAAAGACAGGGGAGACAGGAGCCTGGGAAGAGATGATGGTTAAACCCGAAGTGCAAAAGACAAAAGAAAAATCCCACAGCACACCGGTGCTGCCAACTCCTGCGCGCCCGGCACCGGCGCAAAGGCAGAGGATACCTGCGGGGATAACGGGCACCGGCACCGTCCCGGGGAAAGGGAACCGACCCAACTAAAGTTGAGGGCGAGGAGGGGGAGACGGAGCAAATCTGCTTGGCAGACACCGTACAGCGCTGCTCTGCTGAGGCACAAATCTCCTCAGAAAGGGATTAAAGGTGGCAGCTCCTGTCACCAGCGCTCGCCTTGCAGAGCGTGCCCGAGCCTCGCGTGGGGAGCATTAAAGCGAGTGGGTGCCGGGACAGGCAGGACAGGACTCTCCCCTCTTTCCCGGGAGCACCGAGGCGAGGCGAGGCGTGCACTTGCGGCGGCCGCAGAGCGGGAGAGCCGCCGGGCCTCTCCGTTCCGTGCCGTTCCGTTCCGGACCCACCTTTTCCGAGGTGCAGCTGGAGCAGCAGGAGCAGCAGGAGCCGGGTGAGCGCTGACCGGCACATGGTGCTCGCTCCCTCGGTGGCAGCGCGTGTGCGGGGTGCGCGCCGCCCGCCCAGCGCTCGCCGCCCCGCGCCTCCTGCGCCCGGCGCCGCCCCCCGCCCCGCCGCGCGCCGCCGCCGCGCCGTGACGCGCCCCGCTGGGCGGGCCCGGGAGGCTCTGACAGCGCGGGGAGCGGCCCCAACCCCCGCCGCCCCGCAACCCCGCCGGGGACCGCTCCTCAGGGAGGACCTGCGGGGAGCTCACCTCGCAGCGCAACCCCGCAGCGCTTGGAAAGGCCGTTCCCGGGGCTGTCTGCGGGCGGCACGGCTCACCTGGCGGCGGTGCGGGGCAGCGGCGAAAAGATCCCCCCGGGAGAGCGGGGCAGGGCAGGGCTCCCCTGCGGGGACCTTGGAGCGGTGGCGGGGAAGGAGGAGCCTGCGCTGCCCGGAACCCCGCACACCGGGATCGGGCTCCCCGGTGCTGAGCCTCCCTCCGTGTGGCGGTTCCGGTGCCGGGCTCGCTGACGATCGTAATTTGAGTCAATCAATTAAACGCGGGGACTCATTTCCATGGCCCGCAGGCCCAGCTGCTGTTGCTCTCCTCAGCACTGAGGGGTTTCATGCCGGCCACGCTGCTGTGGTCATCTCCACTTAATTAATTGTCTTCCAATTAGTGCAGCAAGGCCGAGGGGTGCTGAAGGTGCTGCCCTGCTGCTGCGGGACCCGCTCGCCCTTGCTTACTGCTCAAGCTCGAGGGGTTTGATCGGAAACTGCTAAAAAAAAATCTTGTACAAGCCCCGGGGGCTGTGTTTATCAGTGCCCTGTCCTTAATTAACGCTGCAGCGCCGGTCACACAATCGGGATTAAGAGTGTTTCAGTAATCTTATTATGAAAAGATGTTTTTCAGGAGTAACTTTGAATTACCGTGATTATATGTGAAGTGTGTTTTTTTTTTTTAAAAAAAAAAAAACAACACCAAAACAAAATAAAAAAATCAGAAAACCCCAAGCCACTAACTTTGCATAAAATAATGTAATAAAACATTTCAGTTCCAAGCCTTTGAAGCCTTGAAGTGCTATTGATTGGGCCACCATCTAAAAATGCACCTGTGTCTTTCCCAAAAAAGTTGCAAGTCATTAGGCAGCAGTGTCACTAATGCACTTGAATCATGTGAAGAGGAAAGGATCTAATCATTCAGCTATTTCACCAGCAGCTTGTAGAGTATTAACAATTTATTCAAGCCTTTTTGAACGATTTTTTAGCATGCAAAACAAATGCAAAATAATGTTTGTTTTGGCTGGATCAATGTGACAGGCTACAATGACTCCTTAAAGTAGATGAGGTATTTATAATATTTTAGGTCAAATTTCCCTTTCCTAAATGTGCCAAAACACAGATTCATAATGCTACTGTAACTCTTGGCCTCGTTCTCTTTCCTAAATTAGTTTAAAATGGAAGAGGCTCCAAAGACAATAATGAAGCTATCCAGTGTGAAACTGGAGTGAATGTGCAGAGCAGCAGTTACACTTCCTATAATTCCTATCAGAATTTTGTTGTACTAAAACACAAACTAACAGGTATTTTGGTCTGAATGCCTCTCACAAAAAATAACATTAAGAAGCTTTTTTTTTTTTTTTTTTTTTGATGGACTTGCTGTGAGAACACCTGACCAGCAGCATTTTCAGCAGCTGACCAGGCATTGTAGGGGCTACTTGTAGCCTAGTACCATCTTGTGGACATCTATGTATCCAAGGGATTGCAGAGGCAAAGGAAAGCAGAGGTGCTAAAGGAGAAGTAAATTGGGCAAGGGAGACCATTTGATGTGCAAGAGAAATTAAATCTAGTTTTGTCCATTGTGTTACAATAATTAATTAAGACTGTTCATTTACCTCACATGGTGTTTCTCTTCCAGGAGCTCACCTCTTGAATCAGAAACTGGAACAGGAATTTATGCTTCTTTTATCCAGGATCTGTAAAGTAACAGCACAGATATATTTGGACAAAAAGCAAGTCTCCAACAGCTAAAGTGCAACATTTCCAAAATACAAAATACATTCTAACAAACTGAATTTGCTAATTGGCAACTGAGTTTGCTTATAGATTTGATGCATGTAACCCAGTCTGTGTCTTAATCTCAGTCCTGGTTATGGGAGGTGAGACCAAGGGTCTCTGCAACTCATTCTGACCCACACTACAGCTGAGAGCAGATGCCTGTGAGTGAATGCAAGAGCAGAGCCAACAGAAAGCAATGCATGTCCACAACAGTTTCCTATCTTCCAGCCACTAGTGCCTTGAGGACTTACTCAGCCAGTGATAGAGACTTTTATGCAGAGTCCTGAATAAATTTTCAGGAATATCACTTCCTTTGTGAAGCAAGGAGTTCCCCAGCCCCACACGTTGTGTGAAGTATTTCTGCTTCCCATTGCTCTGCCCCTGCTTGGTCCTTACTGGCTCCAGGTGCACAGCACAGAATTTCTGCTCTTGCCAGGCATGGAAATATTTCAGCTTTAAGTAACACTTAGAGACACAGTGCCATCCTCATGACTTTTGAAGACCAGCAGAGAGTCAAACTATGTGTGCCATGTTTTCCACAACCCCTGGGACTTTCCTTTGCCTCATTTCATGCCTAAAAGGTCATCTTAAACCCCTTAGCACACGCAAAGTCTTCTTAATGACATCCTTATTTTTAGCCAGCTCATGGCCTAGTAAAGAAAGGAGGACATCACACTATCAGATTTAAATCAAACTACAAAATCCATCAGTTTATCATCCAAGAATTGTCTCTTCTACAAGCCAGAATTTGTCACTTCCTTAGCTGTAACTCATCTTTGTCCTAAAACTATCACTCAGTTCTCTTTTATTCAAGCACAAGCAGCAGTCTGAGGTAACACCACCACAGTGCTGGCCAACCAAAACCTCAGCAGTGTTTATTGTCCAGGTATGAGGCTGCAAAATTTACTGACCAAGACTTCCATTTAGATGTGAAATACACTCATTACACCTTTACTAACTGCATATAAAAATACACAGGTATCCATCTGTGTCTGAGCTGTGCATTTGACTCATGGATTCCTATGTTCTGACCACTTTTTTAAACTGCAATACCAACTTTATCCACTTTGACTATCACCTCCTGGTTTTCCTTAGCAAATCAAGTGCAGTATTACCCAGCACCATTCAGCAGTACTTTGGCCACATCAGGTTCCCAAGTAGCTCCCTGGGCTTCCTGAGAAGTGCTGCATTACTCACAATACTTTTGATATGGCTTCAAATCCATCTTCTTCTACTTTATCCTCTTGCTTCTGACTCCTAACAGCTCTGTCAGGGGAGCAGGGGTAAGACAAGAGATGCTTTGCAGTCCATTGGTAAAGTTTTTATTCAGCTAGGGGGAAGTTAACAGAGAAGCTTTCTGCCCTTTATTCCCATAGCAGTAGTCCTAGACAATATATCTTTGAGTGCAACCAAACCTAGAGTCACAAAAGGGACCTTTCCCATTAATTTTAATGAGCATAAGAATGAGGGACCAAGAAGAAAAAAAAAAACAACGTGAGGATTAGGTATCTGGCAAGATCTTTTGCATGCCAGAGAAGCACTGCTATAGACTGATCTGTGCTTTGCAGTGACAAATCACCATGAAAGCCAACAGAAATGCAGACTTGAGGCCATAGTTAGTAACAAGTACTGTGGGATTTTTTTCAAGATGTTTCACTTCAAACTATTTATCCTATTAGTACTAACAAAGGAATCATCAACTGGAGCAAAACTGAAGTTGACAGTGTCTCATGTAACTCTACAGTGCCCATATACTGCTGCTGTAAAGCAGCAGATTAGTACCACGGGCTGCTGTTTGTTCTGTGGCTCCCAAGTGGCTTAGACACAAACAGGGAAATGTAGTAGTAGCAGCAAGCTTGGAGTATTTTTTTTTTTCTTTTTAAAAGCTCTGTAAGCTAGACAAACTCACTGCATTTTTCTCCCACACATTTTTTGTTTAGGCCTCAGTGCTGCAAAGAGGTGCTGTATGGTGTGTGGATGCTGGAAGCAGAGACAAGGTTTGGTTCTAAGAGGTGCAAAATTCCCTCAGCTCCTAGCAGCCCTCTGGAAAGCTCTAAGCATCTTGAAGGCTCTCAGACAAATTATTTTAGCATTAATTACAACATCAATGACAAAATAATACCCAAATGGGAATTTAGTATGATTTCTGCATGCAATGTTTCTCATCATTTTTCTATGGATTTCACATGACAACAGAACACTTGAAAACCCATCCTGCTTTTAGGCAAGTGCTGAATCTGTCTTCCTGCTAAGCAGCAAGCAGAGCCTAAGTCATCTAATCTGTAAATTCTTATAGCCTCTTGACAAGGCTGTCTTTCTTCACGAAAGAATAGAAATCCAGCATTTGTTTTCTCTTTTAAAGTGAGAGCTCATTAAAAGCAATTTTTTCCAAGGTCAAATTCTGAATGTTTGTTTTTTCTTTTTTGATTTACCAGCTTGTCTTTAATAATTTGTCTCAAAGATACCCCATTAGATATTGTCACCTCATCACTTTCAGTTCCTGAGTTACAAGAGAAGGAATGAAGTCTTGTATATAACCAAAAGATTTGAGTCTGGCCAAAGCAGAATTGTAGATGCTTTAAGAAGTAGATAAAAATCAATTTCATTTTAAAATCCCCCCAAAAGAGGAACTGGGAGAGGAAAGGGGCAACAGTGGGAGATCCTTTTTCCAGGAGAGAAAAGGAATCGAGCTATAATCTTGCAAACGGAGGCCTGATGTTCAAATATCTTCTCACTCTGCAGCATGTTTTGCTTAATCAATGCCAACAATCTTCTGGGTGTTTCTATGCACCTCATTTGAGCTTCATTCACGACACCTGAGAGTCACACAGGTGTAGCCTTGTTAACATTTGTCTCTAGGTTTGAGAAGAGTTATTGATGTAACTGAGCTCTGAAAGATTTGTTTCTTTCAAGTTGAGAAACCTTTTCTCACCACTGTTAGGACAGAGCTGAAGCCTGCTGTGAAATCCAGGTCTGTATGAGTGATAGACATTTGTACATGTACTCCCAGAGCTACAGTTCTTTAAAACATTTTCAGAAAAGACCTTGTTTCAGATTTCCTGCCTGTTAGACCATGTTGCAGCAACAGTGTTTGATGGAACAGTCCCTGTGGCATTTTGTCATATCACATAAAGCATAAAGTGATAGATGCACTTCAGAATAACAAGTCCTAGGGACATAGTTTCTAGAAGCACAAAATAGCTCTCCTCCTGCCCTTACCAGTTACACCCAGCAAAATATCCCCTCATCCTCAATTCTTCCTTAAAAGCAAAAGTGCCTCTCAGTTCCACAGGTGTTAAGTTCTAACCAAGTCAGATCAAGCCTCACTACACAAGCAGACAGATACTTGTAGTCTATGCTGACCTAAACCAATTCCTACAAATTCAGCTGCTCCTTGGTTTGCTGTACCTCTTGTGCTTCAATCCTGCATTCTCCCATGGCTCAGCTAAAGCACAATATTGACAGATTTGTATGTCTGCACAGGCATACAGTCTGAGCTTCACAAGGACTTCCCACAGCACCCGTTGGTCAAAGCACTTTAATTTCTGCTCATGACACTCACACTACTGTCTCAGAAAGATCTGATCTCCCTTTCATTGACTCTGTAGAAAGCTTAAAGATGTCCAAGCTAGTCTCAGCTTTACCATTTTTTTTAACAGCTTTTCTATTTCAGCATAACCTGTGCTGCTTGTTAGGACTGCCAGGTATTTTTCATCCACTACTCAGGGTGGTCTTGGGACTTAGGAAGAAGATCCATGATGTCTAAGAGAACAGAAGGGCAACACAGTGCTGGAAGAGGGCCCTGAAGGGCTGCAGCAAACATCAGAGCTGTTTATTTTCCCCTGGAAAACCAATATCCTGTGGCCAGATCAGGTTAAAGCAGCTCATGTTCTTCAGCTGGTTTTGAGGGCAAGGACCCAGCCCATGGGCAGAGTCACCTGCTAGAGGGCACAGGAGTCAAAGACTCCAAAGATCATGTCCTTGTACATCACCTGAAACTTGATGTGGGAAGTGCATCCTTTCTCTTGCCCTTACAAAGCAGACATTGCTTTGAGATACTCAGATATTCCCACCCAAACATTAGGGGTCTGGTTTTATTGAACTGCAGCCAACTCTGTAGGTCCCCAAAACATAGCATAGTGTTTGTATCTCATAATTCAATGTAGAGGAACACCTGCTTTCAGTCTGAAAGTGAAACTTCAATTCAGCACATCACCCAGCCACCACAAAGGCACAGAGGGAAGTGAAGGCCACCTCCCTTTGTACAGGTTTGCAATCTTATCTTTGCCTTGCCAAAACAAAATCAATAGAACAAAACACCAAGACTTGAGGCTTTTGTTAATCATTTGACAACCGAAGTCTATAAATTCATTTCCCCATTTCAGTCCTTTATTTATCCTGCTGCTTTGAGAGGACAATGAAAACTGCCCTGACTCTGGCTATCTCAGTCAAAAAAAGCTGGCATAGACACGGACTCACACTTAACCACCCACCCACACAATTTTAGCTTCCCAGCCATCAAAGCACAATCAAAACTGCATTTTCCTGACTGTCAGTTTCTCTAAGCATTTTTTAGAGCACAGATGTAATAGGTTTTACAGGGAGTCCCTTTGATTCCTGCCAGCCCTGCACATTCTCATTCTGCCCCTAATCTCTCCTTTGTGGCACACAGGCTCAGAGCAGTGGGCATGGATCCCAGAGGACACTGATTACCATCCAAATTCTCTTTTGGAAACGATCCCATCTGGCAACTGCAGAACCCAAAGCTTCGACCCTCAGCCATTGTTCTTCTTCAAAATGAGCAGATTCAACTTTATTACAGATTAAACATTTGCTGCATTTTATGTTCAAGACTAATTCCAAGTGCTATATCAAAACACAGAAGCTTTCTCTGATGACCCTTCTGGAGGGTTTTTTATTTTAAGGATGAATAAAAATTAAGCAGTCCAAGCCATTTAGGTTTCGGTTTGGCTTTCAGAATACATACAAAGAATTGCTCCCCAACCTTAAATTTTACATGTCAAGTTTCATCTGGAAGCAAATTCGTTTTTACAGCTCAGTTATTAGCTGTGCAAACAGGCTATTATTCATGTTCATCTAGGGTCTAACAGCATTATTGGCTTCTTAAAAATTTGCCAGGCCAGGAAAATTTACACAGGACCCATTTTAGAGAGGGGAAAAAAATGAGATGTGACTGAAGGAGCCCACAAAAGGCACCCAACAGCCTTGTATGTCTGACCCAGAGAGCTGAGAGCAATGGAGTTATCTCCTGTTGCACACTCCCTACAGTGAGGCTCAGACCAAATCCATGCACAGCTCTGCACCCTGACCTCTCTCTCCCCATCTGTGGGCACATATGTAGGATGCAGATGGTCAGATTGCTCTGTGATCCACTGCAGAGAAGACAGAGTTTGTATCCAGGGCACGGCACTGCCTTGCAACTAGGGAGTGCACCAGGTAGCAGGGCTCAGCATGCACAGAAACTCTTAAAAGAGCCCTGTTCCCCAGCAGCTGAGCCCATGGCTGATCCATGATCGATGAGAAGTCTCAATTCTTGACTCAGCTCCCCCTCAAAATAGCCAAAGGACACAAATCCACCCTTAGGCAAAAATGTCCAGTCATGTTTCTTGCTGTGATGCTCACACAAGGTTAATCTGTAAGGCCAGACTGTACAAATAGAAAAAAAATATATAGTATTACTGTGCTTTATATGCCTTTGTTATCATCTATTGATCATGCAATTGAAAATTAAATTTGTACCAATGGCACAAGTAATCTTTTCTTTCACATTATATTCTTTAGAGTTTAGTAACCTGAGGTTACTTATCTCCCCGAAACATGTAAAAAATTGTGAAAATACAAAATAAAATTCCCTTAACAAACAGAAATTCAGTCGAGTTAGGTTCTCTGGTTTTCCCTGCAGTGTGTGTGGGGTACTTTAATGGCTTTTATTATGTCAGTTTTTCACACTATCAAAATTATTTCTGAATTGATTTTAAGAACCTGGAAGCATTATATAATGTATATGCAAATCAAGAGTAATCTTTTCACTTTTATGCAGCAACACTCATGAGTATTTTATTCCAGTCTTGTAAGACAGACTGTGCTGGTATCTTTACCTTTGGTTGCAGTCCTGCTGTAAAAGTTTGTCTCTCTCTTTATTAAAAATGCAGAAATGTAGTATCATCCCTTATCAAGAATTAAACAAGCATGGTTGGCACCTTTATAAAATTTTTAAATTGTCATTTTTCTTGTGTTTAGTTAAAGCCCCCTTTTTTGCTTTAGACATCTCTGGGAATTCATCCATCTTTGAAGGAAACTCACAGGGTAAGACAGCATTCCTGTGATTAAATGCAAGAGTAAACAATGAATGGAGTGCTGCATGGTGGTTTGGTTTGTCTTTAAGTGCATAGGGATTCAGATGTAAAAAAATACCAGAATTTAAGAGAATTTGTCTTGAAGTAAGCCAGTATCTGAGTCCTGCACAGGAGAATGTCTATTTTTGTTTCTGACAAAAACTAGAGACCCCTAAAAAAGGCTGAAAAGTAAAAATTTAAGTTGAATTTAACTATTTCTTTAATTATTACATAAAGACTGAGGCTGTTCACAGCTTTCAGTGAAATCTAAATTTTCTCTCTTCTGTTACATGTCAAGTCAGACTGATCACTCTCACTGACACCTTCCTGTGTCATCAGCACTTACATTTATCTAGGCAGCAGTGAAATAATAACAAAGCCATTCTTAAAACAACCTTATGAGAACCTGAACACTTCACATGATTCCCTTGCAACAAGTTCAGCTCTCTATATACTGCATATATATGTCCTCTATGCATATATATAGCATGTATATACATGCTATATACTGCATTGCTGTCCTCCAAGTAGTGTCCTTGAAATCCTACCAGTGTTGCCCAGTATTTGCATCCAAAAACCT
Organism: Phaethornis superciliosus; assembly: GCA_023637945.1. Taxonomy (NCBI): domain Eukaryota; kingdom Metazoa; phylum Chordata; class Aves; order Apodiformes; family Trochilidae; genus Phaethornis; species Phaethornis superciliosus. The sequence goes on from JAJQWJ010000009.1 coordinate 25,210,916, forward strand.
CAGGCAGTACATCCTCACCACCTAGGGGCTGACCAACTGCCCCTCTGTCCATCAGGGTGGATAATTACACAGATTTTTCTGTAACAGCAGCATTAGGGCATAAATATAAACAGGAGAGGGGATTCTGCCAAGGAAAAGAGCAGCTTGGCATCTCCAGTCACTGCTGTTGGGAGGTGCCTGAACCACCTCCATGTTCCTAAAGAACAGGAGTAGAACAGGGAATGTTGAAGTCACTGAGGGTTGTCTGAGTCCCTGCCACGTATTTTCCATGATCTAATTATGTTTTCACTTGCTGTATTATTAAATTTAATCCTGCACCTGCACCAGGCTGGCTCTTTTATTTTCTTACTTAGTTCCAGATAAAATTATCCACATATTTCAGAGAACTAAAGCAGGAAGAATATATTGTTCCCCCACATGAAAGAAGAGAATAACTCCACTACCACTGAACTGAAAAGGCTTCAGAGCCTCCAGCTCTTAAAATAGGGATTTCAAATGAGTCAAAAACCATGTAACTTGTTTATTGCACACAAAAAGTATGCTATGCTTACATTATAAAGGCTGCTAATCAAGCTCATAAAATGGTGTGGTTGCCTGTGAAACAGTAATTCATGTGCTTCATACACAGGCACCATGATAGCACTGTAAATGCCACTGTCACATCTGTTTTTTTCCATAAGCCCCTTACCTCATTCAGTCTGCAGAATGAGCAATGTTCAACCAATGTGTAGCTTTCAATAGTTTATTTTCCCTTCATTATTCACTCTCACCAGGCATTATTTATTGCACACTATTCAGATTCTGCTTTGAAAACAGAATTATTCATTTCTTTATAGGCTTTTATGTGATGCTTATCAGAAGAGCATGAATGCTTCAGACATCAATGCATTCATTTTCATAAACTTTCTGGGATATTAAAGTTATAATTTTTGCCACTTCTACAAAACATGAACTAAGTAAAACAGAGTAAACCTAAGTAAACCAGCTAAACTTGGGTACCTAACACAAGCTGTTTAAAACCTGTTTTTTCAGACCATTCTACAGCAATTCATATGCTTAAGATGAAGATCTCAGTGGCTTCAGCTGGAAGTCTGATTGCTCAACAGTCCCCCAGTTTACAGTCCTGGAATCTTAGCTGTGTACCAGAAAAAAAACAAACTCACAAGTAGAAAACAGCCTCAAAAGATTTTGTTTGATGCAAGTAGGATGCTCAGAATCAACTAAGAGTTCTCTGGCACATGTGAAGTTAAAATCCATTTCTCTGCTATTCACTTTCCACAAAGTGAAAAAATAAGACAGAAAGCCATCAGAAAAAAAGTGATTTTTCCTTTCGCAGGTCCTTGCATCATTGGCTATTTGCTCTTTGCTTTCTGCAACAGAAAAGTCTTAGGTGCTCATTCACTACAGACTTTTGATTCATCTCCAGAGCACACTTCATTATGTTTGTTTTTAAATGAAGCAAAGGTCCCAAGCAAAAAAAAAAAAAAAAAGGTGTGGAATCTCATAATTGCAGATTAACAAAATTCAAGCCTGTAAAATAGCTGAATTAAGGCTGCACAGGAAACACAGGGAAGCTCAACTTTTGTGAACTTATTTTTGTGATTTTAACACTCCTTTGTCTAGGCTTTCTAAGCACATAGATCTAAAGCCTGTGTTCTTTTTTAGCACAAACCACAACCCATCTGCTATTTCCTCACACTCTCAGTTGGACAGCTTGCTTTTGCAGTTGTTGGGCTGTAAGAAGAAGAGGGAGGATGAGTGCCCTGACTTCAAGTATCCCATGATTGCAAATAAACCCTGCTCCCCTAGAACAGCCTGTGGGCATTGCACACACTCATGGGAAGCTTCAACAGTGATGCTCTGGCAACCTTTTGGGATCTAAATCCACATGGATGCTGGGCTGTCAGCAGCCCAACCACAGGAAGATTCAGACATAGAAAAATAACACTCCAGCCAAACTGAGTTCTTCTCCCAGGCTTGGGGTCACTGGAAAGCGTAGCTGGAGTGTTACTGGAGCTGGTCAACCCTCTACCCAAATATCTAGGTAATTCTGGCCAGGAATTTCCTGAAAACAAAGAAGATAACCAAAATAAACAGTTAACCAAAACCCACCAGGTATACACACTTAACAATGGAAGTGTCTTTGATGTGTAGTTGATGTGTCTTGCTTTTGTACTGCTATTTCTAAAGTGAATTGAGCTACAAGTGCAATTCTATTATTTCCCATTCTAGATGGCAGATTATACCCTCCATCTGTGCAAACACCAAGAAGCTGAAGCTGAGTTTATGTTCTCTGAGCAGCATCTCATGACCTGGAAAAGTTCAAAACAACTGATTTGTGAAATATACAGACAGTGGAAGCATTCAAGTGGAGGAGAAAATAGAAGCAAGCATCTGTAAAGAAAGAAGATGGAGAAAGTTCATTTGTTTGTGGGTGGTTTTGACCTTAAGAACAGGGGAATCAGCCACCTTGTAAAATATTGGCAAGTTCCCTGTGTCTGTCACTGTTCTGTTTTAGCTCTCATCCTATCTCAAAGGCACTGCTTCACTGGAGAAGGGTCATTCTTTTGCCAATTGGGGTAGACCTGTGAGCACTCAGTATCTGTCCATGATGCATTCATGAGGCTCACTAATAGGATTCCAGGTGTCCAGGTCCACTGCCCTCTCCTGTGGTGTAAAGCATCAGGGATAAGCAGAGGTCTGGCTCATGGGTACTTTATTTTGCTTGAGCATTCTCTAGCTCCTGAGATGCCTATAAATGATGACAGAAATGTGCTGGTCCCTCAATGCCTCTGCAGCTCTAGATCCTACTGTCACCTCTGCTCCTGGGCTGAAAGCAGAAACAGAGTAGTAGTTGGTGAACAGAAGGGTTTCAGAAATTTAAATGTTTTTTTTTATGATGAGTTCTAGGATTAATTATTTTGCATGTTGGTAAATCAAGTCTCTCTGCAACATGAATTTTATTGTCATGAGGTCCATCTTAATATCCATCCACAGGGAAGTCTGCACTACATAAATGGCAGATGTGTCTTGATTATGTTGGCTAAGAATTTATTTTAATGAGGAGATGAGACAACAACAACCAAGATACAACACCATGACAAAGCCTCATTGTGGGAGACTGAGGAGCTGAATAACTTAGAGCAAAAGGCCCAGCTTGGTGCATAGACAACCTGAATCTTCTCTTGTAAGCATCTGCAGCTACCTCTATTAGTCAGAAACGTGGATCTTGAGAAGTGCCCTAGGCTTCTGAAGAGGACAGATTCCAGCTCTGCTCATATTATACACCCACCACCATCTTCTCAAGCACTATCATCGTGAAGTAGCACATGGGCATCCAAAAGAGCAGCTCAGAAATGCCAGATAATTTCTGCTTTCCACATATATTGGAAGGCTCCTGTTGAGGAACACAATGACAGCTTTGAGTATGCTCCCAATAGCCCTTGTTGGGAGATACTGAATTTCAAAACCAAAGAGGGACTGAAGAAGGATTCGCATCACCTCACTCGTTACTCTTTCAGAAATACCTTTCATATTACATGAGGAAAAAAATGAATTCTGGATGTATCCTTCTGCACAGCACAGATACAGGCTGCTGGGCATATGAGCACAAGATAAAGGGATATGGAGCACCAGGAAATCACACTCACATTGATGAAAACATTTCTGTGTAGTGCTGTGATATTCCTGCTGGGCTGCTGGCATGAAGCACAAAAAGGGAACACACAGCAGGGCACCTTATTTATTAAGCAGGCTGGTGATGTTTTTTTAGATCAGAGAAATGGGTGTTCAGAGAACAATGTGAGAGCTAAAAACCTGCTCATGTTGTTCTACCTGGAGAGTGAGGGCAAACAGCACCTGTGACCAAACAGCATCGTGGCCAAGAGGAATTCTGTCACATCTTCAGACAAGGGCAATCAGAGAAATAGAAAACTTTAAAAAACTGCAAGCACAAAACCCAAATCCAGGTCTGGGCATCCTTAAGCTGCTGCTTATGCTTCTCCCAGAATGTGTGATTTTGTCCTGAAACTACTACAAAATTGTAATGATTTCAGTGGAGGTGGTGCACAGTCAGACTCCTTACTCAAACACTGTGGAGACTCCTGTACCTATTCAGTTCTCTTGCTTTTTCTGCTTCCCTAGGATAATACTTGGTTGCACAGACGTTGACCTGCTTGTTCAAATAAGAAACAGATCCAATGATTTTTTTTCACACAAGGATTAGCTTCTCTGGGTGTAGAATTAGTTAAAAATCAATTGCATGCTGTGAGAGACAGGTACTCAATGATGCTCTTATTCTCTCCTAACTGAATGAATTCAGCCATCTATATATTTCCTCTTTTTTCACAAATGAGAGCAAAAGCTTCTCTGTGTTATTGCATTTCTTAATAGTGGGTCTTAAAAATCTCTTTTTTTTCTATAATAATGGTGCTTTCTTCCTGAAAAAAATATTGATTTTTTTCCCCATGCTTCCTCCACTCTCCCTGGGTATTTCCTTTTGCTACTCTACAGTTTTGACCTAACTGAATATAGTAATCATCAGCACAACCAGAGAACTATGTGTCACAGTCACAGAACAAGAAGAATTTAAACATTAAATTGATGGCTCAAATCAATTTACATCACTGGAAAGAAGAAGTTATCCTCAGCAGGCAGCTGATTTGAGGGCATCACTACTGCACTGGGCTGGGCAAGAATCTATGTAGCAGTGGTCATCCTTTTCTGCCACAGGCTTCTGAGAAGCAGTACTGCAGGGAATTCCTGACCTATAAGTTTTCTCTAGACCATTATAATTACTACCACCAGTTGATTTACTTTTAAGTAGAGCTGTTAATTTTCATAGACTTGTATGGTGGGATGGGGTGTTCCCACTGCTATGAGAAAAGCACCCAACTATAGGAGCCCTTTGGTCCCCAGTTGGTATAAACATTATTTCTTAAAGACTCTGGACTACTGTGCAAGTGGTGAGAAAAATACTCCTAATCATTGTCCATACTGGCTTTGTTTGATAAGAAAAGAATATACAGTTTCCAGGAGTACCCAGTACCATTCATTAACAGAACAGATTCTTAGAGAGATTTGTCAAATCAAAGATTTACTGTTTCATTGCCATAAAAATCCCCAAAAGCCACAGTGAAGGATGAAGTTGGGTGCTGCAGGAGGATTGCAGCAAGAACTCAAACTGATGATGTTGCTATGGACTACACAAACCATTTGATATGCTCTGCATTGTGGCTGCTAGGTAAATCTTAGAGCTCAAGTGCTGGAAAATAAGGACACGACTAAAGCAGCACGGACTATTTAGGCAGCAGGAGCAAAGAAAAATGTAACATCTTGGATATTACTTTAGAACCATTTCCTTTCAGCCTGTACTCTTGACATCCCACAAATTCAGTGTAAATCCATGCCACTGAAGTGTATCTGACTTCCATCTAACCTGCTGCTACAGACCTGTGAAGAAACAGCACTACACAATTTATTGGCACTGTGTCAGTTCAAGGAAACGAAGCTCTGCATTGCACACATCAAAACTTAGCTCAGTTTAAAAGATCCCCCAGGTAGCAGGTACTCCTGGCAGTGGCACTGTCACCTGTCTGCCACACTGCTCTCCCAGTGCCATGGCAGAGAAAACAGGTCTTTGGTAACTCTGGTAACTCTCCAGGTGGGGGTTGGCAACAAGCCTTGCTGCAGCTCTGAAAAAGGTGCTCCTGCTCTGCAAACTCCATTATATTACCAATCCAATGGCTTCAGGTTAAAAAATGATGATGGATTTGTTTATTTTTCTGAACCATAGTGGAGCACTGACTTGTAAACAAAAGTCTGAGTGACAAATTTATCCCCTTAAAATAATCATTTAAGGAACTGAAAGTGTTCAGAAACCCAGAGGATCCCTATCTATAAATCTCTGATACAGTAGCAGCAAGCTGGTTTAGATTCCCCTTTCTTTCCCTGCTTTATCATCCTTTCTATTTAATATTGGCCTAGATCTCATTTATATGAGGTGGACATGTCTAGAGACTTTACTGTATTAAATTAGAAACTGTATTTCCATATTATCTGTGACATTCAGATGCACCTCTATTGATATTTTCTCCTTGGTTAATTAAGCACTGACTTGAGTATTAGCTCACATCCTGGCCTTTCTTTTAGAGGAGATGGATAGCTCTGCATTCTTTCTGGGAGCTAATATACCTCATCTGTGCTTAGTAAGCATGTAAATTCTCACTGGTATACCTTTTGGAGAGTCTAACTTCTGTCCTGTGTTCCCATGAATATATTTAATATTTCCTTATTTCCACAACATTACATGTTCTCTGAAGAATCACAGAATTGTTAAGGTGGGAAGGAACCTCTGGAGACCATCAATTCCAGCTCCCTGCTCAGAGCAGAGTCACCAAAAATGGGCTGCCCTGGGTTGTGTCCAGTGAGGTTCAAGGATGGAGATACCCCAGTGTCTCTGGGCAACCTGTTCCAGTGTTCAGTCAACTCATAATAAAAAAAAAAAATGTGACATTCATATAGAATTTCCTGCATTTTAGTCTGTACTCACTCTTTCCCTGTCACTAGGGACCACTGAAGGGAGTCTGCTTCTGTCCTTACACTCAAGACATGTTATTTAGAAAACAGAAACAAAAAAACAAAACAAACCAACCAACCAAACAAACAAAAACCCCAAACAAAACAAAACTCAAAAGCAGATTAAAAATTGAAGTTTTCATTCTGTCCTAAAAGTCATCTTTGATGATGTGACTAGCTTGTGGGTACCTGGTATCTAACTTTAAAACCTTTTAGCATGCTTTGCTCCTGACACCTGGTTGGGTGTCAGGAGGACAGGTAAAGTCCTCCAGGACATGGTTCTGACATTTCTCAATGTTATACCATGGAGGAGAGCTGGAAATGCCTGTGATGTGCTTTATAGATTCATTATGAAATGACATGCACTGTTCATCTCCAGAAGGTACCTTTCCCAGAATTAGCAACATACTCCAGTACCATTTAAGAGCAAATCATCATTACCCAGGAACACTGCAAAAAAGAGCCATGGCACATAAAATAATGTGCTATTTTCCTGAAGAGCTGAAGAAGCTGATACTGATCACTATTTTCCTAGGTGCCAGCTGGCATCAGATGTCAACTGAAGACATAGAAAACAATATCAGCTTTAACAGCTCCTGAGAGGATGCAAGCACACAGCTGCCTCTCACACTTGCAAGGAAGATACCTGGCCTTAGACTCAGCTCACCTCTCACTGTGCTTTAAAGGGAAGTGGAGGAAAATCACCTTTATGAAAACTTGGACAAGTCACCTTTCCCATGGTGCAGTTTAGCTCTGCATGAATCACAAAATGATACTGTTCAGCTGTGAATGTCTTTAACAGTTATATTTAAAGAACTAAAGCTGAAGTTCTTAATATAATCTTGGACAGATAGGAATGCTCAATGTGTGTATGAAGAGACTTGTGAGGGAAGGCAGTGTCCCCATGCTGCACAGGAGTAGGGGAGTAGAAGTTGAGTCCCTGTCTTTTCATCCATGAACTCACTGACTAAAGAGAACATGGCCAACCCACCTGCCATTTTCTATCTCAAATTCCTCATAGGAATTCCTATAAACAGGCATAAAATACTATTAATAAGGTTTTCCTAAGATAACTACCAAAAGCATTATAGCATTAATGTTTTATGAGGTCCCTGGCATTTAATGAGGTTATTACTGTACTGATAAACTGCTCTCTGTTAGACCCCTGAGGGGGTTGTATCAAGATGACAGCAGTGTAATGACCATGCAAGTGCCCTTGTTGTATAACAAGTTTGGGTTTTTTTCACACAAGTCAATGAAGCACAGAGTGACTGTCATTGCCCTTTGTTTGAAAACAGCAGCAAAAGGGCAGGCTGCATATGCAGCTTCACAAAACATTAATCAGTTGCTTGCACCATTTAATTACTATCTATTATTTTATGGGTTTGATAAAGTATTCAATGGAATTAAAGCCTGAGCATCACTTCCAACCATTGTTTTCTACTTTGGATTTAGCAAAATTGCACAAATAAGAACACAGTCTCAACATATTTCAACACAATTTATGGCTCCAGGGATGTCAGTTCCAGGAACAATTTAATAGAAAATAAACATGATCATTAATAGAAGTGATAAAGGAGAGAGATGATAAAGCAGAGGGAGTATCACACAAATTACCTAATGCAATAATAAAGTATCCCTTCTTCTACTTCAATTCTACTTAGCCTCTTCTACCAGATTTAAAATCTCTTTTTGCCCTCTGTACTAATAACCACTACAGTTTGCCTGCACGTGCCCCTGACAAGGAGAGAATGGGGCTTTTATTGCTCATGTTTGTCTCAGACTTGCACGTACATTTACAGTGATGCCATAAGCAAAGGAATGCAGGAGCCAGAAAGATGAAACTACTGTGTGACACATTAGGGAGAAGTAATGTAAAAGCAAACAGTTCAGAATAGAGCTCCCATTACTTCTTCTGTCAGAGCTATTGATAAACTGAAAAATGAAATTGTTCTGACGGAGGAAAACATGAGATTTTATGACTGGCAAGCTCTTAACAGGGATTATAGATATACAGCTGTCTGATGAGATAGTAAACAGTAAATGTGTTTGAAGTTACGGCTTTAATGGGACAGAAAAGGAAACAAAATATATTAATAATGTTAATAAAACACAGAAAGAGGACCTTGAGATAATTATGATCTATCCAATGAAAAATTACATGGAAAAACTGCTCAGGACATGAGGTTGTAGAGTTTAAAACTGGATGAAGTATGCACCATTACCAATCATACAGAAAACTGCTGCAATGTTTCCTATTAATTTACAGAAAGCCATCTCGGAAAAGCTGACAAAATACAAAGAAATGCCTGCACCTCCAAGTCCTGTAAATTGGAATTTTTCCCTCCTCCTTCTCCCCCCCACCACTCCCTCAATAAAAAGGAGAACCCATTGTCCCAGTCAGAACCTTGCTTGGGTCATCAGCAAGCACAGTTGCAGGAGCCAAGAGCAGCCCCAAGTTTCCAAGCAGTATATATGGGAAATTAGTTAGAGAATTGTCTTCTGCTATGGTCTGAGCAATAAAATCTGAGGAATCATCAGTGACCAACCAGGGATGGCTTCAACATGGGAGGCATGGAAGACAGCAGGAGCAGAATCACAGAAGACTGAACAGATTTAAAGTTACGTTTCATTAATTTTAAACACTCCAAAATCCCTGGAAGAAAGATCCTTAGCAAATGAAAGTCATTATCATTAGACCAGAGCACTATTAGTAGTTCATTGCATTTAGCCACCCCGATTTTTAATGAAACAGCATCTTTGCATCCCAGCACACCTTTCTGTGTGTGTAAACCATGATCCAAGTGCAGGTACACACACACACACTCCCCAGGGTACAGAAGCAGCACAGCAAAAGCAGTTCATTCTCAGGCTAAAATGTTCAACTTAAGTATTCACATTCAATATTTCCACAGCCAGAGCTGGTACCCTCCCTGTCATGCACAAGAGGATGTCACACTCCTTTCTGCTGTCCCACTTTCCAAAACATAAAGGCTGAGGCTGCCTCAGGGACCTCGTGGCTTTAGGTCTTTGCCCCACACTAACACAGGGCAGTGCCCACCATCAGCTTATGAATCCAATTGCTCATCACCACCACAGGCTGGGTGAGGGCTGTGTGTGCCCTGGACACCAAAAGATTTCCTTTGTTTTTAGGACCATGACTAAACTCCCCTCTTTTTTTTTCTTCTTTTTGCTCCTTTGTTTCTCTTCCTAGTGCAGCATCTGCATTCTCTAGTTTTATTTGCTTATTCTTACAGAATAACTGTTCTTTTAAATATAATAATTTTAACAACTATCTGCTTTCATTTAAAAGTCCCCCAGATGTACAAGAATCACAGCATCATTTTTAAGAAACTTGAAGCAGAAATAAATCAGTCATATTTTTCTGGCCTCAGCTGTTACCTGAAAAGTGTACACATCCCACTGTCATTCTTTTGCTCTTTCTGACCATAATTACAACTCTGTCTCAGTATTGCATCATTCCACACCATCCTGCTGATCTCTTCATACATACAAGTAGAACAATATAATACCTATTTTCAGTCGGTCCAACTCTTCAAGTGTAGGCTACAGGTTTCATCAGACAGCTCCTCTCTGCCAGGCAACAGTCAGTGCAGATGCTCAAAAACCTTTCAGGATTCAAACAGTAGCTCTTGTTAGCCAGGCCCATTCTGAAATGGCACAAGAACTGATGGTTCAACAGGGCATCAGGCCAGGGAATTCAAGATGCTTTTCCTTTTAAACAGTCTAGAAAATTCAGATTTCCTCTGCCCAAGCCTCTTCTGCAGCCCTAACAGAAGGTGGGAGACAATACCAGGATCGCTTATGTCAATCATTCCTTTGCAATCCATTCAGAGCCAGAAATGTGGGTTTTTTTTTTCTTTTGTCTTTTCCTTTAAAGGCCTTTATTTTCTATCCTTTCATGTGTCTCTTTTTTTCTTTGGTTCCCAGTACTTTGGGCTGATACAGCAGGATATTAATCTCTCACAGAAAATGCTGCTAATTAGTTTATTTCTGTATTTATCACCAGATCAGTTTTGCAGGCTGCATCCCAGCTATCAGACTGCTGAGAAGCAATCCTGCTCACCTCAATTTCTGCAACATGCTTGTACCAATCTGTCCTGTCTTTTCCTGAGGATTTATAAAAATAAAGTATTGAGACAGATTTTTCCCCTCTTGTGGCTTATTTAATGATCAGATTTTGCCACCCTTACTCATACTGAATGGTCACTTATGACACACACTCTTTAATTGATTTCAGTGGGACTTCTTATATAGTGAGCATGGTAAAATCTGGCTGCCCAGGCATTAACAAATGTCCTTCTCCCCCAAGCAAGGAAGTGCTTCAAAAGATTCTTTTTGCACCAAAAAGCCCCCTGTATTCATTCTAGAAAATTCATACAGCGGCACTAGATGGACCCCAGCTTCTAAGGTCAATTATATTGTTCAGTATAAGAACTGAAAAGGTTTATTGCCACTATTCATCCAGTGCAATGCTCTGACATCCTTACCCTGCTCAGTTCAGTGTCTGTTTACACCCAGTCTGTGTAAATGGTTCTGCCACCCCTTTTCTCTTCAATAAAAGTTGCAATCACTTCTCAATCCCATGGGTATCTAAGTCTTTTGAAAGCTAAAGTTTGCTTTAAAATGGCATTGATGTTTAACCTACCCACCAACTTCCAGTGGATATGGTAGAACCCACACTATAGCCCCACTGTCAACTGATAGCTTTTGTGTTACAATTATACAGGTCATGGTTTGCTACACAGATTCCTAAAATAAACACTTTCAAATAGAATTCAGGCCCAAAGAACCACAGGAAACCATTATCTGAATCTCAAAGAACAAATAACAAAAAATAACTCTAATAATTTTTGCCTTTTGTTCCTCAACCAGGAACTCAATCAGCTTGGGGTCACCAGAGTTAGGGTTAGGGTCACCTTTTGCACCTTTTTTTTGCAAAGATCACCTTTTGCAGGAGATTTGGCATTCTAGCCCCCTTAAGACCAAAGCTCAGACTGGAATTTATTGCCACTGTGGTTTCCCCCAAACAAAAACTCATCAGGCAAGCAAGGGCTGCAGTTCTTGCACCACAATAGCCTTGATCAGAGTTAGCTCTTCCCTTCTTCCTGTAATGCAAGGTGGCATTTTGTGTCTCCCCCTGTCATGTTATACCAGAAAGAGAAGTGCCAATATGCAGTAGCAGATAAACTTCTGGAAAAAATCAGGAAAAAACATTTTGCAAGCAGCTTCTTCCTTGAGAGACTCCTGGACCAAGCCTTCCAAGAACCAAAATACTCTTGATGGTAGCATCAAACACTTGCAGGCTTCCACAAACATAGAGCTACATCTTTTTTACAAATATGTATAATGGAAATGCTTTAAAGGTATTATTATTTCCTATTTTTTATTTCTCCAGCACTAGCAACACATACATCATTCATTTGACTCACAGAACTATGAACAAGGTAACATGGAGTCTTGCTGCTACCTGGTGATAATAGGAGATTTTTGTCTTTGTAGACTAATTTGTATTTCCTGCTTCTGAGTTGTGATCCTTACCAGGAGGTTTGAGTTTCAAAGCAGCCCAGCAAGGACCAGGCCATGTTTGCCACACATTTTAGCACCAGAGGCAGCTGCTTCTATTGTGTGCTGCCTACACCCTGATGTACAACACATGGTACAGAGAGCAAAGTAGATTAAAACATTTCACATGGAATGTGGCACTGAGGACTTAGATAGTGATGGATGACAAAATATTAATTAGATATGGCAAGCTATTCAGGGGAATAAAAGACAACAGGCAGAACCTGATAGTCCTTACTGCTTTGAACTAATGACACATAAGACAGGAGCTTACTGCATTCAGAACCAGAGTAATGAATAATTTGACACTTCTCAGGTGACTGTTGATTTTGCCAGACAGTGAAGGGCAGTAAAATGTTTTCCCTAATCACAGAAGTGATACTATCACTGATACTATAATTCAGGCTTGAAGGCCTGGAATCAAATAATTTAAAAGTCTTTTCAACTCTACCTCTTTTTTTTCTTTTTTTTCTTTTTTTTTTTTTTTCTTTCTTTTTTTTTTTCTGCCTGAGCAATTATTGAACACCCCTGCCACTGTATTTCTTTTATATTTCATAAATATTTTATATTTCTATTTCTCTTGTGTATTTCTTTTCTGCCAGCTCCTCCTTTGTAGCAAGTGGCAAAAGATGAGCCTTTCATGACAAATGCATGCAAGCTGCTAAAATTAGCATCATTATTTGTTGATCTTTTTTTCTCAGCAAATTTGCAAACTAGCACCCTAAATATAACAAATTCACGCAAGCAAGTGGGCTGCATTAAAGAACTACATGATTTTAATCAGTGTGATTAGATTAAACAGCCTCTTGAATATTTGAATGTGGCAATCCTTTAGGAAGTGTTTATGACAGGTTTATAACAGTACCAGGCAAAAGACAAAGTGGAATCTATCTGGGCTCACCCGTATTTCAAGGTCTGTGCTCAGCACAGCCGGGGTTCAGGGAACAGAGGTGACATCTCCAAACTTGCAAGAGGTGGAAAGCAAGAATCCTGCCAGGAGCAACCCAGAGAAATAGGGGAGATAAGTAGGGAAGTTGACAGCAAGAAACCATTTGAAAATTCAAGTGAGCTCAGAGGAGAGAAACAAGGAGACAATGCAAGTCCTGGAGCCAGGACAGACAGCAGGTCACCAGAATATACCAAATTTATTACAGAATTTTTACTTGCTTTTTGAATACTGCAAGTGAGAAGGTAAGTGAAGAAAAGACCCTAGCTATAAAACAATATGGTTATCAAAATTGTGATCAAAGGGGAAGAAAGAAATCTAAAATGGAAGAAGGTGGCCAAGTATTTCAGAAACACGAAGAGCTTCAAGCTGCCAGCCATGAGAAGAAGACAGTGGGTGTGGATCAAGCCCTCATGAAGAGCAAGCTAAGTGCAAAAAAGAATGGGAAAATAAAACATTTCTAACATTTTTTTCTTTCTGAACTGTTCCAGGTGCTGTGACCACAGTCTTTTTGAGGTGGAAACCTCTTCATCTGCTGCAGATGTCTAACAAAGGGGCAGTTCAGCAAGTCCTGTCTGTGTGGCACATATGACTTTAATAAGGGGAAGTGGGTGTCCCCAAATTTCTGGAGGCCTGGGTTGGCAGCTCTTCAGCCTTTCATTTCAGACCAGTAAGTCAGTTATAGAAACAAAGTACAGCTCAGTATCTTCTGCCAACTTGATTTATTCTCTCCATCTGGAACATAGTCCAGCATTACACTGTAAGATCAGCGTTTTCCAAGATACCCATCTGCAGAATATAAGCTTTTAAAAGGTGAAGTTCCCTTCTGTCTCCAGCTCCTTCCACTTTAAAACACTGACAGTGCTTCAGATTTTTCACTCTATCATCTTATCATCTTGAAACTAGCCAGTGGAAGAACATCCTCATTTTTTTCCTCTTCCTCCCCAGTAAGACCACTTCTTAGTTTCCATCTCAGAGGGTCCTTTGGGCTATCGGATGTCTGGAGGGAGACAGAGCAACCTATATATAACTGAGTAGTTTTTAAATCTACATGATGAAGAAAAGTTTAAAAATCTGAATTTGCCTGACCTCTAGTTGTGGGGTTTTTCCCCACAAATTAAGGTTTTAGGACAGAAACCTCTGAATGTTCAAGATTTAATTAGCATTAGACACATAAGCATGCACTCTTGTATCTAGATTGTGGTTTGGGATTTAGGATTGTAGGTTTTCCACTGATAGCACTTTTGGAAAGTCACCCTCAGGAATTACATTTTTATTGGTATGAAAACCCTCTCTGTAATTTGTTGTGTAATCCCAGTTCTGTTCCCAACACTGACTGCAGGACAAAGAGCTGTTCCTCACAGCATTGCTACCTTAAAAACAGATTAGTTTTAATATATGTAGACAGCAATGCTTTTCTTTTGCAACACTGTACAGACAAAAAACTTTTTTGCCAGTATCCCAATTTGCATGCTTTCTGTCACATCAAATGAAACTGCACATTGGAAATTGGGACATAAGCTACCACTTGCATTCATGAATATGTGCTGCCTGCTTTCATTTGGCACTTGACATTCTAATGTGCTCTTGAGCAGATCTGCAGGTGGAAAGGCCAGTCATTATCAGCAGCCATGGGAGATAAGAAATATACAAGAGCAGCTTATTTGAATCTGCAGATTTTCAGTTTTCGCAAGTTTTTAGCACAAATCAATCCTTAAAAATAAACCTGGAAGAAGCATTTCTTCCTCCTTGCTGCTAGAGGTGAATCTCTGCATATTCCCAGCTACCTCAACAAAGGATTTCTGTACTGCACTTCCATTGTTTCCTGCATTGTACTTTATATGGCAAGAAGCAAGACCCTCCCATAGCAACTACAAAGAGCTTCAATTTGTTAAAAGGGGTTCAGTGCAAAGAGACCCAGGAGAGCACATGCGTGCTGGTGTCTTTTCACAGCCTCTCCACATCAGCATTGAAAACTGTGCTGTCAGTGTAACAATAAAAATAAAGCCATTACTCTTAAGTGACCTGCTGAAATAGTTTGTGCAGTCTAACATCATAATCATGCATTTGTAATTTCTCTCCAAACATACTCTGAACAGAACTACAAAAGTACCTGAACCACTCTTCCCTTCCTGGTTGAAATGAATATCCTCTCACAGCTGCAGGTTTTGAGAAACATCCTCATTACAACTCTGGAAAAGGTTCACCAGGAGATTGGCCACAATGGTTTTGCTCATATGATGAACACAGACCAGGGTTAGAGCCTTGGGCTCTAATCCACCAGAGTGGCTGTTCCATGTGTCTGACCAACTGAGTGAGTGGTCTGCAGGCTCCTATTCAGCTTTATGAACCAATCAACCAATTCAAAGGACTGAATCTGCTGAGAAATTTCCTGGTAAGAAATACAGGAGTATTATACAATACTCATTTTGGCATGAGATCCTGCTCCCAGGGATGACAGGCAAAATTCCCATTGACTTCAGAGAATTTAAAGTCAACCTATGAGCAGTCCAGCCAAACATAATTTAATCTTATTTACATCCAGGAGATTCGTTTTTACACCCAGTTTTGAAGTTTTACCATTATTTTCCTCAGTGCTTTATTTTTTCCATTGTCATTGTTGTCCCCTGCCCTGGCACTGGTTTTCCAAGGAAACCCATTCATCTCAGTATTTGTGGGACTGACAGAGCCCATCAGCAGCTTGCAGAAATGATGGAGATAAACAACATACAGTTTATTCAGATTAATGGTGCAATGACAACGAGCTCATGACAAGAGCAAACAAAAGGTCTTTTCAAGGTAATGATGACTATTGCTGGGGTGAAGTATGAATGATTTTTACAGACTGGAAATTGGCAATAAAAAGATTCACTATCTGCTAAAGGGATCTATTAATAACAGGCCTTCCCAAAGAAAGCAGGGTGTTTTGAAGACAAATTGTCAGCCACAATTCCTTTATCTAGAATGCTCAAAGAAGTGGTTCTGCCAACAGCATAACTCAGTCTGCAGCAGAGGACAGTGTTCAAATAAAGGAACGATGCCTCGGAAATAAGACTCACACTGAAACTTCCCTAAAAAAACCCTTACAAATTCAGTGCACCTGATAATAAGCATTTATTAAGACAAAAACAAGTAAACCAAGTTATTTTAATGATAACAGCACAGTAAAGTATAAGTTAAGTAACACACTATCTCTCCAAAATGACACCAATATTGAATATGGTGCTAGGAACTCAGTTTATCTTCAGAAAAGCCAAGGATAAAATAGTCTCACAAAAACTCATGCTCAGAGTCTCCATAGCTAGAAAAAGCCCATGTACAAGACATGACAGAAGGTATCAGCTCTGGTGAATCCTGTTGAAATAAATCTGAAATCAGCTTCTGAGAGATGAGGAAAAATATGTTCTGCAAGGAGACATATAAGGTTCTGTCCTTTTGTATATTAAATCTGGTGGAGTTCCCACTGGGTCTCTAAATCACTGGATCTGAACTTATATCTGTTTGTATCTGTCCAAATGAGCTTAGCAAAGGAGTCCAGAGCAAGATGTCTCACTGCTTAGAATGCACTTTCTTTTATTAGAGCCACTTCAGCAAACCTGAAGCAGAAACAATGGCAAATCTTTAGGAAAATGTTCTTGGTCATTTTCACTGCTAATCAAGTACCTATCTCCTCCTCATCATCAGTCCTCCTACTGCACAGTCCCAAGCACATATATATGTGTCCTCCCATGTGCTTGCTGCAGTTCTCCACACCAGATACAAAATACAACAGCATGCAGAACTGACAGGAGGAATCCAGGAATGCAGGACCAAACTCAGGTGCTTTTATTTATGACACTTGTCCCATCTGTTCATAAAAGTCCAAGGAAAAGCAAACAATTTGGGATCAAGTATTTGGATGCTACATGGCATTTGGCTGCTGAATGTTTCAAGATTTCACATTCTGACTGAGAAAAATTTATTTACAGCTTGATGGTGCTTCAGGTTTGCTGGGAATAAAAGCAAACACGTCCAAAATTAACAACTGAGAAGACATTTTCACAGAACTGTCACAGTTGGAAAAAACCTCTACGATCACCAGGTCCTTGTGTGGCCATGGCTCTATAGTACATGTATAGTAGCTATAGGACATTCATGGTGGATACTTCAAGGGCTGAGTTCAACTGGATTGCTTTGGATTTGTATCACATCACTGTATTCTACCCTCATTTGAATGGGTGTAATTCTGGAGTACCTTTATTAACAATGGTGGGATTACTCCAGCTTTGCACTGAAGGCAGATTTGCTTTGCACTGCATCATATGAACACTATAAAACTGGGACACTGGCTACTTAAACACATGGCATTCATCTAGAAGCCTTTTTACAATGTTCAGGTGAGGCAAAAAAAAAGGTGAGAAAGAAACCAACACAAATGAAGACAAGATTAGGTTATTTACAGGAAATCTGCAGATTCACAAGGATTAGAAATAAGCCTATGAAAACTATACTTTTTCTTATTGTTTTGGAAATCATTAATCATGGTGCTGGATATGAAAACAATCATTTAGATGCAGCTGGAAAAATAACTCATCCACAGCTGAATTGGAGCTGACTCCTTAGAAATCAGTAAATGAGCAAATTTTTAATCATTACTAAGTGCAAAATTATGCAGAAGCATTCGGGGTTCCCAGGCTGCACTCTCTCCAGCTGTCTTTAGCAAACAGGCTAGGCAAAAGGAGGAATGTATTTTCACTGCAGTTATAGCTGTCCATGCATCTCTCTCTTATCCATTGTGATCCTTACTTCCCACAGAACATGGAAGGATACTGGAATGCATCCTTTTCAACCTTACAGTAGACAGTGTGCCTACACTGAGATGCTCTTCTCTATTATTCTCAAAATATCTTGTTTATAACCTGATGTAAGGACAGGGCAGACTCAGTAGGAGTTAGCTACCAATACATGTTTTCTTGAGGAGATCCTTTCAAGCCAATAAGCCAAGACCTTGAGAATTCCCTGCTTTCTCTCCTTGGCTCCCTCCATCACCAGCCCTGCACTGAAGCTGCCCCACAATTTCTCCTGGCTCTTCTCCTGAAAAGCCATCTCACTTCTTTGCTGGGCCCTGGTACCTTCTTTCTTTCCAGCCCCAGCTCTGCCAGTCTGGGAACATCTCCTAGATCCCACCAAGCCTCCTGCCTTTACTGTCAGCAATTTCTAAATCCCATGTGCTTTCCTGTTCTCTGTTCCTCCTTCCTTTTGCTGCCTTCTTCCTTTTGGCTTTCATCAAACCAGCAGCACCAAGAGGGCTGCACCAACACTCCTGGAAGTGGGAAATGGATTCAGCAATTCTCTCTCAAGAGCCTCCTTCCAAACCCCTCCTTCTAACCTCGGCCTCACTGACCCCCAAAGCACACTTGTCTACAGGAGCAGTTTGGCAATTTAGTAAAACAACCCCTGGACAGACCACTCCATCTCTGTATGTACCCAAGTTCCCCATTTGTACGTTCTCTCCCCCCTGTGTTCCTCTTTGGAATTGGCAGAGCTTTCAATTTCTGTTTTAAAGCAGCCAGTGAACTCGGGCTCTCCACTGGAGACCCAGGACACCACTTATGAACAAGTGGGTCTAAAAAGAGCTGCATGAGGGGATGCTCCATCCTCATTACAGAAAACTGGAGAGATGTGACCAGTCCAGCCCTGTGGCAGGTAGATCTTACTCCACTAACATCTAAGGGCTGCTCCCCATGAATTAAATTTAAAAATTCCCAAGATTAAATTTGATGATCAACCCAAATATAGTTTGAAACATTGCTTTTACTCACAAAACACACCCATGAATCAATGGCATGTGTGGTAACATGACTCCTGAAAATGAGGATAGTTTTCCTTTAAAATAACAAACCAAAGTGAGGCAAATGTTCTTTGAAATTTAACTTAATTGGACTGCGCCAAAGTATGTATTAGATATTAATCTAACAAAATGTAACTACTGAAGCATTAATTTGAACTCTAGAGGAGCCACTGATGGAAACCTCCATATTTTTAAAGACAGCAACCTCTATGTAAGACACAGGTAGTAGCAGACTTGGTTTGGATCACTCACATACTGTTTGTTTGCAAAGCATAACAAATTTATATGTTTCTCCTTGTGCTCTATCCCCAGGAGTCTCACAGTGCCAGTAGCAAATCAGTCCATGCTTAATGTTGGAGGAGCACTATTAAAATTCCTTCCAATGCCCATGTCACAGGTGTTTTTCTGTAGATTCTACTCCTATGAACACACAGCTGCTTATCATAAAATAAAGTAGAGTTCAGACAAAAGAAAGATGTGACATGTTGGTTAATCAGGGAGAAGAAAAAAGAGAAAAGAAAAAAAATATATGTTTCTGTCTCTAGAAATTATGCTTTTGTCTCTGTGTTTTCTACATCACTGAATACTGAGACACAATGTCATTTATTTCAACCGTATAAACCATGACCACATATTTGTGGATGCAATTACTTCAACTTTATACTCACTAGCTTGGAAACAAGCTCCATTTGTCTCCTTCCTCAAGGAAAATAAGAGCCATAATGCAGAAGTGAGGAATAGAGATGTCACATCCATTCAATTCACCCTCACAGATTTCTTGTCTCCTACACTAATCCCTGTTCCTCAGTTATCTGGGACAGGTTCAAATACACCTTGTAGGAAATGATTTCTGGTAGGATTAGTTTTGTGGTTTAAAAACATGTGGGAAGAGGGAAAGATGAAAAAGTGCCAAATGAGAGTAGCATCTAGTATATGAATTCAGAGCTTCCCTAGGGAGCAGCTTTTGGAGGCAGGCAGCAGCTCTAATACTCTTTGCTATATTCTTTTGCTGTTGGATGGGAATAACCTGTGGAGGGACACACTTCACTGTATTACCAAGTGACAGTTAACTACTTAGAGTAGAATACTTCAAAACAGCTTTTGGTGTATTTCTTCAGTCATTAGCAACACCCCATTACAAAACACCTCTTTACAAAACCAGCAAAGAGCTCTTCCCTATTCTTAATTTCTTCTAATTTATTTCAAAAATTTCCAGTCTCTTTTTCAGGGTAGTAACTGTATGCTCTGAAAGACAAAGCTTTAAGTAAAGGACAATTATCTCCTTAAGGAGCATATCACACACTGATGTTTAAGTCTGTACTTTGGGTCAAAGTGAACCCAGTGATTTTAGCAGTTTCTCTGTATTTTGTATTTTGTAGCTGTGGCTTCCCCTTCTGCTATTCCCAGCAAATTACTTCATGTATACAGAAAGTTGTAAAATCCTTGGAATACATTGGCACATCTCACATGAGACACACAGCTTCTTAAAATGGTTCCTCTCAATTTACCTTCAGTAACTGGCCAAGACATTTTCCTTTATCACTGTTCCATTCAGTGACTTGTTTTCAGTCTGTACTTGTCTGAAGAGAAATGAATTCCCACCTAGCAGCCTTTTGTGCTTGTAGCATGCAGATACTTTTGCACTCGTGCTGTGATCTCCTTCCATGCCTTATCACCCCTATCACCAGACACCAATATGCATTGATGTCCTTTTGACTGTGCTGGTTGAATAAAACATAGCTTGTCCTGGGCTGTAAGCCTCTGCCACTCCTCAGCTTAAGCACAGCAAAATAAAGGTTCATGAATCCCTTGTTTACACTCAGGGTGGTGCACTTTATTTGTAATTTAAAATAAAGTATCAAGATTCTTTTGCAGTCTTCCTTTGGCCCACTGTATAAAATTAGGATAATCCCAGATCATCCCAGCAAGGGTCCTCAGCTGGTGTGAGGCATCTACAGCCTGGCCCTGCCAACCTGCTTCTGTCAGCAGTGCTGGTAGAAGAGCTGCCCTAGTCCTGTGATCCCAAGTATTTAAAACAAGCCAAAATCCACCTATGAAAAGACAAAAAAGAGGAATCAGAGAAATATAGCCTTATATTAGTCCCTGAAAATATCAGAGCGTGTTCTCAAGGAAGAATCAAAGAACTAGCAACTGCTCACATAAAATTTCCAGCCCTCATTCAGCTACAAGAAGGCAAAATTCAGTGGTAAGATCTAGAGACATTTTGTCCTTGGAGATTATTACGTTAGTTTAGTGAGCAAAATCAAAGACTAAAATAAAAAGACTAAAAGATCAAACCAGAACACAATAAAAGAAAAAGAAAAAATCTTTCCTAAAAAGAATATTGGGGAAAAGAAAAATTTCTCATGTTAATGATGCATGGAAGATACAGAAGTGGTGCAGGACAATGAAGTTGGATGCATCTGTAATAATGACCTGCACACTTGTCCAAGGGTAGTGACAGAAAATTATTATAATATCTTTGTTGAACAGATACACGCTTAAGACATGACTACATCAAAGGCTGAAAAATTAATAAAAACACAGAAGGCATTAGCATTGTATCTCTACACTAAAATGCATTTTCACATGGTCATGCTGATAAAAGCAGGTTATCCAATTAAGAAGATAAATAATTACAGATGCACTTCCTGGAAGAGCATGTTATTTGAAGAAAATGAATGTAATTACTGGAGGTGCCAATGTTACCCATTCCCAGATGTTTGAATCTTTAAACTTTGACTCAGGCAGCTCTTAATAAAATACCCTAACTAGAAGTGTTAGCTGTGTCCCTAATACCTGACCTTGAAAATAAATGGCTGGCTTATCAGTGAAGGGCACTGTCTATCATTGTGTAGACAAGTCATACCCTGGACAGAAATCCAGTGCTAATCAGATAAGGAGAAGGCAAGCAAAATTAATTGCTGGAAAAATACTTGTAATGTGGGAATATAGAAGAGGCTGAGGATCAATAGACACTGGCAACCACAAGCTGACTCTGCAGCCTTTCCACATTGCCTGGGCTGACACTTCAAATGCTAAGTAAGTGTCAGACATTTGGTGTTGAAACAGCTGATATTTGAAAAATAATTAATTACATATCACTCTGTTAAAAGAATTTAAATATTACATAGTTGCAGGATCATAGATATTTCCATATACCCAAGCTGATACAAATTCCATCCACTTTTGCAAAAGAAAAGGAAAAGGAAAATCACTAAAGCTGGTGTGGGTCCCAGAATGATCTAAGCAATATCACAAATATTTAAAACAAAAGTGAAATGCTAACAGGTCACATACTAACAATATTAATAATTTTCTTGCTCCTACTTAGCTAGATACCTAAAAGCAAGTTTGAGAAACCTTTGTATTACAGGCAGCTAAATACGAAGTTTAATTCTAACTTTGATATTTGCACCACAAAGTTTGTCATTTTTACTGAATTTCAACTTTAAAGCAATGCTGGGTAACAACAAACAGCAATATTGAATTATTTCTGTCAAACTGGCCTAGAAAAATGGGACTTATTTGACATTCTCCTATCTATTCAGCAAAGAAAACTGATATAAATATTTGTATACTGCAGGTGAGGAAAAAAAAGTTAAATGCTGCTGTCTACAGATATTTCTTTAGAAGTCCAATGATAACAGAACATTACTGACAGAAGTATAAAAAAGAAGATTCTTATTACTATATAGCAACGTGACTTTGCTCTCCCCCACCCCTTGACATTCTTGGACTACCCCAGTTTTGTAGTCTATTCTTTTCTGCAGAACTCTTTCTAGCCACTCATCCTCTACTTCTGATCCTCTAGCAATCAGTCCTACCTGTGTTGCACTTGTTCTTATCAAGTTGTCCTCACATTTTTTCAGTTCATTTCTCTAATTTATAAACATTGCTTTGAAGACTAATCCTATCCTCCAAAATGCTTGCAGCCCTTCAATCCTGGAGTTAATCTGCAAATTTAATCATCATGTTCTCTAATACCTCATTGAAATCGTTAATGAAGTGATTAAACAACATTTTCAGCTTGAGTAGCCCTGTTTGACATAGGGATGTGGCTCTGTGTATGGTTCATTTAAGCTCCCTGATAACAGGTTTTTTTGTAACTACCTTTTCTGATCTCCCAAGTTGAAGCACATTCCAAAAGAAATAGGCAGAATTCCTTACTCAGAGCTCTGTTCTCAGTCCATGTGTGTGTCCTTTCTCTTCTGATGATGAGGTAGTAGTGTCTTCTTTTCAGTCTTAGTTCCTACTTACTCATTATTAGTGGAACCGCTGATCCAATTCCATAGTGAAATTGTGCTCAAATAGGCAGGGAACAGTCAATTAAGGATTCAAAATATCCTTATGCCAGTCAGATAACTGATAAGGACAAAATTTTTGTCTTCCCTGCCCTCTGGAAAATTGTATTTTGAACTTCTATCTCAGTTCCTTATGTTTTAATTGTTTGGGTTTATCTAAGTTACACATAACATAAGGTACACATACTGTGAGACTACAGTAAATACATTTTAATGAATAGAAAATAAAATATCCAGTAACCACCAAGTTTTATGTATAACATCAGTGAAAGAAGATAAAAGTTAAGAATAGAGCAAAATGATAAATTGCATTGCTGCTTAATTCTGCTAGCTACATGGTATGTGATAGCAAAAAAGCAAGATGCTGAAAATTTGCAGTATGCTCTTTGACTATGTCTTTTTGTCCATTGATCCCCACATTTGTGTGGATCCTGTAAGATAGTTATGGAAGTTATTTATGTGACAAAAGAACTCTCCTTTGGCCCATTCTTGCCACTTCATTATTTAGTGGGTGTAAACTAAGCTATAAATGGTCTCATGGACACATCTGCATCTCCTCAACAAAGGGTCTTACTGAATTTATTTTTAAACGTTGCAGTTGCTCCATATCAGTCCTTAAGTCCATTTATACTTCCCCTTGTCCCACTCTTCAGAGATTCTTCATGTGAAAGTCTCTTTTAATTTGGCACTGACCAGCACTATGGATGGACAGCAGATGACACACTTCTTCTCATGAGAAAAGAATGCCTATGGTCCCATTAATACTTTTATTTTTCTCTTTCCAATATGTCCCTCTCAAGGACCAGCCATGACCAATCCTATTTTATAAGACTTCTACATTTGTATGCTTCTGGTGCAGCAGCATTTGGAGCATGTCCACGATGTGCTGCATGCAAATGGCCCTCCCATGAAATTTTGAAAGAAACCCTTATGCTAGTGGCACATGAAGACAAGTTCCAGTAGTTCTGTGACAGGTGAAAACCACTTCTGCTCTGTGGGGTTAAAAGGATGAGTAAATACACACTATGGCAGGAAGTCAGACTCTGTCTTTGAGTCAGTATTAGCAGTGAAAAGGTTTCAGTCTAAGAACTGGGTTGTTTTGCTTGCATCTGCATCAGTAGAAGCTGGTCCTTTATTTGCAAGTCTGAATTACCTGCTGTCGCAGCTCAGTACAACTATTAAGAATTGCTTTGGCCAGCATGATGAGGGGGGAAAGTCTCTGAATGGAAAACTGTCTTGATTCCAAGCAGGTGTGAAGTCTGAAAGATGCAGATGCTCAAGCATCTGCCCTCAGGCTGGGTGCTTCAGTGCAATGGAACAGGCTTGTTGCATGGAGAACTTCTAATGCTGCTGAAGGGTTATTTTCAGAGTCTGAAACAGTCTGAGCTCTTGAAAATAATGAACATGAGCACAAGAGTTCTTCTTACAGGACCACCTATTCTATTCTATTCTATTCTATTCTATTCTATTCTATTCTATTCTATTCTATTCTATTCTATATTCATTGGCTACAAGACAGACTTACTAACCTGTGTACCTTATGACTGAAAAAGTAGAGAAAAAAAATAAACCAGTCAGTGACACCAAATATACTATAGCAAAGATTCCATTTGGTTTCTAAGGTGTGTCTGATGTTTTGGGATGCTTCTTTTTTTGAACATTCAACTTGAAAGAAGGGGACTTGGCCTTCAGAAAGTGCTGACCATGCACTGTCTATATCTTATCTGCTTTAAGTTATGGTAAGTTGGGAAAAGAGAAGCTATATTTGAAAATTTGAGATCAAAGTTTTATTGACCTGCTTTAAAATATCACTTTTCTAAGTTACTGCTGCAGTAAAAAAGCAAACTCATAACAAACTTTCCTAGAATTTCCAAGATGAGAATGTATAGATTCAATATGCATTGCTGAATAACTTTGGGCATTAACTGTGTGTTCCTCAATTCTGTCTCACTGAAGGGGAAAACAAGATTCCCCTACTTGTAAAGCAGGGTGAAAACTCTTGAGAAAAGATGTATACTTCTGAAAAAAAAAAATTATGATATCCAGGCCTCTTTCAGAAGGTATTTAAAGAAAGGACAAAGCTCATTTGTTCATTCTCTTTTTCCCTATCTGCTCTTTTTTTCTTTTACTTACATGTACACACAAATATTTATACAAAGACAATACTGGAGCAAAAAAACACCAACCAGACAAGACCTCAAAAACTTTATCCTTAAAGCAATGAACAAAGACAGAGCCACTAGATCTGTTTTCCAAATATGAAATTAAAATGACACATGAGACTGAAGACAGAATTTGCAGTGGAAATGGGTTTAGTGAAAATAACAGAGGGTTGAGCTGCTGCTTAATAGGAAAACTGATGTGACCCAGAATGGACGCAGAAATGTTTCTTTGTTGTCTGGTGGTTCCAATATGCCAGAAGGTGTCTTTCCAGTTTTGCTTTGAGTGACAGCATATTTTGCAGCAGTAGCCTTCAGTGACATGGAAAACATAGTTTGTAAGCATTTCTTATAACAGTGTGTTTAAGGAACCTCCTCAGGGCAGCTTTCCTGTTTGTACATTCCAGTAGTTGTTGATTTATTCTATCAAATTGTTTTTACTTACTATCTTATGCATCATGAAGCTGGTTCTTGTTTATAACATCCTCAAAAAGGTGTGAGATACAGGATATGATATTGAAGTACAAAACATTGGTAACTAATCAGGGGCAGAAGTCTAGGACTCTGTTCCAAACTTTCCATGTTGAACCTCAAGTCAAGCTTCTCTTTATGCCCACATTAAAAATACAAGTGGTTAACTACAACTATTTCAAAAAAGGGTTCAGTTAATAGGAGTGTCACAGGAGTAAGAAACAGTTCTTATTCCATGTACTCTGCTTTATACACACACTCAATGTATGGCAGAGCATACAAACTCAAAAGTGGCAGCTGGAACCAGCTACACTACATTCTCTCTCTGTATAGGATTTGTTGATTTGTTTAGGATAATCAATTTCTTTGAGACTTTATTCCCTGAGAAGATAATAGAAGGCTTTTGCACAAGTAAGCAGTTTTATATCCTATCTGCTATATCTCAACAACATCTAAAGATTTAAAATCTTCACATGCATGTTAAAAGGCTTGCTTATGCCCAAGCAATTATTTTTCAAATTTATATCTCAGTTATTTTAATAATATTTTTTTATATTCCCTCAAGGACTTCCACTTGCCTGAAGAACAAACTACCATCACATGCCCCTTTTTAAAATGGATGACAACTATAATTTTAAAATGCAGTATTTACTTGGTTCCCATTTGAATGAAATTTGATATATTTAGAAGCCTCCTAATTTATATTCAGGACCACCACTTCAATACCAATGATCAAAATTTCATACATATTTGTGCACAGCAGCTATGGTGTGCATAATGATGACCACTTTTCAAGGTATTCCTAATGGGATAACATTTGCAAACGATGTGCTGACATGATGGTCTTCCAGGGAGAAACTCTTCACACAGAAAAACTCTCACCAAGCCACTCCAGTAGTACTGTCAGTCCAATCCTAAGATAAAGTAGTGAAAAGAGGCTGCAAAATGCAGCAGGAGGAAATTCCTGTACATGGAAAAGCAGCCTCTTCAATTTCATGGAAACTGAAATCCTAGCAGTTTTTGCAGTAGCTTGTTACACACATGAATGAGTACTCTGTAGTTTGTTAAATGTGCTTCTTGGGAAAAGACAGAAATCAAGACATCTCCCCAAAGGAAAGTAACTTAATGTTACTGCTTGCCTCTCATTTGTATCATACACACTGAAGGAAGGTGCTTTCTTAATATCACCCCTGCCTTGGGATGAAAAGAGGTCAGGCCATGCCTGTTTACACTCCCCTAGTCTAGTGGCTATGGTTTTCATTATCAGTCAGATGCCAAGCCCCTGCTGGGATCAGGGTCTGCCACGGGAAGTGAAGCATGTAGACACTGGTAAGTGAGTGCTCCAACTTCAGAGAATTCAATCATCTCAGATGAGGCAGACAGGAGTAAATGTGGGCACCTCCAGGAGGAATTGCTGGTCAAAGAGAGTTTTCTCAGGGAGATTGGTTGTGGCTTTCTCAAGTTAACACCAGAAGACAGCAGAGAGGTACACTGAATTAAAAGCTGTATGGATTGGATGCCACTGGTGCCTTTGCTACTTAAAAACGAGCAATAGCAGCGCCTGTGAACTATGTGTCTGTTTTAATAGGTGCATTTCCTCATTTGAAAATAATTAGGCATCATTTTTGTCTTTAATTGTTTGTTCCCCAGAAACTGTCTTGGGCAGAGGCAGGCAAGCAAGTGCTGTTTTTGCTAAACATCTTCAGTCAATTACAAAGCTTCTCCACATAAGCTGATGAGCCCTTTCCTGACAAAGTTTGTAGCCCTCTGGATTTTGTTCTCTCTGGATCTTTCACAGGAAGCTAGAATGATCTGTTGGATAAGGTAGAGGATATGGGCATCCTAGTTCTCATCAAAAAGCCCTTATTTTTGCAGTTTATCAGTCTTGTTCCAGATTTCCTTGCAGTCTTGTGTATCCATCATATAAGAAATTCTAACTGGCTAGTTAAATTAGTTCTTCAAGCAAATTGTGCCTGTCTGTCTCAACAATTCACTCTGTCCTTCCATCCCCTGATGTGCAGCTATGCTGACACCACAGAAAATCCCTTTGCAAATTCCCTTAAGTAGACTGATGGGCTCTGCACAGTGCTGCAAAGCACTCCTCTGTGAGAGGAACAACAAGATTATTATGTCCTCCATTTCTGGTTCTTAGTACCAGTAGTGTTTATACACTGGGAAGCTGGTAAAAAGAAGCTCTATTCATCCTAAACCCAAATACAGACTTGGTTAAAAGACTACTGAATGCAAGGGAAATAATCTGTAGAAATTAATGAGCTCTGGATCACGGCCCTAGAAACAGTCATGCCTGCATTTCCTTACATTGCCCACTGTCACCTCAGCTTTATTTTTACTTACTCTGCCTTTTCTTGCATTTTGTATAGGCCCTTCTCTCTTTTTTTTTTTTTTTTTTTACATTGCACAGCTGCTCTGAATTCTGCAGGAGCCTTAAATCATGTCTCAGAGGAAATAAAAATATTCCTGCTATATTCAGCAAAGGAACCCTGCCATGTAAGGTTGTAACTGCAAGTCAACACCAATTCATTACCCTCCTAGCTGCTATACCTACAGCAGTAGGGATGACCATATACCTCTCTGTCTGCTTCAGCCTTTCTCACAGGGCTAGGATGGAAAAAGTCAGTCCCCCAAAACACCTGATCATTTAGTCCTGGGTTTAGAGGAGCCATTAAACTTCAAATCCAATTATTCTGCATCTGTATGATAGCCAGACAAAATATTTTATTGCCTTTGCTTAATTTTTTTCCTGTCGTATGAAGTTCTGCCCTTGCCTTTTGGGGTTCTTTTGCATCATGGGGAGACACCAATATCTTTATAATAGAGAGATTTTGTGATGGGATACAAATTCAGCTGTTAAATGCAAGTATCAAAGCTTGGACATCTGGTTACACCTTGGTGTCTCCTAGCAATATTAGGTTTTGGGGGAAATGTGACTTTGAGAGGACACCAGTGCCAAGCTATCCATGTGCAAATACATCAGTGCAAACCCTAATGTAGTTTGGAGTGCTGTGAAATAGCAATTACTAGAGTGCACTGTGAATAAGATATTACAGTTCCACCATCTGAGCTATGCATAGATGTGTGTGCATGTTTTCCCTCTCTGACTTCTCCTGCTGTTCTCTCAGTGCCAGTGCCTTCACTTTTTAGCACTGCAGAGGGAAAACTATCTCATAACAGTAGGATTGTTCACCTTTGGTTCCACTGGTATGTTAGTCTCGCATGCTGTGTTTTTGCTGCAAAATCTTTGAATTTCATTTGACTGATACCTCTGGGATCTGCAAAATTAAGGTAATCTACATGCTCTTCCCTAAGCACCAGAGCTGCTGTTCTCTCCCTTGAATTATACCATATAGCAAATAAGCTGAAAAAGAAACCATAGGAAACAGATTTTCCTTTGCAATACAAAGCAGCCTTCATTTGTGAAAAAAAACTTCCCACAAACAGGAACCTTCTCATGCTAAGTCTCTGAATGCATTATAAGGAATTGCAGTGCTGACCTCAGTTGAAAAAGATAAAATTTGCTACATCCTTCAAGGCAAAATAAGGAAGCAAAATCCCAGACATTTACAGGTGAGGTATCTCCTTCTGCCTTAAATTTATGTATAGGGAGACATGTAGATAAATATTCAGTATGCTCCACGTGGATCTGGTAAGAGGGGTGTGGGAACAGGAGACTGTGTCTGCCTTTCATTTCCTCATGACCACTTTACTGATCAGCTTTGATTAACTTAGATTTTATTGAGATTTACTGACTCAAGCCTGGGAGCTGCAGCATTTGGAACAAAGGTTTTGGCAACATGAGCTAAACAAAACAAGGATTAGACTTTCCAAATCATGTCAGAACACAGAGATAGGCTTCTGGTGTCAAACTTTCCCTAGCAGAAAAGACTTACCTGAAATTATCTTCTCTCCCTAGACATATCTACTTAGCAGCAGCTTCCAGCATCTAAATACCACTGCAAACTTTGCCCGTTCTCCAGCTGATTCATAAAACTCAAATATGGACTGAGTACTTGGGGACAGAGACTAATGCTTGCCCAGGGTGACATTTCCCTTAAAACTGAGTAGATCGGGGAACTGGAATCCATCAGTCCTGTCCAGCACTATGCATTTCCTAGCATTTTCTTTTGCTGGAAAGCACTGTCTTGCCTGTACCTGGAGTTTGCTCCTCTCACACAAACTCATCTGTACTGTCATGCAAATGTTCCACTCAGAAAGATAAAACTTGCAGGGATGAGTGGGTTGCTAAGTGCTGCAGGGTCTCCTATATTCTTTGAAGTGCTCTGTGGTGGGTGTTTGTTTTTACTACTTTCAAAATCCATCATGACTCCCATGCTTTTCTCCAGCATTACCTGCTGCATGTGAACACGAAGTCAACAAGATTAGTGGAACAAATATCACCCTGACTTCCAGAGGGCAAGTACTCAGAATTCAAGCCATCAGGAAACAGCCTAGAAAAGAGGATGCTCCAAAGGTCTTCACAGACATAAAAAAAGAGCTTTATTTTTCATTGTCTTGCACACATTTTTAACCTTGAGTGGCCAAAGATATAAACCCAGTTATCTTTGGAGAGAAACCTAGACTGATAAATGATCTGACATCAATTAAGCCCTAATATTAAGATGCTGGTATGATGATTCTTCTCTGATTAAAATGAAATGGCTTGCCTGCTTATACCAGAAGAGAGAGAACCTTTGTAAAGCATTTTACTGATCTTCCTTCACAATGCTGTTTATTAAAATAGTAGTTCACTGTTTGAAGTCTGGTGCAGAGGGTGGATTCAGTTCTGAGTCTGAATCATAGGGCAATTTTTGCTTTAGGTTTTCCTCTGTATTTTGTCTTTGCAAGGATGGATAGGATTTATTTTAAACTTAAGCAGTGAAGATTTAAAATTTTTTGAATGCAGAGTTCAGACCTGGTAAAAAAGGGTGCCTGGAGTAGATCCATGTGGCTGTGATGAGAAAAGAGAATTACAAAGTCCTGCCTTCTGTTAATGGATGAGTTTATGCTTCTCAAATATTTCCTTAGGACTGGACAGGACTTTGCCCTTTCCTGACCCTCTAGATAAGTGGGCCAAATCTATCTTTGGTGGAGGCCCACTGAAACTGTGGTATTAGCACACTGTGACTTAGGCAGCAATTTCTTCAATGGCTCATCTTTCTAACTGTCAGACTGACACCCAAACTTATAATGGCCCTGCTCTCTTCCTTGTACAACTCCATTTTAGAGAGGTCCTGTAAATAATCCAGTTTGGCTTCATACTGAAACTAGCAGAACATAACGTATTTTTCTCTTCAAAACCAAATTAAGCATTTTTGTATGTACATTCATCATCTATAGCACAGCATAGCTGTATACAAAATGCTTAATTGGTCTTTGGAATGTATGAAGCAAAATGCTGCCACAGCTAGAAGGACGTTTTCCTGGTTAGGACTATAACTGAATCATGGTTCATTAGCAGATTTCTATCTGGAGAGGGAATCTGGAGAGGTATTTTCTAAATGATGAGGTTTATATTAATGATGTCTAGCCAAACAGACTGTCTGGCTTTATCTTTGTAGATGTTATCATGATCTCTGACAGAACAAAGCTATTGACTACCTACCTCTTAGTAATTACGGTGCAGAGTGAGAGCTGAGGTCTTTTGCTTTTTTCTCCCTACAATTTTCCTCTGAAAATGGTATCAATTTATTTCATCTTTTGTACTGCAAAGTGGGATGGAGTTTTTGATCATCTTTTTTGTGACAGTTTTTTTTTTAAATAAGCAGCTATATTGCTCTTTTTTTTTCTTTTATTTTTTATTGTTCCAGACTGTTTTGAATCCTTTCACAAATTTATTTCTCTTTCATAATGGCACTACTGTAGACTTCAGTTTGTGACAGCTTCTTTCCTCTTAGCCACAAGGACTGAGCTCATCCATACCTCTCTCCATGAAATGGAGAGGGAAACTACCCAATTATGTTTTCATATGATTCAGTCAAGCTATGCTGATTTACACTAGCTGGGGTCTTGGATGACTGTCTCTGAAATAAGCTGTCTACTTGGTCAGAGAAATTTCAGGCATATTATTTTACATGGGTGCTTTCTCCAGTAAATGAGCCCTGCCTGTCTATCTTTGAAGTTTTAAACAAAAGTGGATCATTTCCTGAATCATTCACTGTATTATCATGCTCTTTCTATTAAAATAGCCTCCCATGACTATAAATCTTATCAGCCATTAGCATTTGCCTTGAAATTCCAGCTAAAGCGTAAGCCAGCAAGCAATTTAGGAGACGAGCTGGAATTCTGTTACTGGATTTGTTTCCTTATTTCTTTGCTCTTCTCTAATTTGTCTGAAACCTTTCCAGGGAGAAACTGCATTTCTGCAGGATGATAAATGAGGAAATGACCAGAGGGCTCCAGGAGTCCCAGTCAGAAGCTGAAGAAAGACAAAGCATTAAGGGAGTGACAGTTCTGTTATGCAGCTCTGTGCTACAGCTCTTGGCCTCTCTTGCCTTCTGGCAAGGTCTTGTGGGTCCTGATGATTGGATGTAGAAAAAAAGGATATGGTACCTAGTGTAATTTTTTCTTCTATCAGTAGCACATGGGGTCCCTCTCCGTAGCATTACCCTGATGTTGCTGATACATTTTAGCTCAGTACTAGATTTTTTACTCAGATTAACAAACACAAGTGCAAGCTCCCCGAACTTCAGTGGCTGTAAGCAAGATGTAACTCCTCAAAAAAACCTAAAAAAGCGATAGTAGTTTTTGACACTTTTCCCTGAGACTGCCTGTTTTAGATTCTGGACAGGTTTGGCCTGGGGACAGGTGGTGCAGTGAAATTAATGAACATTCAGAATCTTTCCAGGAGAATGTCTCCCAGACCACTGCGTGTAATGAGTGTTTGCTACTCTGCTGGTTTATGCCTGGCAGAAAGGGAAATGTCAGAGACTCCTTATTTATCCTATATATTCTTTTTCCTGTGAAAATTCTTGGTATCATTCTCATTCAGCCTACTCCTCCACTTCATGCTCCCAGAGTTGACTTGCAGGAAATGTTTTACACAGAAGCATTCATTATCTAGCTTTCTCCCTGCAGGTGCTGTTCAGTAGCTACATGGAGACTGAACTACCTCAAATGTATCTGTGCTAGCTTAAGAATTCAGGTTCAGTTCCATAGCACTTTCTTACCAAAATCAGATGGCCTCTCTGCTTAAACTTCATCATATATGTGTCTATCCTGTCCTTTCTTTCAAAAAAATCCCAAAGGATTTTCAAAGACGGAGATGTCAGCACTAATGTATTCTAGATACTAGTTTAACTGAAAAGCTGCATTTCTTAGCTCCCATTTAATTTATGTTTACCTTAGTAATTAAAAATAACAATAAATATTGGGGGTATTTTCAGGGGATTCGCCTGTAAATATTTCTACCTGGATCACTGATGGCAAGGCCAAGGGCTATTAGGTTCCACCAGCTGCTCCCCAGTCAGTGCTCTGTGACAAGGTTACTCTTGCTGGTTTAACCTCTTTGAGAAAAAAAAAAAAGAAATCCAGTGTACGTGTTTTGTGTTATTCCCAACAGAGCCATCTCTCCTCCAAGGCGTAATGGAAGAGTGGGTTTTAATAGCAAAGCTGAAGTACAAAACATAGCAAAAAAATCAGCCACAGTTCTGATTAAAGTTGCTGCTCTGGGTACCAAAGGTTACAGATATATGGAATTGAATTTTCAAACAGCAGAAGGTATTTTGCTTTTTCCACTCAATTAATTTCCTTTTTTTTTTTTTTTTTATTTTTTGAAAGCACTTCCCCGTTGAGGTCTTTTTACTGAAAGTTAACTGTTAGTAGTATCAATTGAAATCCAGCATGCAGATCTCTAGGGGATTTTCAGGGACTCACAAGTTTAGCCAAACATTTTCATAAATATTGCAAGGAGGCCACAGCAGGGGAACTCTGCAGAATCAAAGAAAAATCTTCCACTACAGAATTCCAGCAAACATAGCTTATGCCTACCTCTTTATATGCACAGACTCTCCAGCATCCTTCAAGGTCAGTGGAAGGGGAAGGAGCTGGTCCCCTAAGGCCCAGACATTTCAAAGCATAGACTCCTAGAAGGCTCCACATCTGCATTTTCCTGCAGCAGGACCTGCAGCATGGTGGAGCAAGGAGCTAAGGAAGGGGTTCTCTCCTCTACATCTCAGCATTATTCCCATGGGAGGAAAGATGATCTCAGTTTTGACTGTTAGCTGTGCACTCTAGCTCCAAGGAATACCCTTTCCAAGAAACATTCATGGTAAGTCTGTGTCCAGCAGTTATCACTGTCTATCTGCTCTCCTCACAAAGCTGGCTTTCATTCTCCCAAGGGAAGAGGAATGCAGTGTGAGGTGCAGCCCAGGGAAAATCACCAGAAGGAATTTAAATGAAAATGGAAACAGGTCCCTCATGTATGTGATTCATCATCTCCAACAATTTACATTACTAGGATTCACAATCTTAGGTCCCAGCATCTTTCCATCTCCTGCCTGAAGATTACTATCCTTTAATCTGAGTTGGAAAAATAAGGAAGGAGTTTTCTCTATTGCAGTCAAAATTCACAGCTCAGCCTATTAGCTCACGTCACTACTAATTTCATTTTACATTAATATATAACAGTACTAATGCTTCTCTGTGGACTTCTCACACATCAGAAGGAGCAAATACATATTTACTTAACTGATAAGATGCAGCCAGAGTCTCAATAAATTAGTACAGTAATCCTGACTTCACTGGTACCTCATGAAGTTATCAGACAGCCAAATACAAAACAAAACTAGCAGCATTTCCCATCCCATGTTGTGAACAACAGGACATTAATTCAGAGCTAATCCATATTTCCTACAAGATACCTTGTCTTCCACCTCCAAAAAAGCTGGGCTTGTTGTCATTAGCTCCTAACTTTTCCCCATTTCAGTTACCTGGAAAGAAGCTGCATGGCTATGTTCTAATTATTTTGTATCTCTCTAATAATTATTTTACTGAAGCTTAAATTCTCTTAAAACAAACTGTCATTTCTGTCATATCTTCACTGATATTATTTTTAACTTTGAGATTTATTTGTGCTCTGACAGTTTGTCTTTTACTGCTGCCACAATAAAAATATTGATGGAAAACTGCCTCTTCTGTAGACACCACAATTTAAGGGGGTAAATATTATAGTAGGTGTTTCTTCTGCTTTATTCAAAGAATTTTTTTATCTGGCTCAGCAGTCCCCCTACAGTTCTGAGTGATGCATTTAAACAGTGAGAACAATTAGCAAATACGTGAACAGTAGAGGTCAAAGACAATTTGAATAATTATGAAAAGTGCACTGAAGTAGAAGGACAGATTTTTGAGATATTGAGCACTAAATTTAGACTAAATTTAGATAAATTTAGATTTGGTAGAGAAAGGAACAAAAGGGTGAAGGAGAAATAATTGAAGTTGGTACTAACCAATCATATTCTATGGAAAAAATGAAATTATTTTAGGGGTGAAAAATAAAGCACATTATCATACAGAGGTTTCTATAAACTAGACTTTAATATGCACTTGAAGAAAAAGCACTGAAGCCAAGGGTACGTGTGTTATTCAGAGTCTTCTGAACACTTGGAAAGACACCAGATAGAATAGGAAGAGGCACAGAATTAATTTTTTTTCTTCCCTAACAAACCTCTATGTATGTTTGATAAGATTTTTAAAATAAGATGCACAAATCCCTAGTGATTATTTAAGGTTATAATTTAGTCTTGTAATTACTGTCGTCTTGTAACAGCTGTGTGTTTAATTGATTGAAGTGCTTCAGGGCGAATACCATTTATCTTTGAGCTCCATCTACTGATTCAAAGCTGACACGACGTGTTAGCAACCCCTACACAGACAGATCTTGCTCTTTCAAAGCAGGGTAAATCCCACCGTAAGAAGGGCCAAATTAACAAATCTGAGAACTGCTGGTGCATATAGCAGGGCTACAGCTACATTCTCCTTCCTTGCTGCAGCAAACTCAGGCTGTCGTTTGACAAGCATCAATTTCTGCAGTGTCAGCAAAAGACCCCTCTGCACCCAGTTCTCAGAGCTCCCAGTGTTAAACACAGGGAACTAATTCAGAAAATTTGGGCTTGTTTTGTGTCCAGAGGCAACCTTTTTCCTGGGCTAGCAAACCCACTCCCTTCCCTTCCCATACTCAGTATGAGAAGAGCACTGCACAGACTGAGCACATGAGAATTGAAATAATATATGCCACTTACTGTCATCCATCTTTAGAAAATGAACACAAATAGATCCTCTTTCTGTAAAAAAAGGAGTGTCTTTGCATAAGATTTTACTCAGATGGTTACACCTTCACTTTGTAGTGAAGTGTGTCTCATTCTCTCGAGTATTCACTTGTAAATGAGATGTATCAGAGTTAAATCATTGTTCTTTGGTCATCTTCATAAAATATATTCAGCACTCTGTTTCAGAAAACAGAAGCCACTCAAACCATCATCTTGGGTATTCAGGATGAAAAGCACTCAAAATAGCTTTAATGTTAGCTCATTTTAAAAAGAACAGAGTTTGTGTTTTCAAATATGCTATACCAGATAGCTTATAGAGACCAAGGAAAATTAAACCTGTATGAAGAATAACAGGGCACTTGGAAATAGGCTGTATCTGAAATTTCAAACACTGAAAATAATGCAGGCAGAACAAACACTTCCTATGAAATGAACTGTGTATAGACCAAGCAGTGAGTGTATATTAAGATTTGGGGCTAAATTTATCCTATTGTCTCCCAGTTCCTGAGAAAGAATGGATGAGATGTGACTTGCACCTCACTGACCTGGTATCTAGTAATGAGCAGAGGAATACTGAGAGCTGCTCCATTTTGCAGTTCAGTTGCTTGTACTCCTGTAGCTTTACATGAAGCAAAGTGCCCAACTCAACTTAGTCTTTTGCCACCCTAAACCCAGCTCACAGAATAAGAGTGGTTTCCAGCAAGGAATACATGGTGGTAGGCAATGAGGAGACAGCAGCAACACTCTGCTCCACAGAAGTGCCCTGCTGGACTGAGTTTCATGAGGAATTCACTGCAGGAAAATCTCTGGAATTACTCTGGCTGTGCTAGCACTGCACACAGCCTGATAGCAACAGAGGATATGCAGGGTCACTGTTTTGTTAACAAAAAGAATGCTACAGGCAAGTTCAATTACACCTATGAGCAAAATAACCTAGCCAGGCATGATGGCCACTAACCTCTGTCCAAACTGGACTCCACCCAGAGGAATAAGAATGTTCAAAGATAAAAACTAGGACATTAAAAGTTGCCTTTGGAGATTTGTTCATACAACAAAGCACAACAGAAATCTTTTTGTAGCATTCTATTTGTAACCTGAGGCCTTTACTGTCTATTAATTAAAATCATATTGGCTGTTTATATACACAAAGACATCCAGGGGCTCAAGTAAAAGATAAAAAGTCGACCCCATATAATTGAAAAGAAGTCTGAAAAATATTTAATTATGTATTTTATCCGCTCTGAAAAGCAATTTAAATATGTTTCCTTTGCTATCAATAATGACATTAACTAGATGATTTTCAAGCATCACAAGAATCCAGTAAATCAATGGCCCTGCAGGCAGATGTACTGTACTCTGAAAACCAGAGTACACAGAGTATGCATGCACAATGCAGCAGGTTTTTTCTGGACCTGGCTGCACTGAAACAGTGCTTTCAACTCAGTTCTGTCCAAATGAATTGTATTACATTTTTCATTGTTAATATGCCCAATGCACTGTAAATACTAAAAAATGTGTTGATTTTACAGGTCACGAAGAACAGAATCAGCAACAGGACAAAGTAATCGCTTTCATTTCTTCTCCTGAGCTTTGCTTTGGTTCTGTCCTTGCACAGTGAACACCCACCTAATCCGTAATATCCTCTTAATTAGTCCTTGCCAAGGCCACTTTTTCCATATGAAACTTACACCTGACACCCTGACAGAAATGAAGCATAAATGTCTGGTGTAAAGCAATAAACTCTAGCAGAAGTTTGTATCATTTTCTTGACAGAACTGTCTAGTTTAATTTGAATTTCTAGAAACAGCATTCTGTCAAAAACTCCTCCCACCCCCATCCCCACCCCATTTCATGACTTCTTTATCTAGATCTACCCTCAACACAGCAAAATTCTGTCATGAGTTTTAAGAGATAGCAAGTGGCAGCTCATCATTCCCAGCTAGAGAGAGCCCTGGCTGGCAAACAAAATAAAGCAGAGCCAGGGATGAAGCTGTCGGTGCTGGGCTCTTGAGCAGGCTTTGTGTATGCCAGGGTCTGTCAATCCTTGCTGGTCTCCTGCCCCCTGCCCTTTCATTCTCACAAAGTTTATAACCACAGCACATAAAAACTCCCCAGTGCCAAGCTAAGGAGGCTGAAGCAGCCTCCCGGCCCAAGCAAGGCCTGTATAGCAGAGGGTCCTAGTAGGCTTATTTTTTGAGAGAATATAAGCCCCAAACTTTAGCTCACCTTCCCCTTCCACTCTCATTTTTGCCTGAACTTCATTCAGAATGAGCCACAGGAGCCCCCAGCAGCCTTACAGCCACAGGTACCACCAAAAAAAAAAAAGCAGGTGCCATGACAGCACTAAGTCCTCAGCTTCGCCTGAGGCCCTTGCAATGGCAGAGGAAATGCAAAACAATCCCTCCTCAGTTAAGAAAAAACTGACCTTTTCCTCAGTGGCTTCTCCCCCCTGAGGCCTGGAATCCTCCCAGTTCTGTGCCTGCTCCTGCTGGGCACTGGCATCCATGGGGGAGACGTGTCAGGGACGGCCATCTTGTGCTTCCTGGGGGGCAGCACCTCCATGAAGGTTGGCAGCTGCTCCATGTTCTTCTCTTGCCTCAGCTGCACAGGATGGTGACACAAGGCCTAGAGATGGCCTTTGGTGTCTTTTTTGTTCTATTTCTTCCTCTCTCCCTGGGCATTTTTCATGTCAGGGGTGCCATACACAGCCGTTTTCCCCAGTCCCAGCACTGGGCTCCATGTTCCCCCTGAGGCGGCCATCTTGTTTTCCCTCAGCCCCTTCACTCTGGAGCAGGAAGGGTCCCACCAAAGCACTGTGGCAGGCAGGGACACCTGAGTAACCCCAACCCACACACGAGCAAGAAAGCTGCCATGAAAACCTTTTTTTGCTCTGAGGATCACACCAATCCATGTCTGCCAGGGAGACTGAGCCTAAGGACTGTGGGGGGAGGGCTCCATCACCACACCGTCTTCCTCAGGGCAAAATGTCTGCTGGGCTGCAGGCCAGGAGCACTGTGAGGACAAAGGGGGACACCGGATGGCAGGCAGAGCTGTCTGCAGCTGCAGTGCTACTTTCTTTAAATGGAAATACTATATTTGTTTAATCTATGCTTGTTCAGACACAGGGAGGGATCTGGGGCAGCTAAGCAGTGGCATGAGAGGCAGGAGCTCTGCTTGACTCCAGGTGATTGAATCACACAGAATCATCCGGGTTGGAAAGAACCTCTGAGATCATCGAGTCCAACCCTTGATCCACTACTGCCATGGTTCCCAGCCCATGTGGCACTCAGTGTCACATCCACTCTCTTCTTACAAACCTCCAGGGATGGAGAATCCACCACCTCCCTGGGCAGCCCATTCCAATGCCTGATCATCCTCTCTGGAAAGAATTTCTTCCTAATATCCAACCTAAACCTCCCCTGGCAGAGCTTAAGCCCATGGCCTCTTGTCTTACTGAGAGATGCTTGGGAGAAGAGCCCGACCTGGCTCCAGCCTCCTTTCAGGGAGTTGTACAGAGCGATGAGGTCTCCCCTGAGCCTCCTCTTCTCCAGGCTGAACACCCCCAGCTCCCTCAGCCTCTCCTCACAGGACTTGTGCTGGATCCCTTCACAGCCTCCTTGCTCTTCTCTGGACCTGCTCCAGGACCTCAATCTCCTTCCTGAACTGAGGGGCACAGAACTGGACACAGGACTCAAGCTGTGGCCTCACCAGCGCTGGAATCCCTTCCCTGGACCTGCTGGCCACGCTGTTCCTGATACAGGCCAGGATGCCATTGGCCTTCTTGGCCACCTGAGCACACTGGTGAGTGGAGTTGAATTTAAGGAGGATTCAACAGCCCTTTTGGTTTCCTTCACAGTGTTTTGACTCAATTACTTTTCTTCACTCAAATTTCAAATTTCTTTACTCACTCTTCAAAAAATGTTCCCCAGTTCCATGTTTACATAGAAAGAGGCTTGGCTTTCAGAAAATGCCACAGTTGAGGATGTCCCTTGTTTTACAGTCACTGATATCTGAAAAGATTTAACGGAGCACTATTTAATACCGAAACTCTCCTTTTAAGTCTTCTGGGGAATCCAATTTGCTCCAAACAGTCACTGTATATTCCTGAATTGCTGTTCTGCCCCTGTATTACGTATGCCCTCCATCTGCCTGCATATGAACATCTGTGAGCCAGATTCTGTCCTGCTGGAAAAACACAATGGTATGATTTTTTTATGAGTTTTTCTTTGATGTTGACTATACTGCTATACTGCTATCAATTTTGTGTAATTTCATTAAATTAAGCCGGGCTTTTTTTTTTTTTTTTTTTTTTTGTGAAAAGTCAGAGCAGACTCTTCTGCCTTATGTCAGTCTAAAATGATCATAAATAAGGCCAGATTTCATCTTTAAATATATTTTCTTCCAATAATGTGCTGAAAGAGTTGCATATCAACTGGTTCAGACTTTGAATATTCATTGGAAAACCTTTATCCTCTCTTCTGTGTGGTTTAAGACTACCTGAAATGTACTAACAAGTATCAACAACACCAGGACTGTTATTCAGCATTACATTGGTGATAGCTCTGTTTTGACACCAGGTAATGTGCTTTTGAGGGAAGTTCTTTTTGAGCAACAATTGTGGGTTTTTTTCATTAATTACTAAAGTGCATGTATTGTTAACACAGTTCCATGTGTTGAACGCAAAGGCTTCCCACCCAGTGAATTAGGATCATCTATAGTAACATTTATATGAACAATAAATAGTTATATTCTGGGAGCCTTATTATGAACATTAAAAAATGAAAAATATAAATTCCCTACTCTTTCATTGCCCTACATAAATGTTACGTTTCTATTAATCATATGCTGTAGGACTGATCAAAATCAGGCTGAAAACCCTGAGCACAATCTCTCATTTTCACTAAATACTGTAAATCCATTCTTTTTTCTGCTCTTACAGAATTCCTTCATTCCTTCTGTTTAATTTTTTTTCTCAGGTATATGTTTTCTTTCCAAATTATTCCTCATTCATTCAATGAGGTGTGTCTTCACCACCTTTGCTTTTTTTCACCTTTTTGCTCTCATGCTTTTCTCTCTGTGAACCCCACTTTGATAATGTAAAAGGGAGATATTTTGCTTTTTTTTTTTCATATACAAATGTACAGAGTTCAAATTGAGAAAATGAATATATTTTTTCTTTATATTTTTTTCTTTAGACCTTACTTTGAGCTTTGTGAGTAATTCTATGCCAGGCAACTTAATCTTGCAGTTTTTCTTTATTTCCTTGTTATTAGGTAAACTTTGTTTCACCCCTGTAAGTCCAGGAGAAGACACTCACAATCCTAAATTTTAGTCTCTTAAATTTTGTTATTTCCAAAAAAACTAACTGTCCTGTGAAGCTCAGAGGGATTTGGTGGAAGCTCCTGAATAAAATAGTCTGATAAGAGCCTGAATCCTGTGTCCTTAAACTGCAGTATTTTCTTTTCTGTCTTGCCATTTGCACTTACAAATGTTACTTTCAGATGTATTTGTATTCTAAACAGTGCATGGTCTGATAGTAGTAACATTGTCATAGCACTATTGCATGCACTGAGGCATAACTGTTTCTTTCACAGTAAAGTTTACATGCAGAGTTGGCTGTAAAATGCTAAAAACACAAGCACAAAAAACATAGCTTTTTATTTATTGTAGCAAAGCCTAATAATTAACATAGAATTGTGATTTATCAGAGAACCTTTATTATGAAAACCAGTCCTAATTAAGAATTGGTTTGTCAGGCACTTGAAGATAAAACTATGCAGGAAAGAGAAGTGTAATCTGTAAGTGGAATGAGAATATAGAAATGGAAATTATTATATGTGAAGTAGAAGAAAAACCCAAAGAGCTTAAAGCGCTGAAATTGGAGGGACATGATAATCTCCATCCCTGGGTTCTGAGAGAACTGGCACATGAAATTGCATGTCCAGCAGCAAGAATTTTCAATAAAGCTTCCAACTGGTAGCATATCACTACTGACAAGCAAACCTCTTGACTGATTTCAGAAAGGGGCAAATAGGATAACCACAAAACATTCGAGTGACCTCAAAAAAATTCAAGGCTTTAGAAGGTATTTTGAAGACAAACATCTTTGTAAGCACATATAAAAATGTGACAAAATGCAGCCTAAGTTTGCCAAAGGTAAAGCAGGTTAAATGAATATTTTTCTGTTAATTGAAATCACTGTTTCAAACAGTAGAAAATGCTCTGGATGCTGTCTAATAGGCTTCTGTAAAGTAAGTTGTGAATAAAATGCTAAAGCAGGGGAACAAAAAACAACAGTAGTGCTGGAAAAGTGTCTGTTGTCTTGTGGAAGGGTGTTATTTTAATTCTTAAAGGATCAGTATTGGAATCTGTCTTAATATTTCCAGTAATGACTGTGACACAAAGAGTATGCTAATGAAATTTTGCTGAAAGCCAACATTGAGAGATACTACTAATACCGAAGAGGATTAAAGGCTCATATAGGAAAGAAATAGATACTAGGGCAACTGGAATAACAGAAATGGAACGAAATTTAATAGCCCACAATGTATGTATGAAGAGCCAGCAGCAGGAGCTCAGCACTTGGAAACCAAACAAGGGAGACATGAGTTGAACACAGACTGCCCATAAGTCATTACTGGGAAGACATCTGTGGAAAAGCTAAACACAATCCTAAAATGTGTTAGGTTAGATATTGCTAGTATATGAAAATATTAAAACATTTGTACAAGGTATTCCTGAAATCTCATGTCAAATATTCATTTTTACTCTTCATGTTTAAGTGCTAGGACAGGTGGAAATAACTGCTATAAAAATAGAGAATTTTGTCTGACTGAGATAGATAATGAAGACAGTTCAGTTTCTTTCCCCAGGCTTATTGCTAAGTCTCTAGCAATCTATAATATTCACCTGTTCACCATTTTGAATCACAGGAGTGATGGATAGGTCACTGTCATGATAATGTAGACAATAAATCAAGTCTAAAATACATTTTTTGGTGAGGATGTTTGCATAATTATTGGCCTTGTGTAATCACCCATAAATACCCGTATCATACTTTATTTACTATCTCAACACAAATATTAATGATAGTCTATTTGTTACAGTAACAGAAACTTGTACAGATTAGATTTTCTATAGATA
The DNA here is from genome assembly GCA_023637945.1 of Phaethornis superciliosus. Taxonomy (NCBI): domain Eukaryota; kingdom Metazoa; phylum Chordata; class Aves; order Apodiformes; family Trochilidae; genus Phaethornis; species Phaethornis superciliosus. The sequence continues at coordinate 25,254,211 of JAJQWJ010000009.1, forward strand.
TTGATGGTTTTATTTGTTTTTTAACTTTTAAAAAAGATTTTAACACAACAAATAACACTTGGGAAAAGAGGGCTGAGATATGTGTAGTGACTGAAGAATATACACAAATATTTTATATGAGTTAAGATGTTGCCTTATTCCCTATTTGAAGAAAATTAATTACATTGGTTTTAATTTGTACTTTGTAAAAGCTGCATGTTTTTTAAGAGATAGGTTTTGTGTCTAATTAGTGAATATATTATACCCAGTCTTCTATCCCTGATTAATCATTTAAAATATTTGTACAGTGCAGACATGTACAGATTTTCTATTAAATAGCAAGGAAAGCTTTTTGTGTCTTTCAGTAAATATTCCGTGAGCACTTCTGCCAACTGCAAATAACAGTAACTATCATTAACACTTCAACCTTTAAGAATACAGCATAGTCAAAAAATATCTAACTTGTTTGGTTTTGTGTGAGCTCTGAGGCAAAGAATGCTAAAACAAAATACAAATATTGTATTTTTGTCAATAATATGCAGTCAATAAACTGCATAGGTACTTTAATGAGGAACTCTTATTACTATCTGAATTTATTAATTCACTTTATTATATACAGCCATATTCATGCTTTGGTTTCATTGACCATCGAAGTATAAGTCTTTTGTTAAATATATATGAGATTTTTTGCTACAGTAGTGGAATACAGCATGTTCCAGTTCAACATTTTCAGAGTCCTTGTCCATGGAAAACAGGAGTGATATGGTAAGAGACGAACTCCTAATAAAATTTAGGACAGTGTTCAGGTTTAAGTTCATGTCTGTATGAGCTGAAATTTATTGGGCTCGATCTACTTTGAAAGCAAACTGTATTTCAGAAATAAAGACATTACTGGTGGTAGAGGCCAAGGAATCCTGAGGAAGACCTCAACCCAGCCTGACAAATGGGACACTGGGCATGAAATACACTCCTTTTGCTGGGGTTATTGTCTTGGGATATCAAGGCAAGCATACCTCCCCTCCTCCTAGAAATGCAGCTCCAATCCTCCAGTATTTTATGTTAAATGAAATAAGAGCTAGTGCTGTTATTTTAAAGCTGAAGATAGATATGCAGAAAGATGGAGAAGTGCTGGTGTCCAGCCAAAACTAGGGATCATGAACAGGGATCACTGCTTACCATCAGGCAGTGATGACTTCCCACCCCTGCTCACCTTGTGTTTCTTTTTATTCCATACGTATATAACATATAAGCAGCAGTCTGGAAGGCCTCAAGCAGCTGTGTTACATCTGTGTACTGGCTGGGTGAAGGCTCTGTGGTCTGCTGCTGGGCATCCACCTGCCCTTTCCTTTCTTCCTGCTGGTGCTGAGAATCAAGAGAACATTGGTGGCTGCCACAGCAGCCCCAAGCACAGTGCTCTGGAGGAGCTGGCTCTCAGAGCAGAGCAGTAACCCAGAGAAACAGCCTGCAGCTGAGGCAAAAGCCAAAGAGGGGACTGCCTGGAGGAGCCACTGCTGTGTAGGTCAAGCTTTCCAACAGCACAACCCTGCAGCACAAGGCAACCTTTAGTGACAGCTGGGTCCCACAGCTTCAGGGAAATTGAAGTGATGATTTGGTGTCTTTTTCTATTTGTTTTCTGGAGTTGATCAAACCAAACTTTCCTGACTTAAAATCAGTTTTGGTTTAGATTCAAAGGAAATACTGCTAACAACCAGTTCTGATTCTGTTCTTTTTCTACTTCACAGTAACTTATCTTGCAAGTACTTCCATTTAATGTGATGAAAGATAGTCTGGTATTATGATCGCAAAATAAGAAATAGCAGCAAAATGTGCCTCTTTTGTTTCCCTCTTGCTTACACTGTGAAAAAACATACATGTATGGCTTCACATCAGCATCCTCCTCTCATTGTATCTGTCAAAATTGCTGGGCAGCCCTCCACTGCTTTAACATCTTTGTCCATGATCTCTGCTGCCACAGGTGAATAAGACTCTCCTTTTTTCATTTGCTGTCCGACAAAGATAGGAGAGGAGGATGTCCTGTCAATGCATTAATTTGATTTTCTATTCCATATTTTTACTTTCTACTTTGTGTTAGTGGACTTTGAAGTTCCAGGAGCCCCTGAGGTAGCTCAACACATTTCATGCTGGAAAGACAGAGAAATGCAAGTTGTCTTGACATAGAAAGGAAGTCACCAGGGGAGGTGAGCCTTAGTCCTTGGAGATAGGCAGGCATGGTTTCAGCTTGTCTTTTTATGTTTATATTTGCAGAAGTCCTCTCCAGTGAAAATATACCTCAAATACATGTACACATATATATACCTACAGTGTATATATATAGCCTAGAAGTTTCAACCAAATGGAAAAGATTCTGTTGTCACTGTCTATAGGAGAAATTTATGAAAATAACATAGAAGAGAAGGGACATTTCTGAACTGCATCCTTCAGTACACCTGGCTGGATCAGCTAATGCAAATTTATCAATGCTAGTGCTTATTTTCTCTTGCCCACTACAAACCACATTTTATTTCTGACATATGGGGTTAAGGAGCCAGCAAGAAGCTTTATCACCTCACTTGCAGTCTATCAGTTCCCAGAATCATTCTTGAAGAACAGATGATGTGCTATATTGGTATGAATACCAGAAACCAGTTCTAGTATGCATGCCAGAGGTTAATCATCACTACTCTTGTCTGTTCTCACTCCAAGGTAAACATTTTGATTATGGTCTTCATGCTATACTGATAAGTAACGTGCTTATTTCACTTTTATTTACTTCATTTTAGAACCCCTGAAGAGTCCAGTCTGAAGAGGAAGACATTATGGCAAACAGCTGCTTTTATTTATTGTGCATTGTTTAAGCTACTTCAGATATTCTGAAATCTAATTCAGATGTGAGGTGGAGAAATGCAGTTAGAAAATGTGGTATATATACCAGTGTTGACAATCACAAATGGAATTCTGCCCACAGCAAGTACACTTGATGTATGTAGTAGACTTTCATCTGCCTCCTGCCTTATCCATCTATTAGCATTCCTCTAGGCTTGCTGACAAGGTAATATGACAATTTCAGCACAAAATAGGTGCTAAGCAAAGATTACTCTAAACAGGCCACCTACTTACTGTGGTAAGCATGACTGTTTCTGCATAAAATCCCTTTTTTGCTGTTTGGGAGAATTCAAATATGATTTTGTGGGTTTTGTGTCTAAGAGAACATGACACAAACTATAGCTGAGGGGAAGGAGAATGAGGACTCTGGACTGAAAATGTGTTTATTTCTCCAGGCAGAAGACTGACTGACAAGCCTAGTGGTGTCAAGGCTAAACCTGCTAAATTTGGGAGCTTACTAAAGTAAGATGGTGTAACTAAGGCATGCCTAGAGCTGCCATACCACTAACAGTGGTTTTTGAGTTTCCAGTTTTGATTTTGTATTAATTTCTACAAAGGTGACCTTCTAAAGAAGTAGATTCCAAAGGGATAATTTTTAAGTTTCTTAGGGGAATGTAAGGAAATAATCAGACTTCGATGATGCAGTGATCCTTATTTATTGCAAAGTGCTCCTTATTTATTACAAACTGACCATACAGCTTCCATAGAAGGTTTTTAGCATAGATCTACTTTTTCTTGATAGGGATTTTTAAACACTCCATCATTTATTTGGGGAAAGGCTCTGTGTGTATTTATGCCTGCCTCATTCTGTTCCCTTTAATACATTTTATTTCCTGCTTATATGGGAGATATATCCATGCTGGATAAGAAGTGTTATGTGTTACATTTCCTTGCTGGGGTTGATTTCTCTCCTGGTCCACCCTGCCCTTCTCCTACTCATGAAATAAACAGATGGCAGACTTCCCAGTTTAAGCACTATTGCTTTTCTCTTAAATAATGATCTTGTTACAATAAACAAACAGCAGTCATAGTAATAAAGTTTCCATTGTTAATATTTAAGAACCCTTTTTTCCTGTTATGTATTAAAAAGATCCACAATTGTAAGTACTCAAGCTTTAATTTAGTTGTGTTTGTTAAAGAAACCAGAAGTACATTATGTAAGTTCTGTAATTTTTTTTTGTTTAAATGTATGTAGGAACTCCATCCAATTTGCTCTCATCATAGCATGGAGTTTCACCATTTTGATAAAGCAGATGAAAATCAAATTGTCCTCCATCTAAATATTGTGTAACAAATATAAAAATATCCATCCCTGTGGAATTCCTGTTTGAGTTAATGAAGACAATGTTTTAAAGTAAAGGAATAGAGACTGAAAGAGAACTGAAAATTTGAATCTGTTCATATGAATTTAAACAACTTACCTGGAACCAGTTTTAAAAATGGTGCAATCCAAACACATTTTAACCATTTAAAATCCTAAGGTAGATAGGATCTAATCATATTGATTGGTTTCTATACACACTTTTCCTCATGTTTTAAAAAATGTTTACTATAGTACAATTTCACAGTGATTAGAAAGGTGGTCTATAGAAGCAACTCAAAAGAACTTTATTCATTGTCATGTCAGCTTGCTTTGGGCAGGATTAGACAACTTCATAAGCATGTCAGCAGAAAGCTGAACCTTGCAATTCTGTGACAGATACCATTGATGGATGTGCACTAGTATTAGCTCAGTTGTAAAAGGAAGATTTTTGTCATACAGGTCAATCAGAAAATGTTTTAAAGTCTTTGATGGTTTTTATAAGAGGCTGTTAAACATGAACTACAGAAGAAAGCATGTCTCACCACTGCTATGCAAAAAAATTATTTTCTGGGCCAGGTGAAGGTGACAGTCCATGTTGTGGCAGTGAACATGAGCTTATATGAAGGATGGGAATAAAATGTGAAAGGGATTTTTTTCTTCCCTTGTGAAAGGGAAGAGAAGCAGGATATAATTAATGCAAAAGAGAAGTGGGAGGAAGGGTGAGGGATGTACAACATAATCCAGAACAATCCTTGCCAAAGGCTTCTGAGTAAGAGCTGGAAATGACTGCACATGGGGATTTCTGAGGATAGAATATTGCAGTATCCTCACCAAGACAGGAGGGGACGGAAGCGTGGTTTTCTAGCCATGTGGGTGGATAGAAGAGACAGACATGATTCCAGAACAGTGGCAATTTACCCAAGCTGTATTTTAATGAACAAGTATGCCAGAGACATGTGAGGAAGTGAAAACACCTTCTTCCCAGCAACAAGACAAGAAAGGGAATATGGATGTTCCTTGGCAGTTGAGAGAAGATTCCTTGACAGCCTGTGGAACACACCTGAACAAAGATGTCCAGTAAGGGACTGGAAATGAACCTGCAAGCTCATTAGCCAGTGCAGGAAGCTACAGTAGTCCCCCTGTAAACCCAAAAGTGAGTGATGCTAGGAGATCCATTAACAATCCACAGGTGGAGTCAAGGTACTTGTTAAGACTGGATAACAGAAAGCCTGGGTGCAGAGTGATGGAGAGCATCTGAAGCCTGGCAAGTCCTCCTGAGGCAGTTCTGCCTGTGCAGGTAAATGTCCTCATGTTCAGCATAGCATAAGTGATAGCCATAAATATGAGACTTATTAGTTATAGTGTAGAAGATCTAGTAATACCATGACTGGATCAGTTTTTATATAATTACTTAAGGCAGTACATAGTGGACACCTTCAAACTACTAAGATAATCTTTGAAGAGAGGATTTTTGTCTTCGTATGCAATGCCTTAAAAATTAAAACTATATTCTTGATTGTTATGGATAAGAAAACATGCAAATAATTGTAATGGAGATCTCAGACCAAACAAATGTCTTGATTATGTTGCTATTTGTCTGTGAAATATCAGATGTAAGCAGAACAATTTCCTTGCCAAAAAACATTTACTGTGTAAAATGTTAGCTGGAATGTCCAAGGAGGATAAAAACCAAACCCCAATTTTCTTTACTCAATTTAAAGGCAGATAGTCTTTTGATTTCTTTCCTTTTAGCAAAACCGTTGGTTTTCTTCACTGTTTCATGAACAAAGCAAACTACATACCGAAACCACACACTTTGTATGATTCAGAAGTTGGAAAGAATTACATGTTATTGCTATTGATTTCAATAACATAAACTCATCAGGTTGTTTTCCTTTCATTTTAGCAAGATAATAATACTTCAAATTGCTATTTTAATACATAAATCTTGTCTGTAGACACTTTATGTTACAAACCCACCATATTACTTAAAATTCTAGAGTGAAGTAAGTAAGTTTTAGTAATTGTAAGTAGGAATAAAGGAGAAAATTATAATAGGCATGAAGCTGCAGCCACATAAAATTCTACATCTCATTAAAAAATTTTATTTTGAAACTGTTCTGTTTTCTCTGTGGGATGGTTTTGCTAATGGTGTGTGATAAGCTAAGTCAAATCTATATATAAACACATAACAGGGTTGGAATAGGAGAATATCTTTGAACTGTCTGCAGAAATGCTTACCTCACAAGTAAATTAAAATGTTCACTTTTCTGTAAGAAGCAAATCTACTTATTTTTGACAGACACTATATAAGAGTGTGATAAATCCTGAGTGCTTTGGTGAAAATTGTTCCAAAAACTAATCACATGACTCTGAAGGATGAGGTTTAGTTGCAGCCCATGTGTACTTTTTTGGGGCGAGAGAGATAAAATGAAGTGTGTTTGGGCAAATATCTGAAATAGCAGTATTATGTGAATCAAAATAGAAGCTTACTGGGGAAAATTTACACAGCCTACCTTTCTCTTCCACTCCTTAAATATCCAAATGTACACAGATTGTGTATATATGAAAAAATACATTTTTAGAAAAAATGTGTCATCTGTCTGCATTCTACATTCATTCTGCATTCTACAGCTAAATATGCACATCCTGAACATGCAGCAAAAATATGGAGCGTAAAATTAGGAATATGTTATCTGTCTGTATTTAATGGAGAATGGTTAATGGTTAATCTAATGGTTAGAATGATTTTGGAAACATGAAGGCCCTGGCAGAAGTGAGCAGCACTTCAAGACTGCATTTAGGAGTAGCCTTTATAGAAGGCATACCAGCCAAACACTTTCCTGATCTAGGAAGAAATAGTAACATTTTCAGGTCAGTTTTTCAAAGATACTTGGCCTCAAGCCACACAGCACACGAAGCTGCCTTTCTAGATGGTGCTTTAGAAATCTCCTGGTGAAAATGGTCTGCAACTGAGGACCAGGGAGGTGATTACATTTGCATGTGTGTCTTTGCTGCCTCCCTCTCACAAAAGGAGCTGCTCTGCATGCAACCCAGCACCCAATTTCCTCAGAGCACTGTCGTGGTCTCTCTTCGGTGACCTCCTGTGTGTCTGTGCAGATTTGGCCTTGCACGGGTGCAAAATCATTGCTGAGAGCCCCTCACAGAAAGCAGCTCCCAAAGACTCAGTCTGCAGCTGGGATAGGAAAATCTGCAGGCTGGAATTGCTGCTGTGCAGGGTGGTCTGGGGACTGTGTGCCTTTGAGGATTTGGGTCAGAAGTGTTTTTGAGAGCAAGCCGGGGCTTGTATGCCAGTATTGCATTTATATCTGCCCAGGAGACAAAATCCTGCTGGAAACCTGCAGGACTCGCATGCAAAGTCCTTCTGGGTCTTTTGCAAAGTGAGAAGCCTGAAGCTGAGCCTTGGGGCTTGCAGGGCACAGGGATGCCTGCTCTCTGCTAAAACAAACCAGACTGTTGCCAAACCTCCTAAACTGCCTGATTCTCCAGGGTCTGCCCTCCCCCCTGTGTTGAGGGGTGCACCCAAGTCCTGTAGGAAGGTTTGTTCTAATGGAAAGGCTTCTGCAAGGCTGCTGTGAAACATGTTGTGTTGTATAGAGGAATTGTTTCAGAGCAGCAGACAGCAGTCACCTCGCTCCCTTGAAACTAATTGGTAAAAAAACCTGCACAGCTACTTGGTAATTATTTTTAAGGTGTTCTCTTTACTGTAGAACAAAATATTGTCATCTCGAAATTAGCTATTGCATTTGTGAGATAAATCGGCAGTGGCAAGTCTTACATTGCAAAGTGGAGAGTTTTGTCCTGGAAATGGGCTACTGTGTAAACCATGGATTTGTAGCTACCAGCAGTAACAAATAACAAATGCTTTCTAAGCAATACTGGAATTGAAGCATTCCTTTATTTCTAATTGAAAGCCTGTCTTTGTTTCCAGAGAATAAGGAATTCCAAGAAAAAGAGACAGGTCTTTCAAATGCTTTCCGCCTTCATCTTAGTGCCTTGTTTTGAAGAACAGAATGATGAAACAGTGGGTCGTGGGGTTTTTTCTGCTGAGGCAGTCACTGCTCCTGATCAAGAGAAGCATGCTGCAAATTGGGAACAAAACATAACCAAAATCCTGTGCATGTTAAAAGCGAATGCAGGAGAGGTATGAAAGTACGTGCGGATGTTAAATTGCCAAAAGGGAAAAACTATCACTTAAGGCAGTTCTCTAAGGGACACTGAATTTCTCTCCCCACACGTGCAAAACTCCCACCTCTGCACGCAGGGCACTGAACTAAAACGCCTGGCAGGCTCCCTCCTGCTCCTGCAGACACAGTCCCTGCTCTTCCTCCATCCCCCATGGCTGAGCCCCGGCTCCAGCCCGCACCCGGGGCCTGAGGGGGAGGCGGGCAGGTACAGCCATGCCGGGCTGAGGGAGGGGAGGCCTGCGGGGCCGAAGCAGCTCTGGTGCTGCAGGCTCCCTGGAGCAGGGCATTCCCCACCCGCTGCCATGGGCTCTCCTGCCCCGCCTGCCCAGGTTGCTACATGCTGGGACAGCAGTGGCGGTGCCTATATAAGAGCCCCGAGGAGCCAGCAGAGCCGTGCCAGGGTGCTTAGCCAGGGCCGGGGTGTGTGACATGGAGGCTGAGGAGGCTGCAGTGGCGAAGGCGGCGGTGCGGACCCCCAAGTGCTCCCGCTGCCGTAACCATGGCTTCGTGGTGCCGGTGAAGGGCCACGCCGGTCACTGCCGCTGGAAGCTCTGCCTCTGCGAGAAGTGCTCCCTCATCACCGAGAGGCAGAAGATCATGGCGGCCCAGAAGGCCCTGAGGCAGCAGGTGCCCGACCCCCCGGCTGGGGCAGCTGCAGGGCCCGCTCCCTCCGGTGAAGGCCCCAGTGCCACTGAGCAGAGAGGCCATGAGGGCATGAAGGGCACCCATGAGGGGACGAAGGGCACCCAGCCCACCGGCAGCAACAGCAAAGGTGCAGCGAGCAGGGGGCCAGCACCATCTCCCAGCAGCTCTCCCTTCTGGGACTACGGTAAGGACCTCTCCCCAAACCCTCTTCCCCTGTCCTGCCATCCTTCTGTGTTCATCTCCCTCTTCTCCCACTCAAACACGGTTTGCACCCGCCCGATTCCTCAGGCTCCAGCTCTGGAGAGCCATTCCTGCTGTCTCTCCTTTCCTCCCTGGATGGATGCAGGTACCCAACTTGCACGTTGAACTGTGACCCTGCATTTATTTTCCTTTTTGCAGGGTTTGCAACGCTGGTCACGCAGCTCTGCAGGGCTGGGAGCAGTGTGCTCAACCTCATTGCTCATTGCCAGATTGAAGCCTAAGCAAGGGGTATTTTTCTGAGAGGGAATTGGTCTGGCAGAGAAACCAAACTGATCCACTGTGCAGTGCAGGTGCTTGCAGATATTTCTGCGAGTGCTGTCTCACTGTTTATAAATTCAGAGGCACAAGTTTCCTGATACAAAAATGCTGAAAAACTCATCAGTGGCAGGAAAAAGGGAAGTGACTGATGCAGTTGCCTCAAGTAAGCATTTTACTATAGCACTGTAAAAGAAGGAGGCCTTTTGTCCTTAATTCCTGTAGCAAAGACTGAACTTGGCTGAAATCACTTGGTGTAAAAGTACCTTTGATATTTAAGATCAGAGCATAGATTTTGCAGGTGGAACAGCTGTATGGTCTGCCACCTCTTAAATTGCTTCCTTTAATAGAGTCTTTCATGTGACTTGTCTGGTTTATTACCAATTATTACAGTAACTTCATACTACTATTTACTATAGTAATTTTATGGAACTCCCTGGTGACTGCAGTAGTCATTAGGCTGAGCCTCTGGAGAGTTGGCAGCCTACAAGACAAAAGGTTGTTCTGAGAAGCCCAGAGGAAAGAGCAATTTCTGACATCTCTAGTTCCCACCTAATCTGTCAGTTGCTCTTCCTTTTATCTGTCAGTAACTGTTCCTTTTTTTCAGCTTTGTTTCTTAAGAAAATGATGTTTATGGATGATTCTAACTCTACGTCTGCCTGTTAGTCCTTCCCCTAATAACACTTTCAACTTGCTGACCAATTTTAGAAAAAGGTTAGAGACAAACAGTATACTTCTAATATTCCAGAAGTTGACCTACTCTCAAAGCAAATACTTCCCCTTTTCTACCAACAGGAAAGATACCAACAGGAGGATGTGTAGACAAGAAGACCCTAGTCATATTCAAATAACCACTTTTTTTTTTTAAGACTTCAGAGAGGCCACATAATATTCCAGATGCAAGATACAAAACAAAGGAAGTAACTGATTCATGCATCTGAAATTGCCTGGGTATTTCCCCAGAAACGTGCCTTTGTCTGTAAATTAACTTGGGAAGTGACAGATAGGACTAAAATTGCAACTCTTTCTGTAGATTTTTGTTTTAAGTTCTGCTGGAGTTAAAAGCCTTAAGGTAGGGGTTTTTTTGCTGTTGCTGATGTACTGAAAAGATAAGATTCTGCATCCAGTGCTTTACTAAGGACTAGCTTCACAGTGCACAAGGCAGGAAAGAACACAGATCATTCTGTGTTACAGAATCCTCTGCTGCACTTTTCCTTAGTTCCTTAAAAAAGCACAAAATAAATAAATAAGGAGATGTGCTTGAAACTAAAGGGTCAGATTCTCCAGCCTGAGAGTGGAATTTGATCCTGCAGCTACTTCTACTGAACTGCATGGAATTACATGGCTACTTTTCTTTGTTCTTTTTTCATTGTTTCCTAGCTCACCCTACTTTACCTCCAGAATACATGGTCAACCCAGAATACCTGGAGAGAGAACCTCCAAAAGTGTACCCTGGGTATTCTGGAGTATACCCTTACCACCCATTTCCCATGGGATTTGCCATCAATCAGCCAAGCTGTCGGGGAGCACCATCACCTCCAGGGATACCACTTCAGAGAGGTTTCCGACACATTGCTAGCAACTATGGAGCAGGAAATGTAACTTCTGTGTCAGTAAGTAGTGGTCTTTTAATTACCTCAAGAAATACTCTTGTCTTTTCGTTTAGCTGCCTCTTTGCTGCTAAAGTACCTATGAAAAGTTACCATGCGTATCAGTTGCTTCACATATGTGCATGGACAAAATGGACAAAAAAATTAATGTCCACAAGTAAAAATTGAAAGAGAAATTGTTTGATAATAGAGTTGTGTCCTATGGAGCGTCTTTACTGGGAGATGCTTTGCTTGATGATTTTTCTTTTTTGCAGATTCCAGATGGAGGTGGAGATTTCCATCAAGGATACTATGCTCCTCTGCCTCAGTTCATGCCACCGAATTTTCTGCCAGGGATTCACTACCTTACTCCTCCCCTTTCATTGAACATGTTGGCTGAAACCACCAAGGAAGCACATGGTAAGGGAGCATGACTCTGGGAGACTCAGTTTTAACCTGGTTTCAATACCCAGCCAGGGAGGTGGAAGCCTCTAGAGACCCTGATTCTAGCTAATACACAGGGGTTCCCAGATCCCTGTGATGGAGCCAAGACTGAGATCCTGAAGTACCAGGACACATTGCCATCCTGTACAGCTCTAGCCTGACACAGGAGAAGCATTCTGGCATGTTTGAGCTTTCCATCTGACAAGCACCTCAATCTTAAGCAGATGCTGGAGGCCCCAGGACTCAGAGCTAGTGCAGAATAGGATCTGTAACTGTTCTCGAAATGAAAATATTTTTCTTACTAAGTACGTAGTTTACAGGAAATGTTTAAAAATTACTTGCTTCTGCTGCAGTTTAGACAAAACGTTTTTAAAAAATGTAGACTAAGAATTGGCATTAATGATATGGAATGTCTTGCTCGTCTGAAAATCCTACATTTTAATTGTTGCAAAATGAAAGATTGAATCTTCAAACTATCAAGTTGTTTTATTGAAGCTCACAGGATTTTATATTTCTGGCATAGGTTAAGTCTTTGTGTTCCTCTCTTTTGTGTCTCTTTCCTGTATTGTGCCTTCATGTGGACATAGTTTTGATTAATTATATTTGCACATTTTTAATTTGGCTGCAGCTAGCTTTGACCACAAGAGGGTAGAGCTGCTCAGAAAATTAGCCACTCACACTGCATGGGTGAATAGCCAGTTCTATTTTAAATTCTTTTTGAAAATGCTGATTAAAAAATACAACTTTATTTCTCAGGATCATGAGAATAAAAATTTGCTAATCTGTTAATTAAACAGATTACAATAACCAGAGAAAAACCAAATCTCTTGCATAAGAAGGGGGAGAAATAAAGGAGTATAATTTGAAATTAAAAGATGTTGATAGTGGTTGGGTGGGACAAAATATAGGTTGGTGGGTTTTTGGCCTGGTTTTGTGACAACATATGGCTTGTGCAGTCGCATTTTCTGTTTATGTCAGTCCTCTCATAACTTTTCAGCCCACTGGTTACTTTCAGCCAAACATTTCTGTTGTGATCACAGGCAATATTGTTCTGCAAGGGAAACAGATGCCTCCCACCAAGTGGCTTGTTTGCAGCCATGTCCTGGTGTTTGGCTGGCAGTCAGCTAGCACTCAATTCCTGACTGATTTGAGTGTGCCTTGGCTATCAACCAAGTGCCTGCCACTCAGCCCAGCAGTGGCCACACATCTTCAGAGCAGGCAGAGCATACCTGCTTCTTTTCTGGCTGGAAAGCCAAAAAAAAGTAAGCAGGAGATCTGGTAGACAGAGGGAATATGAAGAATATGGTGGTGGGGGGTGGTGTACAGACATCATAGAAACATGAAGTTATTTCAAGATGCAAAAGGCATCAGGATTTTAATGCAGCCTGAAGGAGATAGCTGTGTGCTGGTGGTGAAGTAAGAAGGGCTAATTTGGGGTGGAGGGGGAAACAGAGGGCTGGCTGTCAAACCAGGAAGTGTTTGTGAGGATTAATGGGTTTTATGATTTGGAAAGGACAAAAAGCTCTGGGGGATACTGTAGTGGCAGAGAACCTGAAGGGAACTGCAGCTATTCTGTTGGAGGGTGTGGGAATGGGAAGGAATGGGAGGTAGCAGACAGATGTGGGGGACATGGAGAGCAGTAGTGGTATTGCATGAGGAAGACAGGAAATACAGACTTGTACTGGACAATCGTGAAAACAGGCAACTGGATAAAGAAGTGAGGTCATGAGAGCACCCCCCTAGAGAGCAAAATGCCATCTAATGACCTCAACCCTTATTACACATCACAACCCAGGCACAAAGCCATAGGAAACAAAGCATTGGGCCACTTAGAGAACAATCCAGTTTTCTTGGGACTATGGAGAAAGTACAGATTAATTCCATTACACAGTATTTGTGTTCCAAAATATGTAGGAATTTTCAATTGTCACTCAGTGAGAGGGGATACTTCTTCATCAGGTCATGTACAAAATAGCCTGCCAGCAGAAGATGCATATGTAGGAGGAAGATACAGTGAAAACAATAGTTCCTTGATTCTGATACTAAAGATGCTTGAAAAAAGAGAAAAGCTGTAATATTTAGCGCATAGGAATGTGAGGATTGCATCATATCTTTTTCCCCAAGAAAAGAACTGACTCAGACCTGCAGTGGTACTTGGAAACATTCTTCCTCAAGAGAGACCTTCAAAACTGAGGTGAAATGGGCTTCCTGGCAAAACTCTTGCAGGAGAATGAATAAAAAACGTCTAGCAGGGGACGGATGGTGAAAAGAAATGTCTGTGATTTCTGCCCTGAAGGGAATCTGAAATTAAGACAAAATGAAAAAAAACACTGAGTCCTGTCTGAAAAAGATTTTCCAAGGCTGGAAGCTGATGCCAGAAAGGTTGAGTCAACATTTGACTTCAGTTGAATGACTGGGGCCAGTTAGGTTTACAACAGTGATGTGAAGTATAGGCCATGTTGTTACACAATTTCATGCATTATTGACTAGTAATGTTATGGAAATGTGACAAAATAAACACAAGGTATGTACAGTAGAACAGGCAGTACAGCATCTGAGGATAGAGTCTGATTGCAGACTGTTGGCTTTCTAAAAGAACAAGCCACAGAAAAGCAAACTAAACCCCAAATCACCAATGGGGAAATGAGAGAACTTTTCATGCAAATAGGCAAGTAACGACTTTATAAATGAAAGTCCCTAGTGGGATTAGAAGAAGGGATTATTTAGTCTGTCAAGGCCTTTGAGAATTGACAGGAGTGCTAAAAAGACATGGCACAGATTCACTGAGATTAAGTGGGCAAAGAATCTGCCTCATACTTCTATTCCAGTGCAGCTTCAACACTTCCCATCTTGAAGCACTCACTCTTGCTACACTTCTTCAAGCACAGCTGAAACCATCAGCTGCTGTCTGGAATGCAGTACCTCAGCTCAGAGACCTGGAGCTCTCCTTGTCAAGCACCTTTGAATTAACTTGGTTGAAAAACAAACTGGATTGAAAGGAATTTTGCATTTCTAGTTTACTTGGGAAATGTGACTGATACCAGGTGTAACGCAAATACAGGGTTTGGGGCTTTGGGCTTGTTTGCTTGTGTCTGACCTTTTTCTGTTCTTTTATTTCAGCTGCTGAAGCTGGCAGTCAGGATTCAGAGGTGGTTCGTGAACATGGCCAATCATCTTCTTTCCCAGAAGAAACAAGCAGAGACCAATCTTTATATTCAAAACAGTAAATGACCTGGAGAAGAGCTCAGTAGCAGGCAGCTTTATTTTCATTTCTGAGGAGAGTGTTAGTTAACATGAGGGTAGAGTGACACTTAGTCACTAAGCAGCCACAAAAGCTAGCAGGAATTAGTCCCCTGCCTCACTTTATGATCATGTTAGAGCTGCCAGGCTCACAGCTCTGCCTCCCTTGCACTGGAAAGTCCGTGTTCCTAAAATATGTTTTCCAGAGCCATGGTAAATCCCTTCCTCCCTTAAGCAGGTGGAAGCAAGTGATTATAACTGAATTTGTTTCCTTTGCAGAGGTTAGATGGCTCCCTGGCTTTGGAGTGAGGTCTCTGAGCCATGTACTTTCTGAAGGCTTTTCATGTAGTATCACAGTAGTCAAAAATTTATTGTTTGTATATCAATTTGCTATAAAGGAATCCTGGTTCTGGATATTATAGAAGAGTTAAGTGATGTGGAGCCCTAAGACTGAGTGAGAGGGTGGGAAGACAGCCTGGGTTGCTGATTTTCTTGGCTGCCTAGGAACATGATACACTGGATTCAGCAGGGTAAGGGAACAGTAGGTGCTTGGAACACTTGTCAAGAAGGGCATGGGAGGAATTTGCAGAACAGTCTGATAGAGGCTGAAATCCTCTGCCTTCACATTGGTTTCTGGGTGAACTGCCTTAAAGGCACCTTCTGTTCAGGTTGGGAACAGACCAGTTTGGAATCACCTCTTGTCACACAGGCTTCAGGATTTTTAATGTCCATGATAGTTTATACATAATCTCAGTGTTGTTTAACTCAGTGCAGCTGAAAGTAAACACTATGATTTTTTTCTAAAGGCCACGTGTGGGCAGCTTTTTACATGTGTATTGGAAGTGCACTGTGGCATATGAAAGGTGTGGAGAGATTTTCTAGGAAACTGGGCCTAAACACCATTTAGAATAATAATTAGTCAAATGCATACAGATTAGAATTTTCAGTGATAATGTTTAAATAAAATTTCCTCCACTGTTTTGCGTGCAGGAACTGGTGTTGTATCAGTTGTTAATATTAGAATAATTCAAGGAGAATTTTGTATAATTAAAAAAGATTCATTAAACTGTTGGAATGGTTTTGATTATTAGAGGCTTGCATACCTAAATGCATTGTAGCCAAATGTCAGATGTTGCCTTGAACAGCTCTGTGTAACAAACTAGTCTGGAGATTCAGGCATCAGTATTTTTCTTGTACAAGTTTTGACTTATGCTGTAGAAGAATTATCAATTAATGCAGTAAAATAAACTTTGTTCTTTTCTACTACTTGTACTAATAATCCCTTGCTCATTCCAAGATTTAAAGAAATTATTCGAAATTGAAATTTCTTTTTGTAACATAGTAGATGATCTGCTGGAATGCTTTCCAGCACACAACCAGGGTTTTGGGGGACAGTGAGTACAAGTGGCAAACTTAAAACTGCCAGCAGTAAAAATTGAAAAACAGATGCAAATAATCCAGTGTACAACTTGTTACATACTAGATTTACAACAGTGTCTTTGCTGCCAGAAGAGTCACAAATCTCCTCTTAAAATTGCTGTCTGCTTGGGAAAATCTGGGTACTTCTTTAAGGGATCTGAATAGAGCAAAGCTCTTTCCAAAATAACATAATCTGCAAATAGAAATACCAGCAGCACCCCCAAAGCAGGTTCCTTTGTGGAGGGAGTGATTTTTATATACATATACATACATACATACATGTGTGTCTATACTTACATAAAAGCGTTACAAAATCATACATGTAATGATTTAAGGAAAGATTAATGTACAAGATGAACAGTTGCCTAGTTTCCTTCCTCAATGCTTTCTGCAGTCATAGTCAGTGTTTTCTTCCACTCTTTAAATCTCAAAGTGAGAGGGACTCCAGCCCATTTCACTGACTGTACTGCACAGACACTGCAGGTACACTGCATGCACAGGACTGTTTTCTCTCTGGTTTGCTGTGCCAGTGATCACTTCCAGATTGCCAACCCAAATTCCTTATTTTCCTTCAGCTTTGTTAACTATCCGTGAGCAAACCAAAGCCTTTATTTTGGCAGTTTGATAGTATGGCACTCCAGCAGGATATGACTTAATTCTAGAACATCACACCAGCTGTGGCAAAGTAGAAGCAAAACCAGTACGAGAGCTTGCTACTTCCATATACATGAAGGACTAGAAAGTGAATAGGAACAAATTATTTCTGATCATCTTGGCTGCTTTCTGTCATGAAATGACCCATCTAACATATGCATGGTTACAATTGGCTTTCCTAGGGCAGCAATAGTGAGGCCAGTACTGTATAATATGTATAATTATCAGTCAAACTTTGTTTGGGGTCATTTCCAATTTTTACATTTTAGGAAATTTGCACCCAAGTTCTTGCACTGATCTCTGCACGAAAAAGTAAATGAGTTAGTAGGAGAATTAATGTGAGTAACTTTGCAGCTGACAGGAAGAATCATCTTATGTGGATAATTTGAGGTTTCATTCTTCCATTTTATGCTCAGCTTGTCCTTTTTAACAAAGGAAAAAATGTTCCTTGACAACTGGTATTGTCATACTGTGCACTTAAGGACTTCAAAGAGAATAATTTTAATTCCAAACTTGGTGCCAACCAGCGTTTCCAATAATTAAACTGTGATTTCTTCTGACTCCATTTATTGAAATAAATGACTTGGGGATAATGAAATCAATTTGGATTGAAATGGAATGATTTGGATTAGGCAAATCACTCAGAGGTTGTTCCAGCCTAAATCATCACAGAATTTTGTTATTTGTATTAAGGCTGAAGCCACATAGACTTTGGTCAAATTCATGATGTTTGGCGAGAAAGAGGAAAGTTAGCTGCACTTCCTGCTTCTGAAATCTTTCTGCATGCAATCTGCTGCAAACTGCCGTAGAAATTCTGCACATAGCATTTGACATCATTATTATTTTCCAATTTATGAAGATTGGTTCCCTTGCTAAATAGGTCTGAAGATCTGTTTTCTAACACCTGACATTTCTGTCAGTCTCCTCACTGCAAGCCCCTAGGTCAGGCTGAAATTAAAAACCAGTTCTTCAGTGCTTACTCACACCATTGATTTCATTACTTTCACTGGAACTATTTGCAGGGGTACAGAGTTGACACTCTCCAAAACCTTAAAGTATTGAAGATTTGCATTTTCTATAGGAGCTTTGGAAAAAAAAAAGAAGAGAAGCCCAAAGGATTCTAGAAGGATCACACAATATGTCCACTCTGCAAACATATGCAAGAATTACTTAAAATTTCCCTGCAGCAAACTGCTAGATGTTAACTTTCTATGGTATCAACTACTACATCTGGACTGTAGCAGGTTTTCACATAACAATTATAATGCTCTTCTTAGGTCTTTTTTTCTTCTTGGAATTAGATGCACCCACTTGGAAACCCCCGAATCCGCAGCAAAACTATAGCTGTTTTTTCCACATTAATGAGTAATTAATGTTGAACATCAATCCAAAGAAATATTTTATTGCCTACCAATAAAGTCAGCTTCTGCAAACAAAATTATTCTCCTTAAAAAAAATATTTCATGACAGGAAATTTTTTTATGATGTGAAACATACCTATTTGGGAACAGTGGAAACTTTAATTAAATCATTCTTATGGGCAAGTGGGTTCAGTTTTCCCATTTTTTTGCATAATATTTTACTACTGCAACATTAGCATTAATCACAGTTATGTCTCTACTTTGATTGCCAGAACATAAGGAAGAAATCCAAAGGTAAAGAAAGACTTTGTGGAATCTACTCCTGAAAACAGAATGTTACTGCATGTTTTTTGTAGTCCAGGCTGTTCAGAGAGCTTGAAATCCAACAGATGCCCAGGCAGTGGTATACCCATACTTGCATTTTACTTACCAGTATCCTTACAGTCATGTCTTCTCATACATGAGTAGGACTGGCAGAAACAAGGCTAGAACATTTCTGAAAAAGCCCCACTCAAACCAGCAGGCTTATTTTGGTATTAGTTTTATTCACCAGGGGTTACATTTTTCTCTTGTTTCTCCCTGCTGCCCCTTCCCACTGGCTCTTTGGATATTGTCCTCAGCTGGGCAACATTAGTGGCAACCTTGCTACTGACTTCATAGGGTGATCCCCTATGGATCAGTTGTGAGCTCACACTATTTTCACTTTTATTTTACATAACTGTCTCCAGTGGAGCCACTTCTGGTTCCATTTACTAATTACTGTCAGGGTTTTATAGCCTTACTGGTACTTAAAAGTGTCCAGGCCACATAAGCTAGAGCAAATAAAAACCATTATTTTTTTACAAAACATTTCTTTGTGGTTTAACTAATATCATATGCATAGTTCCCTGGGAGAACCCTCCTAGGTTCTCATGACAGGCCCTGTTTCCCGTTAAAAATTGTGCTCTTTTGATCAAGGTGCAAACTGTTTCTCATGCTCTTCCAACAGTAAATAAACACTTATATTTAAGTAATTAAAAAGTCTCATGTACCTACAGATAGTCAATTGTTTCCATTCCCTTCCTCATGGATTGTCTCAGATCATGGAATGGTTCTGTTCTTCCTGACATTCCTCAGTTTCTGGGATTATAAATTTGTTTTAAAACATCTCTGCTAGGCACTTTTGGCCACCTTCCCGCCTGCATTTCCAGTGCTGTACACAAAGCTGTGCTCCCATTCCTCAAAGCCCCCCAGCTTTGCAGAGGGATTTGCAAAGTCCACACCTGCTTACTTTTCTTTCCTTACTGACCCAGACTGCAGCTGTCTTCTGTTTTTCTCAGAACACTTTATAGTATTTTCCATGGCACAGAAATGAATCAGAGAGAAAACCTTTTAAAAAAATTAAATAGAAAAATAATAACAATAAAAAATTTATTTTAAAGCAGTGAAAAGTGCCTTCTGGAGGTGAAAACCCTCTGTCCATCATAAACACCCAGAACAGACCAGTGGTTGTGATCCCATCGCAGGTGACACCCCACAACTTTGAAAGTTCAATACAAGCCAGCAAACGCACACTCCAGAGTCTGTGGGGGCGAGGAAAAAAAAAAAAAAAGAAAAAAAGAAAAAAAGGCGGTGTCACTTCAGGTTCCCCGCAGCAACAGACACAACCCCACCACCCCCTCCCTGAGGCAAGAGGGTGACCCGGAGCCCCGGCAGCAGAGCGGGGACACCCCTGCCCGCCACCTCCCGCTCCCCTCAGCCCGGGGAGGGGGACACAGAGAAGCAGCCCCTACTCCTGAGCCACCTCAGGGCGCTGGGCTGTGAGGGACAGGACCCAGCAGCTCTCCTTGACCGTGTCCCACTCCCACCCAGCGGCCTCTGCTCACCCTCCCTCACGGGGTAAGAGGAGCGGGCGGGAGCGGCCCCTTCCTCACCGGGCGCCCATGAGCGGTGCGGCGGCGGTGCTGAGGCAGGAGCCCTGAGGCGGTGAGTCCCGTTTGCTCTCAGTGTGGGTTCCTCCCTTCAGGCCTGGGTGTAGTGAAGTGTTCGTTTACTTACGTGGGTCGAGCGCTCTCACTTTGAGGTCACAGTTTTTTACGTGATGTGAAGCTTCCCTCAGCCGTACATTCAGAAAATGGCGGCTGTGCTTGGTAATGCTTGGGCCTTCCTTCGGCCTCAGCAGTGCAAAGCGGGAAACAGGCCGTGAGGAAGGTTGTCTTCTGTTGCTGTTGTGTTTGTTTTCAGTACAGAACGAGCAGATTACCCTCCAAGGAAGTTTCAAGGAAAGTATTTAGATGGGGGTGGGCAGCATGGGAGTTTGGCACAGCTCTTGTACAGACTTGGGGGTACAACAAACACTGTGTGTGTGCTGGCAGGTCAGTCACACTGAACATCCCTCTATAGTAGTTTAACTTACACTTGTAACTTCTATCCATTATCATATGTAAATCCTAAATAGTATGGCAAGGACAAGTTGGTAATTCAAGGTGTCTGGCCACTGGCATAGTAAGTGATAACTACAGTTTCAAACGACATTTTGGAAGGCATAGGTTAACAATGCTTTTCATGGTATAAATCAAGCCTGTAATGTGTGTTACTAGTTCTTAATGTAGATTCACATACGTTTAGTACCCATTTTAAAAGTTGATGCTTTCAGAATATTGTTGCCATTGGAAGAGTCGAAAAGAGCAAAACAAACCCCTGTAGCTTAAAAATAGGAAAGGGAAACATTTAAGACTTAAGTCAAAATACCTTTATTTAAAAGTAATTTGGCAAATTATTCATGGCATTGGATTCCTTGGACTTAAATTTAGCTATAATGGATATTTAGCCCTGTTGTAAGTCCTGTGAGACTTGTGCTTATTCGTGTTGAACTTCTTCATTGTAAGCAAGTCAAATGAAATCTGACTCTTTCAGACCAATTTACCTCTTAAGAGGGCTTCTTAGTGGCCAAATGAATCTGGTTTGTTTACACTCATTTCCAAGTTCAAAAGTGAAACTTCAGTAGAAGACTGTTAACCAGTGGAACAGATTACCAACAGGGTGGCGTGAATTTTCCATTACTTTAGGTCCAAAACAAGTAAGCATGTTCCTCTAGAAGAAACTAAGGTGGGTCTGTTGAAGAAATCCAAGAGAAATGTGGTCTGCCTCATGCAGAAGATGGCTCAGAGGATAATGACTACTCTTGCTTCCACACAATGGAATGGAGCTCAGGAAGGAATTTACCTTTTAGGATAGGCAACTCTTAACCTGTCTGCTAAAAGGACTTACTACTATAAGAAAAGGCACTGTAAGAAAGAGAATAATGCCCTGTGAGGACTATCTGTCTGTTTCAGTGTAGCAGTGGTATTTCAGTGGTAGTCATTCTTTAGAGCATGTTCAGTAGTGATGCAGTTTGATGTATGTTGTGTTACCTTCAGTTTAAGACTCCATTTTTGAGGACCTCTACGCAAAAGTTGCATATATACACATACATAGTAATATAAAGAAATAGTTTTGTGTGTGTAACTGGAGGGAAAACATTAATCAGAGATCTTTGCATACTGTTTTTCTCCTCTAAGGTCAAGCTTTTTACATTGTTTAGTGATTATTACAGTGTTTAAATCATACAGCATTTAAGTAGGCATTAAATGAGCTACCTGTTAGTGGATGATACATGGAGTTAGGGTGGTGTAGTAGTTGAAGCTGAGTCAGAATGGCTTTGTTCAGAACCTGACCTCAGGCCTACTGAGTAAAGCCTGGCAGTTAATTCTTGTTCTTACCCTGGTTTTGTCAGATCAATGGTTTTACAAACGTTTTATGAACTTGAAATATTTACAGCAAAATGATGTCTGAGAGCTGTTAAAATTTTATAATATAAACCTCTGGAAATACAGCCTGTGTACAGGTCAAGTTTGCATGGTATCTCTTGTGCCAGGGTTCAATAGCAGTAGATTATAATTCAGGCAATTCTAAAATGCTTTTCTTTTCCTTCCTAGGGTATAAACCTTCCTCCCAGAAAAAAAGCATTCTGTTTTCTTACTTGAGTGAGAGACTGAGGAAACAAGGAACGTTTACAGATAAGTAGCTAGAAATTGTCAAAATGGAATGGGATCTTGAGGAAGAACTAGAGGAAATGGCATGAGGTCAGAGTCTACAACGACTCAATAAGGAGCTTGTAGCAGTCACACAAACTTACTTAGGATTGCTCACAATTTACTTTTCAACTTAATGTATTTCAAGTGTGATTTCCTACATTTTGTCGTCTTCTGATACATTCAAGCACAACAGTTCTAGAAGATTTGGTTTGTCCATACTAAACACACGATTTTCTCCCCTCAAATATAAACACTTTTACATCTGATAAAATTGAGAGCCACGGTTTAGGGAAATAAAAGAAACCAGAAACATGCAAAGAAAGTGACTGTGGTTGAAGGGCTAGTACTTCATCCAGTGAGTTTTGCCTCTTTTAGAGGGATGCACAGTCAGAGGTAACAAAAATGCAGGACAGCTCTGAAAAATTCAAAGAAAACTGTAAATTGAACTGTGGTCAGAATGCTGCCTCAGAACCTTATGAGGCTGTTTTTTCTGTAGAAGTAACATGTGATCCAGAATGGAAAACCCTTAATGTCTCTGCCACAGGGCAGTGTATGACTTCATTTTACATGAGAATCCATTGAATTACAACAGTACAGTTCTCCTTGTTAATCAGCCCGAGAAGCAGATTAAATCTAAGTCACCAAGCTTGGAGGTTGCCTCTGGTGCTTTGGTTAAGGTGAGTTGCTGTACATGGGATTGGTTCTCAGTCATGTAAGTGTTTTCCTTAACTTGGAGTCTGAACATAACATTAACCACTTACCATCAAAACAAGACTTTCACTGGGACTCCTGTCTGTGGCAGTAAAGCAGCTTGAAGCTACATCCTCAGTGCACTGCAAAGTTTCAGCAAGTAGAGTTATCAAACTGTTTTGAGAGGAGATGACATGTAATTTTTGAGTGACCAGTGATAGCATTGTTCAACCTGAGCAGTGACTGAAATGAAGAGGCCAGACTGATACCTTTCTCTAGGGAATTTCTGGATCATCAGAAATTAGTTGTGTCTTCTCAACAAAGTGCTGTACCCCAGGTAAGACTGTATGAATAGGTACTGCATCAGGTAACATACTGAAGCTCATGTTGGAGAGGATGTTTTAGTGTCCTGACTGGGAAAATAAGATTTTCCCAATAGGTGGTTCATTTTTCTTGTATGTGTGAGCAACACCAAGTAGCCAGTTTTATTCACTATTTTAGAACCGTACCTATTAAACAGAGCTACTGTATATTTTGTAGCTTACAGGAAAGTCTGAAAAAGCAGAAATTTTAGCTATCTTCCTTGTTAAGTATTTTACAAGATGTAAATGGGTTAAGAGTGCAGTGGTGTACAGAATAAGAAGTGAGAAATGAATTAAAATGGCTTTGCATTATTTAAACAGTACACATTTTAGTCAGTTTTTCATGAAAGGTTCTAGTGCTTGCAGAAGTCCTCACTGAACTGCTGCTTGTTGATTACATTGATTTTTCTGGACCTTGGTTGAAAAATGAAGTTAGAGCACCACGAGCTTCAGAATACTTGTCTGCACAACTGGTGGGTTAAGTGCTGAAATATAAAGGAATAAGCATATGCTTTCTCTTGATAATGATAGTGACCAAAGTGACAGTGGAAACATTCAGCTTGGGGTACAGTCACTGAAATGGGCTCTCTGGTTGCCTCTCTTTGCCTTTTCTGCAGTGATCAAACTCTTCAAATTGGGTGTTTGAATGCAAAGCTTGGTCTAAGCTAGAGGAGGCTGCCACTTCCCCTGTAACCACAAGCCTATTCGTGTTAAAAAGTAACAACCTATAGCTAAAGGGAGTAAATTCAAAGCTTTAATATGTAGTTTATGAATTATTATCCTTCAGTGGGAAAGCTAACAGAAGATGGGTGTCTAAATGCAGAACAGTCACAAATGTGCTTGGAAAATGAGCAGGACAGAGGAACTCTCAGCGTGGCTCAGTCTTACAGGTGAGCACTGAGCTGTGCCAAAGCATCTACAAGGCTCCAGGAGCCTTGTCCCAGTCAGACTGCACCCAGATGTGTGACTTCTGGTGGCCTCAGCTGCCACAGCAGCTCTTTCAGGTGCTCACTGCAGGGAAGGTGGTGGCAGCACTGGATCTCTGTATGGGCTGGGGCTCATGCAGCTGCATGGAGCTAGAGGAGGAAGACTGTCCCTCTGTAGGAAGTGAGGCTCCAAGGGATGCACGTAAATGGAGTTTGACATGTTTGATAATAGATATTCATTTGGTTGCAGAAGAGACAATCTTTTAATTTTCCTTCTTTTTTGTTTGGTTTGGTTTGGTTTCTGTTTGGTTTGGTTTGGTTTCAGTTTCGTTTGGTTTGGTTTGGTTTCAATGTGATGAAACCTGAAATCACGTGAGGAAAATGTGGGTCCCTTTTGGGAGGAATGTACAGAAATACTACAGGTGTGTATCTCATCGCTCTTCACTTCCCTCCTCTGCACACTTGTGTTGCTTATTCTCTTAAACAGGTAAGGACTTGGCAGTTCAATGAATCTGACAAAAATTTCTGCAGTTAATATTAAAAGCCTATTTCTTCAATAATTAATCACAAGAAACACATTGAGAAGACTTTTCTCAACTAAAGAGAAGTGTTTAACACAGATTCCACACGTCCAGAGATACAAACACTTAGCAGTTACTGAAACAAAAAAGACAGACCTACTGGTATAAATAACATTCTTGTTGAGATATCCTCTCATTTTAAGTATCAAACACTTGTCCATTATGTTCATATTGATTAAATACCCTGAAACATTTTGTCAGGTTTTCCAGCATTGTCGAACTGAATTAAAATGTAGTAGACTTAAAACAAATAGAACAAAACACTCATCTAATAAATGTCAGTTCCATGCTGACTG
Organism: Phaethornis superciliosus; assembly: GCA_023637945.1. Taxonomy (NCBI): domain Eukaryota; kingdom Metazoa; phylum Chordata; class Aves; order Apodiformes; family Trochilidae; genus Phaethornis; species Phaethornis superciliosus. The sequence continues at coordinate 25,279,362 of JAJQWJ010000009.1, forward strand.
GAAAGAAAACACTGTGTTCCTGCCCTGTGACCCTGGTGCTTGTGTTAAAGCACAACGTGTCCAATCATACAAATGGAACATAAAACCTTTCACTATTCAGTTCTTTCTCCGTGCAACCCAGCAAATACATGGTAGCATGGGCTATATTTATTTCTTTAGACATTTTATAGCACCTCGCTGAGTAGACGTGAAGGCTCAGTTGAAGATAAAGACTCTTAAGTGTTGAGCACTATGGGCCAGAACCTGTAGAGTCACTGATGTTAAAGATTAGTTTAGACTGGAGCATGGGGCAGACATCTTGTGGCATGATAGTTCATGAGCTGACCAAAGCCTGCCTGCCTCCTTGCAGAGCTTTGCCCTCTCTTGCCAGCCCTGGTGAGGGAGGTGCAGCCCTTCTGCAGGGCACACCTGAGTTTGTCACACAACACTGGCACCTGTTGTATTCTTTAGAAGATAGGAAGGTGATGGCCATGATAAGAATGTTGTGGTAGATGAGTGGTGTGTGACATGGCTGTGGGAGACAGGTAACATCCTCTCCCTTACAGGGAGTTTTGCACTCTGCCATACATGGGCACAGCTTTGAGGGCAATGCCTCTTCTTGACTTGGGTTTCTTCTTCTTTGGAAATTGCATCAGAGTAAGCATTCCTGCTCTGTGTAGTAAAGGGGATCTTTCAAGACCAGGTGGTTACAAAAAATCCAGAAAGAAGCATTTGTTGAAGCTGCATTTCATGAGTAGGCTAATAAGTAGGAGACAAAAGCCCAAATTTGTGAGCAAGTATTGAAAAAATGAAACTCTCAATGTGAGTATCTTCTATTCTTGGCTTTAATCTCCCTCTCCCAAAGCCCTGGTGTTTGAGTTGTAGTGGCAGGCAGGTTAGTTTGCCTACTTGCTGTCATTAAGGAATGTGTCAGTATTGTAGGTATCCCACAGTGTGCTTTTCTGATTTTCCTTTCAATGTAACCATTGCTTCCAAGCACAAGGTACCGACCTTCACTTGTGCTCTTTGCCTTGTTGTGCTTCTCCTCTGCTTTTGCTCTTTCTATTTAGACAATAAAAGGACCAAAGGGAAAACAATGTTTCTTTATGTTAGAAGTCCAGCGGCCTCACATGTCAATATTTCTTTTCCCCCTGTGCACTCTGACTTAGTTTATTTTTTTAAACACTTTGGCTTCTTTTTAAGGAGATTTGAGTTCCAGAGCAAACCAGTTTGCACAATGTGCACAGCTTCATGTTGCATTGGACTGATCGCATTTGTTATGTCTACCAGCTGATAGAGTTTTCTGAAAATATTTAGCCTGTAATGTAACCCTCCCTGGTCCTCTGTTTTTATTGCAAACATGCAATTAATCACCCTAATTGTTCCAATTACCCAGAAGCCCAAGTGATTATGATAAAAAAAAATAAAAAATAAAGACAGCAATGTGATGGGGTGGCTGTAGCACTGAGATGAACCTTTAGCACAGCCCAGGAACCTTCCACTGTTTTTTTCATGTTTGAGGAGATGACCTGGGTCTGACTTTGTGCACATTCTTTGTGACACATAATCCAACCTGGGTGCTGCCTGTGTCTTTCAGGAAATCATTGCATGCCACAAGCCAAAACGTTGCCAGATCTGGCACTAACAGAAAGTGTTAACTGTCAAATAATTGCATGAGAAAATATTGAGGAAATAAGCACACATTCTCTTAGCCAATGATGTTTAAAAAATGTTGGAGCTGTCATTTGAATCAGCTAGACCAGCAGCATTTAGAGGTCAGGTATATATGAATAATTCTGATTCCTAAAAATACATGGAACCAAAATGCTATTTGTGTTTCTTGTAAATTAAAATCTGGATTTTTTCCCCCTTCAAACAATCCTCGTATGAGGAGCTTGAGTCTGTAATAAATTTCACTTTGTTTGGCATATCCTCAGGCCCAGTTAAAAAAATTCTTGGAAATGGTTCTAAAATTAATGTCCAAACAGAAACCTGCAAGCAGTAAACCTGGTGGGTGTGCCAGGGGAGCTTTATGCTTCCAAGACTTCTGAAAATCTCTGTAATGACTCTGACCAGCTCTGGGGTAAATAAAGCCAACCATAGTCTGAATTTCTGCTGTTTAGAAGGAAATGGAATTTTAATGTTCCAGAAAAGTCACACTGTAAACTTTGATTTTGCTACTGAGAGATTATTTGAGAAGTTTACAATGTAGGAAAAAAAATGTTTTATTTATCTATATATATTTGTGCATGTATGTATACATATGAGGATGTAATTCTCTCCTATCAGCATTACATCACTCTTGATCTACTGTAAATCTGGGTCACTCCTGAATCATATTACTGTGAATGCAGATGGAACTTGGACTGCAGCATGGGTCTGAAATGCTATTTTCTAACAGGATTAGTGAGTCATTTGTGTCTTGATGTGGATTTATCTGGGAAAAGGGATGGGGCAGGAGGAAGTGATATCCTGATTTCTGATTCCCTCAACATCCATGGGAACTTCTGGCATTTTGTTAGGTGTCCTTGCAACTCATCTCTAAACACAGGGAGCTGGGAAGAGACAGGGCAGCTCCTGGGAGTGAAGCACTCATCCTCCCTGTGCTTTAAGGCTGACCTAGAGAGAGGGGAGAGGTAGCCAGCACAACTGAGGTGTTTCCATGCTAGGAGAGATTAAGCTGATGAGGAACTTTGAGTCCTCAAAGAGATGTAGGAATGCATGTAACAGAGGTTTACAAAATCCCAGTTACCAGGGAGCCAGCAAATGCAAAATAAACTCAGTTGCAAAAAGTAAAGAAACCCTTGGGCATAGGTGGCAGAATGCTATGAAGACCAAAAGGTCTATGTTATTTGAAGAGTAGTTGAACAAAATCATGGGGAGAGGCCCATGAGGCCTGTTAGCCAGGGCAGGCTAAGAGAGTGTTGAATAGGAGGTTTCATTGGTGTAACCCCAGAGTTAATGCTGACAGTGCTCACTACTTCCCTGGAACAGTGGTTCCTTGAAAATCTTTCTGCTGAGCAAGTATGGGCTGGCTAATAACCTCTGTAATTTCAATAGTTTTAATGATGTTGGCAGAATTTGAAGGGTACAGTAATCTTTAGATAAAGGTTTTTCTTTGCTTGAACTCTAAAGGACAGTTTGCCATCACTGGCAGTGTAAGCTGGCTGTACATGGCTAGCCTGTCATCTGACAGAAAATAATTACAGATATGGACATGCATATTTTATGGGAAAAAATAGTATGCCACCCTATTAAGTAAATACTTGCAAAGATCTGTAGCCTAGAAAATGCTGAGGCACAAAACAAGTGCCAGTTAATTCTGTATACTTTGGATCAGATTTCAGTTACAGTCACTGCCAATTATAAAACTGAATGGAGTGACACAATATATTAAGAATCGTATAATTTGTCCTACAGTGTCAACATTGCTGGCATTTTATGTTTCTTGAGGTAGCACTTTTGAGCCAGTTCTTGTTAAGCACCCCAAAATCTCGTTCAGCACATCCAAAAGTATTTTCAGTGTTAATTCTCTAAATACAGGAGAAATAAGCCTTGTAATAGACAGCTTTTGACAATCATAGCTGGGCTAAGCCTCAAAAATCCTAAGCACATTCTAGATACTTATTTTATGCCATTTCTCTCCTCCATGTCCCAAATAGTCAAGATGCTTTTAGCATGAAGCTTGATAGGCAAAGCAGTTTGACACCTGGAGTGGCTCTGTTACCTAAAGCTTGGGCAGCTCTGCAGTGTTGTGGGGGGAGGTGAAGGACTCTTTTTGTGCTCTTGATAATACATAAAAGCTGAAGTCAGTTCTGTGACTGCAGTGATGCTCAGTGCTGTGAAGGGATGGCAGCCCTGGGCTGGGGGGCTGAGGATTGGGCACGCTTCTCCGGGCCCTCCCTGGGTGTGTAGAAAAGGAAAAGGTTTGTAATTTTGACACAGTATTTTATTTTGAGATTTTGTGACGTGAGAGCCAACAAACCCCACTGCCTTCAGGGAAACAGGATGAGTGGAACTGCTGCCAGAATGGATGTGTCTGGAGGTGGGGCTGGTTTCAAGTGTCTGCAGAGGTGAATTTCTCCTGGAAGCTTCAGGCTGCTCCAGCTCCATGTCTTCTGCTGCTGCCCTGTATTACATGGCAGCCCTGACATCCCCTGATCAGTGGCTAAGCTGGACTCAGTGAAGCTTGTTACCTTTTTCTCCTTTTTGTTCATCACCTCCCCTAAAAACTTGGCCTGCCCCAGTGCTGGGTATTGTAGGTATTGTCACCTCTGCTTCCCCACTCTGGTGTTGATTCCCTTCCATTTGTGGCACCAGGGTAGCTTCACTTTTACCCACGCCTCTTTCACTTCACTGGTGTTGCACTGTGATTTCAAGAACTCAGAACACATTCTTCCCACATAAGCATGGTGAAATTTGATGCCCTTTTTCCTTTTTTTTAATTTTTTTTTTAAATTAAAAAGATTAAATTGTTTTGGCTGCAGTAAAATCAAAGAACAATGTTTTACAATGAGGGAGGGATGTATGACATGCATGACTTTCTGTAGTACACTGTTCGTGTACAACTTATTAGAGGATCTAAAAGCCCATTATATTCTGGGCTAAACCAGATTGCAGTGTTTCTGCTATATAATTTTTTATAAATTCCCATAAAAGAAAGAAACACTGATGTTTTTAAGTACAAGAACTTAGATTCCAAGTAGGGAATAGGACTCTGATTGCTGCATTTTAAGAGAAGTGTTCTCTGATGTTATTTTACATGCTATCCTAAGTCAAGGCTTATTTTAAAAACAAGCTTTTGACAGCAGAAGTAAATTCACATGACTATCTGCATAATGCTGGTTATATATTTTGTGATGATGGTTTAAATTACCATCATCTTTTCAGCACCTTTCAGTGCCATGAAAGAAAGCTTTCTTCACTGCTTTTCAGTGCAACAAGTCTGGCATACTGAAACACCAGCCAGACTTGCTAGGAAGATTTTTCTGCAAAGCAACTACCTTAGGTGTAATCAATATTAGAAAGCTTTGGGTCGGAATTCTGCCACCTGCGTGTACTCACTGTGCAAGTTATTCCACCGATGGCAATGTGTCTCTGCCTAAGAGGGTTTTGTAAGCCACGGGATGAAGTTGTGGTTTGTGCTCTCATATCTGCTTTGGGTAGGAAATAGAGTTAAAATTCAGATAAAAGAAAAAAAAAACCTTCTCTAACTTGTATTAATTTTTTTTTTTTCATTTTTGAAACTTTTTAACAACCTGCTAAATGACAGTGAGCAGTCGTCTTCCTTGACATTGGCTCTTTGAAATCACAACTGAATGTAGGTCTTTGGCTTAAGGAATTTTTACTGAGTTTTCATTACTTTTTTAATTACTCTGTTACTTTTCTGTTTGGCTGAAAGGAAAAAGGTGGTTCTAGTCAAAACACTGTAATTAAATGTTCTGTAATGCAAACTCTTGCATACTGGGAAGACCTAGCAAGTAGTGAGATACTCACAGCTTAATGTTTGTACTTGACTGTCTGCTTGTGTAACAACTGTACCCAGACACTGAACAAATTCAGGCTCACATATTGTATTTACTGAAGCTGAGTTTCATTCAGCTTCTGGCTTCATTTATATGACTCTGCAGCCCAGCATTTATGCACATGCTGCTTATATGCAGGTACAGTAAAAAAACAAAAAAACCAACACAAAAAACTAACCAAAACCCCTTTTAGATGGTGAAAAGTGGAATTTGTTGTGGGCTTTTTAGAGATTAACCCTCTGGGATATTTAATGCAAGGCAACTGCATCACTTGCTGTTAAGAATTACTGTGAAGAAATATGGAAGCCTAAAAATGGAGGTTTGCTACTCAGCTTTGGCCAGGAATATATCATCATAAGGCATTTGTATATTATTATTGATGATTATTTGTGCTACAGTAGTGTGTAGTGACAGCAAATTCAAGACCTAGTTAAGCCAGAGCTAAAAAAGCCATTCTTTTGCTCTGTAAAATGTATAGGCAAAATGAACAAACCTATGAGAGGACTGAAGAAAGGTATTGAACAGAAATTGGAACCAAAGCATTTAGATACATGGCATATTTCTTTAGAATACCATAAAGATGGTATTCCAGGAAGAGACTCTCAGGGAGCACTCAGTACCCAGATCTTGTCAGAGCAGGATGCTGAGAGCCAGTGCAGCTCATTGCCAGCCTGGATAATACCTCAAGTTCCATTCTGTATGTAGTTTTGTGGAGTTTTGTTTGGAATGAAGGAGGTAAGGCTTCCTTGGTGTCATTCATCAGTTTATTGTTTTTAATGAAAAATATTTCTTTGCAACTTACGGTATCCACATAGTAACCTGTTGCCAGTCTTGGTCAGAGAATTAATTCTGCTCTTCCTTGTACTTTGGATTCACCTCTTTGCCTTTCCTCTCTGTGAAGCAGCTCTGTCTCTTTCCCCACCGTTCCCCCAAAAAACTTCTCACAGAATTGCAGCCATTCATGGGGAACATAGGTTTGTGTCCTTGCTTGTCTCTGGTTCCAAACACCCGTGCTGCATCCAAATTGCTTATCCCAGGGAGAACTGGTGCCAGCAAGGACCCTACATTACTCAGAGGTTCCTCTTTGTCTTTCAGATAAATCTCTTTCTCCCATCCTTTTCAGTTCTTAGCCTGTTAACAGCACTAGCATCACACAGTGACTCTGCTGGAGCCACTGATGTCTCTGCAGCCTTAAGCCTGGTTTATCCAGTTTATGAAACCAGTTTTACAGCTGATGCATTTGACTTTAGAGGCACAAAACTGCTGAGCCTGGGGCAAATTGCTGTGTGTGGTGGGGAAGGGAGCATTGCTGCCAGCCAGGAGCTGACTCCTCTCCCCTCCTGACACATCCATCAGCTGATGAGAAATGATTTCTGTTGAAACTTGTGGTGAGGAAGAATGCAAGCTGGCCAAGACTGTAGGATTAAAATTCTTCTCTTTCTTTTAGATTATCATGAGGTAATTGCTGAGTAATAAATGGTCCAGTTTTCGCAGATGAAAGATTGTCTTCCCAGCAGCTCAATTTCCCCAGTACCAAACTGGGAATTAGTTCAACACTAACACAGAAGGAGTGTCAGTCTGAAAAATCCCCTGCAGAACCTGTCTTTTCTGTTCTGGAGGGCTGTGGTTTCTGGTGCATTTTGTGCACGTACTGACCAAACTTAAGAAAACTTGGCTTGTGACTAAAGAAACTTTAAAAAAATCCTGTCCTAGATCACAGTCCTAGATCAGTTGCAGGCTGAGTTCTACTCAGGGAGAAGCAGGGAACAGTCATTCAGGATGGCTCTCCAGATGCTCTCTTTGTAGGAATGTATTTCTTGCTGCTTTTACTTACAGTAATGCAGAATATGGCTCAGTATCAATACTGTTAGATTCAGGTTTTGGGCAGTTTCTGCTCCAATTCTACATTATTGCTTCTTGTGACTCCCTACAGTTGCTCTGATTTACTTTAACACTTGCCCTTCTATATTGGGATGGCTGCCTATGAAGAGCAGCTCCTTGCTAGGACAACTGGCATCTCCCACTCCTTCCAGCCCCTCCACATCCTGCACTGTCCATGCCTTCCCCTGTGAATCACTTGTGTTCAGCAGCCTCTGCAGCTTCATCTCAAGCAAATCAGATTTTCTCCTCAGAATCTGCCTGCTGGGTTTTCAGAGAAAGGCTTCACTTTGCTGTTTTTTCCTTTAAAAACCATTGATCATCAGGGGCCTCACTCTGCAAGCTGCACAACAGTAGGGTCACTGGAAGATGATTGTTTTTTTTTTTCTCCCCAACTTCTTCACAGTTTGAGGAGCATCTGGGAATAACTCTCAGGGTGAACTCCTTCCTCCGTATCCATCCAGTCTGTATGGCTGGGAATTGCTTCCTTGCTTGCCTTGCATAGATGCAAAAACTTGCTGCTAGGGGCAAAAACTGTTTAAATATTAATATTTAAATATTAATTAAATTTTGCTGATAGCATCATAGGCTGACTTCTGTGAAGGCAGTGGTGACGTCCTTGTGTAACTGGAAACTGCCTCATGAGATGGTTTGGGATGCTGAGTCTCAGCATGCAGTCTCAATCATACGTTGTGTTATTCAGCTTTTAATGCTGTTACGTAAAACTTCTACAAGTATTTATAGCTTTATTCACTATGTAATGTTCAACAAAAGGTCACTGGGCAGCATAACAGCAGTTAAAATAATAGAGGCACTAATTAATTGACAAGATGTTTTCACTCCAGTTTAATCTGCCAGAATTTAACTCTGCCTGGAGGACATGAATTGCCTTCCTTTTCTTTTTGGTCCATACCTTCCAGTTTTAGCACTTGGAAGGCTTTACTTAATTTAGTGATTATTACTGAGGTAGTTTGAGAAGTCAGTGTGAAAACAAGAGCATCAAATGCATCTCTCATCTTTTTAAAGTTGTGTCTTTTGTTTTCTGTATTTGTAGGAGCATGGTCTGACAGCAGCATTTCTGAGCTGACATATTCTATTTCTAACTGTTTCAAAGACTCTTCAGTGAGGAGAAATTTAGGAGAACATCACAGCACTAACATATCTTCAGAATATTGTTTATCTTTCCACAGCTTCTCTGCAAATCTTCATGCATCATTGTTTTGCCTGTAATATTATCTTGCTAGACCTGAAGCCATTGGCTTCAGGGTAATTTCTGACACACAGCTATTCCTAAGTTGTGTTTAAATCCTGTCTAATAATAAAGTCATTGAAGAAAGCTATTTGCTAGACAACATAAGCAGCCATTTGTCAGTTCCTGGCTATACTCCTTTGGCCTCAGTAATCCTTTTTTCCCATCTCTCTATTATTTGCAAAGGGGAGGTGGAGTCTGAAAAGCATAAACTGTTTTGGCTGATGGGTTTTATTACTGTTACCTATTATGTTATTTTGAATAGTGTTACTGACTTTAACTGCTATTTTTAAGTTGATGTTTGAAGACATAACCAGGTAATCTGAAGTGATGGGTGAAGCAATCCTAGAGATTGTGGGTGCACATCTAGAGAAATAATTATTTTAAACAATTGCTGAAAACTTCCAATAGCACAGATGTTTAAATCACCAGACAAATATTACAGCTAATTTTTTGCAGTGTTTTAATGTGTAATTGTGTCTTTGCATTGAATAACATCTAATGAGTGAGAAAAGTGGGATATAAAGACATGGCTGCAGCTGCACAACACAAAGGAACTCAGCTTGCAGAGCATCTTCTGTACTCAGGTGGCAAAGTGCAGCTCTTGCCCATAGCATCAGGAAAGTACCAAAATCTTTCCAAGGCCAATGGGGAAGCACTACAGAGTTGTTGTTTTATTTTTAAAAAGTTAATCATGTTAATAATTGTTGTTTTTATTAATAATAATCTACATGGGGGAAAGCAATCTCTGCAAGTGTTACCTTTTTTTCACTCAAACCCACACAAATCCACTGTTGTAGAGGTGGAGGCTTATTTGAATTAAAAATGTTTTGCCTTCCAAAACTCTGCTTTTGCTTCAAGTAGGGGCCAAACGAATATTAAACATGATGAGCATGGATTAAATACAATATATTGCATGGGGTAAGCAAAGGCTGTAGTGCACACCATGGACATCATGTGGTTTCCATTAGCAAAATATCTAAAAGTGAACTGGAAAATAACATTTAACAGATATTACCCTGAAATCAACGATAATTTTAATTAAATAAACATAAGCAGGCAGTTGAAAATCAGATCTGAGATTTTGAGTAATGAGCACCATAACCAGTCAGACACCACATCAGTGCTGGTAATTCATTAACAATACTGGGAGAGATCACATAAAAATGACAGTGTGTATTTCAGAAAGGAAGCTGATGAAATGTTGGCAAGGAGGGATGAAATATTGCTGCTGGGGGGACGTGTGTATCCCCCTGTGGCAGCACAGTGACTAGAAATGAAACTTCTTCAAAGAACCAGATTAAAAATGAATCCTAGCTTGGGGCTGTGCCTCAGGCACTCAGTTCAGGCCCTCTCCCTCCTCCGTGTGCTCATTCTGACTTTCTGACCACTGGGTTGGGCAACAAGCCCACCTCTGGCCCCTGGTCTATTGGTCCTTGCCCCCAAGCAGGGCAGGTGTGCTACCAGCTTCACTAAGGACAAGATGTGATAGGGAGAGAGAAAAGCTTTCAAAAATTAAATTATGTTTTTCTGGTTCTTAATGTGTCTTCCCAAGTATGATGTCCAGACATCTCCATGTATTTGGTATTTTCCTCCTCTGGCAGAGATGGTCTGTGACTTTTGTGGTTTCTCTTGGCTGTGACACTGTCCTTCTAACACAGTGAACCTTAACAGTGGTTATAAGAAAAGGCATTCTCCTACAAAGTTGCATTTTTTTATAGCCCAAGGTCTTCAAAAGCTACTTTATCTGCTGATCTGGAGCTTACGCCACCAACACTTTGAGAGCAGAAAATACCCCAAAGTTGAAGTAGCCTGCATCTGGCTTCACAGTGCAGAGAAAAGGCAAAAAAAAAAAAACCAACCAAAAACCCAAACCCCAGAGGAAACGAGAGTAAATAAGAAATAATGGTATTAAGCCATCTGACTGTGAGCAGCACACAAAAATGCAAAAAAATACCAAGGGAAGTATCTGCAGTTTGGAAATTGTAGCTCTTGCTTTTCAGAGTGAAAAAAACCATAGGACTCAAATACAAGTACGCAAAAAGGTGAAATCTTTTGTTGACACCGAGCTGTGCCCTTCACCAGGCTGTGGGCTGGATTTTGTGCTGGGAGCTCCATTTAGCCCTGGGAACTGCTCACCCTGGGCCACCCCCCTGGACAAGGGGCAATCTGTTGCCCTGTCCCACAGTCTCCTGGCAGACCCCATCAGGAGGGCCAGTATGGGATGGTGCAGACACCACTGGAACAAATCTCTGGAGCTAGGGAACACTTCTGTCTAGGCTTTGCCCACCTTGTTCTCCTCGGAGATGATCCCCAAAGGATCACCTGGGAGGTTTGGGGAGCTCTGGGCAATATGCTAAGCTGCATTAGCTGTAAAATCCCATATATAGAGTGAAAGAGGTTTAACTTTGTATGTGTTTTCCTTACTCCAGCCAGTGCAGACCAGCAGGCTGTCCTGATTAACCAGCCTTTCCCTTGACACAAACCAAATGGCTTGCAGCTTGAGTAACTGTCTGTTGAGTCCCATGTTTGTAATAAATCCAGGAGATGAAAAAAATTATTTAAGTTTCTTATGTTTTTACAGCATTTCCCACCAGAGAACACTAACACTTGTAAAACAATAAATGCTATAGTATAACATAGCAAGACTAGTAAAATGCTGAACAGTAGATAAAATTATTTACAAAAGACCATTATGGTTTCTTTTGGAGAAATAATGCAGCATTTAATTTTAAGATGCATGTGCCAGACATAACTTCTAGATGCTACAAAAAGGAACATAAATATAAATACATGTGTGCAGTAAGGTACGTTCCCAATCTTAATTACTTCCCTCACTAAAAATAATTTGCCTCTGCATTTGATCCCATCTCTGCTCCCCCAAGTTCTGAAAAGTAAAGTCCTTTGCTGAAGAGTTCAAGGGAAAAACATCAGCATCTAAACTTCTGTGTCCCACTTGGGTTGATTTTAAAACAAGGTTTCATGGAAGGACTGGGTATGCAGAGGATCAGAGAGAAAGCTGTGTTGTTTTGGAGCAGTGAATGTATTAGGGACATTTCTTCAGTTAAGCTAATTTGTTCCCTGACAGGGTTTTTTCCATTCCTGCTGTAATACTGAATTCCAGTGCAAATGTTGACTGCTGCTGTCACAGGATGCTGGCTGGAAGGGAAATGCTTGGCTCTGCCTCCTGTTCCTTGCTCATTGTGCAGTCAACTCACAGCCAGCTTACAAGATGGGAAACTGCCCATTAGCATAAAGACATTCAGCCCTGGGAGGAAAAGACCTGGAAGCTGATGCAGTTGCATCACCTTCCTGCACATTTCAGACTCTTCCCTCATTCTTGATGGAAAAATGAAGGTCAGTGGCTTTAAGGGTAGAGCTGTGTTTCAAGGCATGTTTGAACCCCACCAGCTTTTTGTCTTAATATTGCCTGCAGATGAAATTCCAACTTGGAAAAAGCTAGAAGTGGGAACTGAACATACAGGGTTTGTCACTTAGGAAGTCCACAAAGGTGACAATCCTGCTTCATCCTGGGAAGCAGTTGTTTCCACCAGTATAAACCCTGAATAAAGGTTGTTTGAAGTACTTTCAGCCATACTAGAAAATAATGAATTTCCCAGCATAACAGGTCTGAATTTGCCAGTTTTCCTTGGATTTTCATTGCATCATTAAGTAAACAAAGGTGTAGTTTGCTTGGCTGATCTATCTGGGCCTGCAGCTGCAAGGGCAGTTGCTGTGGGTCAGTCTGTGCTGAGTGCAAGCAGGGCTGGGGGCTGCCAGCACAAATTACTGATGGGAGTTGCAAATACAGGCCAGGACATCACTGCAAGGGGCAAGATATGGACAAAAAAATCCCTTGGTTGGGGTTTTTTCCTGGCTAAAATACCCTGGATCTTCAGAGCCAGCTTCAGTGTAGGTAGCTGCTTCATCATCTTGCAATATGGCAGCTTAGCTTTGCCCTAAAATTTCCATCTGGGAGGGGAAAAAAGTGACTCAGTAAGAACTGCAGAACTAACAATTTTTTTTCACAAAGTGAACTTTAGCCTTTTTTATATACTTTTATTTTATATAACTAGAAGAATCACTTTGGCAAAAAGTTCAACATTTGACAGTCTTTACTTAGCTGTTGACGTGTGATTTTTATATTCCTAGATTTAGAGAGATGGCAAATTCTGTGTTTTGTTTTGTTTTTTTTTCAAATGTTTAATTTGTAATTATTGGAATCTGCTGGGTGTTTAAAATGGATCTGAGAAAAGAAGTTGGGTATTAATTTTATTGAAAAGAACAAGAAAAATTATTTTGAAAGTTTCTTTAAACCAGTATTTTCTGACACAGTAGACAAGAAGTTATTTATATTGATTGTAGAATTTATACTGTATAATATAAATAAATTCAGAGCTATTACTGCAGTGACATACTCTATTTATTGTGTAATAAATGTTTAATAGAAATAGCATATGGTATTTAGAAACAATAAAATAGGATTAAAGGGAATCAATTGCATGGCTAAAGTTTTTATGTGTTGCTAATAGTACTTTATAAACTCTATTGTATTAAATACCATATTTGCAATAGACTGTGAGCAAAACAGAAGTTTTTCAAGACAGACTTTTATCATTTTCTGGGAGAAGCCTTTAGCCAGTGCCAAATTCCTGTTCCCTCTCACAGCCAGAATCTTAATTAAACAAAGCTGAGCTGAATAGGGAGGCAGTGAGATAATTTTAGTCCCTTAATCTGTTGATATAAAAGCATTTTCTAAACTTGGGAGTGAGCGGGGCAATCTGTTTTACATGTAGGGAAACTGAGGCAGGCTGAAATTCCAAACTTCCATGGGGTTCTGCAAAAGAAGGTGAGGTAGAAGGGTGCTCATGCCCCAGACTTGGCCTTGGGTGATTCCTGGGTGCCTTTCCTGGCTCTGGCAGAGTTGCCTCAGATCAGGATTGTGGTGAAACCTGCCCGGAGCCTCTGCACTCACAGACAAGCAGCAGCAACTTGTTTTAATTATGTGAGGAGCACGCTAGCTTTCCACAGTCATCTTTTAATCTTTTTTATATTTTTGTTCACACTGTGTCACAGATCTGTGCTGTGTTTAATTCCCTCATCTGAGCTCAGCCTGCAAGGGCTGAAACACAGGGCTGGAAAGGAGATGCTGCAGTCACCACACCGACCTCCCAGCAGAGACTTTATGCCTCCTTAGCCTTATTTTCAGGTGAATATGGAATTCTTTTGGTTGCTGGTCACAACAAATCCTTACAGATACATATTTCCAATTAAAATGCATTGGTTTAGAGTAAACCAGAAGGAACTGATTTGCCCCTGCAGCTTGGACATGTCCTACTTCACTTGGCAGCTCCTGTGGAATCTCCAGATGTTGGGGTGTGACCCAGAGCACTCTGCCAGGTGGGCATCAAGCCTCAAGCAGCATCCAGGTACCCCATCACTGCTGCCCACTCCTCTGGTGTTTGTGGGGTGTTTGTCGCTGCCTGGGCCACGAGTGGGACCCATCTCTGGGAAGTTTCCCAGGAAAATAGGAGCCTTCGGCACATTCCCCCATTCCCTGCCCCAGAGGAGCCCTCTGCATCTGGTATCTCCTTGGGGATACATCTCTGGGTGACTGGCAATACTACCTTGGTATGTACGTGCATGTAAACAATCATAGGGGCAGCAGAGGGAGCTCAAGGACACGCAGTGGTTTGTTGCCTTTTTTTTTTTTCTTTTTTTTTTTTTTTTCTTTGGTTTTCAGACCAACAGAGTTTTCTGGGTGCTGAAGCATTCTGACATAAACTCTGCCTTTGGGTGCTGCAAGAACTGATTTTTAAGCCCCCACCCTGTGCAGCAGCTGGCAGGAAGAACAGCTGAGGGGGAGAGGTGTTCTTTTGGGAAGGGACATTTTTTTTTTTTCCCCTTAAAAAAAGAATGAAATTGGACCTGTTGGATAATGTCTTGACATACATAGAGTGGAGGTAGCAGACCATCACTAAGCACAAATGTAGAAAAGGTGTGGAACAAGCTGTCACACACAGATGGGTCAAAAATACTGCAGCTACCAAATATCTCCCATGGAAACCCATGGTTTGAAAGTTTGCTTTGAAACTGGGTGTTGTTTATTTCAAGTCCCTTTGTGGCTGTCAGTCCAAGTGCAGGCAGACTTGCAGCCATCCCGTGAATGAGGGTTGCATCTGCAATTTAACCTTATCCAGGGGCTTTTCCCTCTTCCCTTGCTTGGCTGTGATGGAAAGCAGTGGCTGTGGCTGCTGGTGCCCAGGTTCATGTGCTTGTTCTGCTGGTCACAGAGGTGGCCCTAGGCCTAAGCAAGAGTGGACCTTGATAGAAAGGGTGTGTGGTTGTTTAAGCAAATAGTTTGTGCAAAATGTGACTTCAGCTGGGATTTGTTGGGAGGTCTTCACTCAGAGAAGCACCATAATGAACATTAAAAATATTATTGGTCTTCCTGTTGTTTAATTCCTTCCTCCTTTTATCACTTCTGACTGCTCAGATTTCACTGCTCAGCCATAACATCCATCTGATTTTAGAGGCAAAACCCCAAAATATTAGACAATCACTCCTCTTTCTGGCAGTGTTCATAAACATCAAAGCTGTTTGGGAAATTTCTGTAAACGTTTATCACACTGGCAACTTTTTGATCATTGAAATTCACCTTGAGATTCGAGCTCGTGGTGGTGGGTTTTTAATTGCTAAAGGAGCTCTGTAAGCCTGACCTTGGACTAGAGGTGGGCATTTTCAAAGGCAGCAGAGTCTGAGCAGCACATTTTCATAGCATTAAGCCAGAGCCAGAGCTCCCTCTTGTGAAAAAAGGGAAATATCAGAGAAATCCAGGACTATCAACTGGAAATGTGCAGGGGAGGTGGTATTCAATAGGCAAGTTATTTCCAGTAGCTTTTCCTGTGAGTTTGCACACATCTCCATCTAAGACACACAAAAAAAAAGACCAACCCCAAACCCGTGGCATTTGTGGCTACCACCTTGAGAAATTTGAAATTGACACT
This sequence comes from Phaethornis superciliosus, assembly GCA_023637945.1. Classification (NCBI taxonomy): domain Eukaryota; kingdom Metazoa; phylum Chordata; class Aves; order Apodiformes; family Trochilidae; genus Phaethornis; species Phaethornis superciliosus. Next base: position 25,295,000 of record JAJQWJ010000009.1, read on the forward strand.
ATATAGCCATGTCAATAGCTGTGTACATAGCCATGATCTGTCACAGAACTGGGACACTTGGAAAAAATATGGAAATTTTTTCAATGAGTAAAAAAAAAAAAAAAAAAAAAAAAAAGAAAATGAAGAAGAGCCTAACTTTATGACTTTATGTCAGCTAATAAAAAGCAGAAAATAAAGGAATCTGTCAGAAGTGATAAATTTGCATTTTTGCACTTGCTGTGCTCAGCATCAGCCGTGATGAATTGGGACCTCTTCTGCCATCCTCTCACATAAAGCACCAGAGCTGGGCTCTCTCATGTCTGTGCAAGATTATCTCCCTTTGAAACAGGGGGTGTCCAGCCACCATTGGGGTGGGATGGGATGCATGGATACAGGAACCATCTGAATGAAGACTCTAGAGATGGCTCCAGGTGTGTTTTAGGCTGGGAGCACTTATGGAAAATATGTGGTGTTTAGGGAGATCTGGTGGACTTTGAAGGGGATAAAGTGTGTTTCAGAAGTATTTTTATGAGCCCTGTGATTAAGTTCTTTCTGGCATGTGTGACTTGGTGGCAGCCAAGGGGGTGATGGTTGCTGGCAGTGGCTGCCCTGACCCTCCCCTGACCAGTGGTGAGTCCCATGGCTGGGGCTGGGCAGCCCATCCCAAACCCACTGTCTTGCTGTTGCAAAAGCCTGGACACCTGGGGGTCCTCCATCCTGTTGGGGTGAAACTTTTTCCCCACACCTTCTACCAAGCACAAGTTGCACCTTGCAGAGAGAAAGCAAGTGCTTAAGGAAGCTTCTGCAACATTTGTTGGGTCTGTTTTGCTTCTGCAACATTTTTTGGGTTTATTTTGCTGCTGCTGGATAAACAGAGCTCCCAGGTTTGCTGCCTGTGTGGCTGTCCTGGATGTAACACCAATATATTTGGGGTTTTCTGCCCTACCCCAGCCCCACCAGGACCTGTCACCTTCTCACCAGGGAAAGGAGGACTCTTGTGTCTTGTTGTCCATGCCCCAAAACTAGGATGCACCCTGGTGGTGGCATCTCCAGGGACTGTGCACTGCTTTTCTGAGATGTACTTTATTAAATCAACCTCTTTTCCCTCTGCACAGCAAGAGTTAATTGTGCTAGTGTAAGAATATTATTCCAAGGGATTATTAAAAAAAAAATTATCTTTTTTCTTACAGCAGGGAACATGTCCAATAATTGATGTGGGAATATTAATGCAACATGTGTGTGTTATCAATTTAGAAAAGCACAAGACATATTTCCTTAAGCTTCTAATCATTTATACATATGACCTTCATTTATACAGCAGAAGGGCTCTTCCAGAAAGCTACAATTTGCTTCAGATGTTTAACTTGGGTATTTTGCTTTACCTTGTAACTGCCAAGTTTGGGATTATTTAGCAGTAAAATTAGAAATGTAGATTTGAGTATATACCAAAGCCCTGACAGGTGTTAATGGACTCAAGTTGAATATTTTATTCTTTAAATAGTAAAATGTAAACCTGCATTTGTTTAGCTTTGCTTTTCTGCCAACTATATCAGGTATCTTCTGTGACTAGAATCACTGTTTTCTGTACATGGTCTTCATGGCAGTTTCCAATGCCTGTTCCTAGCTCGGCCTATATTTATAATCCTAACAGACTTCAACTCCACAGAGAATTCCTTAGGCAAATGTGTGACTCACAACCCAAAGAGATAGGAAAGGAAACTGGTTATGCAATATAGCCGAGATTTGCAGAACGTGCCTAAAGGTGCAAGTAGGAATCTAAGAGGATTTTGAGGAGGAAATTAAATCCTGGAGATGAAACTACAGCAATTAAGACAGTTCTGAAAAATCACACTTAATGCCCTTTTCTCGTTTTAAGGTGTTCAGACACCTTTCAAAAACCTGTCCCCCTGTTGCAGGGAGCAATGTTGCTTTTTTTACTGTCAGGTCAAGCTCTGGTTCAGAGGGATTTCTTTTGGTGCCAGTGGTCTCCAGTTTTGTTCAGAGGTGGGGCAGATGGCTGTGTGGGGTCAAGCTCTGCTTCTGAGAGGAGCACTGGCTGCTTAGGAAAGGATGTAGGACACTGGCACACCACAGGCTCAGCCTGTCTGGCTACAGACCTGCTGGAAGGGGTTTATGTTGTCTGAATGTTGATGTCCATCTGTGGAGACTGTGCCTTCTCAATGCCTTTGTGGGACAGACTGACTCCCCCTTTGGAGGCTGTTTTGCCTTTTGAGTGCCCAAGGGGAAGGCAGGGTGCTGGTTTGCTGGTTTGGATGCCTGGAGTAAGGTGGAATGAAGCCATCCCCCAGTTTTTTAAGACAAAAATCCTGAATCTGGTGTCTGAACCACATACTGAGCTTGGGTGCTGGGAGGGGAATAGCTGCTCTGGTGTTCTCTTGGTCACTATTTCCCTGAGGCTGGATGGTGTTTTGCTGCCCTTCTCCAACTAAGGAAACTTGAAAGCATGGAAAGGTGGCTTTAATCCTTCAATAATGTGTTCCCTTCCTAGCCCAGTCCCTGACCTGGGTAGCCACATCAACCCAGATCTCTGTATCCTCCCTGTGGGCAGCAGCATCTTCGGGTCCACTGCTTGTCCCCCAGACATTCTGTGAGAGAACAGGTACAGCCTTTCTCAGAAGGAAGGGAGAAACCCCTTTGAAATCAATCAGGCCAAAAGTTTCAAAAGCTTTGAAAATTAACATCATGCTTTTCTTAGTGTCCTTGATACTTCTCTACAACATGGGGCCAGAAATACACTTTTTCAGTTGAGTCACTTGGATCTGAGAGTTATTGGCTCCATCCAGAAAATCTGTGTTTGTAAAGAATTACTTGATTTTTTTTTTCTGGCTTCACCACCCCTACAAAAATCTTTTGGCCAAGGGAATGGACAGATTTCTTTTTGTCTCAGTAGAAATCAGGTAGGAAGCTCAGTCTTGTAAGGGCTTTGGCTAGATTGGGACATTCTATGGTTTAAACACTTCAAAGCAAAATGTCTGTCATGGTTTCATTGGGTTTGGAGCTATCGTGGCTGACAGCCTGTGGAGCCAGGATGTGCAGCCTTGCAAGGCTTTGACAATCAAGCTATCTACAGCTCTTTTTCTGCTGACTCTGGGCCCTGGACTTCCAAATCACTTAAGGAAGTTTGCAGTTTGCTTTGAAAATTAAGTAGAGAGGAGCTTTTAGTGTAACTCTGCAGATCTCAGGCGGGCTTATCTCAGGAGAGAATATTCCAATGTTGTTTTGCTGTCGGTGAATTAAATTATATAGGCTGGCTATTTCTTCATCCTCTGTTGCCCTGATCTTCTAATTTAATACAAATACGTTACTGGAGAACTGAAGTAAGCTTGTGTAGGTTTTAATAAGATCATAACAAAAACCATTGAAATCTTTTACTCTTATGCAATATAAATTCAATTTACAGTCACTGTTTATTTTCACATACTTGGTTGTTGTTTGAAGAACTGGGGTTTTTCTGCACTGTTTGCGTAACTGACATCTATTGCAGTATCAAATCAGTGCTCTTAATGTGCTCTGGAATTTGATTTTTTGGACTTTTACCGTTTTAGAAAATGTATCCAGTTGAAAGGACAGTCTCAGAGGTGGGGAAGCCTTTCCCCCAGGAGCAGCTGTTCCTGCTGTTTGGTGTATACATAACGAGAAAATACAGTGTGAAAATTCTTTCCATGGGAGCATGGCTATAACCATTCCTACTGCAGACCTGAAGCTTTGGTCTTGCAGATTCCTGTGTCCTGTTGGCACCTCAGAATTTGGGCACTAAAACATTGTTGCTTTGTCATGATAGTGATCCACATGTGCACTTCTCATTTCTTTGCTTGCAAAGGCAGCTCTACAGAACTGAGAGGAGGATGACTTCTACAGCTTGTGAAATCCTGCAGCTCGCAAGCTGGAACAGGACAAGCATTTTTGTTTTCTATACAATGAAAAGCTTGATTATATTAAAAATTTGGAGGTCCTGCTGAATGTTTGGCTTCCATCCCAGCTGGTGGAAGGCGCAAAGAAGCTCTCTAGCTGCTTCAGTGTCAACTTGAAGTTCATTTTCCCTCTCCCAGCTTTATCAGCCACTGAATATTGTCTTATTTCAGTTGTTCCTAAAGTGTCCTGGGTACACATAGAGTACATAAATAGGGGTAAACAGGATTTTCCTTCATTGGAGACATGATCTGAAGTTATTTATAAAGCAGTGTTGTAATTCATTATTTGAATTCTGTTGCCTAGATTGAAAAACTATCTGACAGTCAACTGGAACCAGCAGTTCCATTTTAATTCCACAGGGCAGTAATCTACTATTTTAAAGCCTTACTCCAGTTATTATACATATTAGTTGGTGGGGTTTTTATAGCACCACAGTGAAAAACTTGCCAAGCAATAAATTCCTTTAAAAGATTTCCTTGTCTTTTTAAGAAAAGCTTACATGAGATACTTCCCTACTTACACGTAGTAAAAGGAAATAATGAAGTACACAAGCACACGAGTAACCATTAACTTGTGCTAGTTTGTATTTTAATGGTTTTATTATGAATAATGTTCCAAACAGTACAGACTCAAATGAGTGCCTTTGCCTTTCTCTGAATCTCTCCTTTTAATTTACAGAAAACCTGATTCACACAGATTCTGGAATTAAATAATCACTCCAGCTGCTATGCTTTAAGTTTCCCAGACCTTTGTGAATCATTGTGTGGTTTTGCACAGCCTGGTTGTTGTGACATAAATATTTTTGTAATTGATCAAATATGCTTAGGTTTGGTTGGTTTGTATTTTCGACTTTAAAAATGTCATTTTTAGAAGGGTTTCTTTAATTTTTAGGAAATGAGATTAATCATGTTTTTAAGCACGATTTCCTTTTAATGTCTCCAGCTAATTAAAGCAAAGGAATTATTTTGATTTTTGTGTCAGCCATTGCAGATTTGTTGCACTTCGGATACTTTTTTTTTTCCTTAAGTCCTCCTTCAAAAGCTCTAGACTTTTATTGCTTGGCAGTTGTTAAGCTACCTGCCTCCTTGTTTAATGTTCTAGGAAAGAGTTCAGGCCACTTAAGTCTTAAGATTTGAAAAAAAAAAAAGTTAGAAATGTGATGCATCAGAGTAGATAAGCAACAGGAAGGAAAGCCAAATGTGGCAGAGATCAGAAGCAAAGCCACATGTGTAGGCTTAAAGCACAATTTGGAGCCTTCATTTTTATTCTAGGAGTGGAATGCTAAGTCAGTGCTGCCAGGCACTGCTTGGGCCAGGCAGGACAGACACAATTAATGGATTTGCACCTGGGACCAAGCATCCTTGAGAGCAAGAGAGCTTGAGGAACCTTTTATAAAAGGGTGTGTGTGTCTGTGTTCTATAACCCCATGCATCTTGTTCTCTAGTGACTGTTAAAATTCCTGAATGTCTTAAGTTTCATTCAGGTTTTTTTGGAGACAGAATACTAAATAGGATACAGAGGCATCTTCCTGAAAAGGTGCATCCAGGCCCTGGAGAAACAAGAGCAATCCATCCATGTAGGCTTTGGGTTAGCCCAGCTCAGCCTTGGAACTGTGGCATGTTCCAGCACGTTTCCCACGTTGTTTGAGGTTGGTGTGGCTGAGGATGTGGCACTGGGGTGCCTGATGCTCTGCAGGAGCAGCCCCTTGGGCTGAGAGATCCTGGGCCTGCAGCACCAGGTGCCATGTTGGACCTGAGCAGTGTCCCACATTCCTGGGAAGGTTGGTAGAAGCCTTGCACTGTGACAGAATGCTGGTTATCCTCGTTGTTGTGTTTTTCCTTTCTTGCTGTCATCTTTCCTTTGCAGCATTTTTCCCTGTGGAAAAAAAGGAGGAAATCCAGCTGGATTTCTCTCCTGCTCTGGCTCCGTGCAAAGTGGCCAAAAGGAGGCAGGGAGCTGTTGGCTGCTGGTTGGCCTCTGGGGATACCACCTTTGCAGAGCACACTGTCTTGGACCCCTCCAGAGCTGCCGTACAAGGGTGGTCTGCAAGCTTAGGACACCCTTCATCTGCTCTTCTGATTCTGCCACTGATGTTTGCCAGTGCTGGAAACTGCCAGCATCTCCTGGTAGGACACAGAAATACACTGAGTATCTGGTGCTCTACACACCTCAGAGATGCTGCTGCTACTGTGCTTTCCCTGGTACTTCTGGGTTCACATGTTGTGAACTTGTGCTTTAAAATCTTTATATTCATTGGGTTTTTATAACTTTGTGACTGTAAGGGGAACCACAGCCCTGTGGACCCAGTAATGCCACTTGTGCAAATGCCAATGAATTTCCCCGTTCAGCCTGGGGTCTGCTTTGTGGATCCTGATTACACAGCTGCAAAATGTAGTATTTTGTTAACATGCCACCAAATTTAGCATTTTTTTTTCCTGTGGAACTTTCTATTTTGCTGAAGGCAGGTGCTTGACATTTTTCTGACAGTCCTTTAGGATTAAAGGGGGCAAGAACTCTTCCAGCAGCTGCTCCTTAGTTGAGGCTGTTCTCTGAGGAGCAGCTAAGTGAATCACAGGCCTGAAAACTGAAGAGATGGGGCTTGGCAGTGTCATCCCTGGCATGAGGGAAGGTCCTTGACAGCAGTACATGGGCACACCACAGATCCTGGCAATGGGGAGAAGAAAGGGAAAAAAAAGAACACTGTCCTCAGCCACTGACTGGTTTTGACCCAGTATGAGCTTTTCAGTCAGGGGCCCATGTAGGGGGCCCATGTTTTTTCCCAGTGCCCCATGGTAGGTTGGGTAACTTTAATATATATATATGGGTAACTACATATACCCTTGTAGATAAAAGGGTTTATGCCAGATTGCTGCTCAGTCTGGGCCTGGCTTAGTGAGTGGTGCTTGTGGAGATTTGCCTGGTGGTGAAAAACTTGTCAGGCATCAGGAGCAGTTCAGATGTGCTGCCCTGGCTTGGCTGGGCACAGGACAGCCCCCTCAGGCTGCCACATGCCTGCTGTGGCACCTCTGCTGCTGCTGCAGATGTGGTGGTGTGGGAAGGGTTTGTCACCATGTCCTTTTGCAGAGTTCACTCTGGAATCTGCTGGAAAAATGTCCTTCAGCCTTTTGAGAGCTCTGCCCTGTGGCCAAGCTGAAGCCCTCTGCAGAGCCAGTCAGACAAGGGCAGCTGGGACATCTGTTGTCATTTGTTTCTATTTATAGTAGAGCAGCAAAGATGATACTAAATCTAAGTATAAGGATGTGGAACATCTTCATTTAACCCAAGCTGCCAACCACACCTGCAGGACAGCAGGTTCTGCCTGGAGCAGCTTTTCCCAAGGGTGCAGTGTGCACGTTAGATAGCATAAAGCCTTCAGAGAAGCACACATTGCTCCTAGGGTGCCTTAATAAGCCCAAACAGCAATGGTTTGCAAATGAGAACAATTTGGTTTGGTGTTTTTAGTTTTTCCTTATTCTCCCAAACCCCCAAGGGGTATTTGCAGGAGGTCACATCTAACACAGCTATGTTGGCATGTGTTAGGAAGTGTCTGTCCCCTTGCAGGATTTTTGTCTCTCCCATGAATCACTGCTAGGCTGGAAAATGGAGCCCAGTGGGGCCTGGGCCACAGTGACAGGGAGCCAAGCTACTCTGTAGGTGACCTCTGTTCCTCTGGAAGCCACTGATTACATGGGCTGGGATGGAGGAAAACCCACAGGAGGTATCCTGCTGCTAGGTCTTGTGAATGGAGAAATCTAGCAACCTGCCCCACACTCAGTGCAGTGTGAATGTGCCACTTATACCCCATGGGCTGAGGCTGTACATTGTCTTGTGGAGGCAAAAAGCCAACCTCAGCTGCATTTAATTTTCCTACACTGCTGATGCACCTGCTGGGGGGGTCAGCAGGAGGGCTGGGAGATGGTGCAGAGCTGGTGGGCACCCTCAGCTGGGAAACCAGCCCATGGTGCACCCTCCTCTGGAAGGCTTCCTACCCACTGACTGACATTCTGCAGGCACCTTGGCTTCCCTTCACCTACACTGGGGCTGCTTTAGTTCACAGTGACTGAAATGCCACAGCTTTGTTTAAATCACTCTCAGGAATGTTAAGAACGTAATGTTAGGATTTATCAGGCAGACTGATGATGTTAAGAAATGACAGTATACTTGTTTCCAGTTTTTTAATGCTTTCTTGTAAAACTGAAAATATAAAACCAGCCGAGCAAATGAAGATCTTTATATACATGAGGTCTGTGATTAAAAAAAAAATCCTTTTAGTTAAAAAAAAAAAAAAAGATGAAAAAAAAAAAAAAGAGAAAGATTGACCAATGAGTTAGATGAAAACTGATTAGAGGGGCCAACATTCTCAAATTGAAACATACTTTTCAGGAAAAAAAAAACAACCTTCTTTACAAGTTCATTATATAACTTACATTTACACTTTACTGAGAGAACTTACAAAACAAGCTGCTTGAAATGCTTCTCATTCCCTTAAAGCATGAATTCCAAAGTGCCACAGCAAAGGAACAGGTTCCAATATTATCTTATACAGACTATTCATGTATAAAATGGTTTGGTAAATGTGAGGTGTTTATTTAAATGAGCACATATAGGGATACAGACTAAATAAAAGTACTTGAACAACACCTTTGTTATTACATACATAATTATAGGTATAATAAAGGAAACAATGTCAGCACTGCTCTTAGGTATCTGTATAGATGGAAGGAATGTGATTCAAGCAGTGATCAAAGGCGCCGTTTGGGAAGAATCCATTTTCCTCAGTCCCGTTGGAGACGATGTCTTCAGAAACACACTGAGCTTCAGAGACTGCCTCATAGCCTGAAAGAGTGACAAGTTACATGGACATGACTTAGTACCACAGCACACAGAAGGAAGGCAGCAGAGTTTGAGGCCTGGGGTGATACGGTACAGCACAGTGTTAATGAAAAGACAATAGGGTTTACTATCAAAGACTTACCCAGGAGATACACAAACTGATCTCCGTGGGCAGTTGTGTCACAGTAGATGAAGCTCCCACTCATTTCTGTGGAAAGCTGCCCATTTGCAAGCAAAGTGCAAGTATCATTGTATGACTCTCCTGGGACTTCACAGTCATTATCTGAATAGGATGTCAGAACAATGAGTGGGCAAGGATCCTACTAAGTGTGCACTAAAAGTGATTCAGTCCTCTTGTTTTTGTTTCTCCTTTTAACGGCACTTAGGAGAAATCTTCCATGTGTCTCACAGCTGCGTTTAGGATGTAGAAGGAATCTGGATCCTACATTTATTGGATCCCCACATACTGCAAAAGTGAGGTCTGCAGAAGCATGTCTGGGTCAGGTCAGGCTCACAGGACATGTGGAAGGAGCTGTGCACCATGTTGTCCTTAACCCACCAAAGCTCACCATGAGGTTGGTCCTCACCTGCTTGAGCAGGCTGCTGCTTATCAGGCTACCAGAAAGCTGCCATGGTGGGGAAAAATTTATCTGTCCTCCTTTTATAATGCAAAACTTCACAGCTCTGAAAAGCCTCCCTGAGCTGTGCAATCCAGTGGAAAGGACCAGGTTTGCCTGTTCCCAGGTGCTGTGGCAGCTGGAGAACCAAGGAGCCTGAAAAAAAAGGTTTATTGCCTACCCTGAAGGGCATTAACAGTTCCTGTTATGCCCCACTATAACTTGCTTTTGCAACTGCCCAGTCAAGGCTCACAAGCACGTAATAATTCTACTGCAGTGCAGCTCTTTCCTTACCTCACCCCTGCTGTGTTCACCCCATATCCTGCCCTTCTTTCTGCCCCTGTCCTCACACCAAGCAGATCCTCCAGTCTGCCCCATGGCCCTGCTGACAGCCTGCAGGCTGGCCACCCCCTAACTTTCTCCTTCAACACTTTATAACTCACTGCCCAAACTTCCCCCTGCCCAAAGGACTACAGGAAACATTGACACGTTCTGTACAACCTTTAGGCTAATTATGTGTTCTGTTTTACTGTCTTGAGTAAATACACATTAACTTGTGTATTGACTTGGGTTGGGTCTTCAGAAAAGTGTCCATGTTTCAGTTCTGCCCCTGCACCCAGCTAACAGAGTCCACCTACCACAGTTTTAATAATCATCTTCAGCATTAAGTCAGCTGAGGCTACACATGGAATAAGATTATTCCAGTTACTATGTGTCTGATGTAGAAAATATATCTCTTACAAATCACATCCATGTGAGCTGCAAGTGAGTGTGTGGGTGCCTGATCCTGGTGGGTAAAGCCCTGGGGCCTGGCTCTGTTCTCTGCTTGATGAAGGAGCTCTGTGGAGCCATTGGGAAATGACTGGTTTTCCGTGCCTCAGTTTCCTCACGTGGAAAATGAAGTTGCTTTTTATCTTCAGCCTTTCTCTCGTGCCTTCTGCCTGCCCAGCTCTGCAGGTGAGTGTGAACCTAGCACTGCACCAGCCTCTGCTGGGGCCTCCACCAGTTGTGGCAGATCCTTGAGTCTTACACAGCCAGTCCTGATTTCAGAAGGAACTGTTGGCTCAGTCCTAAGAACTTAATTATAGGTATTTTACTATTACGTATGTTTTCATTATTTGAGACCAAATTCTCTACTTATTTACATTTCTGCATTTTCCTATGACGTATTAATTTACTGTTAGTTTACAGGTCAAATTCTGCTGTCTGCAGAATTCTGGCATGTGTGGCCAAAAAGTCTCTGGAAGACCAACTTGGCCGTTCATCTGTCCTGTGCTGTGTCTTTCCAAGCTGAGTGAACAGTATTTTGATCATTTTTGTCAGTGTTTATGTTATGCTAATTTCTATTTGATGAGCCTGTGTACAGGGTGGATACACAACCACAAATGGACAAAACCCAAGATAAGCATACACCCCAGAAATCATTATTAGATTCTAGATAAACTATCCAAAGTCCTGAACAGAAAATAAAAATTTATTGACTGTTAATGTGATTCATGGAACAGCTGTTTGCCAGTCACATTTGGCATTCCTGTGAGATGAGATCTCATTTAATATTAATGGGGCTATAAAAGCCTGAAAAAAATTAATGCATAGCCTTGATGAATCTTGCAAAGCTGAATGGTTCTGTTTTACACACAAAAAGATGAGACAAGATTTATATATTTCATACATATTTATGTTTCTGCCTTTTAAGTATTTGCATACCTCAATAACCACTCTGAAAACAAAAATATTACACAGAAACATTTCATAATAGTTTAGCCCCAGACAGAAAAATCAACTGCTGTTGAAGTTGGTGTCTTGCCATAGAATTATTCTTTGCTCCTACAATTTCTTTTGGAAAGTTTATTTAGTCTGTCCTGTAAATATTGCAGGCTGTCAATCTAAACTTGAAATTTGATGTTAGCATGAAGAACTATGTTTTAGTAACATCAAACTTACAAATAACACAAAAGAATTCAAAGCTGAAGCTGAAACCTCATCTTAAACTTTTCCCTTGTGTTTGTTACTGATGCATACACTTTCTAGTATGGAACAACAGACAAATGTATGCACGCTGTCTCTAAACAGAGTCTCCTTTAATACAAAACAAACAGGAAAGTCAACTCTAATTTTGTGGTCTGACTCAGGCTCCATTTCAAAAGCATTTTAACATATGTTTTCAGTATTGTCCTTAACTGAGGTACCCTCCTGAATTCAGACATGGAGAAAAATTTCTTAGACTTAGGTAAGTAAGGATTGCAGTAAGTGGTAGTGTTTCATGGCTCTGACAATACTCACATTTTGTTTTATTTCAGTAATGCTGTCAATTCTTAATTGTGGCTTTAGAAGCAGAAAAACACTTTACAAAAATGAAGGCTTAAATACTGAAGCATTATAGTCATGTAGCTATAACAGCTTGTGGCAAATTTTACATTATGCATGTGCATAATGTGTTCATGAATGTGCATCAGTATAAACACAAAGAACACCCCAACCAATAGGAACTAACTAATATTTTTAGCTGAATTTATCAAAGCAGTGCCTTTCAGTTTGGTAAACATCAGTACTGCAAAACAAAGCCATCTTTTTATTCTTTAGATGGACAGGAATAGCTACTGCTATTTTCTTCAGAATTGTGTTATCCATCTTCTTAACTTCGATCTGATTATAAAAGCCTGCCTGAGCATACCTGAAGAGATGTACAATGAACAGCCCACACAATCATTGCCTTGCTTGTCAGCTCACCCAGAGGTGTGTGACATCCAGCAAACAAGAGGACAATTTGTCCATCAGTCAAATAGAGGAGGATCAAAGGAAACAAATTTGCTTTCCTTCTGGGATTTTTATAGATGCAAGTGAATTTCAGTAACTCAGTTTTTTATGCAACCATATCTTTCTAATAATGATAATAGTGCTGATGGTGATGATGATAATAATTATTATCATACCAACTAGAGAATGTGTTCTTTTCCCCTCCTGCTAAAAAAGATCACATATATAGTTCTTTATGGGCAGAATAAGTTACCTGTTGATGCTAAAGGTGCGTTGAGTATGTGATAGCCATTCTGTCTCAGAGGATTAAAGCAATGGGATTCCCCTGTCAGCACATCACTGGTGACAGACTGGTCCATTGTTCTGTAGCAGTCTCCATAGTGGAAACAGTTTTGTATTGAGTGAAAGCTGCCTTGGTAACCTGAAAACAGATATTGCACACACATTTTTAACACTCCTGTAATGGTATTAGCTCTGTTTCTGTCAGAGTATTTCATTACTATTGTGGAGGCTTTTAGTTCCTCAGTTTTAACTATGGAAAAATGATCATGCTATTCTATAAGGCATAATAATAAAAAAGCTACATCAGACTCGGTCCCACAACGTGCTGTGAGCTGTGATCCCCATCAAGCAGAAATCTCAAAGATGTGCTTCATTTCAAGCAGAAGATCAGCAGAATACAGTCAGCAGCTCACTTGTGTTCAAACCTAAGTAATAAGCACTCCCCTGGATCAGGTCCAGGATGCTTAGCTCATAAGGGAACGTATCTATAATTAATTAATTTTAATTTATACACAATCGTGCAATATTTAAATTAATAACATTGCTTTGTTTTCAGTTAAGTCCTTTCCCATCCAGTGTGCAGTATGTGCTGGGGGCAGCACAATTTAGTCAAAATGCCTTTAAGAGTACCTTAAACTTCTGCTTTCTCAAACTGCTTTTGTTTCAAATGAAACCCCTTTCACTGAACACAGGGGGCCTCAGTCTGCTAGTAAAATTGAACTAGAGGTGCAGAACTGAGTCCAGATAGACATCAGGAGGCTCTTCTTGCTTCTGAAAGGTGCTGAGATAAATCTGTATGGTCTCTGCCTGCCTCAGTTGTTCTGCTTTTGGGACATTGTTTGGCTTCTGCCTGCTGCGTACCCTACATTTCTCGTATCGTGTTATTTTTTTTTTATTTATTTTTAAATATAGTTCTGCCAGATTGTTTTTTTGTCAGCAGAAGCTGTGATTGAATTGTACACAATAAAAGAGGACATTAAACAGTAAAGGAATTGCTGGGAAAGTAAAGGGGAATGAATTGCTGAGGAAGGAATTTTGCAACTTACAAGTTTGTGCCAACATCCTAAAAGAAAACGTTATTTCCCCCCATAAGTATGCCAAAAGATTTATACCAGCCATGGCCTGATTTAATTCTCTCTCTTCCTTCTGCCTCTATAACTTTGTCCTCATTCCAGGTGCATCACACACTAACTGCACATTCACAGTAAATATCCTTTTTCCTATCTTCTCTGAAAGTCCCTTCTGAAGTGATGCTCTGTCCCTTATATATGACTACAGTTAACCAAGTCAGGCTTAAAATTGAGTAGATTGTGCTATCAGGGTTTTCCTCCAAGTGCCAGAAAAACATGGAGCTATTGTATTTCTTCCCTCAGTCTTACTCAAACTGAAACATTGCCAAAGGAACTACTACAAAAGCTCCAGGCAGTTCAGTCAAACACAGACACAACCAGAACTTCAGCTGACAGAGGTCAGCAGAGCTCCCCTCACCACTGGAAGGCTTGACCTGCTGGGCCAGTTGTGCAGCTTTTCAGTCTGTTTGTTTAGAAATGAAATACCTGTGCCTATCCTGGGTGCTGGACAGGGTGGAATTTGTCCCTAACAAATCATGCAGTGTATAAGCTTTTTCCTGTTGAGAAAGATCTCCTGTCTTTTTCTACCCTTCCCCTTTACTACCAAAGTCTGACCAAGTAGATAGTATCAGGCAAAGCTCAGGGTCTGTCTGTTCCTTCTGCTCATGTTTTTCTAAGGTGGTAATAAATAAGTCTAAGTGAGGCAATTTTTTAATAGAAATGCAATGAACTCATCAAGTGTTGAAAGATTTTCTCTGAGGTTTCACAGTTTAGTATGTGTCTTGGCAGAATCTGCAAGGATTAGATTATTTGTTTCTTGAGAACCTATGATCCTCCACCCCAAAATACCTGAACTGTTGATACCCAAGACTGGTGAAGTCCTAATGGATGGCTGGGTTAGATAACAACACTTTGCACACTGTACCCAAAGCTGCTCATCCTTGCTACTCTGTAGAAGAAGGCCCCAAAATTTGGAAAGCTGAGTAAATGGTGCATGCACTTCCTTGGAATAAATAGGTAGCCACCTCTATTTACTGTCGAAAGAGTCTGGCTCAAGAAACCAAAGACCTCTTATGAGGCAGCAAAGCCATCTTTTGATGTGGTTTTAGGTACAGTGCTTTATTGATCGGCTTTTGATAATTACCCTGATTTTTCTGTTTCCAAGACATGAACTTGCTGTAAGTCTTCTAAAAATACATCCCTTTGAGTTGAGCAGTGAAAACAAACGAGACACTTGGCTTCAGAGGAGGTATAACTGGTTGCAGAGAGCATTTATATGCCTTGCTTGAGAAAAAAACTGAACCTTTTCCAGAATGTCTGCTACACGCATCACTTCTAGGGAAGGCACGACATGTGTTTTCTCTGTCTTTGTAATCACTGCCCTTTTGTCATGCTCCCAGGCTTGCCTTTGTTAAATCAATTAAATATCTTTCTGATCTAGAGGGCTGGCACAGTGGCTTAGAAAATCAGAGAACAGCCAAGCAGCCAAGCATGACAGAACTGGATTGAAACTAGTTTGGTTCAGGGTTTTCTCAAGACCTATGGGTGAGGGTTTCATTTGAAGTGTTTTAAGTTACACTGTCTAGCTGCTTGGGGAAAAAATACCTGAGGCAGGGAACTGCCTCAGACTCAGAAGCCTGGAAAAGAACTGCCAAAAATTATCAGATTCCTGTTTGGATTGCAGTAGCAATCCCTCAGCATCACTCTGTGATAATGTGAAAAGGCAGCACAAAAAGTGTTACTGGAACTGTCCAATGAAGAGCTCCAGTGTAGGAGAACATTTGTGTTATTACACTGTTGTACTCACCAGGACCAAATTCCTGCTAAGTGTTGCCCAAAGAAAATGTAGGTGATTCCTGTTCTAATGTCCTTGCAGATGTGGCAAATGCAGGTAGCAAACTAAAGAAATATGATGGAGGAAGGGAAAGGTTGCAGCAAGAACATTAATCAGGTAGAACAAACTGTGACACTAAAAATGGGACTTTAACCCTTCTGACCTGAGCAGTAAAATGAAAACTTACTTCCTTTATCATTAGCTTCTTAGAAATAATGAGACAGTGAGATCCTATAGGAAGGTGATAGAGGCTTCATGGAAAGTATTCTGTGTGTGTGGAAAAGGCACAGGGATGGGTGTGGGAGAAGTGGACTACAAGGCAGGTAGCTGCTTCCTTGAGGATGAAAGGCAAAGGAGAAAGATGGAGAGAGCCAATAGCTTTAACAATGGCAAAAAAAGTGAGGGGAAGAGATGGGACTGGCACTGATCTCTTCACTCCTGTGACCAATGACAGGACTCAGGGAAATGATAGGAAGCTAAATCAGGGGAGGCTGAGGTTAGATATTAGGAAAAGGTTTTTCACCCAGAGGGTGGTTGAGCAATGGAACAGGCTCCCCAGGGAAGTGGGAGCACCAAGCCTGCCTGAGTTGGAAGCATTTGGATGATGCTCTCAGGCACATGGTGTGATCCTGGGAGTGCCCTACACAGGGACAGGAGTTGGACTTGATGATCCTGATGGTTCCTTCCAACTCAGCAGATTTGATGAGAGGTGGAGACTCAAGGCAGCTCTTCTGTATAGACAAGAATATCACTGAGTGAGACAGTGCCAGCTTTATCCCTTATGCAAGGAATTTACAGCAGACAGTTCCCTGCCTGGTTGGAGACCTATCAGCAGGCACTTGGATTTCTCTTCAGTGTGTTTACAGGACTCATCTTCAGCATAACCTCTCCCATGGCTCTGTGGAGGTTTCATGGGAAGTGACTGCAGCAGTGGTTTAGTCAGGAGGACTCTGGCCTTACGTCTGAAACACTAAAGAACTGCATCTGGTGAACCTGATCTGCAGCTCCACTGCTAGGATGTATAGAAAGATGTGCAGGATGTTCCCTGTACTTAAATTGGGCATGAAGCAACACTTGGGTAGGAAGAAATTTGCTTGTGTCTTTGAAAATGTAGCCAGCTTGTCAGTCCTGGAAGGTGGAAAGGAGTCTTGGAGTGACTGGAATTCCATACCTCCAGGTTTCAGGATGGCAGGACCAGGGAGCTGCTATGTCAGGAAGATTTTTTTCATGACTTCTATAATTTCTATACCCAATGGCACAGCTGCAGAGGCACAATCAGAGTTCCCTTTAGCACCAGGTATGTTGGCTCGTGCTGGTGGCCTTCAGTAGCCTGGCCTGGCTCAAGAAGGAATCAGTCTTCTCTGGAGGATCTGAGCCTCACGCATCTTTTATGCTATTAAAAAGGGAAACTTGCCAGCTTGTTTAAATGCTAAGTGTTCCGGAAAACCAAAGTCATTAAACAAGAGATGGAAAGGCCATGTGAGTTTAAGCAACCACAAGGACTTCTGTAACAAGGGGTGCTCTTGCCAGATAAGGTTTCCTCCATTTTACATAACCACAGGAAATGAAACTTGTTGCTTGCAGGCAATACAATATTTGATTTGCATTTGCAATGCAAGGCAGAGTTTTACTACATTTATACAATTTTTAAGTGTGCAATATGAAACATAGGGGCTTTTGATTTATTTCATTTAGCTGTAGGTTCCTTTAGATTTTTTTTTACATGCTTCACACATAAAGTATTAGGAATTAAGATAGGATTAAAATCCCATAACCAATGGTTCAATTAGCAACCACATATGGTTGATTAGAATAAACTAAACATGAAGCATTTTTTACAGGTTCTTAAAAAAGACTCCCTTCAGTGGTTAACTTATGATGTAAGCAGTAACACTTGTCTAGTGCTAACATCCCTGCTTCTTAGAACTAGGAGAGCAAAAGTGTAATACCAACTTGGCAACAAGTGTTTCACCAATATTTTTTTTTCCACATGGCTTTCAGGTTTTCCTTCAGTTTTGATTTAAAGCAAAATTTTTCTAAGATTTATTTTCAAGTGAAGAATTTACTGACTGCCCTGTCAGTTTAAACGATCACTATTAAATGTTTTATGTACAGTAGACATAGAAATATAACAGGTAATAAAGGAATGAACTGAGTTCCAAACACAACATTTAGTTAAAGTCTTGCTTTGAAATAATTTGTGACAGAAAAGTTGCAGCTAGCCACTTCACAGTGCACTGACTGCCTCTGTTTCTCTAAGAAACAGCCTAGAAAACTTCAAGCCGCTTTAAAATGAATGATGTAATGAGCAAATAATTGGAATATGCCCATTAAATGCCATCTTGTTATGTCATGTCATTTACATGTATGTGCAAATAAATCTCAGCTTTTCAAATTCCATAAAATTTCTGACAAGAAATCATGTCAGGTATAAATAACCACAGGATGCCATTGCCTGCCAAATTCTTTCAGCATGTAATAATTTCCATGTGATCTTACTACAGCAAGGTTTAAACATATAAATAATGTCAGCTTATTCTTTCATTATCAATATTTCTGCTACCAGCTCGATGAAGCTTGCTGTCTTCTAAAAATTTCAGCTCCAGAATGTTTATATACTTCCATACAAATGACAAGTTCTACAGTTGGACTTACATACTCTTCTTTTTTCTGGCAAAAATTCTAAGCTCCCAGATTACTACAGATTCCATTAGAAAACTGCCCTGTTAATGAACTGAGATGCAAAAAAGATGTAGAGCAAGCACAGCTAAGTATAGGTTATAGATCAATTGATTTCAAAAGCTGCTAATCAAAATTGATTTTGAATGACCATTTCCATAATGAATTTATAATAATACTTCAGCATTTGGCCAAAGTGGAAAATTATTGCTTTTTCAAAACCACACAACATAACACTTAGAAAGCAACAATTCATTCAAAAGGAAATGTGGTTTTCGTAAGGAATAAAGTCAATTTATTTAAGTGGTTCAAAACTTGTTCTGTCTGTGCATTTGTTTCTGCCTAGTAATGAGCTGCTAAACTTTCCTCTTGTGGCTTGTAGTTATTTAGCTCATTATAGTAACATAATCATATATCATTATATGCTATCATAAATCTGCCACTTTTCCCTTACAGAGTTAATCTTTTTAAATTGAATAATCTGTTGAGCATCAGGTTGAGTTAGTTTTTTCTTTGGCACAAATCATTTAATAGAATACACACTTTAACTTTTCAAACTAAGTCAGTCCAACTAAAGAGTAAAAATACTCCTCAGAGAATGAAAGAGGGGCAGAGGGAGCTGCTGGGATACAGAACCTCATTACAGCTCTGAATTGCTCTCTGGTTTGTGCTCAGCTCCTGTGTTTCAGACCTTGCCTTAGCATATCCTGAGAGCAAACCTCCTGTTTTGCCCACTGGTAAATGATCACATGTGATACTTTGCCAGCCAAAAATGACCTTATACAAATGACAGTACAGCTGTGAAATGAGTTTTAAAAAGCTGGTTATCTGCCTGTATAAACTTACACGCTTGGTTGTGCTTGCAACCAGACAGATGTCCTGCACACTTCTTTACTGTGAATATTTACCACACTTAAGCAGCATACCATCTGGATTATATAACATATTTCTTAAATATGCAAGCTCCTGTTACTGGAAGAATCTGTGACAGTAATATCTTTTGCTAATTTATGCCTCAAAAATTGAAGAAACATTAATTAGTCCCCACAGCAGAACTGTGGGTAAATGGGTAGAGTAGATAAATAAGCTCCCAATTTAAAAGGTTGGGTCATTCAGTACAAAAAATGTTTTAAATTAAGCACTGGGACAATTGCTTTATTGCTCCCAGTCCTGTCCTCAAATCATACTGGCACTTCATAGTTGTACAAAGTGCCTTTGCATATTATTATATAAAATAATGGAGATGCCAAACTTCCAAAAAAAAAAAAGTTAAACATTTTTTTCTTTGTCTAAGCTCATGTCTAGTGCATCACTGTTGGTAGGCTGAGCAGGACATTGCCAAGGTGTATTGCCAAGGACATTGCCAAGGTGCTCATGTATTTTGGGAGTGGATGGTTCTTGCCCTGGCAGGATCACTCTCCAAGCTGGTAGAAGACTGGATGACCAGTCTGGGGAGGTGCACAGCTATAGCCACCTATTACATGGTGAGAGCAATTCTTTATTGATGATCAAGGAGTGAGTGTGGGCTAAATACTTCACTTCTCTTTAAATGAAGAAATTATTTGAAGTTATTTGGGTGCATAATTCATTCTTGTAAGGCCCGTTTTAAAAAGACATCCTAAAACTTGAGTAAATGCAAAAGATTGGCTGTTGTGAAACTTGGTCTGTATGTATAATAAGACACTTAAAAAACTGGAATTCCCATTGCAATGCTGTCAGTCCCCTTAATAAAACAGTATTAACTGGCCAGAAATGTAAAACTTGTAAAAAAAAAAAGAGGGAAGAATTACCTTGAGATCCCTGCTGTACAGTCTGGTTTTGAAACTGAGCATAGGGTTTATTTGGTATTCCAGAAAATTGCTGCCCATTTGGTGACTGGCTGTGGGATGATGGAGAGCTGTGTTTCTGCAATAGGGAAGGAGGAACTAATGCTTTCAGGGGGCTGACAAGTGGTGAGATTATGTTGGGAGCAAGCCTAGAAAAAGAAAAGACAGAAAAACTTCACATATCACATCACAATATTGGAAAATGAAATAATATTGGCCCTATATCCGTGACAGCCAAACTGTAGAAAATGTTTATTTTGCAGGTACAAATTACATATTTTTTTAAAGTTAACAATGCAGTGCTGCTTTCTGGTATTCATTAGGAGGAAAGGGAGTTACACTGACTCCCCAGATCAGCCATAATGATGGGATCAGAATGACACCACTCCTCAGTGAGCAACTTAGACACAGTTCAGTGTTAATTTAAAATCTCCTCAGCTGAGATATATGGCCAGCAAACAGAAGTGGATAATGTAGTTAGAGAGTAAGTCCAAGTGCCTTCATAGCTGTAATGGGGTAGAGCTTTACACCTCAGTTTCAGTCAAGACAAAAGCATCTTATGCTTATTCCTCACAAAGGATTCACTTATTCCTCACAAAGGATTTTTTTAGACTTAGAAATAGAGCTTTAACTGCAGCAGGTGGTACTGTCCTTCCAAAGAAAAAGCCTGAGTAAGTGTTTGCCCGTGGCAGCACTGCTCTGTGGATAACTGAGGAATGGTTGTATCTGAGAGATGGAAAATTCCCCCAGATACCTGGGACTTGGGCCAGCACAGGAGCACAGGGGCAGTCATGCTCAGGGAACCAAACCTGAGCCAACATTCCCACAAGAAACTGGAGGAAGAGCCTCTGTGACCCACTTCCATGAAATCCCTGGCATCTGCTGCCACTGGTGGAGCAGAGAAGCTTCAGTGCCTCCCCCCTGCCACTACACCACTGTCCCACAAGCAGCTGGCCCGGAAGGGTCAAACCCTTTACCAGAGAAGTGTCTGCTGGACATACACAGGCAGAAAGTGGCATGGTGCAGAAGATGGGACCAACAACCTGGCCACTCGTGTACAAGCCTCTTGTAGAGCTGCAATAAACCAAGCCTATAAATGGATAACCAGGCCTAAACTGGATCTTTTCCCCTCCTGTGGCAGCTGTGACCAATGGCCTTGTGCTCCATAGTCCAGTGCTACACTGCCAAATGTGGGAGCCATATGTTCAACATATACTCTCTGCTGCTTCTGGACCTTTTGCTAAACATAAGAAGCAGCTCTTTGAGAAGCACTAGAACCTTCAGATGCCAAAAAATCCACCTGTCTGTCTGAGAGCCACCTCGTTGAAACTTCACAGCTCCAGGTCCTGAGGTGCAAAAATAAAAATATCCCTGCGGTTTATAATATATGTCACTTGGCTGGAAAAAAAAATATTGAGCAAAAACTATAGCAGGCACACAAAGAATCAGCTACAAAAATTTACAGCTATCACTGGTGTCTTCCTTTACCACTGCACAAGCCATTTAAACACCATAAAACATGATTTGCAATAGCAATCACCAACTTACATGACTTCTCCTTGGAGCAGTTAGGATTACACTTGGGGAGTGAAGCTACGCTTGACTTAGGGCAAAGCACTACATGGGAGCATTCAAGAGGTAAATATAGATGAACTGTGAATTAACGGCGACAACATCTTAATCAAATCTAACATGAGGCACAGAGGAACACTGCCAAAAGCTGTCACAGTGACACTCTATTAGAAGGGGCTTGAATAAATCAACCAGTCAAAGCCCATCCTATGCTGAAATAATTCCATCTCCCAAAGCAGGAAAATAAGGCGTATAATACAAACCGCAGAGACTCTGAATATCCCCCAGCTGAAGAAATAAACCAGTATTGTTAAGTGGTTGAAGGCAAGGATATTTTCCAGCCATATATGTAAGAACTGGAAAATCAATTTTTCATGAGAAAGGTAACGCTGTCCCCAGTAAGCAATGATCAGCAAATATGTAAAACAAAGAGGAAGAAAGTGGAATTTTAAAGGCCAACATGCAAAAAAGAAAAAACCTACACCTTACCTGTGTTTTGGTTTTAATGCACATTAAAAAGAGCTCAGGAACCTGGGGGCTGCAGAGGTGGTAGAAAAGGGACAAGGAGTGTGTGGGTGCAGGGAGTGCAGGGGCCGCCTGTGCCCTCTTCAGGTCAGAGACAGAAAATGCTCTCTGGAGTCTGTACTGATGGAGCTGGGTGCTTGGGGGGAAATAAGGGAGAGTATCTGCTGAGAAGCAGCTAAAGGCTTAGGTAGGCTCCCATGAGGCTGGAGCTTTTCCTCAAAGGTCTCAGCAGAGAAACAGCTTCATACCAATGAGCTGTTGTGCAGCCCTGCTACAAGTTACACCTTCTGCAAATGCTCTCAAGTGCTGGTGTGTGGTGAACAACTGCATGAAGATGGGGATGTCATGATCTTCTGGGACCTGCAGAAAAAGCTCTGCTACCACCTCTGCTGAGGCTGCAAGGGAGTGCTGGCAAAGCACAACCACAAATTACAAAATGGTCACCAGCCCCTTCAAATGGCACACAACAGGGACATTGTCCTCGACATGCCAGAAATGCTATTAGAAGCCTGGAAATGCTTCTATCTGAAAGATTTAAAAGCTCGCAGTTGTTTTCGTTGGAAAGATAATAGCTAAAAGAGATCCTGATAGTGACATTTATGTGGATAATGACCACACACACTTTTAAAAGAGAAACAAAAGATGTTCTAAAAACTCCAAGGCTTGGATGAGCCAGAAACCACTCTGAATGAGAGAGCAAAATACTTCTGGTGAGCGAGGACTCTGCAACTGCCTGTGTTGGGTTTCCTCTGCCTTATCCTGAAATGTCTTGTCCTGGCTACTGCTGGGAAAAGCAGCACCCCACAGGGGCCTGCTGGGCTGCTCTCTGTCGAGTGCTTTGTTCGGGTGGTCAGGCAATCACATTTTTTAATTCTATGCAAATACGTTGCATGTCAAACAAAAATGACACATGTAAGGTGTCCAGCTGTGGGAATACTGAAAATCCCAGCTTCCCTACCCAGTTTAACTACTCCCAGAGGCTACTGAATTCTTCACCATGTGAGAAGAATATAGCAGTTTTCCTTGTTATTTCTAAAACTGTGCTTCTCCCCATTCACACCCTTTTGCATTCCTGTTTTTCCTGGGTGTGTCAGGCTAGCTCTGATGCCTTGCAGCTTTTGAAATGCCAGGTTAAGAGCAGATTCCCCAGGAGAGATTCCCCAATCCAGGCAGGAGGTGTGCAGAGGGGCTGAAGCCCAGCACACGGCTCTCTGCAGGAATCCCATATCCCAAGAACTTGAGGAACTTGCAACAGGAACTTGAGCTGAAACCCTAAAATCTCCTTCTAACATCCGACCATGGCTGCCTCCTCTGCAAGAAGTGGATTACGTACAGTTGAGCAGGTCACTGTAAAATCTACTATATTCTGCTCAGCCTCCTCCAGATTGGGAATTGAATATGTTTCCCATAATTTAAGGCAGACTTTTTAGCTAGGAAAAAGCTTTGCTTAGCAGAAAATCGGGCTATATTAGAACAAGTTGCCAGTGATAGGATTTGTCTCCTTAAAATAGTCATCACAATGCCTACAGCTCAAGCTGGTCCCTAAAATTTTATTTTGTGTGTATGCATTTTGTGTGAATGTGCTCTGGCACATGCAAGGAGAAATGTTTCATCAGCTAACCGTCCAGTTCCCACTGCCTTGTTCTTAATTCTCTTCTGAATATTTGCCTGCTAATTAGGTTGCTGTGATACCCAAGTTGTTTAAAGAGAGCAGAACTTATTCCTGATATAAACTGAACAGAAAAGAGCTTAAAAGGAGATGCCTTCTCTGTGGAAGAAACACTAAACTACTTACACAAGGAACTCAGCTGGATACATTAAAAATTCCCAGGCAGTAGCTCAGGCATATATGTTTCAATAACTAATAGCCTGGACATTTCCTGTTAATCCTGTACTGTAACCACAGTTTGCTTTGGTTTGGATATTAATAATAAATATACACCATATATTTTATTTTAATTGTAACTTGTATAATTCAGTAAATTTTCAGGTCCTTTTGGGGCCTTTTAATATATCTGTGCCTATATATAGTATTGTGGTTTCCCTATATAGAGATATATAAACAAATACTCTCACACACATGTAAAAAAATTCCATATCTTTCCTTAATTCTTTAATTTTGAGGGCTCCCGGCTACAAAAATTACTTCTGTCCAGGAGCATAAAACTTTGCTGTCTCCCTAACAACTTTGTGACAAAGCTCAGAGGAATCAACAGTTCACAGATGACCTGGTACTGCTGATGCAGTCTGACTGCTGATTTAGTCTACCCTCTCTTCCAAGGATGCTTGAGGTGAATACTGAGAAACTCAAACAACAAATTAACTCACTGCAGAGTATTTACTACTCTATTATCAGAAACCATATGTTCTTTATGTGACAGGAAACCTGTTAACCATCCATTTACCTTAGTCCTAGCCATGACTTCCTAGCACTAGTGAAGTTACTAGCAAGTCCTCCTTGAATGCAGCAGATTTCCAGTTGCCTGCTTGCCCAGAACTTTGCTGTATGTAACACATGATGCAAGCAGGAATGCTTTTTCACATGAAGATGCATTTTGTTGACTTCAGACCCCATGACCTATGGCTTCTCAATCCCTGTCATATAGAGAGGTCTGCACCCAAAGCATCTACATTCCTTAGATGTGTTGGCTGGTTTTAAACTTACCATCTCTTTTAGGAGCATCAGTGCTGTGGGAATAATGTTCAACTTTCTTGAGCAGTGACAGCAACAGAAAGGGAACTACACAGTCAGATGCAGGAAGAATCTACTTATTAATGAACACATGATACAGAGGGGTAAAACCAGCTCAGTTTTGACACACTGTGTTATCATGGGAGCTCAAAACTAAAGAGATACTAGAATAGTAAGGCAAGGTTTTCTTACGAAGTAAATCTGGCAAAACTAGAAGCTTGCCACTGAAAGAGAATTTCAAATGCAGTTTTTCAGACTACCAGGGTGCAGCAGAGGAGCCCACTGCCACCTCTCCGCTCTGTCCAAGGCACAGGGCACACACCACAGAGAGAGCCAGGTCAGCTTGAAACAAAAGGAACATTTTGCTCACACAGCATGCCCTGGCCTGTGGCATTCATAGCCACAGGAAGTCACAGAATCAAACAAAATACCTAGGGTTTTTTTTAATAGGGAACTGAATAATTTAATGGCCAAAATCAACATTTCCATGCTAGGCGAGGGGTAATCAAATCTTCTGCTTTGGGATGTAAACTGATCACCTAAGGAGTCAGAGAGGAATTCTCCTTTCTCTTCACTCATCATACAGCTTTCTATGATTGACCAGGTATTGGGAGTTTTTTCAAATGCCCTTTGAAGCACCATGTGTAGGATGGTGCTGAAGACATAATACTACTCATGGGGGACTTCAGGTGGAACTGCAGATATAAGGCACTCCTCTCCTGAGGATGCATTAGCAGACAATTAAGTAAAAAGACTAATCAGAAAAATCTTATGTAATACCTTCATCCACACAACTGACAGAAAACTAATGGAAGAACTGATCCTAAGTTGAGACCATACCTTGTCTATGATACTGTTCATATTTCTGCACCATGTTAAACACTGTGGTGTTAAAATACTGTCTTAAAAATACTCAGCTTCCCAGCCCTTCCTAAGGGAAGTTCTGGAAGTCAGATGGGATCCTACCCACAGAGACATTAAACCAAGTGTTAGATATAGACCAGGAGCCAATTCCTCACCTGAACTGCAAAGCATTTTTCATATCAATGGGAACTCTCAGAAATCTGGATCGTTTTAACAGGAGGTTTTTGTAAAAGAAAATTAAAAGCCAAAACATAGGAGATACTAGCCTGCCTTCTCTCTTATTTTATGAAGTGCATACTTTTAAGAATCTCAAACAGAAATCCCAGAAACACTTTTATATATATCTTCTTGTAACCGTCTGTATTTTGGATTGCGCAAGTTCATACTAAATTGTAAGGCTGATGTGAAGACACTAAGTACACCATGAGTTAACAGTGATCTATAGAAAAGACACCTATTGGGCTACAAATATTATCTTGTTTCAGCATTATTTATCCTGCCTCCAGGTTCAACCTCCCCAAATAGGCACTGGCATGTAAGAATTTGAGTTTTTTCACAGCACATGCCAAATGTCTTGTTCCAATATTACTGCAACATAAAGAACCAAAAAATAAATAAGTATTGACATTGATTTTTCTGAGCTTTCTGTCAAGATGTCAGGATGTATGTTTTCTATATTCATTCACAGCACTTAGTCTCAGTAAAAAACAGTTTTACACTTTGCTTTAGGCAGACTCCATTCAAAAGCAGTTCCTGGACAAATTAACACAGAAGAAGAAATAGTAAAGCCAGATTTTGAGATGTTCTAAGATGAGCTTTTTCGTTATCTAGTTCATTATCTCAACAGAGGTAACTACACAAAAACCTACACAGAGTATACTTAATTGGTAAATACTGAAAGGAACTGAAAGTTGAAAAATAATGCAAATAAAAGCAAACTAAGATTCTTGTTTAATAAATGTTTAAGATTCTTGTATAATAAATGGGAATGAAGTGTAACCACAAAACAGAAATATCTAAGATAGGGATGTTTCCAATATGAAAACTGTCTGGGGTTTTGATTTTTTTTATGATGTGATGGTTTGATTGCCAGATTCCTCAGTTAGACAAAGAACCTCAACCCATATCCCATTCAGTTCAGTGGAAACAGGTCCAAATCCAGACTGAAAAACAGCTGTCCCATATCTAGAATGATTTTTGGTATATTTTGGGTTATAAAACCATCTTGTAATACAGTTATCATGCACAGCTTATCATCACATTAAACAATATTTACTCTGAGAATTCTATTTAACCTGCATTAATATGACAAGACGTATTTAAAAAGCAACAGAGCGAGAAGTACAAAGCAAAGAAGCTCCACCTTTTATCCTAAGTGACTCCTGCAGTATCACAGCAAGTTACAAAAATCTGAGATTTTTGTGAAACCAGGTTCTACCACACAACACAGCATGCCAACCACTTCATTCATAAAATCTCTCCCCCAAGCATTATAATTACTTATATCGTGAGAAAGTCCAATTCAGTTCCAGGACTAGGAGATTTTTTATTTTTTTTTTAATAGGGGGGAAAAAAAAAGTTAACACTGATTTTCATCTCTCCCCATAATATTAAAAATGATGTGTAAAGCTCTGCTAATCTGGTCTCTGGATAGCGCCCAATCTCTTGCCACGTGTTTCTGTTCTGGGTCTTGCCCTACGGGAATTTCTGTCAGCACATGCTCAGGAAACAGTTATACTGTTCACTTTCTTTTTTTTTTTTTAAGATGGACTCTATCTGAAGTTTGGTGAACCTTTGCACTAATCACTGCCAGGTGCCTCTGGCTATGTGTCTGGAATGCAAGGAATCTTTTCCTTCTCTCCCTCTTTCTTCCTTTCTCTCTTCCCCCCTTCTCCCTGATACAATAAATCCTGCACTGCAGATCACCTTGCTGAGCATCATTGCTTTTTATTACCCTTTTCTCTAAACAATGAGCAAACAAGTTGTTGGGCTGGGACACAAGGCCCCTGTCTCTGCTGGGGAACTGCAGGTCAGACACTGTTTCTGTTCCTTTCCTCACTGTGCTTGTGGCCAGCTTGAGGAGGTGACAGCTGTAGTGACTCCAGCTCTATTCCTACCCCTGCTACAGTGCAGCGTGTGACATCCCTGTGTCTCACCTCTCTCAGGTAGGGATGTCAGCCAGTTTCCTTGCATCTACATAAATACTAGATACAAGTTTTCATTCAGTGTTGCCTTGGATTATTTTACTCCAGTTCTGCTTCTTCACTCACCCATCAACATGTGCCTGTACAAGGAGTGCAGGAGCCAGTGAGCTGTGAGGAGTAAGAGGGGCTTCATCAACATTATGGAGAATTCTATCTACAGGACCTTTAATGTGACTGAAGATTCTTAGGTGATTTAATTCCTTTAGAGTATTTTTAACAAGACCAATCAAGAGTGGGATGAAAAAAGATTCGAGTTCAGAATTGCACGTCAGCCAAAGGAATCCCTTCCTGGTACACAATAAAGCTTTCTGTGTGGGCTTTTCAGAGTGACTGAAATACTCACAACCTCTCCTAACAAATACACATGCAAGTTTCAGTTGGGCCTAAAACATAACTCAGTATTTTATAATGCTTTTCCTTACCTGCACAAATTCACACATGTACACAAACTCACACATATATCCCAATGTTTTTTTCGATGTTAAATTAATCTCTCTACAATTTTTCTGACCTGGTATGTGCAATTTCTACAGAGCAGTTAATCACAGCAATCATCATGGGAACTGGGCCAATCTAAAAGACATTTCTGTTTATAGGGGCTTGTAGAATAAGCTTTGAAATGAAGCTGATGAATCACTGCAGTGGAAGCTGCTACATGTAAGGGAGATTTGAAAATCTATTCTTGCCAACGATCTAGCAGGGAAATGCACTTCAAAAGTAGAAATAACTCCTTATCAATGTGGTCAAAGAAATATCAGAACATATTTAAATAACAAGCACTGCTTTTGGTTCAAATGATTGCCAGGAAGTCAATTACAAAGACATGCAATCAAACACAGATATTGTCTGCTCAGTCTTATCTGGCATGTACTGCATGCTGGGCTGATCTGTCTTATTATAGTCATTTAAGGTCATTATCCTCTGGCAAACAGGCAGCAAGACGCTTCCAGGTGCAGGTAGATCCTGTACAGGTAGCTGATGTCTGCTTTTGTCAATACTGAGTAGTGGGAGATGTTAAGGTAACTTAATCATTTGGTTTACATCTAATTGCAGAATTTTTGGTTAAAAAGCAAAAGACAATATGGGGGGGGGAAGAAAGGGAAAAAAAAATCTGATTTTAAGTGTAAATTTAACTAGAGATGAAATCATGGCTAAAATCATTAATATAATGGTGAAGGGCTGCAGTTGAATCCATCTGAAAGGGTTCCTGAGTTACTCTGACCAACACCTTTAACCTTCCACCATTCTCCTGTAATTCTCTTTTTTTGTACTCTAAGAGTTTTGCTTGCAGGCAGGCAGCACTGCATGTACTGTGAGCCCCACTGATGAAGGCTCTCTAATGAATGTCAGCCCAGCCCTTTCAGAAACAGAAATGAAATACATGCCCACCTATTTCTGCTGATGGCCAAACAGTGTTTTACCCCACGATCAACCACTAAGTTATTCTTAAACATGTGTTGTTGAAATAAGCCTATGCTAATGCTAATTTAGCTTTAACAGGGGAAAAAATACTGTATATGTGTAGCTGGACATGATTATAAATGAATTCTGATCACATTTTCCACAATGAGATAAATTACTTGGGATTTGAAACCAGATGCTTTTAATTACTGATTTTCTTTGTTAGAGGAACCTCAGCTCTGCACCTGTACATTGTTCTTTCTTTGGACAGATGTACTGATGCCCCTTTTGCGTGCTCAGATCCATAACACTGAGATAAATTATGATGGGTTCTTGGCTCCCTCCATTGAAAATGTTTTCAGCTGTCAGAGATATCTGTTTCTTGTTATTGGTTTTAGTGCTTTTGAAAGGAAGACTAAAACACTGACTTGTGTATTCTATTATAGATGAAGAGTATTCTCCAGTGGAATCCACATTGAATGAGTGATGTTTCTCCTTGGTCCTAGGAACTATCATAAAAACTGTGTAGGTATTTAGTTCTCCAGAGTACTTGCAGAGAGTAAAAATTTGTTTCCTACAAAGATCCTAGCAACCTGCCAGCTACTAGTCAATTTATTTATGTGAGCTCACAAACTTAAAGTTGAATACCAATCACACGAGTAGCTAGTCACATAATTGTCACTGAACGTAATAAGAATTAGGCACACAAACGTATCCTATCTGGCCACAGATTCTGGCAGTTAAAGGAGATATCACAACCTGTTGAAAAGAATATCCCCTATTTTTTTACTAGTTTAGAGACAAATCTTAAATCTTACCCCAGAAACAGCAATGCTCAAAAAAACCAGCTGTTTGCAACCAAGACTGAAACAATTGGAGCTGGGATCCATCTGATGAGCAAGCTCCCACCAAACTCTTTGTATGCCATCATCATCTTCCAGCAAAGCTGAAGCCAAACCCAACCCCACAGAACAGAGATGTGAAGGGGTTGGGTGGTGCTTTCTCCCAGCTCCACAGCTGAAAGTGAGCAGGCTGGGCTGGGCCAGATTCTTCTTTAAAATGGAGGCACCTGACAGGGTCCTGGCAATATGTGGAACAGGGCTGAAACGTGGGCAGGAGCTGGCTCACAGCCAAAGTAGTACATGGTAGTAGTACAAATACAAACCTAACACCCAAGATTTTTCCCTATGTATTTCTTTTCAACCTTAAAAAGATTAGAAATTTCAAATCTGGTGTCCTCTCTCTGAGCAAGAAAGGAGGCTCTGTGTGTGTTGCATTACTTTACGTAAAGAGAAATGAAGGACTAAATTTTTAACAGAGATCTCTTCACATATAAGTATTTCTGTGGTATTTGGATTAACAGGTGCTAAGAAGCAAGCAAACAAAAATTCTGATGTTTAAGCATCCTGACTAAACTGCCTCTTTTCACTTGATCGTTTCTGAGTCCTGTTTCTTGTGATTTTGTTATGGGTAAGTGGCTCTTCTGGTAGGCATGGAACATGGTTTGGACTTGTAGCAGTTAGCTGGTGAGAAGCCAAGAGAGTTGTGTGAGTTTCTGCCTCTATCCCTGAGTACTTAATCCTTTATATTAAATGCTCACAAGACTGGACTCAGAGTTCTCATTAATCATCATCTATGGACATCAGAGATGTCTTAATCCCACTAGTCCTTCATTTCCTGTTGTGTTTACTGAGCACAAACAACCTAAATTACCACAGGACTACAAAAAAATAGTTTCACTTTCCTTTCCCTTGAAGACACATCACCTTCCCAATAAAGTTATTTGTCAGCACCCCCAGCTTCTTTTGAGAACATAAGTGCTGTTTGTTACAGGCGACACAAGTGACAGAGGGCCTCACAGTCCCAAATAGAGGGACTGTGTTTAAAATCCTACAAAGTGACCTTGTTAGGTTATTTAGCTAAAGTGGTGCAAATCCCTAACTTGGTGCCACCACTCCAGCTCACTTAAATTCAGTCGTATCAGTTTCATTTAAGCTGATAATTTATCACACTAAATATTTTAAACTGGAATTTACAGAGAAAGTTTACAAGTGAAACTAAGTACATTTTTAGAGGACTTTGATAACAGCTAAAAAAATACATTAAAAAGAAAGCCAAGTGCAACATCCACTAAGATTTAATACTAAAAGCTGGTTTTCCATCTTTAGATGGAAATCAAAACAGACTATTTTTGCAATGGGCAAAATGAAAGTGAGTGAGACATTCTACATGGCAAATGCTACAAGAAATACTAAAATAAACATTTGCTACCTGAAATAAAAAATAAATATATATTTAAACCTGGATCATGACAAACCCACTTTTTGGATGCCAAAGTATTCCTCAGTCACACACTTTCAGTTTAATTAATAGCAATAGAAGTAATTTTTTTTGTCTAGCATACACTTCATACCAGAATTTGAAAAAATACTCTCCATATTGTATAAAGCCAGTATAAATACATTTGGTAATGAAGTCAGATTTTGTTAGAACATTTTCAAGTGAATTAGATAATTTTGTCAAACTATTTAAATGTCTTTGCAAACCATTTGGGAAAATTGACTGCTGCACTTGTTATTGACTTTGGCAAAGGATGGTATAACATAGAGCTTTTGAAAAAAAAAAAAAAAAAGAAAAGAAAAAGCCTTTAAATCAAATTCTGAATCTGATGTCAAACTTGAGTAGACTATTTGTACTCTGCCTCATGTAGTTTTTGGCATCTTGCATATTTGATGACTCAGTAATTAGATTTCTTGATAGTAATCATTTGGTTCATTCCACAGACTTAAACTATGCAATCCAGTGTTGTCATCATACTGAGTCACAGTGCAGAAATTCTTTGCATTTACTTAAATGTGAATGCTGAGACAGCTGACAAATGAGGCAAAACATTTTTTGTGTGCCAGAAAGCTGGAGCAGTTAGGATGAGGAAAGGTAGTGTTAGGTGTTTCTTTCCTATTGTAAACCATATATATCTTATATGAGTAATGGCATAGGTGTAACAGGTCTATAATTCAGTGGCTCCAGCATTAGATTTATTAAGTGATTATGCCCAGCTAAATGGAAGAGTGCTTTAAACAAAACTGTGCTAAATATAATTTAAGGACTATTAGTTCACACTAAGTTTCTGTACTTATGATTGAAATGTCATGTACAGGCTTTGTTTCAGCAGTCATTAATAATGTAAGCATAAACAATTAAAATACAGCAAAAAATATATTGGACTGAATATATCAGTGCTAAATACATATTATTTTGAGTTTAGAAAATGGTCCTTGAGATGGTGAAAAATTCCAAGTAATAATGTCATGAAACTAGATATCCTGTTACAAAATAACTATTCAAAAATACATTCCACCGACGTTTGTTTCATGATCAGCCATCTGTTATCTCACTCTTACATTTTGTCACAGGATATTAAGTATGGTGTTTCTTGTAAAAAGACTTTACGTTACTTAGGAATATAAGCACTGAGATAATAAATCAGCACTGTTACCTCCTCTGAGAAAGAATACCTGTCCCAATAGAACTGAAAACAGTGGAGACAATTCTGTTGTAAACTCTAGCCTAAGCAAATGATCAAAATGTCAGCAGAAGGAGCTCTCTGAGACCCTTTCTTTGCTGAGCACACTGGTTCTGCTGAAAACAGAAGTGCTGTGCTCTGGAATGGAGACAGGAGAGGCCTCAGAGAGAACTCATCTGAGAGCTTCACACTTCTCAAACTGGAAAACTGTCTGTTGCCCTCCTTCTGGTCAAGACTTTGCTTTTATTTCTTATTTTATTTCTTATCAGCAGTACCAAAACATGGAGTGTCTTAGAAACAAATCCACCTTACTGACAGCCTTACTACACTCAGTGTTGTAAGTCCCCTCCCTGTCCAAAGTGCTGGGAAGAAAAACTGTAAATGTGATGAGTCTAGGCACACACACAAAAAAAAAGGTCTTGGCAAAAAGATTAGAATGGAATTTTGGGTCTGAAAAGGATTCTTTACTGTTGAGAAGATGTTATGAGATCCTTGAGAAAACCCTGCTTTAGAAACACCAGATACTGTAGCACTGCAATGCAATCCACACTGTAGCAATGGGATCTACCCAATCAGTGTGATAATACTCTCTTCCCTGATTAGGATCCTGCTGGTTAATGCCTGCTGATGAGAGATGCATTACAAACAATCTTATCAGACAGCAAGGAAGTGAGCAAGCCTGCTGCTCTGACCCTCTCTTACTAAGGCAAACACTGCCTTGCTCCTGAACAAGTCATAGTTTGAGTTTTTACCCCATGGGAGATTTCTCTTTTTGGCTGAGAAAAGTTCCCAGCACTTATCCAAGCCTAGAAAAAGTCAACAAAGAAGAATTATTAAAGAAAAATAAATTCTAAATGCAGTTGCATGCTATAAATATATATATATGTGTGTATCTCAGGGTGTTTTGTTGAAGGCCAAGGCCCTGAGCAACCCAACAGTAATGTCAAAGTTTGTCCTTGGGGAAGGACATGGGATGGATGACATGACCTTCTAAGATCCCTTCAGACTAAATTATTCTATGATTCCAAACCAAGCAAAACTTCTTAGTTTGGGCCAGGGTTTTTCATTTGAACAGCATCAATGCAAAGTAAAATAAACAAGTAATTGTTTGCTATCATGCCAGACAGAGGCTGAGCACATTTCACACACATACCCTTCCCTGGCACTCTCCAACGGCGACTGATGATGATGTGGGCTGGCAAGGGTGGAGTCGAGTGGGTGGTGTCTTGAGGGGATGTCAGGAGGAGGTGGCAGAATTCCTGGTGAGGGACCATTATGGTTAGTGCTGGGACCACTGTACATGCCTGTGAACACACAGCATTTTGCAACATCAAATAAGCAAGGAAGGAAGGAAGGAAGTGCTTGAAAAACCCCAACTGGAATATCCCCTTTTCCCCCACCCAGCCCTAAGACAGCTCTCTAGTTCTGTTGGGACTGGGGGACTCACTGCCAGGGGCTGTCACCTGTGCAGAGCCCCAGAATGTCAGGGAATTCTGCTGTGCTTGGAACAGCCCTCACACTGCATCGAGGTGTTTTGACACGTGTCTCCCCTCCAACCCTCTCAGGTGGTCCATTTCTGCTTGCTCTGCCTGCAGACCTGTAAGCACTCATTTTAATGTCCCATGTCACTGACAGGGTTCGTGTGGCTCCTCCCAAGGCCTCGCAGTGACATGGAACAAGCAGAAGGCAACATGGAAATCCGGAGCTGTGGGAAATGTCTGACAGCCCTTCGGGAGGAGAAGCAACAGCTGAATGTCAGCATCTGTTTCAGTGCAACTGAAAAGCAGAACCACTGAGGGAAGATTCCAGTCACCTTTGTCAGGGACTTCACATGAGTCAAAAACCTCTCATGAACAGTGAGTCTTTGGCTGCTGACAGATCTAAAGCAACAGAAATGAACCACATCATCTCTGTCTCCTGCTAGACAGAACATTTGTCAACCAGCCAGTGAAACCAACATGATTCCTGCACTGAAAAGCAGACAGAAGGGGCTTTAAGAAGTCAGATGTTCACAGGTGATGCTAGGATTTACTTGTCAAAGCCTCTTCTGATTACAGTAAGTCAGTAAATATGCTTCTGCATTGTGAAAATGTCATTTTTCTGCTGGTGGCTTCAGTCCACATGATAACACAGTAGTTTCCACTTCCCCCAAGATTCTTACTTTCATTACCAGGCTAGGAAGATGAGCCAAAGGCCAGTATGACCTTGATTCTACAGTGTCACTTCACACTTCACCTGTATTTACTTGCAACAACACACAGTTCAGGTGTATCAGCAGCACAGACTGTTTGTTCTCTCTAATGCTACCAGACTATTACTGGCCCCTGTCAATAACACCCCAAAGCTCAAAAAAACCCTTGCCAAGGAGGTTTTAGCAGTATGGTGGCCAGTAAATACACTCAAACATTTTATCTTACAGGCCTACCCTAAAGAGTTAAAGAATGTTTAAGAGGTCTCTCCTGCTCATTTTGGGTGCCACTCTCTGGTATCCATTTGCCAGGATTCATGAAAAGTGTCTGAAGGCAATTATCTCTGAGACATTTGTCAGATGTGGTTGGACTTGGCTGATGGATTTTAAAAAAATATTGTGGAGAAGGGAACCAATATACCTGTGGAGAGAGGCGAGCAAAAGGATTCCACAGGCTTTGTTTCCTAAGGAAATGAGATGAAACCCAGAGTCCCAGTGTGCCCAGACACAGGGCTGGTGGGAGGCTGACACAGTGAAGTGTGTTCCTGGGCCTGGGGGTGAGGCACTGAGACCATTTGGATGAGGGCTGCATCCACTCCTGAAACTTCTGGCTAGCAAGAAAGCTGAAACATGAGCCAGTGTAGACAAAGAATCAACCCTATTGTTCACTTGCTTCACTTGCACGGGGTGTCTGCCTGCAATTAAGAGCACTTTGAGAGCCACGTGGCACACACAATGGAAGATGGGATTTACTGTGAGATTCCATGTGAGCCTGCAGTGAGACATTTGTCATTCCTGTTGAGTCACTGGGAACCAAATTGGTACTTGTTAAAGTTAAAAGTTATTTATCTTACACAGTGCAAAACACTCCAACAGAACATTGACTTTACCTCCTTCAGAGGGATGGAACTTTCTCTCTGGCCATGGGCACTGTGCAGGCTGTGTTATCCCAGGCACTGTGACTGCTAAAAGCCATTGATGCTGCTACTGGAAATCATTTGGGCTGTAAAAAGTTTTGGGGTGCAGATTTTTATTTCTGACTTAAGACACTCACAGTTTGGAGCTGCTGCCACTCTGATCCCATGACTACCTAAGGTGTGTTGAGCCCAAAGATTTGGAAGGAAATATTGGCAGCAGTAGTTTTATCAGGAAAGAGGGAGGTGAACCACCTTGTTCAGGGAAGCAGGAGGTGTCTGCTGACACAAGGGAAACAGGAAGGAGCAGCTGCTTGAGGGGACAGAAAGTGTCTTTGATGTGTGGGTCCAGGAAACCAAGTGGCTCTACAGTGGGCACAGGGGGATGAGCCTATGCCAGCCTCAGTATAATTTTCAGTGTTTCTAAAATTTCACTTCTTTTACAGTTCTTCCCTTTTCTTCAGGGCTGACCAATAATATCCTGAGTACCTGAAGTCACACAGCAGCCTTTGGAGCTGGTATGAATGACTTCTCCTGCAAGTGCAACACACTTCAGGATGGAACCTTGGGCCTCTTCACACATTGACCATCTTAGCTTGTAAATATGTGCCATCAATCAATATTTCAAATAGCTTGGCCTTTAACCTTAACATCTGTTCCTAGAACAGTACTCTGAGCATCTGTGACTTGCAGTTTTTCTTTGCCCCATCTTTATTCTGAGACCAGAAAAACAGTAACAAAACATGCCCAGAGAAAATGCCCGAGTGGAATCCTTTTGCTCGCTGTTTTACCCAGTCCTAAGCACAACCTTGCTTTGAAGTTGGACACAAGGGAAGGGAGATTTTTTAGTATTTCTTTTTTCCTGTGATTGGTTTTCATCCCTGACATATTTAAAATGTGCTTTAACTTGAAGAAAGACAAAACTAAAACTCTCCAGGAATTCAAGTGATCCCTAAAGCCCAGACCTCTGCACATCAATAATGTGGTTTCTCTGAAAAAAGAAAGGGGGAGGAGGGGAGGGCGGAAAGAAAAAACCCTACCAAACTCAAAAAAAACCCCCAAACCATGAACATTTTCATATTTTCAAGTGGAATCCAGAGGACATCATGTACTGTATTTATCCACATATATCCTATATAGAGTATCAGAGCTGATGAAATGCTGATCTCTGCTTCTTTGAAAGAGCAAATGTGCAATCATTGCATACCACAGGTGGCAGCAGGAATGTCCTTATGCTTGAGTGCCCTAAGGATATACCCTCCAGAGTGACAGAGGAACAGGATTGCCTATGGAATTGTACTACAGATAGTTTGAAGCAACTTCTGTTTCACTGTATAACAGTCTTTCAAATCTTGATTTATTTTCTCTGGCACTTTGTCATACAATGTATGTGATGGGGTCTCATAGGGGGTCACCCCATGGAAGTATCAGGGATGACTTATGAGGTTTTTTTACAACATCCTGGTGATGGATTGACATAATCAGCAAAGAAATAATATCAGAGAAAGGCAGTATTATTGATAGATAAAATCCTTAATTTCATAAGAGGTTCTCAGAAATTACACTGAGAGGTTAGGGAAGGTCTCTTTATCTATAAGGTAATAACTTTTTTCCTGTTTTATTGTTGTCACTTGAAATCTGAGGCAATTTCTGAGGCTCTGAAGTGCAGCCTGTTCTGAAGGAAATGTCAGTGGACTTTCTTGTCCTGTCTGAAAGGAGATGTAGAGACAGAAGATAGGGACAGATTTTCTAGCAGGGTCTGTAGTGATAGGACAAGGGGTGATCGTTTTAAGCTAAAAGAGAGGAGATTCAGATTGGTTGCAAAGAGGAATTTTTTTTATTCTGAGGGTGGTGAAACACTGGTCCAGGTTGCCCAGAGGGTTGGTAGATGCCTCATCCCTGGAAACATTCAAGGTCAGGTAGGAAGGGGCTCTGAGCAGCTTGGTGTAGTTGAAGGTGTCCCTGCCCACTGCAAGGGGTTGGGCTGGGTGACCTTTAGAGGCCCCTTCCAACCCAAACCATGCTATGATTCAAACTGTCCTCCACTCTTAGGCATGGCATGAAGTATTCCAGTCTCCACATTCCTGCTCTCAGTTTAGGAAGAGTTTAGGAATCTTTTTTTTCTGGAGATTTTCTCTAGACTAGATAAACTGCTAGATATAAAATGTTGCCATATCCATCCCATTTCTAATACACAACTGCCATTAAAATATGAGTAAGTACTGGGGTGCATTTGGGACATGACAGAGAATGACACAAGAGAAGCCTATAAATCAGATGAAGTGCAAAATCTGGAATTCTGTATATAGAATTGGTTATCCTATCCCAAACTGGATTTTAACAAGTTAGAGAAATTTCAAGGCAGTAAGATGAATTGCTCTCCAAAAGTAGATTCCACCAAAGCAGATGAAGTGAGAATCTGTGTGCATATTCTTCTCAGAAGACATCATCTGAATGTTGCACATGCACAATTAATCAAGGAAAGTATATTTTTTCAAAAAAGTGTAGGCTTTGCAACTCTCTGATACACGATGTTGCTGAAGACAAGAGTAAAATAAATATGAAAAGTAGGAAAAGGGCTAAATAGTTACATGGACAGAAAGAGATCTGAGACTGAAAACAGCTGAGTTAGGAGTTCCCCACTGTAATCTCTACCATCAGTGGAGGTACCTGGGTGCTTTCACAGGGTGAGGCAGCTTGCAATTAAACTGATGGCCTTTGAGAGTTCCTCTTTCCCTCTGCTGGCTAAACAGAGAACCTGAGGTTGTTACATGCCTGAATCAGGATACTCTGCTGAGGTTCAAAAGTTGTGAATCTAGACCTTTCTTTCAGCAGAAGGGAATGAAGCATCTTTTATCTCTTCCTATAACATGTATAGAAGAGTCTAAGGTCCCTGAAAGGGGCCAGCTCCTGTTCAAACCACAAGAAAGAAAGAAAAGACAGACAAGAAGGAATGAAAGTAAGATTAAATACTAGAAAAGATAATCAAAACAACATGTCTGACATTTCAAATTCAGGCTTTTGCTCCATTCATACATCACAATCTGATCTGTTATAATCACACAGTGCATGATAATAGATGGCCTCAGCAACTTTTCTGCAGCTCCTGAAGAGCTGGAAAACCCCCTTGCTGCATGACTTTCTCTTTGCTAGAGCACTCAGCCTGAGCAGAGCTCATGCACCTGCATTCTGCTGCAGCCAAGGCAAACTTTGTAAAAGAGAACGAATGGGCAGAGGCTGAATTTCAGCAGGGCTGCCACCCCCACCACATGAAATTAATAGGAGCCACTTGACTAACTCTGAAAAAAAACCCAAATAGTCAGGCCTTAGCAAACAACTCACAAAAATATTCCATTTAAGTTGGTGGTTTGGGTTTGTTTGTTTTGCTTTTTTCATCTTCCATATTGGCAAATCAGACCCATAAACTGTGTTGCTTTAACTCCTGTATTAAATGACATATTTAGCACCGTACTTATTAGAATTATTCTTACCTGTAATTAAATCATGGTGACCTACAGATCTACCACATTTCCCATCCAAAATGTGCTGTGAAGATGTGTGGAGCTGTTGTATAGCTAAGCATTCACTGAGTACATCTTGTTCGATATCAGTGCATGAATTTAGCTACAAGAGGAGGATAAAACAAACATTTTATTGCAAAGCAAACCAGATTACTTCTATTTAATTTTATATGTCTCTTTGCTTAAATATTATGTATAGAAGGAAGGAACAAAATGTCATTCTTGGGAACTTGGGGTAATTAAGGATGTCTCTATTACTTGGTGGTTTTAATTAGAGATAATTCTAGTTTTCTTAAGCACACAAGTGTACTGGTCTTAAATCAACAGTTTGCTTCAGAAAATAACATACCCTGTGCTTCTTTAAACCTTCCTGGGTAATTTAACTGCATATTTTCAGACTTTCTGTAGTTTCTTGGGTTCTTTGGTAAGAGGATTGCATCACCTTGTAGCTGTGACACTTGGAAAAACATTTGATAGGGGGGAAAAAAAGGGTTCGTGCTTATCAGATTAGAACTGGTGGAATAATAGGCTGTCAGTAATGTGTAAGAGGTATCACTGATATGTCAGCTGTTCTCCATGTCCATTAAAGCTCTGGCAAAAGTGTCTGAAACAAACTCTCGAAAAACCACAATGTCGATCATATTAAAAACAGCAGGAGAGGAGAATTAAGAAAGAAAAGCATTTCTAATTCTCTTTCAAACATGCTGATGTTGCCAAGCTTTTGTCATAATAGAGTGCTCACGTTACACAAACAGCCATCATATTCTATAGCCATTAATAAATAGTTATTGTCTTTAGGTTTACAGTTTTGCATACCACCTCCCCTGGGGTTGGTTATTCTAAATAAAAGGTCCAGGCAAACCTAGTTAGCATTCTGCTATACAGCCATTTGTTGGTTCAAGATAAACATCTAACATTTGGATCACAAACTGCATCTGCAGCCAATTAAACTTAAACTACTACTAAATTAACAGCTAACTTTCTCCTATTTTGTTCTTGTAAAGCCTTTCAGAACAACCAAATATTACCACTGCAGTCATCTTTTAGGCTGTGAACTAAATATTCAGGATTCCTTTGATGTTACTCTAAGCTCAGGGGGTTTTATTTTCTATCAGAGATGGCACATTTTGGTAGCATATCTCAACCAAGACATGCAGGCAGAGCAGCCTGTTTATTTTACTTTCTTGGCTAAGTCACTTCCACTCAGAACTCCTGGGAGGCTGATACCAACAGACAATTGTCTTGGTCAAGTTATAACCAAAAATGAGCAAGCAAGCATGATCAGTCTTTTCCTTCTTTTTTTCCAAAGTAGACTGCCACTGTTTCAATGACACTGAGATTTACTTAGTTGTGAAATGTTGTCTTTTTTCCTTTTATAAGCTTAAGGGAAATATTTGGGGGGCTGTGTGTATTGTTTTTTCTGAGTGAGATTTGCCTTGGTCCCTTTTCAGAGAGACTGCTTAAATCTCCTGCTTTTTCAAATGCCTTTTAATTTCAAGGAAAAAAAGACACAGGATCAAGCAAAGGTCTTGCTGTTGCAAAAGACTTGTGTGCCCCAGTCAACCTCTTTTTGTGGCCAGTTATTGCTATGGCTTTCTGACTCTTCCTCTCATTAAGACCTGAAGGCTGTTATACAGAAGCATTGGGAATTTTGCAGTCTGTGGTGTGGAAGGAATGTGCACAGCCTGTGGAACCTTCTAGAGACCTGTAATTAAGCCATGTGGCCTGATAATACAAAATAGGGCTTGAAAACGAGGTGCTGCTTTCCAGCCCTGGAGGGCTAGGTGGGAATTTTGACTGGAACCTGATACATGCAAAGACAACTGTGGACACCTGGATGAGTGGTAGCTATGAACAGGGTTACTCTTAGGCACAAAGTTCCACGTGTG
Organism: Phaethornis superciliosus; assembly: GCA_023637945.1. Taxonomy (NCBI): domain Eukaryota; kingdom Metazoa; phylum Chordata; class Aves; order Apodiformes; family Trochilidae; genus Phaethornis; species Phaethornis superciliosus. The sequence goes on from JAJQWJ010000009.1 coordinate 25,336,103, forward strand.
TTGGGTGTTTCTTGACTGACTATTTGAAAGAGTGTGCACAACTCTGGACACTGTTATAGCAAGTGTGACTCAGGCAGCATGCATCTGACACAGGGAAGAGTTTTAAGAACTGGGGACAGACAACTGTTCTAGGAAAGGGGACCTAAATTCAAATTGGTGGATCTGTCCAAGTGAAAACTGTAGGGGCACATAATTCATACTGAGAAGTAGCAGGAGGAAAGAGGTATAAGACAGGGGGCAGGGCTGACACAAGAACAAACCAGTATGAAATTGTCACAATTATATTCAAGTGAAAAAATTAGGCCTGTTTGACTCCTCCACAGCTCATTCCCAAATTCTGCAACTAAGATTACCTGGGTTCTGCCATGGTCTCTTCTCTTTATATGCTCCATTCTTTGCTCTCCAGTATTTCTAGTTCTTACCTCTGACATTTTTTCAAACTAGCTGCTCCCTAGCTCTATCTTGCCAGGCTGTCACTTCTGCTCTGTCCTCCATCCTTACAACATTCCTTGCTGTCTGATCCGAGATTCTTTTGGCAGTGGTGAGGCAGCTGGGGGAAGATGTCATTGCTGCTTATTGAACTAATTGTAATTGCTTGCTGTGGCTTACATTCCCTTCCATTCCTAGGCCTGAAGTCTGCTCATGGTCTGTTCTGTCACAGACAATTGTCTTTTTACAAAGTGTGTGTACAAATGTGTAATAAACAAGTCTCTGATCCTGGACTGGTGCCTGTAAGCAACTCCATTTAATAATGACTTCAGGATTTAGCCCACAGAAACTAAAATACTGATTTGAATATAATAGTAGTGAAAACATAACTAGCAGTCTGGTTTGGAATGATTTAGAAATGCATTTAAAATACAGATGTGGTGGGAAAATAGGGGTTATCATTTGCCATCGGTTACAAGCACTCCTTTCCTGACATTTCCATAGCATCCTGGCTTAGGTTCAGTTGTGTTTTAGATGATCTGCCAACATTTACTAGCTGATTGCAGAGACTCAATGCATGGACATTTTATGTGAAGAACAGCAGAATATGAAAGAGACACACAGGAAAGAACTGTTTGAAGAGAAAGCGTGGGGCTAAGTGAAATTACAGGTAGCCTTGTAAATGTACAGCTACAAAGCGGCCTGGGTAGCAACAGTGATTAAACCCCCCCCAGGAAAATTAGCTCAAGGGAAGTTTTCTTCTAGTGATAGCGCAGAAGAACTCTGATTTGAAAATATGGAAACCAAAGGTAAATGAAAAGTAGCTTGCTGGAGGAGATGCCTGAGGTTTGGCCTGGTGGCTCTTACCTTCTTACGCACCTGCTGTTCTTTGGCTGAATGAGCTTTGACGTGTTTGCGCAGGGAGCTGGGGTCGGTGTAGCGCTTGGAGCAGCCCGGGATCTGACAGGCGTAGGGTTTCTGTCAATGTGAGAAAAGGGACAAGGTTTCCTCTTGCTCTGTGTCTCTACAATCAGCATACAGCACGCTGAAGGGTGGCCCTTTCTGGGGAACACGGAGTTAAGCCTGAGCTGTCTTCTGCTTCTGTGTTTGCTCTGCCTCCTCTCTGCACGCCAGCCAGGCAAGATGCAAAGAGAAGAACTGCACTGATTGCTCTGATTCTGCACTCCATACAGACACTGAGAGCATCTGCCACACCTGTCATGTTGGATATTGATTACTGGGCTGCATTAAATGTTAATGAGATGTAACCGGTTGGATTTTGAGAGCATGATTTTTTTTCTAGCCTTTTTAGTAGACAGAATGATCACAAGATCACCCAGCCTAATTATAAGTATAGAAGCTCTTGTTTTGAGTTGTGATTTACATAGTTTTCAACAAGAACTGTTCCATACACAGTAGAGCACAAGTTTTGGCATGGCACACATTTGGTTTCCTTCATACCTTGTTCCTGTTTTGAATAACAGCAGCAATATCTTTCTTTTCGTAACTCCTACACAAACAACCTGCATCAAACATTGACATCTGAGCAAATCAATACAGAAATAAAAATCCATTGATCTTGATTTTATTGGGAAGTCCTTTCCAGCTGAATTTGCCACTTCTACATGACCCATCACTTTCCCAGGAAAACCATCTGAGTCTGGGCAGGCATTGCCAGTTCACTCTTCTCACAGGAAAAGAAAAGAAATAAGGATGCTCCATTTTACTCACTGATTCTGGAGTGCCAGTGACTGAAGCCTCACCAGGGTTTTCTCTTAGTTATGCCTACTCCCAACAAATGAAACACCCTCTGTTACTGAACAACCTCCAAAGAAATGTGCAGTTACCAGCTTGAGTAAAGGAACTCTGGCACTTGTTATTAAGTAACCACTGACTTAAGTGATAACAAAATAGTGCTGCATGTCAAAACTCACAGTTTTGGATGAGCAGAACATTCCTTTTTCTCTGTTTTCTTGCCTCATCTGTCAGCATTACCTCAGCCTTCTCACTTGGACTAGTAAGTCCTTTCAGTGTCTTTCCAAAGGTAGAAAGCTGTTTTTTTCATGACCTCAGTGTCACATTCTTTAATCTCCTTGGTTTCAGGAAGAGGATGCACAAAAGGGAAAAAAATCCCCTAGTTTTGTGAGAAGTGACTGTGAGGTCCTTAAAAGAAGTTGCCCTACCCCTGGAGGAGTGATGACATGCCCTTTTTACCACAAGGACAGATGCACTCCCTTTGTTCTGCTTTTTCCTAGGAGAAAGATCTACTTCCAGATGATTTAGTAGAGATTTGATCAAACTAGCATACACCAGTAAGTCTCTGAAATGATTTACAGGTTCTCCTTTTGGAGAAGATAAATGATGGAATGACCTACATTGAGAAGCTTTAAAACCAATTCCAAATGCACTCAATAAGGAATAAGCAGTCTATATAAATGCCTTTTCTTTCTATGTACCTCCAGAGGATAAGTATTGCTGCTCTGTCCAGCCAGCAGGAAATTTCTGAAGGAATAATAGAATCATTCACCAATTCATGACCTTACAGGGCTAACACAGCACCTACCCAGAATATCGAGGGTGTCTGGAACACAGAAAACTGACACCTGAGTAAAAACTATTGAAAAAAAACTTCAACAAATCTCTTGGCAGAAAAAAAAAACAGCGGAGCATTTTTCAAATTATTGATGTCATTCAAATTAGAGATAGAATCATTCAGCTTAGGGATAGGGAAACTAGATGAGAATCTGACTGCCCTTCAAAAGACTTTCTTTGCTGTTCCAGGCAGTTATTTTGTCTGAGCTCAGGCAATGTGCAGTCTTTATGGTAGCACCACCCTGTAGCTCTGTTATTTTTCACATTCATGTAAGCACACAATACACTAAGCTAAACCATCCAACTTCAATTACATCAGTTAAGTGGGAGTTAGTTACTAGGGTTTAATACTACAGAAAGAGTTTTGAAGAACCTGCAGCAGAATAGTGTGAAGGATGTTTCTAGGTATTTAAGAAAGTTAGTAGAAAATGATTACTGTACCTTTTTCCTGATTTATGAGCATTTCAGATAATAAAGGCAGAAATAAAGAGAGAAGAAAATAGAAAGTTAAGAGATTTGTCTTCAATAATACAGTGATCAACAGATATAAGAACTTTTGCTTATTTTGGTAACCATTAGAATTCTCTTTCAAAACTAATAAATGGTTTTAGCTCTTTGTGACTTTGGCTAATAAAAAATATATCTATTCAATTCAAGCAGTTACATTTCAAAACTGTGCACCAAATTTCATGGCTCTTTCAAAGGAGACACATTTTAGAACTAATTACAAATTCAAATATCTCAGGTTGACTTTCAAATAAATAAAACATTGTTATTGTAAGTGTGCTTTGGTTTGGAAAATGTGACTGACTCGCTTCTCTTACTTGTTTGTTTTTGCAAGGCATAATGTACATTAGACATTCCTTAATGCTGCACTGTCTGAAATGTGTAACTGCTTAAAAAGTAAATATCAATTAAACTCAAAAGTTCTGCCCCATAAACACTTGGCCAAACATTAAACCATAGATTCACTTCTTTGAAAAAAAACAAAAGAACTACTCTGCCTATTATTCTTCACACGCTTTGGGCTGAAGTCTACAAAGCTGTCTACTTACTTTCTTTCCCTATAATACAGTCATTTGATTTTATCAGAGCCTAAGACACCAGAGATGTTCTCATCTTCTCTGCAAGACAAGTGAGAAGACTTGCAGAGTTGAGCCTGAATCTACCAGCTGTACATAAGAAAAGTATTTATTTCTTACAGTTAACTCTGATGATGGGGACAACAACTTTTGTATAGGTAAGAGAGAGATATATTTTGCCTTTGCAAAATTATGTCTAAAACTGAGATGCATTTACCTTCCACTGAGATGTCTAAACTGTTTTTTGCATTCATTCAGAACAGGCTTTACTGAAGCAACACGGGATAGGAAGCAAGACAATGACACACATTTATTTAGTGCAGCAGCAGTGACTCAGCTTTCACTCACACTATACTTTATCCTGCTGCTGCCTCCTCTTACTGGAACAAGAACAAGGGGAGAGTTTGCTGAGTAACTGATTCCTGAGTAACCTATTCTTGAGTAACATGTTCCTCAGCATGAGTAAGAGCTGAATTTGCCTTTCTCTGAGCAGGACTTTTTAATTTCTCAAGCCATACAATTCAAAACAAAAGTATTCAGCCTGTAGCTGAGTTTTCTGAGATGCTCCACATGAAGATGAAAGGTCTCCCCTCGGGTTGCAGAACAGACTGTGCACAAGGACCACTGGAAAACTCGGTGGAAGTCCCAGTATGAAATGATGCTTACGGTATCCAGGTGTGTTCGTTGATGCTTGGCCCGGTCGCTGGAGTTGCTGAAAGCTTTCTGGCAGCCAGGATGCTGACACAGGTATGGCTTCTCCCCAGTATGACTCCGGAGGTGAATCTTAAGGTTCTCAAGCCTAGAAAATGCCTTGTTGCACCCTTCAAACTGAAAAACGTCATAAAAAATTGTTGTAAAGTACTGCTAAATAAACCATGTGCAGCAACAACGAGAACAGTGTAAGATCCAAGTTGGACATGCAATAAATCAACCAACATTCGAACATCTGTTGAAATTTATGGATGAAACACAACATTTTGTGCTGTTCATTTAATCTGTCACTGAAGACATGGTGTGCAGCTCAGTAATAATAAAAGGGTTATAAATATCTCACGTGTTCTGCCTGAATGTGTACTGAACGCTTAAAGACCGTGTTAAAAACAGAAAAGTTAAAGAACAAGTGTTCTGATGAGTTCTCTTAGATGTTAATTGGCACAGGAACCACTGTGGGCAATAGCAATTAGCTGCTACAGCCAGAGAGCAAGAGAAGTTATTTGTGGTGGGTAAGAACCTGGTTTCAGATGTCTGAAATATTATCCAGGGGAGCACATGAGCACTGACTATTACAAGAAGACCTGATCCATTTGAAGATCAATCTAAAGGAACTCTGCTGTTATTCTGCACCCTTTTCTTTCCCAGACATATCATTCGGATCTGTTCTCAGCATTTATACACCCAGTAACCTGAGCAATTCTGACTTCTTAAGCACCCGTTTCATTAGAGAGCTCAGTAATAAAACACTGCATAGCATTCATAGCAAAAGTCCCTGTTTTGAATTATATCAGAATAAATAAATAATTAAAATGTCCAGCTACGAGGCCAAGGGAAGGATGTTTTGCATTGCTCACTGATATGTTTTGGTGTTACAGACACGGGGTGACTGCAGAGTAGGCACTCTCTTGAAGGTGGGCTTTGGGAGCTAACCAAATCCCAGCGAAGCAGCAAGGCCAAGCTTGTCCCTTCAGCTGTCCATGTCCCACCCCACGTGTGCCATTTCTTCATCTCTGACTGAGCAGACTCTCCCCTGCCTGTCTTGAGGCCCTTCTACATATTCCATTCCCCTCTCTAAAGGTGTTTCTGGTTCTCACACCCAGGCATCAAAAAACACAGCCCAGAAGGACATTATATAGCAACATCCCTTGTCACTGGGTCCTTGGGACACTTTATACCCTGCTGGCACCAGAATCACTGCAGTGACACTCCACAACCTGATCTGGTTTCCATGTTGTCTCAGGCCTGGAGGACCTGTTAGGTCACAGAAGTATTTTCTCAGCTATTCAGTCACGAACAGAGGATCTTGAGCCTCAGAATGTTTTTCTAATGGATTGACAATTTTCAGCTCCATATCTGCAGCCTAATGCAAAGTAGGAAAATATGCAGAACAATCCAAACTAATTAAAGGTCCAGCTCTATTCTCATTGATGTCGGTAGCAAAAATGTCAATGGCAAATGTCCTAAAACATCAAAACACAAGTTCAATTTAAAACACATGAAAGTAAATAAGATTTAGAGTTTGCTGGGTGCTGGATTGGGACTTCAGGAAGGGAAGGAACAGGCCTAACCATAAATGCTCAGAGCTACAATGTCAGCAGCAACACTCAAACAGAGGTTTATTCTACTTTTACTGTTGTCAACAGCCTTTTTTTTTGGTACTAACACATAATCCAAAGATCACCACATATGCCTGGATTTTAAAGGCTTTTCTCATGTATAAGTTCCTAATTTATATTATTTATATTATCCATCTGTCTTATGCTGAATAACAGATAGTGGGAAGTTGCAATGCTGTGATAAATTCATTATGAACATGGGGTGGGAGAATGTACCAGCAAAGGGAATGATAGGATTCCAGCACTCATGTTTTCAAAGAGGAAGGGTTTTTAAAGGTAGGGCTGGCTAAATGGGAAGAAAATCAGTAGAAAAGGAGAGGAGAGCAAGAACTGTGCTGGCAAGTGATGAGAAGAAGGGAAGGTGATGTATGAAGTGAAAGTGAAAGGCCTGGGAAGTCACCAGGAAAGGAGTTGGTGCTAAGAGCTGACAGCTTGGGGGCTGAGAGTTGCAGGAAGGTCTCCACTTTGAAGGACTCCAGGAAAACATACCTCAGCTCTGTTATTTCTTGCTGGATCTGCTGACTGTGTCCCTTGCAGTTTTTCCTTACAAGTCCACATGTGAAGACAGCACTGTTGAGACCCAGTTTCCCCAGAGGGAAGTGTCCCACCTGTACAGTGTTCAGGGACAAGATAACTTCAACTGGGTGGCTGAGGCAAACTGTGTTAGGATGACTTTGTAAGGTGATTCTTGGGCTTCACTGCAACTCACCATCCTTTTTAGCCCTTCCACTTACCCTTGCTACTTGGAATGTGTTTGTATTTATATTTACACCAAATTAAAAAATACTCTTGGATAAATGCTCATACTTCTCAAATAACCTCCCAGAAGATCCATCAGTCCCAGAAATGTCTCAGCTTCAACTACAAAGAGCAAATGTTCAGTTTCCAAAGGACTTTAGGATGGTAAGAGCTATTTGATCAACTGAGAAGGCCACTTAGAGTATCTCCCAGACATCTGGCCCCAATCTGCCACTGCTTAATCCTACAATCTTAAACATTTTGTTGATGTTTGATGCCTGGGATAACTGTAACAAAATCTGCATGATCCTCAAAGTCTGTAAATGTCAACAGAGCTCTTAAACAAGTTCATCAATAAAAATAATAATTATAGTGCAATTACTCCTTTTGTATTTACTGTGAGATTGCTAATGTGGGCTTCAGACACTGCTATGCTACACACATCTGAGCACAGACACAAAACAATGCCATATGATTACATTAAATAGCATGATGTGATTCTTGGATTTCATACCCACTGCTGCTTTCAGAGTAGGGCTTTCACCAGGAAAAAATATGTTGTAGAAATTTATGGGACTGAATTAGTTCACCGCCATATGGAAGCATGTATACTATCTTTATTTTACACTTAAATCACACTGGAGTGTAACTGCTGCAATATCGGGCATTTTAAAAGCATATTTATGGAGACCAAATCCTCTCACAGTGATCTAAACACATCACAATTTTCCTAACAAAACAATTTAATCTAATAACGGTAATTGCTTAAAATGTTTGTTCTTTGCTTCCACATTATACTTTGTATGCACCTGAGAATGTTGCCATGCAGAAATAACAGCACGTTCCCCGGAGGGTTTATATTATCAAATGTTTACCCTTTTCATAAGCGTATTTAATCACAGTCATGTCTACAGTATCTGTCAGTAGTGCAGATCAGAAGAAATAAACTCTAAACCAAACAGCCCCGACCATAAGGTGAAGCAATAACTGACATTTTCTGAGGAAATGAGTTATGACTGAAAAAGAGAAGCCTTCACAGTTGTAGTGCTAAATAGGTCCAGTGTGCCATTAGAGAAAGCTCATTAATATACACCTCTGCTCTGGGCTGCAAGATCAGTTAAACAAGCTGCCTTTTATTTATAGACCAAAAAGGGAAAGAGAAGGTCATATTGGCTGCTGACATCTCAGACAGCCTACAGATGGAAAACCCAAAACATTTCATTCCAAAGCATTTAATACTATCAGTAGGAAATCTTAAGTCTGGTCAAAACATCTACAAGCCTTATGAACATTGTGAAATGTGCTTTCTTCCCAACTGATGACAAAATTGGGAAAATTTTACTGAAAAACAAGTTACGAGAAAAAGGGTCCTGTGAGGATATGTATCCCTTCTGGAGGGGAGGGAATAGTCACTCCACTCTTTTAAATAGCATCAATGTTTTATAGCACACTAAGTCTAATGTTGGGGACATGGCAGGAGGCACACGAGGCTCCAAACTCTTACGAATGTCAGTAACTGAAGCATTTGAGTTGGTTCAACTCACACAAGACCTGAAATATGTGATTTGATGCTTTATTTTTTCTAGGAAGCTCTTAATTGGATTAATTTTTAATTCTCTATTGAAGCTATAATCTAAAGCCCTGATCCTGTAAATGCTTGGTTCTGAGTACCATGGCTCATGCAAGGGTTATTAAACTCAGAGCTATCTGTCTGCATAAAAGTTAATGATAGGACTGAGCTCTCAAATTCCTGAAGAATCCCCTTCATGGAGCCATTTTACAGATTTAAATTGTTAGAGGCTGCTTTTTCTTCCCTTTGTGGTAACAAAATAGTGGAAGATACCTGTAACAGAAAAAGGATCTGCCAGTTTCTATAGGTTTTTTTGAAGACTGAAAAATTTATGTTTCCAAAGTGACTGTTACATGATATTTCATCTGAGTCCTGGGGAAAAGTTCTTGTACTTGTTCTACTATTCATGCTTTTTAAAAAAGCATTTAGGGGTTTAGCCAGCTTATTGTACAACTGCTGGTGTGTAGGGGGTGAAAAGGTTTAAAGGTTCAGAACAGGAAAAATTAAAAATCTGGAAAAATAAGCCACAGTACAAGTGCAATCTGTCCTTCACATTGTTGGGTTTTCGGGTAATTACAGCCAACCATTTGACATCAACACACTGAACAGCAGCAGGACATTTTTCTTTATGCTGCTGGACATGTGTATTTCCTCATGAGCATGAAACCAGGAAACCAAATACACTGAAAATCCTGGAGGAGGCGTTTGATCAGAGTACACCACTGAATTAAATTAAACAAACTCTGGGCTGTCTCTTTTATTTCCATTTTATGAATTTTATAAGCCCCTAAGTCCACATTTCTGACCCCCACCTCTGGCAGTACCAGGAGTTGTGGGGGCAGGTCTGGCCAGCATGAGGTCAGCAGCTCAGAGCTGAGTGGGACACATCCTGCTCAGTGCCTGTCCCTCTCCTCTGACTACAAAGGCAGCCAAGATCTGGCTTCTGGGGTTTGTTTTTTAAAGACAGCTTTGTTCCTGGGTATATCTGGCATTAAATGTGGGTTTTGCCAAGCATCTCTCAAGGTCTGCTGTCAGGCACTGAGTTTTGGCCTCTCTCTGAGAAGCACTGGCATGTTTTGTCACTCAAAAGTCTTGCTCATGCAGTTGTAAATTCTCATCTGTCCAGAAAATGGTGAATGTTGTTCAGAGCACTGAAATATGTAGATGCATTTCTTCTAGTATTGGTAGATCAGGCACTTCAGTGAGCAAACAGCTTTCTATATGTTTGCCAGCAAAACCTAAAATATCTGGGAAACTGTCAGAGCATCCTATCATTTTCACGAGGCCCTGTTGTTAATCTTAAAATTCTTTTTAGTAATCCTTCTTTAATCACGTAGAAGTATAAACATTTGTCAAAACAGGGTGTAGTTGCATTTATTTGCTTCAACATATGAGAGTGAGCTAGGAAAATTCGTAGAATCACAGAATGGTTTGGGGATATCTTACTATCAGCAGCATGACAGCCACAAATGTTGCCATAAGGTTTTGCTAAATATGTCATTTGGAAACCAAACAGCTTTTTGAAACTTTGTCACAGTTGGACTGAACGCAGTACTATGGCTTGCAGGGAAAAATAACACTGCATGGAGCAACAGTTTAAAAAGCAAAATGCAAAATTCATACGGTCATGTAACAAGCAAAGAGAGACCCCTCTAGAAATCCACGTCAGTCCCTTTATTTCCTCATGTGTAACTGGTGAACTATTATTTAATTCGTATTTTTTAATAGATTGCAACCTATTTGAAGTTAAAGGACATCACAAAATCCAAGATTCACTGTTCCAATATTTGAGGCCAGTCCTGCTTGTTCTGGGGACAAAATCAAGACGGAACCAAATCAGTTAAAAACCCTCCGCAGCTGTGCCAGCAAAGAACCACAAATAAAATTAAAACACTTCTCTCCAGTTGTTATAGATTTTTAAAACAAAGAATATATTTTACTTCACATACTACAAAGCTTTGTTCCTAAGATAGTGAATGCAGCCCCAGGACAAAAAGAGAATCTATGTATGTGGACTAACCAGTTAAAAAAAAAATTAAAAAATTGAAGAGAAGACAACAGCCACAAGGAAAAAAAAGTCATTACACAAAGGAAAAAACAAAACAAAACAAAAACTTCCCCCAAACTTATGGCTGATTAGCATAGCATCTTAAAAGGCAAAAATACCACATGTGTGGCATGTTACAAAAGAAGATTAAACTAAAGGAAAAAATATCCAGAGAACCATGAAGTCTCAAAACATCTGGAGTTTTGTAGTAACAAGGGAGGAAAAAATCAAAAACATAACTGAAAAAAGTCCACTGCAATACATTATTGTACAATGAAGCTTAATGGAACTGAAAGGAGAAGAGATGAAAAGGCAAAATAAGGAGGGGAAAAGAACTAAAAGAAACAAGAAAAGGCGTTTATATTTTAAAGATGTCACTGAGGGTTTTTATCCCAGTTATTAAAAATTACACACCCTGCTTCTGTAAGCTGTTCCTGCAAAGTGTTGAGCGTTCTCTTTCAGAGCAGGACATTCATGCATGCTGGGGAATTCATCAACCCTCTTGTACCCACGTAGGGGCACTTTTCACTCCTGATTCTTTGAGACATCTGCAAAAAGAATGGCAGAGGAACTGCCTGTCCTGGTTTACATTCTGAATCCAATGGGAAATTTGAAGAGAGGCAGGACAAACATGGAAATTAAAAATGTTTGCTACAAACAATGCACACATTCAGGAATTAAACAAATAATCCTAAACTGTTATACTGGCATCAGACACTAGAATCAACTGTAATTGAAATACTTTGAATGCATTCACTAATAAACATTTATATGGAGAAGTGAAATGAAAAACTTCCCTCTTTTTCCAGATTTTTCTCTTTTTTGCATGAACCAGTAAAGGAAGAGTAAGCCCGCAGTCCAGTCTGCCTTTGTAACATGCCAGCAGCATGTCTGTAAACAGAAAGTGTTTCCCATGCACTACAGGCTTGAATGAACATTCTGGACTGGGGCTGTGCTTCTGCCTCTGGAAGATTTGATCCCAAATCCTCCCTGTAACAACACGGTGTCATCTGGCACCAGTGAGTGTCCAGTCTAACTTCCCACTTGTCCCCCAGACTACTATTTTTAATCCTGGGAAACCCAGCTCATATCTTTGTCAGGACCAATAAGTAAATATGTTTTATGCTCTTAGCTTGTTGTGTGTCAGCACAGCTGACAAAGTGCCTCCTGTCCTTGGCAGATCAAACAGAGAAGGATCCTGGGGGTGAAAAATGATCTATAGTTGGAAATTGCTGGCTACAGCTAACTAAAGTAGCCAACCACAACCAAATTCTCCAGAAATTTGGTTGATAATTACCAGCAGGGTCACTCTCACCCATCTATATGTTTTTTGTTGTAAATACAGCTTTTTTGGTGAGGCACTGCACTGTTAGAAAAACCATGTTTTAGGGTTTGGAAACACAATTCTCTTCTTGTACTTTGTAACTGACCACCATGCTCCTTCTTTCAGCTAAATCCAATACAGTGGGATGCCTTCTGTTGGAGGCTGAGCTCACTCCTACCACCCTCACACTTCCATGCACTAAATGCACGAGCAGCAGTTCCAGTGGCTGATGCCCACCAATCCATGAGGCAATGATACTGGATTCAGTGCCTCAGCTTCCAAAGGAGATGTTAAATGAGGACTGGGCTAGCAAATACCTTGGAATCCACTGTTTCTTTTCTCTTGTGGTGACTTACTACACCCTAGCACACTGAAGTAGTGTGGGTAGTTAGAATCTTCACCAGCCCTGCTCCAGTTTTAAGTTCTGAAGTCTACTGTGAAGATGAGCTTGCTGCTGAAGAGCAGACAGCGTGGCAGCAGTGCCAGGTCCCTTCGTTCTCTATAGCTCTGTGGGATCCTTTGGATAAAAGGCAGTATAGAAATGTTCTTTTCAGAATAGCACTTCATGTTTTCCCACAGTCTTATTGTTTACAGGGAGTTTAGCAAGTCACTTCACTAATTTAAAATAGATTGTATCCCACATGGGTGGATAACAATAACACATATTGGTGAATCATATGGCTTTCAAATGATATGTATGAAAAAAAGTGCTACACATATTGTCTGAAATTTTATTGTGTGAAACCACAGCACTTAGCTCCCTACCAGCTGTGTCAACAATTCTGTATAATGAACTGATACAATTGTAAATAACAGCAAGGTTAGTTCTGAAAAAATGAAAAGCCAAGATTAAAAAAAAAAAAAGCCACAAGAAAATGCAAATAAATAGAGATGAACACCACTTCAGGTGGGAATAACCAGCCTTGCAAATGATACGACCTCACAAAATTTAGACTCCACAGTTACAGGTTGCCACCTAAAAGCCTTAGAGCAACCGGAACTATATGGATTAATTTATCTCTAAAAGGGAAGATGAGCAGGTTTTGATAGCTGAGCAAACGGAGGTGTTGTACTCAGACTGTGCAACCACTGCAGAAGCATCTGATCTTTCCACAGACACCATATGCAGGCCCAGGTTTAAGATGAAAGAAGAGGAAGACTCTTTCCTAGATTTTGCTTCCCAGGTTCAGATCAGCTTCATATCCACACTGACTCTTTCAGAGGAGCTGCTTCACACACATGACGTAGCTCCTGAGGAGGATGCTGCCAAAAGACATTCCTGACATACTTGACCAATAGCAGCCCATGTACAGGAATGGCTGAATGAGCCAGGCTCAAATAACAAAGGTTTTGCATCGGGCTGTCTCACATAATTTTTAATATGCTGCTAAATAAATAAATAACTGAAGAAAAGACATTTTCTAAGATAATATTTTGAGGGAAAACTGGAAATGGAACTCAACGGAAATAGGTTTTAAATTGAAATGTTGAACTGTAGCCCAGAAATGACAAGAAAATTAAATCTTTTTTTTTTTTCTTGAACCCCAATAGAAAAAGTCTTAAACACCCTCAGAAGACCACGTTTTTGAAAGAAATGAAATTATGTTATTGTCATGCATGATTATCCAACGTTTAGAAGGTATCTGCAAGGTTTTCCTGAGAGTTATACCTCCATCCCATAACCTAGCAGGAAACCACAATCACTTCTGTACCTTACACGAAGGACTTTGAAATGAAAGTGCCTCAAAATCAAATATAAGCAGCTTTCAACATGTGCATTTAATCTTCCTAGGTTAAGAAACACCCTGTGGCCACCACACTAAAGAACTGAAAACGTAAATTGAAGAAATTATATCCATATGATTAAGTAAGATTCTTAAAGAGAAGCATGTTGTTAAGTACTTCATTGAGAATAAAATGAAATGCAGTAAAATAGAAGCTCTTTGGAATAAATCACTGACGCACATGCTTTCTATGCAAAATGGCAGCTTTCAGCTCTGAGTGGACATCTGGAGCAAATTAGCATTATGTTGAGAATAATATAAAATTAAAACATTTAGTTTCAGCTTCTAAAATTAAATATAAAATCAGAGACCAATGTTGTGTTGGACAGCTCGCCTTGTGATTCTGATAGCAAGAGTTTATTTTGTTTTGCAAGTTGTTTATGCCTCCTATCACTGTTCTGGGAGCCCTGATCCTCCCAGATACCACCAGCAGCAGCAGAACAGTTGTAACTTGAAATCTGCTGCTGAGTCCTGCATTGGTAATTCAGAATGAAGAGTCCAAGGCCAAGTGTGGGCCAAAGCCTCTTGGGTAAAACAAGAGGAAATGACCCAAAACTATAGGAAGAACTCAGACCACACCCAAGCCAAACCTCCCAGGGCCTGAGCGTGTTTCATTTTTACATTTGCACGCTTACTCCACACTGTCTGGCTCTGGAGAGCATCCAGGGTTGATGTGCTGAAGGTGTTGGATTACTTCAAGTCCTTGTGGGGCCCCTCTTAAAATATTCTGAGCTTCTCCTGGCTGCTGCTGTTGAAGTTACTCGATTCATATGGGATCTCATATGGCCATCTGGGAAGTTCTCCCAGATCCTATTGAGGCGAGGAGGACAAGAGAAGACTGCTTCTTGTGGGACCTGCCCTATTTGTTTTGGGGACACAGGCTGTGCAGGAGACTATCACACAGTTCCCTACTTCCAAACACCAAGAAAGCTTCTGTCCCTGTTCCTCTCTCTCCTGTGTTCAAACTCGAAACTCTTTAAGGCAACCAAGTATTGGTTCTGCTCTTTCCCTGACTTCCCAGAGATTAACCAGGATACAGGAGGTGTGTGGGACTGTAACTCTTCTTCAGTCACAACTGGGTCCTCCCTGTCACCTGAGGGGAAAGGCAGCTGCTGTCAGCCTTGGGCTTGACACCGTTGCATACCTGGGCCATCCACCTGGCTCCTAAAGCTGGAAAAAAAGTGTGTTGCTTCTTCCTCAAGGTGCCAGGCTCAGCATTTGCCAAGACCACAAACTTCAGGAGAGAAGTAACTCTTCTCCTCGACATCTTTTCAGACATCCCACTTCAGTGCTCTGCTCCACACAGTCTTCCAGAAGTTACTGGCTAATAAAACTCTCCATCCCCAACTAGACAAAACAGCTCTGAGCTCCTGTGTGCAGTTTAGTCCTTCACCCTTTCTGACTATTTGTACTGAAATGCCCACTGAGCAGGGACTCTGACACACCAAAAGCACCACGAGATGCTTTCAGAGCATCCTGAACTCATCAGTTCCTGGTGAAAAGCCCCTGAACCAGAAGTTCTCTGGTGAATCACACCTTCTGGAAGAAGATCAATAACCACAGCACTGGAGAGAATGTTAGACCTATAATCATCTTCAGGTAGTTTGTTAATGCATGTTTGTGCTTTGAAATACTCTTCTAGATATTTGGAAATTAAAAAAATTACATCAAACTAGCAACCAACACTCACTTTATATAGCATAAACTTAAAAATAAGTTCTTTATAGTATGGTTTATCTCCTTTCTGATGTATTTGGGATAGTGCCAACCTTGCCACCTGTTCCTGGACTTCCTTTAAGGTAGCCCTGGCTTTCAACATGAAACCTAAATTGGATGTGCACATACTTGCTCCTGCACTTTGCAATGTAAACACCTGCACATATGTTTTAAATAGTCTCACACCTCTATATGTAAAATTTCAGACACCTGTGAATTTGCTTTAAATAGCCCCAGTGGGTTTTGTGGATGGAGAACAACTTCCAGGTGCAGATGAATAAGGTTATTTCAAGGGCATAAGCAATGTACAGCCTCCAGTCTGAGTAGTTCCAATACTGCATTTCCAAATTTAAAGTAAGGCTTTAAACCCCTGTCCTCTTTGTCACTCATTAATAATCTACAAAATGGACACACAAATACATCCGTTTCTCCCTGGATTGTACTGAGCTTTAATTTGTTGGGGTTTGATTCTCTAAAGCATTTTGAGATCTTTGCACTGAGTGTGCACTCCACAGCCCTTCTCTTCATAGAGCTGCACAGGAAAGCCTCATTTTCACTGGTCTTAAGCTACTGCTTTGTGAATGTTCTGGTTCTTGCCATGTCTATTTTAACACTGAAAAAAGATTCTGCTGTTTTCAGCCAATTCTACCAGAACCTTCACATGAGATCCTCACAGATGCTTTCTTATTCAATAAATTTTGGACTGCTTTGTCCCATCATTTCAATTCTGATCAACATGTCCATTCTGCCTTTGCAAATCATACTGTATATGAACCCAGGCTGGGAATTAACTCTGAACTAATCTACAGTACATCTTTTCAAATTTCTACCTTTTCTTTTATATTTCTTCTTCAGTCACCTCAGAATTGAGGAAAAAAATGAGATGGTCAGTTTATTTTTCTGTTTCAGAAAAATTCTGTTTAATGACTCATTTGAACTTTTCCAAAAGCTACCTTATTTTTTTAATGTCCTGATTCCTTTAATGTCTTTTTCTCCTTCCCCAGAAGACAGTCAAAACCAACCTCAACTTTCCATGTGCAAACAAACACATATTTGAATGACAGTGAGGAATGATTTGCAGGGGGAAACAGTACTTTTGATTTGACCAAGTGATGCAGTGCTCTCAGCACAAAAGCCCTTCTTAGGCTGTAAAACTCTCTCCAGACTGAACACAAAGAATTGCAGCTGGTGACTAAAGAACAGCTCCATGCATCAAGTTTTCATCTGCTCTAGGAAGAGGTCCAATGAGTAAGGGGGTCTTTGTGGTGTCCCTACACCAGCCTCAACAAAGAGTGGCATGAGTTCACTCCAGCCTTTCAGAGCAGATCATTAGTTCCACCTCAGGCCACCACTGCTGGGCTAAGCAAGGTTCCAGCTGTGGAGCAGAGCAAGGGCAGTGCCAAGCTTCCTAAACACAGTGCCATGGGCTGTCCCAGACCCAGGACAAGTGGTGACACAGCCATCCACTGGGGTGGACTGGGTTTGCTTTGCTTTCAGCTGAGGAGGTGGTTTAAAGAATGCTGCTGCCTGCATGGCTCCACATTCTTTTTTGCTTTTTAGCCTTGGGAGCAGGGAGGAGATTTTGTGGATCCTTCCTCCTCCAAGTCCTCTCCCACTGGTTGCAGTCCTGGAAATGCCAGGGGTGTGGGAATGAAGAGATGCAGCCTTTTTTTCCTGTCCAAACAATCCTGGATCAATGTTCTCTCCGGAGAACCCTCACTCTCCTCCTTGTGAGCTTTTATATTTTGTCTTACTGCCAGAAGTGAGCATATGAAATAAGAACTCTTTAAACATCATCTTGGAGGCTGGTGCCATTTTAATTAGCCCCTTATTACAGAGGAGCTAAGAAGCAATCAGGCAAATGTGCAGTTGGAAAATGTATGCAAGGGAAATACAAGGGGTGTGAGTGGTGGGCCTTGTAGCCTTGCCTCTTCTCATGATTTTTATGAATGCATGACCTCACCAATTACCTGATATGACATCAGCAGTACAGGACTGTTCTCTCTGTGCTGTCTTCAAAATATTACTGCCCTGAGAAACTTACTGCCCTGATCTCTGACACCACTCACTAGTATGAGCCTGTGGCATGGTCTAAAGCAGGGACTTCACATACAGTTGTGCTCCTTCCCTCTCATGTGTAACATGACAGGTTACAGAGCCCTTGTGACCACACAGATGACTACTGATGCATGCATGCATTAAACAACTCTCTTCAGCTGCTGGGGCAACTGCATGGCCCCCTTCAGTAGGAAATCTTTACAGAAGACTGCATTTAGAGCCCAGTCTTGAGCTACTGATTGGCAGCTTGTTGCAGTACCCAGAGGTACTGGGTTCAAGGCAGCACAAACACCATCCCTTGCTGAGACAGGGGCTATGGGTGCTCAAACTCACTCCTTAGTTATGTGACCTTGACTTATCTGCCATTAAGGCACAGCCAGAGTGATGGAATCCTAAAGTTCAGAATGGGTCATCACTATTAAAATGCCTTTTCCAAATCCCCATCAGGAGCCAGTACCTGCATACAGCCAAATAATCCACCTCATCAATCTCTTGACATTTCCTCACCAAGCCAGGCAAGTAAAAGAGCTGCCCAGAACTCAGAAAGGGGCAGCCTAAGGGTTTCTGTACACTGGACAAGGAGGTTAACTTCCATGAGGCTTCTTTGGGCAAAGGCAGCTAAAGATAGCAGAGTAGGTGAAAATACTGACTGTGAGAAAATTGGACTACTGTTTTTATAAAGGAGAGAAAAGTTGATTTCTTGAACAGCCTCCCAGATAAAGGTCTAGAAGAAAATATAATGGGGTCTTTTCTTCTCTCTGGCACAGAAAGAAGGGATGCAATGAAATCACATGGTTTGATTCTTGGGGTGCCCTACTCAGAGATGAGGGTTGGACTTGATGATCCTGATAGGTCCCTTCCAACTCAGCATATTCTATGATTCTATCACTCTAGGAAATTAAAAGATGGCAAATATAAAACTGAAGAAAGGGAATACTTCCTCACAGACCATGGGAGATTTCAGTTTGCTGCTATGGGGAACTGGTTTGCAGAAAAAGTGACATTTAGAAAACTTTTGGACTGGTGCATGTCTAGTAAGGCTACTCAGACTTGTCAAAGTTCAAGCAAACAGTTTGGGGAGGATGTTAAGCCTCCTGCTTCTGGGCTTACACCACTCTTTAATATTTAGATGAGTGCTATGTGATAGAAAGATAGAGTTGTTCCAGTTGGAAAAGACTTTTAAGGTCATAAGTCCAGCTGTGAATTGTCTTGGTCCCTGACACCCTCCATATAAACACTGAGGCAAAGAGGCCTTCCAGGATGGGACTGAGCCTCCTCATCCTCAGATATCTCTCCAAGATGGTTGGGGTATGCTGCCACCACATTCCTACTTATTAACCATTAGGAGATCCTAGAGAACAATAAAATGAGAAGAGCTCCTGAGAAGGTAAGGCTTAAAAGGTCTAACAGACAACAAGATGCCACTGTGAATTTTGTGGCACCTCCTAGTTGAGGAGCTGGTGGCAGGACAAAATTTGAACTCAATTTGGTGGAGAAAAGGTTTGGAAGGACAAGGAAGAGAATGATGACCTCTGGGAGGGCATAACAAAAGTCCAGTTGGCTTGGAGGGCAGGGAAAGACAGGGTATGGAGAGATAAAATCGAATTATTTCATCTAAGCAAATGGAGCAGTCAGGTCTCAACAGAGTCAACTGCAATCACTCTTTACTTCACTGCAGGGTCACCAAGAAAAACAAAGCAGCACAGAAAAGCAAGACAGGGGAAGCAGAACAAATACTGAGCAACCCGTGTGGCAGATTGTGCTCATTAAACAGAAAGGATAATAAAATTAGAGCCCAGGATGGGGACAAAAGAAATTATGAAAAGGGTACAGGATACTCCTTCTGCCTCCAAATCCTGCTCATAATGAATAACGTGTTACTGCTTTTGGCGTGTGAACCCAGTCCTGCTTAGGATCAACCAAGTCCATGTACCAAAAATACCCCATGTCAGGCAGCACAAACATACCTCGATTTTTTTTGTTATTTTGCTTGGTTCTCCATTGACATATTTTACCATGACTAACACATGATTTTCCCTCAAAACTTACCATGACAAAATCATAGCTCTTAAACATAAGAATACAGCCCGTGGGCTCTCTGAGTTAAAGCACACCCTGGCACAACAACAGCATGGGGGACACACTCAGCCACAAAGGATTAGGCCAGCAGATCACCACAGACACATTTGTGCACTCACCCTTACAAGTCACACACGCCAAACCTTGGTGGACAATGTCAATGACAGTAGGAAATGATCCTTTATTGGGGCACGGGAAAGATTTGGCCAACTGAGAAAGTTGGCCACTGGGTAAAATAATTTTCTCTGGCTTGGCCTTTCCTGCAAATGAGCTGAATTGTCACACTGCAAGAGGAATGAATCAGAGCAAGGGGTTCAAGTCTTAATCAAGTTTGCAGCCATTTCTTAGAGTCCTTTTCCCCCCCACATTACAATCAGTTTGCTCAGAGTCTCAAACATTCTTGGTGCAAGGCAGGAAAAATAAAGGGAAAATTATATTCAGTGTAGTTGCAGGGTATTTTCTAACAGCAGCACCTGTAAGGAGTATTTTATATTATCTCTGGATGCCTGGGAGACACTGCCAACCTGATGGGCCAATCCTGACCTCAGCTGTGACCTCTGGAACTGAACCACAGAAAAGCAATGGATGTGGATGTTACAGGCTCTCCATCGAGCCTGCTACAGCCCTACCCAGCCCTCTGCTCAGGATCACTTCAGGAATCTGAACACTCCTTGCAATCTGGATCCCACCTTTCTTTCCCATATGGCATTCTATGGCATGGTCCCAGAGGATGTAAAAAACTGACTGGACTGAAAAGAACAAGTCCTTGGCAGAGAGCTTCACTTCTCCAGAAAATAAATAAAGAAATACATAAATAAATCATTCCAGAGGCAAATGGGAATAGAACAACATTCTCCCTGAGACCATTGCAGAACTGTTCTGTGATCTCAGCAGCACAGCCACCCCAGCCAGAGCTGACACACGGAATGCTGACCTCTTCCTGGAGAGCCATCAGCAAGAGATCTGCTCTGACAAACTGCAGGCTAAAACAGGCAGCACCTTACTCCAAAGATCTGTTTCTTGTGCATAACCACCATATTCCTCTCTCCACCAACTGGTTTCAGAGAGGATTGCCAACCAGCTGCAAGGCAAGGCAGCTCACCCCATGGAGCTGCTGCTCTGATTTGACCACCAGAACTTTCCTCACTGTGACAAAGAAGGAACAGCTCAGTGTGCACATGCTGCCAAGTTTAATAGTAGGAAGGTATTATTTTCCTTTTACCAAAAGCATTTTCCTTTTACCAAAAGTAATTGCTTTATCCATTTCTAGGTTGTTCTGCAAAGTCAATTTCTTTTTTTTTTTTTTTTTTAATCTACTCAGCAAAACAAGTTTTGTGACTCTTGTTCAAACATCCAAATTACTCAGCTCTTCCATCTCAGACAGACAAGAATGAATTGGGTGCTAACTCACAGGACTTCTCTCTTCTCTTCCATTTGTAAACCCACCAACAAATAGCCCAGTACAGGAAGACCTTATAAAAAAAAAAAAAAAAAAAAAAAAAAGAAAAGTCCAGTGGTCCACACACTGAGCCACCAAAGCCAGGCTCTCACCACGTGGCCTGGGACACTCTGCCTTTCTCCCCTTAAGTTGTGGGGTTGAAATAGTAGCAAAAAGTTGATACAGCTATCCCAGATGCAAACCCACTGACAAATCATCTGATATCACAAAGTGACAACAACCAAAAAAAAGGAAAATGTTTTTATGCCAAACACACCAGTCCAGCTCCAGATACACACTAACATATATGGGAGATTAGGAGGCAGGGATGACAGGATGTAAAAAAATTAAATTTTGTTGCTTTTAATGCCAACTGAGAAGCTGTAAAAAAAGCCTGGTAACTCCTACACCCTAGGTCCAACATACTGCTGGCTAAATTTCATTCCCTTCCAGAGCTGGGTAGGTGATCTAGGATGAAAATGGCAAAATAATAACGGTGACGATAAACAAGATAAACCCACGTAATTCTGCACAGTAAAAACCAGTCATTCTGACCCACTTTTTGCTGTTGGCCACTGTTCAATATGGGCAATTTAGCCATGGAGCTTATTGCTATGCATCTGTGATCTGTCAGAAACAGTTCTCAATTGAAACATACACTTACTGCTATTCTTTGATCCGCTGTTGTGCATGGGGCTTTATCCCCTGTGCACACAGCCCTCCTGACTGGAAACGTGTGTGCTCTTACAACACGTGGGCCATACACTCTCTGTGATGTAGTGGTTCACTTATAATATTAACTGGTCTTTTATTTTACTTTAATCCTCCAAGTGGATACTACCAGCAGCCAACATACATGGTACATATTTTATCTTCTATTATCACACCCTCCTCCAGAAAAACCCTAAACCCTAAGTAATTTGGTGGTCTTTCTGCTAAGGTTTTCAGGTGACAGAAACTGAAAAAAAATTCTCTTTAGGTTTTAGTCTGTCCAGTTCTGGATGATGATTTTGTAATAATTCAAAACCATCAGATTTTTTTAAAAACTCCATATTGAGGTTTTTCTCCTTACCTTACTCCTTACAATTCATTTGAGAAAGAAACTGAATTGCCTGAGGAGAGTAAAAGCAATTCTTCCATCAAGTCCTCTTCCAGATTAACCCAAAACTTCTGTCTTAGTAACTTAAAACGTGCCTAAGAGAGCCTAACTTCCTATTTAAAAAAAATAGACATTTTCTTGTTCATGTTTTTCAGATTACCTCTGTCTAAAAGCTCAAAACTTTGTTTTGTTTTGTTTTGCTTTTAATGAAAATGTAGATTCTGGCAATCACATCTGTGCCAAACAATCTGGGAGCTGGCACAGGAATTTGGCCCATTCTATGGATACCCCTTAAGTACCTGTCTCTCATTTACTTATCTCACTTCCCTCTGACCTCGTAATTCCTATCTCAACACAAATATTTAATGGATTTATATGTGAAAGAGAAAGAGAAATGTACACATTTTTAAATCTAGCCCAGTATGAAGCAATCATTTTTAATTAGCATGTCCTTAAATGAATACAATAAGCCAGTGTTTTTCATTGCCAATTTGTTTTGGTCCATGAAAATGGAATTACAGAGATAAAGAACATACAAAGACTGATCCCAGATGCAGCTGTAAAGCAAGATCTATCAATTAATATGTTGGAAGTATCAGTCTGGCCACCATTCCTAGGGCTTCAGCTTCATGTCTTGTAGGTGTATCAAGTTTTTTGCTTTTAAATATTGAATATTACTCTGCTTACTTGAGATAGCATCAAAATATGTAGCTGCACTCCACCACTGTTCTATGATCACCAGATTTTATCAGTCAGAAATAAAGAACATGGATTGGAAACAGGTTCTGTTCAGTTCAAACTGTGAAACACAGGTAACACAGACAATGGAAAGAAGAGACAGCAACATTCAAACCCTGGTGCATGAGGGGAGATTTTTTCAAACCCTGAGCTCTGTATGAGCTCTCCCTTCCTACCCTTAGCTCCCAGCAGCCTCCATGCCCTGCACATGATGTTCCACAGACAAGCAGCTTGACCTGTGCCTTGGCAAAGCAATGCCAGATTGTTGAAATAAGACTCTATACAAATATGAGTGATTATTGCTATTACAATTTCCATGCATTTTCAAAACCTTAAATTTTTTCAGGTACACAGGCACTCACGAACAAATTTAATGTGTACTTTTTAAAAGTTTTTCTATTTATACCCCAAACAGTCTGCATGACACCCTTTATGCCAGTGTCTATGCAATTGAATGTGTTGGCTTTTTTACATCCTACATAAGTGCAGAGAAACAAAAAAGTAAATTAGAAAAAAAAAAAGACACTATGTATTTCTGTAGACAAGGGCACCTTGACAGAAACCAGCAATTCATTTGCTTTTAAAGATGCATGTATTTTAAAATATATAAGATAATACAGGCCTCACATCCTCCAGTAGATGCAGATGAAAAATATCTGCCAATTTAGAAAAAAAATGTCCTGATAATGTTGAGAATTCTATACAGTAACAAAGAGAAGGAGACTATCTAAATATCCAGATATAAATCTTTGCAGATAAACAGCATTCTGTGTTCCCCCAGTATTTGCTGACAAAATCTTTTAGTGCTCTCTCCTCAGCATCACATGAAGAGCAAAGTGAAATTTCCAAAAGCCAAGAGGAAAAATAAAAAGCCATCAAGAGGGTCATAATTCATGCTCTGGAAAACATCCTCCCCTGACTATGGGAATGGACCTTCTCAGTTTGTCCACTGTTCTCAGGGTGAAGGCAGTGAGAGGGCAGGCAGACAATGCCCAGTGGCTTTTGGCAGCTCCTGCAGGAAAGCTGAAGCTTCACTGGAGTCTGGATGAACCATGTATTTTCTTATTCCAGCTACATTAACTCATTTTTCCATGGTTTCCAGATGCTTCTGCTTACCTGACCTGTATATTCTGGAAGAGACAAGTTGTCAGTAGGGAATTTTAACTCTGGGCTCACTGAGCTCTGGGCTGGCAAATTTCTAGTTTTGTTCTGTTTGCTGACAAACCAAACAGGGCTGGTGTCAAGCAGCTGTGACTAGAATTAAAACTGTAGTTAAGTTTTTCCTGTAGATAAAGATCAATGCTGCTAAGTAACTCCACACATCCCTCTCTTCTCCTGTGTTATCTTAGGAGAGTGAACTAGGGACAATCAGCACCAGAATTTCTCATGTCTTAAATCTCAGAGGTATAATTTTAGCCACTGGGCAATCTCGACTGTGTGTTAGCAGAATTGTGTGCCATTTAATGTCTTTTATTTTAAAACAATAATTTCTCATCACTGTCATTTATTATCCCTCTACACTCCCTCCACCCCTTGGCAGTGACAGCCCCAGCCACACAATGCCCATTCTGTCTTATTCCTCTGCTTTTCTCTGCCTCTGCACTGCTCCCCAACCCTCCCTCCTTGAGCAGCTTCCTTTCAGAGAGACCTGAGGAGCTGGGAGATGGCAGATTTGACATTCCTGATTTTTCAAGCAAGCAGTCACAGAAGCAACAACAGACACTCCTCAGTAGGCCAGGATGCTGCCACCAAGAGAGCTGGGCTGCCCCACCTCTGTGCCATGTCTCCCTCATGCCAGAAGCTGTGCTGCCCCCAAACCCCCTCATGCAGCAGCACTGACCCCCCAGCCCTGGTGGCCTCCATGCCCCTTGCTCTGGCCCAGGTTTGCCCTTCTCAGCAGTTGCCCTCTCCAGGAGAATGGTTTCTTGGCCAGTCCCTCCTGCCAGCCCTAGGTGTAAAGGCAGTAAGGCTGTGAGACATGGGAAGACTTCTGGGGCAGGAAGGGTCCAGAAAGCAACAGCCCAGCACTGCATCCTGGTGCCATCAGGGTCTCAAACCCATCAGGGTTTCAGGGTCAGGTCACACAGAAGGCTGGGGAAGGAGGAGCAGGGCCTTATCAGGATCTGTAGCTCTCTTCTCTCCCTCCATGCTGCTCCTTGCTGTGTAATTTTCTCTCCATCCCTGCTGAGCCCCTTTCCCCTTCTTGAACTCTGCTGTGCTCCACACACTCCGTGCTACTTCATCTCCCAGACATTTGTAAGTGGTACTCATGCTCTCACTTTCTAAATCCTAAATCTGCCCCTTTAAATCCCACACTCCCAAATCCCAGAAGCCTTCTCCTGTCCAGATGATGTGTGCCTGTCATTCAGGAGACAAGACTGCTTTATCATAACCAACTTTCATCTTCTCTCCAGTGCATCAGTGCTAAGGGTTTAATCCAAATAATCTTTCTGCAGTAGCTCTCCCCAAGTGGAAGAAATGGCAAGGTGCCATCATTCCCAAATACATCTATAGAGACTACAGCATCTGTAATTTATTACCTTTCAAGAGGAGCCTCGCTAATGTTAGCTATGTAAATTAGCCTGGTGAATCCCTTCACACACATACACAATCTGAGAATGAAGTCTCATCACAAACAGTGGAGGAGAGTTGCAACAGGATGCCAGAAGGCTGTCAGCATTCTGCCAAGAGAAACAGATACAGCAGTAGAGTCGTTTGTCCACTTGATTTGCTGAGGTTCTGTGACCACACAGAGTTTAAAAACTCTTTTGTTTGGTCTTTTTGGTATGTACCTATATAGCCAAACTTTTTCTTTAAAAAAGTATTCAGAGTTTTCTCCCCAAGAGTATAACAGGAATCCTCAAAAGGGTGAGACCAGTCAGGGTGAGAATTGAAGAAGTATGGTTTGAAGTTTCATGGGAGTACAAATACCCTATGACACTAAAAGTACCTTCTGAGACTGTAAAATTCTTTTTTCTGGGTGCATGGAGGAAGAGTTAGCACCCTGCTGCCATGCTTCAGTTTTGTGACATTCCACACAAGGAATTCAGGTCTGAAATAGGAGTTATCTAGTGAGCCCAGGATCTGCATCATGACAGGTGAAGATACAACCAGCTTTTCAACAGGTCCAGTGAAGGTAGTCCCAGCAATTGAATTAATAAAATGCCAATTTTCCCTTCTCCCTCCACATTGCCACAATATGGATGCAGGACTATACATGTTTTCAGAAGTGTTATTTTGTCAAGAAAGATGCTGTTTCACATTGGCTTAGATACCCAAACCCCACCAGCATGCTTCAATCCAAAAAGTGGGCTCAGACATGGCAGAAAAATATTCTTGTCTGTGTGGAACACCAACCTGCTCAGAACCAAGGTCTCAAACATTAGTAAGGATCATCTACACGCCTGAAGACATATTTAGCATGTTGCTATTTACCAGGATTCAACAAAGCTGGTTAAAATATGGGACTTGTTTGCACAAAACAAACGCAGGGATTTTTCTGTTATAATTCTGCCATAAAAGTAGAATCCAAAAGCTCTGTGCATGTAATGCCAACCTGAAGAATCACACGATTCTTGGGAATGAGTCTGAGCTTTCACGGAGATCATCTTCAAATTCTGAGTGCTTTACTTTGCAATGGCAGCATTTCTCCCATGGCATTTGAAAGGCTGGGTTGAGAAGTGCTCATGGAATGCCAGCCTGTGAGGAGAAGGGTGGCAAGGAAGAGAAGGGCATTGGCTAATCTGGCAGCTTGGCTAATCCTGAGTGGAGTTGGCCTCACAGTCTCCAGAATTACTCAAACACCATGGTCAAAAACCAAAGCCTGAATGCCATGCCTGTAGCACTAGCTCTGAACCATGTACCCGGGACTAAGCTTTCAAATTAGAAGATTAATACAGCAATGGCTTAAACAGTACCTGTAAAAATGGCTTTCATTTCTACCTATAGTCTGCAGAAGAGAAAGACAGGACCTGAAAAATCTGATCCACAACATCTCTGGTGTGTTTTTGCAAGAGGCAAATGCATTAAATTGAATGGCCTGTTCCAAATCACAGTCAGTCCTGCTATATACATATCTATACCATCAGCTGCTTCATTTGATCCTCCTTGATACCTCAGTTTCAGCTGTGAGGAAATACATTACTCTATCTAGAAAGATGGAAAGCTGCACTGGGATTATTCAGGCTGAAAGATGCTGTATGCTTCAAGAATGATTACTTAAGATGCACAGTAGCCACTATTTAAACACAAATTTCTCAGCTAGTTTACTTTTTTGTAATATTCAAAGGCAACAGTAGATGTTTAAAGCTGTTTTGGGGCTAGCGAGCATTAAAAAGGGAAAAAAAAATCTTTCTGAAACAATTAGATTTCTATTTCACTCATCACTCTCTTGGAATCTGAAAACAGACCCATCAATAAACCACATGTAGTTTAAATCAGAAAAAGCAGTATGCTCTCAGGCTGGAACCTGTGTGCCAAATTACAGCTTGCAGTAAATTTTTATGAGCAAGTTATAAACCCCTGAAAAATGGAGCTTAGAACAGAAACCCTGGAAGAGCCATCACTGCAGCAGCCCTATCATGCTGTTTGCTCTTGGCTGGTTTAGCCCCATCTCTCCTTCCTCTTCAACATCAATACTGCTTTCCAGAGTGACTGTGAAATCAGAAATCACCTCTGAGACAGCTTTATCTTCCACCTTCAGTGCTGAACACTGCACTTGGCACTGAAATAAGAGTGTGTTATCCCATCCTGCTCTAAAGTCCAATTTCTGTGGCTTATCCTGAGGGAACATCTCCCTCTCACATTTGTGGTGTGCCCTGTGAAGCCAAAGCCTTCTGTTGGCCTCTGATTTTCTAACCTGGCTGAGGAAATGTACTTCTGTTCCCCACACCAGTGACTGCCCATAGGGCTCATTTTGGACTGGCATTTTTAGAGCAAGGGTATATGAACAAAAGTGGAGATTCAGAAGAGAATTTCAGAAGGAAAAAAAGCATAACAGAGAATAGCCAAATACCAAATGAGTGTTCACTACATAGTTAAACAGGGTGCTTCATGAGCTTGTCAATATAAAAGCTATAATAGGAATACACTAAATTTACCCAGTAGGATTTTCACCTGAATTAAATGGAGAATTTTGTCATCACCAATTTCCTCTGGGTTCCTAGCCACAGACCAAAAGTAATGCAGTTGACTTCATCAGGATAATCACTACTTGTACAGCATGTCTAAAACCACACCTTTAAACTGATCAAAATCAAAGATAGACAAAAAGGCAGAACCACAGGATGATGAAGAGAAAATGTGCAGGTTTAAAGGCAGGTGGGACTGCTGATCTGATTCAGAAGCACTATGTGGCTTATTAGTTGATGTATTGACACAGAGGTAGGTGGAAAATACCTTAGACACAGCTATGCACTATTAACCAAGACAACTTCAAAGTCTGAAAAAAACCCTGTCTAATGGAAGAAAAAGGAACAGTGCTATATAAATAATTCTCCTCAGTGATACCTTCACTCACTGCGAGAGCTGAGATTTTTGGGGCCTGGAATGGCATAGGTCCTGGAATCAGTACTTCTGATTTTAAATTACATTTTCCTGGATCTGAAAACATTCATATATTTTAGAATTTTCTGTTTCTAAACTATTCTCACAAATTTTAAAGTATTCGGTGCTGTCTTCCGTTCCCATTTTCCTATTCCATCATTTTCTTCTTACTACCTGCTCCTTCTCCTTTTGTTTTTTTTCATTGCTGAAAAGGGCAGAAAAAATGAAAAAAAGATGTGGTTTCCATTGGGCAATCTGTGTATTTTTTGGTCAAGAAATGCTGAAGTTTTTTATGATAGGTCTCACCAGGTTCAACACAATGGAAGCATCTTCTGCAACCACTTTTTATTTTTCCTATTAAGTCACCACAATGAGCTGGTTTTATTCCTTCATATAACATGGGATATTTAGCTTAAATGAAAAGCAAACACAATTAATGGATTAATACCAACTGTCATGACTGTACTTTGAAACCTGTTTGAGAACAGCACAGTCACTGTCATGACAAACCACCTCCTTCCAAGACTTCTGTGGCTTCTCTGCTTGCAGACACATTGACAGTTGTACCCAGTACAGTTCTCTCTATTTTCTCATTGTCTCATCCTCCATGATTTAGTTACAGAGTTTGGCTCTGCTTTGATTTCAGTTTATACTAATGATATTTGATTGACAGTAACTTAAGAAAAATCACAAACTTATGTTCAATTACCAGATTATTTATGTATTTTTTGCTGTACTAGTAACAATGACTTCAGTGAAACATATGGAAAAAATAATAGAATATTTAGAAATCAGGGGTTTATAAGAAACTGGAAACAACTTGATATAAACCATTTTAAAACTATATTGTGCTTCATTTAAAAAGATATATATTTACCTAGCCTGTCTGGTATTACAGGAAACAAATAAGAGAGAGGTACTTGCAGCTGTAATTGGAGTGACAACATATTTCATGGTAGCTGGAGATCTGAACTATCTCTATAGACTGGTTTCACTTTACAAATACACAGCCTACTAACATCACTGTCCAGTTCCAAACCACACCTAATATTAAGAAGAGATAGCAAGATCTTCCTCACACCAGCAAAATACTTGACAGTATCAAAGCACGGTTGATTTTTACTGTCATGTTGTTAAATGTCACCCTTTAGGCACAGCTGCAGAGCCCCAGGCCATCATTCCTCTCCTAACAGAGGTAACACAGAGCTTCCATGGCATGGGTTAGGTTTTTCTGGTGTAGTATTTGCAGTGCTGCTGAGTCAGTCCTGGTGCAGATGAGGATATGACATGACATGACTCTTATTTCTTCTCACCCTGTTTGGTGATCTTCACAATAGCAGTCCCAGCATAAAGCTTCCCAAAAATGCTGAGACACAACACACATCATGTCAACGTACTCAACAACTTCCTGTCCCCCCAGGCCTCAAAACCAAGGAAATCACTAAGCACATGCCAGTAGGAAACATGGTAGAAAGCCAGTGGCAATTAAAGAGAGCACTAAAGTGGTGTGGCAGAGGCCTGATTAACACACTGCCAGACATCAGTTAAGGTGAAGCAATAATATGTTGGGAACTTACATAATTAATAAATTGCTTTGGATAAATGCAAAGTATGGAAAAGCAGTTTATGTGCTCTGTTGTTTTTAATCACCACATTTATGAACAATGACAAATAATGATTCCTCACAATGCTATGAAATAACAATACTGCTGTGGGACAGGCAAAGCAAAAGAAGCCCATCATTACTCCTGTCTACTAGAGATGTCAACAGCTTCTAGAAATTGAGTTTGCCTTAAGTGGCATCTCTTATTCACACTGCAATCCCCTTTCAAAACAGACCAAATAGATATTGAGGATATTTTTCCCACAACAGAACTGTTCATGAACCTTGCTCATGGCTACTTTTAATCTCACTAGCAAAGCTGGTCTAGAACTAGTCACTCAAATTCTCTGGACCCTTTGCTGGCCAGCAGATAAATCTCTTCAACTTCTCAATGATAAATACCTATTCTTAACAAAGACTGACTTTTATTTGTAACAGTTCTTCATCTAGGTAGGCTGGGGGGAACAGTATTAGTGGAAAGGCTTCCTACTATGTATTCCTGTAAGAAGACAAGCCTGCTCCTGGGTAGCTGGCAAGGAATATTTTTATTACTCCATGGATTATTTGATAGGATGAAAAAAATGAAATAGTGATCAAATAGCCTTAGAGAGGGGCCAAGGGGTTGTACTGCATAGCTCAAGACCCAAATCTGCCTTTGTTCTTTAACCCCCCATGTGGGTTCCCATCCCCACCTGTCCCACAGTGCTGTGTGCTGGCACTGGGCACAGCCATGGCGAGGCACTAAAGCCCCCATGTCCTACCCTGTCGAGTTATGAACAGGAAAAAACTCAGCATCTATGACATGGGCCTAGTTCCTGGCTCTGTGAATACAAGGTACATTCCACTCTCATTATTCCTAATTGCCATGACTTAATGTGTAAATATTTGCAACACACGAATATAAAAGTGCTTCCATACTGTTAGCTACAGACACGTTACCAGCTGCAAACATGGTTTCTGAGCCTTTGCAGTTCCTCCAGCTCCAGGCCATAGGGCACAGCTCCTCAGCTGATGTGAAGCTCACTCCCCCTTTGAAGTGAGGGGCTGCCTTGGTTTCTTAAGATTTTCAACAGACAGTTGAATGGGAACCAGTTTGTACAATCTTCCCATAATTTTTTCTTTTATCCATTTGCTGTTGTTTTCCACAGCTGCTGGATATTGTGCAGCTTGAACCCCAACTACCCTACATCTGCCTTTGTCCTGTCCTGACTGTTCCCCTGGTACTTACTATTCTGCCTGTCCTCCATCCTGCTTACACTGCTCTGGTTCTAGACCACTGGAGAACTAAAGTTGGGAAGATGATGCCAGCTGGCAGGAGAGCAGACATGACCCAAGCATGTTCTTCTCAATTTAGTCCCTTTGCTTGGTAGAGCTAAACCTGCAGAGAAAGAGTCAGAGATGAATTCCAGGGTGTCAGGGAGGGGGCTGAGCAGTGGGTGGCACTGGGAATAACAGGGACTTTGCCTGCCAAACCCAAAAAGTTCACAGAACAGTCGTGGAGAGAAGCCT
The DNA here is from genome assembly GCA_023637945.1 of Phaethornis superciliosus. NCBI lineage: Eukaryota > Metazoa > Chordata > Aves > Apodiformes > Trochilidae > Phaethornis > Phaethornis superciliosus. The sequence continues at coordinate 25,367,783 of JAJQWJ010000009.1, forward strand.
TTGGAACAGGGCCAAGAAAATGGATTAAGGTTACCCTGCAATGCTGCAATCAAGTTTTCCAGGTCCATCAGCCCTACACCTCAAGTGGGTGTGCCAGAGTGGTCTGGCAGCATGAATCCCTGTCTACAGAGGTCAGATTTATTGACTGAATGCACCAATTGCCATCAGCCATCAAGCTTGCCTGAAGCTGTAATGGTTCTCAGGCTCCTTCACTTGGACCAGTAAATCAGAGCAGCTGAGACACTGCATGCAGACACAGTGCTGTAACTCACTACCAAGTCCCCTGAGGCATCTTGGGCCATAATTTATACAGCTCTGAGTACTTTTATATTATATAGAACTGAGAGCTTGAAGGAAAACCAAAGCAAATGCAACAAAGCAAATGCAGACAATGAATAGCCTGAAAAATTTTAAGTCTCAGAACTTGAAGAACCCAAGATATCCCTCCTAATGACTCACACTGAAGCTGACTTATTTATTGGGCTGGAAGAACTATAAAAATAAGACAGACTTAAAGGCAGAGCAAACTCTCAGGAGATTCATAGGTTATTCAGTTTTTCTTTTAATTCTCATATCTTATTACATGTTATTCTGTAAATCCATGTAGCTGCCCCAAGGCAAGGGGCTTTCACTATGGTGGTGACAGGGTAGCCTGTTCTTCCTCCTTTCTTTGGGGGTAGAGAAGGCACCATAAAGGGCTGGGCATTGTCACCACCTAGCAATCCCTTTTTTCTTTTCCATCCCCCAGGGCTAAATGGCTCTTCCCCAAGATGTGACACAGAGCAGGTCACACAGCAGGCCCTGCTGGGGAAGCAGGGGTGAAAGACACTGAAGGACACTGGTGAGACAGGACAGGTCACAGGATGACTGAAGATGACAACAACCTGACTCATACTCACTGAATCCTCTCCTTGCCCACTGGGTTTTGGCACAGTTGAAATAATTCTTAATGAACAGAAATCACAAACCTGACTTAGGCTCACAGTGCAAGCTAACACACTTAATGGCCACACCTCTCCCACGTAACACAATGCCCACACTCTCCTTCTAGTCTGTTTATCTGCCATTTTCCCCAGAATTTTCCTACAAGCTGAATGGGAGTTTCCTTCTGGGACTAACGGTCCTCAGCAAACTCTGAGTAATAAATAATAATAATAAATAAATTGCAAAAGCCCTGAAGCAGTCTGCTTAGTCATCTTATTAAATGTTAGCAACACTTTCACAGCATTGAACAGGCCTTAGTCATGCACCCATTCCTGTAAAAGACACAGTTTTCTCATCAATAACCCTCTGCAAAAGTGCCAGAACGTCATGGCTGGAAAGGAATTGCTATGAGGAGAGTAAGGAGTTCCCTCTGGCCTCTCCCACCAGTCAGACAGCAATTAAAGGTTGTTCTGCACTTTGGAAGTTTGTTTTCTTAGTCTTGATTTTAACTGTATGACAATACTGATTTATTTCTGTTTATAAGCCTACTTCCACAGCAGCAAAGCTGCCTCTGAAGCTTCATCTTTGGCTACAGGAAGAGCAAGGGGAAGATGCTGGATATGAGCTGGTGAGGTACTGAAGTTCATTTTCAGACAAATTTGCTTTTAAAAATGAGCAAAACCTTTTCTCATTTTATGCAAAATAAAGGGGCTATCATAATGACAAAGTTTTAAAAAAATAATCAAGGAGTAACGCTCAAGGGTTAATTTCCAGGTGCTTTGAAGAGAAGTTTCTAAACTGTTCCTTGAGTTTTAGAGCCTGAGTCACACAATTAAGCTGTATCTGACCAGAAGTGTTAATCAGAATGAACAGTAACAGCCTATCACAATGGTATTAAGTACATAAATATTATTTTACATACTTTTTCAATAATCTTATACATGCTTTTTAACAAGCCACCATAAGACAGAGAACATATGAGCCCTGCTAGTATATACTCTACGGCAAGGTAGTTAAGAATATATTGCATTTATAAACTATGCACAACTTTATGAGTCTCCAGATATAATTTCATCATAGCACAGTAATTGGAAAGTCTGCATAATTTTGGAAGGATATGTGTTTTAGTTAAAAGAACACTATTATTGCTAATTGGATACCAAGCTTACATTGTAAATCAGAGCGAAGTATGGGCACCTAATTACAAACTTTTTTGAAACAACCACTGTATGTCTTTACATTATTTTTGGCTAACAAGTGACTTAAATAATCTTAGTGTTACAAAGTCCATAAATCTTTTCTATAGCTGTGGCTGATGAAATGTTACAGGATAAGAATGTGTGTTCCCAAGGTAAATATCTTGCTTGGCAGCCCCATCTCCTACAGTGAATCAAGGTAAAGGGGTATGTAAGTGACTGGCACTGGCAGAGCACCAAACAGAAAAGGTAAAAAGGAGAAAACTGGTATTAACTTATGTAGCATGTTGCAGCTTAGCACATTTTAAACAGGCTGGGCTCACCCTTTGGCATCTGGAGCTAAAAACTTACAGCCATGTTCTTATGTGGAACGAACTTGTGTATTAGTTTTACAACACCAGCAACAAACTTTTATGAAGTTGTTAAGGTCTTGAATCCAGAGCTGTTATGCGTGGCTATTTTTAAAATTAATTTTTCCAAATGGCTTTTCCTCTGCATGCCTTGATCCACTCTTACCACACCTGTGGCAGTGGAGATGGCACTCAGCACTCCAAAGGGAGCTGGGCAACAAACACCAAGGGACACCAATATTGGATATGATCCTTCATGAACACTGCTGGGCTGATAGAAAGTGCCAAAAGCCTCAACTTCTGATCAGAGTCTGTGGGAACAAGGAACATCCAACAGAAGCTACAGTCCTTGTGGGATCTGCCTGCTAAGGACAGAGAGGCCAGGCCATCTGCCCTAATCCTGTAGCCAAGGGGCAGGGAAGATGGTTCATTTCTCAGTGTTTAGTTTTTCACCACAGCCTTTAAGATACGCTGCTTCTCTCAGTGATGGATGGAGTGAAAAGCCTTGTGCATTAAAAGGCATAAAAAAGAAGCAACTATAAAAACTGGGCCACTTGGAACCTGTAACGTGGCCCAGGAAGATCAACAATGCCAAATATGAAGCCTATTTTTCATTCTTTCCCCACCAAAAGGAAATCCATGCCTATTCTTATAGTCTGTTGTGAAGACAATAATGTACTACAAATCTCTGGAAATCCTTTTGATTTTTCCTTTTGATTTTCTATGTATTATATATATTTATTTTAAAAAAATGTAATGTAGACTCAGACATGATGCTGTTCAAATGTCAGCCTGCACAGCATCAAGACAGAGGCCATGTGTTCCAGATTTAAAAGCTGTATTCACTTTTTGATATACCATTCAGCAAGGACTCATTGTCAGACAAGCCTTCTAATCTGTTCAGCATGTTTCTACCTCTTCTTCTTCAGGGAATGGTTGTGGTACAGTTTACCAGGTTGCCTAGTAATTTTTGGTGTCTTAACAGCCAGATGGAGCAGAAGAGGTCTCTAATAGTTTCAGATAGCCTATGGATACCATCGAGGCTGAAAAAAATCCCCAAGGTCTTGGAGTTCAGCAGCTCTGACGGGTATATGTATTTAACCTTTCATCCTGGTCAGGTTATTAAAGTGATTTCACTGAACTTGATTCCAGAAGAAAAAACAGAATGTGCTTGCACTGTTGCAGATGAATGTAGGGTTAAGTCCTGTTTTATGGCCACCTTAATTCCTTTCCCATAAATTCACTAACTTCAAATCACAACTGTGAACAACAAGACTTGTCTGCATGGGAGCAGAACACTGCAAGCTCCACTGGGCTTCTACCTCTTTGCTAATGTAGGGCTTGAAAACTCTGTTCCAAGTTCAGTCACCATCTTCCCCATCTACCACAGGGGGTTAACCCACGTTCAGTCTTGCAGTGTAGATGCCTCAAGATGTATAAGATGTATAATTTTAAAAATGGTGCTCCAGGCACATCAGCCAAGGCTCGCAGCCTTCTTGCCACCCCCCAAACAGCAGCTCAGCTGTATCCAAACAAAACCTAGGTGTCCAGGATGGCCAGAGATGAATGACAGACACAGAACAAACTGCACTTCCAGGCAGAGAAACTAATGATGAGTTTCTCTTTGTTGATTTGACTACCATGTTCAGGCTCAAATCAGCCTTTTTGGATCATCCTGATAACCAGACATACCATGACAATTCTGTTTCTCTCCCAGAATGACTGGTAAAGTACTACAGTGTGGATAGAGTTCTCTGAGGGAGAATTTCCTCCGTTTCAGTTAGCAGGCAGTTCCCACTAGCCAGAACTGGCAATTGCTCTGGAAAACCTGTCCTCTGAAACCAGGAGTAAAATGCCAACAGGAAATTTTGAACGGGGCAGGTGTGGCAGAAGCCTTAGACTTGATCATTTGTGTGTATAAAATATGAGAAAAAGGGGACAAAGTCAGATGTGGACATGTAGGTTAGAGAGGAGGACAGGAATCATCCTCATCTGGATAACTTCAGTTCTTAGTCAGTCCCCACCAACTTCCAGCAAGAAAATATTCTTTTGAGGCTGAGCACAACATATGGTCTTGAGAACCCCCATAAGCCCAGGACAGACTGGACATATAGAAATGGGGAGCAAGCATACATAGGTCAAACCTCATTGGAAGGTAAATTGTAATCACTCTACATGAGACGAGCATTGAGAAATGCTCTCTGAGAAGCTCTCATCTCAGCAGCAGAGGCAAGATTTACTATACCTAGCAAATAACCTTTCCACCCAGAGCAGAATTGGTTGTGCTAAAAACACAGCCACCCACAAACCGCATCATCCAGAAATCATCAAATCCACTTTTTGAAACTTTCAGGTAACAGCATTTTACGTTTTTATTTTTGTTCTGCTCTTCTGAAAGTTCTGCTGTTTCTGGTTAACATTGCCCGCAGTGATCCATTAATTTCAACTGACACTGGGCCAAATTTTTCATCTAAATCCTTATTCAAACACCTCCAAAGGTAACCTGTTTTTTAAAGTGCTGAGCACTTCATACCTCTGAAAAATATCAAAGTTCTCTCCTCTATAGACACCATTTCTGTCTTGACTCAAGCTGATGGTATATTTCAGACAGCTTGAAACACTTTGTTTTCAAGTAAAAATAGGTCCTGTCTCTCCTTAGCACTGACACCTGAGTCACTGGTCATTCCTGAGCAGTTTTTAAGGGGCACAGAAATGACAATGTCTTCCCTGTCAGGATGACCACATTCCTTTTCTTAATGAGCACCTGAGCAGAGCAGTGAGGCTGCATTCCAATTAAATCACCAAAAGAATTGCTTCAAGATTGGGTCAGGTGAAATCAGTGAGCAATCCTGCATGCAAAAGGACAGAGAAAAACCAGGAATTTAGAAGATGGTCTCTTCTGTGAAGGCTCTCCTGAGTGCACAGACAACCAACTCCACTTTCAAAACAAAGTGAAACAGTCTGCTGAGTGCTTTCAAGCCAACTATTAGATTTCCCATGTGCATGTTGTATGTGCATGTTTTAGACTCTCCTCAAGTAACACATGACATTCCCATTAGCTTTTGTTAACTTCTACATCAGAGTAAGCCAGAATCTTAAGAAGATTAACCTCTGTTCCTTCTAACTGTTCCTTAATTTTTATTAGAACAATTTTTAGGGTGGTTTTGCAGGCTTTTTTTCTCATTTTGGATGGATACAGAAATTTCTCTGATGAAAGCTTCAGACTTTTTTGATTAAAACCAAACCAAACCAAAAAAGCCAAAAAATCTCAACCCTGTAAAATTATTTTCCTTAAAGAAACTGCCAAAACTCTAGGAATCAAATTACAGAACAGAAGCAGACATCACAATGCCATCTTTACTCTACCTACTCAGGGAACCTTAGTGTCTCTCTGAAGTGATGAGTTGATGGGAAGTGGCACAATTCATAGCAGAATCCCAGAATCAGAGAAACAGAATTGTGTTGGTTGGAAAAGACCATTAAGATTATTGAGTCCAACCATTAACCCAGCAGGAAGCCATGTCCCTAAGTACCATGTCTACATGTCTTTTAAACCCATTCTGTGATGGTGACTTCACCACTGCCCTGGGCAGCCTGTCCCAGGGCCTGACAACCCTTAGGAGAAAGAATTTTTTTCTAATATCCAAGCTAAGCCTCTCCTGGGACAACTTGAAACCATTTGCTCTTGTCCTGTCACTTGTTACTTGGAAGAACAAACTGACCCACACCTCATCCCAACCTCCTTACAGGTAGTTGTAGAGAGTTATTAGTTCTCCCTTCAGCCTCCTATTCTCCAGACTAAACAATTCCAATTTCCTCAGCTGCTCCTGGTAAGATTTGTATTCCAGAACTTTCACCAGCTTCGTTGCCCTCCTCTGGATATGCTCCAGAACCTCAAGATCTTTCATGGAGTGATGGGCCCATAGTATCTGAGGTGCAGCCTCACTACCTCCTTGCTGGCCACACTATTTCTGATACAAGCCAGGATGCTACTGACTGCCTTGGCCACCTGGGCACACTGCTGGCTCATCTTCTGCCAGCTGTTGACCAACTCCCCCAGGTCTGTTTCCTCTGGGCAGCTTTCCAGCCACTCTTCCCCAACCCTGTAGCACTGCAAGGGATTATTGTGGCCCAAGTGCAGGACCCAGCACTGACTCTTGTTGAACCTCATACAGTTGGCCTCAGCCCATCAATCCAGAGCCCTCAGGCAGATCAAAACTCCTGCCCAGCTCGGTGTCACCTGCAAACTTCCTGAGGGTGCACTTGATCCCTTTGTCCAGATCATTGCTGAAGATATTAAACAGAACTGGCCCAGTACTGAGACCTTGGGAACACTGCTGGTGACAAGCCACCACCTGGATTTAACTCCAATCACGACAGCTCTTTGGGCCCAGTAATCGAGCCAGGATTTCACTCAGCAAACAGGATGCTTATCCAAGGCATGAGCAGACAGTTTCTCCCCGAGAATGCCCTGGGAAACATTGGCAGAGGCTTTACTGAAGTCTGTGTGGACAAATCCGTAGCCTTTCCCACTAAGCAGATAATGTTATCACCTTGTCATAGAAGGAGATCAGGTCAGTCAAGCAGCACCTGCCTTTCAGAAAACCATGCTGGCTGGGCCTGGTTGTCCTGCTCATGCCCCATGATTGCAGTCAAGATGATCTGCTCCATAACATTTCTTGTCACCACGGTGAGACTGACAGACCTGTAGTGCCCCAGATCCTTCTCCCAAGCCCTTTTTGTAGACAGGCATTGCATTTGTTAACTTCCAATTAACTGTGCCCTCCCCAATTAGAGGGGACTGATGATAAATGCTGAGGAATGGCTTGCTGAGCACTTCCACCAGCTCCTCCTATATCCTTTGGTGGCTCCCATTTGGCCCTGTAGACTTGTGTGTGTTAATTCTGCACTGAGGAGGGAATTTCTATGAGCATGTGTAATGGATTCTTGTGTTCTTAAAAGATGGAAAAAATTGTTCTACCTACTACTGGTATCTCCTACACACAAACCTACAACTATCTAAGAAAGAAAAAAACTGCAGGCTTCCATCTGTGGTCTGCAAAGTGTTAAGGTTACCTATCTGCAAGACTGCCACAAAACATAATTACAAAAAGCTGAGTACTAGTGGACATGCATGGCCATCCAAGAGACTGCAGTTCTACTCAGACATGTTTTTAAAATCTGCAAACTGAAAATTACTTCAGGGTCAGAGGCTCTGATTTTGGCCTTCTCCTTCACTCATGATACTGTTTCTAGTTTTCAAATTGACAGACATTCTTAATTCAGAAACTCCATTGTTTAAATGGTCATTGAATTCAGGAAAATAAGCCTCTCTTACATTCAATAACTGCTAACTCCATTTATCCAACCAATAAATAATCCCTCACCCTCCCCTCCTCCTCAGCTCCTAGGTTAGAACACTGCAACAGCTTGGCCCTGTGCCTATTTAATCTTGGTAATAATTATCAAAACCAGAGTGCACAGATCCCAGCACCCTGATTAGGATCACCACCCAACTATAAATAATGCACATACTTCATTAGAAAATGAAGGTTCTGCCAGAGGTTGCCATTTTTGATTGGAACTTTTACATTTCTCAGAATTTAATGTTATCATCAGCAGTTTAGATCCCATTGGATTTCAGATGGGAAATAGTAAGTTTATGAGGTTTTTCCATTGTTAGAGGCAAACGAGGAAGTGGGTTTTTTTCCTTTTTGCATGAACTTATGTCAAGAATAATGACCCTACAAAGTCATTAGAGAGAAGAAAATGGAGAGTGATTACAGTGTAATTCCTTACAACTCACAGAGCTCTGTTCCTGCTCCAACAAATAAGAAATGTTGGGGAGGCTTCACAGTCACATGTGCTAAGAAAGGAGAACCAAATGTCTGGGTGATGTCTCTTTGGAGCTTTCTGTAGAACACACTAAAGAGCTGCTCACAGAGGACATGACTCAATTCCTATCTGTGGCAGTGGCTAAACATCTACTGACCAAAATTGTACAGCCTGAGGGTTTCATTTGAGTCTCATGCTATAAATAGGCAGTCTCCAGGTGTAGTCTAGTTTACCTTGGCAAGGAGAAGATGGCATACTGATTTATACAATCCAACTACCATCATCATGTCTTGCACTCTCATGTGCAGCAACAGTTACCATTTAAACAGTAATCCCCAAAGTCTGGTGACAAAACAGTGGATAAACAAAGATTCACTGTAGTTACGTTGCTCACGTGTTAAAGTAAATGCTACCTTCCAACACATGTGGGAAAGCCAGGAATTAATTTGGTTTCATTGCATACTTACTGGCTGATTCCTTTGAAGATGCTGATTTTGTCAGCTAGCAGAGCCTTTCCTTCCTATGATGTGCTGCTACATTAAAAAAACATAAGGCCTGAGGGGTTAAGTACAATTGCTTAAAGAGAAAAACACAAAGATAAAATTTAAATATGGCTTTGCCACGGTCTTGCCTTAAGTAGATTGAGATCAGCTTAGAACTTTATTCATTTTTTTGCAGAGAGTGCACAGGAATACCAAACCTCCACTCTTGGCAGTAGAAGGCTTGAAACACCCAAGTTTGGACTGACCTGTCTCTGATTCAAGGCTACCTTCTAAAAAAATGACCATTTTCCTTACCAGTGGCTTACCCTAATGAAAGCAACCTGCCTTTCCTGAAACACTTAGGTGTACAAGAGAGATTTCTGGTTGCAAAGATATTAAGGTCCTACTCGATTTTTTGAAAATTGGCAGCTGAGTAGGGGAGAGAATGAAGAAAAAAACCTCTATAGGAGACTTTTTTTTTTTTTTTTTGCTAGGCACTAGAGAATCCTCACAGGCATTCAGCCTTGAGATGACCAAAGGGAAGAAGCTTAATTAACTCTGCTGTCTACCAACTCGTTAACAAGTTAACTTGGTTAACTAGTTAGTCTCCTCTAGAGAATACTTTAAAAGCCTTTACTATGAAAATGCTTGTGGCATGGGATGACACTTTGCAAAATGTTTCTATCTTCCTTCTCTCCCCAGAAAATATATTAAAGTCCCTTTGTCCAGCATGTACAAGGAGGGGGGACTCTGAGCAGGCACTGAAAGAGGAGGGATTTGCCTGTACACATGGGTTAAAAGACATTTAATGAATCACAGAAAATAATAGCTGTACACAGTAAAAGCATTCTCTCTCCCTGGTTCTCCCCCCCTGCTTTTCCGCATAAATTATGTGAACATATCATCAAAACATGATGATTTTTATTCTCATAAATGGGGCCATATGTCAGTTAAAACAGAAAATGTGTGCTGAACTGTGATGTGGGTTACACGATACACTTTAATTGGATGTCATTTTAATGTAAACAGCTTTACATAAAACTAAGCCTGAAAGAAAACTTTTTAAAATTGTCAAATATTAGTTGCTACAACAATTTGATGCTGCACGTGTTTTTGCATTGTCTAGTCAAAAGGTATCAATCATGAAGGAGTTAGTTTCTGATCTCTGTTGCACAAAAGCAATCACAAAGACTTTGTAAGAGGTACTTAAAATGGGGAATCAAGGACAAACCCCCCTTTTTTTGCATAAACATTTTTGCCTAAGTTTTCCGTATGTGACAATTATTTTTTTTTAATTGCAAATGCCATTTGTTCATCTAAATGTTTAACAAGTGCAATTCACTTGTGGTCAAGTCTGTATGTCAATATCCCTTTTTGCAGTGGGAGAAATCTTAATCTGAAAACAAACAAAAAAACCCCAAGTACTATACACACTTACAGAGACAAAATGTCCAACTTTCCTTCACCCAATACACAGCTCCGGGTACCCATATGGAAATAACCTCTGCAATCAACATCCTGCCATAATAATGAACAGCTGAAAATAATGGGATTAAAATATATTCTCTTTTTTTTAAGCATCTTTGGTAATGCTGGTAAAATTGGGAAACATTTACAAGTCAATGTTTACTAGCAGATACCACAGAGTTACCACAGTAATTTTCTATGTATAAACATAGGAAAAAGCAGTCAGTCACATCTCACCTGCTGCTCTGTGGTGTCTGCTGGCAAAGGCCTATTCCTTGATGCCACTGTGCTCTGTTCCCACAGCAAAACTCAGAATGGGACCTTTTGAATGATACTATCAAGTTCAATTTCAATTGACAACTGATTCTTATTACCTTGCAAACACAAAATCCTGTTTCAATATCAGATATGCAGCTGAATAGCCCCTGCAACCTTTAAAAAGTATTTATGCATGTCAAACAAAACTGCTGGCATCAACACATATTCCCAGTAAGCCACTGATGGGTTTATCACACATCTTTGGTTTCTTTTAGCAATCAATCAGACTTGCAGGCACAGAGTGCTATGTCTACACTCTCTAATCTTAAATGTTATCCCTAACATTTAAAGCAGAATCCCATAGCAGGGTTAGAAGCCTCCCCTATAAGCTACCCCACCTGAATCCGAGGTCTGCTTAGCAGAGAAATAGACCAGCTCTCATTCCTTAATCTGCAACTTTCTACAGCAAGCCCACTGCAACTCAAAGGCAGGGCAGAAGCAGACCCGATGCCATTTTAGGCCTGGATTTCTCTTAAAACAAAAGCTGCACACTCCTCTCCGAGAACCATCTAACACATTTTGGAATTATGTCTGGACCACCAACAAAGCTGTTGGAGAGAAAGAGGAGCAGAGTTGTATTACAAAGCTTTTTCTTACAGTTCCTGTTACTGGTTATTGGACATCATTATGGCTTTTATAACGACGGCGGCGTAAATCAGCAGAAGGCTGAATAGAATGTTCTATCCTTGTCTCACGATGAAAATTCCTGTCCAAAGAAGGGATAAGAGAATACATTTGTTTTAAAGAATCATTTTTTTCCTCGAGTTTATTTTGGTTTAATTTAGCAGAATGCATTAAAAAAAAAAAAAACAACTGGGGGGGATAAAAAAAAAATCCATAAAGCCAAGAAAACCACACAATCCCCTTAAAAATGAGATTTATGGTCAAGTTTGAAATGGCATAAACAGGCATTACAAACATCAGCTCTGTTCCAATCAGAGTCATAAAAATTGTCTTACACATTATTAGGCTATAAAAATTGAAGATGACTGTTTCTGCAGTCCAGTTGGCTTGTTCTCCCTTCAATATTTGGTGTTCAAATGTAAACAGCACTGCTGATTTTCCCGTGCTGCCTGTCACTTGGGCTTGTCACAGACAGGTCACAGTGCGTGGTAAGGGGAAGCATGTCTGTGAGGCTGCTCCCCCTAACCCTAAAGCATTTGAGCTGATCCCATATGCAATGCCAGAGGACAGAAAGGATCTGAAAGATCCTTCCAAAAGAATACTTAACAGCAGCTTACCTTCATGACAAGGAAAATTTATGGGAACTTTGGTGCTTTAAAACATCATTTTGCACATCAGCATCTGCCGAGATGGAAATATTTTTAACCACATATTGTGGAGTGAAAGAGTGTTTCAGAATCTCCTTATTCTATCTGTACTGGACATCCACTATCTACATCATAATCTACAGATAAAGGCAAAACTTTCATAATAAAGCTGCAATACACAAATAGAAAACTCCAAGCCAGAATAGCTTTTGTGCCTTCTATTTGGGAAGATTTCAGACCTGCCAGACGTAAGCAGGACCATGACAGCCCTGCACACCCAAGGATTTCATTTGCTCTACACAAATGTGTCTGTGTACATTTCTGCAGTACTGCCCAGTTGCTCATGCAGCAGCATGCCACTCTTTCTTACACCTCCCATCCTGCCCATCCATTAGTCAGATGGATAATTTTAACAAAAGCTTATTTACACCAGCAGAATATAAATCTCATGCAGAAATGCTCACTAGGGGTGGGCACTGCCCCAAGAGGAGTCTCACCAGGGCTGTTGCACACATTTATCCCAGACACCCAGAGCCTGCAGCTCTCATTCCCACATGGGGTCTGTCCCAGCATGGTGCCAGGGCTCGTAAGTGGGGAGACATTTTTGTTTTCCTCCCTTTGGCATATCCCTGGCAGGCCCCATTCTATTCTTTATATACATTTTCAGCAGTAGGCTCCAGTGTCCCCACTGTCAGCAACTGCTAGGGATGTTAATCCCCCTAATATTGAGGGTTAGGGTTGAGTTCTGCAGCATTTCACATGGAAGCTTACTTCAGACTCTTCAAATACAACTCCTTACAGTTATCTCAGAAGTAGAGAAGAAAATGATGGATATTGGACCTATGGCTACTCACTCCCTGCCTCCTACATTCATCTGCAGAATACGGAGGAGAACGAGCACATTGAGATGTGAAATGTGCCTGGCAGCAGGTGAATGATTTAACTGTAACTTGGTAACATGTTTTGCACAGGTGGTGGGAATTTGTTTGTAGAGCATGACCCTGGTTCAGGGTTATACATCCCCTGCCTTTCTCCAAGAAGCAGGCTGGAGGCTGGGGGCAGAGGCAGTATTCACACATAGACACATATATCAATATAGACACATGCCTGCACATATATACATATTTTATATATGCCCAGAATAAAACACAGTTGCCTAATGAAATTATTAAATTTTGTCTCCTTCATAACAGCACTGCCAATCTACCACCAGGCATTCCATCTTTCTTACGGAATTCGGCAAACATTTCAATCCAAACTTAAGTCCCATAGCCAAGGTATCACTAACAGTGACATATTATGAAACTTTTATTCCCTTTCCCCCTCCCCTTCTGCCCCAGTAATAACTGTCAGGCGATCCTGGCAATTTCACAAGCATAGCAATGATTCAGCTGGCAGATTTCAGTGGATTATTGTGGCCAATTTGGAAAAACACTCTAATAAGCATTACTTTCCAGAAACCAATATAAATCTGGAAGAGGGGATTATTAAAGCCAGGGAAACTATAACAAAAGACATTAATTGCATTTTTGGAAGGACCTTTTGAATTAAATTATTACCTGCTAGTTTATAAGACAAATCTATAGATAAAAAACACTACCATGACAAGAATTTATTTATATTGGCCATATATATCACAGGAAATTTATATAAAATATAATTTACACACAAATACTATGCTCATTTATGCCATTATGTAAGCAATACATTTTGTTATACCTCTATATGTATATCTCCAGACAATTAGGATTAAGCTATTTACTCTCACATACACACATATGCACACAAGTGAAGTTCAGTAAAACAAAAGATCAAAGGTAGGAAGTGATTGCAATGAATTATAAGCCATATGTCTGCGCATTTGTAAGTGTATTTTAAGTTTTCTAGACAGCCTTACAACAGAATACAGCAGTTTCTTAAACTGTGTCTGTAGGACTTGGAAAGATTTCTTTAACTTGCTTCTCAATTGCTGCTTATTACGTGTAGTATTTAAAAATCACCAGCCTGCTCCCAAGCCTGTTGAAGTACACGAGGAGCTGTCTCTTGAAATCAGTAAATGCCATTAATATATTGAAAGATTAATTACTGCCTCCAACTTTTGTGTCTGTGGGGACTGTGTGAGAAGAACGATGGAACAACCACAAGGCATTTGGGAAGTTCAAACAGTATATGACTCAAGGATTCATCCCGCTGTTGAATAACAGTTTCGAAAACAAAATAATGTATTTTTACAATTATATGATGTAACCTCTGATTTTCTCATTTTCTGTGTTGTGAGATTGTTAACTTGTATACGTGTTCTTCACATTTTGTCTGTGGTCTATTTCTATTTATCTTTCCAAGCACATCATGAGTAGCTTTGGAAGTAAAGGGGGGCTTACTTCCTCACTGGATTCAGTGCTCTAGAAGGCTCCAGGAAGGCAGTGAGATGAGCAAATATTTAAATAGCACAGATACATAGCCCACATATGACCAAAACTGGTCACAAAGACTGCATTTTTTTTCATAACTCAAAAAAAAAAAAAAAAAAAAAAAAAAGATTTTACAGGTCATTATTATTAATGAAGAGACACAAAACAAACAAAGGAAGCCAAGCACCAAAATAACTTCTGCATAGGACACTGCTGCTAAAACCCAAAGTGCCAACCAAAGAGGTAATGAGATCAGAAATATCCAAACAAAACACACACAGGGACTGTGGCTGAGCCACAGGACTCCCACACAGCCACCTTCTGCCTTCCTGAAGGGGAAACAAAGCTTGTGTCCTGAACCCAGACACATTCAGCACCTCCCTTGTGTCAACCCCAGCCCTGTCTACCCCATCTCTGGTACTTCCAAGCCTGCATCTTACTGCCATAGGGACAGAGATTCCTTTAAAGGTCTCTAAATGCAAGTGTTCATCATAGTTCCTTTCCTGTTCTCAAGCAGCTCCCTCCAAAGAGTGACCATAACAAAAAGGTGAAAAAGGGGTATATAACATTCCTTCTTACCTTGGCAGTTGACAAAGTCTCCCCACACCAGCACAGGGTGTTGCTCAGTTGCTTGTGGTGCTGGGGCCACCTTACAGGCCCTACCTTTGATACCATCAGGAGCATGCTGAAGGGGATACAATTAACACATTGGCCTAAGCAGCACTATCAGCTACCCATTTTATTAATTCCTGAATTAACTGAGATATTGCACTGACAGATAATGAATGTCCTTTTTCCACTCATTCTTATGTTAATTTTTGTTACCTGGATACTCCAAGACCAAAAATGAAAACACTCACTATGTTGTAAAGTTAACATTCTGCACCCACCACTAAACAGAGAGGGCCAGATTTACAAAGGAAGAAAGAATAAAGGATTTGCTTCTCTTTCTGCTCCATGTAGAACTGCACATTGATACATTCAAATAAAACACCCTCTTCCTGCCTCCCACTTTCCCTCCCAATGCCTCAAAAACAGCCAGGCTTGAGTTGTCTGATCTGACCAACACTTGACTTTCAATGCCATACGAACAGCTGTAAAAACAGGCTCCTATGTCTTACCCTGTTTTGCTCTACACGTTGCAATAATGTGCAAATGCCATGGCATTTACTGAGAAAGCAAAGTTCCTGGATGAATCATGTTGCATCTTTTCCCTAAACCTGAGCTAAAAACTTCAAAGCCCCCCAGGCTGACTCACCAAATGAATTCCCATTTTCAGACATGGGGCAAAGGACAGAGAATCTGAAGGCACTGTACAATGGAGCTGTGTGCAGTACAGCAGAGCCAGGGAAAGCCAGCCAGCCAGCCATCCATCCACCTCTGCAGCAGAAGCACTCAGTATCTTGTGAGCTGGGGCTTGATTACTCAGCTCCTATCATTTTGGCCTTGGCTGTGCTCCCGCGTGGTTGCGGTCAATGGGAATTTTGCCCCTGCTTTCAGCCCAGCTGAAACTTGCCTTTAGGAATTGGCAGAAACTTAAAAGTTTGCAGCTGGAAGGCTCCACACAGGTGCACAAAGGATGGAGAACCTGCCCACAGCTGAGGGGCACCCTGGGGATGCAGAGGTGCCTCTCCCTCCCAGCTTTGCATGGACACCAGAGCAGTGTCAGCTGTGACCCCACCTGGGAGCCACTTCCATATGTGCAAAGGCCACTTTACAGCTGCTGCAGCACACCCAGCAGCAAATATTCCTATGGATTTAGCAGAATAATCACTCCCTTTTCTCTCAGCCCTTCCTACCAACCTCTCTTTCCCTAACATAAGGCCAACAACTTGATAGCTAAGTAATGTGCCTATCGTTTCTATAATAACGTTATGAAAAATATCAAAATTTAGCAGAACCAGACTCGGGTCATGAAAAAAGACACTGTACACTGATAAACATTGTAAAGAACTGGGAATCAGGCTCTCTGTTCTTCATCTTTCCCAATTTAAATTACAATTGGCTGTAATCAGTCCTGGAGATCAGACAGTCCAGCTATGGTTGTTTACTAGTAACTGTATTTAAGCTACATGTGCCAGTATTCTAAATTTACCATTTTCCTAAGTATACACTGGTGTCTTTGCACCAAGGGACAGAGAGCTGAAACAATGACAACATTTTCAGTGCAACACTGCAATCAAGAGCACTCAGTTCAATATGCAGGTTTGATAGTTTTGTTTTGTCTGAAGTGGCTATTTTGCACACTGTTTTATTTGCTTGAAATGGTTCCTGGGCAAAGCACCACAGATTTAGAATGATATGCTGCCATGTTTTTAAGGAAAATCTGGTTTTGTTTAGGCTACAATTAGATGCTTTCATAATTTGTATCTGGCAAACTGAGACTGAAAAATCCAGAGTCAATTTGTTTAGTGCGAACTAAAGTAACATCTGTTGTAGTAAAGAAACTTTTTCAACAGAAGAGCCTTCAAGCATAGTAGGACCTAAGAGCTTTCCTTCTAGAAATGCAGGGCTGCCACACAATTCTTAAAGCACACCAATTCACAAGGCTATGAGCCCTGTATTGTTTGGAACTCATGGGGGTAAATCACATTATCATGACTGACGCTAATGATCCCATACAGGTTATATAGTCTTGCCTTCAGGGATTTTTTTTTTTTTTTAAATATATATAATTAGTATAAATGGCTCGCTCCCTCTCTTTTGTTGATTTTACAAAGAAATGCACTCAGGTACAGAGTCTGCCTTTCCCAGGTTAATTAAGTGAGCCAAATCAGCCATACCCAGCATGTGAGAAGTCCCCAGGTACTGCCTGGGAAAGACCAAAGTGCAAGAAATGGAGCAGCAGATGTAAAATTCCTGTGACTACCCTCTACTGGATGGAGCCAGAGCAGCTGAGCTGTGTCAGTGGATCCTCAAAGCCATGATTTAATAGAAATTCTTTCATACTGCCTGGGATGGGTTCAGGTTTTCACAGAAGTGGATCCAAATGCAGTTGTCAAAGGGAATTCCTGGGCATTCAGAGTATGCTGTCCTTGCACAAAGCAAGCATTTCTGTTAAGTACAGGTCAAGAATAAAAACAACAGACAAAAAATTAAGTCTATATAATGAGAGAAGACAACCATCAAAGACTTTAAAAAATCCAAATGCTTTCTTTACCTTGCCATTTTATTTCCCAGCAAAATCAGGCCAGATCCCAGCTGGTAAAAACTGGCAAATTTCCATTAGCCTGTGGGTCATTAACTCTGAAAAAAGGGCAGTTTCAAAACCAGTTCTGTGTATAGTGGTAGTTTCTGTCAGCGTTGCTATAAACAATCAAAATTGAAAGTATCTGGGATGACTACAATACCCATTTCTTTCTCCTGCCATTCAGAGATGTATTCCAACACAGATTTTCCTAAAACAATTTGCACATATCAGAGGCTATAATCTGACAAACTGGAATACTCAAAACAAGCTTAATCTGCCTTCTAAGTTTGCATCACTGGTGTTACACAAAGGTTGTCCTCTGACAAATTCTTAATAGGGGTGCTCTCACCTGCTAAAGGGAAAAACTCATTCAAGATGGCTGGTGCAAAACCAAAGAGCAAACAGAGAGTTGGTGTGCTCTGTTCTTCCTGATCAGCAAATGCCTTTGCAAGGAATCTCAGTCCATGCCAAATGTAAAGCAAGAAGGCAACATTAGCATGCTTTTTGTTATCTTCCTGTTCTGCTATATCTATCATGCTCGCAGATACCAAAAAATTGACAAAGATAAGCCCAAGTACAGATTTGGCAGAGGAGATGACTAGAAAGGAGCTGGCTTCTTTCCCTCTCCCCAGGTTTTGTTTAGCATCCTCTGATTGGGATCCCATATCTTTGGAACTGTGCCCTGCACCCCTCCCCAGCCAAACACCAACCCCTCCCTGGGGCTTTGGGACACCCCTCAATGCACACCAAACAAGCTCCATCCAAAACTTGAATTTTACAGCCTGAATTCTGAGAAAGTTGGATCAGGAACCTGCAGGTGAAGCTGTTGTGTTCAACAGTCTTTATCCGCCCAGTTTCACAGCAGAAACAAAATATCCATATGTCACGGCACAGTCATTTTGGGCACAATGTGGTACGTTAGCATTCACTGGAATCAAAAGCAAAGCTTTCATTTGTGGTGAGGAGAAACTTTTTGTTCTATAAAGGTCAAATCTGGTAGGGGCAAAGCAGAACAAAAGGTATCTTTCTTGGCAAACTGACTGCTCTAGCCAGTCACCCCTGGTTTCATACTTGCCAGCATGCACACACAGCAAGCACCGGTTTGGGCCATGGTCTGAAAGCTTTGCCTGGGAGGACTGTGGGACCCACAGCTCAGGGGATGCTGAGCACCATCTCTGCACGGTGACTATCCCCCACTGCCTTGTAGCAACATTAAGAGGACAAAATATACAAATAATACCTTGAGAATCCACACATCTGAAGGTGAAAACTATTCCTGTGCCTTCTTTTATGCCTAACAAAGCAATCACTTCTCACAGAATGGCAGAAACAAGGAACAGGACAGTTTTCATTAAAAATTATTCTCTATAGTGTATCTTTTAGTTTTTCAGACAGTCCTGTTGGCATTATTCATAGAGTTGAGCATCTTCTATGTCCATTACAAAATTATTCCATTCTAAAATACACCTAATTTTTATGAAACTTTCACTGAAAGATTAGCTTTAAATTTTTCCTTTGCTTGTTTTTGCCTGATCACCCCCACTTATTCTCTATTCTCTTCTAAACAATGCCTTCCTTTCCTTGTTCTCCCCAATCCTTGTTTAATTCCTTTAATCTTTCCTTAAAAGACCTTCTCTCTGTCCCCTTAATCATTTTTTAATTTCCTATCCTTTAGGTGAGTGCCAAGGATGCTAAAATGAGAAATGGATTCTTGCCACAAAAGAACAGAACTCCTATAACTCCAAAGCAGTTGAAATAATGAGAACTTGCAGGCCATTACCCCATTATGTGAATGGTATTTTTACAGCACTAGAAATGAAGTAATGCAGCTCCAAATATTCATGTTTTAAATGTGCTGTCATTCTAGTGGCCCAGCTACAAGTTGCCTGAGATGGAAGGTTAGGGGTAT
Organism: Phaethornis superciliosus; assembly: GCA_023637945.1. Classification (NCBI taxonomy): domain Eukaryota; kingdom Metazoa; phylum Chordata; class Aves; order Apodiformes; family Trochilidae; genus Phaethornis; species Phaethornis superciliosus. The sequence goes on from JAJQWJ010000009.1 coordinate 25,387,136, forward strand.
CACAGTCTGCATTTAAGAACATCCCTTCAACTTTGCTCAGTGTTAAGAAGTCTTTCCTTTGCAAAGTCCTAAATTTGCTGCTTTTCAACAACCACTTGTGAGGAAAGATAATACAGAATCCTTCCCCTGGCCCTTCCTGTGATTTTCATTGGGTACTTCCAATACATCTCCCTCTAAATTCAGCAAAGTCTCTTCAAACCTGCAAGTATTTCTGATTGCCTCCTTTCAAAGTCTGAACAAAACTAGTCAAGGATCATTTCAGATAACACTGGGCATATAATTTCAGCCCAGCTTTAAGACATCCGCAAGAGAGGGCTTGCCAGTCTGAAATGTAAAGCATGCTATTTAGCATCTACCTGGCTAAAAGACTTACACTAAGTCAGTGTGCTCTGTGCATCTGATGCATGAGTCTGTCTTCCCTTTTTTATGTTGCCATCTTTTAATTTTTTTTCCTAGAAGACAAAGCACAAGCTAGAAATGTTTAGCTAGACTAATGAACTGTAAAAAGTGAACTTCGAGATCACCAGGACCATGCAATTTAAAATGTCATTATGTTTGAGGATATGCAGGAAGATACAAGTCTGTGAATAACTGATACTTTAAAATATTTTCACATCATCTGCTTTTTTCTGTTCTCCCCATGTCTTGTTTGAACAGACAATGTATTGCATAGAGGCAAGTGGGCAACGTGTCAAACATTAGATGTGGTTTTGTTGAGAGCACCCCACACTGAGTCAGGTCTACTGCTGTTCTGTGAGGGCAAGCAAGTGTCAGAAGGTAGCTCTCTTGCTAGATCCCATCTCCCTGCAGCACTAGAGCATGCTTTCAGACATCATGATTTGTGCCACTGCAGGACTAGCCCCTTGGGCCTTGTTTTATGTGGAGACAGCATGCTTGAGATCTACAGGGAATGGGGTTGAGACTGTATCTCTTTATAAGGAAAAGCAAAGCAATCCTTACAGTGCCTGTGCAGAAGCAAACAGATGTAGTTGTACCCATTTTGAAAGAGGGGGGGGAAATGGGCAGGATTTCTTTCATATGACTTTGAAAGATCCTGACTAACAAGTCATGGTGTTGATACACTTTCCTCAAAGGCACGGACACATCGAGGTGCTCTGTGCTCTGGGTGTACTGTAGGGATTACTGCAAGGTGACATGACACCTGGGATTGAAGAGGCTGTGCTCAAGTGACCCCAATGGCCCTACCAGGTTTGCCTTGTGTTTTCCTCTGTAAAACTCCCATCTTCCCCACTCTCTCACTGAAACAGAGGGAAATTGTAGCAACATGGACACAGCAGATTAGTTTTACAAGGTTCCCACCAGTCTGACATTCATCAGCTCTCTAATCTAATGGTAACACAATACCCTTTACAAGGACATGTTGAAGCAGCATGGTTACAGGGCCTCAGGTTCAGCTGACACCCAGGTCCTGCCTTCTCCCAGCTGCTGATTGATTCAGGTTATTTCTGACATTCCCAGAGCCTGGCAGCCCTCCCTGCAAGGGTTAAAGGAAAGTTGTAAGCAACGATTTGAAAACACTTGGAAGAATCTCCCTGAATCAAAACCATTTCAGAAAAGGCTCTCTGCCAGGCAATAAAATATTTTTGATGGACTCTTATTTTATCATTACCCATGTAAGAAAAATGTATTGCAAGAATCCCAACACAATTCAGGGAAGTAATCATTTGCAGATTTAGTAGGCATTCTCAATTGGCATAAATGAAAGATTTATTGTAGGGATGATGAAACAAAGAGCAGTTGTGCAAACTTTACTGAGCTGGATTATGAGAACATGCTTTTTCCATTTCCCACTTTTAAATGCCTTGGATGCAGTTTCAAAAGAAAGATCAAGATCAATTATTTAACACTGCAGCTACGCTGTACCTGAATGCAGGATCTCTTCACACATATGTTATCTGTACACAGCAATAAAAAAAGGAAATTGAAGGAAGACACCGCTATAGACAAAATACCAGACTTTGAAGTAAAACTCACATTGTTCCTTGAGCCCAGGGATGGAAATAGAAAAGTCAGGCAATGACAAATATCTGCGATATAAATGCACAGCCATTTGAAATAAAGCCCCTTTTTAGACTGACCAAACAGCAAATGCAGGTGTCCTTGGGACAGAGTACTCTGTAGTGGTCATATTTTCTTTGAAAGCCACTGTAGAGCTGCATAAGATCACTGTCTTGCATACCCTTACTCATGTGAATAATGCTCTGAAGAAGAAGGGACTTTCTGACCTGCAAAGGTGCAGAGTTTCTCACCAACTTTAAGAAACAGGTGGAAGACAAAACACTTGGGGAAGAAGGAGGTCGTTTTCTTGCCTTTTCTTCCATGCTCTCAGTGTGTGGCTTCTGACACGTTGTGGCTGAGCCATTTGGGGCTGAGGTACCTGGGTGTAAATTCAGGGTTTCTTTACAATTACATCCCTGTACACAGGAACAGAAAGTTGCAGAGTAATTTGCCTTAATCCAGCTGTATCTGGAATGTGGGCACCAGAGTTTTCACTGCACAGGGAATGCCACAGGCAGGCAGATGCTTGAAAGAGCTTTGAGATTCCCAGCAGAAGGAACCATTAGAGATGCAAAATAGCATTACAGATGCGTTACGCTTTTGGCCTCGCCACCTTACTGTGATTATTCACTCTGACTGTGCCCCAGAGAGATTGATTTCATTTTACTTGTGAGGAAATGAAGATCTAAGATCAAAATTTCCAGAAGTGCTCATGAAATTTCAGTAATTCAATTATACACTGTCTGGTCTGAGAGAAAGGACCTCAACTTCAGAAGTGGCCTCTTACGGTAAGGCACCTTCAAAATAAAGCTATCCAAAACGAGGGCCTGCTTGTGAAAATCTTGCTCAATGTGAGTTGTCAGATGCCAGAAGGTCAAGTTTTGATATATTTAGTTTAAACAGTGCATTATTTTTTTACTAGGCCCACTGGACTACTTGCTTAACAAGTGAGTGAAGGTTTCAGAATCTGGCCCACTGTGAAGCTGGAGCTGACATAAACACCCTGAGCAGTGGAATGAGGGGTTTTATTTCTCATCCGATTGTTAAAGGCTGACTGGTGCTGCTTTGCCCCAAAGTAACAAACAAATGCATCACATTTAGAATTGAGATCCAACTGCATAAATGACTGTATAAAGTTTTTTATGTGCACTAAATTCCTCTCTGCCCCCTGAGACTATACTATACAGCCTCTGTGCTGCCTGCAAATGCAGATTAACATTTTTATTAAATGACATATGTTTCACTAATACAGAGTATTAAAATGTATTGGCCTTATAAGAAACATTAATGAGTGTATCGTTGGCACAGTTTTTAAACAATATTTAATTTTACTGCTTTTTAATTTGACCTCTTCTGCCAGGTGATTCAACCTATGCTTCCTTCTTGAGGTTAATCACCATTCACACAATCACTCAGAGTTCAGAACAATTCTGTGCCATTTTTAATAATACCCACAGAACACATATATAGAAATAAAATAAAGCCAAGCACTTAACCTCAAGAACACAATCACAAAGACTTTGTTAAAAAAAATTTAGGAACTTTCAAGCTCTCCACCTTCTAAATGGCAAGATTAACAATATTCAGATGCAAAAGTTTTTACAAATGAAAATTCAGGGGGGAAAAGTCTTTCACTGCTCATAGGTATCAGGTAACTGCAGACTGTCTTCAAATCACTGAATGCAACCTTCTTTCCCAGATCTTCTGGAGACAAGTCACCCTGCTAAAATTTATGCTGGACCCTGCAGAATTATAGTTTTAGAACCTGACTGCTGGAAACATTTTTAAGTATTCTTGAGGTGTATTAAGACATTCCTATAGTAAGCAGGTAGTTCACAGTTATATTTACTGCTCTGTAAACCTTATGAGTAGAATTGGGAATGCATCTGACTAGCTGAGGCTGTATCATTTTATCTTTACTCCTCTGCAGATTCATATAGTGAAACTGATGGATGGATTCATTCCCAGACAGGATGCATAGTGAGAAAGAAAACCTGTCACACTTTTGTTACATGGGAAATGGTGAGCTACAGAAATCCTTAAGAGTTACTGGAAACCCAGTGCTTAGAGGCTAAAAAGCCTTTCCCTTTTTGCATCTTCAGATGTGATTATTTGATAGAATTCATTGATCTGCATAGCAAAGAAAGTGATCTTGTGATGCAGCTGGAATGAATTGGGAGTTAAGAGGCTGCTTGCAAGATACTTTCAAAAGGTGATGCCCCATGAGAGGTTTATAGGTCTGTGCTGAGACTGGGGTTTGAATAAATCTACATATGGAGAATCACCCAGAGCCAGGCCACAGCAGAGAAATAATTCTGAGTGTCTCAAAATGAGACAGAATCACTCCTTACTGAGTTTTGTGGCACAAGAGGATAAAGATAAAAATGTGGTATCAAGATGTCATTTTGGTGTGCAAACTGGGCAAAGGGAAGCAAAAGGAGCCTAGCAGAAATTTTCCAAGAAGACCTGGGAGACATGTCTATAAGTCTGTCTTGCAGCCAACAGCATAAGTCACAACTAATAAATTTCACTTTTTGAAGCTGGGCAGACTTTAGCCTATATTATTTGACAAAGAACATGAATGACTTTGCTCAGTGTGGAGAGGTTCTGATAAAATTCCCTCTTCCATGTGCCACAACAGTGCCAAGCAGAACAGTCACTGTGGAGAACCATTTCTAACACAAAACCAGACCATTTTCAGCTATTCTGCAAAAGCTCAGAGTGTTTAGGATTCTGAAAAATATCTGCTGCTTTGTAAGAAAGCTGATCATTTGCCTTCTACTCACAAGTCACAGTTGGAATTGTGGTAAAAAAAAATATGTATTTGGGTAGCCAAATGAAAACACTGAAAAATGAAGAGAAATAAGTCCAGAATGAGCTGAAATACAACTGTTTGGGAGACTGCACTAACAAAACAATAAAAACAAATATATCAGATGGGGAGAGCTTTTAAATAACCAAAAAACCAAGCATCTTTGTTTAACACTATTTCATTCTGAAATGGAAAGTTAAAAAAAGATGGCTTAAAATACAGAAATATTTCACCCATTTCCAAAATAGTATATTGTTTAGAAAATGTCAATATTAACAAACATATCAGTCCTGTTCCCTGTACCCCCATAATTTTGTTTTCCACACTGAAGGAGACTCAGACTCAGTAATGGTTTTCTTCTCAAAAGTTCTGTTTTACAATAAGACTACTACTACTACTAGTTTGAAAAAAACTGGCATGGAATGGAACACCTAGTAAAACTTTTAATGTGGAATATGGAAATGAATATCCATCCTTGAGTCACAAGCCTATCTGTTCCCTACAGCACTAGCTGCTTAGTCCTATCACCTTACCTTCAGCAGATACTAAGTATTAGTGGAAATTATCCAACACTGCAAGAACCATATTAGTGGTAATTAATTTTATCTTCTCTGTCAGTGAGTTCCATGGGGTGAGTACCCACTGTGTTGTAGCAGGATTACTGTTACTATCCCACTTTGTTTCTTCCTTAAAAAAACGAATGAACAGCAATATCTACAGTGCCCAGCTCTGTGTAAATATGGAAGGAAAACTTGAGGATAAGTTTTAATCAGGTCCCAAAGTACTTAATAATAAAAATAAAACCTTGTGAAATTAAATACTCTTGTAGAATAAAAATATTAATAAGATAATTTTAAAGCGTGCATTTGGAAGCCCCCTCCATTCTATACCTCTAACTATCAGATTCCATTTACCAGATCTCTTTAAGGTCCTATGTAACAGTTTTAGGGAATTAACTGAAGTTGAAAGCCATTCTGGGTACTGGCAGCACCAGTTGGAATTTACTTCCTGCCAGCCAGACCTAACTCATATCAGACTGCTGGAAAGTAAGAAAAAAGGCAGCCAGCTATGCTCGAGCATAAGCCCATCTGGTCCAGCATCCTACACCTTCTCCTGTCAACCTCAGAAAGCAGAGGCACCTCACAGAATGTCTTGAAGGTCAGCAATCCCAGTGCCACATTGGGAAATTGATAATCCCTTGGGGAGAACAGTGTCAGCACATCCCTTTGCAGCTCAGCTCAAGGCAGGTCTCAAGCCCCCAAAAGTCTAGTGCCATTGGTGCCATTGCACCAAGAACTTCAGATTTGCATTTCTGTCCTACTGCACTGAAACCTGGGACAATCCCACAGAATCCCAGAATGTCTTTGGTTGGAAGAGCCCTTCAAGATCACCCAGTCCAACCTCTGACCAACACTGTAAGATCACCACGTCCCTGAGGACCAGCTCCACTGGTTAAATCCCTCCAGAGATGGTGACTCCACCACTGCCCTGGGCAGACTATGCCAATGTTTGACAACCTTTTTAGTGAAAAAATGTTTCCTAATATCCAGCCTCGACCATCCCTGATCCCACCCACAGGGGAATCCTGGCCCAATAATTTTGGCAGCTTTTCCTCTGCAATGTCTGCTCGTTTGGAGCTCTCCCATGGACAGACAAGTTCAAACTCACCAACTGCTGTTGGGGATGAGCTGACCCAGTGCCAAGCCCAAAACCAGTTGCCAGCCTGCCCTCCAGTGCTGGTGGATGCCTCAACCCATTGGCACTGTCCTGTGATCTGCAGGGTTTTTTGTAAACAAACAAACATCGTATTTCCACAAAACCACTAAATTGCTGCTTGATCCCCTGATCAGTGTTTTTAATGCTGCAGTTCTTGGCAGTATTGGGCAATGCCATCAGAGACCTAATAAAAAGACAGATCTCTGGTGAGGCAGCTTTGATAGAATGGATGCTTCCTACTGTTGACTTCAAAGGAAAAGAAAGTGGGGCTATTATTACTGTTTTTGAAGCACTCCTTTGGTACCAGTACATGACACCCTCCATTCCAAAAGCTGAAAATACTTTCCAGACTTCCACAACGTTCCTTTGAGAAAGGCATGGAAACTTATTGTTTAGTTGAAGAAACTCAAAAGCATCTAAGCTGGTGCACACAGACCTATTCTCCCTGTAGATGCAGGATTTTCTCTTTGACTCATCTGTAGGTGCAGCCTGTAGAGATCTCATTACTCACCATGCACTGCTAGACCCATGCTCCCCACTGCCCACAGACAGCATAATACTTGCTATCTACTGAGAACAGAGATTCCACACTGGTTTCCTTGGCAGCAGATGCAGTAATATTAATCTGCTCAACAGGCCCCTTCCTCCTGGAACTGCATAACCAGCTTGCTGCCCATGAAGTGTTAGAAATGTAGCCAAGCCTTCTGATGAAAGTTTTCACAGGGTTATGAGATGGCAAAGCACCTGCATCAGAGGTGTACAGTAAAAATAGCAAGAAGTTCAGCAAGGCTGCTATCTGTTGAGTAATCTGCACAAAAATTTGTTTCACAGGTAAATTGCATATGGTTTGCTTGTGTGATGGAGTGAATTGAACATGTGATCTGCCCTGGAATGCTGGAATTGCCTAAAGATGCCTTTAGGCAAGTTACTTATCTTCTCTGTGTCTCAATTTCCCCATGTTTAATGCAGTACCTATGCTGTCACTCTTGGGGATTCAAAAGAACTGACTGCCAGCAGCACAAGTGCTGGATTTCACTAGGTACAATACAGCACCCAAATCATTGCACCAAGAATATTCTCAAATTGAATATGGTGCATATATGTAAGAAAAAATTATTCTGCTGAGGCATTTGTTTCTTTGAATTGCATGAGGTAGAGATGGTAGCAATGGCTGTTATCACTGTCCAGCCCAGTATGATAAGTTAAATGTATCTTTTACCGTGAGGGTGGTGGAACACTGGCCCAGGTTGCACAGAGAGGTGGTAGAAGCCCCATGCCTGGAAACTTTCAAGGTTAGGTTGGACAGAGTTCTGAGCACCCTGGTCTGCTTGAAGATGTCCCTGCTCACTGCAGGGGTTTGGGCTGGATGACCTATAAAGGTCCCTTCCAACTCAAACCATGCTATGATTCTATATTTACCTTTGATCATGTCTGTGGAGACTTGCAACTTAGATTCCCTGGGCACATATGCATGCAGTGATGGAAACTCTTATTTTCTACTCTTTATGGAGCTGCAAGAGTGCAAGAGGATGAACTGACAAGCCAAGTATGGATTTGTCCAAACCAAACAATTCTAAGCAACTAAATGAGCAGGTCCATATTTACATTTGCAACCAGAGGCTTAAACTGAGGATGTAATATCTGAACAATGGCAGGGTTCTACCCACCAAAGTACTGAAAGAACTTAAAGACAGCAAAAGATGTAGCTATGAGAAATTCTTTTCTTTTTTTAAAATAAAAACCGTTTAAGCTTCCTAATTTTTGCTGTCTCAGACAATCAAAATTCCAATTGTCTGGGACCTCAAATCTAGAAAAGCATGAAATTAATCTTCAGAAGTTAAAGTCTTAAAGGCATTGCATCATTATTTTTGTTGGATATATTTTTGATTATAATGCAGATGAACCCCAAATTTAATAAAACTAAAATAACATGAGTTAAGTATGAAACATAACAGGATATTGCAAAGAGATTAGATAGTTTCCTTTAGACTACTTGCAGAGCTCAAAGAGAAATCAAACCGAGGGACACAATGACAAAAAGGCACCGCTTAATTAGAATATTTAACAGAATATGAAAACAGAATACTCATAGTACCAGTTTTGGCAATGAAACACAGAGAGCAGAATATGGACCCGAAACATCAGTAGTTCTCTACACCAGATAATGTTTTGCCTGTCGATTGTCTGCAGTAAAGAAAGAAGCAGGCTAGCTAAATTTAAACCAGCTGTAATGATGAGAGTGTTACAGTTGGACTGAAGGAAGCTTACCTCATGAAAGTATTGTGGAAACTGCTGTTGGAAAGATAATAAAAGGATTAACTACAGTTTTAGTGAACCATTTACTTTTCAATCAAAATGTCTCATGTATTTCCTGTTCTCAAGTAGCTGGAATTCCAAAATTCCTTTGTCTATTACAGTACATAGTAGCAAAGCCTGTCATAAGAAATTAATAATTTTACATGGAAAAGTACTTTCATGTATGAGGGCAGGGAGCTGCTCACTGTTAGTTTCTCCTGAGCAGTTAGTTCAATACCTAGTCAGCCAGCAATCTTACAGAGAGGAGCAGAACCAAGGGCTTAAAGAGAAAGTACAATGGGTAATTGTGAACAGCGAAAGAAAATCTCCACTACAAATACCAAGAGATGTAAAGTTACTTTAACAGGGCTACAGCAAAAATGAAACAAAATCTCAGAGCTCTATAGACACAGAATGAATTGCCTTCTTAATTTGCAGGAATAACAGCACAATTATTACCACATCAAAAGAAAAGCCATCATTTAAAATGACATGACATCACCTCACAATGAGACACTGCACAGCAACCCTTGTTTAAAGTGGAATGGAATTTGCTGGGCAAATAATCCCCACTTGATATTAATAACTTTAAGGAGCCCTGTTCCAGCTTTGGATCTTGCCCCTGCTGGATCAAGGTCTTCCCAGAGCAGAAAACTAAATTTACAAAGAAGACATAGTTTTCATGTGCTCACTTGGATCCAGCTTTACTCCACACAGGATTCCAGGTTTTAACACGGACACCTCTGCTAACAGTGAAAGGGTTTTATTCTGGGAACAGAAGAGTTAACTGCAAGTTAACCCTACCTTAAAGCTCCTAATTCTGATTGGGCCATTCCATGTATGGGAATATCTACGATATCTGCTCAAATAAAACAGATTTTTATGTACTTACATGCCAAGGCATGTGCCATGAAGGCCAGCTGCAATATCAGATGCAAGGGTTTTTCCTATTCACAATGTTAAACCTTGAGATGTTATCAAAAGCTGGTTCTTCAATGCAGATGAACATAATTGAATGGAGGAGATTTTTAGCATTTGCTGAGATATGACATGATTTAAGGTCCTGGTTTTATCCAGTTTCCCATAGGAATGGGAATGTAACATTAGAAATCTGCTATACAATACCTGTCAAACACACATTTTGCAGAGAAAAGTTCCCTCGCCCATGGAGTCTACTGAATCTTTCAGCATCATAGTAAAGCTAATAAGGGTTTCACATTTTAAGTATCTCATTTTAAAAAGTATAAAATAAAGTCAGGAGAAGACTGATTGCATTCCAGATGATAAAAACAGTACAAACAAAAACTAGGAGAAAATAAAATCTGTAAGCATGCTTTCACAGCTTGCTTACACTTTTGTTTGGAAAGAGGCAACTAACTTGTATTATCCTTGATGATTTATGACCCCCAAAAAAGATATTCATAGGAAGTTCCTCTGTATTATTTACAAATTGTGACTGAGCTACTTCTGGAACCAAAGAAATCAGTTCTTTCTCTCAAAGAAAAAAGAAACAGGTAGGTCTTAAGAGTGTTCTCACTTTATCTTGGATAACTTGATGATACTCTCTAAATATCTGTATTGTTTCCAATATGACTTTAGGGAATACTCACTGAACAGTGCAGACATTGAGATAAGGTTTTTCATTTACCCAATGGAAGGAAAATAATAATCAGGATAGCCTTTTTTTTTCCTTTGGAAAACATTTTGAACATTGTTGTTTTATATATTCTCCTTTCCATAACCATTGCAGGCCAGCAAACTTTTCCTTGAATGATGAAAAAAAGTAAGCTCCGTAGAAAGCTACAGCTTGCCCCAAAAAAGTTCGCTTTGCTCTAACTTCCTTACAAGCATTTTCCATTCTAGCATTCTCTGACCAAAACAATGAAATAGATCTCTAGTCTAAAATTCTGCCTATCAAACCACAACCTGCTGCCATAACCACTCCTCTGTTTCTGCTTCTGTGTGTGTGTGCCCGTGTCTGTATGTGCGTGCAAGCACACGCGTGCTCATGTGGGTATTACAAATAAGACTTTCCAAATTTCATGGCCCAATTTGGAAGCTTATGTCAAACTTGTTTTGCTTCATCTGTTTCAGTCAGGGACTTATATCATTGTTGTTTCAAACATGTGGAAAGCTTAATGGAAGTCATTAACTTTTATTTTAGTTTGGTCATATTGTCATCATGGTGGGCTGATGCAGAGATGGTGTTATTCCCAAGATCCTCTTTTTGGAACACTGGTGTTGTTTACATCTTCTTGATCAGAAGAGAACAATGGTTTTTTACTTATTTTTAAAGCTCTGTTTCACAAATTAAAAAAGCCCCTAAAACCTTTGAAACTGTAATTAAAGATATTCCTTTTATTCTTTTAACTGTTTAAAATCCTTAACAAGTTTCTTATTTTCTAAATTACCATTTGAAACTTTTGCTCTCACAGCTCTACGGGTTATTGTTCAGCTGAAGGAATGAAAAGAATTTCATTAGATGTGTTTTATGTTTCTTGATTAAAAATGTCACCCGAGGCTCAGTGACTTGTTTTACGTTAAAGGACTGCTGTGTGCTTTGATCATCACTTTATTAATGCTTTAATGAACATTAAAAAAAATAAAGCACTGTATTAAAAGTTAAGCTCTCATATAAGGAAACTGAATCCCTTTTCCAAGAAGCACAGTTTTTCTTACTCAAACATTTCCTTTTAGATTAAGGTTTTCTCCAATTCCCCTTTAGCCTGCTGCAGACTAAGTTACAGGAAAGCACAACAATTATATTGGAATAAGACTGAAGAGAAAGCAAGAAAGAGAGCAGAGCAGTATGTTTCTCTTCAAACAAATATATTCCAGACTTACCATGCACTTGTTTGGTTTTTCTCCAGAATGAACCCTCATGTGAATTAGCAGTTTGTAACGAGCATTGAAGGGTTTATACCGGCGGACACAGCCTGCCCAAAAGCAAGTGAAGTCCTCTCCTTTCCGCTGGTCAATGTGAGTCTTTTCTATGTGTCTGACCAGTTCATCTTGTTGGTCATAAGTGGCACTGCAGTCAATCCACCTACAGACCTGTTTGCCATTGCTGAGGTCCTGCTCGTCCCCGTCGCTGGGCTGGAGGGACTTGGGAGACATCGAGGCGTGTAAGTGTGGCAATGTCCCCTCAGCCTGGCTTAGCTGCTGGTGTAGGTGGTAAGGGGGAGGCAGCCCCTGGTGATGTCGGAAAAGATCAGCCGTGGAGGAGTAATCATCAGCTGGTTCTTGTTTTAAGAAACTCACCTTCTGGGTGCTGTGCGAGGTGTTCTGGTGAGGAATGCTACTACCATTCAGCATGAGGCTGAGGCTGCCATTCTCCTCGACTTGCTGCATTTGGATCTGCTCACAGTCACCTCTGTCACATTCAGCGGAAATAGGTACAAGGCATGCTGGAGGGGAGGGAATACTGCAAGGGTTTCCAGGCTGAGAGCAAGACTGTGGCCGAGAGGATTTTTGAGCACTGTGATGACTGATCTCAACAGGATGAGAGGAAATGCCAGCTGAATTAGTTCGCAGTCCATTCACACAGGTGACCAGTGACGTCTGTGATGTGCGAATGATAGCTGTAATATCAATTCCTTCAGCTGAAGATGGCACAACAGAGATGCATCTCTTCTTCAGGTTGCTTGTTTGTAGCCTGGCCGAGTGCTGAGGGGTGCCAAGTGACAAAGGACCCAGGGAGGAGCTATGTTCATTATTAAACAAGTAGGATGAAAGTGAATTTGTGAAGCTATTATTCATTAGGTCTATTTCAGGATGCAGGCTACCAGAGGCTCTCAGCTCCATCCCCTCTGTAATCCTCCTATGTGTGGAAGCCTCAGACAGAACTTTATAATCACTCGGGCATTCTTGTTTAATGTGCTGAGCCGGGTGACTTCCATTCAGGCATGGAGCTGCAGAATCTACTGAGTCTTGAAACCTGGGTGACCTGTAATACAGTTTTCATTAAGCATCACTTAACTACCACAGGATTCACGACGGCTTTTTTGCACAACCCACAACATTTGTTAAGCCCTGGAGAATGGAAGCACTTGCTCATTGCTGAATGTTGCCTGTCTAATGCAGCAATTACTCCAAAAAATTCTGCAATGCTTCCTTTACAACCCTTGTATAGGCAGCATCGTTTTACACAGGATTAATTTTACACAGTGGGTTACGCACAGAACAGACAATCTCCCCTCCGCTGCTACGGGCAGTTCATCAATCACAATCTAGGTTTTCAATGCATAATAGATTGGGCAAAACAATAGCTGAGACTGAAGTTTGAGAGCTTTGAGCATTTTTGAATTATTCAAATATCGGCATTTTCCTCAGAGCATACTGGGAAAATGCCTTGGCATTCTTGTTCACACTAATCAAAAAAGACTAGCTGAGCTTTGCTTACATGGCAGGGGGATGCTTTCCTCTGCTAGATTATAAAAAGAGGAAGATCAGTTGGGGGGAAAAAAGGAATACAAAGAAAGAACAGCTTGCTTTTAACCAGTGGTCTAGAGTTGATAAGAGAGGAGCTGAGTATTTGCTTCTAAGCGGTCTACAAAAGGTAACTAAGAGAAGATCACAAAGAGTATCTATAAACTGTCCATCTGTGTATTCCCATTTTTCCTATTAAAGTCCACATGGGTCTGCAAATAAAAAAAGATTGTTCTGCAGAAGTGATTTTTAATCTTTTGTGATGTGTGCTGAATCCAATCACTCAGGAAGCAGAACCTCAGGGAAGGCCACATAGACATTCCGAAAAACACTGCACTTAGGAAACGTTCCTTCCTAATGTTTTCTTCCAGTTAGCAACTGGCTTATGCCTTAAAATATAACATTTTATCTCAGCTATAAACATTTACTGCGGATGACCCAACTGTGTGTTTTTTCTTAGGGCCAGTGGGTGTTCCTTACATACCCCTGAAGCATGGGAGGGTTTAACCTCTGGCTTCATCATGCAGTGATGTGCCAGACGCAGAAGAGGAAACAGCAGTGCAGGAGAGAGGTACAATGTGTCATGGCTCTAATGCTGACATGTTCCACTTAGGTGAGTTTTATGGTTTTTTGATACTAGCACCTCAAAAGCTCAAGAAAACCTAGCCATGTGGCAACTTGTGTGTGACACTGCAGCAAAGACAAATCTGACACATTTTAAACTATGAAGCACATGTGCATAAGGTATTTTGGATATATACATACATGAAGCTGATTAATCAGCTGTACTTATTTTACAATTTAGATTATTTTATCACTGTTTTATCTATTAATCCACTAACATTACGAGGGGAAGCTGGGAACACGTCTGACACTTCCTTGGTAACACCTGTCAAAGAACTAACAATTAGGAAAAAAGCAGTAACAACAACAAAACTCTTTAAAAGGAGTTCCTTCTCATGAAATCAAGGTTGCCAAAACTGACATCCATGCATGCAACTGGCAACACCACATTCACTAGTGACATGTTTCCAAGTTTGCAGGTTAGACAGTTTGCAGCCAGTAGGACTTGCTATAAAAAAACCTTTAAGGGCATGAGAGAAGTGAAATCCCTCACCATTCATTGCTATAGAACAATCAGACTGCATTTGCTACCAGAAATTTAAAAAGAGCACATTTTAAAATATTTAGAGGTGTCTATAAGTCATTAGTTATAATTTCTCCCTTTAGGTTTGCACAGTTGGTCTCAGAGTAAACTTAAAGCACCTGGTTTTGCAGACGGTAAATTTTAAAGAAAAAAAAATAAAGCCAACAGTATTCATACATTATTTTTTAACATTTACAAAACCATATGTCTGTAAAATATATGGCATAAGCATACATAAAAACCTCTTCTTGCACATGTTTGGGAAACCTTGCCCTGCTTTGCTTGTAGCTTCATTGCTTAGTAGAAATCATGCTGTGAAAGGTTTTGCATCATACCATGCCAGGCACAATATTTCCTATTACTTAGCTGCTTCTGTACATGAACTCTGCTAAATAATTCAGTTTGTATCATATTTTAGTGGTCCCCAAAGCCTCAGGCTAAAGAAAACACAACAGTTTTCTCTACATCACATAAAGCTAACCCAAGCCTTACATTTCAGCCTGTGATAATTGGTGTCATATTATGAAGCTTTATATAAAACCCTCGTCTTGCCAGAAATCCATGTTAGGAGTGCAAGCTGGAGTCAGTGGATAGTACCTGCAGAGGATGGACACAAATATCCCTGTCCTGAGGAACATGAGGTTCCCTACCCTCCCAGCAAGAACAATCTGCATTTCCAGCACAAGATCTTACTTACAGTCAGGACTGTATTGCTGTGATGCTGTAGTGCAGAATATGAGACACACAGAAGGAGTTTTAAACCAAAAGGCAAACTGGAATACCTTATTTCATAAGCAAATGAAATGAAGGTACTGAAGTCATGCTTCCCATCACCATGGATGTGTCTTATCCATGCTTTGCCTACACAATGATAAGCACAGGCTACTTGTGCAGATCAGAAACCAACCCTTTCTGGGACTTGCAGTTTTCTCTGCACCAATGTATATTTCAATGCACCATATACTTGGTGTTAGTTAACTCTGTTGGGAGTCTGGTGTTATTTCAGTTTTCTGATGTTTCAATGTTGAGGCACTTAGTGTCAAGGATGCATTAATGCAAACTTTGTTCCTGGCATTAAAATTATGTTTCCATTGCTCTTTTCAGAAACATCCCACTGGTTTCACCCCGTCCTGGGGGTTGGGTAGAGGAAGATGGGGCATAAGAGCAAAACCAATGCAGGAGAGAAACAAGGTGCCTGGCATCCAGCTTGCTGAGTGGCTTCTCTTATTCCCATTGCCTATTTCCTCCTGCATGGCATCTTGCTGTTACAGGCAGGGGTCAGATTCCAGGCCTGGTCCAGGCAGGCCGTAAGGATTTCACAATCTTTGGACAATAGCCAAATAAAACACATACAAAACAAATGGCCAGGAAGAGAAGGAATGGGACAAAGGACAGCAGGACAGTGCAAAGCCCACTCTGTGGACACATGGATCAGTGTGAGCAGCTCCGAGAGTCTTCCAGATAAGGAGCTGTGGAAAGGAGTGGGATCATCAGGAGAATATAGCCCATAAAACTCTCTTCATAGGGAGCATCCATGTACCAGGGATGGACAGCCTGAGGCAACAGAATTGCTGCCTAAGCATATGGAAGCTGAGTGTGAGGCCTTTGCACAGGAACAGCAGCCTCTCAGAGGCTAGGGCAGTGTTTCCAGAGACTCCCTTAGGTGGTAATTGGAGCCAGAGCACAAGGCCAGTAGCACCATGCCAGAAGTGCTGCAGTTCTCAACTGCCCTCAGAGGAAAAAAATGACTGCATCTGCAAACTCCAGATTCTTTACCAAACATACATGCCTGCAATTGCCACTGTAAAGGTAGGTGCAATCAGTGATAACTGAAGAAACTGGAGGAGATTGTTCTGCTGCACGTCCTGGGACCCTTTGCAACACTATCTGACTGCTCTGATGTCTTCCCTGAGTTTTATACACTGAGCAGATTGTGGCTGGGTTTGCTGTGCCTGATAATGGGGTTTTCTGACAAAAGGCCAGCAGTTGCTGTGTGCTGACTCCAGTTGTGGTAAGGAAGGTATTAGGACTTTTCCAGTCCCACACACATTGTATTCACAGACAGTGTGTAGCAGCAATGACATTGCACAACTTAAAATCTATTAGCTGAATGGGGATAAGAGGCCAGGAAGATGAGGGATGGGATCGTGATTCTTGGATGAAGGCAGTTATCCCTAGAATACAGTTTCCACAAGAAAGTGATTCAGGGAGAAGCTGAAGGGGATAACAAGTCTCACTACACAGAGGGGAAAAAGGACAAAGTCAATCATAACCCCAAATCCCGAGGGAGATTTTGGATTACTAGGGGAGGTGCTCTCTGGTTTGTTTGGGTTTTCCTTGGACGTTCCATATCTTAGAAACACAGAGTGGCTGAAAGATCAACCAGAGAGATTACTGGAATTTGTATCTTGATTTATGCCTGTGCTGACCAGCACAACCTAACAGACTTTGCCCAGATTTCTGTGTGCTCCAATATCTGTCCATACCAGCCCTATTCCTCTCATCTATTTTCTAGTGAAGGCTGAAATCTGAGGAAGCAGGGAGCATCCTTGACTTCAGTGGAACCTGATGGGCATTCATCCCCACCTCAGTTATATTCTCATTTTCAGGTCTTAAGGGAAAGCATATATTTTCTGTTATATGTTTGTGAAGAACCTTTATCAGCAGAAACACCACGAAGAGAAATCAGCCCAAGTGCTGTCCACCTTCTTTTACATGCCAAGATGCTGTCTTTGCACTATATATCTTGTGAGTAGCACTGTGATAAAACTAAAACCCTGTGCTTGTGAGGTTCATAGAGCAGGGCTGGGCATTGGGTTTACCTGGTAAATCCCATGCAGACAAAACCAGGGGCACACAGAAGCAGAGCATGACCAGTGAGACACATGAATAACCCATAAAGGAATGGAATGGTCCTTCAAGATGTTCTCCAAACTGTTGCTTAGAAGAAGAGTCTCAAGGCTTTAGACCATGCTACAAAGCAAAGGGAATCAGGCCTATCACCTGCTGCTTTCTCATGTTATTCACCAGACAATCTTTTATGTTGTCCTGGGAATCCTCTTCCAAATGGGGGCTGGAAGGGGTTCATATTTCTGAGGGTGGGTACTGTGATGCCCGGTATGCAAGTATCTGTCATTTCCTCATTATAAATTTTACAAAAAGGTTCAAAAAGATCTAAGCAGACTACTCTCTTCCTCCCTTTGTTTGCTCCTGCCCTAATTATCTTTGTTTCATAATTGTCCTCACTGACAGAATAAAAAAGATTAACTGCCAGTTCCACATTAAGACATAAAGAAACTAGAAGGGAGAAGACTTACATCCCTCCCCAACAGCATCTACAAATATTTGTAGCAATAGTAGAATATTTTAAATGAGGCATGGATATTATTTGCCCTTTTCAAACAAATAAACAAACAAGCAAGCCAAAAGCTCTTTCCAATTGCTTGCCATGTTGCAGCCCTCTGCACTTCCTGAAAACACAGATGTTCTTACCCCACCAGTTAAGGGATAATGTATAATAAAGTCAGAAACAGTCAGATTTCCAAGACCAAGCTATAGGCCGTATTTCCTCTTGCTGTGACTATGGACATTTGGGCTTGATAGTTCCATGCACAGAGTGCCAATTATTCCAAGTATCTAAGATAAAGGCTGCAACTTTATTGAGGCTTTTCTTTTCTACAGCTCTTCAAAAGTTCAAGATTATTCCATATTATATTCCCTGCCAAGAAACAGCGTAATTAAAATCAATGGACAGATTTTAATTTGTAGCAGGCTTCTATTCACAATGGATGCCTGTTTAGGGTACTTGTTTAAAATCTGGTAATGTTAAATTGTTAACAACAACAAAAAAATAATGGAGTTTTGTGTTTTCATATAATTAATTTATAGCAAATGTTCAAATAGAGATTCTGTTCATAGCATATCCAACTGCAGGGTATATATCAAAACCAGAGACCAAATTTTCGCATTACATCCCTAAAAGCAAATACCAAGGATGTGGCTGTATGGGAATACTGAAAATACTTCATTAAAGGAAATGCTGTAGAAATAAAAGTGCCATTGGTTTCCTGTAGGTTTATGGTGATATGCCAAAATGCCATATGGGAGATACTGGTTTGGGAGTCAGTATCATCCCTGCCTTCCAGGCTGCAACTGGGAAACAACATGGCATTGGGGTGAAGGTACAGAGGAGGCAAATCTGACCCTACTTAAGCCCTTGTCAAAACTCTTGTTGATTTTTCAGCATGGCAAAAGTCCCCACAGAGAAGCTGTGTTTAAACTGCAATGCAGGGGGCTGTGGCTGCTTATCCAGTGACTCCTCCTGGCACTGCCTTGGACACTTGTCTGTGCACACATGCACAACCCTGCAGCATGAACCTGCAAATGAGCAGTGCTGTTAAATCACCATCCAAAGGACTCCCAGAATTAAGTCAAAGCCAAAAACAGTCTTCCAAATGTAGCACCCGCAGCTGCCACTGGGAAATAGTTCCAACAAAGAAGCATTCCAACAGACCAAGGTATATCAACCAATAAAACTTGTAATGATACCTTATATCTGAGTGTGTCAAATTCAGCTGGCCAACATGAAGCAGCCTCTCACAGGACAGTGGGTGGTCTCGCATAAGTGGGTTTCCTGTGTGGATGAACAGACCTTGTCTGCAGACAGGTACAGAGCTACTTGTCATCTCCATGTCCATCATGTTCTTCTTCTCAGAGATCAAATTACAATGATTGTAGCCACCGTTCACTGTCCAAAGAAGAAAAAAAAAAAAAAAAAAAAAATCATAAGCCTTTGACCAAGAAACCTCTATGGTAATTTGCATCTTTTGCCTGCTTATTTTGGAACTTCTTGTAAAATTCTTGTAAATGACATGGCAGTGGAAATGAAGGTTTTCACAAGGAAGCAAAAACTAATTGCAAAGGAATTTGGATCTGTGAATTATGGCTGTTTGCTTCTCTTTTAAAGTTTTTTGGGTATTTTACACTTCATAATCTAAGTCAAAAAAATTCAGCCTGATAACTTGTCTTCCTTCTGTGTATTTTTATGGTAGAGTCTTGCCAGGGTTGGCTGTTGGAGAGGGATGTTTCAGAGTCCCTTTCTTATTAGGGAGAGGAACTCTCTGAAAACAGCGACATAAGTTTTTGTTTGCAGACAATTATCTCTGATTTTGACTTTAGAAGGGCATGTTTCTACTTTACTGTCAGGTCAGCAGTGTGAAAAAATGAACTAATTTTGTTTCAATGTGTACATTTACCTGTATTTTCCAAGTATGCTATTATTATAAATGTTAATGCTAATAATAAAATATTCTTCTCTGGTGAGTATTAAATTTTACCAGACTTGGAAAAACAGACTAAAGCTACAGCAATATTCTTCAGAAATATATATATAAGCACAAATTGTGATCTAGCTAAAAAAAGTGTACAAAGGAGGAAGTGAGAACTTGGATACCATCGGTCAAACACTAACAATTACATTTAATTTAAAGCATATTAGTTTGGCATGTTGCCTCTAGTGAACTAATCAAACATTCACAGGTAAGTACATATGAAAGTATTTTAAGGAATTTAGCCTTCAGACGCTTGCTAAAGAAGCTGCAATTGCCATTTACCACCATTCTCATTATTGCATATGAAATCATGCTTTGAAAATGCTAGATCTCTCTCTGATATTTTTTGGTTTGTTGGTTGTTTTTTTTTTTCAGGGAGACAAAATCTAACGGTGTCAGATACTAATGGCAAGTAAATTTCTGCAAATTCCATAGTCCAGACCAGTAGCTCCTTCACCCCTGTATCCAGTGCTTCTGGTGACAGTCACTACAGAGTTAGAATTCTCTACAGAGGCACTGAATGCTGCACACTGAGGAAGAAAACAAATTCTGCATCAAAGTGACCAAAAAGATGAAGCCTATGCCCAGTTTCATGCAAATCACTGATTCTCACAAGCATTAAGGTTTCTCCTTTACTGAGGTGTTACAAGGTACAATTCGTATCACCACAGTTTTGCTGTCTGTGAGTTTTACCCAGATGTTTCTGTCATTCAGTCATCTCACAGATGGGCTCATACAACTTCAGGACATGCTTTCCTCTTCCACTTGACTGCAGAAGGCACTTAAACAAGTAACATAAAGTGAGTACCTGACTTTTAGACAGCTGCAGTTGAGAGAAATTCATCCCTCTAATTAGCCATAGGACTTACAAATATTCTTATCATGAATAACTTATTTTACATTGCTCTGAGATGGGGGCCTTCTGCTGAAACCCATACTGGACCTGCCACTGACAGCACAAATTCTACCATCTCAACACCCCAATCTGTGGTGTTATCCAGAGCAGGTATACATTGATGTACAGTCACTGAGTGGCTCAGAATTGGTCTTTCTCCATCTTTCTTATAAGCTCTCTTTACATACTGAAAGGTCACAATAAGGCTTTGTGGAGCCTTGTCCTTCTTCACAGGAGAAGAAATAGGTAACTAAGCAGATACCACAGTAGTTATAGTAGTTAATGATATTTTCATGATACAAAATTAAATAAAATTGGGTTGATGATGTTTTCTATACACTGCAGGTTTTTTACATAGTTTATGAGGTTCCAATCAGAAATTGTGTTCATTTTAGTCAGCTACTCCTCCAGCACTGCTGAAGTGTTAGATTTAAAGTTGGACTCTACGATCTTAAGGTCTTTTCCAACTTAAATGATTCTACAAGTCTATAATTCTAATCCTATAGCAAAGCAAAAGGCAAGTGAGAGAGCCCAAGCTGCTGCAGTCCTCTATAATTACAGCCCCTGAATGCTCTGAAAGTGATGAGAATCACATTCAGGGGTTTGGTGAGTATAAATGAGAAGAAACAGGTGACTGTGGAAGGCAAAGAAGTCTCTGGTAACTGGAGAATTTGTGAAAGGGATCACAGCACAAAAGTCCATTCTCCTCTACTGGCTGGGCTCCACAGCCTCCCCAGCATGCTCCACGGCACCATTGTAACAGGGAAGACCATGGCAGATGAAGACATAGTCCAGGCAAGCATCCAGATCCATAGAAAAGAGTGGGTACATGTGACACCCAAATTACAAGTCTCATGAGGCATTATTGTGACATTTCCAGAACAGAATTCCCTGTTTCCAATGAAAAGTTTTCAGTGTTTGGATGATGCATCACATTTCTTGACCATTTGTTTATAGGATTTTTAGTTTTTAAGAACTCAGAATCTTCAACATTGGAAAAACTACACTGGGTTTTTCCTACCCAGCCCCATCACAATACCAAGGCATGTGATAAGCTTTAGGAAGTGCCAGAATTATTTTAGATTTTTTATATTATTCCTTCATAAATACTCTATTTATTTCAGATTTATATTCAGAGTTCACTCAATTCACTGATACTCTGTGATTGTTCAGAATTACTCTGAAGAGACTAAGAAGCTGTACAGAAATGTAGCACCTTTTGGCCTGTGCAGGGCACTCTGATGTTTTCTGTGGTTTTGGAATAAGGCATTTCATGAGATCATTTGGAGGCCTTTCAGTTTATAGTGGGTGTTTGTGACCATTAGCTTGGCCCTGCTTGTAATTATGACATAAACAGTCCTTATATACTATAGACTCCACATTTCCATCAGGCTTTATTCCATTCCTATTTTGGCTTTGCCCCATCATAATTTAATTCACTTCAGAAGTAACATCTACCTTAGCAAAACTGTATCATCAGACTTGTGATTGTTAACCTGGACATGAATCACATTTAAAGGGTATCTAAATACACTTTTGAGCACTGAAGAAATAAGCTCTATACACTTTTAAAGGCCACACCACCTAGAGAATTTGATCAATCAGTCATAGTTACAAAATCCATTCACTATTCCTCACGTTTTCCACCAGCAATGTTACTCAGAATGTATTCGAGATATATCTTCCACTCAAAATACTGTGGATTCTTCTAAAATGTTTAAGATTTATTCTGGACTCATAATAAAAACTCTTTCTTTCTTTCTTTCATTCCCCAAATGATACAAGTCTGAAATTCATTAGGGCTTTCTAAATAGGTTTTTTATCAATTTTATCATATTATCAAAACACAGAAACTTGAAGCTTCCACCAAAGTTCAGCAATACCAACTGCAGCACACACTGATACCTATTTGTGTGAAGATGGAGATTTCCTAGAATAACATGAACATTATCCCTGGGCTGTCAGAAATTATTATCTTCTCTTGTAGCTGTCAGATCAGAAAATACATTTCTCCCTGCAAAGGAACAGAACACTTTTGCTAAATCCATGAAATTATGTGTGTTTCAGCCAAGCCATCACACATTTGCCTTCACAAAATGTACCTCACAGATTTGTTAACAAGAGCTAAAAATTTCTTGCACAACAGTGCTTTGAGTGAAGTCACACTTGCATCAAAGCCCCCTGAAATGTGCTCACAACATGGGAGGTGGAACAATGGCAGACAAGGGACAACACCAGCAAAGGGACAACACCAGCAGCTCAATTTTTTTTCCCCACAGCAACTAAAATAAGAACGGAGAGAGGGTCTCTGAACACAGAAAGCCAGAGTCCATGTTCAGCTGTTGAAGCACACGTTGTAGCAAATTTGTTGCCTCAGAAAAAAAGGAGAAAATGTCTGGGTTACACCAGTGAAACTGAGAACAGAATCTGGCCTTTTGACAACTGGCTGTTTTATACAATATTAATATCACTGGCTGGCATACACAAGATTTAAGTATTTTCCATGTCTGGAATTAGATCTCCTCTTTCACTGGTATCGAGGGGCCTTTAACCTCCATACTGTAACTTACCAATAACAGATGAAAAGAGCACAAACTCCTGGCCTTATATGAGAAGGTTCACCCTGCTTTCAGTAGAACCATAGCTATTCCATAAATCCATATAAAAAACCTAATCCTAATTTACAAAGAGAAAATCTAATAAAAGCAGAATGGTTTCCAGAAGGATCTCATGGAAGTGGAATCCATCAAGGTAACTTTTGTCTTGCTCTTTTTCTGTCCTGCAGTTTTGATTTGTATCTTTGCATTTAAATGCTCGTGAAGGGAACAGAAGAGGTGTGCAAAAGCTGCAATCAGGCAATTCCTTCCATATGAGTAATCAAGTTGGTTCAATTTTTGATATCTTGTGCTTCTTTCATTTTGGGGGAGCTGAGGAGGTTTTTATTTATTTATGTCAGATTAAGTCAAGTGATAATTGGTCCCATTGACCGTGATGGGGCTACACACCTCAGGAAGGATTGCTGGCACTGCTCAGGATCTGCAGAGTCAGCCTTTCTTGCTAGGGATAAATTTCTTGCTAGGGATAAATTCTCCCACAGGAAAATAGAGCACCTCTTCACATAAAGGGAAACCTGTCCATATAGCAATGAGATCAGCATTTAAAACAACCCTACTAAAAGGCAATAGCTCTCCCTCTTCCCTTCTTGTTTACCATTCAGGAACTTTTATCTTACTGATAAATGTAGCTATTAAAGGTGCAGATAGGTAAGAGGAAGAAGCTACCAAAAGGGTAATTATTCAACAATAAACACATGCTGCAGAGCTTTGGAGTTTACCTAATCAAGGCCAATGAGCAAATAACTGAAATGATGTATAACTGAAATGACTCACATTTAAAATAGAGATAGAGTTGGAATATTTGCCTAATGTACTTAGATATCCCCAGAGCATCGTGGGCTGTGCAGAGAAGACCAAACTAGGTCATTTGCTTTTTTTTTCATACTGCTTCACTCCCTTTAAAAAAAAAAAAAAATAAAATTGCCATTCTTGGTTTTGTTTGGATGCAATGTCCAAAATTTACCACGACAACACTGAGAAGTAGAAGGCTGTTCCTGGCAGCTGGATGAGTCACGTGAGATGAGGGAAGACCAAACAGTACCAGATTTTCTCAAACAAGTGAAAATCATCCATGCTGGAAGAGGTCATCAAAACCCTCCACTGAGAGAAAATTATTAACTCAAAAGGTGCCAACACAACAAAGCCATGTATGGTAGGGAAGGGTCTGTACTCACATTTGGCATCCTATTCCATGTAACTGCTGCTGAATAATCTCCATTACTGTATGGCTGGAGTAAGTGCCACAACTCCTGTACAGGCACTGACTAAAAATCATCAGGAGAGAGACACAGCACTATGCTGCCTGCTTGAAGGCTCAAATGAATGGACTGAATGCTTGAAAACACAGAATCTCCAAGATGATTCATGAAATCGCAGCATTTTCAAAATTTTCAACACTTTCTCAATTTTTTTATGCCTATTATGCCATTCTCTGTTGTGAATGGAAGGGCTTGTCTTAGTCCTACACCAAGCCTGAAGTGTACAGAAATGTAGCACCCAAGCCAGAACATAAGCACTCTGGTTATTCTAGAAGACAAGCCCAGCTGTGTGATCCTAGAGACATATTTCCTATGCCTTGTGAAAAAACATGGTTTCTCCTTTCGTTTCAGTGACCCACTACTAGCAGAGATTTTGGGTCTAATAGAGTTTGGGTCATTTTTTTTTTCTGTTGTGTGCACAGCTTAAGAGAAGGGAAGACTCTTTAGGAGTAGGCTGGTGTAATTAGCCATGTAATTACATGAAATTACAGCCTGAAGCAGGCATTACTCAAATTTATTTTCATTTGGATCTTCAAGTTCGTAAGAAGATATCCTAACCATGTCCTTCAAGATCTTAGCCTAGAGATCCAAAAGAGATGTTCAGATCTTTTCTTTTTGCAGTCATTTGCACCATCTGGTACACAACAAACCTCTAGAGAGTTGGGCTTCTCACCACTTGAAAGAGGAAAGTTCTGCACTTCAAGACATCTTGGCAATAATTTCTAAGGCAGTGCAACACTTCCTAGAACCTGTTAGTATTGAGTATCATCCTTTTTGAAATCACACAAATGTGATGTGGTTCCAGATTGTCCAACCATGACTATTTATGCAGGTAAACATATGCTCTCACCAAGCTTTGTTAAATACCATGTTTTTGTTCAAGCTACAGCTTTAGTCTCTGTATTCCTGGTAATTCTCTCTGTGTTTGATTTCACCTCTGTATGCTCTCAATACTGTGCATCACTTCCTGGGGTAGAAGGAAACCAGAAACCTTGGACCTGAAGAGTCCCAGGGCAGTGCATTAAGGTGCAGAATTCCTTCCTTATTGCATGAATTATCTGAGCCTTCTGGGATGCACTGGTAGCAAAGGAATGATCTGAACATGATGCTGAGGAAACAACTCTGTGGACAGTCACTATTAATGTCACCCAGACTTTTGTTGCTGTGTTTTCCCTTACCTGAGGACTGCAGTGGCTAACAATACCAGCACAAAATTTTCACTGCTGCACTCAAGTGTTCAGATATCAAAGATGAACAAAACAACTCACACCACATTCCAGGTTCAGCCTAGATCTCTTTATCAGTTACAATCTCTTCACATTGTAAAGCCTGTCTCATAGAGCTGGTAGAGAATTGGCCTCCCTGTTTTAGAACACCTGTACACTATCTCAGTAAAAACACAGTGAGAGCTAAAAGGTTCTTTATTAGAGCAGTGAATAGTCAGAATCAGGTGAAGACCCAAATTGTCCTGCCCTTGTGTATCAGAAGTGACAGACCCTCTGCCTGTTTGCAAATAGAGACAGGTGATATGAACCTGTAAAACATGAGTGTTAAAACCAGCAGATACAAAAAGATTAGAATAAAAAAGAGGATCTTTTTCCTCAAAGTTTTTCGGAACTATCCTATAAAATCCCACAGCAGAAATACTTTCACATTGATGTATAAGTGAAGACAGAAGGGCTAAGAAAACTCTTGTAAACTAAAACAACCCAGCTAGTGAAAGAAATTGTGGAATATCAATCTTAAAAACTTGTGAAAGATAAATATAACCCACGTGTGTCTTTCTAATAGATTCTGGACCCTAAGTGTTGGCTACATCTATATTTGTTATTTCATGTTCAATTTATTTTTAAAACAAGTTATTTGGATTGCATTTTATTTCTGTTCTTTGGAACTGCTTTTTTTTGCAGCCTACACAAAGCATTTTAAAAGAGTGAATGAGTAGAGTTATTACAAAATAAAGAAGGATGGTTAACTTTATATCAGCCTAACTTAAAACAATTTGAAAATATTAGAGATCTGTAACCTTTTCATCTTCCAGCATGTGCTTAGATTTGGCTCCCACGTTTGACTTTTTCATGATATTTTAAATAAAAACTTGGAGTCCAACACACAAAGAACAAAGGAACAACACATTACGTCTTTCACTGTTAAAATGCTTTGCAATGTTATGTAGTTTAGATTTCCAGCAGAGACCTTCACAACACTTTTTGAAGTTAGCAAGCATGGCCAAGGCTCAGGAAAACACATGCCATGTGCTCAGGTTCCAGTGACTTCACAGCCTGAGCTGATGTTCTGAGTTAGGCTCTAGATGTGTAAGAATATAACCATTTTAGGCAACACTGAACTGATTGTCAGAGAAATAAAACAACTGCCTACTATCACAAGAAGTCTTTCACTACACTAGATCTGGAGTGCAAAATTCTTGGCTTCCTATTTGGATCTCAGACTTCTAAATTATGCTTCCAAACAAAGCTAAAAGCACACTGAAAATAACCACTGCCCTCTTTTGTGACAATCAGGACAAAACCTTTTTGCAGCCTGACAAAACACAGGTTTTGTCATTACGTTCATTGTTACAAAGTCTCCTCAGATTGGAATCACCTTTTGCCTGTTGCCAGGCAATCTGAAAAATATTGTTCTCAGCACATCTGGCCTTTTCTGTGGTCAGTTATCCTTCCTCACAACTTGGCTTTTAGTAACAAGGGGAAAAGACATTAAAATAGATGTTTTAGGAAAATATTAAGCTCAACAAACATTATTTTAATTAAAAGGAAATCCTAAAAGCTTCCTAATAGGCACCTGGAGAATATAAGCTCTACGTAATGAAATTTGATGTTTTTCTTTAAGGAGACTGTGTTTGGAATAGGTTTTTTGCAGTATTTCTGATAGGTAGGATATAGACTTACACTTCTTGATCTACCAAACACAGGAGAACAGGGGTGTCTTAGCCACCTTATGAGTAAAAACATTCAAAGGAGATGATGCAAATACAGCCATTGTCCCCACCCTCCTACTTCTCTACTCATCTCCATTTCCCTTTCATTTCATAGATCAGTTTGAAACCCTCTCTTTCCACTGCCACCTTTACCTCTCTCCAACCTGTGCCTCACTTTCCAGAACATGGTCTCAGATGCCACAGATGCAAAACTGCTGCCACGCTGCACAAAAGTGGCTCTACCAAATCCACTTTACTATTTAGATGTAAACAGTAACCCTAGTTGAAGCTGGTCACACTGCCTGGCTACCTGATAACTGTATTTTTCATTATGAGCAACACACAGAACACACAGAAGTTGCTGTCAAGTCTACCTGGTTTAAAACCCCTGCTCTCACCCATCAGATTGATCAATAATCTGTGCTCCCAAAGATGAGCTGGACCAGGACAAATCAATCCACATCCCCTGGATAAATGCCACGGTGCACACTAGTGTAAGGCACAGGACATCTCTACACTGTTTAGGATTATGTACACACTCACCTGCCCTTCTTCCCTTTGGTTTGTCTTTTTTGTTGCTAAATGGACATCACCAGGGGTTTCACAGCAGCCCGTAGTTAAACAGGGCCTGTAGGTTAAAAGAACTCCGGAGTGACTCTTTCAAGACAGAAGTTCACACATTTTGTCATGAGGGTACTTGAATCATTCCTATTCTAAACATGTTTTCACCATTGATTATATGACTCTGTTGAAAGGACAGGATCTTTCCATACATGCTCAATTTGAGACAATCTATTCCTGTTGTTTCATTTCATTCACTAATAACCAGAGCATGCCTGCTATGAGCTGCATGTGGGTTACTGCTTTCCCATTTACTTATTAAACCCTGAACTTTTAAACTCCCACATCTCCACTCCTCCACATTTTACTTAGTCTCTCTTTTCCATAGTAGTTCTAGCCAGCAGACTATATAAAGACTCCACAGGGGGGTAAATGCTCTCCCAAACATTTGAAACACAAGGATGTGCAGGGAATGGAAGCTGGGCTTTTCCCACACAGCACCTTGCTTGTGTCTTGTGTAAACATGTATATCTCTAGGTCCCAGGAAGGAATTTTTATGGCTGCCTGGCTCAGCAGTACACTATACATATTAAAAAGAACAAAAAATACACCACCCGTTCTCACAATAATGCACAACAAAAATCACTTCCAACAAGATGATGATCTCAAAGGTTTAGAAGCCTGGAAGTGTCACCAAGTCAGTAAACACCACAGAAGACATAATCGCAAAGACAGAATCTTCACGGATCACATAGGATTATGCAGAAGTGGTAACCTTTAAAAAAAGGGGGAAGCTGGTCACCAAAATTCTCCATTTTCTTCTTTTCAGTGCCAGCTAGATGGAGGGATGCAGACACACACCAGCTAGTCTTAAGGACCTAATTCTGATGCATAGACTTGGAAAACTCTGCTCACAGTCAAAGGAGACAGAAAATGACTCATAATAGGAATCAAAATGCACTGGGAGTCCCAAAAGAACTTTCCATGCTGCTATGTGATGGGAATGCTCCAACATGGAAAGGGAAGGCAATGCACTGTGCATCAGCTTCCAGCTATGGGATGTCATCCATTTGCTGGCCCTCCAAAAAGTGTGAATTAAGCTCCTTTCCTACAAGAGGCTTCACAGGTCTCCTGTTTCTACTGAGCACTCCGAGCTCACTTGTTACAGAAGCTTCTTCCAGATCTTTTTTCCTGGTCCTTTATAGATCAGAGTGATGAAAAGCTACAGTGAAAAGGAATTTTTTTGCTGCAGACTACATGTTCTCTTAATGCAACTTGCATTCATTTCTCCATTCTCTTATTGAAAAAGAGACATCTTCAAATACACAACCTCCTTACTATGGATCTCTCACAGTTACCAAGCAACCTACATCCTCAATCAGACTCTGTGCTTTTGGAGTAAAACAACTTTTCATGATGAAAATTCAAATTCCTACCACAACCAAGCAACCATTTCACCTACACGGTCTCCTCTATCATTTAACACTTGATACCTAATCCAGTAATGGCTTCTTTGCAGCTCAGAATTAAAGCTGCCAGAAAGAAAACTCAAGACAAACAAACAGTTTCCCCAGTACATGCTGAAAAGAGCAACAGCCTACCCCTGCTACTTTTCATTTGCTCTTTTCATTGTTTGACATTTCTTTCTGCCAGGATTTTGGCATCATTTCAAGGCTTGATTTGAAATATATTTAACACTGAGTGATTTGCAATGTTGTTTTCTATTTTACCAGAACTATGCTTAGGATTAATTCTATTTAAGTAAAATTTACCCTTCTGCACTCACTGCCAGTGAGCAGGCCTCTTGCAAGCTCTCCACAACACAGTGCACTTCTCTCTAACTTCACACAAGCTTGAGAAGAGCCATTATATGGAACTGCAGCCCTAGGACTGTAGATATGTGCAGTGTGTGTTAAACTGGCACCTTCAGGTTATCACCAGGAAGAGCAGCCCACTGAAGGGCAGCATCAGACATGGGAGTTATTGCTGCAATACCTATTTATATGCCATGCAACAAAGTAAGCAGAAAAACTCTCCTCTAGGACTTCAATATAACTAGTTCAGGTGTCTTTCCAAAACAGGGCAGCCTCAGGCAACAGCTGGGAGGGCTGAACTTCTTCACTGTATCAATCTCTTCAGAAAGTCAGATTCTGGTAATAACCATGCTATCCTCAACATGAGCTGGTGTGCTGTGGGGTTTTTTTTTGGCAGCCTGTGGGACAGGGTAAGAATGAGGCAATTGTGGAATCTGCTGTGAAGAGGTAAAGGTGCAGGGAAGAAGAACAACAGAGGTAGGATGACACAGAAAGATTAAAGGGTACAAGGGCTACTACAGAGAGGGAAAATGTTCTCACTGAATGGTCCTGGCTTACCTGAACACTGAACAAACAACTATCAGAAGTTTAGTTTCTGCTAAAGACTCTCAGTTTCTATGGATTAGGAGGTATAAGGAGTCCTCTACTTTTATTTAGCACCACTGCCTTCTATGTCCTTCTATGAACTGTCCTCCCACACAAGCCATGAGAATGAGATATCTAAGTGGCTACATGGAGCTGGATAGTCCAGTGAAGAGACACATACCTAAATGTCATGGTAATAATGAGACACTCTATATTCTGATACACACATTATGCAACCACAGAAGACAAGGCTGAGTCTTCAGAAGGTGGTTTACCCTATATTGTGTCCCAAGAGGATAATTTCACCTCACAAGGTTGAGGGGGTGTTAGGCCCATTTGTCCTTTACAGTTTCCAGAAATTCCCAAGCATTTCCAGCAACCTATTCAGCTGTTTCACTTGATTTAGAATTTTTTTCTTTATGTCTAACTTAGAGCACAACTTGGTCCATTACATATTGTCCTCTCAAAACTGGACATGGAGGAGAGTCTCTTCTCTTGCCCTCCCTAGGAATCCTGGCTGTCTCTGAAGGCTGTCTCCACTCAGTCATCTCTTGTCCTTATGTCAGGTTTTTCACACAAATCATGTTGCCCAGAGCTCCAATCTCTTCCTTCTCAATTCTCTCTGGTAGACTTTTTCCTGTGCATTATGTTATCTATTTTTTGTCTCAACAATGCTCAGATACAGCAGTCAAATCACATCTGAATTATTTTATCTTTTTTCTTGCATAAGACAGACTAATGAGATTAATGAACATTTGGTATGATCCAGTTTTCCTGCTGGTTCTTATTGCATTGATCTGCCTGCTGAAAAATGCCTAGAAATCTCAATATAGAACTTCCCAGGTGCATCCATGCAGAGGGAAAGTGGATGCCTCCACCATCCATTCCATAACTCGACTTAGCAGCATGAAACACTGAGAAAAACTCTGAGGAAAGTGCACATACTTGCACACTGTCCAAATTCCAGTGTCACGGCATTCTTAAAACTCTATTTAAGGCTGACTCTTCAGATTTGCAGCACTTTTTTCTGCTGATCATCCCTGCCATGAAGAGTACATGAAGGGCATGAAATCACTCTAACATGCTAATTTAATTGGTCCAGTGAAACTGAGAATAATTAATTAATCTCATTGCCTCTGGGTCTAGTTCTGTTCTTGTCTGGTTGTCAATAAGGAGTCACTGCCATAGCCAGTGAAATAACAGTACCACAAAACTACAAGATGCAACATCAGACCTATGAAGTTTTCCAGAACTGAATGTCTAAAGGTGCACAGAGGAGGGATGAATTTTAGCATCTCCATTTAAACAAAACCTCCTAGTGTTCCGTTAGAAATACAAACACTGCAGCCAGCACCACAGATATTGACCCAAATATCATTGGCTAATCCAGCTGAGCAGAGAGCCACCACCAGAATTATTATCTCCTACTCAGATTAAATTTGAGGGCCTCAGACTGAGAGTCTAGATTGCTACAGCTTTGAACAGACATCCCATTCCTTTTCTCTTTCCCACCACCCTGGCACACAGCTAAACTTGACAACAAGGGATAAAGATTTACACCTGGAATGTGCATTTTTAGGTGAATTAAGTGTTGGAAAAATATGCCAGGTGGAGAGCTGTGGAGCTGGAAATATTTCCATAGCAGGTGAATTGTGGTCAAAAGGTGTGCCAGGTCCCCTGAATGTCAGAAAAGTCAGAAAAGTGCCCTATGAGAACTACATCTAAGTGGGAAATGGAGACCCTCTGGGGAAGTGACTGAGTTTGTGAATAGCAGGCATAGCACAGGAATAGAGAGCAACTTCCAAAGACCACACAGTTTACAGACTGAACCCAGAAAGAATGCCAGCCTGCCTGGTGCATTTCCTGTGGGATATCTGCATTGAGTTGGACCACACAGTGTTGGATCTAGAGTGTATCTTTCAAAAAGACATCAAATCTCAAAGTAGAATCTTTAAACAGTGAAGAATTGCTTCTGTGGCAGTTTGTTACATGGCTCTCAGCATGGATTTTATATAGCTTGGCCTTGTCTGACTTCAGTTCCCAGACACCGAGTCTTATTATGCCTTTGTGTGGCAGATTAAAACAGAAGACATACCTGGTACTTTCTCCTTCTCTAGATAACTGTAGCTTTTGTTCCTACTCTTGCTTCAGTGACCAACTGGCTGCCTTCTTCCATTTCTCATGGTATAGTATATTCTCCAGATCATGGATTGCTTGTGTGAATCCTCTCTTAAAAACAGCCAGTTTTTCCAAGAAACCTTGTTAAACTGTCAGCACTAGGACAGTACAGTACTAAACTCAGTAACATAAAACAGAGGTGTTGCTTTGCTGCTTCTTACTGATATGTGCCTAAATGCTGAATGTTTTTTATTTCTCTGTTATTATCATTCTCACTATTAATCATTCTTCTGTAGCATTGAAATAGGAACTCTTGCTCAGCCAGCATATTCTTAATATTTCACCTGAGGCTGACTCTCTGGGTGTCAGAGTTTGGGTGAAGGGAGGAGGATGGTTATCCTGGTTTTTATGTGTGTGACTAATGCAAGTCTCTGCTAAGAAATAGAATAAACTCATCAAATTATACCACTGTGCCTCCAAATTTAATGACCCAAAATGAGTTCTGCTGTCAATGGGCCTAACTCCATAGGCACCACTGAAAACAATGGAGTCCCCCAGTGTGTGACCAAAAAAGAAATAACAACTTTTTAAAGAATGTAGCAACTGCAGAAGCCCAGTAACCACTTATGAAACAGAGGGGGGAAAATCAGCCATTTCAATTTTTTGTTTACAGGCAAAAAGTGCTCCAGCAATAGTGTCAGTGTATGTGAGATTTCTGTTGTTTTAATTAAGCCTTTCTTAGGTTTGCCTTGTTTGGTTTAGCACAAGTTCTGCAGAATGCTTCTAAACCCTATGGCTGGTTTGCAAAAGACAGCAGAGAGGCATTAACTGAAGCCATTTAAAAAATAAAGGAGCTGGAAGCTGAACTTCAGTATCATCTGAGCCCCACTCTAAGCTATAGCCTTTTAGAGCTAAAATGATAGCTGGTAGACAAGAGTACAGCTCACAAAAAATCTGTATTTACCTGGCAGAAATCCATGTGATCATGAGCACGCTAAGAAATTAGCTGAGATGAAGTGGCAGGAATGCAACCTCTGGAAGTTCCCAAAACCAAGGAATTTTTCCTTCTCATTGTCACAATCTTTCACTTGCATGGATCCTGGCAGTCAGCAAGAGGGAAAAGATAAGAGGAGCACAGCTCCAAAATCACTACTTGTTATATTATGGCAGCAAGTATCACGCATTATTTGCACTGTAAATCATTGGCAGCAGTTTTCCAAAAAGAAAAGCTAGGAAAGAAAGGATTAACCACAGGATACTGCAGGGATTTCTAAGCTGGTATGTCCCCATCCCCTGGTAAGATAGGCTGCCTCCAGAAGCTGCATTGGCCTGGTTCCAGGGCTAGGGTGGCAAAACAGCTCAGAGCCCAGTTCAGTGGCAAGCTCAGATGCCAGGGACTGGCCTGTTGCCTGCATGCAACTCATGGGTATGGCCAGAAAGCACTAAGGTGTACTGCAGCACCAGGAGGGATGCTGCACAAGGAAGGCTGCCTTCCCAAAGCTCAGCTCTACATCCCCTGCACATCAGTGCATTTTCCTCTGACAGTGTGGAAAAAAAGAGTATCTTGTTTCTGTGTAACTGAATCGCAGCCATGTATATACAGCTAATGCCTGGTTACACCACACATAATGAAGAGTCACGTTTTGCTAACTGCACAGAAAATAAACAAGCTGAAAAAGAAAACTATTACTGGCTTTGGTAGGAATCTCTCTTGACCTTCCTCCCAGCCTCAGACCCTTGATGCTCTCAGACTGCTATGCAGTAACATAGTCCCAGTCAGGCAAATATCATGCCTACTCCAGTTCTGCTTTCCCTTTAATGCCCAATGGTATTTCTTAACCTTCTTTGCTATAGAATTCCCATTCAGCAGAGGCCAGAGCATCAGAATTCCTGTGGTCTGCTCAGCATCATGCGTGGTCTCTTTTCTCAGACCCACTTGACTGAGTAACAGTCACAGGCAAGGGGTCATCCCCAGTTTTTACTTCTGAGACACAGATAATGGTTGTCTGAAACACAGAGATATACCAGAGCTACGTGGGAACCTTGCACTCTCCTCATCAGCACTAAAGAGGGGACCATTCTTTGCACATATAGTGAGAACTGTGAAGTCTGTAGCATCTCCTGTCATTAATATACTAATATAGCCAAAGTACAAAGGATTATAATGCCACTGCATTTTACTGGGTACAAGAATGACCAAAGATATGACTCCTGCCTCACAAAGTTCCCAGACTAAGAGAGCATTAAGGAATGATGAGCCAGTGCCACTCAGCACAGCAGCAGTGGCCTTGGCATAACTGGAGATGAAGGTTTCTACATTTTTTGTAGGCATCCTGAGCCAAACACAGCATGTCAAACCTCTTGCCATATCAGAGAGACAACTGCAGTGCTGGACTTAGCTTGTGGAAGTTAGACCAGAAGTTAATGGTTGGCAAGAAAGAAAGTGAGGGAGAGAGCTGAGACAAACTCTGTTCTGCCTCTGGAACCCAATCTCAGACTCGGGGAACCCTTTATACCTTCAGTAAAGAAAAACAAGTTCTTCCTAAGCAACCTATCAGCTGGTAACTTCTGTCCCCCTCTGTTCTCCTGTACTCTAAGGAAAGCCCAATGTCACAACAACATCTCCAGAGATGACATGGTGGCCTGCACAGCCCTGTGCTTGCTGCCACTGGGGTTCTTCCACAGCAGCAGTTGTTTCCATCATGACTGGACAGGGACATTTTATATGGAGGAGTGGAGACAGAAGGAATAAAAATCAGAAAGGGGAGTGGGAGGAGGGGGACTTAGCCTGACAAGTGGCTGGTAGGGATAATGACCCCAGTCAGAGTCCTTGTGTTCTTACAATAAAACTCTTGACAAATCCCAGCATCTGGTAGTTCAGCTGTGGGTTTCTGCTGTTTATTTTTCTATTCCAGTGCTCTCATCCCTGTGCACTGCCCAGGCCTGGCTCTGTTAAGCACTACAGAGCTCAGTTAAGTGCTACAGAGCATCACTGAAAGAATAAAAACCCCAGGCTCAGCATCAGGCACATCCAGAAAAAAATGAATCTGCTTAAATCCTTCGATACATTGATGAGATCACAGGCAACAACCCCTCCACACCACTCCGTGCAGGTTTGTGGTGAATGCACACCAGGAGTGACAACCCCAGCAGATTGCTCTGAATTAGTGAGTGCAGACATGAACACCAGGTTATTTTGTTCCAACTACTGGAAACCATGACCACCCCTGGGATGCACAGGAGAAGCAGTTACTTTAATGAGCCATCTAGAGGATGGATCCTCTTACTTTCAGAGAGCTTGGTCCTTTCTCTATTTCTCTCCTCTCTCTTCACCTGCACACCAATCAGCTCAATTACAAACCCAAACATAACTACACTGCTGCTGATGTTTATTGTCTGCCTACCACCACTTAAAATTCAGTCTCTGACATGGCTTCCTTGGTGACAAGTCATCAAAAGTGGCTTTTTGCATGTGAAAACCAGACTGCTACACCTTCAGTCTGCCTCTTCTGCCAGTCCTACTTTTAACCATCCCTGTCACAACCACCCCTGTCACACAGGCTTCATCTCTGACTCTGGCTTCATTTTTCAGGCCTCAATTCATTTCCAGGCCTTTCTGTAGGATATTCCTAAGGAAATGCCTTCCTGCCTTACATTCCATGTCCATGTGTCTCCCCGTTACCCTGTGTTCCTATTGCCAGTAGATCCTCTGATGTGCTCTCATGTGATATTTCCCTGGAGGAATTCCCCTGAGGACCGTAGGGGAATTCTAAGCTGTATGTGTAGCTGGATAAGATTTCTAAGATTTCTGTCTTGCCACTCTGGCAGAACTAAACCACTGTCAATCATAGGGCTCACCACCTGGTTCCTGGCTCCTTCTTGCTGTCCCACCCCTCTGCCTGCTATAGGGGGTTCCCACTGTGCCAACTCCACAGCTCAGACTCTGGAAAGGAGCAGTGGGCAGTACCCAAAAGGCAGAGTCTGGAGAGAAAACCAAAATTGAGACTTTCCTCCTCTATGACAAAGAGAGAGCAGGAAGAGTTTTATCTGCTCTAAAGCTGCAGCTCTCCTAGCCTGAGGTGTCTGTGTAGGTCTGAGGGGGCTGTCAGTGCCATGTGGTCAGGAAATGAAGTTCTCTCTCTGAAAGTCATTGGAAAAAAATGTTTTGAGAAATGGCCTTTCAGTTTGGGGAAACCATGTCCTTCAGCAGGCCTCCAGAGCTCTTAACTGCAATTGGTGATAATCACAGGAGAATTTTATGCAGTGACAATTCATTTTCTGTAATTATTACTCTGTTTTTATGAAAATTACCTAAATACTGTGCTCTCAGCTACAACAAGAACATTCCCAATGTCCACTCTCAAATTGTTTTCACTTTTAGAGATGCATAATATTGAAAGCAGATGTACCAAACTGAACTTTTTTTTTTTTTCAATGTACTGTAAATGTTTTTAAAATGTGACTCTGGTACCATGTCTGTCAAACAGTCGAATTCAAGGTAAAGAGTGCTGCCAAAACCAGAAGACAAATGAAGTTTAAAATCAGTTTTGACAGTTTAAATGGAGACACTTTGAAGCCATAAATCAGATGGCCAGTCTCTAGGAAGTTAATAATGAACGTATCTTTCCTCCATAGTTATTATCCCAAAGATACACAGAAGAACAAGCCAACATCAAAAGCAAATTTTTGTCTCAGTGTCTAAAATACTTCACCCAAGCAGCAGTGAAAGTATGAGCTAGTTCATCTCCTAATATTTGCTTGGTCTAAAGACAGATGGAAGACTAATATTTGTATGTAACACACACAACTTCCCAGTGTTCAAAATCATTGTCTAAAGCAAACATTTGAGCCCAGTGCATTTTCTATGCATGCAGCTCTACAGTCATAC
Source organism: Phaethornis superciliosus (assembly GCA_023637945.1). Classification (NCBI taxonomy): domain Eukaryota; kingdom Metazoa; phylum Chordata; class Aves; order Apodiformes; family Trochilidae; genus Phaethornis; species Phaethornis superciliosus. The sequence goes on from JAJQWJ010000009.1 coordinate 25,424,556, forward strand.
ACCCGTGGATATCTGGATTATTTTTTTTACTGTTTGTTATGAGCAAATTGCTGTCTGTATCAAATGAGGGAGGGGGGTTGAGGAAAAATATGTTCCAGAGGAAAAAGCACACAAGGAAGCAAATTTTGCTTGTGAAACCTTATTCTGTCTTCTGTGCAAACTGATTGGTTATATTGGGTTAATTTCTTCACGTGTAAAATGCTGCATGCAAATAAAATCAAACGAAAACAAAGAAGGCAGAGCAAGATGTTTTCCAAGCTTTGCAACAGAGTGCTTACAGTGTTTATACAAATAGTAAAGCCTGGCTAAAACAAGCATCTGAGAGCTCTGTGCTGCTTTCAGACACGACTCCTATTTGCCATTTATTCCATGCAGGCAGAACTGGGTGCCCAGGCAGAGCCCCAGTGAAATCCCTGGGGCAATGTCTGAAGGCAGAGTTTTGCTGGCACACATGCCACTGCTAGATGATATCTTGGGTGTTGTGCTCTCCCTTCCATGCTCACTCAACACACTCCCCCTGAAGCTGGACAAATCTAGATAGAAACAGTCCTGGAGGAATTAGTTACTACAGAATACATAATAAACAAAAGCCTAGGAAATCTGTGCACCAAAACACAACTTTCACCTCCTTGCTTCTTTTGTGTTACAAATTAGATTCCACAATCTGTTGGAATGTTTGGACATCAATGAACTCCCTAAAGAGAGCAATGCAGCACCTGCCAGCAAACACAGCAAGGATCAAAAAAGGAAGTGGCATAGCAACCTCCTAAATTTAAAACCAGGAAGAAGAAGTCTGGATTTGCACATACATTGTAAACATATAAATGCTAATACAAACATGAGCATTTGGGAGTAGTGCATGGATTCAGGACACTCTGTAAAGATTAATGCCATTAGAATAATCTAGATATGCAGGGAAATAAAGATCTCTTTTAATTAAGTTGGACACTGGCTCATGAAAACAGTTATGGCATTTCTCAATCATTGTTCTGAATCTTAGTTCATGTGTGAAACAAAGTCAGGAATCATCATTAGATCTCACCAGAATTTGAAAATCCCATTTTTGAAATCATAGTTTTGAATTCAGAGGCAACATTAATACTGCAGAACCCCTCTGCAGTGATCTCATACACTCACACTCTTACTTGAGTTTTATAAACGTGATCACACCCTGATTTTATAAATGCATTTGCATGCAGCACCCTGACTTCACCACCAAAGAACAGCCAGAGGGCAAGAGGATGGGCAGTTCCCACAGGCCAGCAGGGTGACACCTCCTCAGCCACCCTCCCACACAGCAATGAAGAGCCCTTCACCAACATCTGGGTGTAAGAAACAGCCATCCTGGGCAGAAGGACTGCAAAGTCATCCCTAGCCTGCTTCTATCAAAGGAAACTCTTGGCTTTGACCCTGACATAAAAAGGGGTTGGTTCTACTCCCAGCACAGGGCACTCAACATCAGGGCTTACCTCAAATCAGTATGCACCAGCACTGGCTCTGGGAATTACTGCCAAGGTCTCCTAATCCAGAGATATTAGCATTTAAATGACAGATACTTGAGTTTTAATCCTATCACACACATCTCTATCTAAGTAAAGTTCCTTTGGAATTCAACAAAATGCCAGGAGGCTTATGGAAGTCACTATATAAATCATCTGGAAGAAGGGGGGAAATACACACACCAGAGACAAGCAGAACTTGTTTTCTTTGTAAAACAGCATTTTCCATAGTCTGTGGTGCCACATTCTTCTCTTCTTTAGAATATCTGAGTTAAAACTAGAATATAAGTCAATGCAAGGCTTTTCTTTGCAAGTTCCGATCTTATGTGACAACTGAAGTTATTTTCTGGGTCACTGGACTCCTGTTCACAAAAGCAACCTTAAACAATATGCTTTGTAAAGCACAGCTCAAAGCCATCCACTCACTGCAAAATCCTGTGCCTTGCCTATAAGCACTGCAAGTCCATTGGAGCACAAGGAAGGCAGCAGGGCCTCATTTCATTAGAATCAAAATTAATTTTTTTGCAACGCTGAAACCTCCTCAATCCTGTCGGTTTAAGCTATTTTATAGACACTACAGTCAAAGGCAAAACTGGGAACAAGAAGTGTTCCTTTTATAAACACTGTTGCTTAGAAACCTTGTATTTTTAATAAGCTAGGACTCTAAATTCAGCATGGCCTGTCAGGATGGGAGCTCAGTACAAGACACTAAGGTATTCTGAGGCCAGTTGCCCACCATATAGAGTTGTTCTTATAGGAATACAGTGACAGGATCAGTGAATTGGGATAAGGACACAGGAAGCTGAATACTTGTTCTTTATTCACATTTCCACAGTGCCCGAAATCTCCAGCACTACAGGAAATTTCCTTTTGTTGGTGATGTGCAAGACAGACAACTTAAAATGTATGGAACAGTAGACCAGAAAAACATACAAAGGGATAATGCATTTGAAATGTAAATAAATAAATAAAAGGAAAAAGAAAAAAAAATTAAAGTGAAAAGATATAATAAATACTAAACATTCTGATATTTTGTTTTGATGGAATAAATATGGTATATTTGCTTGAAATACATTGTTCTTAGAAGAAACAAAGCACACAGATGTAGCTACTCTCTCTTCTAAGTGGTACCCAACAGCTCACAGGATGGATGCTGCTGAAGCAGTCACATCTGTTCTTAGCATTTTCCTTGTGTTTCCTGATCTCCATCCTGCTGCACTGCTTCCTTGTCTGTTAAGTTTTAACTTTAAAAGATATTCTCTTACTTAGAAGACCTGAGAAGAGTTGCTTCAGCTAAAGCAGTTAGATTGGTACTGAGGGAAAAGTGAACTTCATAAAAATCAAATGTGTTTTCTCAGAGACATTTGTATTCTTTCAGAGATATGCAAACATCTGGAGATGAGATTTACATCAATAATGAACTTTTATAAATGAAGAATTCTGGACCAAGTTCCCTCCAAAAGACAAGAATGTGAGGCAAAATCAACAACAAAATTCTGAGATCTCCACATTTTTATCAGAAGCTAATTGTGAATAAAAATTACTTTTCTTGTACCTGTTTTAATTACCACTATTTTCCCTCTAGCATTTCCACCCATCAGAGCTTCAGTTACATCCCAGCATTACTTCACCTCCCTACAATCTCTCCGTGCAGATGGCCAGCAGGTTGTGCTCATGTGGAAATATACTATTCCTAGCCCCAAAGGATGCTCTGTTCCTTCAAGGACAAGCTCAGCTCTACCTATAAATGTCCCTTCTCCTCCTAGTCCAAAGGGAGAGCAAGTCTCACTGTCTTGCCAGGAAAACATTACGTCTAAAAGCTGACATGCACCATGACCCTGACCCTCTAAGGCATGTTACATCTTGTTCTCCAGCCATCACATTTTAACATCTATTGTGTAATTCTGCAGCAATGATGCTTTCAGAAGATACTGAAGGCCACATTTTATTGCAATGTGAAGTACACTGAAATCAACGATGGGGCCTCAGTTTGAACAAAACAATACACTTTTATACAGACTTTACAGTGTTTAGCACAGGGGCTCCAACTTCCCATGAGTGAAGAGTGTGCCATGGACATTGCTGAGCGTTTCATTGCTGAAGGTTTCATAACGATTGCCCATTAAAGTGTTAGTGTTTATTCAAACAGAACTATGTAAAAAATTTGCAAGACAAAGTCTCTACTCATTATACAGCAATAACAGTCATTACCAAACGTGATTTTTTAAAATTCTATCTCTCCACTGCTTTAGTGCTTGAAGTTGCCCTCTTGAGTCTTTAAGAATGCTGGAAGAGAAGTTTACAGTCGAGGCAGCCCTTAAATTATCAGACTATTCTTCTGAGCAAATGTAATTGCTTTACCTGAATCTAATCTTTTCATTAAAATTACAGATTGGCTCAGTGATCAGAGCAGGGTTTGTATGACAACTGCCTTTTATTGAAAGCAAGTAGCAACAATGGACTCGTAGTTAAATGCAATGAAATGCAAAACAAAAAGAGTGCATCCTTCCAGAATTTACTTATTTTTCCTTAGGTTTATCTTGCCAACATTTCAGTAGTTTAGATAAATCAGAAGATTTATTTCTTTTTATTAACTCAGCTGAAGTTCAGCAGAATCCAAGAATTTTTTAATATTGTCAATATTTTTTTTTAAAGATACTTTATGTCAAGAAAAATGACTGCTAATCCCCCAAATGTTTTAAAAATCTTCAAAAATAGTCACAAGCCTTAGCCAAAGCCAATGGAGCCAGAATTTCCACAGATGCATCAGTACTGTTGTTGTACTAACTTATGCTTTGGACTTCACAAGTCTCACAAGCAAATCAACATAGAACACAGAGAGATTTTGGTAGGAAATGTCTATGAAAGCCTCAGGCACTACAGAAAGTATTCCTGACACCTAGCAAGCTGCATTCCTCTACAATCAGTGCCTTCTAGGATGGAATTAACTGCCAGGATACAGACTCTTAATCTAAACAGCAAACTGAGGACCTGCTTACACAAAGTGACTACACGTGCAACACAAGAGCATTAAGCACTATTTTTGCAAATTAGATGTTTAAACAACAGCTGCTGGCTGCAAAGCAGGAAGACTGCATTCCTCTCTAAAGGAAGAAAAAAAAAGGCAAATAAAATAAAAACATCTTATGATGAGTTCAATTCATGTCAGAGCAAGGCATGATTTCTGTATCAGTGGATTACATGCAACACAGATTTTCCAAAGTGCAGATTTTGTAAATGTAACTATCGAGTATAAACTCCAGCTCAGACAAATTCCAGCAATATGAAATAAGCCTTGCAAATTCCTCTAAGTTTTACTGGATCAGCTTGATGCAGAAAACATTAGTGTGTCCGGCTAACAAAAATGACTGATAGAGCTGATATGCTTTCAGGGTTTAATGGAATTAATCTTTCATATATTCCACGTATTTTACTGTTCTCTCAAATATGATCCTTTACTGTCTGTATCTGGTGTCTTTTGCTGTTGTTTTCTCAGGACACCTTAACTACCATAAGGTTAGGGCACTTTCAAGTTTTTCACCAACAGCTATGATTTGTCTTAAAACACTGTGCTGCCTGTGTCCACGTGAAGACCTGGAAGGAAAGATGGTCCTTGGATTAGAGCAAGGATCAAAATTTTGAGTTGGTTCTTCACATTTTGGCTGACCCTCAGGCAAGTCACTCAATTCAGCCTGCACTGTCTGCCCTTCTGGTAAAGTGGGAATAACAGCACTTACATATCTCATAGAGATACTAAGAAAATAAATATATATTAAAGGCTGAGAGACACCCAAATTCTAGAGGACCCTACAATCACCCTGTCTAGAGAAGTTACTGTCACAGTGTTTCTGTCTGGCCACCACCATTTCAATGCTTTATGTGTTTGCTAGCAAGACCTGATATAAAGCCTCCACAAAAAGTATCTTAAAATATAACTGGAGAGCATACAGAGGGTTCCATGATCTTTGTCAGGAAGAAGTCTGGATAAGTCAAACAGGCTCCAGAATTGCATATATAAAAAAATATATCAGGATACTTGCTGGAGCTAAGCCTGAAGTCTGAACCTCCTAAGCCTCTGGTGTCACTGCCAGACAGGAGAAACCTTGATGGTAAATTTTAATGCAGAGGAAAGGATCTTCAGAAGCAGCTCAGGGAATTGTCAGTGGAAGTGTTCCTCAGAGACATGCCTCCTGCCACAAATAAACTGATGCAAAGGCAGAAAAAAAGGGGGAAAGAAAGCTCTTTAGAGCAGATTTCTAGACCTTTTATAATCTGTCTTCATTTTTGGCAAATTGACTCAGACTGCTTTGCTTTGTGTACTTCAAGGACTGTTCCCCAGCACACTGCCAGTTGGTGAAAGGATAGGTATCAGAGCTTTGCCAGAGTGCATTTCAGTGAGGTTTTCTGAAGCAAGTAATTTGGATTTAGTGTTCAGAAGACAGAAAGACTGAGAAATGCTTTCTGGAAATTAGGGGTTTGATGGGGCCAAAATAATAGCTCAGGCCAAGAAGCAGCCAGAAACAGGGCACAGTGCAGTTAGCCCCAAGGTTCAATTAAATCTGAGATCCAAGCCCACGTGAAAGCAAAGCTAAAGGCAGTAATAGAACACAATTTCTTGTAGTGTCAGATTTCAGACATTTCCTATCCACCTTAAGTTGTGGGCTAGTCACACTGTCATAGTTGCATCCCCAGGAAAAAAACAATAGAAAGGGACAAAAGGAAGGGAAAGCAGAAAAGCCCTGAAGTCCCTGTCACCACTTTCTCCCTCCCTTTCACCAGCTTGTTCCCTGTTGGGTCATCCCAGCTCTCACAAGCTTATTTGCAAGGGCTCCCTGGTCTGCCATCACCAGGGAGGCAGACAAGCACATCCCTTCCCTCCAGCCTGCCTTGGGAATATGGTACCTTTGTAGTCTCCATGCCAGTGAAAATGATTGCTGCCAGCAGAACCAGATAGAAAGAAGGAATGGGGGTTCCATTAGGAACCAATAGGGTTAGACTGGATATTGGGAAAAATTACTTTGATAAAGAAATGGTCAGGCACTGGAAGAGGCTGCCCAGGGAAGTCACCATCCCTGGAGGTGTTAAAAAACATCTGGATGTGGCATTTCAGGAGATGGCTTAGAGGCTGTGGTGGTTGTGGTGGGTTGATAGTTGGACTTGATGATCTTAGAGGTGGTTCTATCAATGGCTGCAGGATACTTTCTGCTCCATGACCATTCAGATACTAAGAAGATACCAGGGCCAGGGCCTCTCCTCACAAACCTTTTACTTTTCTAGATTCTGGCTAAGAAGAAAGCCTCTCAGCCTCACTCAGACAGTCTTTGAGCAGGACTGAGTACAGGGATCTTCCAAATCACTGACATTAGTGTAGGTGGGAAAAAAGGATTCTCCAGACATCTCCAATGGATTGATTTGGATTGATTGATCAAGCAAAAACAGCTGAGAGAAAATCCTTGCTTTTAGCAGGAGGACACCCCTCTTCCCATCTCAGTTCCTTTCCCTCCACTTCATTCAGGCTCCAGGACTTGTCTGATTCTGGGGTCAATACCAAGTTCTATGCTCTTCTGGAGAAAGACCACCAGGAAATCAGTCAGTCCAGTCAATAAAGCCCAAACCTACAGGGGACTTGCTAATTTTTTCTCCTTTTCAAGCACTCAGAGGAATAAAAGAAGGGCAATTTTTCTGAGGGGAACGCTGTGGTTCAGGAGAGAGTGGCATGAAATTTCCAAATTTTTATTCCACCAGAAATCCTCTGTAAAAGGATATTTCTTCAGTGGAGCAGCAAGAGCAGCAAGAGAATTTCTGAACTTCCAAGGAAAGTAGCAGGTATACATTAACATGTTCTGAAGTCAGAAAGGGATTAAATAGATTAAATTGGTTTCAGGTTTTTTGTGAACTGAGGAAAAAAATTCTATCAAGTAAAAGGAAATGGAGAAATTCAGAGATGCAGAGTTCTAACACAGATAAATTTCTGGAAGGTGGCAACCTTATCAACCACTTAACTATTTTGTACAGGCACTTTGCTCAAGCAAGTGTAGCCTAATTTAAGGTAGCATTTGTTTAGGAAAAGAGAGCTAAAGTACCTTTTAGTCAAAAAGAGGTGCTGCAGGGTAAGTGTATGCATGTAGCTACTCACAACTGAGTAACTGACACAGTGATTTGTTATTCTCTTGTAATTCATCCCAGTGCCAAAGCCCTGAGGCCCAGTGCCCCTATGAACACTTCTGCCCCTATCCTGCCTCTTTGGAAGAGCTGAGACATCACCACAGCAGTCATCTGGCTCCTAATAGAATCAGAGACATTTATGCACCTCAGGAGCAATGACTGTACACATGGAAGGGATACTCTTAGGAAACCTGTAAAGTTTGGAAAAAATCGTGGAAAGGAAATGTTGTCTGTTCAGCAATTCTCATGCTGCACTGAGTGAATGACTGCCTGACCCACTCAGGATGGTTCTGATAATCCTGCCAGCTCATCAGATCCCCAGGATTGCTGTTGGTGCCTCACTTACCCTCCATTTACAAATATGTGCACAGCACAAATTTGACTGCAAGGAGATTATGGGGCAGGTTCTCAGCTCATACAAACCATCAGAACTCCCTTTACTTCTATGATGACTCTGCAGTGAATGAATTCCAATGACCTACACCAACAAGGACCTAAAGGTGGATGTTTAGGCAAACACTGTGTACTGGAAGGAGACAGAATTCCATGTCTTGCATCCTTGAGAGGGACTAAAGAGTGCTTTCAATCTAAAAGCAGACATAACTTCAGCTAAGCTAAATGGTCCATCCATGGGCTAAATGGATCAAGCAATTTCTTGCATTGGCTAAGTGGTCCATTCATGGCTAAGTAGATCCACCAAAAAAGTCTGCTTTCCAGAAAATTGTTTTGACGATATTTCAGCATCCAACCATGGGGTGGGGAAGGAGACTGTATGAAGGAGTTTTCTGACACACCTTGCTCTACAGAAGCAGTGAGAGATTAATGAGAGAAGATTCCCTTTTGCTTATTTAAATAAGTGGATAAGCAGAGAAAAGATGATGTGAAGTTAGGCAAAGCTGAGCCTCTTAGAATATCACACATAAATATTTGTTAATTATAAGATACAAAAAAACCCACATAGCTGCTTTACACAACTGAGGAAAGGGAAAGAAACAGTTATGGTGACTTGCTCTGCCTCTGCATCACACGTTGTGGTGTCCAGGCATCCAGACAAAGCCTGGACAAGGAATGAAAATAGCCAACAGTGGCTGTTCTGAGAGGAATTGGCCTATCTAGCTTTTGGCAAGGCATGAAATGCTTCTTAGCCATGGAAACCTGAAACTACAAATGAGGAAATAATCTTTTCATAGAGTTTCTTCCTAGCTCCTTTGCTTAAAAGTTAAACGAAGAACCATGAGGTTTCAGAACCATCCCACAATTCATGTCAGCTCCATTTCTAATGCTGATAAATGCATCCTACATCCATGCAGTTAGAATAAGCTCCATGTGATCCCAGATTCCTGCAGACTTTTTCTTGGCTGTGAAATGTGCCATTTTCTTCCTTCTCCCACAGGGCACTGAACTTGGTACCACAGATACCCTCTCAGACCAGGGAGGAGAGGAAGGAAAAGAGAAAGGATCCATTCATATTTGTTTTCAAATTCCTGGGAAAACTAGATTTTAAATTTGGGAAAAAAAGAGGGGGGAGAAAAAAAGAACAAAACTGGTTTGAGAATTCCTAATTCCTTTTCCACAAACTGACTCTGGTTTCTTTTGCAGAAAACCTCAATTTTAGGATCAACAAGTAGTTCAGCTTGAACTTTCTATCTGCTTGTTGCAGAGTCTCAAGTGACTCCTGACTGCTCAAGTTCTGTGATTTCACTGGACTCTTCGTTAGATAAAGACTGAGGTGAAGAGTCCTATATTATCAGTTGTTCAAAAATGAAACCCTGAATCAAATAAATCAACTGTTTTTAAAGGCAAAGACAGGTTTGCTTACCCAAGTTCAGACAGAAATATAAGCTCTTCACATTCCGGGACAGCCTCTCAGTATTTTCCATTTTCATTTACATACCTTATAAAAACAGCCAGCTTTTCATGATATATACTCGTAGAAGTTAGTCCCTGAGGACAGATGCAATTTTTGTTTACAGGGAAAACCTGTCATAGGCATTAGGGGATATATGAGCATTACTGTTAGCTGTTTGAGTTGTGTCCAAAGGAAAAAAAAAAAAAGAACAAAAACAACTTTGTAATTAAAAAAACAAATCCAGCCTGAAGCAAGGCAAGGAAACCAAGTAACAGTGGAGTAGATGCTCTGTACTGGGGAAAGGAGTTTACTGTTCAGTGTGGCATCTGGCAGAGCCATGATAAGCACAAAATGGAGGTGCTCACAGAAAAAGGCAAAGTAAAAAAAAAAGCCAGAGAAAGCAGTAAAGCACACAGAAAATAACACATGTCCTTAAAAAAGTGCAATTTAAGTTCACCAGGAATCCTTTCAAACATCCAACCTTCACTGAAGAAGTCGCACAGAAACAAACTCACTCTGGAGCTCAACTCAGCCTTGACTTTTCTCCAGACAGTTCCACCACCAGCATAACACGATGGTGCTTTTTGTCCTGCACTGAACCAACAGCAAAAAGTTCTCACTGAGGACAACGTGAGAGTCAGCAGCAATTGCTGGCAGATGGCATCAGTTAAGAACCACTCAGTATTACAGCTCCATTGGAGCAGGTGCTGTCTGGTATATTATGCAATCTAAAAGATACAAAACAAAGAACTTCTGAAGATACAACACAAGCAAATGTCCTGTCCTGAGCTTCTGGAACTCTTTTAATATAAATAAAGTTTAAGAAGGTCTTTATAACAGCAAAATATTCCAAATTCAAAAGATTTTTCTTCCCATTATCTGATCTGTTTAATACCTAAAGAACAGTCGTGATGTATCACTCACCATATTTTGACTTCATTGCAGGTCATAAAATGTGTCTTCTTGCAAGACAGGACTGCACCAACCAAAATACTTTTTTAAACAAAATGTGAAAGTACAAGCTCTTGAAATTTGAAAAGCTATTCCAGCAGTATCTGCTAATGTACAGAAATGTTAGCTTTCTGCATAGTTTTATATGGAACTCCTTGACAGACCCTCTGTAACTCTGAAACCAGAATAAAATAATTTATGTTCCTTGTGTATCTATTGGCAATAATACTTACACAATTTTAATGAATTTGCTGGTAAATCAATAGCTCTGTTTCTGTTCTGCATTACAAGTATTACTGCATGTCAAATAAATCATTGTAATGAAGTTTGATGAGCAAAGGGTCTGATGCTGGTGTTCCATAATTATAAACATCAGCAGTAAGACTTTTTCAAATCATGAAAGGAAAAGTGCTTTGATGATGGCAAGTAAATTCTCTGATTAAAATTGCTTTGGACATTTCAGGCAATGGAAGTCTTCAAATTTGGCCCTGACCTTTGCTCTTTAAAATACATCTCTGCATTAGTAAATTGCAATACCTTTAAATCATGGAATAATAAAAAGACACTGAACATCCCAAAAGCCACAGCAGATAGCTGATTGCTTTATGCAAATTTTAGAGATGCAGTTGCTCAAGCCATAGTTTAGGCAACCATCTTTGAAGAAAAGAAGCTGCTATATCAAGCTCATGGAAGTATTTGTGCCCTTCATATGGAAAGAATCAAAGGAGTGAAGGAATAAGGTATCAGCTGGAACAGACATCACATTATCGAGACTATAAAACAGGATTTATTGTCGAGTTTCTCCTTGACACAAGAATGGTAAATTGAAAACTCTAGCTAACATCAGGTGCAAAACTCAACAGAAGCAAAAATCACATTCACCACGTACACAGTATTTCAACAGATTTCTCCTATCTGCATATCAAATGAAGCCCTGAACATCTGACACGGCTGAGGAAACCAACTGACCCAGCTAAATAGCTCTTGCTGTGAACTGTAAATAATTTAGGCATTCCCATCAAGGAAAAATAGCAAACAAACCTGGACAGTAACATCAGAACAGATGTGCAAACTGTCTGCTTGGTAATAAACAGTTTAGGTCATTATCCAACAACAAAAAAAAAAAAAAGGGAGGGGCTTTTACAGGACAAATCATTTTATTTTTTGTCACTTCATAACATCCTGAAATACTTCTGCGTATTCTTAGTTATTATGTTTATTGTTCTTGGTTACAACAGTAAACTCCAGCTACACACCAAAGACATTTTCCCGAACTCACAATAACATGAAACATCCCCACTGTTCCTTCCCTCCCTATATTTGTCCATGCCTCTACCCTCACAGGCTGTAACTCTGAGGACACTTTGGAAATGGCAGAGCAAAAGAGCTGTTAATTCCAACCTTTCTCCCAAGACTGATCACAAGATTTCAAGGACAGATTCCATATGCTGGGGAAGTAGTTGGCCTCTGCTGAACCAGCACCTCTGCAGGCTCAAAAAATGAGGAGCAACAGAAACCTAATCCACAGACTTGCATTCAGGAATGTCTTCTTCATCCCTCTGATCCAGAAAGGGAATACAAGAGCAAATCTCTCCTGAAAGCAGCAGTGTATACAGAGTGAGGATAGGGGAACACTTCATGAAGGAAAACTTGGAAGAGAATGTACTGTGCCTGCTGAACAGTGAGAAAGAGGGCTTCAGGGATCTTTTTCACTAACCATAAGCTAGAGGGAAAAAATAACCTATGAGAGAATGCAGTTGCACACAAAGGACAATGTCCTCTGTCATACATCAGCTGCATTTCAAAGATGCAAAAAAGAATTAGAAGTTTATTCTGAGAGTTGCTCAACAAGCTCTGTATCGGGAAAGTTTCTCTCCAGAATAGCTGCCAGGCCAACCCACCACCAGCTTTAAGGAGGGTGTTATTGTTGAAAAAGTGGAGGGAGACATTCTTCGTTCCCAAGCTCACTTTAGGTGCCTTTCTACAAAGATGTAACCCAACTTCACAGAGCAAAACCAGAAGACATTTTGTAGCATAAAGGGAAGAACACATCAGCAAAGAAGTCAGAGACCTTCTCACAGATGGAAATATCAGTGACCCACAACCTCACTTCAGAGGGCAGAACACACACTGAGCTTGCAGCAGCCCCATCAAGACACTAAAGGACAAGATATCTATTGGGTTTGTGGCATAAATCCCTTGTCACTGTCTGCAGCTATGATTCCAATAACCAAAGGTAAAAGAGCACTCAAAAATGGGACCAGCTAGATGGAGAAAGGCAAATACTCATGGATACTGATCCCAGGATGCTCATCCCTGGGACGCTCAATTAGATGAGGGAGGGGTTTTTGCTGGAGACAAGACTGGCCCTGCACCTGGCTGTAAAGGCATGGCAAGCAGGACACTGCAAATGGTGAGGGCAGCAGATGGAAAGGGATAAGCAGCAAGAAGTGCTAGTGCTTTGGCTGCCAGAAAACACTGGAAATGTATTTTTAATACCTTTAACTTAAACTTGGCTCTTTATTTTCCCAGTCAGTAATACAATACAATGACAAACTAAACCAGCTGCCTATAGTGCCATGTACAAGACGTTCTGCAGAGATCCCATCAGAGAGTCAGTGGGCCAAATCCAGAGGTGTGAATAACCAAGGTGACATGAAATCTATGGGGGTGTGACCTACGTCACCTCCAGGAGCCCTTGGCCTACTTGTCATCTCCACTGACACTCCCTCCATCTTTGTGTATGCTTGTCTGTATCTAACTCTTACTAACCCTCTTACTCCTCATGCCCCACCTTTGAATCTGGCTCTCTGTATTTATGTGCATGTGAGGGGTGTTTTGGGGAGGCCAGACTAGGATCTGACGTGAAAGCTGAATGTAAAGCTCATACTGAATCCTAGAGGGAGGGAAAAGTGCAAGCCTGGAAGCAACTAACTGGAATGTAAAAGAAAGTGCAACTCAGAGAAGGGACTACTTCAACTTACAGCATAATATGGTCGTTGTAATAACAACCTATTGTAGTTCAGCCTAAAACACCTACAATAGACGTGACGTGTCACCTCTGGGTTATTCCCAACTTGTGCCAAAGAGCAGGGAAATCTTAGTTTTCCCAAGGTGGTTCCCAAGGACATGTGAGTACCTAACCCATGGATACCCAGCTGCTACCTAGGGATATTTCCCAGGAGGAGGAAGGTGCTCATCCTCCATGTGTACCAGATCCAAACCTTCCCATTCACCTTCAGGAAGTTGGGCAATTTCTAACTGCAACTCGGTCACAACCTGTAACGCTCTACTTCCAATATCCAAAATCATTTTAAGTAGCACCCAAAAGTTAGCCAAGTGAGCTAACATTTTCCTTTGAACTCATGAGCCTTTAGAAAGGTTGGTAAATTTTTATACAGTACAGAAGCGTGGTGTGCTTGCTACTTAACAATCCAGTCCTGTGCTGGATCTGTCACCACTACAGTAAAAAGTTTAAGTGTATAGTGTGCTTATAATAAATACTTTGCACAAAATTATTCATTCCACAGATGGGCAGAAGGGGCTTTAATGCTTACTTTGTTTGCAAAATGCTCTATAAACTCTGCTAGTTACAGGCAAGAATATGGAAGTCGTTTTGTTCTATTAAATAAAGGAAACAAGGTTCTCATTTTAAAATTAATTCAATGAAAACTATTAAGTAGCTGGCTGTGAATGCTTTGGGAATTTATATATACACACACACGTATACATTTTTACTTGATACTAATTTCCCTCCCCCCTTTACCTCTTAAAACAAACGCTCTGTTAACCACATCATTTCCAAGGAGTTCTGCATGGGAAGAGCTTGCAAGTCAAGGCAGCATGGGAACCATTCATTACCCAAATATTGCAGCCCTACACTGTATCTCCAGCAGGCACAAAGGGAGTAGAAGCCAGAGGGTTTTCTCCCAACAGATGCAATTGGATCTCTCCCATAGTCAGGCTGCTTTAATACTAATAGCTGAGGAGGAACAGTCATGGCCCTCTTGTCTCCTGGCAATATCACCATCTCTTGGGGAATTAGCCCAGAGCAGACTTCTGGCCAAAGCATGAGATCTGAGAACTTGTCAGTTCTGGGTGTTTGCCTTGACTTAAGCTCCCCTTCACTGGTTTCAGAGCAACTGAGCTTTTGTCCTCAGCTGAGAAAAACATAAGGTCCCCACGCTTTCTGCAGCCTTATGAAACAAACCTAAGCAACCATTTTAACTGCTTTTTTGGGGGGGAGTTCTCAGCTTTCCAAAAGCAAATATACTGGCTATGAAGCAATAATTTTCTTCTGTGAATACAGGCTCTCTCTTTTTATCCTCCACTGCTTCTTTAGTTTTTCTCCTTAGCACCAAGCAGGATGTGTGAAAACATTATTCCTGAATATCCCCATGGTGACTGTGTGAGGCCACAAATGATGGGCTGTGTATCCAACTCACAAGGAGGTTAAGGGTCTGAGGAGAGGAGAGCTCAAGTTTAAATAAAACCAATTGTTTATCAAGAACCACATAATAAAGCAATGGCTAAAATAAATTAGAATAAATTAATGCATATAATGAGGAAATGTCATTTATATTTTTAAACACTTTCATAGAGCTTGTATGTATCAATGCCACTTTCAGCTTCCAACAATGTATTTCTAATCTGTCACAGCACAAGTCACACATCATAAAAGGCAATAAGAACATGGCCAAGTTGGAGATCCCTGCACCACTAAAAGATACCCCACTGGGGAGATTTTCAGTCTCTTTAATGGTGCTTCCCATGTCTCCTCTATCTCTCAGGGCTGCATACTAACTTCAGAGACAAATTCTGGCTTAAATTAAGATGGCTGTATCGGGATGAAATGGGACTGTCTTTAAAAATTATAAGGATAATACATCAAATCTTTTAGCTGGCATGTTTTTTTCTACAGCTTCACTGCTGATTTACACTATCTAATGATCTGTTTATTCTCTGCATTGTGTATAGTCCACAATGGTTTAAATTACTCATCTGCTTGCACTTAAGCATTTGGCCTCTATAAAAGACAGGATAGGTAAGTGCACTGCAAATGTACCTTCAGTGCCACCCACATCAAAATTTCAGCTGAGTAAATGCAGCTCAAACACACGTATCTACACCACCTTTAATAGAACCCTCTGGTGAGGATGTGTGGAAATATCCAATAGGAATGCTATTATTTTTACTCTTGGTTTTATCTACAGGAAGTTTTAGTAGAGCAGTCTCCAATGATGTATTTTGAAGCTCAGTCCACTAAGCCCCATGAACATCTTCAGTGGTGAAGCAGCACCCTCCTTACATACTTAACAGGAAAAAAAGAAGGCTATTCATCAGTTTGGCTTGAACAACAGCATAAAACTGTATCCAGCTCATCAGGAGTATTTCATGGGGGTGTCAACATATGCAATTTTAGGGGTTTAGTGGGAGATTAAGGCAAGGCTCAGGCTATTTTGCTCTGTGTTGCTGCTTGCCCCTGACAGCAAAAACTTCTGCCTGGAGGAAGCTCAAGAGTCTGATCTATGTGCACACTCAAATACCTCAGCAGAGATTGTCTATATTCTGACTGAGGTACAGTTCAGGATCCAAATGAAACTCAATTAGCACATCCAGGGAAGCTTCCTAGCAACAATGATATCCTTAGCACAATTACAAACAACCCTAAGAATCTGGAAGCTGGACTGGATCATTAAGACCATTAGGAATCTTTTGCTACATATAGGATAAGCATGATGTTCTTATCAAACCTAAAATCATAAAGTGATGCTTTTTTTTTTTTTTTTTCCTGGAATAACCACATGTATTTTGGGTTAAACTTAGGCAAAATGACCTAGAATCTCCCCATAACATATTTCTTACTGTGGCAAGCCTGACAGATGCCCTTCAGCACACAAGATGTATCAGTAATTTAACTTCATGAAACAAAAAGGCAGGGAGAAGTGAATAAAGGAGAAAGAACAAGAGAACTATTGTTAAGATCATTTAGCTATTCAGAGAAAGAAAAAGAAAATGCAAGCATGATTTCTTAGGAAATAACAATAACAATTGTCTTTGTCAGCTAATTCCCTATTGGCTTTATTGGTCTCCAGTAGAGACTTAGATGAAGAACATCATGCAGATGAACAGAGGGAGAGCCTGGCATGTGTTTGGGAAATCCAGCAGAAGGAAACTGTTTGAGGTGCAGGGAAATAATCCAGTATGTGAAGGCATGATAGAGGGAATGAGGGGATAATAGGATTAGTGATAAAGACAAATGCCCATAGAAAATTATCAGCTTCCCTGAAGACAAAGCAAGACATATTATACCCAAAGCAGAGGAACATTGGAAGCAAACAACGGAATTCATCTGGGACATGATGTGATCAAATCATTGGGTAGAAATTATTTATCCTATCCATCATTTATCCACCTAAAAAAAATTACTCCATCTCTTCCTGACTAAAACAGAACCCAGATTTGCCTCAGTATAATCAAAGACAAAATCTGGACAGAATAGACTGCTTAAGTGAATAGGAAACAGGCTTGTCAGATGTGAAAACACTTCATTAGTAGAAGGTCAAATGAGAAAAAGAAGGTAGGTGTCATGACATATCACGCACTAGAATTGTGCAAGACTGACCTAAGAAAATAAAAGTATTGCTTTACTGCTTATGCTTTGGAAATATTAAGGGACAAAAAACATGGAAATCTTCAATGCCGTTTTTAGAGCTGCTTTTCAGGGAGGAGCTGCCCTTTGAGTTTGAGTGACTAATGGCAACAAATGTAATCTGTTTTTTATTTGCAGTGCCAGGCTCATTTGGCTTGTGTAAAATGCAATCCTTTGTTTGGTAAACAAGCAAATTAAACTGGTGATCCAGAGAATCTTGGAAACTTCACTTAAATAAAGGAGCCTCTCTTTCTCTCAGAGTCACGGTTTAAAACCCACTGGAAGGTGTTTCCAGATGTTTATCACGGGCTTTGCTGTCAAGATCAAATAGGTAATCTTCACTAAGACAGTCATGCTGTATTAAAAATAGAAGTAGTGAAAAAAACATCTATTTATTCATAAAGCAATCATGTCCTCAGCTTCTTGCTCAAGCCAGAACAGTGCTGCTCAGTGCATTACAAATAAAGTTAGAATCCAGTTACATCCTTGGAAATAGCCTCAAAAAAGAAAAATATCTATACCAATGTTATGATAGGAAGACAAACATAACGAAATAAGGAAGCGAGACAAGAGGAAAGTAAAGTATGCACAGCAAGAACTGGATAAGCCCTCCAAAACCTCCTAAGTTTTTTAAAATCTTAGGAAAAATGAGCCAAGACGTGCTGAAATTCGGGGGAATATTCCACTTGAGAGGTCCCTCCCAGGCAATGAACAGGTCCGTGCCAGCCAGCACTACACACTGGCATCCCTAAAGGCACCAGGCAGAAGCACACAACAGCAACCTGTTGCAGCTGAATTCTATCCAGGTACTCACACTGTCACCTGCCTGCTGCAGAAGTGCAGATGGTCCTTCCTGAAGCTGTAAGCTGCCCCTTTAGCCAGGGAGGACACCATTCCTAGTTGACAAAGCTGACTGTCCTAAAAGCCCCGAGAGAGAGAAATGCAAGTACAGCTGCAAATTGCTTTGTTCCCACCGGATCACAGAATCCCTGGGCAGAGCAGAGGTTGTATTAACAAAGCCTGAAGTTTTAAAGGGTGCCTGCAGCTTTTGCAAGGAGCCTCCTCATAGGCACTACTTTCAGACTCTGGAAAATGTAATACTGAAAACAACACATTGATTCTCATGCTGCAGCTCTTCTAAAAGATAAATTATGCAAAAATGTCACCCTCAAGCTCCCTGGGCAGAGCTGTTGTTTAACATCTTAGACTGGACTGCTTTCAGGTACTGACAGAACTTGGAAAATACTTGCTACAGAAACCAAAACTAAACAATTCTGAGACACTCTAAGAATTTCAATGGCCAAAATGCTTGGTTTTCCCCTTTCTACAGAGCTAGGAGAGCAGAAACAGAATTCCTTCTGCTGCATTATGAACAGACCACTGTGCTGAACTCCAGGCAGTTGCACAGATTCAAAAGCACAATCTGTATTTAAAGGAACTGGGGAAGATCTTTGCCCAGTGATACACCAGATGAAATAACCTATTCTTAAAGACCAAGGTTAGTTGGAGAAACTGGCAGTCAGAAAACACATCTCTCATCTACAGATGGAACAAACTGTTAAGCAACCAGAGGTATGAAAAATCTAGAAACCCTCGCCATTATTTTCACAGGCCTACTTTTCAGAGCAAGGCTAGAATGGACCCTGATTTATACCCAAACAACATAAAGTCTGACAAATTGAAATATGCAAAATGAGATAAATTAAAGCAGGCTCCTTCTGAGTTGAGACACCTCTGCCATCTTGAGTGAGTAACACAGTGAGTAACACTTGTAAATTCCTTTTATCTGTTGCTTCTCGTGAGGTGAAGCTCAAGGCAGCAGTAAACTCCATTCTGAATTGTTTTGATTTTGTTGGTTTAAGCTTGATCCTCAACATTTGGATTTTTTCTGGTTGAGTATACACTCTTCTCAGGAAGAAATGCAGAGCTTTCAGTTGGGATGATGAGGTTACCTTGGATTTTCTAACACTGCAGCAATGCCTTAAAAAGTGAGGAAGGAGCAGCCACTTTGCCCCAGCATCACCAGAGAAACGTGTGACTTCTAAGAATCTACATATGCTAATGCTCACTGTTTGGATATTAACTTGCAATGCAAAACCAGCAGCCAAAACACAAATTAGAGCTGGTGGTAAATCGACTCCTGATCTGTTTGGGACTGTGCAATGAAATCCCCCCAGGAATTCACTGTAATAGTTTGGCTGCTCAGTCTGTTGCCTGCCTACGTGGTCACAAGCAGACAGTAAGACCAACACCCTACTAATGAGCAAAATATGAAGTGCCATGATAGCTCAAGATAAACTCTGCTGCAAACTCATGCACTCCTTCTTCCTTCCCAGACAAATCAACAGCTGTTAGGGAGAGAGAGGAATTTATACCTTTTTCATCTCCTGGATCTTCCCTAACCCAGCACATTGCCAACACCATGTTAACGGTTTTTGAATATGCCCCTGAAGAACAAAGATACTCCTTTTGCCAGATCCCAGTATTTACAAGCAAGCCCAAATCTGTGAGAAAATTCAATTGAATGCAGATGGCAGGAAATTCCTCTAAAATGACAGTGGCCAAATTCAAACCACAAGACATGAAAATAACCCAACGTACTAGACATGAAGAACATATCTTATAGATTTTTCCTCATGTGATTCACAATCTGTGATTGATTACTGGGAAGACAGACTGCAGATTTATTGGACTTCTGTAGAACAAGTATTCCATTTGCAACAATTAAATCTTATGTGGTTGAAAAATAGGTTGAAGGAATCAGTGGATGGCTCTGACACCGAGGAATGCATTTCTAGGTTGTCTGTAAGACTGTAGCTTGTTTAATTTTGCACTAGACCCCACTGTGCACTGATGTGTTTAGTGTCATTAACAGGGCTGACTCAAGATTTTTTTCATTCTATCAGAAAACTAAACCTGTGAAATGTCATTTGTGGTACTACAATTTCTTTTCATTTTTTTCAGTGACAGATGCCAATCTTTTTGTGATTTAAGAGCTAACTTAAAAAAAAACAAAACAAAACAAACAAACAAACAAAAAAGGTGTGACATGCATGGCAGCATGCAGATAACCTTAAGAGCTTGGATAACCTGCAATGATGCTTCACCATCAGATGAAGTGGTCTTCTGTGCTGAAGGGACTGACCACATGTTGGCAGCTGGACTAAACTCAATCCTAAATCACTGAAACATGAGGAATTTATATTTTGCTGTGTGTCTCTGGGGTAAAACTCAAGTGACAACCCAAGGACAGAAAGGCACAGCCTGGTGTCAAACAAATCCCAGCAACCTGCATCATAGGAAATGACACAGCCATCTTCTTTCCTTTCATTCTGCCTCAGATCAAGGTGACCAGGGAATTCTGCTACCACCTCCTTTTTTGTTTCATTCCAGTAAATGTTTAGGATTAATATGCTTTATGTCAACACTCACATGAACTACTTGTCCTCCAGTTCTGGGTAGTCTGGTTAACCAACAATTAAGAGACAATTAAAGCAACTTACCAACACCAGGAAATATGTTAGACCCTTGCTGCAGGGAGAGTGTGCAGAGTAGATCCTGCACTAATATATGATAGCACGGGATGCACGTGAACTTCTGGATAAATTCTAGTCCCACGTAGGCCAGACACACACAAAGGGCTGAACTGGCCAATGCAATTATTCCCCTGAAATGATCCATCCAGCCCTATTTTATTCATCTGAGCCCATGGCATCCAAAACAACTTTCCTGGTATTTTTTATACTGACAGCTTCTCTGTCTTACTTCCCTATTCTCATGCCCAATCCCCCTTCCTTTGCATCAGTCTGCTGGCACCTCTCAGCTCAGTGTACCGAGGCAGGCAGACACCAAGTTTGGTCTGAATGTGGCAAATTCTGGAGGAAAAGGAGTATTATCAGAAAAACAGCAAATGACTCCCTCTCTCACAGAACTGTACCAAGGCATGGGGGCACTGCACAGCATCCCCTTTCCACAGAGCACTCCTGTGTCTCAAGAACACTCTGCCTGGGGAACTCAACCAGCACAGGCCTGCAGCTCCTTTTCCCAGAGAGCAGCAGCCCAGGTGTGTTGTCCACATCAGCTACTGCTCCTTTCCCTCTCCCCAGTAGGGATTTTCTCTCCATACCTCCAGGAATACAGCTCCTTTCCCTCCATTCCTAACACATCACCCCTGCTAAGACAAGATTGGGCACCAGGGACATCCTGCTGCCCCTCTGGCACCCTGTGTCTGCTTTCTGGCTGCAATGTGTGCCAGGCATGCAGCAAAGGAAGGCAGAAACTTGGCAGTCCCTGTGCTCACTGCACGGACTCGCAGAGCCCTCACCATTCTTCCCCTGCACATCCCTGAGCTCACATGGGGACTTTGCAGGCACATCCAAGGGAAAACAGAGATCCCGGCTGAGGCCAGGAATCCTTGCCTAAGAGCATGCAAAACAAACCAATCTCCAAATGAAACCCTATCTCTTTTCACAGTCTCTGGGAAACAGGTAGCAAAAGCAGCGGTTTGGACCACGATCAGGAACCTGGCAGAAAGAGATAACACCATCTGGATAATCTGTTAGACAATAACTTGGTGCAATGCTCAAACAAGAGCTGGTCAAGTATGTTCTTAGGCATCATCATCTATGCCGTTTTTATGAGCAACAGTAACTTCTGAGCTGGAGCTAGGAATAGCTCTGCTTTTTATTTGTCTCCAGGTATTTTTTTAATAACGCTGTGAGAACCTGCAAAAAAATCTGCCTGGCAGATTTTCTCTCCGTGCTTTATCCTCTCCTTTCTCCCCTCTTCTCTTTTTTCAAAATAATTCTTCAAACTCAAAAGTCTGAGGACATCTCCATGGAAAGAACAGTGAAGACACGAAAGTAATTACAACTGAATCATGCAAATATAAACAAGTCTGATTTTGATCTTTCAGTTAATTTATAAGGGTAGGAATATATCAAATTTACTGCAGTTGTTACCAAATGG
The DNA here is from genome assembly GCA_023637945.1 of Phaethornis superciliosus. Lineage (NCBI taxonomy): Eukaryota > Metazoa > Chordata > Aves > Apodiformes > Trochilidae > Phaethornis > Phaethornis superciliosus. The sequence goes on from JAJQWJ010000009.1 coordinate 25,446,640, forward strand.
CAGTGGAAAATACCATATCCGAATTCTGATTTCTGTGTTAGCTCTTGGAAAGATAATCAGTCAAATAACTCTATGCTAGTGCTTTAGAACATATTCAAGTAGGTCTCCTGTAGAAGAATGTGATAGCAAATCCCTTTCTCTTGATATTTGAAGGTAACTCTACCAAAGCACAGTGCTGATCTGGGAACAAAAGCAGTGCTATTTTGACTCACTCGTTTTCACTGAAGCCAACGAAAACCCTCCTGCTGAGCTAAATCAGACCCTTTTAAGGATGAAAAAGAAAATCTGGTGAGGGTTTGCAGGATTGTGACATGATTAACATCTGCCTTTACCATCCGCCAGAAAACTGGCTCTATGCATGACCCCATGCTTTAGGTGATTAAGATTTTTCAAGGCTCCTTTTTTTAAAAAAAAACACCAACCAACCAACCAAACAGGACTGTTAGATCTATTGAAGCCCATCGCATGATCCCAACTCATGTTCTAGCTGAACACAACTGCCAAAACAGCATTCAGTCTTGATTTCAGGAGGCCAAGAGCCTTTACTTGTTCCAGGGATTCTTTGAATCCTTTATTAAGAATTTATGACTTCTTAAATTTTGTTTGTCTGATCTCAGTTTCCAGCCCCCAGTTTTTGATACATTTTCCACTGCTGCATTAAGAATCCCTTAATGTACAGAGTTTTCCTGTCATCAAGTCACTTAGCCTCTTGATAAACTAGAGGCTAAAGCTCTCAAGTCCAGGAAGGCTTCTCCCTCTTTAATGTATTTTCTCCAGCTTATCATTTCTATTGAGAGCAACAGAACACTCACTGCACATCTTGCCACTGCTCCCAGCAAATGCAAAATCACCTACAGGGCTCAGGTTTTCTATGGCATTTATCCCTCCTTCTGCAAATACTGCCTGCCTGCCTTCCTTGCTTCCCCAGCAGCTTCAGGACCTAATATTAAGCTGTGCTAAAAATTATTTTTCCTCAGTAGGATTCAACTTGTCGTTAATGACAATCTACCTGGTGTGCTACTCTGCTCTTGTTATTATTTGGCACTGGGTCAATCTCATCATGCAGAAATTTCTATTGGTAACAATTTTGAAGTTCTAGCCTCAAGTATTAAAAAAAATCTCTCCAGTCTGTATGCAAACCCACTGAATCCATCACTTTCCTCTTGCTACTGCGAGCTACTCTGAGCCAGTACTTCATCTTTTTAATAGATGTTTCAGCAATATCACATTATGTGTGCTGGGGATTTTTTTGGGTTTTGATTGGTGAGGGTTTTTTAAAGAAAACCTCAATCCATTAACCTCATAACCTCACAGAAATCTGACATAAGATTTCTTGGACAAGATGCACTTTCCTTACAACCATGCTAAATTAACTGTATGCCTACTCTTTGATACTTCATCAACCCATGATATTGCCAAGTATGAAGTCCCACTAACTGGTCCTCCACCACATCAAACAGAAAGAATGGTGAAATGGGGTGAGGGGGAGGAAAGGAAAATGAGTAGAGTGTGTGCCTTGCACACAGGCAGTCCATAGCCACTCTACATCCAGGGAATGTCCTGCAGCAGCACTGAGGCCGTCAGAACCTATCATGGCCATTAATCACCTTGGGAGAGCTAACCTGTGGTTGCTATTAGCATAATTATTTTATCAAGATAAGGAGAGCTCTAAGAGATCCCCATGCCCCTGTAAGGTCTTCCTCTGAAGCTCTGGAAGACTTTTTCTCCCATGCTCTGCTCCCCTCTGCTCCAAGCACAGGTCTGGAGCAATCTTAGCTCCTGCCAGCACTGCAGGATTCAGCCAGGACTCAGACATCTCACAGCTGTGTGCACCAACAGGATGAACCCACTGCAGACCTCTGGGCTCAGCCTGTGCTTCATTCAAACTTCTGCAGGAGTCAGCAAAGCCAACTGAGTCATCTGCAGTCTGCTTTCCCCAGAGCCATCAGCTCTTGAGGGTGAAGCCACTGCTGCAACGCCGTTTTGTGTCACACTTCTGATCCCTTGTGACTCACCCCCCCATGCACCCAGCTGTCCTGTCCCTCCAGTTTCTTTGTCCCAGGCTCTCTGTCTCCTGGCCATGCTGAGGCCAGCACAAGACAACTCTGTGGCAATGGTTACCCAGCCACTTGGCTCCCACTGCTGAAGCTGAGAAAGCACCAGGATAGCTCCTGTCTTCTGAGCAGATGCCAGGAGAAGGAAGTTCTAGCTAAGCAGAGAAATAATATGAAGGGGAAGGAAAGCAACAACCTGATAGCTGCTTTTAAAAAGCAGAGTTTTATTAATCTGGGGAGGAGGAATGGGAGATTCATCCTAGGAAGTTGGTTGGAAGGAGGAAGGCAAGTGGACAGCAATGACCCTACGGAGCACACTGCTATTCCTTGTTTAAAAAAGGAAGCAAAAGTAAAGGCACAGGATGAAATTAAAGTCAGAAAGCAAATAAATAGAGGGTGATGAGGGAGATCTATTCAGCCACACAGAAGTTTCTCCAAAAAATGCACTCCTTGGCTATATGGATAAATCACCTGTAAATCTTCAGCACAGAGAAACCCCAGACTTGCAGGAGGAGGAGCACTTGGCCAAATGGCCCTTCAGTCAGGATAGGGCACATTGGACAACAACTTGGTATATAAGGCACACCAAGAAGGGCAAAGAGCTCTGTGGACCAATTCTCAGTGCCTCTGTTCCCTGACTTGAAAGCAGTGGTAACTTCATGCCACAAGAGCAAAGTAAACTTTAAAAAGATTCAGGAGAGCCTGCAAAAGAAGATGCAGTAAAAAGTACAGAATACTCTTGTTAAAATGGGAGAAAATCTGGAGAAGCAAAGACAAGGAGTACCACCCGGAAGCAGAAAGAGTATTAAAGGATGAAGACCTAAAAATCATATGACAGGCTCCACAAGATCATTGTTGTGTTTGCAGAATTGTCTGAGTAAGCTCTTAAGGGAAATGCACTTACAGTAAGTGATGTCTAACTCCTGTGTGAATCACCCTTCTCCCCGTGCCCCACTGCTTGCAGAAAAAAAAAATCAAATCAAATAAAGGTACATACTTTTGTAGTGCTCCTTGCACAAATAACTCAAAGCTGTGCTGGCTGGACAGTCACAACACAAATACTTTATATTGCTTGTGGTGACAACGTCTTCTCCAGCATCCAGCTCAAAGTCATGAGGCATCACCTCTCCTTTCTATCAGGAGAGGTGAAGGCAAAATCACCCTCTACAGTCTACAGCTTGGCATACTCTTCAGTCAGTATTTTTCATTTTTTCAGGTATTTTCCTTCTCTTGTCTTGTCCTGTCCTGCTTCCTGCCCAGGTACTGTAAGGCATATCCACAGATCTTGGTAACCCTGGTAAACACTCAGCTATTGCTAGAAGAGGAGTACAAATATGTTATTGCATAAGCAATACTCCAATATTTTCCATACCTAGGTGAAGAGAGATTAAGCAGTGCCTGTGCTCACTTCCACTGACTGAATTACAAATTGCTCTTTAGAGAAAACAAAACAACAACAACAAAAAAAGCAAAAGAACAAAAAAATCTCCTCACCTCAAACCTGAGAGTCTGGAAAACTTTAACAAGCACTGATGATGTGTATCTATCACAGTTAAAACATTTCAGGGGCAATTATAGATCCCTGGGGGGGAAGAGATAAAAGTGAACAGGAAACAACCAGAGGAAAACCAAAATCCTGCAAATGGCTGAAAGATTTCTCCAGCAGGCTCTAGGGGGGTCAGTGTGCATCAGCACAAACAGCATCATTGCATGTAATCCCTCATACATTACTGATGCTCTCAATTTAGTGAACATTCTGAAGCATTGCAATAGTCAAGTGAGCCTCATCCCCTGAACCCAGAGTCTGGAAGTGCTCTCAAGGCAGGTGAAGTTATGGAAGTCTGCTTTTCCTGAGCAGTGAGTCACTTTCCCTGGGATGACTGGGCAGCATGCTATATACAGCCATGTGTTTAGATGACAGTGCCTCTCTCTGTGCCTAACAGATCAACTTTTTGATGGGGCATTTGCTCAGCAGCTCCTGGAACTGTCTCAAGACCATGAAAATTCTGCCTAGTCACACTGCAATGCTGTTTCAGTCATAATTCAAAAGCCAGATTCTCTCTCGAAGTACTCCTGACGCCGTTCTCCTATTCACAAGTAAACAAGAAGTCATTTCAGTTTCTGTAAACATGTTTTTTTTCATGAGCAAGCCTGCTTGGTGTGCATTACACGCCGGGCTGGCACAGGCTGGGATGTCTTACAAAAATGCTTTCCACTAATACTGGAATCTTGCTACTCTGAGGGAATGCTGGGTTTCACACAAGGGGCATCAAGAATCAATTCTGCCTTTCCCTCCACAATTCCAGATAAGAAGAATTGGTTTTATGTTAATTGCATAGTCCATTTTTACAAAGCCCTTGGGTGGAAGTCAAAATTTTAGAACTCCTTTCTTCTCCATTTTTTTCAGAAGGGGAGAAGAAAATCATAATATTTAAGTAAAGGAAAATTAATAGCTGCTAGGATGAAGCAGAGAACACTGATTTATTACACAATGACGTGGACACATTCAGTTCTCACTAACTGAAACTAGAATAAATAACAGTGCATATCATAAAAGCAAATGAAAAGAATTTTTACACCTAAAATGTTATATATGTAATAGACCCATAGATAACTGGTGTGGAAATTTGAAAATAAGCAAATCAGAACAATCTTTTGTTTAGCATATGAGATGTTTTTTGCATCCATAAGCTGGAATGATGATTGATTCCACTGAAGTGTATTTTCTTCCCCTTTGGGTCTTCTTTGGGCCTCATTCTTAGAATTCCTCAAAGGCAATGGGTAGAGGATAGCAGCCCTGGCATAGTTTTGATTAACACTTGTTAACATAATTGCTTCATTTTTGATTTTCATTTTCATTTCATTTCATTTATTTATTAATGAATACTCCAGAGCTTCTGGTGGGTATCAACACAGTGTTTAACTCCTTATCTGTCATCCTTCCTCCTGTGCTGTCAGTCACTGGCTTTGGACAGTTTCCCTGTCCAAAAGATGCTGTCTGCAGTAGCACACTGATCAAGAGTACATTTCAAAAACCACAAATATAGAATTTTTTAATACCATAGGCAATGGATCACAGGAGGACTGTGAATATGAAGTCCATTGAAAGGCAGTGAGGTTCTTGTACTGTTCCATTTAAAATAAAATGAAACAAAACAAAACATAAACATGCTTTAGACTAATATGGACTTTATCTTATCCTTTACTGAGGTACCAGTCCATAACAGTTCTGTACCTGGCCTTTCATGCTGAAAAGTACCAGGCTGCCTCCACCCTCTTCAGAAAACTAATCAAAATCTGTGTGACCTCAACTCAGCACAGTCTACCCAAAACTTTACACTGCAGTCCTGAATACATTCTAATTCAGGGGCAGCTGAGCTACACATGCAACTCCAGAGCTTAGGTGGTTGAATCAACCTTTGGAAAGTAACTGTGTAGTAACTGTGCCTCTTTCTTAACTCCAAAACAAGCCTACAGATTTGGCCTCTCTGCAGAGATGGTTTCAATTTGAAAGTCTAAATTTAGCTGGGATGCCACTAGTAAGATGCCTTAGTCCAGAGGGACCTTATGGTGGTGCATTTGATTCTTCAGCTGGAATAGATCCCTTATTTTTATCTCCAGAACCCCGGATTTATTTTGTTTGGGGGTTTGTTGTTGTTTTTTTGGTGTTTTGTTTTAATTTATAGATAGAGGCTACAGCTTTCAAATGCACATTTGCAACCAGACACCTACAAGCATTTACACATAAAATTTTGCTTTCCAAGACACTGGCTTGAATGAATGAAGCCCAGGGATGTTAAATTTCTCTGCATCTAGCTTTGAAACTCCAGGCTCCACTCTCTCAGCGCCCAAATTGCAGCAGACAAGTGGGAGAGCAGGCGATGGGCTGCACCCAACAGCAGAAGCTGCTGTGTCTCGGCTGTAGCAGTCGGAGCAGGAATGCAGAGCGCCGGGATGGAGCTCAGCAAAGTGAAAAATCCCTCTAGTGGGGTGACTCTGGAATCGGCACCCAGCACAGGGCTTGCTCAGGCTGTAGAGGGGGCAGAGCAGCTGCTTCCCGGCACTCCCGCTCCTCCATCCCCAACAAGGTGATGCTGTCACCTCGTGTAACACACCTGCAGGGACACTGTTGCTTTTCAGAGGATAAATTCCTGTCTCTTCCGATTTCCAGACTTCACGCTGCCCGCTGGGGAAGTTTCTCTTGGACACAATGACAGCTCTTAAATAAAACGGATTTGTCTTCTGTTTTGAAAATATTCTGGGGTTTAGGAAACAAAGACCCTCTCAAAGCTAACCACAGAGAAGGTACAGAAAGGACCATTTTCCAACAAGTTCTACCATAGGTAACAGCCTTTCCTCTGCTGTTCCCATTGTCCTTATTATCCAGACTCCCACTGCACTTAGCCAAATTCCTGTCAGCTTCAAACAGAGCAGGATCAAACCACTAGGTTACTTCTGTACATGTATCCTATGACTGGATGCAAGAGCATTACAGCCTAAAGCATTTCACGTTGCTGAGATGTCACAGGTACTGTAACTCAGCTCAGCTCCTGGTATCACCTTTCCAGCAGCCACCATCTTATCTATCATCTTTGCTCTTTAGTCTTAAATGAAATTAACTCCAGCCAGACCACAGCATTTACTCCAAAAGCATCTTATTTCTTTCCCAGCACATTCTTTGGGCCACCAAATTGCTTCTATGCCAGATGTACAGTTCTGTACACAGTAATGGGCTTCATAAACCATTAGGAAGGAGCAAAACAGTCTCTCAAGTGCCCCTTGGAACAGTGAATGAAAAAGCAGCAAAAGAAATGTCCTCCCACTGGGCTCATGTCCATGCTGTGCTAGAACACCTCACCCAGATCAGCTTGGCACTGCATACAAGAAACAGCTGTAAAATGCTGAAGGAGAAATCCTTGTTTAGAATGCAATTAGAATGTGCTTTTCTTGCTTAAACAGATTGTGACGTGAAAATAAATACACAGAGGAAAGCTCAGATTTACTGCTGTGTTGACTAGACAGGTCTCCTATGGCTTGGATCATTCAGTGACAGCCCCTGCCCTCCCCCTAAACTCCCCTCTGCGTTCAGCATCAGCCTCTGGATGTGCTGCCCCCTGTTTCAAAATATAATTATTTTCTTTCTTTTTGTCCTTTAGTATGATGCAGCTCCCTCCTTGCAGTCCAGTGTCAGACACAGGTGGCAAAAGCAAAGAATGTGCCTCGGATTAGGAGATCCCACAGAGATCTGGAACTTCATCTCAAAACCAGAGATAAATAGAAGCTACATTATGAATGTTAAAGAGCTAATCATGGAAGAGTTAATTCTCATCACCTAACACCATAAGAAGAAGATGTTCACAAAACTTCCCATAACCACCTTGCTGTTTGATCTCCTCCTCTGAAGCCTCCAGGGCTCACTGCTGCCTAAGATGGGACTCTGAAATGGGTGGACAATGGTCCAAATCACTTTAGCAACCCCTTTCGTCTTACTATCTTAAGTTATCACACCTACAAGGAAAGGGCTTTTCTTTTTCATTTTCTGAGCTGTTTTATAATTGTTTTAGGAAAGCCATTGGAAAGCTAACAGGGTTTGAGGGCACAGGGCTTCTGTCACCTAGGGAACAGCCAAGATCTTCCCAAGAGCTGGTGTATAATCATAGCTGTGTTAACTGGCAACAGCAACAGTTACCTTAAGCAATAAAACAGTCTCAAAGCTGGAAGAGTCCATTAGAGAGCAGTTACTCAGAATAACAAGGAAGGTAATAATTTTCCTTATCATACCTTCAAACTTTCAGACACATGGCATGAAATGCAGTACAGCTCAGCTGTAAATCAACTGTGCATCGCAAGACTATAAAATGCTTTCAAACTGTTCAAAAAGTGTTTTCCCACTGCTTGGTAGAAATTGAATCAAGATGTATTCACAGCTGTATGAATATCAGAAGGAAGAATAATTCATTTTTTCTCCATTTCTAAATCAATTTCTATGGGTATATCTAAATAAATAGATTTTTTGGTACAATTTCACAGAATATGGCTGAAATGCAGGAAAGAAAAATGGTTGTTGATGCCTCAAGCAGGCATCTTTAGTCATGAATGAAAGCTTATTGTGCAATTAAAATAAAACTCAAAAAACATCTTTAAAATAACTCATAATGCTTTTTAGAAAGCTCATAGTGATAAATTTACTGCTTGTTTACTAAGAAAATCCAGCTTAGATTTAAGATGAAAGCAGTAGAGAAACCAGATGTTGGGACAAATATCTGAACCTAATGCAGTGCAAAAACAATTAAGCACTCATGTTTTTAATGATTCTCCACATTTCCCATGCCATTCTGGCTCCCCTGAAGGAAGGTGGCCTTTTAAAATTCTCGTTCTACTCCAAAGGTCATACTATAAAACTCAAGTGTATGTTGCACCCAGCAACTTGAGTTCAATCCTGTGACAAGTGTCCTTCAAGCCAAGAAATGACAAGTTTCCTTCTGGAACATGTCTTTAAATATTGTGCAATCCATCAAGGAAAATAACACTAAGCAGCACATGGATGGTGGGCCACAACACTCACCCCTCCATGAGGTGCAAAGCAGAGAAGGAGTCAAATGAAACATCACGTGGCAGTTTCTGTCTGATCAGAATGAGTTAAGTTTTTAGTGGGGAGGTTAACTAACATGGAGCGAAGTTTTGAAACTTACCATCAGAGGATGCTGTGGATATTGTAAATGCATCTGTTCTGAAATCTACACAGAAAAAACTGCAACACTAAAATTGGTCAAGGTCTATAAAACCCAACTCCATGAGTACTAATGGAAGATGTCCCTAGGCCACTCATGATTACTGCCTGGGAGAATATACTGGGGAATTTTCATCACATGCTTGCATCTTTTTCCTCCACTGCATGTTAATCCAATATGGATGTTTATACATCAGAGAGGACCAAGCAAAATGATGGATCTCATGGAGCTGAGATGAGAAGGCTTCCTGAGATTTTCTACACGATTCTGCCTCTCATCAGAATAAACTGTAGCTGATTCCTGCCCAGCAGATGTGTTTCTGTGGGATTCCTAAATATGGCAAAAAGTGATGACCACAAGGTCTCTGCCCTTGAACAGGTCTTAGTTCCACTTTGATCTACAAAGACAATTGCATGTGTGAGACAGACACAACTACATCATATCATGGTGCTAAGAGCCAGACTTGCTGTTGTCTTCTCTCCCCATGTCTCTCATCTCACACGAAGTAGCTAGGAATTGCCTCCTGTGCCTAACAAATAAAGCTGCAGTCAAATCTTCTGTCTTGTTACATGAAAAACAGCAAAAAATCTCTCTCTCCAAATCCTTTTAGAATTCTTCTTATTAAAAATAATTGCAGGTGGCAGCCATGTCCACTGACAGGAACATGATTGTGTTCACCTTTCAAATCTAGGGAACATACTGTAGCACAATGGCACTAAGCAGGTGTGCTGGTTGTAAATCAAGGCTGCTGAAACCCCACCTCATTTTGTACTGTAAAATAGGCAGAACAGGCACACAGCCTTGTGCTGACCCTCATGCCAAGGAAGCAGTAAGTTCTAAACCACACTTACATGATCTCAAGCCCTCAACTTCAAGCAAAGCATTACTAATCACTCAATGTTGTGGAAGGCTAACAAGAGGATTTGGTTTGCACCAACCTCAAATCAATCTGGGATCTAAACCTCAGCTCTCTGAAGGCATCTAACAATTTCAGGTAAGGCTTATCTGAGAGCAAGAAAAAATTCTGAACCCAGACTCTGGAGTTTTTCTTAAAAACGTATTCCTGAGACATATATCTAGAAGATAAAAAGAACAGGACTTCCATATAAACATCTTTATAGCCTTATTTTAACCAAGGGCCTCTGCTACCAAGATATACCAGAAATACAGAGTTGGGGCCTCTTTATCATGAAATGATCAAACACAAAAAGAAAACCTCAAGGTGAAATTTTCTGCTGGAAAATAATCCTGTCAAGTACAGCTGGGAAAAATGTATTAGCTTCCAGAATCCCAGCATTATCGTAGTTGGAAAAGACCTCTAAGATCACAGAGTCCAACTGTCAACCCAGAAAAACCACCACGCATACTAGAGCATTTCCTGAAGTGTCACATCTACACAGTTTTTTAATACTTTGAATTATTTTTTTCCCTGAATCTGCATTTTCAAAAGGTACCTAGCAGGCAGATTAGATTGTGCCTTTAGATACTACGTTTTCTAGCTGTCGCACTGCTTTGATTATTTCTAACATCTGGGATCAGCATGTCCCATTTCAAGGCATGAAAAAGGTCTTACAATAGAATAGTCCCTTCTGAGTAAGAATTCTTGTACTATTGATACTATGTACCTCGACAGAGTCAAAGTGTGCTGAAAGCACTCCAAATGCACATTTCTTCCTGGCTTTTCTCTAATTCCAAGCTCTGAACACTTGAGCAGGCAGCCAATAAAGCCTTCTAGCATCAGCTCCTAAATTTTACCAAAAATTCATGTTAGGTGCCTGAGCATTTTTCTCAACAGCAGGCCCTCAGAATCTGCTTTGCATGAGCAGTGCTGCAAGAGGGCCTGACATGTTTCTTTTAAGGCACAGAGTTTGCCAGGGGTGTAGATGCTTGTTTCTATGTTCAGTACAGGGTAAGGGAGTGAGGAGAGACAGAGGAAGTAGGAAAGGTGATAAACCATTTTTTTTCTATTAATCACAGTTGGCAAGATCAGTCCCCTGGCCATGCTGTTTGCTTTAGTTCAGATGCACAGGTCTTCAACCAGCTCAGCTACTTCTCCCTTGGAGTCAAGGGCCTGCTAGAAAACCATTGGGAATGGACATGCCTTTCCTGCAACAGGAAACCTTTTCTCTCCTTTCTCCAAATTTTGAGAACTATCTTTGCATGAGGAGCAGTCAGCTAGCCAAAAGTGACACCATAACTTTCTTAGTGAACTATCTGCAGCTTAAAATCCCACACTCATGAAGTTAAAGGATTCCTTGCTCCCCCTCTTAAAAACAGTTTTTCTATGCCTTGGTTCTCTGATTCTGAAGGTGATCACAGCACACACGCTTTTCTGCTGTTGTAGGTTGTGCCCAAAAACTGAACTTCTGACTAACTGCATAGATGAAGCTGTTATGCCATCCATGTTTTCCAGCTGGGAGAAAAAACAATCTTAAAATCCATCTGAGATCACTGCAAAGCAGCTGATACCATTCAAAAGACCACAAAAATGTGGGTGAAACGCTAAATTTTCAATGCTCTCTAAAGAAAAAAGAAAACAGGAAGATCCTTATGAAAATACTAAGTGGGAGATATTATCTTGCCTTACAAAGGCTTGGACTGTGAGACCACTAAACTAAAGAAACTGAAAATATACCCTTTAGCAAAGAATAAAGTTGAAATCAATCTTAGCTGTCTTGTTTGCAAACGGAATCTGATCCTCATATTTCAAAGTAGCTGAAAATGACTCAAGACAAATTCACAAAACCAGTTACTCAACATGAGATAATGGAAATTATGTCTCTAAAACTCATGAGGGATGCTTCTGAGAATATTTCTGGAAAGTGTTCTACAGTTATGAATGATGAAACAATGGATTTCTCCAAAAGACAGCTCGTGGTTTTATGTCTGCAGTATGTGGATGACAACATGAACAGAGTTCACCAGATTCTATAGTCCATTCTATACTTGTGGTGAAATTACAAGAATAATTAGGATGTTGTGTGCAAATCCAGTGGTATGGATAATGCTACAACATTGCTGTCAAAATGGTAAGCTTCCCATCAGCCTGACTACAAATGGAAGAACAAGCAGCCTCTAATACTCACTACCTAGGATTTCCCTTTATCTGTACAAATGTTTCGGAAAATATTTAACTTTTTTTGGAAATACCTGAAAGGGAAGAAGTATATTAACAAGGATATATTGCATATACCCCCTAGCACCAGTGTCCTCTATCTAGCAAGAGGAATAGATTCCTATTCTGAGAACTGCTTTGCTCAGGAGAAACTTGAGAGGATCTAATGGGTACAGTGAAAGATCCCGAGTTAATAGCACAACCACTCAGGTGGGAAAGACCAATATCCTCTTTGGTACTGAATTTAAGTAAAAGAATCCTAGTTGTGGTAAACAACCTGTCTTTTCACAGCCCTGCAAGGACTGGGTATTCAATAGAGAAGGCACTTCCCTACAAAAAAACCTTAATTTCCTTCAGTCAACCGACTAAGATAAAAGTTACAACTTGTTTGTATCCAATGGCTTTTCACCAAAGATTACTGGAGTGCCTGTACGCAGTTACCAAAACTTAGAAGGGAATTGTGTAAGTGTATCAGTGTTGAAGTAATTGTTTTCATAGCATCCTCTATTCAATGAATTTGAATGCACGGGCTTAGAATATGATTCAAGATCTTTAAACTCGCCTAACAACTCCAAACATAACAGAAATGCAAAAACAAAACAGGCTTCAAGTGGCTGATTCTGATTTCAGCTTTAATTGCCTGATTACTCAGCCTCTTCTGTTGCAAGCCAACTGTAAGCTCACAGAAAGGTCCTTGTAGTCAGTTCAGCTGGCTCAGCCAAGGCTGGCTTCCAGAACAGCACAACTGATAAAGGTATTTTGATGTAACCAGCTATCAGTGCTATAAACAAGGGCAGTTTAACACTCTCTATCATATTAAAAATAGAGCTTCAATCCAGGATGAGACAGTTATTTATCCAGTGTGGTATGGTTTTAAAAATGAGGGTAGACTTACAGCTTAACACAAAATAGGGGGCAAATATGGGTGAGTAGAACTTCTGGGGACTCTCATATAATTTTTTGTTTTCACATTTTAAAAACTTTTAAATTAAAATTTAACAATATTTTTTAAAGCTATGCTGATGTGCCTTGTCATAGGCTTAGACGGCCCTAGGAGGAGTTGTTTCATCTTTTCCTCTGCCTTTCAGAAATAACCTATTCCAAGCAAGCATCTGTTAAGACAAGAAGACTCAAACACTCGAAACAATCACCTGGCCCAGACAGCTGCTTTTTTAGAGTAAAAGTTACCTCTGAACACCTATCAGGGGCATGCCAAGAGTCTTACCTCATCCCACTACCTTACAGGAGGGCCTGGGTTTCTTTTGCCTTCCCTTCTTCCAACAATATCCAAATATTTTGTTCACCTTCCCCTATTTGTCCCCTGCATCAGTGGGACAGGAAAAGTGTCCCCAATAAATTTACAGGTTTTCCATCTTGAGCTATAAGGGGCTGTTCCCTTCCTGACACAGAGAGTTTTCTCTTCCAAATTCAGCATTTCCTTAGGTTATAATTATTATCCTCCTGTGAAAGGGGACTTCCTCAAGTCTTATAAAAGCTGCAGATATTAACAGCCTAAATTTTGCATTGAAATGTTCATCTTGGACTATAGGCCATGTCTTATTCTTTTTAAGACCACAATGAATACTCAAAAGCTGAGGTCAGAATGTCTTTCAGGTATTTATGTTTAAAAATACTGGTCTTGGATCCCTCACTCCCTGCTTTGCCTGACACCAGAAGAAACCTTGAGAAAAGGCCAGACTTTCAGAACTCAGAGCATCCATTACCCACACAGTTATTTCTCTCCCTGTAGGATTTCCTGCTAGATGGATGCCTTGACTCTGTTTGCCAAATATTAAATATTTAAGATATATAATGCTTGATCCCTTTGCATCCCCTAGGAACTACATCAACATTAACAACTTAAGGAACTGATTTGCCTTCTCTCCTCTGTGTCAGTATAGAAAACAACAGATAAGAAAAATCCTCAGAGTTTGTCAGAAATCATATATTCCTATGATTTGCAAGTCTTCCTTCCTTGCAAGTCTGACTTCATAGCTCAGCACAGTTTGATCCAGGCAACTTTACAGTTGGCATCTTTACAGTGAGTAGATAAGTAATGTTTTCATGCAATGTGACAGTAGTTTCTCTGCATAGAGCAGAGTAAAGTAATTGACTCTCCTGATTTATTACAAATGCTATCAACACAAAATTCACAGTAAGACTTTCATTATATTATGTTTTCTGTATAAACATCTCCATGGGTTTTGACGATCCATTTTACATCCCAAAAAAAGGTAACAGCAGGGATGCATAAAATATAAATATGTCTGAGTCTGTATTTTGACTATTTCTAAGAAATATGCTTTGAGCAATTAAAATGATAAATAGAATAGGAAAGGAAGCTACTTCATTGTTTAAATCCAACCTTTCATGCTCAAATAATTTCACAGGATCCCCCTCTTCTTCAAATTGTCCTTCCATCTACCTAGACTTCCCCCTTCCCCCAATCCCAAAGGAAATGAACTACAGACAGCTTGGGGGGAGATAAGATTTATGTGTCTTAAACTCTATAAAGACTTATTATATATTGCAGACAAAAGTTAGACAGTTCCTGCCAAAATCCAGTCTATACATCCCCAGCTACAGACTGAGTTGGTGCCATAACCTGCAGTTTGGAATATGTTCAAATCAGGCATCACCCAAGGTACAGATCAGGTGCTTTCAACCACCCAAAAATGTCTGTAGTTTGTGCACTGTGCTGATACTGTTGGCTTTACAGAACTACAGCACAAAAGAAAAATTTCACATCATTTGGTTTGTGACACCTGACCCCCCTGGCAACACTTTAGGATTTTTCTGAGGTGGACCACTCCTCTGCCAAAAGACATCTTCAGTTTAAAACAGCTTCAGTTTGAGTCTCATACAAGGCAAGATTCAAAGCCAGGCTTTCCACAGTCAAAACTGGAGGCCATGTATATACACACACCTGTCCATATGATGGATGAAGATGAAGAGTGAATATCTGTGGATGCAGAAGTCTTGTTAGGGTGTTTACATAAGCAATCTGGCTATAATACTGCCCTCATACTTGGCAGGTGAAGATGCAGTCCTCTATGAGATGCTTTTGCTTTAACTGTGAAAAACTTATTGCAGCATTTGGGTTAGATTTGCAAATACCACTCCCTTAGATGGCTTGACATGAGACATTCATTAGCTGAAGTGTCAAACAAGAGCAGATCAAAAAGTTCCATTGCTAAGTATTTTTTCCAATTCCACAATTCTTTCAGCAGCTGTAGGCAAACAGTAGTACTCTTGTCCATCAGGAAGACTCTGTGGGCCAGACAGATCCTATTGGCTGGAAATCAGGATAACTGCCATAGAAATGACCAAAAAAAAAAAAAAAAAAAAAAAAGTAGTAAATTGACCCTATTCTAAAAATCTCACAGGCATCTGTTGGCAAAAAAGAAGTATGCATACACAAAAAACAGATTGAGTTTGCATCTGAAAAAATATCTTGCAAATATTTACTTTGCAAAACATCTATTTCATCTGTTCCCACCCTTAAATCTCCCACATGACAGCAGTACTTTAAAGTACCCATTTGCAAGTAATGATTTTTAAATACAAGTAGCAGGTCCTCTGCATTACTATGACTGCTGCTACAATATCCTTGTAGCAAAGGTAGGGCTTCTATAATCCCCACAGCCTCTACCTGCAGAAAAAAGTCCTAGGAGACCCTGGAGTCACATTTTCTTGATTGGGCTTGGGTATCTACTTTCCTGTGCATTTGAATAAAATACAAAAATAGGAATTTAATTATCAAGAAGTAAAAGTCCAACAAAATACCACTCTCCATAGCTTGCTTTCTTTTTGATATCACTGTGCCTTCTGTGGGCCAAAACTTAATGTAACTCTACCATGAGAGGTAGAAGGAAGAACAAACATTCAGTGGGTCTGACCAGGATATTTCTTTATGTTTCAGAGAGAATGACTGAGCTGGTAAACTATAGTAAAACTTGATAAGTAGATGATAAAAGTTCTCCTTGTGGTAGGTCAATTATGCTCAATGTGGCACTGTATAATTTGTTTACTCAGCAGGTCTGGTTTAAGATTGTCAAGTTATTTTTTTTAATACTTTCATATGATCTTTATGAATGGTCAGTGCTGTGCTACTCACTCAGATCTCCAGAAACAGAAGTCACAACAAGATATCTTATTACCCATTGTTGAAAACAAAACAAGGCTCTCCTTTCTCTAGTGGAAATAACCATAAGCAGTCTAATCTCAGCTCCACAGGTGTCTGCCAGTGGGATCTTCAATGGCTGTCTTCCAAACACATGTAATTTGGTCTAGACCCCAGCAGCCCTATCTTTGTGTGAAAACCAGCTCTATAGCAACTGCCAAAATCTTCAGGGATGGCAAGGGGCACAATATGCATACGTCCAGCTACTTGTGTCAAAATTACTTGTAGATTACTTGCCTTCTTTAGGCCTATGTCCAATGACAAAATGTTCTGCTAATGAAAATAAAACATGACTCTACAAAATGTTCTGCTAATGAAAATAAAACATGACTCTACAAAATGTTCTGCTAATGAAAATAAAACATGACTCTTAGTCCTGCCTTCCCACTGGCCAAGAGTGAACTACTGCCTTGCAAAGAAGTAGCTATTGACACCATTTTAATAATGACAAAATGATACTTTGATTCCAAAAAATAATCTTTGGCTTGAAAGAAGTTGCTAAGCTGTCTATTGTGTCACTTGACTTCAAAGAGGTTTTTTACTATGCTGTAATGTTGAAACATACTCAGAGGAAACAGCTTCCTTACCTATTCTAACAGCCAAAATCAGCTCTGACACAGAAGTAGTGCTCTCATCCTGGGAAATGTTACAGGGCTCATCTTCAGAAACAGCTATTACAGGACTACAGAACATTTTCTATTTTTAAATGCACATAAGATGGCAGGCAGGGCAGTGGCTTGCATCAGTCCTCTTTCTGCCAGGCCATTACAGCTCTGCTCACTACCAACACCTCTCCAGAAGCAGAGCAGACCAGGCCTCTGGGAACTCCCTCACAGGCTTCAAGCTTTGCTGAAGAACCCAAGCTCTGGCCTGCTGTCCTCAGGCAAGTGTAACACAGCTGAAGTAACTCCTGCAAATGCTCTTCAGTGCTGACCCAAGCAGAGGCCATTAGTATTCAAGCCCCCAATTCCCACTGAATACAACTCTTAGTAGTAAGTCAGGCATCAAGGCAAGTACTGTCCTCAGAGTTCTCTGGAGACATCAATGAATCTCCAGAGTCCCAGGTAGTATCAGGGTAGCTGAGGCTTCCTGCCTTTTAGAGGTGAGGGACTGGGAGCAAGGAGACTGAGTAAATCAGTCCAGGAGATGTTGTAGAACTGTGTTCAGAATAATGCCCTCCCCTACACAGTCCTCTCCCACTGCCTCTCCTGGTATTATTCCCCAGCATCCTTTATCAACTGTCCAGAAGAGTTTCTGAAGAGAAAGGAAGAGAGAATTTTCTTCTTGAGGAAGTACACCTTCACCCAAACTTGTGCAAAAGTGGAATGGTACTGTTATGGACCAGGGTAGGGATGGAAGCAGCTGCTTGGAATATTCAAATAATCAAGATGTCCAAATGGAAACATGTGGTTGTAATGGTTGCCATTTCTGCTTGTTAATTTTCTCCCCTGCTACTGCCTCCGTAACTCAGCCTGCCTGACATGCATATATTCATGACAGTTTTGTATGTGCCACAACACTTGCAAATATTTCTATGGTCACAGTATCTTCAGGCCCCTAGTAAGATGTAGTACCCTTTGTCTAGGTACCATACACAAGGCTTATAGACTGCTCCTCCCCAAGAAATTTCAGTAAGAAGTGGGTAAGGGAGGGAAAGAGAACTTAGGCACAGAGGATTCAATTAACATGTTAACAGTTGTAAAGCAAACTTGTAGAGAGTTGGGAATTAAAGCCAGACCTCCCAATGCCCAGCTCGGTGCATTTACCACTAGACCTTTTTTCCTAAAAAGCTTGCTCCCACTTTCCACTGCACAGCAAATTGGAAAACTGAACTAAATACTTGGCACCAGGCATCACTACTGATGGTTCACTTAATTTCCTGATACCTCAAGTCATCACTACACACATCGTGGTCTCTTGCACCACAATATATACAATATATAGTCTATTTTCACAAAGCCACAAGTAATTGTTGCTTCATCCGTTAAGAGTATTTTGGCAGAATAGAGGGGGTTTGTTTTGTTTTTGTTTGGAAATCCTGCCAAGAAACCCTCTTTGGTGGATAGCAACACATTTAGGGACTTGTTACGTTACAAGTTAAAAGGAAAACGTGATTAAAAATCATATTCAACAAAATGGAGTTGGCTGAAGAATCAGAGCATCAAAGAATGGGAATCTTTCCCAGTAAGGCCAAAGTTACTGCCCAGAGTCCATGACAAACAATGGAAGTATTCATCAGAAGTAGTGCACCTTCCCTGCTGTATGTTTGCAAGAGTATTGAAAAGCAGAGCTGAACCTGGTATCAATAGGTGAACTCTATCATAGAAAAAAAAACAGTTTAGAGTCAGTCATAATGTCCACAAGACATTTCAAATGTCAGCCATGCTTCACAAAATCAGATGGATCATGTTTCCTGAACAACTTAAGAGGTAGCTAACCAGACTTCCAATAAAGCTCTCCAAGGAGAAGTGAACCCCTGAGAGATTTACACATATCCAGGTACATACACACAGAAATACCTGGTGTAAATTTTGAAGGCTTTCAGAAGACCTGCAAACATGTGAGGAGCTGCCAACATGATGCCAGCATAGGCCAAAGCTCACAAAACCCAACTATGAGAGTAAATACTACAGCCCTGTTCCACTGCTGGAACAGTAGTAGAATGGCATATTGCAATTGACCTAATGACCTGGGGATCTACAGCTCACTGAAAGCTCTTGAGATGCTCTATCATTGCTGTCTTTCACTGTAACAACAAGGGAATTATTTGTATTCAAATACATACAAGATACTCTTGGACTGAAAGATTCCCTTGGCTTAAGATGGAATCCAAGGCAGCTGCAGGTACTGTCAGCAGTCACCAGCATTGAGCTGGAGCAGCTTTCTTGTCTCAGAGTTTTAGCCACTACTTTCACATTGTGGTTTAACCACAGATGCTAAAAATGCTTCTCAATGGGAGGGTGTTTAACAGTAAAAGGGAACACAGACAATCATTTTTTGAATTTACAAGAAGGCAGGACACCTGCAGGTGTGTTACCTATGGGTTCACTCTCTGTAGTCACCAAAATAACTAAGCCTACCTCAGAGACAAAGCTGATCCTCAAGAGGCATCAAGTGGTGAAATCCTTTGGTCCCTCCCTAGATGGTGTCCTCAGTAAAAGGACCCAGTTCCCTGCATCCCCAAAGTCAATGTTGCTGTTGGGAGCCAAAGCAGAGGATCAAAGATCTAAAGACTCAAGGAAAGAAATCTGCTCTTGTGCTTCTATGAGGGAAAACAAATGCTCCAACTCTATGCAAAAAATGCAATGGATTACTGTAGTGATCTGCTAGACCTTCCATGTGGATACATGGAAGACTAAACAGCTGTACTGCTGTTACTACACTGCTTTGTGCATTTCAGACATGTCTCAGTTTTGCTTATCTGTCCATGTGGTCAAATCACCACAGCTTAACAGCTGAGCCATTCTGTCTTGTTCATGGAGTAAGCATTTTTAGCCTGAAGCAGGTGTGAGATCATCCCTCTCAAATATTTTTTCCATGGTGAGCCAAACTGTTCCATTGTCTCCCTGTGACCACAGGCCAAGAGCACAGCAGGGGACAGTCATCACAGTGTAGCTGGCACATGAAAATTTTTATTTTACAAAAATTAGCAGTCATAAAAGCAGATTTTCATTATCCTCTGTCCCTGCAAAAAAAAGTCAAACCTGTCTGAAAAACAAACTTTACATTAAACAGGGATGTCTCTGGCCAAATACAGTCACAATTTTAACCTGTGGTTAAAAAACCAAACAAACTGAACCATTAAGTCACCAAAACCTATTTCATTATACAGAAATTCCAGACCAATACCAAGAAGAGAAAACAAAAACCAAAGAACAGAAGCTGCTCTCAATGGCTCAATTCAGTGAAAACTATGGGTGTTGTATGTGAACACTTCTTCAGTGAAAGATCAGGATTTGTTCTTCATATCTCTGTTCTAAATGTAAGAAAACACAGCTCTTAGACATGTAACATCTGAGCAGCCACTGGTCTAGTCCCAGCTCTCCATCTTTTTGGGATTTTTAATTATTTTTTTTCCCACAAAGCTGAGTTTATAGCAATTGAACAGTTTTCTTAGCCCTGACTGCATGCTGCAAACATTGGTGCTACAGCATGGACATTATGACTTCAATAAAACTAGAAGCAGCTAATGGTTAACAATAAAAAATAATATTTTTCCTTCAAGCAATTAAATTGTAATATAGGGCTCTCTAATTCCTTCCTGTCTAGTCCCAGGGGGCTAAGAATAAGGCAATGTAAGAAATAAATAATGTGTTGCTGTTACACTGTTTCAAACAAATCTTAAAGTCCCTACAGGACAAATATTGTCTCCCTCATTAATTCTGAAATCTCTTTTATGGTTTCATATATCAAATTACCTTGCAGCTAACCTTTCATTTATATGCTAGTTTACTGCATTATGCTTCCAATTCAGCATTGTTTTAATGAGTAATTTGGCTTTGATAAATCTATGACACATTAGAGACAAATTCATGTGTCATTTAGCCCAGCAAAAACTCCAAAATAAGCAGACACCCAACATTCAAAGGGCCTGCAACATTCTGCAGCCGCACCTTAAAGTTAGTTTGTTTTTATTTATTCCCTTCCAAATGCAAATAACTTCCCAGTTCACTTTAACAAAGAAGTACTAGCAGCAGACAAAAAAGGGATTTTGTTAGAAGGAAGGCAGGATCCAGTAAGCATTTAGACATGAGTATTAAAATACCAGGCTGATTTCTGAATCAGACCCTGAATAACCTATGTGGAATGAAAGAAATGGGCTCAAAACTGCAACTTTTAACAGCATCTGGGACTCTGCTGAATCAACTATTAGGGAAGCTGTAGAGGGCCTGGTAAAGATCTATGTTTTAGTGGCCAGTGCTGTATCAACAGATGCAGCCCTCTTCTAAATGCTTTAATGAAATCTGGATGGTTGTTACACAGGGATATCAGAAGGCTCTATGAGCAAAACTGCAGCTTCTCAAGTCTACAAAGCAATTTATAAGCATTTGCAAGACTGCACTGATGTGAAAGAATCAGAGAATGTACAGAGAACAAAAGGGAAACTTCAAAACATGCAGTGAAAATGCAACCATCACATCAAGTGATCTTGCACAGGGATCTGAGGCAAGATAAGGAATCTGTACCTTGGGATTAAATCAAAGTAAAGCTAAGAGGGTAGGTGGGAGAAAGCTTCAAAGTGTCTGCTGAACTAAATGGAGGTGAGAAACCCTCAAATTCAATCAAGCTTTGTGCTGTTTTTTTTCAAAGAGATCAGGAACTTAGCTCAGAAAGTAACCCTACTATGAGCTGTCCATCTTCAGCCTTGGACTTGCAGGGATTTATCCCAGGCAGGAGGCATATTAGATCTCACTACTGCCCTCACCAGGAATTTCAATAGGAAATGTCCCTCTGATGGCACCTGGGTTGAAGATCTCCTACACAATGTAGCCCTGACATTGTTACAGAACCTCTCATGAAGTGTCACAGAAGCCTCTCAATGCATCACCCCTGTTTCCAAAAAATAGCAAATCAGTTATAAGAAATTAAGTGTTTATTTCCCAATACTGTAAAAAGATCATCATTCCAATTCAAAAGAAGATAGGAAAAAAAAAAAAAAAGACTTTTTTATTATTTTTAACCTGATATATTACCCTTGTTGGCGTATAAGCAAATCACTCAGTTATGAAAGTATGAGCAGCTCTGAGGAGGAAGTGTCTTCCCAGTTCAGAGAAACTGCATTAAGATGCAGATCCTCAGGCAGGAGCTTAATGAAAAAATGAGTTTTTTCAGTGTCAATAGATGTTCACAGTACGTGCCTGAAATGAAGCTTTGCTTCAGAGAATTCTTCTGTTTGGTAAAACTCCCTGGGATTTTACAACAACACACGTGCCCCCACACCCACCCACACCACTGTCATCTTCAGTGATGATGTGTGTCCTGGAAATACTAGTTATTGTAGATTCAAACCCTGCATTTTATGAGCTTTGAGTAATTCTTAGCATTCAGAAACCTCATTCCACAAGAGAAGAATAACCAAGTTCATTAAAAAAAAAAAAGGCCAGCGGTGTTTGGCATGAACAGCAATGGACACCAGAAGTTTCTTTCTTCCTTCACATAGTTTTAATTGC
The DNA here is from genome assembly GCA_023637945.1 of Phaethornis superciliosus. Lineage (NCBI taxonomy): Eukaryota > Metazoa > Chordata > Aves > Apodiformes > Trochilidae > Phaethornis > Phaethornis superciliosus. The sequence continues at coordinate 25,468,893 of JAJQWJ010000009.1, forward strand.
AGTTACAGGCTGCTGCATACAATTGCTTCATCAGATCCACACTAAGTGAAATTCTCCTTTTGACCACAGTGCCTCCTGCCCAGCCTGTGTAACTTGCTTCAGCAGTGCCCCAGCACCATCAGGCTGACTCCTCCACAGCAACAAGATGCAGGAACACAAACCAGCAGTCAAGAAAAAAAAATTAACAAAGAAAAAGCAATAGGTTGAAGAGAAACAACTGCTCTTGCAAAACATAGCAGGACACACTAAAGAAAGTAGAGAAGCTGGAGGAGCCAGCAAGAGCATTTTCAGTAGGAAGCCACATGGAGAGAGGTTTTAACTGCAGGGCTTCTTCCCTGGAAGGCTGGTACCAACACGGACTCCAAAGACAATTCTTTTATGAGATTAAAAAAAAGTCTGTTTCCCAGTGAAGCAGTATCTGTTGGAGCTGAACGAACATAGTTTCCTTCACCTCACACAGACTTAGAAAAATCTAAGTCAATAGGAAGATTTCTGGATACAGTTCCTGTCCTATAGCTAGCACCACTACATGAATTTTCCTGCCAGAAAAAGCCAAACTTAGCAAACAAGACCGAGTTTAAACATCACAGAGAAGGCTGTGAAAGACAGAAAAGCATTAGGATAGAGGGGACACAGAATCTCTGTTCTTGGCAGTATGTAAGAACAGACTTGGCACAGACCTACCAGAAATGCTGTGGGGGTAATTGATCCTGGCTGGGGAAAGCTCTGTCACCTCTTGAGTGCTGGCCATCATCACCAGCCATTTCCACTGGTGATTAAAGGTGCTATTTTTCCAGGAAAACATGACAATCCAGCCTTGAGGGCAGAGTTGGGATGCCCTCACAAAGCTTAGGGGTACCATTACCCGTATAAGCCAAATCATCAGAAATACTTCTCTACTTGCCCTTTGCTTTCAGCATCCAGCTTCCCATTTGAAGATACCATCCTTTTAAAAGTGATAACTTTGTTGTCATAAAAACTATATGTAAAATTTCATCATATTTGTAGCAAATGGTTCTTCTAAAAGTCTAAGCTAGTATGGGGTTAAAATGCTATATAAACCAAGTTACAAACTCAAGACTATCTTTTCATGCAGCAATTTAAATGTTCTAGAACAGATGCAGCTTTGTGGAAAAACCAGCTTAGCACAAATCCAACCACAGAAGGCTGAAATTCAGGAGGGAAAATGCTGCACCAAGACAGAATGTGTGCTGAGATATATCCATGTAGATGAAATCAGTGGGAACATTCCAGGCTTGCACCTGTGTAACTGAAAGCAGAATGCAGGTACCTGCTTTCCCTTTAGAGTTAACAGTCAGTTAAAACATGAAAACAAATTCAAGCTGTTCCCAGTTCTTATGTTTACCAAATCCTCTAATTGCTCTCCACAGGAAATACTTAGAGGATACCCTTATGCTGACATGCAAAGTATTACACAGGCTGATTCCCTACTCTGCAAAGCCCCAGATACCAAGATGGATACAAGCAGCCCCATCTAACTCTTTCTGATTTACCTAATTTGCACCCATACAAGCAGAATATAGAGCATGTTTACAAAGCAGTTTCTAGCAGCATCAAAGGCTGCTTGCACAGATCTGCTGAGTGGGAATCTTGAAGCAGACAGAATGTGTGTAGGGCCAACAGTAAAAGCAGCAGGCCATGAAGGGTCACAAGTTCTTAAGCAGAACTGAATAAATTTACTTGAAAGACCAGAAATACGAGGTGGCCCACAGCTCACAAAGGGAGAAAAACAAAACTCCAACTTTTCAAACGGCAAAAGCTTATGAATCTTTTTCTGTTCAGCTTCTAAAGTTTTATAATCACATATCTCACCTATAAATACCCAGTCTAAGACCAACGTGTCTTGTTCTGTGTAAACTCCACAATCAATGCTGCCTCCTTTTCTATTAATCCACCTTTTAAAATACACTCTTTTATCAGGTTTTAATGTCTAACATGATTTAATCAAGAACACATGCCTCATAAATATCATCTGTCATGTTCCATTAGTTTCATGTGGAAAAGTACAAGTCAATAAACAAAGGTTGTGCCATAAATCTGCCTTGAACACATTATACCTCAAATAAGAAAATAAAAACATATGTGTCCTTTGACCTGGATATTCTTAAAATGGAACTTCAGGTATTGTCTTATGCCTTTAAAAATGTCTAAAGCATTCACAATTAATTGCGTACCTAAGCAATTTCAATTTACATAATGCTGATATGGAGATGGTGATTAAATAAGCACTATGCCTTTAAGGCACCTGTTAAATAACATCACTGCTCCTGGGTTAAAACTGATATCCTGGGCTGCACAATGAAAACCAGGTCTCTCCACCATGCAGCTCTGCTGTAAAAATCCCTTGTAACTCAGAGGAGCTATTGGGTTCAGTTATTAAAAGAGAGAGGGGAAGAAAGGAAGGAGTGGGGGGAAGGACCTTCTGTTGGGTACTGCGTGGAAATGCGGTCACTGTAGACACCAGTGAGTCCCAAACAGCACACACAGCATCCCTGGGAGCTCTCCTCAGCCACTCCACTCAGTACTGCTAGGCACATCTCCCAATCCTCAGCCACCAACTGAGTGGCCTAGGATGTGCACAGACACAGATGGTCTGGGTGCCCTGATCTGCTCCTCATTCACCTTTTAGAAGGAAATGGGTCAACACATTGCCTGCCCAACTCTGCAGTTGGAGCATTTGCTCCTACAGGGAACAGCTGTAACAACAGTAAAATGGGTTTATGTAAGTCCACACAGTTTTCTACATCTCACTCCTTTCTCAAATGTTCACCTTTGAAAAATGGGAGATGCATGTCTACAATTGGAGTAACTCACTGGTTCCTCTGGATTTGGAATTACAGGATAATACTACTACTCAAGAGCTACTAAAGTAGAGCACTTCTCATATAATTACCAGGTTCCAAAACTCACTTACCCAAATCTCTAACAATGATGGCTTTTTAAATAATCTGCTGGAGTTCATCATCTCATTGCAGGAATGACCACTGCCCTGGGACTTGTTCCAACACTACAACTGCCCCAAGAGTGTCAATGTGCCTTATGACCTCTCACTGTGCTTACCTGCGTGAGGCAGCAAGGAGACCACAGCACCAGTATGAGGTTGTACCTGGAATATAACACCTACTGACAGAGTTCCCCTGGGTTCCCACTCACACCTTCTTGGTCAGTGCTACTCAGCCAAAGCTGTGACAGTGTTCTGGGGAGTGGTAGAGGCCACAGGATGAAACACAGGAGGAAGAAGATGACAGCAGATACAGGCAAATCTTGCATTCAGCCAGTGATACTGATGTGGCTGGTGTCTCATGGAAAGCCATAAAAACTTTCCAGTACCACAAAATTCCTGCAGTATTGGTGAGTATCACCACTAAATTTACCTGAAAACAATCAAAAGGGATTTACAGCACCACTGTTGTGAGTATTTGGAAGGAAGGGGCTGCAAGGAAGGGAACTTTCCCACTCTCACATCACTCATTTAGCAGCACTACAAGGCCTGTGGGCCCATACTAAAACTGGGAATTGCATGGTACCACAGGAGTAGGAAAGCACCCAGTAGGGTGATCAGCAACCAGCAGAGTAACCCTCACAGCACCCTGGTGTAGCCCTTCACAAATCAGAGTTTGGCTCAGACCTCTAAGAGTCTCACAGGACACTGGGAGTATGCAGAGTATTCGATATTATATGTTAAATGAGAGGACACTTGATGTTCTCAGTCCCAGACACTGAATCAGTGTCTGGTACACAGTCCCCACATACTTACTCCCAGGCTACATCTAACCTGGCTGACCACCAGGGCCCTTTGCTGGCAGAGGAACAAGTCTCTTCCAAAAACCTTCACTAATTACAGCTGCTCTCAAGGCCCCTGAAAACTTCAGGCTCCACTTTCCAGCTCTTGTGTTTCATTTTCTTTCAATAACAAATTTTTTAAAAGAAAGCTAGTTTTCTGGGTCAGAAGACTCTATGCATCAAAACAGTTGATAGGAAAGTCATAATACTTGTAATTCTCTGAGGTCTTTTATCTTGCCTATCATAGACAGACTCCAATGGTATCATCTGGCGAGGAGCCAAAGGAACTCTGCTACTAAACCAGCATGATAAGATCAGCACTGAGTGGAGGAAATGCCAACAAAAAATCTTCTACTTTTCCCTGGATTTTCATCTAAACAAACGAATATGTCCCCTCAGTTCCCTCTTCAACAAAGTCTCAGTGCCTGAAGGTCAGCCCCATTCTCCCTTGGTAATATTCAATTAATTAAAAAGCAGTGTATTTTCTCTGAGTTGCTCTCCCACCCCACTGCTTGTCTACGAGGCCCCAACTAAGTCCTTGGTGGAACAGTAGATTATCACAAGGCAAAGCTTCCTGGGCAACTGTCTGCATCAAGTGCTGGAAATGATGATGGGAAGAATTCAAAACCAATACTATAGCAGCACTCACAGAAGATGCCATAAAAGGAGACTCACAGAAAGCATGAACTATGTAAAATCCAATGCCAGAAGACTAAGCACCAGATCCAGAGAGGTATTTAGGCACTGAATTTCCATTGACGTCAATGGGAGCTAGGTGCCTACTTGATTTTTCAGTGGTTCTACAGTTCCTGCAACCTCTTCAACACCCCCATTTGAGTAGCAAGTCCTTCAAAGGGATGCCTAAGAGACCCATTTGTCTTGCCTGAAAACAACCATCCAGTTCTCAAAAGAAACAGACTGGACCTGATAAGTACACATAAAAAACCCACCACCTTTTGTGACATTGTTCAAGTGTCACTGCTTGGCTTCTTAGGAGCCCTTTAACTCCATGAATCTGTAAAGATCCTGTCTCTACTACTAGGCTTTTGGAATGGCAATATGAGAGGAGGCATCTGACAGCTATTCAACTGTGGAAGAATACCTGACAAACATCAGCTGCTGATTAAAACTTACAGATTGTTTTCAATTAACATAAGCATCACTGAATTTCACTGGCTCTTAAAACAACCAAAAAAACCCAACCCTCAAGAAACCTCTCCACAATAACATAAACCAAGAAGCAGATAGAATTCTGTAAGTGATCATCTGTAAAGAAACTGAACTGCACACGCACATGTCCTCTTAGTGGACACCAAAGGACAATCACTTTCCCTGTTCAAAAATATAAATCAAATACACCACCCAAAGGAAAGGGGAAGGAAAAAAAGGCCTTTGTGATGACAGTTCAGATTGAAATTAATTTGCCCACTTGCAGAAATTCTGAAAGTGTTTGCTCTTGATTTTTCATACCTACCACATGGCAGCTGCTTTCTTCCAAGGCACACACTTGTACTGTTGTGGGCTCTTGGAGCAAGACAGCCAACACTGGAAACAGACGTGTCCCATGGTGGCATGGCAAGCAGCGGGCACAACAGCCACACCACAGGGTGCACAGAGCTGTAAGTACATATACAGACACAGACTTGTGTCTGGCCCAGGGACTGACAGAAGGAGAAGGTGTCACAAATATAAATCTCAGGCCAGGGAGCCAAAGAACTCAACTGAATTTCAGTCACATGGCTATCTCTCAGTTTCCCTTGGCTGCCTCCATCAACTGTAGCCCAAAGTTGTAAAACCTGGCCACAGCTGCTCTGCTCACCCCCAACCTGATGTTTCACACTGTGACTTTATGCAGGCTTGTTTGGGTCTAACAAGGTCCTTATTTTTCTACAATGCAGGAAATAAGGAAACCAGCCATCAATTATTAGAAGCGCAGCAGATCTGAGCCGCGTGGCTGTAAAACAGATTTTTCTTTAATGAAACTGAGCTGGCATTTGCCAGAAATAACAAGTGCCCAAGACCAAAATGTAAATCAAAACTAAAGGAGAGTTTTCAAAACTTTGAATCATTGGTAGCAACAGACAAGCTCAGAAGGAGGTTGGTATGATTTTGAAATGTCTTAAAAATGTGTGACTAATATGACTTCTAAAGACATTATTTGTGAGTTAGTATTTCAGTCTCCCCACAGAAAGAAAACATCATGACCAGAGAGGGCCACAATGTTTTCTGTAATAACTGTGTTAGTATGTCACTAGTGCTCTGCTAGGAAGGAGGCTAAGAGGCTTTGTTTTCATTTCAGAAAGCAAAGAAAAGGAAGAAATTAATGTTGAAAACCATCACTGCTTGGTAAAGAGAAGGGAGATCACAGCCTTTACCCTTTCCCCACGGGTCCAGGTTTTAAACCCAGCACTTAGTTTTAGTTGGGCTCAGCCCAGGGCCTAGGAGACAGTAGGTTCCATCACAACATCTCTGAAGATTGACCAGTCTAGTCGGGGAGGAGTGGTGATGTTTGCTGGAGACACAAGAGGAAAGAAAGGGTGGGTACAGAGGAAACATTACTTGCTAGTGATTGCTTTACTGTAATTACTGCCAAAATGTGTGATAGTGACGTGGTGATGGCTCCTCCTGCCCCTGCTTCCTGTCACAAAATCCAAAACGAGGCCCTAAATTTGGCCTCAGTATGGATAGCAGGACAAGGATTGCAGCAGAAGATGGCCTGGGACCTATTTTTCACAGGTTGCAAGTGGAAGCTGTTGGGATAGTCTACTTTGTTCATCTAGTTTCTAGATTCTACCACTAAATGCATTCCCCATGGTTGAAATGGATCACTTCTTCTGTAGGAACATCCAGACCTAGCTCAACAACTCCAAGTACCAGAGGATTTATCACATCTTTTGCTAAGCTGTGCCAGGGTTAATTATCCTTGCAGCCAAAACCACAGGTCTTCCTTCTTGTTTGATTTCTTTTGGTTTCCAGCCACAAGATGCTGCTCTGAACTTAGATGCATCCAAAAAAAATTCTCAAGTACCACATATTTTCTCCTCTGGTGCATCTCCAGAAGAGACCTGATTGCCTCTGATCTTCCATCAGTCCATCAGTACCACATCCAGTTTAGCAGCTTCCAGTCCTCCTCAGAATCCTTTGATTTTTCAAAGCCATTTAAGAAAGCAGAGCACTAATCTACATTCCTACAATGAGAGTGATGCTTAGCAGACAGATAACATTACTTCCCTATATTTTATAATAATGTATCATATCACCTCATACCCCACTGGAAATTTATTTTCTCATACCAACTGAATAGACATCCCAGTCCTTTTCAGCATCACATCTTTCTGGAACACACAGCCTCCCATCTATACAAACAGTTTATATCCTCTATACCAAGGTACAGTCTCATGTGTTTGTATGAAAATACTGATTGTCCAGTTACTGATCATTGCCTAGGAAACCCATGTTGCATGCCAGTCACTTCCTAATTTTTATTTATTATTCCCATAATCTGAAGCAACCGTTGAACTTCACAGGCACTGTTTTTCTATTTTCTGTCAGGATTTTAGTAGAAACTATTAGATAACACTGAGGATCAAACTCAAACTTTCAGAGCTACATACAAAATAATGTAACTGCAGGAAATGTTTATTATGCCTCTCAGTTTCTATAGACAAAGCAGTTTTTACCCCATTCAAAAGGCAACATTTTTGTTTCCTATACCACTATATTTCTGCCATCAATGTTGCCTATGATAATTCAAAATGTATCCCAGGAGCTTAAGTCTCATCTACCAACAAATTGACCTCTGCCAGCCTCACTCTCAGGACTGTTAAAAAACAAGACCAAGCTTGAACTCTCTTATGAAGCAGAACAGCTTCCTTCAGATGTTTTGTTAATGTAGATTTCTGTCACAATACTTCCCCAGTTCTAAACAGTCTAAACTCCACCTGGACCACAAGGATGTAGATACAACCAACAACTAAAGGCTGATAGCACTGGAGGATTTCATATTTGGAAAACAGGATACATTGCAAATGAATAATAATAATTCAATGTGAGCCCTAATTCAGTATCAATAAGGCTATTTCCTTCTTCAGAACAATGGTTGGCATTTTCTATCCCCAACAGGCAATCGTTTGTTAGCAGTGGCATGTCCCCAGAATGCCACAGAACATTTCACAACTGTTTTGCACACAAAAATCTATCATTTTCCATGCCCAGTTGTCCCACCACTGGCTCTCCCAACTGCTGCTCTTAGAGCCTTTCGCTCAGTCTGGTTTTTATTGTATGTCTTCTTGGTGTTTTCTTGACAAACAAATGGGTGGCCAGAAACATCAGTGCTAGACAAGGAGGGGTTTGAACTTCATTTACTAAGTTAGAGAGGATAGAAGCCTGGAGTATTATAGTTTGAGGGACCTCTTGGCACCCTTTGTAATGCCCTAAGCAGCTGAATGTGGGAATTAACAATGTCACAGGAAAATGGTCAGGCCCAAAGAGTTATATCTCCCAGCAGGATTTCCATTCAGCCCATCTTTAAAAGCTCCAGTGACAAACAAATCACAGTTTGGACCCTGGCTGTTTGGACACCACACCTCAAAAGCTAAGTGGTTAATACCTTCCCTAGTGTCAAGCCCATATAACCCCTGTAGAAGAATAAAATAAGGTAGAAGAGACAGAAGATGCTGAATATCATCTGCACTTCACAAAGCACTTAGCACCAACAGGGAAAAATCTACAGCCACACTCAGCTTCAAATAGGATACAACAGATTTACTTTCATACCAGTAGAACAAGATGGATGCCTCTGAAAGATGTGTGGGCACACAGGAATTAAAACCCTGATCTATAAATCAGTGGTTCCCATCTTTAGAAGGTCCTTCTCATATCTAGCATATGCTCCAAATCTGGGTTGCTCATCAAACTATCAAATGCTGTAGTCAGGAGCCTTCACACTAGACCTTGTATCCATTCTTGCAGATAATTTTCTCCAGTGGTATTTAGTGTCATAATTATTTTTGCCTAAATGCTAGTTGGTTATGAGGCTATTGTTCACCAAGTTTCCTCTCAAGCCTCATATTATCTAGGCTCTGAAAATGCCTCCCTGTCACTCTAGTGACTGCTTGCTGCCAAAACATCCACCCCATACATAAAACATCTTTATCACCTCTAATGTTTACTGTTCTTAATTTTCAAGTCTCACAGCAACTTCTCCAGCAGCTAATAAAAACTCTATTGTTGGCATAAATACTAACCCAGAGGAAGAAAAGTTCCCCAAGCAGGTTAGTCCCATTTTGAGAAACTTAAGCTGAAGCAGCATGCTTCTGCAAAACACCAATTTTTTCACTCAGACTTGCCAAATAAACTGTACTCATAGCCAATGTCATCTTACATTGAGGCTCAAGGCTCTCCTGATGATTAGTTATTGTAATGCTTTGCTCTCACTTGCTAGATTTTGGTCCTCTTTATATTGGCTTTCTATGACAAATCTTGCAAAATACGCACACTTGTAAAAGCATTTGTGGAAGTGGCAAACTTATTAGCAAAGAGGGATAAAAGTGAATTTTGACAAAGTAATCTGAGTACTCATGCCACTAAATTCTGCCCAAGAGCTTCTGACAGGATGCAGGAAGAAAAAGGAGATCTTATATAAATAATGTTTCCAAAAAAGCTGGCCAAATCACCCTGACAGATTCTGAGTGAATATTTGCACATTCAGCAGACCAAAAGCTATTTGTACCACTTGTCATAATTCCACGTATTTATCCTACAATTTAAGTAAATTACAATACTTTACATATATTTAAAAATAAGTCAACAGCAAAGTTGCACAAAGACAGAAACCAGGAGGCTAAGACAGTAGAAAGAATAAGTTATTGAGCCTCAATGGCAGAGAATGAGCAAGTGGGCTCTCATGGTAAACATCCCCTTAAATTTCCTGCATAACCATTCAAATCAGAGATGCTGAAATGCATGGGGATCTTTGTTTTGAGAAGAGAACCATTCACATATATAATCTGTAGTTTATCCCCACAAAAATATGACAGGTCAGCAAAACTTATCTAATAGTTTAAGAACTCGGAGAAAAATAACATAATCAAACCTGTGGTAAGCTAAAAAAACAAAAAAAAAAAAAACAAAAAAAAAAAACAAAACAAAAACAAACAAAGAAACAAAAAAACACGCAGAAAAACTGCTCAGATTAAAAATTACAGAAATCTTTTTCTTTTTCCAAGTGAACTGAGTCTTAAGGTGACGAACTTCTGTGCAGTACCCCTTCGGGGCTCAAGTCTTCCCTCTTTTTTATTCATCTTGGTTTTAAAATGGTGTCAAGTTCAGATTTGCACCATGACTAAGGATAGTAGAAAGAGGCTAGCTCAGTTTCAGTTGAACATAAACCAGCTCTGATGACTTCAAGGAAACTGAAGGTTACAAGAGTCAGAAATTCAGAAAGGAGGAATGCAGTGTTGCTTTTTCTTCTTCAAGTCTGAGATACAGTCTCAGCTGCATGCATAATCTTTCCTGCCAGAGTGATGAGGATCTCAGGAACCTTGTTGTAGCTACCTGCACCTCAAGCCCAAGGGGCGTGCAATCCATTAGGTGATTTCTGCTTCAAGAACAACAGTGGTAAGGAAATTTTTCCATCTGCTGGAAGCTGCTTGCTCCATCAAATCAAGGGATAAAATTTTTTCCCCGACAGGTATTTATTATTGGCTATGTCCAACACAGCTCCCTTAACATAACGTCCTTCCCTCACCTCAGCATGTCAAGCACTGAAGTAAAAGGAAAACTTGTTCCTCAGCAACAATTCTGCAATTGGCAGCATAAACCAGAAGACAAACTGTAAGAATCTGAACTGAAATGTTCTGTTAAGAACCTTCCTCTCCCAAAGAGAACAAATATGTATTTTGTTCTTTTCACCACTCACACCTGACTTACCAACAAGGGTACTTCACACAGCAAAGAGGGAAATCTGGTCCACACCGACACTGAGCAAAAAGGGCACAGCCACAATCAAGCAAGTCTAACCCCAAGCTGATGGAGCTACATGTTGCAGTGCAGCATCCTGCAGCACCACCAGATCAGGTCTCAGATCAGCACAGCCACATCACCTGAGCACTGCACCTGAACTAACAAACTCTGTCCCTCAGCACAGAAAACGAAGTTGGCCCTGACAGTGTGCTGAAACAACTCCACTGAGTCTGGCTCCAAAAGTGACTTGGCTTTCTCTACACTCTGCTCATGAACAGTACACAGGTTTGCCCTCAGATGATACAGCCTAGGATGGAGTTCAAGCACCCTAACTCTGTCTGAAATATTATACATTTGGCCATGTCAGCTGCTGGCACAATCCTTCACCATTTTTGCTTGTTTCATGTTATGATGGCAGATCACACCACATTTAGACTCATGCAGGAAGAAAAACTAAAGGTGAATGTGCTATGCTGACTGACCTTGGTATACAAGTTACTGGGCTGCTTCTGACTGCACACTTTTCTCTCTGGGAGAGGGTTTAATGTTTGGATTTCTCTCCTGTCTCGAGAAAGCATGGATGGGATTTTCAAAAACATTCAGCACTGGCCTCCTCCTGAAGTCAATGCTACAATTCCCTGAAATCTCAGCAGGAGCAGCAGGGCAAAGCAAGACTTATGTAAACTTGTGTTAAATCCTTTCTGGGATTTTCCCAGAAAATACTGGGAAATAAAACAAAAATTTCCTCTTTTATCTGCTCTCACTTTAACTCCCTCTGTCCAGCACAGCTGGGGTTTGGGAAATAGGCAGGACTTACATAAGGAACAAGTGAGAGCTGTTTTAGAGTGAAATGAGTCCTTCTGAGTGCAAAGTGCTGCTTTCCTCAAGCAACCTTCCTGTCCTAAGCAATCTCCTCTCTGAAGAGTTTGCCACTACAGAGATGTTGCATCAAAGAACACAACACAGTCATCATGCCTGATCATTTGCTCTCAGTGAAGGACTGAGGTTAAATCAAAGCCAGCTGCTTTAGAGAGAGGCAGGCGCCTAAAAAGGAGTTAAAATAGTAAGAAAAAATGCAACCTAGAACCTACTACAATAGGAAATCTACTCTTGTAGTTCAAATAACTAACTCTAAGGTATTTCATCTTCACGCACAGAAAGGAATTTTATAACTTTAAGTCATCTTCATGTGTTGTTGTTCTGCCCTAATAACTCTGAAATGTGCTACTCATCTCTCCTAGTTAAATATCCTGTTTCACAAGCCCACTTCTAGATATCTGAAACTGCACAGCATTTCTATCTAGCTTAAGGCATCTAGCATTCCAAAGAATTAATATTTAAACTTATTATACAGGAATGAGGATTGCATTAAGCATGTAGTATTTAGCAAAACATTCACAATAATAAACTGTTGTATTACTTTTCTGAAGCAAATTTACCATTCTCTAAACTCATTATGCTCCAAACCTGACACATGTATCTATTCTCCTTTTAATACAACCAAGACTTAGATAGGATTATAGAGTGGAAGCCATCAGATTTCAATTTTTACAATGCACTTAAAATTATATTATCCTTCTTTGCCTAGGGGTTTGCTGAGTTCAGTATTTAAGTGACTTTACCATAGCAAATTATTAAAAAGCAGTGAATCACAGGACTTAGTTAAAATAATCCCAAGCCTCTCTACCTCTTCTTTGGACGCAACTCCTGTTAACATTTTTATACATATTACTTCTCTTACATCTCTTGATTATAAACAAATGGATAAAAAAACCCAATTGGTTATAACATACCATGAATTGGTCTTTTTCCTCTTATATTAGCTTTTGATTTACACCTCAGGTACGTTCTCCCAAGCCAGCACATGTAATTTATTTACAGCATTGGAAGGCAGGCAAAATACATCATCTACTGTTATCCAACCTTCTACTAGGTATTAAAATACCAGGCCCCTGGAGACACACTTCATATAGTTCAGCAAGTTCCAAAATAAACTAAACCACCAACCCCTTAAGCACTTAGAACAACAATGGAGATCTTTATTAAAAAGCTAGTTTTATAGTATTTGATAATGTTGTCTTAATGTCATTTTTCCCTCTTAACTAAATATGCAAAAAATTGTATAGGAATGTATTTGCTTTCTCTTCATTCTAAAACAACTAACAACTGTAAAAAAAATAAAAGAGAATTCAAGCACATTGTGATGATCTGACTGAGTTCAACCTTTTAATTCCTAAATTTTCTCAACATCTTAAAATAAGCTAAAGCACAGAATCTGGATTACTTTCCTCCTGCAGTGTCACATCTGATTTTCAGGTAGTCTCCTTTTGACAAATGTCCATCATTAACAGCCATTTAATACAGCCAAACTAAAGACTGTAATTAAAAAAAAAAAAAAAAAAAAAAAGAGAGAGAGAGAGAGAGACAGGAAGAAAACACCTTGTTCCACATTACTAGTGAAGCACAGATTCTGAGAACAGAAAGTACCGGGTTCCAACTGAGATTTCACATACTGGGTGCCAATAGGAGGGGAAGGAAAAGGGGGGAATTCTTTGCCTCTGTTCTTCAAAGCCTGTACAGAAAGGTACTACTGCAGTAGTCTGAACTGATACTTATCTGAACAGAGGAACAGGCCCTTGCTTTTTTTGCATGCCCCATTTAAACGCAATAAAACAGCATGAGTGGTTTTAACTGGTCATTCTGTCTGTGTCATTGTAACGCTCCCTGCTCTCAGGAGAAGATAACAGCTGGGCCATATTCAGAAACACATACTTTTGCTATTGTTTGCACATTTGTAGGGCAAGATTACACTGTACCACACTGAGTGAGCACTGCCCTTGCTTTGGAACCCTGTATTCTTTGAGTTACATCAGTGTGCTGGGAAACAACATTTGGTGGCCGAGGGGAAAAAAGCAAACAAACCCAACAGTCTATTAAAAGCGGTTTCAGGCACTGTGAAAGGATTACTAGATTGCACGCCTCGTTCAAGCTTGTTGACATATAATGATAGAAACCTGGAGTACAAAATGGAGTGGTTTACATCTATATTCCCTCTCCAATTACCCTGCCATCAACATCTTCAATAGTTCCAAAATCACTGAACAGCAGAGGTTCACATTTCTAGAATAATGGTAATCATGGTATGGAACATGGAAATTATATTCACTGATTTCTTTTCATAGCCCATACATTATTTCACTTCCCAGCTTACAGATGGATTTAATACAAACTTGTTATTTGTTCTACAAGCTTTTCCCTGTACCCAGGATAAAGAACTTCTGTAACACCAGGATTGAAATCCTGAGCCAGCTAAAGTTAGTGGCAAGCATTCTACAAATGCTAATCGTTTAGTTTTGTCCCTTCTATTCAACATACTGAGCATCTCTGCTCACTGAAAGCAGAAACAAAAAAAATTACAACCAAGTTTGTTGCAAGAAAATATCCTTCCAGAAGACACATTACGTTTAGTACTTTTACTAATACAATCTTGAAGCACTTGCTTCAAGAATTCAATCTCAGTTCTACTAAAAACTGAGATTATATTCTGCATACACTTTAACATCTTATATGTATACGGGGTTGAACTCTAACATACAAATAACCATTTAGATACAGTTTAATACATAATTTAGAATATTCTAAGTCCAAAGTATCTGTATTTGATGAGACTACTGACAGGAACACAGTAACACACATACTTAAGTACCTGCAAGATAGAGACTTAGTATTTTTTTTTAAGTATAAAAGAAGAAAGAAAAAGATACTTTTCTTCTCATCCATTTAGCAGAGCATATAATAATCCTCGTTTTGATTGCATGTATTAATGTAACATTTTAAAGGCAGAGCAAGAAACTTACTAGTTTTAACTTCACTTCCCTCAAGTAAAACCTAAGAAGTCAAAAAATCTCTTCCACAGATCAGATTTATTTCCTGTAATTTGATATTACTTGTTATTCCCTATAATTCCACACAATACTAAGACACAATACTAATAAATATGTATCCTATTCATTTCTTCCAATTGCTGTATTTTTTCCCTGAAGCAGAATAGGCTTTTTTGCTGTTACTATACAAGTACCGAATGCCTTCACATGACAGGTTGGTCGGTAGCTCTTCTGCTTTGCATTTACTAAATATTCTCTACTACCAATCCCTAAATAAGAAAAAAAGTAACTATTAGCTACAGTTAAACCTCTTAAGTTAACCCCATAAAAGGGGCATCTGCAATTCAGTGACTGCAACACAAATCATAAGAAGAACTACCTTCAGCAGCAGGTAACCAAATTATTTTCCTATTAAAGACAAGTAAGCATTTTAGCCAGTTTAAGGGAGGAGGGGACAGTCACAATTTATCCCAAATTACTTTATTCACACATTTTCCAATCTGCAGTTTCTTCTGCTTACTCCTCTTACAGAAAAATTTTAAAAATTAAGAAAACAGTAAACTAGACCATGAAATAAAAAGTAGTTGTGTAACTGCAAGCTCTGTTCAAATAAACCATTAGATTCCTTTCTGTAGTAAAGAGTTCAAATCCAGCAAGCAAGAGAACTACAATGAAAAGAAGAAAAATTTATTACTATAGCTCCATATAAAATTGAGAGACTTTAGAGATCACCATACCAGTGAGCCCAGTCCCTGTCTCCTTATCAGTTCACATAATATTTATCAGCTCTAGGCAGTCCCATTTGCTCCAGTGGGACAATTCAGGTGAACACAGACAAGGTGTAACAAAGAAAATGGCAGAATCAGTCCCAAGACCAGTCAATACACCTAATAAGTCATAAAACTAAAACATATGCTTTTGCTTAAGATCCCAACAGTATAAGCTGTTACTTACTCAGTGACTGTCCTGCTAACCCAGGGAATAGTCACAGGGGTTTACAATGGCAAGATTTAACCCCCCTCCTCAACAGCAGAAGAAAAGTAATACATTTCAATACACTGGTTGAATGTTTGCTGAAAGCAGCTATGAGAAAAAAGAAAAAAAAAAAAAAAAGAAAAGAACTACCCACTTCCTCCTTGCCTGAATAAAAAAGTACTCTCAATAAGGAAACATCCAACTACTGCAACCCGAACAGCTTATTGTTTTGCCCACTGTAAGTTGATATCTGAAGTGGTTACTGCTAAGGTCTGGGCCATTTGGATCATTTCCCAGTGGCACAACTAACAGGATAAATCTCGTCATTTCTACTGAGTCATGAATTAGGTATACCGACTGAAACTGGAAAAGAATGAAAAGAAGTGTTTCCTAGTAACAGCCATAATTAAGGTCATTAAAAAACCTGAGATATTCGACATCTTTATAGATTACTCTTTTGTCACCACTGGAGTTTTCTTTCCCAAAAGTTTCTCTTCTGTTCACAATAATTATTTTCCCCATGTTACTTTCAAAATCGCAATACCGCAGCATGAAATTCAACAAAACAGAACCAAATTCAGAGAATCCCAGGAAAATATTATGAAATGGACCTCATACCTTATGATACAGTTATTCTGTGCTGAGCAGATCAAAAATGCCTTCAAGAAGCACTTTCTGGGTACAAATACTCTACTTTGTGACACACAAAGAAACCAATGATCAAGAAGAGAGTGGTGTGTATCACAGGCAATCGTACTAGAACGACAGGCTGGTCGAAAATTGAGTGTTTATTTTCAACATCTCCCAAACAGAACAAAACATCAAGCACTGTTCCAAAATACTGATTATTTTGGTAAACAACAACTCCATCCTGCAAAGTCTGGACCAAAATTATCTGATCCCCTGAAGTAATCCTCATCTCAACCCCTCAAGTTTTCGTCTGGCTGTTCATGTAAAAAAAGACTTTGCTTAGGCATGGAAGCATTTTGCAGGATCATAACTTAAATTCTGTGAAGCAGTGTAGTTAACACTACAGAGACATCACAACAGCAGGATGCTTTTTCCCCATTGTGATTACTTCAAAGCTGCCCTTTTTATTAGTAGGGTAGTGTATCATTTTGATTGATTCTGTTTAGAAAAAAATCCAAAAATATGCAAAGGCATGTTTAGAAAAAAAATGTATTTTTTCTTTACAGGCAACTATAAAAAATTAGTTTTGCTCTTCTGCTCTCCCTACTTGCAGCTTTCAGCTGTGGATAAACCAAAACCAGGAGGCACATTCTGTAATCTAACCCAGATCATGGAGGGAATTAGTGAGTACACGGTACTCTGGGGCTGGAGATCAGGAGACACATAGCGTGATGATCTGAAATCAAGCTGTCATCAGCTTCCTTCCCAAATCATGTCATTGGGTAAATCTGAATATTTCCCTCATTCACACTTCTTAGCTATATCTTTCTATATCACATCCACATATAGCTGTTCTCTGGCCTTTATCTTCCTGAGGGAGCCAGCGTTGTTGGGGGATGATTTGCAACATTCCTTGAAAGATCAGCGTCTGTCCCAACCACAGCATAGCTCACTTATAATATCTGAAGTGATGAGACAGAGCTCTGATTTTACAGTGAGATCAGAGGGAGTAATTGAGCGACTTCTGTTATTTCTGTGGAACTGACTAAGAAGCATAGGCTGCTAAGCAGGGGCTGGCAGATAGTGATAATCACTGGGGGAACTCCAAGACACCTGAGAGGACATTAAGGCATTTGGTGACACCTTACAGGTCAGAAAGAGCACCACAGCCTACATATTTGAAATCAGATTCTAGTCTAGAATTTTACTTTCCCTAGCCTGTCCTGAAAACATCTTCACAGTGAGAAAAAAATACCCAAAAAGCAGAAAACAAAATAAAATTAAAAAAACCACTCGAGAAACCACAGTGTTGCTGTCTTTGGAAAAATCCAACATTATCCAGCAAAACACCATGCTCAGTAAATGAACCCGCTCCTGCCCATGGATGCCTCCTACTTACTCCCATGACTCAAGTCACACATATGCTGCAGCAACCACAAGGTAACACCCTGGAGAGAAAATACATTAAACAAAAAACAGCAACAAAACTTAAAACACACTTCTCAGAGGTGAAAAGGGGAAACTGATCAGTCAGGAGAAATGAATTAGCATCCTTCTCGCAGTGCCCACCTACACCTATCATAGGTCCCAAGCTCCAAGTGAATGGAAATTACACTTTTCTTCTTACTGTCCCTATACCCCTGCCCTCTGCAGGACCCACAAGAGAAAAAAACATGAAAGGAGGAGTAAATAGCACAAAGTGGCAAAAAAAAAAAAACACAAAAAAAACCAAGCAAGCATTTCAACTGTCTGTTTGGGTAGGGCAATGCAGCATGGGTAGGGTTTTAAGCTGGTATGAACCCTAGTTGAGTGGCACCAACCTCACAAGTAGTACCACAAGAGACTTGAATATCTTACAAATTCCTTTTACAGGCAGCACTCACAGCAGCACAGCAGTAGTAGAGCTCACAGCTGTCTCCCAATACTTTGTGAACCCTCCTTCTCCTCCCTCCAAACCTGGTTCTGTGTAACAGACCTACATTTCATTCTTACCAAACATTAACAACCTTTTTTATTTTTTTTTTTAATCGGGAGAGGAGAATTGCAGCACTAACAAACAGAAAAATAAAAAGGTAATTTATAACCTGTTGCTCCACTCTGTCTGTATTCACTGGTGATGA
The DNA here is from genome assembly GCA_023637945.1 of Phaethornis superciliosus. Taxonomy (NCBI): domain Eukaryota; kingdom Metazoa; phylum Chordata; class Aves; order Apodiformes; family Trochilidae; genus Phaethornis; species Phaethornis superciliosus. Next base: position 25,487,269 of record JAJQWJ010000009.1, read on the forward strand.
ACAAACACATCCTACAGTTTGTAGGACAGACCTCGCACAGATTGAGGTGTTCATTAACATAACTTCATGGCAATGAAAGGTGCCATCACCCTAGGTAACAAGCTCACAAAAGAAAATGTTACCAATCCAAGGGCATGCAGTCTACTTTTACTTTTCAGAAGAATGGACAGAAAGGGATGCACTGAAAAAAAATCTTAGTGGGAACTGTCTTAAGATAACAGGACGTGTATCTCTAAAATAGGGAATAGGAAAGGACTGAGAAAAAAAAATTACCTTTTTAACATTACAAAAAACATTGCTTTAATCACCCTAGGGGCACATATGTGTCTGCAAGTGGCTCTGGGGCATAAAGGAACACTTGAATTCCCTTTTAATCCACACAGTGATACCTTAGAGGGATTACTTTAAAACTAAAATTTGATTAACAAATTCCATCTCAATTACCAAGCTCTGCCTCAAAAGGGTAACTAACAGACTTCAGTGGGCAATTCCTAACCTAATTTTTTAACAACAGATAGATGAAAATTGGGCATTTGTTAACCAGCAGAATTTGACCTTACACCATGCCTTTCATGCACCAGGAATCCCGAGGATTCACTGCCTGAATCCAGAATTTGTAACACCTCCTTGAAATACAAACTATAAATCCAAGCAACCGTGGTGGAACTGCTGAATAAGAACGAGGCATTTATTGTCAGTCAGGCATACTCACAAAAAACCATCCCACACTGAAGCTCAGGACAGACTAACCCAGTGTTCAGCACCATCCTCAAAACAACTGACAAGCAGTCACTCAGAACTAAAGATGCAGGTCTCAGGATTTTTTAAGCAATACTGAGAAACACTCTGCTTCCCATCAGAAAAAGCACAATCTGTGCCTCCAAGGTGCACAGAAAAAAAAAACAAAAAAGAAAAACGGAGTTTTCAAGCTTGCTGTTAAATAAACAAGTTAGAAAACATCCAGCAGACCAAAATGAAGTGGGGGAAAGGGGGAAAAAAAACCAACAGCACACAACACACCTTGGTAAACATTTTTGTTTGGTGGTTGAATAATTATTTTGTGTGTGTGTGGTGGTAGTATTCGGTTCATGCAATTTTTAAACTCACCCTTCATGCTTTGATGTTTCTGCTGCTGGAAATAATCTTTGGAGCCCCTAGCACATCGCAGCTCCTGAGCCCTCGGCAGAATCGGGATCCTCTCGAATATGCTGGCTCTTTTGGGGATGAAATCGAGCAGAGGCGCTGACATTTCAGGGGGGCTCTGGTGAGGCTCCGTGTGGTCACCGCCGTTGCTGACAGTTACTTTAAAGGACATCTGAGGATTCAAGAGAGCTTTACCAGTGCCGGGACGAGTCACCCGCGACGGTTCCTTCAGAGGCGCTCCCTGGCATTTACCGGTTACCTCGAAGCGGGCCGGACCGGCGTTGACTGTCTGACCCCCTGCAAGCTCACAGTGCATGTCCGCGTCCTGCCACAGCCCGGGCTCTCGCCGCTCTCCTGCACCGAGCGGTACACGGGGTGTCAGCGCCGGCGGCCACCTCAGACCCCGCCGCCGGTCACCTCAGACCCCGCCGCCGGTCACCTCAGACCCCACCGCCGGTCACCGCCTCAGACCTCACCGCCGGTCACCTCAGACCCCACCGCCGGTCACCTCAGACCCCACCGCCGGTCACCGCCTCAGACCTCACCGCCGGTCACCTCAGACCCCGCTGGCGGCAGCCGCCTCAGACCCCGCCGCGCGCGCCGCCAACGGCCGTTAACCGCCGCCCGGGTGGGCGCGAGGCTGCCCGCGGGAGCAGGGAGTCTGAGGCGGCCCCCGCAGCCCCGCTCGGCTCCCTCACGCACACCGGCCGCAGGGGGAAGTAAACGGAGAAGGGGTAGAAGGGCTCAGACCGCGGCAGCTCGCCGGTGAAGGATAGGGAGTCCGGCGCCTCGCGTCGGCTTTCCCCTTTCTCCAGGCAACACCGCCGGGCTTTTCGTAACCGCTCCCGGGAAGGAGAGACCAAGCCGGGAGGGGAGAGGGCCCGGCACACGGCCGGGGCTGTATCGGGGCCGGTGCTTTTCAAACGAGGCTTTCAAGCAGCGGCCGCCCAGGCAACGGCGGACGCGGCGGCAGCGCACGCAACGCCGTGGGGCGTGTTTGCCCTCGCCGGGCGTTCACGGCGGCCCCTGGGTCACCGGCCTCGGAAAGGGACCGAGAAGTGCGTGAGGGAGATCCCGCCCGGGCAGCTCCTGGGTGACAGCCGCGCCCCCCGCGCTCCTACCTGGGAGGGGCCGCCCGGGGGGACGCGCTGCCCGCCGGCTCCCGCCGCGCCCCGTCCTGCCGCCGCGCCCGGCTCATGGGCTCAGCCCCGCTCCCCCGCCGCAGGGCCGGCTGCCTGAGCGAAGGCGGCCCGGGCCATTATCCTGGCTGGGTTGCAGAGCCAGCCCTTCGCTCGGGCCAGTCGGGGCGGGCAGGGGGAGGGCTGTGCCGCCGGAGCCGCCCCTCGGGGCTTTGACAGCGGTGCGGCGAGGAGCGGGGTCCGCCCGCGGGCTGGGTAGCCCCTGACGGAGAAGGGGAGGAAGCTGGGGACCCCGCGAGTGTCGGGAGAGGGTCAGCACCTCCCTGCTCTTCCCCGCTTGCCTCCGCAGTGGTCTGTGTATTTCCCCCTTCCCCTCCAGGGACCCCCATGGCCAGGCGTCCCTCTGCCCCAGCGCCAGACGCACGAACCATGGGACACCCGCAAACCACCCAGCAGCACCCTATAAACAACTTCTGTGTGAAAGCCACAGCAACTGCAGCGTGTCACGGAGGAGCAGCGGGAGACAGCAAAAGCCTTGCCAGCGGCCCGGGCCTGGGAAGCAGGGGATGTGTCGTAAGTGGGTACAACCTGGCCAAGGCAGCTCCTCAATGATGTGGTTTAGGTGCATTCAGTGATTTTGCCTTTCTGGTGGCCGTGAACCATTCCCTTCTCATCCTACAGGTGCCTGGAGCTGTAGAGACAATGAAGAGCAAGCAGCCCAGAGCAGTGCCATTTGTGCTGGCTCCTCCTGGGCCAGCTTGGGTCTGGAAGCAATCTAGCTGGGTTTATTAGCTTGGGCCTGGTTCCAAGCAAATGCAGGCTGAGCTATGATGTGCAGCTTTGCACCAGCAAGCTTTACCAGCCCATTCATTGCTGGCTCAGGGATGCCTGCACCCCACTGCTCTGCGTGCTGCTGTGGGCACAGGTGCAGCACTGCAGGTCTGTAACATGCCAGGAGAGCTCAAAGAGACAAACAACTTGGTGTCACCTCTGGTTTACATGGGTGTTAATCAAATAGACAGCTGGTTGGAAATCATGCCTGTTCACATCAAACCTAAAGAAGAGATTTGGGAGATTTAGCACGAGAAGGAGGGACAACTACTGAACTGGCATCCTGCTACACACCCCTCCTGAGGAGCATCCTGCAGCCAGACAAGAGAGAGCTTCACCTTTTCACAGCACAGATGCTGCACAGAATGCCTCACAGTTTTACCCATCCTGTCAAGTAACACATGTCACCCTGTGGAGTAAAGAAATGGTCAAGCCAGGAGGGCATGGCTTTTTCCTGGCAAATTCTAGGAGTGTTGTGGATTTGTTCAGAGGGAGCCGACTCTCCATAAAAGACACAAGATCTTCAGATGGAACAAACAGTTCTGGGAGCAGAAGTACTGATAAAGACTCATCTGCAGTGCCTCTCCCCTTTCCTGCACTGTGTGGATGCCCTGAGGTCTATAAAAGCAGGAGCTTGCCAGCTTTTCCCCACAGCAAGGGCACTAATAGGGTATTTTTCTTCTGTAAGACCATGTCTTAAATTGTCAGAAGTTAATATATCTCTGTCAAAAAGGATCGAAAACTGGTAAATGTCCTCAGAACGTGCTAGTGAGAGCAAGATGCTACAAAAAGATAAATTCCCACCTCACCTCTGTAAAAGAACAAAACTAAATATTGACTAGCTGGCACAAACACTGAATTGTAATGGTGACATCCTGCTGGTTTATAGAAACACAGTAAAAATATCCAGCACACCTTATCCCTCTGCATGGCTGTTCTCTACAGCCACACAACACCTCTCAGTGTTCTGCTAACCTACACCTATTCCCTGGTCCCACCTGCCTGTGGGACACTCAGGACTGAACCACTCTTCAGTTTGGAAATGCAAAAGTCACCTGGCAGTGCCACCAGGAACAGTAATTATTTAGGACACAAACACACTGTGGTAACAGTCTACACCCCAGTGACGTGAATGGGCAGTAAAATTTACTGAGGGAAATATTATTGCAGAACACAGTGTAACCAGGGTAATGCTGCTGCTTCCAGTGCAGGAAAACACAAGGAGATCCTGACCATAGCCTCAGATTGTGCAAATCATTACATTTGTATTGATACATACAGCCTAAGTAGCTAAAATAGAGGTTTTCCTAGAAAACAGGTAGTTTTGCATATATCATATAACTTCTGAGAGGGATTTTCTTTCATGGTTAGGGATCTCCCCGCAGAAAGCAGGGAAAGGACAGACTGCAGCAGCTCGGCTGCCCTGGTCACATTAACCCCTAGCATTCTGAATTCCCTATCTCAGGCCACGCACGTCCTGCTCTGAACCGCTCCTTCATTCCAAGCTTTTTCCTGGCCATCCCCATTCTCCTGAACATTCTGCAGACTGCCGGGAGGTGCCGCCACTCGCCCAGCAATGCTGCAGGGATGGGGACACTCAGAGATGCTCTGAGGGGGGAAGAAGAAAAGGCTTTTCCACACAGGTGGCCAGGAAGGCTTCGGTCTGAAGCACATCACGGCTCCAGCTTCAACAACGCAAAAAAAATGAAGCCTTCAAGGTAAATTTCTCCATGGCAGATCTTCTTGCCCAGGTAGCCAAGAAGGCCAATGGCATCCTGGCCTGGATCAGGAACAGCGTGGCCAGCAGGTCCAGGGAAGGGATTCTGCCCCTGTACTCAGCCCTGGTGAGGCCACAGCTCGAGTCCTGTGTCCAGTTCTGGGCCCCTCAGTTCAGGAAGGAGATTGAGGTCCTGGAGCAGGTCCAAAGGAGGGCAACCAGGCTGGTGAAGGGATCCAGCACAAGTCCTGTGAGGAGAGGCTGAGGGAGCTGGGGGTGTTCAGCCTGGAGAAGAGGAGGCTCAGGGGAGACCTCATCGCTCTCTACAACTCCCTGAAAGGAGGCTGGAGCCAGGGGGGGGTTGGGCTCTTTTTCCAGGCAACTTTCAACAAGACAAGAGGGCATGGACTTAAGTTGTGCCAGGGGAAGTTTAGGTTGGGTATTAGAAAGAATTTCTTCACAGAGAGGGTGATCAGACATTGGAATGGGCTGCCCAGGGAAGTAGTGGATTCTCCATCCCTGGAGATATTTAAAAAGAGCCTGGATGTGGCACTCAGTGCCATGGGCTGGGAACCACAGCGGGAGTGGATCAAGGGTTGGACTTGATGAGCTCTGAGGTCCCTTCCAACCCAGCCCATTCTATGATTCTGTGATTCCCACAGAGATGTAGGTCAAGCTGCAGGTACAGATGTTCCTTCAAGAGGAAATAAGGCCCATAGACACAAACCTTCTCTCTCACACCACTATTTCCTCAGTTTCAAGCTAGACACTGGCAGCTTCTCTGTCTTTCCTGGGACTGTCCAGCTGGGGATCCATCCCCAGGCCTAAGCAAGGGAAGCAGGAAGCAGATGGACATCCTTCTCCAGACCGAGCTGTGCTTCATAGAGACCTGACACCATCAGCTCTTCCAAAGCAATGACTTGGCTCCTCCAGCAAGGAGGAGGGATAAGGGTTGGGAAGAGCCTCCCTGCTGAATCAGAGACTCTTCATATGTTTGGGTTCTGGAACAAAGGCCAAGCAAGTACAAACGTGGCTGCTAAGAGTGTTTTATGCCCTAGGTCACCATGACTCTGCTGTATGCACAGACTGTACAGCAAATACCAGTTCACCCAATGTTGTCACTACATCCATGAGCTGGGTGTCTCCCCTCCTTGTGTCCTTGTGTAAATCAGACACTGGCCTCTCTCCCCATGAGAGCAATCCTCTCCCTTTGGCAGGAGGGGGGTAAGATTTCTCCATATTCACTGCCTTCCTCAGCATTCCTGGTTGCCAAGGGTTGCTGTGGCCATGGGTCATAGCATGACCCACAGCAAGTCCAATTGCCTCCTCCCTCTGTCAATGAAGTCTCCACCACCAAAGCAGACCTTCCAGTTGAGGCAGACAGGCCATCTTTAGTGCCTGAAGGTAGTCTCTGGGGGTTGCTTTGTTTTGAGTTGGATATTACAGGGGAGGTTGCAATCTGGGATAACAAACATCCAGAGGAATGCAACTGCTTGTCTGAATCTCCTCTCCCTAGGTCAAGCAGGTAGGACACAGATGTTAAGTAACCAGAGACTCACTCATCTGCCCATTGACTCCTAGCTGGTGACCAAAGAAAGAACAGGCAGTGGCCTATGGCTAGCTCAGGCTGGGGTGAAATTATATCTCATAGCAACTAAGAAAAAGCCAGGACATAGACAATGGTGCCTGTTGTACCGACTGGCATCCTTGTAGCCAGATGACACTGAAACACCAACAAGTTCCCCACCCTTCTGATTCTGAACATCAGTAGTGATAGGACAAGGCTGTGACACGAAAACCAGCTCCCACATCATGCTAGCCACAAAAAACAAGGTAGTCCTGGACCACCACAACTCAGCTAACATACCTGAGCCCTGAGCACACAAGGCCACATCACACCAGGCACAACTCAAAGCTTACACAGGACAGTGAGATGAAAACCTAAATTTATACAAGTTTGATACTTCAGTGTTTCCCTGCTGATACCAGACAAGATCAGTCACTGCCACAACGGTGTGTTTCTCAAACAGGTGTTTAGGCAGACACACAGCCTCTTTGCTCCAGGCAGCATCAGTCCCTGTGGTCACAGCTGCACCAGCAGAGGCAAAAGCTGTCCTGGCTTGACATGATCCTGCCTGGGAGCTAAATACACATGAGGACAAGGACAGATCATCTGTAAAAGATGAGGGAAAGGAAAATCTGTAAAGGGGACCCCAGTTCACCAAATCCAGTCTTGAAAGTGGGCTCTTTACCTTTGTCAGGTGTGGACAGTTGTAAGTGGCCTCAGCTGCTCACAAACCACATCTTCAAGAACCTTTTAGAAGATGAAAACTCCAGTTCCCCAAGAAGTCCTTCTGTGGGAGGAGAGGAATGAAGCAGGATAGATACAGGTAAAGTGAGCTGTGCAGAGCAAACAAGCAGACATGAAGTATTAATCTCTAGTTCACATACTGAAATCCCTGCTTCTGCTCCAGCAGGTAACAAAATTAAATTTCAAAGGGACACAACTGAAATTGTGAGGCCTTTGTGGGACTGCTGCCATGTAGACAGAGATGGGAGGTGTAACCCTAAGCATTCTGTTAATATAGGGCAAAACAAGCTCTCTGGTGGGAGAAATAACAAACTTTGTTATAAATAATGAGCAACGAGCTGTCGATTCACACACAGCAGTTTATTTACAAAGGCGTGCCAAGTCCAGACTTGTTTTTGTTTTAATGTACTGCAGCACAGATAGTAAAAAAGAAATAACCAAACAAAAACTGAGCCAATGGGATTGTCTCTGCAAGCTTGCTTGTTTCTTAGAGATTGCCTTTATCCCTTTAAGGCAGCACAAAGCTCTTCTTTATAGTGGTTTTTAAATGACCTCCTAAATTAAGACAGCAGGGTCAAACTGACCACATGTTATCTAGTGATGTACTCAACTATTGCCTCATAACTTACAGATTTGCTTATAGCTCTAGCAGTTAAAGAAGTTCCTCAGATAACTGTGACTGATCTTTTAAAATAACTTTTTAAAATGCCTCTTTTCAATAGTTTGCATATTTGGGCGAAACTGTACAGTAATCTGGAATCCACCTTTGTCTTCCACAGACTGCAAGAATCAACAGCATCTCCAAAAAGCCACTGTAACACTACAGATCTCCTCCTCCCTCCTGTCTCCCAAGGTAATGCACAGATCATTCTAGAGGACTTGAAGGGGGGGGAAAAAAAAAGCTCTGAATAAGGGTGTAAACAGCCTCCATTCAGGATGTGGCTGTTTACACCTGAAGTGAGCTTCCTCAAGCATCCATCTGTACAATTTGTCTGCATCAGCACATAGATGTATCTCTCACACCACACATACACAACACAGGTAGTAAAATACACTTAAGTCCCAAACCAACAAACAAAAAATTAGGACAGCACAACTTAAAAATATTTAGCTTGTAAAAACCAATCCTCAGCAGTGGGACATGTCAGGACTAGAATTACTGGTACAGCCTCTATTCACACCCAGTATAAATGAGTTATAGTACTGGCTTTATAACATGGCCCTGCAGTCATCTTGCCTGGGGATCCATATATTCAATGCACTGCAGATAGTGATTGCTGAATGAGCAGCTCTTCATTCAGCTATTTTCTCTTTATTGGCATAGTGTCTGGACCACACACTGAATACATTTACTGCACATCAGCCAAGCCCTGCTCAGAATAGAGAATTATTTTCTCCAGGGCATCTCTTTGCTGTCCATCACTGCTGTGCATCCCTACCACAAATTGGTAGCCTAACAATTTGCAAACAAATCATTACTTATCATCAATGGAGGTGAGGGAGGGTGGGGTTATAGACTAAACCCCATTTTACAACAGAAGCCAAAAGCTTCATTTTGAGTGCTAAACTTATGTCAAAGAGTGACTGCTTGCCCCAGCCCTTGCTCCAGGTTATTTAGCATTTCCCATCATTGTATATAGTGGAGCATATTTCCAGTTCCCTCAGTTAAACTCATTGGTGAAGCATGCAGAAACTGGGAGATGGGCTGAGTGGCCTCCATTGAAGAGCTGAAGTGCAGCACAGGCTCTCTGTAACAAAGGCAAACACTATGAGAGTGGACTTTCTCTTCCCACAACAACCTTTATGGTTGTTAATAAATCCTTCCCCAGACCAGGCTGCCAGGGCCTGCAAAGGCAACACACCCAACCCCAGTCCTCAATTTGATTTTTTTAGGTCACATTTTTCTCTGAAATTCTTGCTACTTTTTTGAACTAACTCTTAAAGGGAATAAAAAAAAAAAAAAAAAAAGATAACCCCTATGCTACCTCCACCTACTAGAAGCATCAGGTAGTGTATCCAGCATGCCATGCTGGGAGCTATTCCCCCTGTAAGCTGTGTTTTGATCTCATGGCAGGCTCCAGAGACACCATGTTCATTTATCTCCTGCCTGACTGGCTCTACTGTAGTCCCAAGATTTCTGCAAGAGCAGAAAGGTGAGGTCTTCTCTAATTTAGTTTTTTTACTTCTGAGATCATAGAGGAATGTTGGTTTTGCTCTCTCTCACAGCCTGGTTTTTCAGACTCAAGGGAGATGCATGGTTTGGTTATCTTACAGGTGTGTTCAAAGCTGATATACCAGATACAGCTCTTTCCTGTGAGTCTGCAGTGAAGGGAAGCAACATTGTGATGTGGGAACATCCCCTTGCAACACAAGAGCTTGGCAAGCCACACTCCGGGTATACCCACGGCACCCAAATCCCTTTGATCCACATAGCAAACATGTTAAACACAGTCCTGGTGATGGAAAACACCAAGACCACAGGGAAAAGAAAGGGGGTGGATAGTGGGGAGTGTCCTCAACTTGGAGCATTGTAGTGATGGGAGTGGGGGGAGCATGGCTGCCATCAGCCATGAAGCCCCAGAGCTATCAAATGCCTGCTTGAACATCACTGCAAGCTGCCCCATTTATCCACCATTCAGCAGGTGCTCCCAGAACCACCCCATATGGATTCACACACAAATGCAATTGCCCACAGTGCCAGGACCTCCCCCCCCACCCTTCCAGGCAGAACATTACTTCCCCACATGGCCCATTCCAGTAGCTGGGGGGGAAATCTGGTGACCACACAACCCACAGACTGCATAACTTGCCTGTGACTGAACAGGTCCCAGAAAATTCAGCAGGAAGAGACCAATAGTTCCATGGTTGCAGCTGGATGCATCCGCAGGGGTGCTTGCCTTGCCCTCAGAGCCATGTGTGTGTTTCAGGAGGTGGGAAGATGGCTGCTTGAGGCCTTAAGACACGGAGCAGAGTGGATACAATACAGCCTCTGTTCAAAGTAAGCAGCAACAGAATCGAAACCACTTCATTTCAAGGGTGCATTCAGGCTCTGAGCTGCAATTGGCATCGAGACAATTCTCCAAAGTGGCAAAGTGCTCCTGTTGAGGGAGCAAGACCTGCCTGGCTCCCTCAGACAGCAGCATGCAATCGTTTCCAAGGATAAGGCCACCACATTTGTCCATCCACAGATTGAATTTTCAAAGTTGTATCTCAGAAAATGAAGCAGGGTAGGGTTTGGGGTTTTTCTTTCATATTACAAGAGACTGTTGGGGAGCTAAAGCCTCTGTTTCATTACTGCATTCTAATAGGAAAACAGATCTGAACAATCTGCAGCTGCAGTGGAAATAATTTCAGACATTCTTGACTGCTGCCCACCTGTAGGGAGAGGCAGGGAGAGGCAGGTAGTTCACAGGGTTACCAGAAGAGCCATCAAACCAAATGCTATCAGTTTCACTTGTGCATTTGGTATGCAATCCAGCAAGAAGATGCAGCTCAGCTTTGAGATGACTGAACAGATGAGAAATATTATGAGGCTTGAGGGATCCAATTTAACTGCAGTTACATAGAAACCAACTGCAAAAAGGCTTTTTTTTTTTTTAGCTCATTATCCAGAATGTAGAAATGAACTTGACTCTTCTCATCTCTCACAGAGGCTTCACAGATGGATTATTTTTATGTTAAGACAGAAGTCATAAAATAACTTGAAACACCAGCACAGTTTGCCAGGGGAATATAATATTTCCAAAACCAACACTAGAATGTTGTCCCTGTTTGAGTTGTGTAAGGTAGTTACTGCATCTTCAGAAGGCACAATGTATACTTTATGTTATAGTACACTTACATTAAAAGCATAAGATTCTACAAAATATGCACTTTTAAGTAAAGGCTTAAAGAAGAAGAAAAAAAAAAAAGGTCTACAGCTCTTAAAGAATTGGAGCTTTTAAGGAAACCACAAAGCAATCAGCTTTTGAAAGCTCTTCTGTCATACAGAGGATGCCATGAATCACACACATTAGCAGATGTCATGTGCAAATCTGCTCCAACAGGAGGACAGACATCAATTGCTTTGGCATTGAAAAGAACTCTCCATTTTAATCCTGCTGCTGTGAGCCATAACACTGTTAAATTACAGCTTATAGTTGTGGGAGTGTTGCAGAAAATAAGAGAGCAATAAAATACATATATATATTCTGCACCTGTTTCGATGCATGAAAATTTTATTTGAAACTTTTGGCTGAAGTATTTGGGTCAACAACTACACCTGAGGTACTAGCTAAAGCACCATTTTAACTCCAGGTGCACATTGCAATACCAGAAAACAAACAAATTAAATTATTTAATAAGCCAGGCAGGCGAGAGGCTTTAACATACCAGTCAAACCTGTGGAAGAAGTTAAGCTTGGGGAGGCTTTGTGTTCAACCTGTAAATATAATGAAAGGCTGTCCATCACCTTATAGTTCTAATTTCCACTATCAAATCTAACAAGAGCAGTTGCTGCATTACAAGAAAATTAGGGGTGTCTGTGGAGGAAGAAATAAATTTATAGATCTCATTGTAGATTTGGGGTTTTCTATTCTACTCAAACCTTACAAATCCCCCTAAACTGAAACATTACTGCTACACAACTCACTATCAGCTGATCACTTCATCACACCAACATGACACTTCAGCCATCTTCAGACCACAGGTCCTCTATGGAGAAAAAAACCCAAAACATAGGACTAACAGCATTGAAGAGAATGTAAGGAAAATAATCCTAAGTTTGTTTCTCCTTATCACACTAAATTAACTACAAGACCATTTAGCTTACTGTTATCTCGAGGAAATTATACAGTAAAGTACTGCAGCAACATCTAAGCTCTTCATGCTCCACATGTTTTCTAGCGTAGATATTGCCATAACTGGAATCAATTTAAAATGGAGTAGTTAATTTTCAAACAACCAAGACAGGTTTACTTCCAGATAAAAAGCTTAAAAAACGTTTTCCACAAGTCATTTTTTTACCAGTAGCTACAAATAGTGTATATTATTTTGAAAAAGTTGGTTATACTGCAAACATCCTTCCCATCTACCTTAACAGAAAGCTGTTGATCTAAACTTTATTTCACAGTATCATGGGAGTTTTATCTATAAAAGTTTATTATACTTGGAGTTTTACTAGATGCAGTAATGCTTCCTCTATGTTTCAGTGTAGATCAGAACTTAGTACCCTAAGTCACCTTAAACATAAAATCCAAGCTGCTAGCTTCTCAACAAGTATTTGTGTCTTGACAATGCCTTTCTGCACACCCATTTTACTCTGAAGGAGTATTTCTATCTTACAGCAGAGTAGCATGTTTTATTCCTGGGGACATCTGTCTCCTACTCTTAAAGTGCACACTTCATCTGCACTAAAAGTGTTACTAATTGAATTTATGAAACATTTAAGCACACTAAGTAGCTGTGTAAATCTCTACTCAGTCTTTTATCAGAAAAGGGTAGGGATAGAATACATCATGAAAAGCAGTGAAGGATCTGAGTGACAAAGGAATTCTGATAATCTCAAATGTCACAGTCTTGCCCAGAGTAAGACCTGATACTCTCTCATTTGTAAGTGACATGAAGAGAATGCAATATCAATTTAAAAAATGTTTTATTATACAAAAAATGAACCAAACCCGAAAGAGCTGTTCTACAGTTCTAAGAGTTTTCTTCTGTGATTTGTACTTCCATATGCTTTTCCAAAAGGCCAAGACAAAGAAGCTCATTAGTCCCACTTTCTTCTTACCAAGAGTGTTGAAAAAAAAAAAAGCTGCATCAAAATCTGTTATTTATTCTTTGTATTCCAAGAACTGCTGAAGTCTTTTCTTATGTTCTGTAGACACTTGCACTGCACTAAAAACAACAAATGCAGAACATAAGATTTACATTAAGTGTAATACACCACAAAAATAAAGCCTCATGCCAAAATTAAGTATACACTGAAATCAACAGTTATACTGAAACTAAATTTTTGAAAACCCAGCTGTATAAAAGACCTATGTTCCAAGACAGAAAAAAAGGTAAATCAACGCTTAAAACTGTAAATTCTTAACCTCAACAGATTCCTCCACTACTAATAGACCCTTGTCCCATGAAGCCTAGCCCAGTTCCTTAGCTCTAAACGCACATAAACAATTGTTTAACTTTTAAGAATTCTTTAGGTAAGAATGATCTCTCCTGAATATCAAGCACTTCCAAACTAAGTGACATTTCACCCCCACAGAGAAAGATGGACACATACTGCAGGAAGTTTCAGTTGCACATACTCAGAGGCCAAGTGTGACAGTCTGCCTGCTGCCACAGGATCTGAGAAAGAGCCACCAGACAACCCAGCAGCAAGGGAATTTGATCATTTGGACTCTTCATAGGATCCTCAGGATTCTTTTTCTACAGAACAGATAATTGTCTCGAGTTGATTTACTTTCTTTGCAGCATCTAAGAGTAATTAAATGAGTAGCATTCATGGAGTGCTTCTACAGAGTCCATGGAAAGTGACTAAGAATAACTGGCCAGAACTCTATGAATAATGCTTTTAAAGGGGACAATGCACCTATGCAACAATTTAAAGTTCCACAAATCTAACTACTAAAATACCACGTTAGACTAATGACCCGAAGGGATGTTTGGCCAAACTTCCCTTTTCACAGAACCTGTAGTAACATTAACTAGAACTAAATTTAGCAAGCAAGCAATGATGAAGGAGTTCTTACTTTAAGTGCTCTCCAAAGACAGTAGTTATCCTGTAGATCGCTGTTTTCAGAGATGCTCTGAGTGCAAATCGCAGCGTTTTGTAGGATGTGTCCACCAGACTTCCTGAAATCCTGGGGGGTTTGCTAGAAACATGAGGCAGCTTGAAATACCTGTCTACAACCTGATTGAGAAAAACATAAATGAACTTGTTTCATCTGCCCAGTTAGTTCACAATGTAACTCGCAACACGCTTACGTCAAATAAAGCAAAAGTTCAGAAGTCATCAAGACACACAAAAATGTACTGGAGACAGAGCCTGACCTTGCATTTCCTGACCCTCAACATGAACACATAACCAAGATTATCTGTTAATGAGTCTTAAATGCTAAGCCCAGAACACACTGCAGTAGAGATACAATTCTGTCCTTGATTATGACTTGTTTCTTTCAAAAACAAGAGTATTGCCTTTTTTTTCTTTCTTCTCCCTTGAGTGCCTGTTCTTGGAATAGATGGCTTACACTGAAGAACCTTAATAAATACTCTAAATTCTTTCCAAGAATCTCCATTAAGGCAGTGTAAAATGATTACGTCAGTAAGAGAGGCACAGCCTTGGAAACAAATCTGGATTTTTTAAAAATAGGTATTACACAAGCATCAGTTAATTTGAGAGTAATGTCTTAGTACTAGCAGAGAAACATCACCCAGATCTTATCTCTTGTGATTTGCAATGTGTCCAAGGGCTCCAGGTTGCAGAAGGAATTGTGTACAGCCAAATAAAGATTAAGTCCTAACTATTCATAAAGTTCTATATTATAATTTCTGCACTCCTGAAATAAGTTTTTAGATGATCACAAAGTAACAGTTTATATATGAAACATTCCATTAAAAACATGCTTTCTGTTTTTACATTAAATAAAACAAACAAGGTTTTTATTCAGCTGTTTCATAATGCACATGGTGGAAACGTTGTTTGCTTTAGATTAACTGCAGAAGAATTGTTACAGCGGTAACAATTCTAATGTTATGACTGGTCAGCAAGGTCAAAACCCAAAATTAACAAAACTCCTTCTCCTCTCCTAAACTTGTTCTGCAGTAAGGAAAAGTTAATGGTTTTCACCTCCTGTAGAGTCAGCAAAGTATTCAGGATAGCTGGCAGTGTAGTTTGGACAACTCCAAATTGGTCTTCAGCAAAGGAGGCTGCTACCAAATGAGACAGACCTGGGAAAAAAATGTAGTTTGCTATAATTACTGAATTCTCAATTCTGAAGCATCAGCAAAGATCATGGTTTTGCCTGAAGATTCTACTAGTGTGTTGGAATTCATCTGGGTTTACTGCAACCAGTTGACAGTTACCTCAGCTCTGGCTTGCTTCAGGACTAAAACAGTCACCAGCTGTACAATAATTTGAGGTTGGTGATAAGGCAAGAGATATTATCTATAGAATAAATTTCAAAAAAAGCATTGGCTCACTCTTTCCCTCTGCTCTGCTGAGAGCTGTACCTGACATCAACCAAGAGACAGGACAATTCTTCTGGCCATAAACAAACATTTCCAGATCACTCAACTTTCTTTGTTCAGCTTATGTGAGAAACACTCTCTACCACTTCAGAAGAGACCTTGATTTAGTTTTAAGTCCCTAACAAGGGACAGAGATTTTCTTGTTTATCATATTTAAGAAAATTGCAGCCTAGCCCTCTGCTCTTAGTTAAAACACAAGCAGTATCTTCTGCTTCTCTGCAAACAATGTGTGGTTCTTCTCTCCCAGCTCTCTACATCCCAACTTATTACCTCCAATCTGACAGTCTGATATACCTGCCCATAGAATATATAACCTAGGAAAAAAAGTCACCTTTTGCACAGACAAATCTAATAAAAGATTCTATCAATACCAGTATTTGCTCGTGGCTTTGAGACAAACACAAAAATCCCACAGTGCAGCCATGTAGTTCTTTTCATACCATCTTTTTCTGTTTATTTGTTAGGTTACTACCTGAGTGCCTCCCTACCTCAACACTCCATGATTAACAGAGAAAGGCTCAGAGCCTTTAGTCAAAAAACTGTTGTAAACAGACATCATAAATATGTTACTGAGAGTAAAACAATAACTGTAAAACTGATACATGGGTTCATACAGGAGAGAAGCAACAGAAATTTTTAGGAATCTCTACCAAACCTCTACAGAACATAAAAATACAGAGAGGGTCTCAAAGTAACAAATGAATTAGATCATAATTCCTGTTGGTATCTGAAATGTTGTCACACTTTTGTAAAAACAGATTCAACAATTATTCTTCCATTATGTTTCTAAAGCCCAGAGCCACAGAAACCTGGAGTTAGATCCTTCTAGTTGTAGCTCTGTGAGCCAACAGAATGGAACACCTCAGAATAGAAACTGCTTACCTTCCAAAGCCCAGATGTGCATTTGGGCATCAGAGAACACAGCCTGGATGGAGGCTTCTGGGTGCTGAGAAGAAATCAAAGCATTTTGAGTGCACATTAGAAATAATACCACCAAAACAGCACGTTTCAATTAAGGTACTAAACATCTGATGATCTCTCCTCTCAGAAAAGATCAGCCAAGCTGACAGGTTGCAGGGAATACCCAGAAAAATCTGATCTTTGAAAAAACTAAAATTCTCTTTGGACAGGAGCTGCCCACAAAGCTACAGACAGTTGGGACTTGCAGAAAAGAAAGTATATGGACTAACTAATTTCCAAGGGCTAAATGGGTGATACTATTCCCCCAGGCCTATTTCTTGAGCTTTCTTGCCTCAGTCTCTGGTCCAAACCATAACTGATCAGAAAACATTGTTTTACATGAAAGCATAAACCATTATCACAAACACAGAAAAGAGACACATACAAAAATGTGATCTCTACTTGCAAGAAACATTTAAAACACTGAGAAAGACTTAAAGTAAGGGGGGATGCTTCTGTAAAACTCAACTGAGTTCAATTATGCTAAGGGTGCATGACCCCATTGTTTTTGTGTCAATACCATACAAAATTAGTTTAAGTGTTCAAGTTCACCTGAAAAGCAGTAATACTATCAGTACCACTATTCCATAAGGAGAAATTCCCCAAATTCTACCTACCACTTTCTCCACAAAAGAAAACTATGAAGAATTCATTTGATACACTCACCTAACAAAGAGTAGCTGGCTGAATTTTAACATTAACTAGAAGCCATGTCATCTTACAACTGGTAAACTGAGACAATTGCATTTTAACTTCCAGGTTGTGTTTGACTAGTACAAAATGCAGTTTATAATCAGATTAGCTTAAACAAGCACTAATCTTTTTTATGCAGGTATGGGATGGTTCTGCTATGAAATTCACAGTTGTACTAATTAGAAATCTTAGATTAAAAAGAAGATTTTAGAGCCATTACTATATGCACAAGGCACATAGTGCCAGAGCAGAACCCAATCAGCCATGCATTTCTATTTCATGCTGCTCAGTTGCAAAACATAAGATCATGATTACCTTGCTGAAGAAATACATTATCAGCACTCGTTTTGACAAAAAGGTTTTAATCTGAAAAGAAACACAAAATTTAAATATAGGCTGTATTTATCTGAAGGCATGCACACCTAAGCCTCCTCTACCTTACCATATTTTCATAGTACGAAGGGATTGGGGGTTGGGGGAGAAGTATTTTTGTCATGTGAACTAATTGGAGAAGTAGAATGCATTAACAAAAATGGAAAGTTATTTCAGAAGAGCAAATGCTTAAGCTGCACTGGCTGGACCCTATCTGTGGTGCAACTTTCACTCTACCTGTTCTTGCTTGTTTTGAAGCCATGTGTAAATAAAGTTTGGTTGTACTGCCTCACTGCCAGCTCTTGCAGCAGTGAGCACTGGGAAGGATTCATGGTGGGAACCATTCATTTGCAGATCTACAAGAGAAATACAATATCTTCAGAACAACTGGTTGCTGTCACTTTAGTCCTCATCATACAGATCTCTACTGATAGGACTACAAGGTTAAGAGTGCTGGGGAAAAATCTACCTGAGCCTGATGTCCACAGCTTTGGTCCCCTTCTCCTAACATGAGGACTTTGGACTGATCCACACCAAGGAGAGATTGAATCCAGAACTCCTGTCTTGGAATTTAAAACTGGTGAGCTGAAAGGCGAACCAACATCAGACCCAGGTGATGCCTTTAGAGGCATTAGGGATGGTTTAACCAGGGAAGACATGGAGGCTCTGGGAATGACATTAGACCTCTGTGACTGGAAGGACATGTCTTCTGTCACAACAGCTCCTAATGACAAAGAACATACTGCATGAAGACAAACAGGCTGGCACATAAAAGATGGATTTGTTATTTGATTGCTCTTTCAATAACCTCTCTATCACTAGAGGTTTTATTAAAGAACTTTGTTTCCACAGTGGTTTTGCAAAGAAGTGCACATCCACGTGAGGATTGTTTTAAAAGTTCATCAGTTTAAAACCAGCAAGTGATGATGAGGATCTTTGTGGATTTATTGGTTTTCTCCTTTCACTAGCTAGCATTACTGCACCCTGGTATACAGCTACATTAAGCATGCTTTTAGGATTAAGCACTAGAAAAAAAGGTAACCTATAGAAGAATGGCAATTCTTTCTGATTCTGCTTGGTATGTAATAAAAGACACGTCAGTCACCAAATCCAAGGAACAGCAACACTGGAATAAATTCACCTCTGACATACCAACAGTGTCCCTGCTGTTCCCAGGGTACTTGTATCCAAGGCACTGACTGCTAAGGGATTCAATTACCTGGCACCCCTTGTGCTGAACACAGCTCTGCTGCTGGGAACAGAGTGTGAGGCTGGCATGAAAAATGCCTGAAATGCTCACAGGCTGCACACAGCTGAACAGTCAGACTGCTTTTTCTTATTCTACAGTGATGTTAGGGAATCACACAAACATGCAAAATATTCAATATCCCCACAACAACAAAACAGAAACTTAACTTTACCACCTTAAACCAGTCATAGGAGCAGCTATGCAAATTATAAAGCATCTCTTGGCAAGACCTAAGTTCTCCCTGTACAATGTCCAACCACTTACTATAACTGTAAAAATTAGACTTTCTTACTTCATGCAAGTGGGGAAAAAATACTACACTGAACATAAAATCATGCCAAGTAAACACACTGAGTAAACAGTAAGTTATTTTGGGATTATTTCAATAAAAATATCTAAAATGGAATTTGAGACTTTGTTTGTTCACATTTATTTGTAGAAAACCCTGTGGCTGACATCCCCATTACAATTTAACTGAGACTAATGTACCTATGCAATCTATTGGCACTTCCATGCTTTACAAACTCTTATGAGCATTTTCCTCATGTACCTGGAGTCTGTGGAGATACTTTCATCTCTCCTGCTGGCTGCTTTGCTCTCCCATTTGCTGCTGCAGCTTCCTGCTGTGAGATCAGCCTCTGGGTCAGATCACTCAGAAGACTCAAACACTCCCTTGATATTGCAGTCCAGTTGTGTGGGTGCCCACCTAGCAGCATGCAAACAAAAAGCAAAAGCAAAAGCAGGAGGGATTTTTAGCCCAGATGCTCATCTTTGTAACTGTTCTGACAATGCCTGCATGCTCTCAGCACAAGCTTCAAAGATTCTAGTACCACCCTGTTTCTAAAAAGACACAGTGCACTGTGACAGTTCATTTGTACTGAGAGGAAGATGAAAACACAGACAGACTCTACCCTCCCATCAACAGACAACTCTAAAAAGATTTCAGTGAAACTCATTAAGCAAGCAGAAAAAGCAGGCAGTTCAGCCCATCAGATCTGAAATCACTGAACAACTAAAATGAACAAAGTGGTATCAATGGTGATGGTAAACAGTTCTGAAGTAGTACAAACACTAGAATTCCTGATGAGGTGTAACAAAAGGTTCCTGAAGGCTTTTAGGCAGTTTTATTTGACCTTTGCTGCCATATCTCTGTATACAGCAAGAGGCTTGAACAGTACTTGAAACTATAGCCATTGTTTGCTCTCACCACTCTAGTGGTGATTCACTATTTATATTTGATTTCACTTCACTCACATCTGAACATGAGGGTTTTCACACACATCTGGCAGATTATTCAGTTTGGACTATCTGACTGGTGGTGTCAATAAAACCCTGCTTTCAGTACCCTAAAACCTGGGTTTCTTTGTGGATGTCATTTAAATTAAATGACAGGCACTAGAATTTGTTGAGTTTAGTAGATGAAACAATATGACTATAAATAATTAAGCATCCTTAAGGCACCATAGGCATATTTTTACTTATGAGGCCTTCTGGCTTTTGTAGTATGTGTCACAGCAATAAATAACTTCTAAAAGCATTAGACTAACACTTAAAAAATATATAATCAACATGAAATAGCTTTTGTAATTACCTGGCTGACTAAGGCTAAAGACTTCCTGTCGTCGAACAGGAGAATACTGGGAAAGTAACATCAAGTCCTGTAAGGCTAAAAACTACAAAGAAATGAAAATGTTTTAGTGCATGCAAAGTCCAACAGAATTCCTTAAAATTATCTGACAAGACCTGAAGTTGAAAGAGTTAAAAACCCTGCATGTCATTAACCTGTTGCATCAGTACATAATACACTTGCATGGCAGACAAACAGATCTTATACCCAACTAAATAAACCTGACTTCAGCTCAGCATTACAGCCTGGTGAGCACCAGCAGATGTCACCACTAAACAGATTTTCAGGATCCAGTGTAACTGTCTGCTCCAGTGTTCTGAGGCAGATGTTTAAAGAACTAGCACCTCAGTTAAAGCAAGTGGTACCTAGAAGATCGGATGGCAGGTTTTAAAAAACACCTTCTCAGCACACACCCTGTGGGGAAGAGGGTGGGAATTCAGTTACCTTTATAATGAGGGGAGGGTTGCTGTTTAAGATTTTAGGCAGGCACTGATCTGTCTCCTCAGCAAAAGTTGGCTGGACAGGAAAATGATGTGCCTAAATACAAACAGCCGAAGTTGTGTTATACAGAGCAAAATACAAGGAAACCTGATGAGACCATGCTGTTGGCTGTCAGAAGACTACATGGGCACATAGCCCATTGTTTCACCTTACTGTAAACCAGCTTGAAATTTCTAAAATAGAAACAAAATACTTTACTTCTTATATTTAAAATTGAAAAGTCTTAGTAAAGCCAGATATCAAATGCCTTCTGTGTACCTACATCATTATGAGAAGAAATTCCTCTAACCACATCCCCAGGGAAAAATCTAGTGACACCATTCAGCAACAAAACTGAAATATAAACTGTTATGTCTATCTTTAGCCACTGGTGAAAACCTGCTGGGTACTTTTACCAAATACTGAAAGATTTTTAAAATTCTTGTTTTGCACTATTTCACTGACAAACTAATGATTTTTTTTTTACCTCCATGATAACCATATTCTGTGTTTAAGCAGAATTTCTGTTCTTGCAGCTACGACATTTAAAATGCAAATAATAGTTCTTAAATTGTATCAACCATTGCATGGTTTGAACATCATTTACCAAGGATAATTCCGGACACAGATCACCAGTCTGTTTTGTGTTACTGCACTCCTCTGACATATCACAGCTTTGTTTACCAAAACTGAAATGTGAGGGAGCAATTGCTTTCAAAGTGTTAATAAAGTGACTTCACGTGGACTAAGTCCATAATTTCTTTCCTGATTTTTGAGTTAACACTATGCAAATATTTACAAAGAGCTTTGGAAGTTTGTAGCTCATTAAAAAAAGTAATTATGTGGATAAATGGATGTTTTATTCAACAGTCAAAAGGACAAGGTCTATTTTATACCTTCACAGCTGGATATTTTGTCATCCACAGATTTATAAGCAATACAATCATTACAGATTGACACCCAGCATTCACTGGTGTTGCAACTAGACTTTGAAAAAGGTTACTTACACCTCAGAGCTGTTGCTGGAGCCACACTGACATATCATTACCTTGCTTGTGCTTGACTGAAGGTTAAATCTTCTCTCCATGCAGTCACTACTAGATTTAACTAAAGCTAATCTATTTTAATACTGAAGCTGGAATTAGAGTAACATGTGTCTGCTCTGGACAACTGTGTATTTTGATGGTTTGCTTAAATTTGAGTTTTCTAGAGCCTACCTCACAGAAAACTGGCAGCATTTTGTTCTTTTTCCTACTGTAAAGTTGGACTGAAAGCTATGCTATTTCTGGATATTCCCACATAACCTGTAGCTGTTTGTCACAAGTATTCAGCTACAAATAAACTCACAATGAAATACAAAATATGGAAATGTATGAAGAGACCAAGCTAGTAAACTCTGCCAGACACATGGACCCTGTGATGGTTCATCTGTCTTTATCCCTAAAAGTGAACCCTGTATGAACTCCATGAAGTACCAAGTCACTCTTTGTTAGGGCAATCCCAACAGCATCTGCATGGATTTACCTCCAAAGATAAAGAGAACGGAGACACTGAAGCAGAGTAGAGTAAGAAGAGAAGGTGGAAATAACAAAGCATTGCTGTAAACCAGTTAATTTTTTAAGCAGTGCCAGCTTGTGCTGTCAGGAGAGGAAGGAAAGATCAGTTGCCACCCAGGCCTCTCTCAGCTGCTCAGCTCTCAGTATTGCCTGTGATGCATGCTATGAAACTTCAAGAATTCATAAGAAGTTATTTCCTAGTAAAACTGCTTCAGAAAAGAAAGTATTCCTGTGAAAGGCCAATATTAGACCTGGAGCACTGCTGCCAAAGTACTAACCTCTGTAGCATAGATTTTGAAGAGTAACCAAGCAATGTACCAGGTGATCAGCAGGAACACACCACACAACCAGGCATGGTAAAACAAGGGCAGATCCAACAAGCCAGTCAGAGTGTCAAGAGGATGCAATTTACTGCAGATAAAACAGCCAAGATGTAAGTATTTTTATTGTGTAAGTTTTCTATAAGTAATGTGCTACAGTAACAACAATTTGAAGAATAAAGTTGCATTTTTTTTTCAGTAACTGTGATGAAGTAAATATAATGAAATTAAGGAAAAGACGTATGAAATAAAGAGCAACTATTACAGTTTAATTCAAATAAGGTACTGATATTTTAGGTTCCCTATCTTAAAATAAATGGTATCCATATAAAAATGAAGATATGTCCCCCCCAAAAATCACAGAAAAGGAGATAAAACATGTATGTATGAGTTTTGGAGGGATTTGCCTTTCTAATATCTAAATAGATTTACTGAGATAAAGAAGACTATACAGAGGATTTCTTAATCCCTATCTGCAAGATGGTTCCTACAAGGGAATGTTGGCTCCTTCTGGATCCATTTCAGAAGCATGGATGCAAGGAACCAACATCTACCAGAAACAAAGAACCAGTGGCTAAAGTGACCTTCTTCTGCTAAGGGAGCTGCCAGCAATATTCTCCTGCCAGTTTACAGCACAAGGAAACCTTACCTGTCTATATGAAGATCCATTGTGGTACTAATCCATACCTTTGGGATATATCCTAGGGGATCAAAAGAAACACTGAGACAAATTTGACACTGCAAACCATGTACACAATAAGCCAAAAAAAAAAAAAAAAGACCAAAGTAGAATGCATGTAAATGCATGTATAGTGACAAGAGACTGTTCTGGTAACATCTGTGCACCAGGAAACAATCTGCCTTTGGCTTTGTTTTGATTTGTTTGGTTTTTTTAAGTAGGAGAAACAAGAGAATTAAATAAGGTTTCAGGCCATCAGCTACACATTGAGAGGTGCAGGCTTTATCTTTTGCTGCTGGTTTCTCATCACTGAGTTATTGATGTTTCCTCCCTAACAAAAGAAGGTAATAATTTAACACTCATTTTCACGACAGCTCAGGCAGCAGCAAAGTGCTTTTAGTGCTTAATGGAAACTGATACAGAACCACCACACTTCTAATTTATTCCCTAATGTAAATAAAGTGGAAATAATTCTAGCATATTTTGACATTGTGCAGGATGATAACTACAATATTAAAAACTCCTGATTTTTAGTAAGTTCAGTGCAATCATCTTCATCAGCACATTTTACACTTCATTTTCATAGGGGAGGGAGCCACGCTGCCTTTGTCTCCCCATCTTCCTCCAAATAATATAAGAGCCCTTGAGAATAAAGTCAAAGTGCTAATTTTACTTTAAAAACTGACATTATAGCAACATAACATATATATTGAAGTCACACACATTGCTGGCATGTCAGGTTCAGCTCTGTGATGCTGCATTTCCAACAATCTGAGGCATGAAGATGATTACCCATATTAAAAAATATTTGGGAATATTCAAAGACAAATGGGAACATAAATTATAGACTTCACCAATTTTTTATAGACTACTCTGTATTTTCAGATTTATAACCCTTTTTTGCCACAAATCAGGATGGTTTTAAAGCATAAGGCCCAAGCATAAGGTTTTAAAATGTACACTTGAAACCCACCAGCTGATCAGTAGCTCCTCTTAAATGCACAGCTGCCTCTAACAGGATTTTCTGCACAGAAGAAATCACCAGAGACAACAGTCTACATTTTGCTGCAGTGACCAAACAGACTTCAGGTGAGAAAACTTCTGCTCCCCACCTCCTTCTCCTTGTAATATTGTCATCTTCTTACAGAATTATCAGCTAGATAATAAACTCTTCTAAAAGATGTTAATCTCCCTGGAGAAGTGATTTATTTCATATGCTAAACAAGCTTCTTGGAAGGCTGTAAGAATTGCCATCATACATATATCACCATACAAACCCTGTGTCTTTTCTCACCATTTTGGAGAGGTGTTAGAGCTCTTTATTTGTTTAAACAATTTATGTGTCTTCAGCAAGTAATCTGGAAGGCTGAAAAATAGTGTAATGGGCCTGACTGATTAAAGAGAATATTTTCAAAACACAGGAATAAAAGAAAAGAAGAAAAAAAGAGAGAGAGAGGAAATTAATTTTGGGAATCCTTACCAAAAAAGTAATATGTGACACAGAAGTTTCTAACAAAATACAGTGATTCCACACAACTGTGTTTAATGAGGAGAGGCAAAGCTCTTCTGAAACGTAAGTACTTGTATTGCTAAAAAAAAACAAACAACAAACTAGTTTAGTATTGCTCATTCAGAACATACCAATCATATGGTTAAGGTACTTGAAAACCTAAAGTCCAGATTAATTAAAAAGAATAGTTTTAAGGTAATATTCTGCCCATCTTTCTGCTATTTTATAACCCGAGTTCTCAGCACCTGTCCTACTTGCAGGATGGGGTAAACTGACTACAAATGGGGGAACAAACTAGAAGAATGTTGTCTACCATAAAATAAACAAGCAAACCCACAAAAACACTACAAAAAACCCAAAGAAGGTAAATTTAATCTACTAGATCTCATTTAGAACTATTCCATTACAATATAGGGAAAATTCACACATGCATGAGCCAGTCAGTAAACCTCCAAGCAGCAAAGCCAATGTAATATTGAACCCTTTTCCCATACAAACAACTTAAAAAGTCTTTCCAAAGGACCCAAGCATCCCATCTGACACAACATACAAATGAAACCAGAGATTTAATTTTTTACTTAGCTAAGCTGTTTAAAAAAAAAAAAAGCAACACAATATTCAAGTTTCATATTTTTATAAATACTGCAACTACAGCACTGCCAAAATGTGCTCTGTTTGCTGATACACTTGGTGTATGGTCATG
This sequence comes from Phaethornis superciliosus, assembly GCA_023637945.1. NCBI lineage: Eukaryota > Metazoa > Chordata > Aves > Apodiformes > Trochilidae > Phaethornis > Phaethornis superciliosus. Next base: position 25,512,788 of record JAJQWJ010000009.1, read on the forward strand.
GACTTAAGGGTTTTCCACTGATACAACCAATCTTGTTTAAAGATACCTTGGACCAAATTTATTCAGGCTCTGTAAAGCTGAGAATCATGCAGAGCTAACAGCTGCTGGGACTCTACAGCAACAGAAGAAATCTTAGGCAGATGATGTTTCACAACCCACTCCCCACCATTTCACATTGGTTCAGGTTTCTGTAGAACTGCTGGAGCACTCTCCAATGGAATTGAGAGTAATTCACTTCCCAGAGCACAACACACATGAAAAAGCTTTGGATGTGGAGCTTTAGACAAGATTTAATGCGTTACTTAGACTTCAAATTGATATCCAGTTACAACTGATATGCTGTGTTTTTTTCCTGTTCTCAAGATTTTCAGTTTTTAAGCCAGCTCTGTTGCCAACTCCTGAAGCTAGCATTTGTTTTTTAACATTATTTCTTTCCTGTAGTTCACTTTCTGCAATGGCCCAGCTCAGTCAGCTGTTAAGTGCATCAGAAGGGCATAAATTTTACAGCCACAGCCTCCTAGATTTCTGTGTTCATGTGAAAGGGGCTGAGCAGAAAGGAGGAAGACAAACACCCCTGGCATTTAAAGCTGAGGGAATGCTTCATCTGCCAACAGCCATGTGCAAAAATGCAAACAACCAAGGCTTCTGTTGTGTATGGATATACCTCTTTCTGCAAAGGTGTTTGAACTTCTTACCTGTATGATTGGAAATGGCAAATAATTCATATTGTTAATAAGATACAAAAGACTGTAACTGTATCCCATGAAAGCTCCAGAAAGCAGAAAAAAGAGATGATACTCATTTAGGCACATCTGGGGATGAGGAACAGCATCTTCTAGGCTACAACAGAAAACTTAGAATTAATTCTGAGGTGGTTTGTGATTTTTTAAAAAAAAAAACAAAAGTCATTCTAGCCTCTGGAAGTTTAAATCAGAAGTTTGATTTTACTTTCTTGACCAGTAGATGTGAAGCTATCTCAGGTTGTTGTTTCTAAAGGGGAGATCCCACCATCTCTATTTGCATCATTTAAGCATAAGGATGCTTCCAGTGTTTATGAACTATACCACATTGACAAGAAGACTTAGTTCCTGTGACAATTAATTTGTCATCATTCAACTTTCCATTAAGAATGCTGAGAATTTAGTTTTTCTGTGCTTTGAAAAATTTACAAAAAGGGTTATTTCCTATCCTTTAATAAAATATATTAACTTAATTTTGATAATAATAAAATGTTAGGGTTTTGTTTGAAAGCAGCCAACAGTAAACACAATTTACAGTAGAAGTGCTTTGCATAACTTCTCTTTAACACCCAAATAATTACCTTTCTGAAGGGGTGCAGGGCACAGCAAGAAACTGGAACTTCCCTTTTGTCATAACTGCAGCACACCAAGCAACCAACATTCCCATGACAGCATGAACCACTGAATGGATAACTTGCTGAGGGTGCATAATTTTTCCTATCAGTGCTAATCGAGAGCATGGTATGGATGGCACAACTGTAAATAAAAGCCAAAAGTGAAGTTTCATTTTTCTAATGAAGAGAAGAAAAAAAAAAAATCAGCCATTGTCACCAAAGAACTTTTCACAGTTGGAATCAGTCACTAAATGATAAAGAAATCAATTAAACAGCTCAGCTAAGAGGATGTCAGCAGGAATTTCAAATGATTTACTTAAAACAAGCTTTGTGCATTGTCAATATTAACTTAAAAGGAAATCTATCAGTGTTAGCCACATGTAAACACAAATCTCTGTATTTAGTTCAGGTATCACAGCAATTTGCATAACCCACCTGCATAAAATTCAACATTGAAGATGCTTATTACCAGAATCACCACAGACAAAAGGAGGATACAAAAGATGACATAGGAAGTACGTAAGTCATTGAAGGAGTCTAAAGTGAAAACAATATTATTATTGCTCAGAGGATTGCAGAAACACAACTGTGACAAACTGAATAACAGAAAACACTTAAGCAGGTATCAATAATGGACTCTCTAATCTCATCCCAGATTTGCCCTGCTGCACATTTCTACATAAAACCTTATTTTGATTTCACAGAAATTATTTTCATACAGTTACAAGGGTGTAGAAACATAAGTGAAGGCTCAGAATTTTGGTTAAAAAAATGTAAAGTGAATCAAACTATGGCTCAACTAACACAGCTTCCATGAAGAAAAGATGCAACCATTCAGCCACACCTCAAAGGTAAGATACTGCTTATAACCTGTTTTTGTAAATACAAAACACAATAAACAATCACCCAATGAAATAAATCAAATCCCCCTGTCCAGGGCAGGTAAACAATCACTGGTATCAAGCATCCAGCTGACCAACTCTCCATTTTCTGTGTGTGCACTCGAGGGAAAGTTGTTCTCACCATGCAGAGGCTGTTTCAGGAGTTTCATTTGTGATTCATTGCACCAAAGTTAAGGACACTTCAAGCTCTTTATGCAATCAGCAGCTGCACAGAAAGGGGAAGCCTCTCCAAGAACTTACAATAGAGAATCACTTAACATGATTTTTATTTTTTTTTCTTTGAAGTTTAAACGTAGGTGAGCTTGCAACAGCTGCCTGGGGGGAGTTACAGCCATGGCATTTACCAGCAACACAAGACACCCAAACTCACATTCCAAAGCCCGTGCAGAAACACACAGGGCAGAAACCCCACAGAGCTTCCCTTAACCGAGACTGGAGCCCGGGACAGCAGAGAAGGGGAAAACCCAGCCCAGCTCCCCCCACAGCGTGTGTGGGGTGTGGGGGGGTGGGGGGTGTGTGGGGTGGTGTGTATGTGGAGGTGTGGGTGGGGGTGTATGTGGGGATGGGGGTGTGGGGGTGCGTGGGGCATGTGTGTGGGGGGGGGGCGGGTGGGTGTGTGTATGGGTGGGGAGGTGTGGGGGGGGTGTGGGGATGGGTGTGAAGGGGCGGGTGGGTGTGTGTGGGGGGGATGGGTGGGGGGGGTGAGGGGGGGTGGGTGTGTGTATGGGTGGGGAGGTGTGGGGGGATGTGGGGAGGGGGTGGGGATGGGTGTGGGGGTGTATGTGGGGATGGGTGTGTGGGTGGGTGGGTGTGTGGGGGGGGTGGGGGGGTGTGAGAGGGGATGGGGGTCTGTGTGTATGGGTGGGGAGGTGTGGGGGGATGTGGGGGGTGGTGGGGATGGGTGTGGGGGCGTGGGGGGGTGGGTGTGTGTGGGGGGGTGGGTGTGTATGTGGGGATGGGTGTGGGGGTGGGTGGGTGTGGGGGGGGATGTGGGTGTGTGTGTGTGAGGGATGTGTGTGTGGGAGGGATGTGTGTGTGGGAGGGATGTGTGTGTGGGAGGGATGTGTGTGTGGGAGGGATGTGTGTGTGGGAGGAGGCCAAAGCACCTACTCGAGATCCAGCGCAGCGGGTGGAAGGGGTCGAGGCCGCTGAGGACGACGAAGGCGGCGGTGCAGAGGGGCAGCAGCAGCACGGACCAAAGGACGGCGGCCGCCACCCTCCAGCCCAGCACCTGAGGGAAGCAGAGCGTGAGGCGGGGGGACATGGGGGACATGGGGGACACGGGGGACACGGGGGACACCGGGGACACCGAGGACACCTCTCCCGGCAGGTCTCCCCCTCACCTGGCGGAGCAGGGCCCGCTGCCGTCCCGCCCCCTCCTCCATGGCCCGCACCGCACCGGCCGCGCCGCCGTTCAAAGTCTCCGCCGCTCAACGGCCGCCCCCGCCGGTGCTACGTCACTTCCGCCGCACCCCGGCGAGACGCGCGGCTCGGCAGCCAATGGGAGGCGCGCACGCTCGCTTTCCCCGCCCCCCCTGAGCGGAAGTGGCGAGGCGCTCGCCTCACCCAGGACTACAAATCCCGGCGTGCCCCGCGGCCGCGGCCCCGCCGCCATCACGGGAACCGCGGGAGTCTGCGCGGCCGCGGAGGCTCAGCGGCTGTCCCGGGGGAGAAGGGGAAGCGGGACACAGCCCCACGGGCAGGGAGGGCGCGGAGGAGGGGAAAGAAAGCGGCGGGGAAGGGGCGTGGAGGCGGCAGTGGTGTTGCTGAGGCGGTGTAGCTCTGCCTTCACCCCGCTCCATCCCGCTGCAGAGGAGAAGGGGTCAGAGCATCAGCAAAGCAAGAAATCGCCTTCAGAAAATTTTATTCAGAGGCAAAATAGCGCGATGAGCACAAACAGATTAAAAAAAAAAAAAAATAAAAAAAAAAAAAAAAAAAAATGGGGGGGGGTGAAAAAACAAAACCAAAAGCCAAACAAAACAAAAAGCCAAACAAAAAGTGCTGTACAGAATTTACTCTCCTTAGGGAACCAGTCAGGCTCCAAGTCCATAGGACATCCCTGTTGTTTGGTTTGTGTTTTGTTTGTTTTTTTCCAAAAAAACATCCCCTGTTCTTGCACTTTCCATGGTCTTCATTGAAAAAATAAAATTAGATGGAGAAAGAGGTGTTGCAATCTGAAAGAGACAAATAACTCTTATGAATATTCCAGCTCCTCACAGGCATCAGAGGACACAATAAAGCACAAATTTATATCTAAATACTAAAACTCATCACTATCATGTTTAATTCTAATGGGCACCTGGGAAGAGAAAGTGATTTTGCAGGAAGCAAGTTGCTAAAATTGATCTGCATGATTAGATCATGTCACAGATGGTAATTTTTAATGATAATTTTTGCCAGGCATATTTGGCTTTTTTTTTTTTTTTTTAACCAATTATAGCTTCCAGTCAGTAAATAGACCAAGCTCCACGTCCACACTTGTGTCTGGTTGTACGTGCAGGGGCCTGGTCTCTCAGCCTTTTCCTGGACCTGCTCCACATCTCATCCAACAGCACTTGGATGTCATCTGGTGCTGGCAGCAGTCCCAGCTACCAGGATACAAAACCTCAGACCATCCCGCACCAGGAATGCTGTCGGGTGGCTCAGGCTCTGAATCAGCCCTGCTCAAGGAGCACAAGGGTGTCCCTGCACTCAGAGCTGCTGCTCTGAAACACGTTGTCACAAACAGACAGGAGAAAAAAAAAATCCACTTTACTTTTAAGGTGAAATGGAAAGGAAAACAGAAGTATAATAGTTTATTGTTTAAGTTCCATGTGTGCAGTACAAATACTAACACACACTTTTTTCCTCTCAATCCCTTGCAGAAATCTTTGAAATTACCTATGGGATTATTTAAATGTGTGTTTCCTTGCCAAGAGTAAACCTCAAAGAAAAAGATAAAAGTGTCTTTGTTCCTCAGAGTCTTTCATGGTTTTTTATGGCAATACTTAAAACTTATGACAGGAACAAAAGTTAATGAATGGTATTTAGATGTGGCCAACATTTGACAAAATTGTTCTCTTCAACCCCTCTACCTTCAACCACAGCAATGGGGAAAAGCTTCAAGAAATCTGTGATGATTACAGAAGAAAGTTCAGATTGGATTCTTACCTTATTTACTGACTCTTTGTTACTACTGCTGTTCCGTTGTGAGCAGGGATAATAGGTGCAGGAAAATCCAGTTCAGGGGCATCAAAAAAGTATGCCTGTATTATTACAGGGGAGAAAAATGCTGTTGAGAGAAACTCATACTTCTGCCTCATCCCAGTTTCCACCCCTATCATTCAGAAGGTACAAACAGCTCTGAAATGGCAAGTTTTGATCCTTTTATCAGATTCCAAACAGTCAACTAAAACATTGCTCTAAACTGTACTTATAATGGTCAGCGGGTAACGTCTTTGAAAAGACCAGTACTGGAAGGGACTGGATTGCAGATGTTTATTTCTCTGTTGGCTGCTGAAGCTCCAGGCAGCCTCTGGTGACAGGAGCACCACTGAAGTCAGCTGCAAGTCCCCTGCCAACACCAGAGGTTGTGTTTTCCCTTTGCCTCCCTGCAGGGAACCAAATCTATCTACTTTGGAAGGAGGAGCAGAACTGAAGCCTGGATGATATCATTCTCTCTGCTGTGACAAAAAATAATTTAAGTTCTCATCATGAGGTATTTTAATAGCATTATGGTCTGTTCTCACAAGGCTGGTATTTACCAAGCTCTAGCAAGTTTATGTTTTCATACATGAAACTCATAAGCACACACTACATATTGAACATTTAATCATTTTAAAGGACTAAGCATAGTGCTTACAAGAAAGAGTAACACTTTGCTGATACTATGATGAAGTCCAGATAAATTTAAGGCTATTCCACAAGTGATTCTGCCCTAAGGACAAAATTCATTACTGAATTTATTACTGGAACTTGTCAAAGCCAGACTGGTACCATTTTTTTTTTTTTCTCCGTTTGCAACAATTAGAGAATTTGGAGATTTTTCAAAACTACCATTTTGCTTTCTTTACTAAAAATTATTTTCCAGCAACCAGCCAACCCCTCCTTCCCTGCACTGTGAGGAAATGAGGTAAAAGGCAAGGCAGTGTCATACCAAACAGCCAACAGACAGCAGGGCATGAAGCAGAACAACGGTGCCCACGGTGGCCAGCGCAATCCTCCGGTTGTCATCGCGGACAGCGGGCCAAAAGGTCATCACCAGGACAGACCCCGAGAGGCCCAGGGAGAACATCATCAGGACCCAGCGCACCACTTTTTGTGGAATGATCCATAAAATCTATAAAAGGCAGAAAAAAGATTGTGGAGAGAGAGAGAGACCGTGTGACAAAAGGGATGAATTCACTTAAGGTGACACTTCACCGCTTCCAGCCGATTTGTGCTCTGATTAACCCGTGCCTTATCTGATAAGTCTTGTTATTTGAGGAACAGCTTTACTCCTGGAGGTGACAAGGGCATGTCCCCTGAGCTATGGCACCCCCTTCAAGGCCTGCCCCTTGCCTGAGCAGCCCAGGATGGTCCCTGCCAGGGGCACTTGTCCTCAAAGCCATCGGCACTGCCACCCACACACCAATGCCTGTATCCTGGGCACTCAAATATCCCGATTCCTGGAGCTGCCTGCCAGGCTGGCCAGCAGCATCCTTGCTTGGATTTGCTGCCTCTGGGCAGATGGCCTGTCCTGGGCATTTCCAGGACATACAAGATGTTTTTACATTAGACAAGCTTTATTTTAGCCAAGGAAAAGGCATAAATTATTTACTCAGTCCCCAAGATTTTGATGAATACAAATAATATTATGAAAAACAGCAAATTTTCTAAACCAGGACCTTTTTTGGAGGGCAGGTATGAGAGGTGCCACTCTTTAGGCCATACGTACCGCTGTGGGAATGTAAATGAAGAGGGAGTATCCATACACACACAAGATCTCCAGGAAGGAGTAGGAAACAATGTTCATAACTTTACTGTTCCTCCACATCAGGAATCCCCAGAGAGCAAGGGGCACAAGCCAAGCATATGCATAAATCGTTGTTGCTGCTATAGACACTGGAAACATGACATAAAATTTCATATTTTACTCAGAATACCAGCCAGAGTCAACCATGTAGAAGCATATAGCCCAAAAACTACAAAGCTACCTGATGTTACTTTCAAAATATTAAGTATGAGTTATTAAAAAAATAACTTTGAGTTTACATCCAGTTTACACCCACTGCTTTGCCAGCACTTCCAGTTAGTTTAAAAGTAAAAACTCAAAGTATGCTCTGGGTATTTTCAGTTTCTTTACTACACCTGTGTGCAAAATGCACCAGAATGAAAAGAAGAAACACAGAGAAAAGGAAAACTTAGTTAAAAATATAAATCCTGCTACTAACAACTACTGGAAAAATAACAAAATGCAGATGTTCTAAAAACCCTGAAAGAGAATACAGACATGAATGTCAAATCTGAAATGCAAGTGACTGGAGTCCCAAGTGGCAGTGGTCTTCCAGGTACACTGTAAATTCTGGGAACAGAAGCCACATTCCTCTGAAGGGAGAGCAGCCTCTTCATACTGCAAGGACAGGTACTGACAACTTACTCCTGAATCCAAGCTCTCTGGGGCAAATATTTGAGCATCTTTTGCTTATTTTCAAGTTTGCCAGAAGGTAACAACTCCCAGCCCTCAGCTGGTCATATGAGTAACACCCTGATTCAGTTATTCTCTGTCTGGGGCCTGCAAGCTCCTTGGAGGCCACAGACCCTGAAAGGCATCTACAAAAGCATGACAGTGGCCACTGCTGGGCTTTCCTTCTCTACACAAGGGGGTCTTCACTAAAGATAGAATAATAACTGCTCTAATTATTCCTGCCTGCTCTCCTAAAAACCTGTACCTACTTTCTGCTCTGGAGGAGTAGGGTTATACCAGCTAGAGGCTGCTTTAAGGACTTGTTTTACACCTCTAAAAAACTAAAATCAATCGAAAGACTTTGCTAAATCAAAGCTGTGACCTGTTTTCACTTCACTACTGGATTAAAAAACCTTCAAACCACCACCCAAAATACACCTCCCACCCCCCAAAAAAAGAAAAAAAAAAAAAATGGAAAAAAGAACCAACCCACCAAACTCTGGACTGTATCAACAACTTACAAACCTTTTCTGAACTGGGGCACGTAGTGGTATGTTGGCTTGCCCAGATGGATGAAGAAATTTGAGAGATTGCCACTAACAGCAATGGTAAAGACGAGCGTGGCACATATCCAAAAGGGACCTTAAAAAGGCACAAACAAGTTCAATTACAATTCCTCTGCCCTCTTGGTTTTCAGCAAGTAAAAGAGAATACAAACTCAAAATATTTAGCACAGAAGAGCACTTCTCACACCTTGTACCTACCATAGAGGTCAGGATTGCTGCGGATATACAGCCTTACAAAGTTCTTCCCTGGTACTGGGAAAACTGAACCTTTGATTCTGTCCAGGACCTATGAAAACATACACATGTCTGACTGAAGATGCAAAAAGAAAAAAAAAATCCTCAATATCTAGATAAACCATAGCTCAGACATAGTTCTCTCCTGGAGTGGAGTACTAACCTGGTATGTGTCCACATCAAAGAATGTCTGGTAGTAATCAAATGTCCAGAAAGGAGCACTTTTCTTCTGTCCTGCAAGCAGCTGGATAGGGGGAAGATAACATACATGCAATTTATGTGTTCCTAGTTCATTTACACAATAATTAAATTATTTTTGTACCCAGAATAAAAACAAACTCAACAGGTCGGTGCTTACTGTTTAAATTATTTAACCTTTTCCCCCTCTAGTATTTGTCAGCAGGAGTTGGTCCCTTATCTCCCTGCAAGCAAAACAGTGGCCTGGAGTGCTGAAGAGCATCCAGATGCCATCTTCCACCATGTCATTTATAACATATGCTTTCATCAGTATCAGGCCTTCAGACAAGCTCTGGATGTTTCCAAGTTTCCTGCTCTCGTGCCAGAGCCACCAACCCCACAGCAGAGCTGGCAGAAACAGACAGAGTGCTGGGTTTTCAGTTGCTGCTGCATTCATCTCCAGACATATCTGCTTAGCTTAAATCATTTAAATACGATTTCCTAGGCTGCAAACCACAACTGAAAAGCCAACACCTCTTTGCTTCTGCCACCTCTGCTTTTGAGAAACAACGAAAAAGCAGAATCTCAAGTCAGCCAGCATGAATCCCTGGTGTCCTCTAGAAACACCTCAGTGTTGTCAGCACCATTTCTCTACATGCTGATGGAGGCACTGCAGGTGTAAGAGCATTACCTCTGTTTTATCCGAGTCATCAGTCCCCAGTAACTCATCATCCTCTTCTCTCCCTGGCTGATGCAGACGGCTGTGCTGATTCTTGGGGACTTCAGCTGGCTCCTCGATGCTTATCGTGGTGGCATCAGGATTTGCTGCAAGCAAATTAGCTGCATCATCAAATTCTGCAAGTAAGTACAAGACAGGTGATGGCCAAGCTACCCAGATTTTTGTCCTCGTGACTGACTCAAAAAGATTTCTAAATCCCTAGGCAACCCAAGAGAGGACATGTCACATGTCAACTGTCATCCACGTTTCTTAAAGCCCAAAGTGCCAGGGATCCAGCTGAACACTTACACTGAACACAGTGGGAGGCCTGTCCTGCTAGTCTGCCTCAGTTTACCAAGCAGCACCCCCGCTGCCTGCCTTTCCTCCAGGCTGGGAAGCAGCAGGTCCCTCAGGGGCAGAGGGAAAGCAGCTTCTCTGAAGAGACTGAGAAACGGGTAACTTGAATCTTCTACAAAAATTAGTTTTTTTCAGACCTGAATTTATCAACAAACATGTTTGCGAAAGCACCGTCCCTTCCAAACCAGCGCGTTCCGCCCGTTTCCAGCTTTAACTTCTCAAAGGAGGATTTCAGCCAACACACCCAACACCCCTCAGCTCACTCCCATCGCACAAAGCTGGAAATACTCCTGACGCTGCTGCCACAACTTCAGGGAACCTTTCCCAGAAGAACCCCGGGCACACACAGGAAGCTCAGGAACGCTCCCAAACCCCTCAGTGCCCGACCCTTCCCCTCCCCGAGCCCCGCACCTCACGTTTACCTTGAAATTTGAGGTCATCCACAGCCGCCATTCACCCGCTCGCTTGAGGAGCCGCCCCCCGAGGCCTCAACCCTCCTGGAACACAGGCGGCAGCGCTTCACCCGCGGCCCCCGCCCCTCCCCGCAGCCTCCCGCTTCCCGGGGCCTCCCTCCCTCCGTCCCCCACCTCCCCGCAGCCCGCCCGGGGCCGCCTCAGAGCCGCCCCCCCCCCTCCGGTCACCTCCGCAGCCCAAACGCTGCCGGCAGCGGCCGCTCCGTTCCCTTAAAGGGCCCGCAGGCACCGCGCGGCGGCAGCCAATCAGCGGCCCCGCTGCGCCCCGCTCCTCCCCCGCCCCTCGGGCTCCCGGGGAACAAACCGGCGACGCGCCTTAAAGGGACCGCGGCACCAGGATGCAACGCCCGGGTGTCACAGGCATACACACACACACACACGTACGTAACGATTTATTCTGCTCCAATGTATGTGGTACATTTTCATAGTTAATACATTTTTATCTCAAACATACAGGGATTTTTGGGGTATCAAAAGTATTTTTTGATTTAAAAAAAAAAAAAAAATACAGGGTAAGTGTATTTTGGGGTGTTTTGGGTTCCAACCCCGAAGTGAGAAATGTGTGTGCAGCGCAGCACCGGAGGAGGCAGAGCTGCAGGGACAGGGCAGTGTTTGCAGAGCACGGTGACACAGATGGGCTGGCGGGAAGCTGGAGAGCTCAGAGTCCTGAATCTGCAGGGTCTGACCCATAACTGCTGGCAGGCTCAGAACCTCAGGCATCGATAATGTCACCTCCTATTTTCGGTCTGTGGTTCTGGGAAAATACCCTGATTTGGCTCCTCTGATTAAGGAAATGCACCACGTACCTGTCAACAGCCTTGCACCTGTGCAGTTGGCACTAAAAATCTGCTGGGACTGTAATTAATGCCTTTGCGTTAATGGGGGTGATGTGTCCACACATGCAGATGCTGAAGTCCACAGCGAGGTGATAGCCTGCAAGGCAAGGCAGAGATTTGGCCAGACACGTGGGTATTTTTCCTCCTCCTCACCCTCTACCTTTGCCCCCGCCATTGCACCACATTCCTCTCAGGAGTGGCCAGACCTCCCTCACCACCATGCTCAGCATCAGGGTATTCCTACAAAAATTCCTCATCCTGCTGCACGTTACCGCGTGCGTTGTTGTTGGCAAAACCCTGATGGTCCTGTTCCCCGGTGCCATGAAAAGATACATCCTAAAACAGGGAGAAAGGAGCAGGATGAATGAGAATCCAAAGTTCAGCTACGAAAACTGGGGTCCGACTTTTTTCAGCTTCAAGTATTTGCTCTTTGTGCTGAAGGTGAAGTGGAAGAGGCTGGAAGATGAAGCCTATGAGGGACATCCTGCTCCCAACACACCAGTGGTGACTTCCAACGGAGAAGTTCGTCACCTCTTGGATTTCCTGCAAGGTCAGTACCTGTCATGGACATGGGCTCAGTTTGCTAAGAGGATAAATGAGGAGAAGAGGCTGCTGAGGGCAGAGGGAGAGGCAGGTGGGATGAGGCTGCATGACATGGCAGAGGTGACCAGCAGCATTCAGTTAATGGAAAAGGTGCAGCACATTCACTCCAGCTGTCTGCCTCTTGATCTTCAAAAATAACCTGTATTTATCATACAATATTTATCATAATCACTTCATACCTGTAAGCTCATGAGCATCTTGCAACTATTTGCTGGCTCTGCCCGGAAACAACTTTCCTAAAAGCCAAAATAATAATTTATTTTAGGTAGAGAAGACTGAGACTCAGAATTGTGTGCCTGACTCACAACTGTTGGCTGTCATTCCCTGTACATACCAGAAGTCCCACATGAGCTCCCTCAGCCAGCTGAAAGCCTAGAAGGCAAACAGAGGGGGTTTCCAGGTTCGAAGTGGCTGGAAATAAAGCAGAAAAAAGGAGTTGCTCTGTACTTTGACCACTGTCTGCCATGAGAGCTCTGTAGAATGTGGAATTAATCATTAAGCTGCAGTCTCAATCCTCATATGGGAGGGATTACATCCTTCTCTGATTCTGCTTTTCTAATTTTATCCGTATATATATTATGTAGAAAATAGGATGCAAATTTGTAAGGGAGATACACAGTATCTACAGGAAGGTGCTCCCTTCATTAGATTCTTTAGGATGGGCACCCATGGTAGAAGCAGTTCTTGAAGGAAGAAGGAAGGAAGAAGGCTCAGCCAGAAGGAAGACCTTAAACAAACTTCAATTTAGCATGACCATACACTAACAGAGGTGCTTAAAAATCCTGCAAGTCCTCTTCAGTCGAGGCCTTGCAAACACCCATGGGCATATGCTGTGTTAATTTGTAAGCAACAGCATAAAGACATTTGCCAGTGGGCTGTTTAACGTTAGTTTAATAAATAATTATATATAACCAGAGTTCTGTTTGGATAAGAAATTGCAGAAATACATTGAAAGCATAAAAGCCTGTGATGCATGACTCAAAAGTGCAGCTTCCACTCAGCTAAGCTAGAACGGACACCTCTGACAAAGATCATACCCAGTGGTTTATTGTGCCTTTTGACTCTTCTGAACTACTGTCCTTTGAAAAACCTTGCAAATTATCATGTTTAGTTTGAAAATCCTGTGTCCTAAGGGCCTGGGGGAGGCTGTGGGGTGCCACACACCATATAGCTATTTAAGATCTGTTCGCTGTCCCAAAATGGCCTGAAGTTGCACCAGGGGGGGTTTAGACTAGATATTAGGAAGAATTTCTTCACTGAGAGGGGAGTTAGGCACTGAAATGAGCTGCCCCAGGAGGTGGTGGAGTCACAATCCATGGAGATTTTTTTGGGGCTGTGCAAAGGAAAGGATTGTCCTCATTGCTGGGTTGGGCACAGGGCAGAGCCAGGCTTGGGAAAAGAAAGTAGCTTTGTGTCCATTTTACATAGATGCAGATGTTCTGCTGCTGATTTTAATGTCCAAGGAGGAAAGTTATGGGGTAAGTGACCTACCAGATGTTGCCCAGGAAACTCTGCAGCAGAGGCTCAATCCAGTGCATTGATCTAATCCCACCCTTCCTCCCACCACTAATATAACCACAAACTTTTTTTCATCTCTCCAGATAACCGGCCTCTAATCCTGAATTTTGGAAGTTGCACCTGACCTTCCTTTATGTTAAAATTTCATGAGTTTAACAAGCTCATCAAAGATTTCAGCTCTATAGCAGATTTCCTTATCATCTACATCGAAGAAGCTCATGCAGTAGGTACAGTACAAACACCACAGTAATGCCCACAAAAAGTTCAGACACATGATCATTCCCTGGAGGAAAAAAAGTATTAGCAAAGGGAGGAGCTGCAAACAGGGAAAAAGTCTTCCTCAGCTCAAAAGAGGTAACAACAAATCTAGGCACCAGTTTGTGTCCCTAATCCTCCAAAGATCTGACTCACTCGTCTGACTTTACTCTAAGCTTCTCCTGCTGAAGGCTCTCATCCTGCTGAAGGTGAAGCACGTGGTTGTATCTTCACAAAACTTCCTCTCTGCTGGTACAGCTCCTTTTGGAGAGGAATAAAGAAGGCATTTCATAGAACAAAGGTTAAGTGTGTGATGCCAGTATATGTTACGTGGTAGGTTTTTTTAAAAAACAAAACACTGTGTAGTTAGTATAAATCGTTTTTAACATGTGACAAGAACAGGATGCAGATTCTGTTTAAAAAAAACACTTTTATCTACACTAGGCTTTAAGTAATACATCAGCACTGATGTTATCCCAGGGTGAAGGTGGTTTTCTAACTTGTAACATTTACAGTTTTCAAGTTTCCTAACAATACATCAATTCCAGCAGTTGAGAAGCAGACAATAACGACCCAATATCTTTCTAGGGTTGGTTTATGTGAGAAAATTTCAGCTAAAATACATCAAATATTCATGAATCAAGGGAAAAATGCAGTTTGCAGAAATTCAAAATAATAATAATAATAATCTTGAAACCAGTTATTGGAAAAGCTCCAGTGCTCTCATACTCTGAGAGGTGGGGGGGAGGCTTTCCTTGCATGGCAAGTTTTGGTATCCAGAGTAAACTGCAGCATTGTTTTAGAACAGTTTTCAGCAACGACATACAATACATCTCCACCCTTCACACCAACTCAAAATGTTGTCTGCTAAATCCCTTTCTCATTTGTTTTAGATGGATGGGCTTTTAAAAACAACATTGTTATTAAAAATCACAGAAGCCTTGAAGATCGTAAAATTGCAGCACAATTCCTTCAGAAAAATAATCCCTTATGTCCAGTGGTTTTAGACACTATGGAAAACCTGAGCAGTTCAAAATATGCTGCATTACCAGAACGGCTGTATCTGCTCCAGGGAGGAAAAGTCATCTACAAGGTAAAAAGCAGCAGCAATAATTTTGAGCACAATATGTTGAGATTTTGAAATTTCAGAATAATTTGACAATGCTTTACACTTCACAGCCTTATTTCAGTTCTGCCCGAGAGCTAAAACTGTCACAATTCACTGTAACAGCAGAGAGAAAACCTGCAGCAAGAGCAGTCTGAGCCTCTGTAATGCATATATTTGATGTACACCTCAGTCTTGCTCAAATAATTTATCTTTTGGCTCACTGGGAGACCTGACATCTAAGCTGTGAGATCTGCTTCCCAGGATCCAGAGGCTGGCCCTGTCCCAGTTATACAGCAGGGTGTAACCTGTGCTTACACCGTGTCCCACAGGATGGCTGCAGGGGAAGGCCAAGCACACCCACCCACAGTTCTGGTGCAACTGCTGTGCTCCAGCAGAATTCTGCTTTGCCTACTTGAGCATCACTTTCTGACTATTGCCTTTGCAGGGAGGAGTGGGGCCTTGGAATTACCACCCCCAGGAAATACGTGCAATCCTGGAAAAAATGAAATAGAGAAAGAAGACTTCAGAGGAAAGGCTACCTGGAGAAAAAAGCTCCACGAATAAGTTTTCATAAACTTAAGGGAAAACAACAATGAAAAAATAACAATAGAGGCAACAACAACAACAAAAAAGAATAATATGCCTCTAAAGAACACCTGCAATGTGGTTCATAATGTGTTTGTCTGGAGGTTTTCAAGTCTCATCACAACAACCCCAATGACTCCATAGTAGTATCTTACTGTGCTTATATACCACATGTAGTAACTAACAGTAGTTGGGTCCAATGAGCTGTACCAACATTCACATTTATAAGTTTATCACACAGGATAAACTTCAGGGGTGGTGACATTTACAAGAATCGACCAATCGACACCAGTTTCACATTATTGAGATATTCTTTCTCTTGTGTACCTACAGTTTTCCTAAATGCTCACTTTCACTGACTTCAGAAGGCTTCTGGATAAGACAATCAACATTTGTTTCTATCAATATTTGTGATGACAGTCATAGCATAAAGCACAGACTGCTATGACCTGATTGTAGAAAATATTTATAGAAACAAGGGATTAACCTGCAATTATTAAAAATCTACCAGAGCACTTCTTAAGGCTTCAGATTATTTCCCTCCCCACCCTTCTCCTTCCCCTCCCCCATTATTTCTAAGCATCAGAAGATGTTTTTATTCATCCTACTAATCTTGAGTTAATGAGAAAGTTACCAGTTTAAGAACTCTTTAAGGACTTGTTTGAGAGTATGAAGTTTCCCCATTTTCCCCACTTTTTTTCTCTTCAGAGTACAAGAGAAACACTTTACAAGAAATTGAGTTTTAATTCACATATTTATAAAGCCTGATATAAACATACTAATTTACATGGACTAAGTTATGAGTTATGTTGTAGGGTAACAATTTAAGTTATAAAACTAGGGCACTGTTACTAAAATTATAATGAGTACTGCATTACATACATTAAACAACTGGTGGGGAATACATACCACAGCTGTCCTTTCACAAAATGCTTTAATACAAGGTTGTAATAATAAATACTCTCTGCAATATAGATATCAAAATATAACTTCTCTATTTAAACAAAAAGAGGTATAAATTAAGATAGACCTAAGCATTTTCTGCTATGCCCTCTGCCATCACCCGGTGCACTGATACAAAGTGATCAAAGGCAGATTTGATGATGAAACGCAAGTAAGTGGCTTGGAAATCAAGGAGCTGTAGAAAAACAACAAAAAACAATGTTATTGTATTCTCTGTAGCAACATAAGTTTAAAAAAAAAAATCAGATGTTTGTTAGACAGAGAATCTCAATGTTTGTGTGTTTTTGAATTACACACAAATCAAGCTCTTTTAATACATCTCACCAACTTCACAGTTTCTTTAAATGACAGCAAATAAAAAAGCCCCATCCCTCCTGAATACTGCAGCCTGAAAGGAGCAGAGATTGCCATGCCCCTGGAAAGAGCTCTTTCACACAGTTAGCAGCAGTAGGCAGGTACAATTTCCTATCGTAATCTACAAAGAAGCAGTCAGGGAGTGAAATTCCACATTATGATCTACAAATTCCTGTTACTAACATCGATTTAGCAGTAATTATAAATAAAGATATGTTTTGTTTTTTCATGGTTTCTCCCCAGTTAGTTTAGCCATCTGATTTCATGAACCACTACTGATGTACACTGTGAATACTCACCGAAAATTCTTCCATTTGAAGCTGTCCTTCCATGTGCTGCAAATCTAGGAAATACATTTTAAAGTAAAAAATTAAGAACAATGTGCAATGCTGTGAAAAGTTTTCACTGCAGAGTTGAAGAGAGTTTAAGGACCATGAACTTATACTGCATATAGAAATTGTTTTTTACAAAGGATTTAAAAGAAAAAAATTCTTTTTGTAACATCTTAATGCATGTATATCCTACTCATTAATGTGTTTTATAAAATATCACCCAAGAGGCATTAAAAAATTCCCAAAGCAACCAGCATAGGAAATGGCACTCTATTGTACTATATAAGTCTGGTTTTAATTTTTGGAATATGAAAACAGTGTTAAACAGTATTCTACATCTCCAAACTGCTACAGAGAGCAGCAGCTTTTATAAACTTAATTTAGATGAGACTGTTACATTAATATCTAATAAAATCACCAAGACACACTTGACTACTCAACAAATAGACATAGGGTTAAAATGACTAATTGATAAGACCAACACAATTCCCACAAAATCTCACTGCTTCAGGTTGAGAACCTTACCTTTTTCAATGCACTTTTCAAAACCTACTGGCTCTTCAGATACGCTTCTTTCAATCCTTAAAGTCTGCACTAAAATGTATATACATTTAAAATATCAGCATAAATTCTCATATTTTTTATTGATAATTATATTTATTCTATTACTTTTCACATACAAAGCACTTAAAAGCAATAACTAATCCATTCTTCCTCTAGCTTATGGGCAGAACTGTAAGAGAGCCACCATCCTCATGTTCCAGGTTGGACTAATTTTCATGTCTTTTGTGTACCCTTTGCTAATTATGGTCAAGGTCCTGTTTCCATCCTCTGACCTTGAAACAGAGCTTTCCATTTTAAAACTCACAATTTCCTTCACATTATTTAAAAAAGACAGAGAGACATCTGTCCTAGAAAATTACACAAATCAATACTCAAAATAAATCATTAAAACCAGCAAGTATGGTAATCCTGTCCCTTAAATTAGTTCAGCCACAACTATGTGACAGAACACTTAATTGCAAGCTCAATACGAGGCTTTATAAGAATAAAGTAAGTGCAGGTGTTGCAGACTTTCCAGCTTTTTCTTACTTATCAAAAACTTTGGACGGAGAAGACAATTGCTTTGATAAAATAAATGAAGTTTTTATTAACTAAACTCAGCTTTACATGTCTGCTAGAAGTGAATACTTAAAGCATGTGACACTGCTGTGAGGATGCAGATGTAGGCACACATTTTAACACAGTATATTCTGCAGTTACATACACGAAATCTTACCCAAATAACACTGGATTGCGACTTTGCTGATTTTTACACACTTAGGAAAACCAATAATGAATTCCTGTGGGAACATGCCTGTCGTTGTCCAAAAGGTTTTTGAACTCCTGTGGAGACAAAAACAAAAAAAGGATGAAACGCTTACCTGTGGCTTTCCCACTACATTTCTACAAAGAAATTTATCACATTAAAAAATAAATAATTAAAAGCCGTATTTATTGGGGGTACTTTATGCACACTCCATGACAAAGGGGAAGCCCTCTCCAGGTTTTAATACTTCAACATTCCGGCCCTGTACCCCCGAGCAGGACCACAGAAGGACTTTGGATCGGCGGGAGGGGGGTGTGCCAGAAAAAAATTAAATTATGTGGGAAGACGAGCGGGAGGAAGCAGCAGAGATCCCGGTAATGACGGGCTGCGGTAGCAGCAGCACCGGGATGGTTTTCTGGGGAAATGCTCCAGAGCACTGGAGCTTTTCCATATGGTTTCAAGGGTCCCCTCACAGTCCCTCGGCACCCCGCGCCCTCCCTCCTCACCCGTCCGCCATGTTCTCGGCGGGGTGCTCCTCGTCGCTGGAGGTGGCCAGGACGATGGCGGCCCCCGCCGAGCTCAGGCACCAGTCGGTGTCCTTCATCCCCGCTCACCGACCGCCGGAGGAGCGACGGAGAAGGGAAGGACAACCCTACCGCTACCAGGCAACGGCGGCGGCCGCGCTCCGCCCGCAAAGCGGCTCTGCCCTGCCCTGAGCCCCGCCCCTGCCAGCCGCCACCTCACAGCAAGCGCCTCACAGGCGAGAGAGGCAGCGGGAGCCCCTCACGGCCCCGGCACCGCGGTCTCCCGGGGCTCTGACGCCCCGGCCCTGATGTAGAGGGGGAGGAAGAACGCAGAGCTCGGCTCTCCCCCCTCACTTCCCCCATGAGATCCTCCCCCCTGGGCCGCCCGGGGAGAGTTCCCCGTTCCCCATCACTCCCGAACTCCCCGCTCCCGGCATGCCCCGCACCGCCCCGGCACCGCCCCGCTCCCCGCCCCCCCCGCGGCTCCGGCTCCGGCTCCGCCCGCTGCCCGTGGGCGCTGCGGGATGGGCGGTGGGAGCGCTGAGTGGCGGCCCGGCTGACGGCGCTTCGGGGCGGCCCCTCCAGGGGCAGGTAGGGGTTGGGACTGGGTCGGTGGACACGGAGGGTCGCAGGGAGCGGGGCGCTCGTTTCCCTGTCCCACATCTCCCGGCCGGGACAGGGTGGACCGGGCGGGGCGGGAACGGGACCCTTTCCCCTTGTGCCCCTCGGGGCTGCGCCCGGCCTCGGCGGGTTCACCCCCGGGCAGGGCCCGATCCCTTCACAAAATCCCCGGGCAGGGCCCGAGCCTCCCGCTCCGTCAGACCTGGAACCCATCCGTCCAGCACCGGGCAGCCCCGGTCCCTTCAGCCCCCTTCCCCCCCTCAGGGAGGGCCCGATCCCCTCAGCACCTGAACCCTCAGCCCCTCAGGGGATGAAAGGACCGTGTGCTCCCCTCATCCCCATGGCAGGGTCTGCCTTCTCCTGCCCCCTCTCCAGGACCCCTGCTCACAGCAGAGCCCTTGGGGAAAGGGCAGCAGGAGCCTGCCCACCCTGCCAGGGAGGGAGCTCCTCCGGCAGGCTCCTCTGCCCTGCTGCAGTCAGCCATTTGCCCTCCTCCCCGCCTGCGGCAGGGCCAGGCCGGGCTATGGGGCCGCTTCCCTCACAGCCCCAGAGCCGCTGTCCCTGCAGGATCGGGATCCAGCCCCAGGCCACTGACGGGCACAGAGGCAGAGCAAAAGCCCTTCACCTCGCTGCCGGCTCTGGGTTCGGGTTTGCCCGGTACTGGCAGGTTGATGGCAGGCAGCACACACTCCTCTCCCTCCCAGCTTGGCCTTCCCGGCCCTGCATGGGTGATGGTGCTCGGGGCATTGAGGAGAGCTGCCAGGGGCTGAGGTCTTTGCTGAGAGGTGTTTGTGGCTGTTCTTTACCTATCTGTGTTTTGTTTGGTTTTGGTTTTTTTTGCAGAACCGGACGAGGGGAATGTCTTACTGTCTCCACTCAGAAAGCGATTTGGATGCTGGGCCAATATACGTGCGTGAAAACGGGAAGCTGCATGTGGTCACTCAGGGTGCAGGCAGCATCCAGAATGTCTCTCGCAGAGCAAGACCTTTTAGGCTGTTTTCCAGAGGATTTTCGGTGGAGCTGTGTATGAACAGTGAGGATGATAGGGCAAGGAGGCAGAGGACTGATCATTTCATCTTCACGTACACTAAGGAGGGGAACCTCCGGTACTCGGCCAAGTCTCTCTTCAGCCTAGTGCTGGGTTACATTTCTGACAACGTTGATCACATTGACTCTTTGATTGGTTTCCCAGAGCAGATTGCTGAAAAGCTCTTTTCAGCTGCAGAAGCGAGACAAAAGTTCACAGAGCCAGCAACAGGACTGAGAGCTCTACAGAAGTTTACTGAAGCATATGGCAGTTTGGTGCTATGTTCATTATGCTTGAGGAATAGGTAAGTGTGCTCAGTAACAAGTGTCATTGTCTGATGTTGCCTTTTGCTAGTACAAGGGTGCCTTAAAGCATTTGCCCTCAGAAATAAAAATATTTTTTTAAAAATCTCTTAGGACCCCACCTCATTTTAGTGAAATGACCTGAGCCTTGTGTCACTTCTGCCCCCTCCCTGTTGTCCTGTTCCCACTAGGATGAGAGGAAATGGCCTCAAGTTGCACCAGGGGAGGTTTAGCTTGGATATTTTGAAAAATTTCTTCACCAAAAGGGTTGTCAGGCACTGGAACAGGCTGCCCAGGGAAGGGGTGGAGTCACCATCCTGTGAGGGTGTCATGGTTTGGGCCAGGGTAAAGGTGACAGAGGGATTTAAAAGACCTGGTGGTTCTCATGTGGGACATGGCTTAGTGGTGGACTTGGTAGTGCTGGGTAAATGCTTGGACTTGATCTTTGGGCAACAAACAGGAGGAGCTGGAAGCCACCGTGCAGCAGGAAAGATATGATGTAGTCGCTATCACGGAAACGTGGTGGGATGACTCCCATGACTGGAGTGCTGCAATGGGTGACTACAGGCTCTTCAGAAAGGACAGACAGGGTAGGAGAGGTGGAGGGGTAGCCCTGTATGTTAGAGACTCTCTTGACTCCATAGAAATTGAAGTAGGTGATAATAAGGTGGAGTGCCTGTGGGTCAGAATCAGGGGAAAGGCCAACAAGGCTGATACTGTGATGGGAGTCTGTTACAGACCACCCAACCAGGAGGATGAGGGTGATGAACTCTTCTACAAGCAGCTGGCACATGTTTCAAAATCGTCGTCCCTTATTCTCGTGGGTGACTTTAACCTGCCGGACATCTGCTGGGAATTTCACACAGCAGAGAGGAGGCAGTCTAGGAGATTCCTAGAGTGTATTGAGGATAATTTCCTGATGCAGCTGGTAAATGAGCCTACCAGGGATGGAGCCCCACTTGACCTACTCTTTACAAACAGAGAGGGGCTGGTGAGGGATGTGGTGGTCGGTGGGCGTCTGGGACTTAGTGATCACGAAATAATAGAGTTCTCAATAATCAGGGATGCAAGGAGGGCTGTCAATAAAACCTCTACTTTGGACTTCCGGAGGGCAGATTTTGGCCTGTTCAGAAGACTAGTCCAGAGCATACCCTGGGAAACAGCCCTTGAAAACAAAGGAGTCCAGGAGGGATGGACATTCTTCAAAGAGCAAGTTTTGAAAGCTCAGGAACAGGCTGTCCCGGTGTGCCGAAAGGCGAACCGGCGGGGAAGACGACCACTCTGGCTCAACAGAGAGACTTTGAAGGAAATTAGGAACAAGAAGAGGGCCTACCGGTTATGGAAAAAAGGGCTATCTACTCAAGAGGAATTCAGGAATACAGTTAAGTTATGTAGGAAAAAAATTAGAGACACAAAGGCACAACTTGAACTAAATCTCGCCACCTCTGTGAAGGATAACAAGAAGTCCTTCTACAGATACATCAGTGGCAAAAGGAGGGGCAAGGAAAACATTCATTCTTTAATGGACATGGACGGGAATGTAATTGTCAAAGATGAAGAAAAGGCTGAGGTATTTAACGCCTTCTTTGCCTCAGTTTTTAACAGTGAAACGGGCAATCCTGAGGACAGCTGGCTTCTGGAGCCTATAGGAGACAAGAATCTAAACACCACCCCTGCAATCCAGAAGGAAACTGTCAGTGATCTACTGGGCTGCTTGGATCCCCACAAGTCTATGGGACCGGATGAACTCCATCCAAGGGTGATGAGAGAGCTGGCAGAAGAGCTCGCCAAGCCTCTCTCTATCATCTACCAGAAGTCCTGGCTCACCGGGGACATCCCAAATGACTGGAAGTTGGCGAATGTCACGCCAATCCACAAGAAGGGCCGGAAGGAAGACCCGGGAAACTACAGGCCTGTCAGCCTGACCTCGGTGCCTGGCAGGGTTATGGAACAGATCATCCTGGGAGCAATCACACAGCACCTGCAGGATGGACAGGGGATCAGACCCAGCCAGCACGGGTTTAGGAAGGGCAGGTCCTGTCTGACCAACCTGATCTCCTTTTATGATCAGGTGACCCGCCTGGTGGATGAGGGGAAGGCTGTGGATGTGGTCTATCTGGACTTCAGTAAGGCTTTCGACACCGTCTCCCACAGCATCCTCCTGAGAAAGCTGGCTGCCCACAGCTTGGACAAGCCTACTCTGCACTGGGTTAAGAATTGGCTGGAGGGTCGGGCCCAGAGAGTGGTGCTGAATGGGGCTGCGTCCGGTTGGCGGCCGGTCACGAGCGGAGTCCCCCAGGGATCAGTGCTGGGCCCAGTCCTGTTCAATATCTTCATCGATGACTTGGATGAGGGGATTGAGTCTATCATCAGCAAGTTTGCTGATGACACCAAGCTGGGGAGAAGTGTTGATCAGCTGGAAGGCAGGAGGATTCTGCAGAGAGACCTAGACAGACTGGAGAGATGGGCTGACTCCAATGGGATGAGCTTCAACAAGGCCAAGTGCCGGGTCCTGCACTTTGGCCACAGCAACCCCATGCAGCGCTACAGACTGGGGACAGAGTGGTTGGAGAGCAGCCAGGCAGAAAGGGACCTGGGAGTCTGGATTGACAGGAAGCTGAACATGAGCCAGCAGTGTGCCCAGGCGGCCAAGAAGGCCAATGGCATCCTGGCCTGTATCAGAAACAGTGTCACCAGCAGGTCCAAGGAGGTGATTCTGCCCCTGTACTCAGCCCTGGTGAGGCCACACCTCGAGTACTGTGTTCAGTTCTGGGCCCCTCAGTTCAAGAAGGATATTGAGGTCCTCGAACAGGTCCAGAGGAGGGCAACCAAGCTGGTGAAGGGACTCGAACACAGATCCTACGAGGAGAGGCTGAGGGAGCTGGGGCTGTTCAGCCTGGAGAAGAGGAGGCTCAGGGGAGACCTCATTGCCCTCTACAACTACCTGAAAGGAGGATGGAGCCAGGCGGGGGTTGGTCTCTTTTCCCAGGCAACTCTCAGTAAGACAAGAGGGCATGGTCTTAAATTGTGCCGGGGTAAGTTCAGACTGGATATTAGAAAGAATTTTTTCACAGAAAGGGTGATCAGACATTGGAACGGGCTGCCTGGGGAGGTGGTGGACTCTTCGTCCCTGGATATATTTAAAAAGAGACTCGATATGGCACTCAGTGCCGTGGTCTAGTGACTGTGGTGGTAATTGATCAAGGGTTGGACTCGATGATCTCTGAGGTCCCTTCCAACCCAGCCTATTCTATGATTCTATGATTCTATGATTAAAGGTCTTTTCCAACCAAAACAATTCTGTTATTTATGCTTCCTTTCCTACAACTGCAGTCACTGGTTTCATTCTAAGATGCATCATAATATAGGTAACAGACTTCATCCGTGTTAATTAAAAGGGGATTTTTTTATGAAGGATTAAACCTGCAACTATATTTTAACAATAAGAGCCAGCATTTCCATAGCAATCTGTGTGTTTAATGCCTTCTCTGGTATTTCATGGGAGTTTTTTGTAATTGCTGGTTTTAAGCATTTCAGCATACTTAGCTGACTGTACAGCTGCAAACTCTCTGGGTTTCTTTTCTATAAGCTATCCTGCCTAATTTTGGGGGCTCAGAAGAAGATATAGCCTTATGGGTAAGTTACAGGCTTTGAAAAAAAAAAGCCTACAGGCAGGTTTTGCCTTAGTTCATTGTGGTTGCCATCCCTCTATTGAACATGCTGTAATGAGGCCCTAATGAGAGTCCAGCACCAGTTTTTCCATCTTAATATCCACACTGCCTTTCACTAAAAGAGAGACTTACCAAGCTTAAAACTGGCTTATGTTTTTAAAGCCTTGCTCTTTAATATAGCCAGTCTGTCTTCCAGCTGTACACTTGAAAAAGGGATGGTTTATCCAGTTTACAATCAAAGCACAGGCATATTCATCTAAAGTGCCAGGGGTGTTTTGAGCACAGTAGGAATTTGGTCAGAGTTCAATTATCCTTTGTCTTATCCTTTAAAACTGCTCTCTTTTTATCTCTAGTACATATACATCTTATGGGCTTAATTCAGAAATGAAGTTGCCTTTGCTATCTT